>JADWQK010000099.1:0-1259131 GCA_017933935.1 Sesamia nonagrioides
AAGAAGCGATCTTCGAGAATACCTACTGCGACAACTGTAACGAGAACTGTGAGTACGTGAAGTAACATCTGTAGTGTTATTGCGTGTTTACGACACGGACTCCGTGGACGTAAGAGAAGACTTCGGTGCGACATCAGCTACGTTCTACTTGTCATTGCCTACAATCGACTGTACCTTCGTTGCTAATAAACTTCGTAACCCTTAACCGGCGTTTAAGTACCCCTAGCCCGTAACAACTGGTGTCAGAAGCGGCATGCCGGTCACGCCAAGGGAAGACGAAAGCGTTCGCACGCGACGACAAGCAGCGATGGATTTGGCGCGTCAAGAGGAAGAATCGGTATCCTGCGGTATCCCCGCACCCGGAGTAGATGCGGCCGTCGTAACACCGACGAATGTGAGTGCGCCTACTACCACCACTATTCTCGGAAGCAGTGGATGCGATTTATCGGCGTTGCTGGCTCACTTGACGGTGCAAATAAAAAGTATGGCAAAGTCCCAGGCAAAATCCCAGGCAGAAATCCAGGCACAAATCAAAAGTGTAGCAGAATCCCAAGCAAAATCCCAGGCAGAAACCCAGGCAAAAATAGATAAATCCCAGGCAGAAACCCAGGCACAAATCATTAAAAGTGTAGCAGAATCCCAGGCAAAATCCCAGAAATTAGTGTTGGAACTTAATGAAAAGTGGAAAGAAACCAAAGAAGAGGTCAACGAGCTTAAAATAAAAACAGCACAACAGGATACGCGCATAGACCAACAAGATACTCGTATAGACAAACATGATGCGCGTTTCGAGAAACTAGATAATACCATCTTGGAGTTTGGGAAAGAAATAGAAAGAGTTCAAAAAGGAGGTATTAATGGTGTGGTACCGGTACCTAGTGCTTTGCCGACCTTCCAAGTACCTCATTTTGATGGAACAACGTCATGGGTGGCCTTCCGCCTTCAATTCGAAAAGGTCGCAAAAGGCAACAACTGGGACGACGATCAAGCGGTAACCGCTCTTACGCTTGCTCTGCGTGGTGATGCAGTACAAATTCTCGAAAATATTTCCGGCGATTGCAATACCCTAGCCTGTCTGTTAGAAGCGTTGGAGTCTAGATATGGAGAGAAACACCTGGAACATGTCTACAGGGCTCAACTCCGCGACCGCACACAGAAAAGCAGTGAGGGTTTGCAACAATGGGCATCGGAAATAGAACGTATTGTTCGGAGGGCGTATGCTTCAACGCCGGGAGCAATTGATGCTACTACGGTGCAAGCTTTTACTGATGGAATTCGAGATGCGGAAGTCAGGGCTGCGGTTCGTCTGGGGCACCATCAGACTCTGAAGGCAGCCTTGACACACGCTCTGGAGGTGGAAGCAGTACGCCAAGACGGCCGACCACACCACCGTATTCGTGAGGTAATCGCACAAATGAAACCTCGACAAGGGCCAACATGCTATGAGTGCGGTGAAAAAGGGCATATTCGGATCAATTGTCCCAGGAAGGCTAAGGGAAGAAGCACTTCTGGGACACAGGTGGAAGCCGAGGATTTAAACTAGGAACAGCCAGGGGCTATGGGGCGAGTACTGGCTGGTCGACATGTAGCCCCCATTATAACAGTATCACAAATGGGTGACGGAAACAGTCTCATTATAGAAGGATAACTGAATGGTAAATCCTGCAGTTTCACATTGGATACTGGTGCATCAAGAACCATTGCACGACCGGAGCTATTTCCTCGGACCATAGTTTGGAAAAGAGGATCTTCACAACGCCGATTACAAACCGCCACCGGCCAACCAGTACTCGTCCTTGGTGAAACGAATCTGACCTTGAAAATGGGTGATAAGACATTCACGCACCCTGTTTTAGTAGCGAATATTACAGATGATTGCATAATAGGACTGGACTTTTTGAAGAAACAGCAGTGCGTCCTTAATGTAGCAAAAGGAGTATTGAGTTTCCCAGAACAAGAAGTATTTCTTCAAGGCGGAAAACAAGGGTCAGTGTACTGTTTAAGGAGAACGGTATTACCACCAAGATCAGAAACCTTAGTAGATATTAGACTATCACCAATAGGATGCCGTAAACGTTGCATTATAATTGAAGATTCTGGAGATCACCCAGACTGGATAACAGCAAGAACACTGATGATGATTTCCGATAAACCAAAAGTGCGCATTATCAACGTTAGTAACGAAGAAATAATTCTTGAAAAGAATTGCATAGTTGGTGTGTGCGACCATGTAGCATCGTTGAGAAAAACAGAGGCGCACGAAAAGGAACGTGATAAGAAGTGGCAGGAACATGTATCGACGCTACTCGAAAATTGTAAGGGCAATTTAAATAAGTTCGAAAGTCACAAAGTGAAGCAACTGTTGCATAACTTCCATGACATCTTCTCTAAGACCGACAGTGACGTGGGAAGGACCGGGCTCGTCAAACACCATATAGATACGGGCGATACACAGCCGATAAGACAGAGACCACGTCGTATCCCCTTTGCAAGAGAACAGGAAGTGTCGGAAATGTTAAGAGATATGGAGAAAAATCGGATTATCGAAGCGTCTACCAGCCCTTGGTCATCTCCAGTTGTCCTAGTCAAGAAAAAGGATGGCAGTACAAGGTTTTGCGTTGACTACAGGATGTTGAATGATGCCACAAAAAAGGACAGTTACGTACGTTAGTTACGTTACGGACAGTACGTGAAGTAACATCTGTAGTGTTATTGCGTGTTTACGACACGGACTCCGTGGACGTAAGAGAAGACTTCGGTGCGACATCAGCTACGTTCTACTTGTCATTGCCTACAATCGACTGTACCTTCGTTGCTAATAAACTTCGTAACCCTTAACCGGCGTTTAAATACCCCTAGCCCGTAACAATATTCTAAAGGCAATCGTTACGGGTTGTTGGAGTCCTCAAAAATCCAACAATTGGTCTAACTGCAATGCTTCGATATCGCCTTCGGGTTGTGGAGGTCCATGACGCTTCACGGAAAATATCGAAGTTTAGCCAAAATCAGCAGTGAGACTGGTAAAGCGGACCCCAGACTCCAAAGCTGAAAACAAGCTTCGGATGCGACTGGGATTAACGCTGAGATGATGATGACCATAGACCACAACACACCAGACAAATGTCACATAACTCGGCAACACACCACGCCACAAAAATCCACTGAGCCAACCGTGTCGTCAATATTATTACCTACCTATCTGTATCAATAAAACAAAATCGGTTTAGTTACACCATTACATAATACATTGGATAGTTACAACCTGTCGGTTTTCTATCTGTGTGTTCTGTTCCCTCGCATACTTTCCAAAATGCATCCTCATTTTGGAAAGTGTGCGAGGGATTTGCATGATTTAATTCCCCCATCTCCGTTCCATCATCGGACAACCAGTCGTACGGCGAGTTTCCACCCTTACGTTGTTGACACCACTACGATGTCTACGATCCGAACGAAGCGTTTCGCCTCCTCTTTTATACCCCGTACATCGAGGGACTGGAACAATTTGCCAGCGACGGTGTTTCCATCGAACTACAATATTTAAGTGTCTTCATGGCTAGAGTGAATAGGCTATTAATAAACTAGCTTGCTTTACCATCAACATTTGCATCACTGCTTATCATCATCAGGCGGGTTGGCGGTCAAGCACTAGTTTATAATTTAAAAAAAAAAACAAAAGCTCAAGAACGGTTGTACCGATTTTTATGATGTTTAGTTGTTGATTGTTGAACTATTAAATCAGAAAAAAAACGAATAAAAATATATTTTGTATAGAATGGCTTTTATCTATAGGTACTTACAATAAATCTGTTTATACTTTAATATCTTGGGCACCACACTGGGTACTTTTCATCCCGGAAAAGTATGTGTAACGAAGGTAATTTTTAGAACACTTAGATAGGATTAGTAATTTGTATAGATATTAATGTTTAGGGATGATGCTTATTTATTAGTACATATATAAATATAAGTGTAGGTAGGCCCTAGGTGTTAGGGCTCTTCTACATATAAATATAGTTTTGAAGATTTTGTGTTAAGCCACAAAGGGCCCGCGCCAGGACAGAAGTATTAATTAAGTACCGTTTTGCTCGATAGATAACGTTTGACACAAACTCATTGATATGTTTCAGAATATAAATATAATTAGTAAGTAGCAGTAATACGATAATTTATTTAAAAACTGCACTTCTGAATATAAAAAATATAATCATTCATTGAAATCGGTTCAGCCGTTTTGGAGGAGTTCGAGAACAAATTGTGACAGCAGAATTTTATATGTAGGTACCTATCTCATCCCAGTGTTAATCCCAGTCGCATCCGAAGCCTTTTCAGCTTTGGAGTCAGGGGTCCGCTTTACCAGTCCAACTGCTGATATGGCTAAACTTCGACATTTTCCATGAAGCGACTTCCGTCTGACCTCCACAACCCGAAGGCGACATCGAAGCATTGCAGTTAGACCAATTGTAGGACTTTTGAGGGCTCCAACAACCCGTAACGACTGCCACTAGATGTTCGTAGGGCAACCGGGACCAACGGCTTAACGTGCTATCCGAGGCACGACCAGACCAGTACAAATATTCATATTCATGCATACAAATACTTGCACTGTGCGGGGATCGAACCCGCGCCACCTTGCGCAGCGGCCGCGTCCGCTACCGCTACGCCACGGAGGCTGTTGTGGGTAGTATGTGATGTGATGTAGATACCTATCTATATACCTACTAATATATAAAGCTGAAGAGTTTGTTTGTTTGTTCGCGTTAATCTCAGGAACTACTGATTTGATAAATTCTTTTTGCATTGGATAGCCCATTAATCCAGGAAGGCTTTAGGCTATATAACATCACGTTGCGACCAATAGGAGCGGATCATAACTAACTCCACGCGAACGAAGTCGCTGGCGGCTGCTAGTATTAAATAAAGTACTTAAATTACTAGGTATGATGTAGGCGTTAATATAAAAAAAAACTGTAGTTACTTACGGAAGTCAGAACTATGCCTTTACAATTATTTTTCTCAACTTCACAAATTGCCTCTTGCAAGGCCTGTAATAATTCAAGGTTGAAGCTGTTAACTGGTGCCCTTTGTACCTGCAGTGTTGCTATTCCTTCGTTATCCACTGTTAAACCTACTAGAGGCTTGGCTTGCGAACAAGATAGTAGCCTACCACACATTCCAAAACTTTTTGGTATTTTCCTCAGGTAAAACATTTTATTAAAACACTTTGTCGAGTCGGTACTCTTGCTCCTCGTTAAATAGTGATACTGTTTATAAAAACATAGATATGGTGGGAATTATTATAAGAACGATAACAGATAATTTTTTGTAACAATAAAATATAAGATAAAATATTGTTGTTAGAGCATTATCTTAATGTTCCGTGGGAAACACGACTATACGTGTTACGTGTAAGACAAATAGGAAACTATGACTGCACCCTATTTTTAAAATAGTCATAGAAACAAGCTTATCTGATCACTTTAATGCACTATTTTCACCTTTATTTGTAGGTTACTCAAGGTCAAAATTTATTTAGTAGTAAAAACCGCAGCGTTTGCGTTTCGCTAAATGGGGCTCATTCATCGAAGCGCTGCACGATGCGGTAACCGCGAATCTGATTTTTGTGTTGCAGCACTGATAGTCACTATTTTTTTGCCCAATCCCACAAGTGCGAACGGATCGATGTTAAAGTCTGTTGAGACGCGGTGAATAGTCAACTTTTAGGTATTTGAGGGGGTGAAGCAGACGAAGTGGGACACGACT
This sequence comes from Sesamia nonagrioides, assembly GCA_017933935.1. Lineage (NCBI taxonomy): Eukaryota > Metazoa > Arthropoda > Insecta > Lepidoptera > Noctuidae > Sesamia > Sesamia nonagrioides. Next base: position 5,761 of record JADWQK010000099.1, read on the forward strand.
AGCCCCGCCCACTGCGGGGCGCTCCGCGCGAGTACATCAATGCGCGCGTGATGCGTCGTGCATCGAGAAATACGCACGTTCTATTAAATCTATACCAACTATTCTCTATTCCATCTACATTTAGAAGCGTAATTTCACAACCCAAATGCGAAGCATGATTGGCTCTGTTCGTCACAGTCCCGGTTCGCATTTAGACATCCGCGGCGAGCACCAGGTTCGAATCCCACATACGTTTACTTTACCTTGCGATTTTCGAAAATGTATATTTTTTACATATTTTCATTTTTTATTATTACTTTTGTTTTCTTTTTTATTTTTATAATGCGCTTTGTCCGTTCTGCTTAAATTTTTTGTGTTATGTCCTTTTTTCATGAAACTGTTAGTTTAAATCATTCTAAGCACTAGTACAAACCCGACTTCGATAAGAGTTGCAGTTTTGAAGAAAAAATCTTTTATTTTTTTAAATATCCGAAAAATGTTGTAATGTTTTTAACAGTTACTCTAAACAGCTGTTTATAAATAGTAATTTCTAGAAATGATACTATTATTTCTAGAAATTACTATTTATAAACAGCTGTTTAGAGTAATGATAATTTCTTAGTTCATAATATAATTATTATGAACTAAGAAATTCATGGTTAAATAAAGGCTTATTATTATTATTTATTATTAATTTCTAGAAATTTGTAGAAAGAAAATTATAACGAATTGATTTTAAATATTAGTTTGCATTATAATTGTTACAAAAAGAATATATTTAAAACGATGGAACAATTACTGCAAAAAATACAGAAAATCGGCTAAATCTATCCATCTAATCGGCTAATCTATTCCATCTACATTTAGAAGCGTAATTTCACAACCCAAATCCGAAGAATGATTGGCTCTGTTCGTCACAGTCCCGGTTCGCATTAGACATCCGCGGCGAGCACCAGGTTCGAATCCCACATACGTTTACTTTACCTTGCGATTTTCGAAAATGTATGTTTTTTACATATTTTCATTTTTTATTGTTACTTTTGTTTTCTTTTTTATTTTTATAATTCGCTTTGTCCGTTCTGCTTAAATTTTTTGTGTTATGTCCTTTTTTCATGAAACTGTTAGTTTAAATCATTCTAATCACTAGTACAAACCCGACTTCGATAAGAGTTGCAGTTTTGAAGAAAAAATCTTTTATTTTTTTTAAATTTCCGAAAAATGTATTTTTTTAACACTTAATCTAAACAGCTGTTTATAAATAGTAATTTCTAGAAATGATACTATTATTTCTAGAAATTACTATTTATAAACAGCTGTTTAGAGTAATGATAATTTCTTAGTTCATAATATAATTATTATGAACTAAGAAATTCATGGTTAAATAAAGGCTTATTATTATTATTTATTATTAATTTCTAGAAAGTTGTAGAAAGAAAATTATAACGAATTGATTTTAAATATTAGTTTGCATTATAATTGTTACAAAAAGAATATATTTAAAAAGATGGAACAATTACTACAAAAAATACAGAAAATCGGCTAAATCTATCCATCTAATCGGCTAATCTATTCCATCTACATTTAGAAGCGTAATTTCACAACCCAAATCCGAAGCATGATTGGCTCTGTTCGTCACAGTCCCGGTTCGCATTAGACATCCGCGGCGAGCACCAGGTTCAAATCCCACATACGTTAACTTTACCTTACGATTTTCGAAAATGTATATTTTTTACATATTTTCATTTTTTATTATTACTTTTGTTTCCTTTTTTATTTTTATAATGCGCTTTGTCCGTTCTGCTTATATTTTTTGTGTTATGTCCGTTTTTCATGAAACTGTTAGTTTAAATCATTTTATGCACTAGTAAAAACCCGACTTCGATAAGAGTTGCAGTTTTGAAGAAAAATCTTTTTTTTTTTTTTTTAAATATCCGAAAAATGTATTTTTTTTAACAGTTACTCTAAACAGCTGTCTATAAATAGTAATTTCTAGAAATGATACTATTATTTCTAGAAATTTGTAGAAAGAAAATTATAACGAATTGATTTTAGATATTAGTTTGCATTATAATTGTTACAAAAAGAATATATTTAAATAGATGGAACAATTACTACAAAAAATACAGAAAATCGGCTAAATTAATAATAATTAAAAAAGAAACTATTGCAAATAAGAAATACAACAAAAAGCATACAACGTAAAGCTGGGGTTTGAACCCGAACACATACAGGTGAAGAAAAACTTTGCCGCGAAAAAATAAAAAGAAAGCATAATTACAGAAAAAAATCAAATAAAATATCGGCAAAAATACAACAGTAAATTAAAAAGCATTTATTTCAATTAAAACCTACAAAAAGCATATAATTTAAACCTGGAGTTTGAACCCGGACAAAAACGAAATATGATTATTCATCAACAAACAGACACGTAAATATAATTATTTTCTGTGCGGGGTAAAGCAAAAACTGACATAGGTCCGTCAAGCAGCGCGCCTCAGCGGTCACTGTCGCTATGCATAGAAGTGAAAGAGAAGGCAATGGACGCCGCGATGGAGCGACGTTTCGTTCACGTTATTTATCATTAAATACATTATTTATTTTAGAAAATCTTAGTTAAATCGATAAACAAAGACAATGGTTTCATTTACTATTATATTTTACATCGCTCTTCTCAATTTTATCAAGATTTGATGATTAATAATACAGTTACAACGGTTATAAATTCAATTTTAGTGGTTACTTTAGGATTCTTTTCTATCGAGAAAATTAATTCAAAACGTGTTTTGAAAACAATGGTTGTCTGCTACATATAATCAAGATTAACATAAATTAAGTATTGGCTTAAATTTTTGGCTGCTCTGAAATGTATACATTTGGCTAAAAAAAACTTTTGAAGCCTATTTTTACTGAGCACAGCGCCTTAAGGATTTTAATAAAGAAGTGGAAGTACTGCATTTTAACTACATATACCAATTCCTTAGTAAAACCGATGCTGCCATTTTTTTTGCGCTATGTAGGTATTATATATTTTTTAAGAAATGAACAATTGTTTTTTTTTTTATTTTATTTTGGCACCACACTGTGTATTGGCCAAAAATTGAATTTCTAAATTGATCAATGAGAACCCATACTTAAAAGTTCCGCCAAGTTCGTATATCTTTCTGACCGCAGTTTTATTCGGAGATTGGAAATATTGTATAGACGCCGTCAACCTACCTGAAACTGCAAAATTTTCCCAATGAACCTTGATACTTTGGCGGTAAAGTGTAACTCAATTGCCTGATGTGCTGGCGTCAGGGCTGTAACTAGAGTCGAATTTGAAGTAGGACAACATTGGTTGGGTGGACAACACGAGCTCCTAAATCAATCACCACGTATATCACTGACCTAATGCATAAACAAGTAATTTCTGTGACAGAACATGAACACGAATCTAAGAACTATTAAAATCTCTATGATGGAGAAAGGGCGAACAAGATGGTTGAACTTTCAGGTTTTGATGTACAGTCAAGACCATAAGTCGAGTTACAATCTCACAAAACTATGCCCAAGCAATACTAGTTGTAGTTACGACCTTCTTCTATAATAAAGTTTGATACACATTGACAACTTACTGCCCGCTTATGATTGTTAGGTACTACTTACTAATTTCAACGTTCACAGTAACTGTTCCAATAGCCTAGCGGTCCTCGCCTTGATAGGCATTCAGGGTGGTTCGAGTTCAAATCTAATAACTTACAAAATATTTTTTAAATGTTTATTGATGAATTATTTATTTATTTATTTATTTAATCTTTCGCACAAAGAAAATGTACAGAGGCGGACTTAATGCCTTAGGCATTCTCTACCAGTCAACCTCGGGTGGAGAAGAGACTAGATGGCAGGTGCTTTAGTTACCGTACAATGGACAGGAAAAGAAAAACTCATAACACTATCTAAACACAATTATGAATTCTGACAACAAAAATATGTAAAAATACTGATCCGCAACTTAACGATGATACTTTATTTTAAGATTTTTCTATATTAGAGTCATTATAAAAAGTTGACGGTAGATTTGAAAGAAACTGAACAAAAAATATTCCACTACCTACAATAACTATTATTAACTACAATAACTCAAATAATATTACTTAGCTGTTGTTGGTTGGTGAACATATATGTAGTTACGAGTTCGTGTTATTAGTTTTACTTTTTTAATCAATATGCAGGCATATGCAGCAATATATCTCAAATATCATATATGAAACCGGCTTTTGTGTAAGTTGTTTTTATTATTATTTGGGCAAGGTGCAAACCAATCGTTTGTTGTAAGTGTGTAATAAAATTATTATTGTTTTAGAGAAATACTGTAAGCCAAAGTCAAGAGGTTGGAAAACGAAGGTGGCTTATGTGTCGAGACAAGTGGAACGATACAACAATATTTACCGTTGAATAAACTTTTAAATCATGCGAAGAAGGGAGTTTGCATTTGTGGTTTAAAAATAAACTGGCGAGACCGGTGGACACTTATCGAGCTAAACAAAAACAAAAAAAAAACAATTTATAACAATCACAGTGCAGAAGTGTCCTACAGAGTGTTTTAAATAAAATTATATATCCTAATAACGGACTCTAAACCAACTCGTAAAGTAATTTAGCTAAGTGACAGTAATATGTTCGGTTGGCTTAATGGCTAACAGATGTCGCCTTTTGCAGTTTCAATACAAATTACTTTTGGTAAATTATAAAAACAATAATTTCGGAAATTTGAATTAAGAAAGCGCTTGAAGATTATAATCTCATGCCTTCAAACTCCGAAAAAAGGCACTGCAGGATGGCAGCACTAGTATCTTGCTATACACGCAAAAAAATTGTAAATGTAATAAGCACTGTTTTGTGTTCTAAGTATAGATTATTTTATGATTGTAATAATATTCAGGTTAAGCTTCAATCCTCTTTTATTTAAGAAAATGAATAATTAAGCTATAACCTCTTTAATGATAACATGTAATACTATAACTTTCATATCTAAAAACCAAAAATGATTTTTATATTTTTTACCATAATAATATCATAAGTTTGTCAAGGATTTTATATAAAATATTACAATGCTGCCATTTCAACGTTTGTTTCATTTATTAGTATAAGTATATCTATACCGAATAATATATAACTTTATAATATATTGCATTATAATATGCTTAGGTATTGTTTTATTTTTATATATTTTTTATTGTATTACATCTATAGTAAACTAAAACATATAATAAAATCCTATTTTGGTATAAATATTCAGTAAATTTTCCTATTCGTTTAAATATTCTTTGCAAACATTTTTACTTTAAAATACAAATCAGTTATCATAATTTTAAATTATATGAAACAACAAAAAGATTTGCCATTATTAAGAATCGAACCCACAATCGCTCGCTTATGATAGACCATTGTTAAGTGCGGCCGCTAACTTAACTTCAAATTAAGTAACGAAATTTTGCATTACTTTAAAGAAAGATGAAGACTGCGATAATAAAAATAATGCGTTAGTGTGCGTGGCCGGTTTAGCGCAGGCGACAGTAGTCTTTAAGGTGGGAATGGACTTCTACAGCTGATTGTACATATATGATCGATATCTGAGTGAGAGTGAGGTAATAATTAATTATTAGGTAGAGTGACACCCAGTGGCGTAGCTAGCTTGGGTGGCACCCGGGGCGGAAGTTGTCACCCCATAGAAAGCAAAAAACTGGCAGGTATCTCTCCACAACTGTGCTGTCATCTGCATACCCATAGATACCGGGCATCAGCAGATCGTTAATATGCAGCAAGAACAGAGTTGCAGAGAGAAAAGACCCAGGAGGAACACCGGCATTAATCGACATGGGGATCTTTCAGGTCAGGTCAGGAAGTCTTTTATCCAGTCAGTCAAGCCAGCGAAAATACCGTATCCTGGAAGTTTACTCAATAGGCCAGTGTGCCATATCCTATCGAAAGCCATCGAGACATCAAGAGAGACGGCAATCGCTTCCCCATTTTTCTCGAGGGCCTCGCCCCATAAATGAGTGGCATACACTAGTAGGTCCCCAGTTGACCGATTGCGGCGAAACCCGTACTGTCGGTCACTGGGGAGATCGTTACTTTCCAGGTAAGCCAAGAGGCGCGAGTTCAATACGCGCTCCATAATCTTGCAGAGTATGGAGGTTATTGAAATGGGCCGATAGTTGGTAGGATCGGCACGACTACCCTTTTTGGGGACCGGCTGCACGTTGGCAAGCTTCCAAGACTTGCGCACTATACCTGTTCTAAATGAGAGGCGATACAAGCGCGTCAATACAGGAGACAACTCGGACGCACATGCCTTAAGAACAATCGCTGGTATACCATCTGGGCCACTAGCCTTATTCACTTCCAGACGACATAGTACTCTCAGAACCTCCTTGTTCCTAATGCGAACCTCCGGCATTGAAGTTTCGCAATGAGGAAAATTAGGTGGAGTAGAACTGCTAGTTTCAAGACACGAATTGTGCCAAAGATGCAAAGACCAGCCCCCTAATCGGCGAACATCTTTTTGTCAAATGATTGAGACTAGTTGGGATCAGTTGATATCATTCGGCCCCCTAATCGGCGAACACATTTTTGTCAAATGATTGCGACTAGTTGGGATCAGTTGGGATCGTTCGGACCGCCCATTGGTCCGTTCGGTCCAAACGATCCCAACTAGTCGCAATCATTTGACAAAAATGTGTTCGCCGATTAGGGGGCGGGCCGCCCATTGGTCCGTTCAGTCCAAACGATCTCAATTAGTCGCAATCATTTGACAAAAATGTGTTCGCCGATTAGATCCTGCTTTCTCTCTCACCGTATGAGCCAGTGCTCCATCAGGCTTAACCAGCGGACGCAGTGTGGGCCAACAGAAGTTCGCCTCGACCAATTTGGCAAGGGACCGGAAAGATCTGCTACCGGGTGGCTGCGTTGAGAGCTTATTGCCAATATGAGTAATGCGGTCGAAGTGAGCCTCCTTAAGCGACTTTTTGTAGGACTTGGCAGCACGATCAAAGGCTCTCTCTCTTCTTTGAGCTAATATCCAGAGCTCTGTGGTCCCGAGCTTTAACCCAGGTGAAAAATGCCGTGTGCTTACGCTGTTCAGCTTAAATATCGTCGGCGTTGAACCATGGGCGAGCCGAGCTACCGACGGGAACATCACTGAAGGGAATATAATACTTCATAGCTTGACGCACCACATCGGATATAGCGTCCGCACAGCTAGACGGATTGTCAGAAGAGAAGCGGACCAGCTGGCAGGGATAAGACGCAAAAAAGTGGCGCATCTCATCCCAATCTGCTAAGTTGTATCGCCACATTCGCCGTTCACCACGTGAGTCGCAATCTAGTGGGGTGAAGGACGATACAGACTTCACCAGACATTGGTCTGAAGTTCCTAACGGTGAGGGAACTATTACAACACATCTGTCCGGATTAATGGTCAGCAGAAGGTCCAAACAATTGGCGGTATGACCAACTACATCAGGCACCCTAGTCGGTTGTCCTACTAGCTGGGAAAGGTCCATTAATAGCGCAAAGTTACGCGCTTCTCAACCAGCATAGTCGATCCTCTGTGTCAAAGCGACGAACTGGTTGGAGAGAATAGATTAGAATACCTATTCTTTATTATGTACACCATATAGATTACAGAAAATAAATATAAAGATTTTATAATGGGCGGTCTTATCGCTAAGAGCGATCTTTTACAGACAGAGGTGCACTTTAAATGAGAAGACGTGCGTCTGCTGTGCTCACCTACTTTTCTTTTTATGCCTTTTCATTTTTAAAACTGAGTGAATAGGAAGGAAGACGGCAGTTGAGTGACGTGATGCAATGTTAAACCCAACAACATGACCAACGATACTGCGCCAGAGGGAGATTGGTCTGGAGACTGCGGGGACGCCCGAATCCCCCCTGGAATCATCATCAGGTCCTCTCGTCCGGTCGCTAACCGGCAGGATGGAGCCACCCTGGGATTTTTCGCAGTTGGCGGGGCAGCCCTTCGTCTGTGGCTGGCACACAAATTGGACCCCCAGATACCTGCGGTCACCGTGAATCAGCGGAACACCGTGCTTCGGATCCCGCTACCCTCCACGACCAAACTCCCGACACAACAACAATTGGCGCATTGTACACGACACACAACGCAACAAAACTGCTTAGACCCATACTCCATACGGCTTCACCAGTCATTACGCCGGAACACGACGAATCGCTTGGCGGCAAGATTTTATCTGGTGGGTGGTAACTTCTGCCGGCAGCCAATGTTATGTTTCTAAAATACATATGTTTTCTTCTCCAAACTATCTATCATTATAGAATAATACACTTTTAACAATTATTATTTATGACAACCAAATACTACATACTTCACGATCTCGAGTATGGGACGGGGAATCTCCCACGACAGCGTCAGGGTCTTTTGCGGGAATCCCCGATTTATAAATAGACCAGAGCTAGTGCTAGTGGAGGAATCGCTGGAAAAAAGCAATTGTTGCTAACGATTTAGGTATTTTTTAGAGACTGGGTGAGTGTCACCCCAAAAAAGGTGACACCTGGGGCGGACCGCCCTCACCCCCCCCTAGCTACGACACTGAGTAATAGTTACTTTGGTGTATGTGTATCCATTTATCTTGCTAGCTTTGTGAAAACGTTGTACCGTTGTATGGTGGCAATAACGATCAGCTTACAGCAGTTGCACCGAATAGTACGACATATAATGATACAGTCGTATGGTAGATGGATTGTTCCAAGTGTGCATGATCTATTTGTACCGGATTAAGATTTTATCTTCAATTTCATGTAGACTTTTCAGATGTAGTGAGTTCAGTTGCAGATGTGGTATAGGTTCTTCGGTGATGTTCAGATTCATAAGTATTTCAGTGATTTTCAACGGTTGTCCTCTGATGCGGTCATTAGTGTTGATGATATTAAATTTGTTAGTGCATAGTATTAATAGTACCTATAGTAGACATTTTTGCGGTATGGTGGCGAGATAACTTCCATGCAGGGAGATGAATAGGCTATTTGACAGATTTATAATTTTTATCTTGAATTACTTGGTTGCGGTTAAGAAGTTCACCCAAAATATTTTTTTTTAATTTTAAATACGTATTTCTTAAGAAATATGCAAATAAAAATTCAAAATTCAAATAAGCCGCGAAAACGATATAATCAGCAATATGGCGTTGCGCCTGGTAAGTGACGTCACAAGCGGTTTTCGGTTCTCAGTGGTGTTTGTTTTTAATTATTATTTGCTGTTGTTATCTAATAAAATGGTTTACAAGTGGTGTGCTATACTGGGTTGTACAAATAAATCGATAAAAACCCCCGAAAAACAGTTTATAAGTTTGCCGAAAACGAGCGATGATGCGCGTATGACGTCATCGCGACATTAGCCAATCCGGATCGTTTCACAATGTGTGGCGCGAGAAACAAAAAGCCAAACATATTTTTGTGTTTTTGATATAATAATTGTTATTATTTTTTATTAAAACTCTTGTAAATGATATAAAGAACCCTCATTTTATGCAATTAAAGCAAAAAATCACAAATAATTGAATACTGTCAAATAGCCTATTCTCGACGTTCACATTGCAGCTCGGTTCTGTTTGGTTTTGGAAAGGTGAGGGTATAGCGTCTATCATCTAGTTATTCCATGGCTTCTTTGGTCAGTGTGAGTTTCATGGGTCGGCATGATTTCTCCAGATGTTCTATCGTTGGTTCATGGTTGACTCCTTCTTCGCAGAGATGATACTGGTTGAACTTCGGGCATTCTGCCTCTATGTATTTGAAGATTTTCCCAGTGGTTGCAGTGAAAGGATAGAGAGGAATAAAAGTATACCTACATATGTTTATTGGGAACTATTGCTAACCTATATAGTTAATTCAAAGTTATCAGAGGAAATTACTGGAAATTTAAATATGATAACTATCCGTTTTGGTTGTGGGAAATAACTTCGTGCCATTTTTATAAATCAAGTCTGCTTATATGTACTTGTAAAAAATTGTGTACCTATAGAAAAGCTATACTTTGACGATAAATGGATACATATACACCAAAGTAACTATTACTCAGTGTCGCAGCTAGGGGGGGTCCGCCCCAGGTGTCACCATTTTTGGGGTGACACCCACCCAGTCTCTAAAAAATATCTAAATCTTTAGCACAAAATTATTTTTTCCAGCGATTCCTCCACCAGCACTAGCTCAGCTCTATTTTAAATCGAGGCTTCCCGCAAAAGAGCCTGACACTGTCGTGGGAGATTCCCCGTCTCATACTCGCGATCGTGAAGTATGTTGCGTTTGGTTGTCATGAAGTGTTAAACGTGTATTATTCCATAATAATAGATACTAAAAAGAAGAAAACATATTTTAGAAACATAACATCGCCTGCCGGCAGAAGTTACCACCCACCAGATAAAGTCTTGCCGCCAAGCGATTCGTCGTGTTCCGGCATAAAGTCTGGTGGTATATCCCAGGATAGCTCCATCCGACCGGTTGGCGGACCCGATGCGATCCCTGGGTGATTCGGGTGTCCCCGCAGTCTCCAGATCAATCTCCCTCTGGCGCAGTATCATTGGTCGTATTGTTGGGTTTAACATTGCATCACTTCACTCAACCTTAGCTACCCGGGATACTCTTTGGAGCATCATTTCCTGCAACGTGCCAGTGTCTGTGTGTATGTCAGCAATGACATCTGTTGAAGACCCTTACTTCTCATCCCTATGGCTGTTGGTTGATACTGGTGTGGACAAAATTGTCTACACCTGTGTCTACCGATCGCACAGCGGTGACCAGGAGACGATTCGAATATTTGACCACCTCAGTGAGGCTGCTGACAATGTGTTGCATCAGCACTCTGACGTACAGTTCGTCGCTCTGGGGGCTTCAACGCCTGCCACCAAGACTGGCTTTTCCCATATACACAGGATCGACCATGCTTGTTGGGCCTTTCCCAGCTGGTAGGACAAGCAACTAGGATGCCCGGTGTAGTTGGTCATACCGCCAATTGTTTGGACCTTCTGCTGACCACTGATCCGGACAGATGTGCTGTAACAGTTCCCTCACTGTTAGTAACTTCAGGCAACTGTCTGGTTAAGTATGTATCGTCCTTCTCCCCACTAGATTGCGACTCACGTGGTGAAACGCGAATATGGCGATACAAGTCAGCAGATTGGGATGCGATGCGTCAATTCTTTGCGTCTTATCTCTGCCAGCTGCTCTGCTTCTCTTCTGACGATCCGTCGAGCTGTGCGGACGCTATATCCGATGTGGTACGTCAAACTATGAAGTATTTTATCCCCTTCAGTGATATTCCCGTCGGTGTTTCGGCTCGCCCATGATTCAACGCCGACGGTATTCAAGCTGAAGAGCGTTAGCATACGGCATTTCTCACCCGGGTTAAAGCTCCAGACCACACAGCACCAGATATTAGCTCAAAGAAGAGAGCCTTTGATCGTGCTGCCAAGTCCTACAAAAAGGCGCTTAAGAAGGCTCGTTTCGACCGCACTACTCATATTGGCAACAAGCTCTCTGCGCAGCCATCCGGTAGCAGATCTTTCTGGTTCTTTGCGAAATCGGTCGAGGCGAACTTCTGTTGGCCCACATTCCCTCCGCTGGTTAAGCCTGGTGGAGCACTGGCTCATACGGCGAGAGAGAAAGCAGGTCTCTGAATCTTTGCCCACAATTCGCGTCTTGAAACAAGCAGTGCTACTTCACCAAATTTTGCTATTTGCGGAACATCAATGCCGAAGGTTCGCATTAGGAACAAGGAAATTCTGAGAGTACTATGTCGTCTGGACGGGAATAAGGCTAGTGGCCCAGATGGTATACCAGCGATTGTTCCAAAAATTGCGATTGTCGTGCCGATACTACCAACTATCGGCCGATTTCGATAACCTCCATACTCTGCAAGATTATGGAGCGTGTGTTGAACTCGCGCCTCTTGATTTACCTGGAAGGTAACGATTTCCTGAGTGATCGACAGTTCGGGTTTCGACGTAATCGGTTAATTGGGGACCTACGAGTGTATGCCACTCACTTGTGGGGCGAGGCCCTCGAGAAAAATGGGGAAGCGATTGCCGTCTCTTGCTAACTATTGATGTCTCGAAGGCCTTCGATAGGGTATGGCACGCTGGACATTTGAGTAAACTTCCAGGGTACGTTATTTCCACTGGCCTGACTGGCTGGGTAAGACTTCCTGACTGAACGGTCCCTCTGAGTTGTTGTCGACGGATGCTCGTCGGAGACCATGTCGACTAATGTCAGCGTTCCTCAGGGGCCTTTTCTCTCTACAACTCTATTCCTGCTGCATATTAACGATCTGCTGATGCCCGGCATCTATGGGTATGCAGATGACAGCACAGTTGTGGAGAGATAGCTGCCAGTTGTTTGCTTTCCATGGGGTGACACCACCGACTTCCGCCCCGGGTGCCACCCAAGGTAGCTACGCCACTGCTATTACTACACTATAGGTAGGTACTATATACACTTAAACATGGTTACTATGTTTAAGGCCTTAATATACTTACGTTAAACATTGCAATCTAACAAAACACGTCGACGCTTGAAAGGCAATCATATCTAAGCGACAAAAATTCGTAAATTGAGTTACGTACACCATTCGAACCGCCAGATTTTTTTTAGTCGTTTGGTATGTTGACGCTTCCTGGAAGAGTCGCTGCATTCTCCTATCAACCCCAGGGTCTCAAAGCAGGGAAACAAACATGCAAAGCACTAACCTGGATTTAGTTGGACAGGAAAGGAGTTACCAACGACGAGTCAGGTGCCAGTCGGTTAGCTTGCTCCTTCTTCGTGGACTTGATGCTGTTTGCTCACTGCCTACACTCGTCAAGCACAGACACATCACCAATATGGACACTGAGGGTTTATTAGGCCAGCGAAGCTCTTAGGAAGTCAGATATTCGATTTTATTTAGAGTACACGCGGTGTCGAATGTGCTGAGATCGCCATCTTCTTTTGTACTAAGGCGAAGGCATAGCACGCCATACAGCCAAGTTTATTTTTATCGTCGTTGACGCAACAAGGATGGACAATGGAAATGCATGGATAAATTATTAGGATAGTTAATGTTTACACATTTCCCCCCACCTGAAATCCACAAGGGTTTCAAGAAGAATGCGAAAAATTAAGAGTGAAATCAGCAATAGCTGGACTATGAGCTACTGCCGAAAAAATGCATAAAAATCTAGTTAATAGGTGTAAATAATTGGTGGCTTATTTTAAATAACCTAAAGACAGTGTGTACTTATACTCTAGTTAGGTATATAAAAGGAAAATAAACTAATTATTTGGTAAGGGACAAACCTTTACCACCGGCCTACGAAACGTCTTTCTGTTAGCAGTTTGGAGAGTAAATAAATATATAATATTTTTAAAATAAGATTCCTTTTTTATCCAGTGTATTTATTAAAAAAAAATAGAAGTCTCATTGTAGACTTTTTTAGTGTAGTATCTATAATCTATATATTTGCTATAGGATTCTATGTCTTCGCTAAATAATAAACAAGTATTATAAAGGAAGCCTAAACGAGTGTTACAACGCAGCGTTTCTCCGCTCGTGTGTAAATCCCTTAAAAATCGAGTCTGCCTATTTTTTTTTTTAATAAATGTTGTTATTTTTAATAAAAAAGAGAAACAATGAAGTGTGTAATGCATTACATATTATGAGTTATTAAAAATAAATGCATGTTTGTAGTTGGGTTTTGACTAGTTTCGTTATGATTATGACTAAATACAGTAATGCATATTTTTTAGTTTACATAAAGAATTTTACGGAAATATCTACGTTATGGTTTTAAGCCCCAGCAGAAGGCGTGTTAACAAGGTCAATAACAAGTACAGACGACAGCACATTAAGCCACCACAATCTGTCAGATTTCTTTATCAGATTTCAACCTTATTGCTAAGGCATTAAGGCTCAAGACTGATTGGGAATATTTGAGAGTTTAGGACAGGGGTGGCCAACTTGAGTAGACTTAAGGTGTACTGTTTACCAAAGAAACCTTGTGCGATCCACCAAACACACGTACTACTTGAAATCATAAATCAACAGCGTAGTTTTAAGATCGACTGGACTAGCAGTCGCGATCGACTGGACTAGCAGTCGCGATCGACTGGACTAGCAGTCGCGATCGACTGGACTAGCAGTCGCGATCGACTGGACTAGCAGTCGCGATCGACTGGACTAGCAGTCGCGATCGAGTGGACTAGCAGTCGCGATCGACTGGACTAGCAGTCGCGATCGACTGGACTAGCAGTCGCGATCGACTGGACTAGCAGTCGCGATCGACTGGACTAGCAGTCGCGATCCACTGGACTAGCAGTCGCGATCGATTTCCCTATCAACAAACTGGTCATGGTTACATTGATTATTATTTTATTACTGATAGATCTCGTACTTATAACATGACATAAAACATTAAGTGAATAATTATCTTCCGTCCGTCCGTTCGTTTCGTCTTCCCAATCAGATTTCAACCTTATTGCTAAGGCATTAAGGCTCAAGACTGATTGGGAATATTTGAGAGTTTAGGACAGGGGTGGCCAACTTGAGTAGACTTAAGGTGTACTGTTTACCAAAGAGACCTTGTGCGATCTACCAAACACACGTACTACTTGACATCATAAATCAACAGCGTAGTTTCAAGATCGACTGGACTAGCAGTCGCGATCGACTGGACTAGCAGTCGCGATCGACTGGACTAGCAGTCGCGATCAATTGGACTAGTAGTCGCGATCGACTGGACTAGCGGTCGCGATCGACTGGACTAGCAGTCGCGATCGACTGGACTAGCAGTCGCGATCGACTGGACTAGCAGTCGCGATCGACTGGACTAGCAGTCGCGATCGATTTCCCTATCAACAAACTGGTCATGGTTACATTGATTATTATTTTATTACTGATAGATCTCGTACTTATAACATGACATAAAACATTAAGTGAATAATTATCTTCCGTCATAAAACCTTTATGAATTTAATTCAATAATTGTATAATAATAATTGTTAAATAATTTTGTACTATTATCACAATTTCAGAATATATAATAAATAAAATGTTATTATCCTCTTAAAATATGCTTTGATTTTAAAATATTATTTCTCAATAAGTTAAAATTGACCTATTTTGACTAGCAAGTCTTTTTTTCCAATTTAGAAAACGATTAAACGCTTGTTGATATGATTTTCCTAAGGCTGGAGCATCATCTTTAAGCATAATTGGGACAACATAACGCCCATCAGAGGTGCGATGCGTGCCTTCTTTATATTTTTGTTCGCATTTTTCATCCTCGGGGCCGGAAATTTTACATTTCGGCGGCTCCTCGGACTCCCGAAACCGTTGAACGATCCCGTCGAGCGCACTAGAAGGCGCGACGAGGAGCGTAACGGGTGTAGCCGGAGTTTTAGCTACCACGTTTTGAAGAAACTGACCACTTATCACCCAGCCGAATACACTAGAGAGTGCACATGGAAAGCCCGGGCCTGGACTGAAACGTGAGCCAGTATATATCTGGTCAAAACAGTCTACTCCTAACAACAGATCGATCGGACCGGATTTATCAAAGTCCTGGTCGGCGAGATCTAGATGTGTAAACTTATCCTTGACGATTGTCGGCAACGACATTGAAGGAATCAGGGATGTGATTTTAGGTAAAACCACTAATTGAATATCAAACTGAGGAGTGTCACTCAATCGAGGCCTTATTGAACCGAAGGTGTGACCTTTAATGCTACACCCATAATTTTGACCGATGCCACTTACATTTAATTTACATTTCTTGATATGTAAACCTAATTGTCGCGCACAGCTACTTGTAATAAATGAATCCATCGAGCCACTGTCAATAATTGCGCGGACATACTGCCACGAACCATCCGATCGCTTCACACGAACTACTGCTGTACCAAGGATTTTTTTGCTAATAGGTTGATTTGCAATGTTTGACTGGGTAGCACTAGTTAGAGTAGTGTTCATATCGGGATGCTGGGATGAATCCAGTTCACTAGTATGAGACAGTAAACTCTGATGCTCTTCATGTAACAAAGTGTTATGCTTTGCATTACAAATGAAACATATTGACTTAGATTTACAATCGGTAACAGTGTGACCCGGCCTTAAGCAGTTTTGACATAATTTTAAATCTTTAACTAATTGTTGTCGCTGTGTCATATTCATAGAATGCAATTCACTACAACGGTAGATTGAATGATTTTCATTACAACACACACAAACAAACTGCCTAACTTTATTATTATTGTTGGAAGAAATTAGAGATGAATTTGGTTGACGCGATAAATAATCTTTATTTGTATTAGGTCGATTTTGTTTACTTGTAGAATTTGATGACGGAATATTAACTGGTTGGCTAACTTCTAATACTTTTATATAATCTTGTAAATAAGTAATGAAGCTATTAAATTTCGGAATTTCTTCAGTGTTTTGTAATTCAAATCTTTTTTTTGTTTCTGTATCTAAAGGTCTAGACGCAATGTAGAATAAAATAAATTCGCATAAATCATCAATACACAAACCGCGCAAGGCACTAACGCATTCATAAAGTGTGTTAGATAACTCAGATAAGTTAGATAATGATGGTTTTTGTATGTGATTAATTTTAATTATTTTATCTAAATAAGCTGTTGCAAGAATACGCTTGTTGTCATATCTGTCCAGTAAAGTTGCAAAAACCACTGAATAATTTGCCGATGTCACAGGCACGCCTTTCGCTAATGTCAGTGCATAGCCAGATAAACATGACAGCAAATAGTGAAATTTCTCAGTGTCAGATAATGAACTATTATTATGAACAAGTGCTGTATAACTATCTTTAAATGTTTGCCACTTTTCTATATTACCATCAAACTTTGGGAGTTCTAGCTTCGGTAACTTCACCTGCGAACGCACGTGACCTTGACCTAATTCCGGGCGACCGTCGCTACCCGCGCTCGCATCGAGAGAATCCGCAAACTCGATAACACAGTAATACAATTCATCGAATGACAGTAACACTTTATGATCGATAACAAACGAAGGTTTAAGCTTTAATTGCAACCGGTTAACATCCTCGTTGCATTCTAAAAATCTATTACGAATTTCATCAATCTTTTTATACCTAGCTCGAAAAGCTGCAAATTTAGTTTTAGTTTCTTTAACTGTATTGGCTAAATCGTAAAGTATTTGCATACTTGTATACTCATATTCCCGCCTTTTAATAGCGGTTATTAATTCCACCTCGCTCATAGTTCACGTGGAATGCGATATCCGCACGCTCAAAAAGATAAAAGTTATAAAAGTAGGTAAAACGGAAAGAACGTAAGCCGGTTGGCAGCAATGCACGCACACACGTCTCAAGGTTATTACCCGACTACGGCAAAGCAAAAGGAGGGTTATGATTTTGACAGGCTATGTATGTATGTATGTATGTATGTATGTATGTATGTATGTATGTATGTATGTATGTATGTATGTATGTATGTATGTATGTATGTATGTATGTTCATCTGTTCCTTCGTAACTTCTAAACTACTTATTCGAATTCGATAAATGACATATCATTAGAAGCGTCTAAATTGTCTGCTGGTTATAGGCTATATGGAGTTTCACAAAATCTAACGTGGCGCCCTCTAGCGGACAAAATATACAGAGTAAAAAAAAAAAGTTAAGATAAATATGCCGTGTTTGGTATCATTTGAAAGGGCTTAACTTGTACATTTTGAATATATATATATTACTAGCATTTGCTTGTGACTGTACCTGTATTCATCGGCTGATTGCATATAATTCACATCTTTTCGTTCATAGATAGCTTCTTTACTACTTATCAGAATAAGACCACTGCAGAACCATTAGAAGGGCCTTGATATTTTGTTGGTTATGAGCTTTAGAGCTTGTCACCAAATTTAGTATTACGCCCTCTAGCGGACAAAAAGTTCTATGTTAATACAAAATTAAAATAAATATACCGTATTTGGTATCATCTAAAAGAGCTTCACGAGTACTTTATGTTTGGACATAATCCCTAGTAATGCTTCATAGAAATTTGAATGTAAACCAGGGTTTGGTAAACGGAGCGATGGGAGTGGTGAAGGCCTTCGAATGGCCTGCTCTTCGGCGCGATCAGTTGGAACAGGAGAACAGCCAAGCGCCGTTCTCATACAATTTGACGACGCATCCATAAAAGCAGATACTAACGGACTTATCAAAATCGAGCCTTGCCTCACTGAATTTGACGGCTTGAGGGGTTCTGGGCAAATTCAGCGTAAAATGCTCCCGCTGATTCTTTCTTGGGGTTGTACTGTACATAAATTAGAAGGTTGTACTCTAGATAAAAAGATACAGATCTAGGAAAGTCATTGTTTGCTAAAGGACAGGCCTATGTCGCTCTCAGTAGAGTTAAAACCATAGAAGGATTATTTATAAGTGCCTTGGATCATAATAAATTACTTAAAAATCCACATGACAGTCGATCGTTAGCAGAATTAGATAGATTAAGAAATCTTCCCAGGTCCTCTTAATATAAGTTTTTTTTTAATAATTATAAACTAGCGCTTGACTGCAATCCCGCCTGATGGTAAGCAGTGACGCAATCCTTGATGCCTGCGCACTAGTTTATTAAGCCTATTCACTTAAAAAACTTAGAAATAGCAAGGATGACGGCAGTTGAGCCAGGTGATGCAATGTTAAATCCAAGACCAACACGACCAATCATGCTGCGCCAGAGGGAGATTGATCTGGAGACTCTCCACGACCAAACTCCCGACACAACAACATTTGGCGCATCGTACTCGCCACACAACGCAACACAAAGTGCTCAGACGCGTCCTCTGTACGGCTTCACCAGACATCATGGTGGAACACGACGAATCGCTAGGCGGCAAGACTTTGTCTGGTGGGTGGTAACTTCTGCTAGCAGCCGATGTTATGGCCTACCACCGTTAGAAAAACATCCAATCTATTTATACTAACGGCCTCATCCACTAATTCATGACCCATTCGGTGCCATCGACGCAAATGTGCGTCGCTACTACGAAAAACCGGGAGCTTCATGCGGGAAAACCGTTGCTATACGCGCTACGCTTCAAGCGCTACGAAATAGTAAAATAGGACATCTCTACATATTACTATACGCCGATACATAAGTCAAAAGAGATGTCGTATGTTAACTACCTAGTTTTTAGTTCGTCAATTTAACTTTTATTAATATTATGCGCCATAAATACACTTTAACACCAAAATAGTACAAATAATAAAAAGTTAAAAAAAACTAAAACCCAACTACGACAAAAAACGACGCTGAAAAAGTATAAAACAAGATTTTCAGAATACTGAACTGAACAAAGTTGCTAATATAGTTGCAAGTAGGTAGTATTTAGAGATAAATTTTCATGTTTGGAAAGGCGTAGTCACACGTTACATATACCTACCGTAGCACTTTCATAACGTGTGACTGCGGTTTTCCAAACATGAAAATTTATCTCTAAATAGTGAATATTGCATACTTCAGAATAGTACCGTAAGACATTATTGTCAATTTACAACGAAGGCATCTTGGTAGAGTCTACTGTGTCCATTTACTTGCAACTATATTAGCAACTTTGTTCAGTTCAGTATTCTGAAAATCTTGTTTTATACTTTTTCAGCGTCGTTTTTTGTCGTAGTTGGGTTTTAGTTTTTTAACTTTTTTGTTAGAATATAAGTTTTGACTTTGAGGTAGGTCAAAGCTAGTCCGTCTCCCGCCGGAGACAAGTACGACAAATGTAGGTACTTCGGTACTAAATTCGAGAAACTTCGAACTCACGTTTTTAAAAGTAATTTATGCAATTTATTATTTAATACAAATAAATGCAGCTTATTACAAGGGAATGAACGAGGTATGAATGTACGATTGAATAGTCAACCGGTCTCAAATAAGAAACAATAACTAGGTATCATGGACTGACTTAGGTTTTATTTATACACTTAGAACTTGAAAGGCAAATTGAAATTGCCTTAAGTAGGTAAGTATACTAATAAATTATAATTGGAATTGCGTATTTAACGTAATAACGAGAATGGAAAGATTTAATTTCCGATAGTAGGTATTTTTGAAATAATTACGCGAGGAAGATCCTCACAGGAGGCACCATAATTAATGTCAGTGCATAGCCAGATAAACATGACAGCAAATAACCTGGATTTAGTTGGACAGGAAAGGAGTTACCAACGACGAGTCAGGTGCCAGTCGGTTAGCTTGCTCCTTCTTCGTGGACTTGATGCTGTTTGCTCACTGCCTACACTCGTCAAGCACAGACACATCACCAATATGGACACTGAGGGTTTATTAGGCCAGCGAAGCTCTTAGGAAGTCAGATATTCGATTTTATTTAGAGTACACGCGGTGTCGAATGTGCTGAGATCGCCATCTTCTTTTGTACTAAGGCGAAGGCATAGCACGCCATACAGCCAAGTTTATTTTTATCGTCGTTGACGCAACAAGGATGGACAATGGAAATGCATGGATAAATTATTAGGATAGTTAATGTTTACACAGGTATATATAACTCAATTTACGAATTTTTGTCGCTTTTTCGATTGCCTTTCAAGCGTCGACTTTTTTTTTTGATATGCCATCTCGTAGGTGGCCAATAGAGGCCGTAACTACTTAACCGGACTTTCCTGTGGATAATTAAAATGAAAGCCTCCAGCCAGGGGCACTTAAAACTAAATTAAAATTGGGCGACTACGCACTAAGGGCACCCTCTGTGGGGCACGAACCTCGGCTTAGGGCGTCGCTAGAGAGGACAGCAAGGGACGGCTGGATCGAATGTACCAAGCGTCGACGTGTATTCTATAATATACAAAATTTTTTTTTTTGAAGGAAAGCGGTCTATTAACTTCACAAAAAATTAATAAGATTGCTATCAATCTTGGATTGAAAAATGTAAAGATAAATAAACAGACAACAACAGTAATTAAAAACAAAACATAACTTGGGCTGCAATACACGTAGAGTTTAATGCTTGTGGAGAACAGCCAAGATCGTTACCTACGACAAATAAGGTAAAGTTTAATTATATGAAACGGACTGCTTGTAAGGTAATAATCATTATTATTTATTTACCTACTTACATAATTCACGAAAGATGCCTTATCCACACACTTTCAACATTGATCATTATTGGAAAGTTGAATATAAAATATTAAGAAGTTACATGGTTTCCGTTTCAGAAAGACCGTTTTGAATTAGAACCGGGGGGGCATCTGCTCCTCCTGTACAGCCAGAAGAGAAGAAGAAGAGTAGTTCCGCAGTGTAATGCCCATGTCAATAGATGTCTTCCTAGCATTGTGGATGATGACTTTGTTGAGAATCAATCTACAGTTCAAACTTTCAATGATTCCCAACCTGAAAAAGTGTTAATTACTTATAAGTAGGTACCTGCATAATAAGTAATACATAAGCATGCAATAAGTGAGACATTTCAACCTATTTACCTTGTAGAGGTATATAAGGGATGATTAAAATCTGCTTTAATAATGATTTGTATTTGTTTAGGTCATCATTCTCAATGAAAATATTGAATTGAGCCAAGCTGCTGGACATAAAGAAAATATAAATCAAACTAAAAATTTAAGATTTCTATTGAGATTTATTTAAATAAAATAACTGTTCAATAGCATTTAATCAATCAAACTTCATTATTTTATTATAAGGTCATTATAATAAAGGTAAAGGTAAGGTAATTAAGTCTGCACTCAACATAGGATTTTATATTATTGTAATATATAAATGTAACTAGTGTAAGATTTGTTGGTTGTCCTAAATAAATAAATAAATAAGTGTTCCGGATCCTTTGGACAATGTTTTTGACACAACATCACCATCAGCATTACTCAGAACACCGGTATCAAAACCACTTCGTAAGTACAATCCAATAGAATTATTAAGTTATGTTGTTTCATTGTATTAAAGAGAATTTATTAATAAATACTCACTTCATCTTTTGTTCCAGGAATTCGCAAAATGCTTAATAAAAAAAAAAGTTTGTCAAGAATTTCAAGCTGCAGTGCTTAAAAAAACATAGAACAACTAGGGATAGTTTGTATCAATTACAAATAAAACGCATGGAGGAAAGAAGAAAAGAGGAAAAGGCATAAAATGAAAAGAAAATGGAGTTGTTAGAAATTAAGAAACAGAAACTTCTTTTAGAAATAAGTTTATTAGGAACTAAAATAATTTAATTTTGCTTTCAGTATTATAGATCTACTAGCTTTCCAACCGCGGCTTCGCCCGCGAGGAATTTGGTTTATCGCGTTTTTCAGATTTCCCTCGGGAATAAAACTAATTAAATGACGATTGATCAGTTTTCGACCGGAGATGAAAAATGCTTGAATTACTAAAATGGCTATTAAAAAATAAGGGTTGATCATAGAAGGATGAAAATTTAGGATTGTATGTAGGTATTTTTGTATGTTGTATCATAAAATAATAGAAACTAAAAATTTTTGTCTAAAAAATAAAATAAGAAAATTTAGGGGTGGACTACCCCTAACATTTAGGTTGATGAAAAATAGATGATTCTCAGACCTACTCAAAACGCTCACAAAATTTCATGAGAATCGGTCAAGCCGTTTCGGAGGAGTATGGGAACGAAAACTGTGACACGAGAATTTTATATATAAGATGTATACTACTTCTAGCTGTCATACCGGAAACAATAAATTATTCTATTCTTAAATAAATCAATAGTTAATACATTTTTCTGCTTTTTTCCATCCTTGACATCCAATTAATCAATTTATAGCCTCCCTTTATAGGGTCCCAAATAAAAATGAGAATCTGTAATTTAAAAGGATAATATTCTGGTGGTTGTGAACGGTACAGCGTACCCCAGACTCTAAAGCTGAAAAAGCTTCGGATACGACTGAGATTATTGCTGAGATGATGATTCTGGTGGTTGTGCAACATTTAATTTTCGACATATATTGTACAATACTGCCGTTGCAACAATTATGCACTGGATATTATCTATTTTAGAACGTAGTTTGGTTCCTATAATTGGAAATCTTTGTTCCCAAAGTCCAAACAACCTTTTAATTGTATTTCTTGTTCGTATTTGGGTTTCATTATAATACTGTTCTGCCTGATTTTGAGGATGATTTAGAGGAGTGAGCATGTATGGTCTCAAAGCATAGCCAGAATCCCCAAGAAGCCAATAATTATTAAATTCGTTTGATTCCAATCTGTATTTTAAATACGAGTTATTAAAAATGTGACTGTCATTAACTGAACCTGGCCATCTAGCAACTATGTTTCTTATACATAAATTTGCATCTCCAACTACTTGCACTTTAATTGAAAATGACCCTTTTCTATTTCTAAAACCTTCTGCGTTTTCACCACCTGCAAATATTGAACAATGTTATTCTTAACTAATAGTGTGATAGGTATACATAAGTAAAATAAGTGGTCTTTCTTACCCGGAGAATGAATCTCAACATGAGTGCTATCAATTGCACCCAGCACTTTCGGAAATCCAGCTATTTTGTAAAAGTCAGTCGCAACTGCCAATTTCTCCTCCTCGTCAGCCGGCATGTTAATGTAATGAGGACGCAATTTAGCTATAGCCCGAGTCACTCTATGAATAATACGGCATACTGTTGATTTATGCAAGCCTGACATGTCACCAACACATCTCATGAACGATCCTGAGCCATAATACTGCAGCGTTGCTAGTACCTGGTCTATGGGTTTTACTGCAAAGTTTCTGAAATATAATGGACAAATTAATTTAAAAATACAAGTAAGGACTTAACCTAGCAATGCCCAGTTTCTTTTTTAATTAGTTATTTGAATACGTTGCAATCATCTACAATAATCATAAATCAATAAATAATAATAATCATTGATTTTATTCATCATTATTATTTCGAGAAAAATTACACGTGTCCATTAAGGACAGGTGTGATTTTACACCTGTAGCTACAAATTAAATTAAAATGCCAGGAATGCTAGGTTAATGAAAAAAAAAAACCAATGGGTTTTCTATTGTGGTAGGATATCTAGGTACTTACTTACTTTTCTGTAGCCAATTTTATCTCGTCTTCGATTTGGCGTGTTAACAATACTGCTACTTTCTTTGATACTCGATATCTTGCAATAAATTCCTGATCATTCAAAAGGCTTAAATTATTAATACGTGTTTTAAATACCTTTCTCTTTCTTTCTACGCTACTTGTATCATCATCAGATGAACTACTATCGTCAATTAAAGACCAAACTGGCGAATACAAAAGGGACTTCATGTTGTTTTCACTATTTGAAACCACGGCGGACTAAACAGTTAAACACAACTATACTCTGTTTTTTAATCTCGTAGACTAAACTGACATTACGAGTGTTGGCAATTTATTGCAATTCTTAAATAGTGCCGAAACTTAGCGTTCATAAAATCAAGTATCGTTTTTTTTACAATAAGTTATCCTGAAATAATGTGTAGGTACTTATTATTTATTAAAAACGTAAACAAAATTAATAATGTAAATTTGACATTTGCATGTGTCAATTTACTAAAACAGAGTCTAATTGACATTGGCATATAACTCGCGCTATACAATGCCGAAATCGTCTAGAAAGTAACGCATCGACCAGGGTTGTCACAAATAAACAATATTTATGAAATTATTTATTTACTAGCTTTCTGCCCGCGGCTTCGCCCGCGTGAAGTTCGGTTATATCGCGCTTTTTAGATTTCCCTCGGGAACATCTTTTTCCGCGATAAAAGGTAGCCTATGTTCTTTCTCAGGGTCTAAAGAGTCATCTTTGATATCAAAAAGGATAGCTTTTCGTAACAAGCATCCCAATTACACTTACTTAAAATTGACACCCATATTAAATTATAACAAAAATACCCGCATAAATAGAATTGACATAAAAAGTAAATAGAAACCTATTCTCATGCCTAGCGAATGTATACATATACGAAATTTCATGAGAATCGGTCAAGCCGTTTCGGAGGAGTATGGGAACGAAAACTGTAACACGAGAATTTTATACCTATATAAGATGACGTCCGCCATCTTGAATGTCAAAAAGGATGGCTTTTTCGTAACGAGCACCCCAATTATACTTAAAATTGACACCCATTTTAAATTATAAAAAACGACGTCCGCCAACTTGGATTTCAATAAGGTGTTACGGGTTAGGGGTACTAAAACGCCGGTTAAGGGTTACGAAGTTTATTGACGACGAAGGTACGGTCGGTAGTAGGCAATGACAAGTAGAATGTAGCTGACGTTGCACCGAAGACTTCCCTTACGTCCACGAAGTCCGTGTCGTAAACACACAGTAACACTACAGATGTTACTTCGCGTAGTAGGTACTCAAAGTTCTCGTTACAGTTGTCGCAGTAGGTGTTATCAAAGATCGCTTCTTAACTGTCGCTGTTTTCGTATCGATAGTCGAGTGCAGACTGACTCTGCGCTGGCGTCACGGCGCTATATATAGTTCAGCTGATCGAACATTCCAGATTCGTCTAGACGTAATAATAATAGCGCATAACATTGAGTACATTCAGTAAGTACCTACGGTAATTCCCGGAAACGGGTTTCTAGAAATTTCGATGTCGACACTTTGTTAACAATAGTTATGAAACCTGTACCATTCGATAGGCCACCCTAGATCTAGTAATGCGTTTTTACATTGTAACTTTCTAATACCTAGATCTCGAAACTTAAACGAGACTCTCGTCAGCACTTAAAAGTTATGTACTGCATGTCACGCAATATTGAACCTTATGCCATTGACATAAGGTACATTCGTAACAAAGGATAACTTTTTCGTAACAAGCACCTCAATTGTACTCAAAATTGACACCCATATCAGATTATAAAATATATAATTAAAGTGCTTACAATTAAACTCAAAATTGAGATCCATATCATTTTTTATAAAAAAAATTACATTCACCATCTCAAAATTCACCCATAATAGATATAAAATCCACCATCTTGACACGGAACATACTAACAAACACTTTCACATTTATAATATTAAGTATTAGGATTTCCAAACACATGACCTATGCAATAACCTATTAATTTTTTTTTTCTACCGTGCGCGGGTCGGCCATTTTATTTGCGTTATCAACGTGGCACGACATTTGAAATAAAATTATTTATGCACTTTAAAATATCAAAACAGATTTATTTACCTTTCTTCTGTGTGTGGAAGCTGATGAAACTGCAGTTCTTTATTTATATAAGATGAAGACTTGCAATCACTCACAGCACACTTCGTATGCACCATTTTTTAATAAACAAATAAAAAAACAAACACGCGTCAGCCCTTAATGATAGATACCGAGCTACGAACATCGTTTTGTTCGCAAGTCGGGTGCCGCTTACCCGCGTCTCGCCCCTCACACCCCGCACGATTGCTCTGTCTAGACGTCTTCGTCGAACGACTGTATGATTTTTTAGACTGTGGCGCTATACAGTTTAAATCCCTATTGTTATTACTGTTTCTGTGGAGTGTTTACTTTGTTAAGTTTTTTTTTATGAGGTTGGTTTTTGTTTTTTACATTATCGAGTTAGTGAAGCATAAATTAATTTAGAGATTTAAAAAACACAGTGTTTAAAAGGTCACAATTGTAGCATAATTGCGCATATTGCTTAATAACAAAGCTTAGCAGAGCGAGCAGCTCAGTCCCAATCCCAATTTTAAATGGTCATTGCGATTTTCCAAGAAACTTATTTTGTTTATGTTTGAAGTGAAACCACATAACATAAGTATGTACAAATGTATATTTTGTATAAACATATACCCATGTTACACAGGTAAACACATTACGCACGTACAATATAACATAATTTCATCGTAGTCAAAGTTCTCGCCTAGTTGCGGATCGGATTAATATGCTTACAGCTTGGCTAAAAAGTCTAGAAACGGAACAATTTTTTTGTCTATTGGCAACATTTGAAAAAGTAATGACGTTTCATAAATAAGCAAAGTCCATTAGTTGTTTATAATTAAAATTAGTGTTTAATTACTTTATTTTCCAAACGATTTACGTTTAGAAAATTAAGTATTAAACACAAATAATGAATAAAACTATTTTTAATTAATAGTGGGTTGACATACGAACAGCACAGTAGCGCCCCTATTATTTTCTACTCTTTTTTGCCAAGCTGTAGCTGCTACTTTTATACAAGAGCAAAATAGAACACAAATTAATAACAATACTATATATAATAAATCTCACAATTAGATTCACTTGGCTGCCTTCTGTTTTAAAGCCTGAATGTACATTTCTAATGACTTCTGTACTTTAGGATGTCCCACAAACATTAGGAACTCCTGCGTGTCCTGCTTGCGGTTATCCGACATCCATGTCAAGGGCCCTGCCCTGATCTTCTGTTTGGTGAGCGAACGCGCTAAAGGTGGGATTCTGTCAAACTTCTTGATGAACTGCTTGCATTTGGCAACGGCATCCGCTTTGTCCGATGCAGTTTCGTCTATGAGACCAACCTGAAATTACGGGAATTGTTTTAAATTAATCACAGTTATCATTTTCATCATCTGCCTTTCCTTTTAACTTCACAATCTAGCTAACTTTGCTGAGGTTGGCTTTCAGTCAACTGGATGCAGCTTGATATCACTATTTCACATGAAGCCTATCAAAATCTACCAACCCACACTAGGCCAGTGTTGTAGTTTATGGCCCACTCCCTCTCACCGAAAGGACGCCTGTGTCCCAACAGTGGGAACATTGAAGGCTGATTACGTGTGTATTAAAATCTAGAAAAATAAAGCTTTTGGCTTCTTTCTTCAGTTGCTTATTTGGTTTTGTAATTTTTATGACATTCATTTTACAGTTTTATTGGTGTCGATTCTTGTGTTCACAAACGTAACTACATAATTTTAAGTGCCTCGTTTTCTTTCTATTTTAGTAAGAAAAGTATAGAAGATAACATATTAGTTTAGTCCTGTCAAATTAAGATAAGTAGTCCATAGATAGTTTAGACGTGACTAAAAATATAGCGAAAAATACGTCGATTTACGTCAGTCACGGACTAATTTGACAAGAATTAACTAATATTTAGATTTTTCGTTCGGTAGGGGTGAAAGACTTAACACGTGCTTTTGTCAGTGCTATTGAATATTTTCGATTATAGTGATTCTTTTGTTGTGAAACTCTATCGAAAGTGTTCATTGTGTTTGTGTATTGGGTGTAGTGTAAGGTTTGGTTTTTATTTGTTGTAATCGTCTTTTTGTATTGTTTTATTTTTCATTTTATTTTGGCTAGCATAATTCAAAATGGCCTCCAAAAAGCCCCCTGATCCCCCGGACCCGGACCTATTTGATCTTTCTCCTGGACTAACAATAACCCTTCCACATGAAATACAAATAACCTCAAACGACAATCCTATGGATACGGACACCCATAGTCGTAAGAGGGCCGCTAGTTCTCCCCCGGTCTCTGCTAATATTAAACCTAAGATTGCAAAAAACATATTAGGCAGGCTTTCATACACAGCTAAAGATAACCCACCGTATATCGTCAATGTTTCATTAAAAGACGAACAAACTTCAGGCACTGTGCTACAACCGATTAAGTTTGGTATGTTTTTGACGGTAAATAACGTGAAGAACGTACGTCTCGATGGGATCAAACGTGTAGGCAGAAATCGTGTGTCAGTTGAGTTTAGGTCTCACCAGGATGCTAACAGTTTTCTCAACAATAAGATTTTATCCCAGCACAATTACATGGCTGCCATTCCTCAATATAATATCACACGAATGGGTATTGTGAGAGATATTCCAGTCGAATGGTCGGAGGATGAGATAATTAAGAATATTCAGGTTCCTGAGGGGTGTGGCCCTGTCATCAAGGCAAGACGAATGAGTAGGAAGGTGTCTTCTGCCGGTGTGACCGAGTGGAAGCCCACACAGACTGTGGTTATAACCTTTGATGGACAAATCCTACCCAAGCGTGTGTATAGCTTCTACTCGGCTCTGCCGGTTGAAAGATATACCTACCCAACAGTCCAGTGCTACAATTGTTGTCGCTTTGGCCATACCCGTACCATCTGCAGATCGAAACCAAGATGTTTTAAGTGCGGTGAGGATCATCCAGGTGATGGATGTGAAGTCACCCGTGAATTGAGTCTCTGTGTTTCGTGTACTGGCAACCATTTCGCAAATGACAGTGCTTGTCCTCAATTGGGCCGACAGAAGAGCATCAAAGCTCTGATGGCAGAAAAATCTATCTCGTATGCGGAGGCAAGTCGGGTCTTCCCACCTGTTTCCCGATCATATGCTGATGTCTCCAAATCTTTCTCACGTAACAAAGGTACTATGAATAAACCCCAATCCATCCCAGTGACCCAAAATTCATACCGGAAAACGGTTCTTTTAAAACCAAAATCCCAAACCCCACTTTCACCCGGCTATGATAAACGGACCCATCTGAACCTCTCCCAAAATTACTCCTTTTCACCATCCAAAAATGGCTGTGCTCTTCCGTTGGAAGCTCCAGAGCCAATCCTCCGCAGACAGCAGGATAAATATAGTGATATTCTAAATCTAATCACAGACATGCTAATGTCTGCTCTTGCTAGCCCTTCTCACTCTGTACCTGACCACGTTGCATCAAAATTGACCTCCATACTAAACTATATCCACAACATTCCATCCCCTAACGTTTCTCCAGTGGAACGTGAGGAGTATTACTCCCAGGAAGCCTGATCTTTCTTTTTTAATTAATAGGTATAAACCATCAATCTGCGGCATTGCTGAGACATGGCTTTTGCCTGGAAGCAATTTCAGGCTGCCATGTTTCGCCAGTGTTCGTGATGATAGATCTGATGGATACGGAGGATGTGCCTTGCTCATCAATAGCAAGGTATCATTCTCTCAGATTCCTCTAACCTTTGTTGGCGATAACATAAATGTTGTTGCTGTGAAGGCTGAGGGTATAAATATTTTTTCTTTTTATATTGCGCACCCACAACTTCAGTATCTTTCACTAATTAAGAATTTGTTATGCAATGTTAGTGGCCCAATACTTGTAATGGGCGACTTCAATTGTCACCATTACCGCTGGGGATCAGATACCTGTGATAACTTTGGCATTGGCTTGCTGGATATATTGGATGAACACAATCTTTGCCTAATCAACAATGGTAGTGCTACTCGTAGATCTCTACCTGGTCAAAATAGTAGCTGTGTTGACTTAACATTCTGCTCATCCAATATAGCTAGTCTTCTCATTTGGCGTCGCTTGGATATGACCTATGGAAGTGATCACTACCCCATCATAATTGAGTTTCCTTCCAAAAGCATTCCTGTTAAAGTTCCTCCCCCTCTTTTAAAACACCAATTAAACTCAGCAGACTGGGGTTTATATTCTAAAATTCTAGACCTTAGAATATCCTCCCTCCCAGAAGTTAACCAAGCTAACGCCCAGGAATGCTTCTCATCCTTCTCCTCCACCATTGCTTCCACTGCTGATGATTGTTTCCCGGCCAAAAAACCCTTTTCTGGTAAACTTCCCCCCCCGCCATGGTGGGATAGGGAGTGCACTGACATGGTCAGGGCCAGGAATGAGGCTGAAAAGACAGTCAATGGCAATATGAACCTGGATAACTTCATTGCCTTCAAACGGATATTGGCCAAGTCCAGGAAATTCCTAAAAAGGAAAAAACGCGAAGGTTGGTCAAAATATTGTAGTTCGCTGGCTCCGTCCACCCCGGTTTCGGTGGTTTGGCGAAAGGTGAAACGTTTTAGGAGCAGTTTAGCACCTACATCCTCTTCCAACAACCTCACGGAAGAACTGGGATACCAGCTTTTTTCAAAAATCGCTCCGGCTTATGTTCCAAGTCTTGAGGAAATCAATGTTGACATCTATGATGCAGACAACATTGAAGAACCAATGAACATGCCGTTCAGCTTGGACGAGTTGAAAGCTGTGCTTTCCCACGTCAAGGACTCCGCGCTGGGAGTGGATGGATTCCCGTACTCCTTTATTTCTAAAGCCGGACCAAAAACTCACAAATATTACCTGGACCTGGCTAATTTCTGTTTTACTTCTGGCTTCATTCCCACAGAGTGGAAGGTTCAAGTTGTCATCCCGATTTTAAAACCAGGCAAAGATCCGAATGATCATTGCTCATACAGACCCATTGCCCTATCGTCCATACTTATCAAACTATTGGAACACTTAATTAAAAACCGATTAGTGTGGTTGGTAGAAAACAGGAGACTGCTTCCAACGACTCAATTTGGCTTTAGGAAAGGTCTGGGCACAGCTGATAGTGTGGGTATCCTCACATCAGAGGTCCGGCTGGCCCTTAGCAGGAATGAGTCTGTGGTTGCTGTCTTTCTGGATATATCAGCTGCCTATGATTCCGTTCTCCTCCCTAATCTCAGGCAAAAGTTGCACGAGCTGAGAATCCCGGCTAGGATTTGTCGCATCATTGGTAGCATTTTTACCAGTCGCACCATTCAACTCAGAATACCAGGGAGTGACTCTGAACAAAGATCGGTCTGGAGAGGACTACCTCAAGGATCAGTTCTTAGTCCCCCATTATATAATATCTACACAGCTGACTTGCCCTCTTCCCTTAATTTCGACTGTAAGATCCTTCAGTATGCTGACGATATTGCACTAATGGTGTGCGGCAGTTCCATTCAGGATGCCGCCCTTTCAATGAATGTCTCTCTGGCCTCATTAAACCAATGGCTGCTTGACAATGGTTTGTCCTTAAGTGCGCCAAAGAGTAAAGCTGTCATTTTTACACGCAAGCGTTCTGTTCCTCCCATTGACTTAAGCGTCAATGGTCAAATCATTCCAGTCGAAGATAAGGCTAGGTTTCTGGGAGTAACCTTGGACTCAAAGCTGTCTGGGGTTGATCACATCAGCAACACGGTCAAAAAATGTGAACGTTCCGTGTCGGTCCTTAAGGCTTTGGCTGGGGTGTGGTGGGGAGCTCACCCCTACACCCTTAAACTGGTCTATAATGCTCTGACCAGAAGCGCTATGGATTACTGCAGCTACCTACTTGAGCCTTGCAATAAAGAAGCGCTAAAGCAACTAGATAGCATCCAGTCCAAATGTCTAAGAATTATGATCGGGGCTATGAAATCATCCCCCATAAACGCGCTTCAGGTGGAATGTGCAGACCCTCCCTTACATCTTAGGAGACAATATTTGGCAGATCGATTCTTAACTAAAGTATTTTTCCTCTCATCCCATCCCTTGCTCCCAATTTTAGAACAAATTGACCTCTCCTTTAATAATTCTTCCTATTGGAACCATAAAACAGTTCCCCTATTGATCGATAGATATAGAGAGCTTAAAGGACTCTCCGTGCCTATCTGCCAATACCCATCTCTTCCGGTCTTCTCCGCCGCATACGAGTCGATTTATTATGAACCAAAAGTCGTTTTAGGTTTAGGTATATTAAGGAATTCTCAAAGCGCTAGAGAGGACTTCGAGTCAGCTATCAAGCGTTATTGGGAAGGATGGAACTTCTTTTACACTGATGCTTCAAAATTTTCTGAAACTGAATGTACTGGGGTGGCAGTTTATTTTCAAAACTCTAAAATAGCCTTACTTTTCCAATGTCCACCAGAAGCATCAGTCTTTACAGGAGAGTGTGTTGGTATTCTAGAAGCCTTACACTATATTAAATCCCATCAAATAACAAGGTCAGTAATTTTTTCAGATTCTCGTAGTAGTATTCAGGCCCTTAAACAAAATCAATTACATAGCAAAATTAATAGTAAAATTATTATGGATATAAAGAACTTGTTATTTGAATGCTACCAAAACGGCTTGGACGTTGAGATAACCTGGATCCCCGGTCACTCGGGTATTGCTGGCAATGAGTGCGCTGATTCGTTAGCAAAGTATGCCACATCGAATCCGGTTGATCAAAAGCACTACGTAGCGCATAATTACGATTTGCGGAGTGGTGCCAGACCCAAGTTATTTAACTTGTGGACTGAAACATGGAAGACGACTTCTAAAACCAAGGGCATCTACTACGCTGCCATACAGCCTGAGGTTCAGCGTAGGCCTTGGTTTTCTAAATGCCCTAAATTGTCGAAGAGAACTGTTTCCTCATTGGGTAGACTTAGACTCGGACATTGTTGTAGCCCAGTGTTCCTGAAAAAGATACACGTCCGGGATAATTCCCTGTGCGAGTGCGGTCTTGACGATGGCACTTTAGACCATATTTTCTTTTCCTGCTCCCGTAATAATAAATCTTTTGACCTGTATTCAAAAATTCCCAAACTCAACATCCCTCTCCCAACTAATTTTCATACCCTACTTTCCCACTTCTCCCCTAAATTAATAAATCTTTTGGCCAGATTCTTAAATGAGAACGAGTTGAAATTTTAACTGGTGCGTAGTTTGTGTGTAAATAGTCTGTATATAGTATAAACTAGTTTAATTGTTGTCTCATGTATCCCTGTAAATTAGAGTTTTTGTCTTACTAACCCATGTGTGTGTCCATGCAGCTATACTAACACCTACCACGAAGCGAAAAGTTCGACGGCCTGCCCTTATTTGCTGCCGTTACCACGTGACACTGGCAGAATAGTCGAAACCGGCTCAGTTGCCAAAGAAGGAAAAAAAAAAAAAAAAAAAAAACTAATATTTATCTTGTTCTTTTCTGAATGGAATAAAAAGAAATACACTGAACTTAAATTAAGTGTAGTAAGTAAAACAACGAGTGTTTGTTCCACAAACAAGCGAGTCGAGGGCAATTCTTAAATAAATTTTTACCTATTATTCTTTTTTTAAATCATCTATTTCTAGAATATCCATACTAATATTATAAATGCGAAAGTAACTCTGTCTGTCTGTCTGTCTGTTACGCTTTCCCGCTTAAACCTCTCAACCGATTTTGATGAAATTTGGCACAGATAATCATTAGACCCCGAGAAAGAACATAGGCTACCTTTTATCCCGGAAAAATTTGAAGTTGCCGAGGGAAATCTAAAAAGCGCGATATAACCGAACTCCACGCGGGCGAAGCCGCGGGCGGAAAGCTAGTTTATAACATAAATATGGAAATCCTGTCATTGTTACCTAAGTATAGTGTATTTGCGGTAATGGTGCATGGTCTATTCATAAAATTAACATAAGTATACAAAATATGTATTTAAGAGTGATTGATGAGAGATTTTACATACATAACATTTTTACCCAGCCAATTATTTTTGTTTTTAATTTTGACCTTAACCATTTATATGCTGATTTGAAATGAATGATTTGACTTTGACATATCTTAACTTTACAACCAACGAATAAATCCCAGTAATTAATTTTCAATTCTAAATGAGACAATATTTTTTAGTGCCCTATTACATTGTTATACTCTAGTATTTAGTGTTTCATACCCAAAGGATATAAATGAGACCCCATTACTAAAACTCCAGTAGTCTGTTTATCTGTTACCGGTCTGTTTCCCATGAACGGTAGATAGCTAGACACTTAAAATATTCCCAGATGCTATATTTCTATTGCATCAACAATAAATACTAATAATAGATTTTTTATTGTGGGTATATGAGTGAGTCTGACTCTCACTTGGTTGGTTTTTGATATTTCACAGGAATAAATAAGCCTTACCTTCAAAGCTTCATCAACAGAGAACATCCTCGCAGTGGTTAGGGCAAGTTCAGCCTGCCTCTGTGGTATGGTGTTGGTCATGGTGTGCATGAACCAGTTGGGGGCAACGATGCCAAGGGCTGTCTCGTTAAGCCCGATAGTGTACTTGCCGCTCATCATCACACGGTATTCACATGACATAGCAAGGAGACAACCACCAGCAGGGGCATGGCCCTGGGAAAAAAGAAGACGGTTCACCTTTTCTTTAGGTATTCAAGGTGAGGTTTTGCTTACAAAATAATAAAAATTAGCAAAAACTATTACTATAATTTAAAACTTACATTTCTGAAATCTTGATCAGCATGTAAATATTAAAATAACATGTTTAGGGTTCAAATTGAGTAATTAATAACATAAATTGTCGATGAGTCAAATATTAATTGAATGCTCCTTGAATTTATTTATTTTATGCATTACTTGTACAGCTGTAATCAGTTTTTACTAAGTAGTTACTATGGTTGCATAGTAAAAGTTGGATTAATTAATTTCTTAATGTTTTGTTTTATTTGAACAGGTATAATTAAGGATGCCTTATTAAATAAATCTTGGTTAGACTTACATTGATGGCTGCAGCAGTGATGAAGTTAGCACCAAAGAGCTTAATCCACACTTCCTGTAGAGTCGTCCAGAATGTTTCCACTCTCTTCATGTCAGGCTTATACATCTCCATTATATCTAAACCAGCGGAGAATACTGTTGGCGAGGCCTAAAATGACAAAATAATGTTAAAAAATAGATGACTGTGAGCATTTAATATACAATTTTTTAAAATAATAAACATATTAATATGTTATAAAAAAAAACTTATTTTTACAGAGTAAACAATTTATCTTTCTTCTTTGTTTTATGAAAAGTGTCTAATCAAAACATTAATCATATCCTATTTGTACTTTAGTTTCAATTTAGTAGATAATTTTAATTAAAGTGTGTTTCATCTAAGAGTTCCTTTGCCATCTGCCAGCATGACGGCAACTTAGTGTGAGAGAGAGAGAGAGACGCAGAGTGCGTCTACCTTGTTTACGATAGTGACAAAAAATGAATATCAACATAACGCCGAAGGGAATTCTTACATGAAACAGTCTCTACAAATTGGAGACCTATCACAGAAAGAAATGTATGCAACTTACAGATGTCAAGATCATTGCCTTGCATTTCTTTGCAACTACTTCATCCAGTGCTTTGTCCATTGCTTGAAGGAGGTCCAAGTTGAGGCTGTTCACTGGTAGCCTTTGCATGGTAACAGTTGCTATTCCTTCATTGTCTACTGCTGTGTCGACCAGAGGACCTTTGCTTGACATGGCCCTAATACTGGGCACAACTCTTCTGGTGGCATTGCCTACTAATTGCCTGAGAGGAAACATTCTGAAAACACAATCATATAGGTACTGTAACTATTATCTAGACTTTAAATTCTACTGACTCATCTACTTTTTAAACCTATTTTTAATTTTCTAAATATTAAATAGCCGTGTAACTAAAGTTGATGTAACACTTGTTTACTATAATACTCTGAACATTGATATAATATTAAATATTTTATCAATGACTCTGAAGCACATAAATTTTGCAGTGGATGATTTATTTTAAGTTAAAAACTATTTAAAACAGATAACCTACGTTATGTACAAAATAAAACGTGAAATAATAAGGTCACTGTATCATCTATATTTAGTTTCAAAGTACAATTAGATAATCTTTAAAAGTTCTGCAGTTTTTGAACTTTGTACCTACTCTCGCAACTGGGTTCACTTCACTAGTTTGTTTTGAGTTTTGACTTTTGTTGTAGAACTAGAACTACAGTCGCTTGCACAGAGTACCTACTTTATTTTATGGTCACTTGCAAATAGAGTTGCTGTTGTACATACAAACTACAAGTGTCACTGACTCACTGTCACCAGACTCACGAGTAATTGTGTTCTGTGAGTGTGAGTGAACTGCAAAAGTTAAACGTACTGTCGAGTCATAGAATAAAGAGGGAAGTAGGTTATCTGCGAACCAATCCGCGATTTAATTGCCTACTGTCTTAGGGTTGACGACTGCCCGCGCTTCGTCGGTTACGGTTGTCGCCCAAACCGCTAACAAATATTTATAGACTAAGGTCCGTATTACAGAACGTCACTCAAAACTCAAGCTCTACTTATGTCTCATTTCAAGCCATTTGATTGGTTGAAACTAGTATTAAGTAATGCTTAAGCAGAGATCAATGCTTGAGTAACGTTCTGTAATACGGTCCTAAGAGCTTATGTTTAAATTATTTGCTTAGTATTTAGTTTACATATACTAGTCAGTTTTTTTTTGTAATTTTTATTTTTAGTTTTGTACACATAAAGAACCATATTTATTTTTATTTTTAATTAATACAAATATAAATAATACAAACATAACATCTATTGAATCACACATTTAATACAAAATTACAAATTAGCTACAGAAAAATACCTACTTTCTTCGGTTTCGACTATTACGAAACGCGTTGTTATTAAACTTTAATGTGTAATATATCCGTAACCTTGTAAATAACTTTTAGAAATATAAGTCTTTTATTTGTTCATAAATAGACATACCAACTTTGCAGTTTATGTGATCATTTTTTAAAATCTAATGTGCCGAAAAGCCGTGACGCGCGAACCTCGTTCCGTGCTAGCCGCGACTAGCGCAGTCATAGCCCATCTAATATTGTGTTTAGGTGTGCGTGCGGCGACGCATAGATACTATGGCGCACACATACAAGCCGCGCGCGGTCCGTTTGTATGAAGATAACTTAGATAACGTACTTCCCTCTCTTTATTCTATGGTCGAGTCGCGTTGTATTCAAGCTTTGTTGGAACAAATACTTTTGTTAAACGGTTCACATTTCATTGCTGCATTGGAAACGCTATTTACAAAAAAACTTAAGTCATAATAAAATCAACATTACTTTGATAATCTTCAATAACTCTTTCGAGTTTCGATTGTTTTTGCTTGACTTCTCGTTTCGATTCCCAGTTGAAGTAAGTTATTAAAAATCATTAAATATAATGCAACTAAATTGCTAATTATCAGTAATCATTGTGGGAAGAACACTCATTATTATAAAAGACTATACACAGCAGCGGCTGTACTAATTATTATATATGTAATGCGATGAATGTATTACCGAGGTAGGTAGGAATATGATCGCCGAAGCGTAAGTTATCATGTAGTGATTTGCGTCGGGCGCACTAGGTATTGGCAGTCAGCCCTACAATTACTTTGTGACATGATCCATTAAAATTCATATATCCATATCGAATCGAGGCAATAGGATGGACGTCCTTTGGTTGAAAAAATAATAATGTTCCATAAACAGTAGCATCCGCTGCTGTTTATGGAATTAGCGGGTATGTCAGGAGTATACCCCACATACCCATGTGGGGTATACTCCTGACATACCCGCTAATAAACACACTACCTTTATTTATTTCTTTGAGGCTTTATCAAGCATTTCATCGCATGTACATACAGATGAGTCCTACTATGACTGTTAGAACCATTTTTAAACTGATTTGAAAATGGGATTTATCTTTGTCTGCTGGTTTTATCATGTTATAGTAAACCCCAGGTTATTGTTACTTACGTGTGTAAGGTGCAAAAATGATTCGATCCATTACTAGTTTATTACCCGACTACGGCAAAGCAAAAGGAGGGTTATGATTTTCACAGGCTATGTATGTATGTATGTATGTATGTTCATCTGTTCCCTCGTAACTTCTACTTATCAGAATTCGACAAATGACATATCATTAGAAGCGTCTTAATTGTCCGCTGGTTATAGGCTATATGGGGTTTCACAAAATCTAATGTGGCGCCCTCTATCGGACAAAACATACAGAGTAAAAAAATAAAGTTAAGATAAGTATGCCGTGTTTGGTATCATTTTAAAGCGTTTTACTTGTACATTTTGAATATATATACAATATGTAAAGAAAACCCTGTCCGACCCATAAGGATAACAAAGGTTAGGCAATCACATGACCAAATAAAATTTGAAATTTTGCATAATCATCATAGTAACAATACAAATCAATTTTAAAACTTATCTTTTTCCCCGCGAATTTACGCTAACTTCCCCAAAATTTGGTGTTTTTAAAAAAATGACAACACCATTTTAGGCGGTATAATTGTCGGCTTTCCTTTTATTGTTTTGTTAGATTATTTATTTCTTTGGCGGCGTCGCGCGTGAGCTTTGTCGGCGACGTAAAAGAAATAACTAGTGATGCACTAATTTTTGCGTAATAACGTTTTTTTATCGCTATTAATCGAAACTTGTATCTGGTTGAATGATTTGTTAAAAACACAGATTACCCAATGGTAAAAGTACTTTTGTTTGTTTATCGATTAATTACTAATAACATCATTAGGTATAACACAAGTATTAGTAAACAGAAACGAGAAGGACTTATTAAACACAATTTTAGTAAAATTTTACAAATATTTTAACGGTCAATATCATCGATTTTGAGACAGAAACTGAAATTAAAAATTTGGCATGATTTTCATTTACAGCAGTGTATCTAACTAATTTAAGTTTTGTAAAAGTTCTAAACAATTCCATGCGATGTTGAATCTAGAATGAGAATGAGAAACTACAATAGGTACTAAATCGATAACAAAAATAGACGAGTAAATTGTTTCCATCGAAAATCAATATTTTGATTACTTACACATCCTTACTCAAAGGATGCCGCGAGGCCCAGCCGCGTAGGTACAATTTTAAAAATAAAAATCATTTTTACTTTAAATTATCAGTTACGCGTAAACATCGCTCTACTGAAGACTATTCGTGTATTGTGTGATCATGTCGTTTCATAATGTAGTGTAATGTAATATGCTGATGGAAGGTAGCAGCAACTGCTGTGTTGTGATCAGGTGATTGTGGTCAATGTGGTTCCAGTATGACGGTGCGTCACCATATCTTTGTCCTGTACGTGAGAACCTCCATTATCAGTTCGGCGAGCAGTGGATTGGTAAGGGCGGACCAACTGTGGTCAGCGCGGATTTGACACCACTTGATTTTTATTTGTGTGCATGTCCGTGCTAATCTCGTGCGACGGTACCAGCTGGACCTGTATCGTTATTAGTGAACGAAATTTATAAATTATTTTTTTAAATTAATATGGAACAACATCTCCGCCACAGCAATTATGCTCATCGAATGAAATGATACATTTGGAGAGTCAGACGACCTTCCTACTTAAAAAAAAAAGTTCTTTTCACGAGCTGCCTAAGTATCATCATTTGTTTCGAGACTCGATAAACGTGGATAAATTACCTATACCTACATGCATGAGGTCAACTGAGGTTATGAACTGTGCCTGTGTTGCCATGAAATTACCTATTTATTTTATTTAAGTTATTTATTTTTTAGGGGGTATTTTTTTTTAAGTTTAGCCAGATTTTGCAGGCATTAGTAGAATCAGTTATCGATACCTAACAATACCTTCACGGATCGGACAGGGTTTTCTTAACATATTGTATATAACTTGTTTGACATTGCGAGATTGGCAGTTGAGAATTATCATGCTCACTCAAATGTCTTGCTGATGGTGGCGCGTGTTGTTGGGTCATTTGGTTCCCTTCAATATGGTTGAGCTAAGTGGGGCTGATGCGCGCGTCATGCTCGTGAACGGGGGCCGTCAGTGGAGACTGGTCATCTCTTAGCTGACAGTGGGCTTAATTCATTTTTATATTTTAATTAATTTTCACCAAATTTAGTATTGCGCCCTCTAGCGGACAAAAAGTTATATGTAAATATAAAATTAAAATAAATATACCGTGTTTGGCATCAATTGAAAGAGCTTCACGAGTACTTTATGTTGGTACATAATTACAGGAATGCTTTTTAGTTCATCAATTTAGCTTTTGTTAATATTATGCGTCACAAATACACTTTAACACCAAAATAGTACAAATAATAAAAAGTAAAAAAACTAAAACCCAACTACGACAAAAAACGACGCTGAAAAAGTATAAAACAAGATTTTCAGAATACTGCACTAAACAAAGTTGCTAGTTTTCAAGTTTGGAAAGGCGTAGTCACACGTTACTTAAACCTACCGTAGCACTTTGACAACGTGTGACTGCGGTTTTCCAAACATGAAAACTAGCAACTTTGTTTAGTGCAGTATTCTGAAAATCTTGTTTTATACTTTTTCAGCGTCGTTTTTTGTCGTAGTTGGGTTTTAGTTTTTTTACTTTTTACTATAAAGACTGGTGTTCCATTTCTTTAGTTTCTTTTTTACGGTAGTTGTCATTGTCAATGTCAGCCATCTCGTTTTTCTCTTTGCCACTGTCAGTTAATCAGTTTCAGTTTTCTTTGAACAACAGTAATTTACTCATTTTTAAAACTAAAAAATTATTAGACTAAATTAATTGACCATCGATGAACAAAATCAAGGATCAATATGTAGTAAGATATTAAACAAGATTCTTGTTCATTGTTTATAAGAGTGAAAACAAGATGTCATTGGAACAAACGGCTTGTGATGGTAAGTAATCACTATTTTAATCTTGACCTTTATTTAGGCGCCATTCTTGGTATTTGAATTTTTTTAAAGACTTCTTAGATAATTTCTCAAGACTTAATTTTATTGTTCTGTGATTTTATAATCATAATTTGATAATAACTAGAGAAGTAGTCGCCCTCAGCCGGCATAGTTGCAAGTTGGAATTGAAACATTTTGCATCTCCATATAGATACAAAATGTAATAATTAGTATAATCTTAGTTTTCTGCTAAAAATATGATTTTATACTGATTTCAGACTTGAAGGCATTTGAGCGACGCCTGACGGAAGTCATAGGATGTCTGCAGCCTGCTACTATGAGATGGAGAAGTATGTCTACATTATAATACCTACCTACATAAAAGTATTATCAAGTGCAGCCAAACTTGTGTGAAATGTGCTGGGCATTTATATCGTTTTTTTTTTTTAACAATAAGTAATTAACGGAACAGTCATAATATATTATACTGCTATCAGATAGTCTTCAGGCTAAGTAGGAACCCATTTCAAATCCACACTTGTCAAATAATATTTGCACATTTTTACACCATAGAGCTAATATTTTCGTTATATCATGATACAGCAACAACAGTGATTGTAATATTAATTCATTTATCAAGGCAGCCTCACTTACGTCACCATTCAGCTTATTCTGTAGAAGACTTTTAGGTAGCCCACATTTCTTTAAAATGTTTTGAAACTAGTGCTTGACTACAATCCTGCCTGATGGTAAGCAGTGATGCAATCATTGATAGTAAGGTGCACTAATTTATTAACAGCCTATTTTCTCTAGTCTTGAACACACTTAAATTATATTCAGATGGGAAGACCACATCCAGTATTTGAAATTTTTGCTCCCATAGACACCAATTTTGATGTAGTATTGAAACAACCACATTGTATACAAAATGTTGATGGTGTGTTAAGGGGTAATTGTTTTACCCAGCTACTGGGTTTTTTTTTTTTATCTAAATTTTTGTGAGGCTTCAGTACACATGAAGTGACTATGCCAGCCTCATGGGGGACCTCCATTACTAAAAGGAATCATATTTCCTTCATAAATCTTTCTCCACAAAAGAAATACGGGCCTTGCCGCATGTAAACATGTATTGCTCAAGTTACTGGGTTCTGGGATTAAATATGCAGTCACTCCATGTAATACTGATATTCAGCTCAATCGGGTTGGAGTTGGACTGTAGACCAACCCCAACATCGTTATGGAAAGGTGATCGATGGATGGTTGGATGATGTGTGCCAGTAGAAATTGTCCAAGGTTAGATTAAGAATCTCAAAGATAGAGGATGAGCGTTTTACGGAACTGTCTTATGTATTCTTGACATTCAAAAAGTGACTTCTGATTTTGAGTCAATCTGTCCATATTATGATTGTAGTTGATTCATTTTACTATAATAGACATTTAGAAAACCAATTGTGGAAAGTATATACGCAGACAAGTGACAAGCAGCTATTCCTCTTCATGCTTTTCTTCTATCTTCTGCTGTCAATGTCTAACCTTATTTGTTTTAAGTTTATTTCATAATTGTCATATATTTTTAGCCATGTCATGTATTGCATAACCTTTTGTATTGTTTTATTAATTTTAATTGGAACTATTTGGCATTAGTCTATTTACATGCTTTAAAATATACATCCCAATTACACAGGGAAACCTATAAAGGCCATTAAAAAAAATTTAATACTCATATTTGTAAAATAATTATGCGCGACATTATAAGGCGACTAGCTTTATCTTTCTGTCATTTCAATAGTATGCATATTTTTTAACAATGATGTGTCCCTATATCATCAGATCAAATTTTCTTTCTGTTTCAGTTTTATTGACAGTGGTGTCAGTGTGCACAGCAATAGCTGCATATCATTGGTTGATGGACCCACTTACACCGGTTGTCTCCCTAACACAGTCACTCTGGAATCATCCCTTTTTTGCATTTACCTCAACTTTTTTAGGTAAGTTATAAATAATTTTAATTATTGCTAAACTTTCTAAATTTATTGAACATAAAAGGTATACCTGTAAATAGTTAAGCTACAATTTTTTTTGGGAATATATGTTGATTATGTAGTAAATAATACCAGCCTATTTCTTTTGTCCCATTAAATGGTTAAAGCCTGTATGGCTGTATTCATCCCCAGAAGGCAGAGCATCAAAAACCATACCATGAATTGCATAATTAGCACTATTTGAACTAAATTTGTTACAAAACAAGCATCGAAAACAATTGGAGAAAAGTGGTGCAACAAACACTGCCCATTACTTCATCATCATCAACCTTTTTTGTCATCCCACTGCTGGGCACAGGTCTCCTCTCATACAGAGAAGGATTGAGCGTTATCACCATGCTTGCTCAAACTGGGTTGGCAATTTCAGACTTAAAAGTCCAGGTTTCCTCAAGATGTTTTTCTCCATCTTGTAATCAGTCATTGGTGTCTATGATATACTTAGAAAAGTTATATTGGTACTTGCCTGACCTGGAATCGGACCTCATACTTGAGACTTTGAGAGGCTGGTGTTTACAACTTACTACAAGACTTAGTAAGGATAATAAATTCTACTGTTAACAAATATTTTTCTCTACCAGTATTACTATTCATGATGGGAGTGCACAGAAAGGTAGTGGCGCCAAGTATCATCACGGCTCGCACGCGCTCCGTGCTTAACGACTTCAACATGTCCTGCGATGACACAGGCAAGCTTATCCTCAAGCCTCGCCCTGCCAACACTTAACACATCAATGTACATATTTTGTAAGTTAAGAATAAATTGTTTCTTTGTTCACAAGACTTTCAATCCATACTAATATTATAAATGCGAAAGTATCTTTGTCTGTCTGTCTGTCCGGCTTTCACGCCAAAACTACTGAACCGATTGTAATGAAATTTGGTACTCAGTCTAGAGCCTGAGATAGGACATAGGCTATAAAACATCCCGCTATGACCAATAGGAGCAGAGCAGGAACAAAAAATGTTGCGATAGCGGGAGCAAACGCGGACGTGTATATTGCTCCCAGTATTTTAACAGGCGTATATTTCATATCAACTGAGCTCTATGTTCTATGTTATTGGTTTGGTTTCCGCACTCAGTCCCTCCAGCGGACCATTGTGCGTTACCAATCAACTGAGCTCTTTCGGTTCGAAGATTACGCGCGTGAAACCGCAGGGCACAGCTAGTTCGTAATAAAACAACAGTCTACAAGAATCTATCCAAGTTTATTTATTACATAACTTTGGTGTGTTTATTATATACAATAAATAAATGTTAACTAAGAAAAATAGGTCTATCATACAAAACCACCTTAAATAATAACAAAATGTTGCAGTTCAAATAATACATCCAACAATCTTCATAACTATTACATTACATATTATGTATTGCATTTTATTAACTTTTACTAAAAGAATTTACTAAAGATTT
The DNA here is from genome assembly GCA_017933935.1 of Sesamia nonagrioides. Classification (NCBI taxonomy): domain Eukaryota; kingdom Metazoa; phylum Arthropoda; class Insecta; order Lepidoptera; family Noctuidae; genus Sesamia; species Sesamia nonagrioides. The sequence goes on from JADWQK010000099.1 coordinate 50,397, forward strand.
GGCTAAAGTATTAACAAATGCCTGTGCTATAATATATTCTGAGTAAATAATGCAAGTAAATAATTGATCCAACGTAAATAGTATTATTACGGCTCCTTTTTTCTACTCACAAACATTCATAGTGACCTAGAGAGGTCCTTTCTATAATATTTTAATCTCCTACAATCATAAGCATTCAATACTTTTAGTTCTGCCCAACTAGACACTACTAACTTTGCTCAAAGTATGCTTAGACTCAACATGGAGTGATTGGAATTATTATATCTTGGAATAATTTTAGAAAACTTATCGATTATTAAAAAAATATTGTATAAAATTTACTTATATGGGCAGTGTTAATTTAGGGAACGATATTACTTATTCAAACCTTCAATTCCGCACAGTAAATGCAATTCGGAGTGCACACCTGAGTCGATCCTACTCCTTGCAAGCAACAGTCGCAAGTTCAAGACAATATTCAACAGGGATACTATATTAAATATAATAACTATCATAAAGTATTGTGCTGACTGTGCAGGTAATGTAACTAACCATCCTAAGTTAATAATTTTATTATATTCTAAGATACTATACACATAAGTATTTGTGCTTAGTGATATACCGACAGCTATGTTACCAATACATTAAACAGTGAAAGGGTTAACAAAATTATTATCTTTTGTAAACTTAACACTAAGTCTTGCCATACACCTGACAACCTACCGTCAGACTCGAGTATCAGCTGATATTCAGCGTAAACCGTGCTTCGTTTATCGCCACTTTGACGATCTAGGCGACAAAGTGATGGGAAAGAGAGTAAATAATTCTATGTCCAATGATTATAGTCGATTTTATTTAACAAAGCTTGTGGGTCACTTTGACGTGATGTAAATTATTAGATATTCAGTTGTTATTATAGAATTACTTATCATCTCATTCATCATTTCATCGCAATTCGCCGTTGGCGTTCGGCGTTGGCCCTTCGGGAACTTCAACTTGTACCCAAAGGTTGAAATTTCTACTGTTTATCTGATGATACATTTTAAGGTGTATGACCTACTTAAGACCAGAAAACACGTAAGGTAAATCAAACTAAGTATTTACTTACAATCATCGTCAAACTTTTCGTACCAAAAGTAAATTCTATCACCTATTTTAGTTTCTGCGCATATCCCAGAGTTGATTGTAACACGAATTTCAACGTGATCGATAAAGTCGAGATCCTATTTACGAAGTAAAAATAAATCAACATGCAAAGATATTGAGCGTAATCAGCGGCTTTAAATATAATTAAAAAATATAGTATATTTCATCCAAGTGCTTCGTCTAAACACAGTGTAGCTATCATGAATTTACATTACGAGACTCGATCGTCGATATCGAGCGCGTCTGGCGCTCTCATTGGTTGAGAGTTCTTACAACCTTAAAGCGGGCCAATCGATGAGTCAAACGCGCTCGATATCGACGATCGAGATCCGTAATGTAAACTCATGGTAGCTACACAGTTGCTGCCCGATTCAAACTTTATGTCGGCTGGAACACCCGAGTCGCGGCGCATTAACAAATTCACGTGTCAGCGGGGGTTGAGGGGATGAAGTATTGCGCAGCGAGTAGAGCATTTCAGTATGGCTACCATGAGGTTTCATTACGAGACTCGATCATACGCATCGACCGCGTTTAGTGCTCTCATTGGTCGAGTCAAACGGGGTTGATATCGATTAGACCTGAGTCGATCACGATTGATTGAATCATTTTGTTTCGATCGCAACCGACTGATCGCGGTCATCGTCGGAATCGCGGTTCTTAAAAAGATTCGATAATTTGACTCAGATACTAAGCATACAAAAATGAACTTTATATTTATAATATTACATTACTTAATTGCTTATTTGTAAAATGATCGAGTCTCCTTCCTAAAGATTCAATCATTTGACCCACGTACGAAGCATACAAAAATGAACTTTATTCTTATAGCGTTACATTACTTAATTGCTTATTTGTAAAATGATCGAGTCTCCTTCCTAAAGATTCGATCATTTAACCCACGTACGAAGCATACAATAATGAACTTTATTCTTATAGCATTACATTACTACTTAATTGCTTATTTGTAAAATGATCGAGTCTGCTACCGCTAGTGAAGGAGTGAGTTGTAACAAACAAGATGTGTCTATCCTTATTGTTCATTTACAAAACGTGACAGTTCCCTCTTACTTTGTCCGAAATGAATAAACCGGTATGTTTGGGTCACACAGGTCGCGTGACCTGTGAGAGCGAAGAGCAAATCTGAATATTTCTCGCTCATGGTTCGCGGCAGTTCGCGGGTCGCATTGATCATTCGGTCGTACAAATGAACCGCGACCCAAATGTTCGAAACGATCGAATCTTTTAACCCGATCACCAAACGAATGGGTCGCAAGCGACCCGGGTCTCGAAAAATGATCGAATTACCCAGCACTAATATCGATGATAGAGTCTTCGTAGGTAATGAAAACTCATGGTAGGCACACAGAGCCGCCCATTGATAAAATATTAAACTAAGGTAGATATGTCACTAGCGCACTAAAAATGAAGCGTACAAAAGGAAGTAAGTCCTGTATCTCGCTTTAGTCACTCTCGATACACTCGTAAAAACAAACGACAAACACTAACAGCGCAAACGACAAACACTAGCCATCTTTTTCTTCTCTATGCTTTAGATTGCGCCCCATCTCACTCACACTGCACCAATGTATGCCGAATAAAAATATGCATGTGTGCTGCTGCTGTGTTCGGCACATTTTTTTTGGTCAGTTTGTTAGAATATATCGTATCTGTTTAATATTTTATCAATGGAGCCGCCATAAACACCAGACTGTACAAAACTGGGAAAATTATGTAAACATTTATAAACTTGTATTAGATGTAAATAAACAGTACATGCCTAATCTTTATACTTACATGAGTTTACATTTATACATCGATAGTGAAACATATTACATTATACCTATAAATTCAATTTAAAATTATTATGATAGTTAACATCAAGGCAGTGGTACATGCATAAATTCAACATTGTTAACACGAAGTACTTAACATTTTATAATAATTTTAGAAAAGGCATTGAAATTACTCATATTCGCTATAGGTACGCCTTTTTTCTTTCCTCCAATAAGGCATAGTTTCGTGACTTATACATTTCCGAGTTCTTAATTAAAAGAAACGGAACTGTATTAATGAGAAATGCAATAAAATATTCGCGAGTGTTTATCTCAGTCTTTTAAAAAAATAATATATGACGCACGAATCTTGTAGTGAGCGAAATAAGTAGGTAGTAATTAACGTTTTGAATAAATCTTTGGAACCGAATACGATACGCATATATACCTCTCAGTAGGAGTGCGTGCGTAACAATAAAATTTGTGCTAAGTATGTATAATAAAAATTTACAATATCTATTTAATACCACCCAAAACTGGGACCAAACGTTTCTTGAGTAAATCTCAGTAATAATATCCTTTCCACCTAAGTATCAATTAAAATATGTATTTATATATCTAATACTTTTATACAACTTCAAAATATAATCATAAACACGATAAAGAAAAAAAAAAGCTTATTGAGATACTTAGGTGCTGTATTCTAAAGGATACATTACTTTAAGGCTCCTGCAGATAGGCGCGAAGATTCTGGTAGAACAATAGGGATGTATCCAAGGTATGAAAATAAAAAAAATAATTAGTCCGTCTTATAGATAATAAAAAAAAAAAAAATAAGAACAGTATTTTTTATTTTGTCGAAATTACCAAAAACTACTGAGATATAGCATATTAAAGTTATAGAGTGGGGGCTAATTACGTCACGCCGTGGTATATTTTGTTCCACGGCGTGACGTCATGCGACATTTCAAATCAATCAAAATCAAAGCATTTATTTCAAATAAACAGTTACAGGCACTTTTGAATTGTCAGAAGGTCGGTCTGTCAATAAGATGAAGCTAGTCGCCCATTACAAAGAGTAAGGTACCTATGGAGAAGAACGGGCAAGAAACTCCATGGACACTCTTTTAAATTTTCAAGCTATTGTTACAAATATTTGATTACATCATTCATGTTGAAATCAACCGTGTGAGAACGATGCAGAAATAAATTGTACGCAATATATCTTCCTAATTATAAGAATGAAAGAAAAAATAAAAAATACGTGTTCAACATCTTCTATAAATCTATCTGATGGACATTAAATTATTTTTTTTTTGGATACAACCCAATTTCTATGAAGTTACCAAAGAAATAATTCTCTAATAGGTAGAACTATTTCATGGTAACTAATTAGTAACGCGCCTGTCTACCGGGAGCCTTTATGCTCATCTAAACAATAACAATTCATAATCTTGAATAAACTGTATGGTAACCAATCAATATGATCCAAGGAAGTTTTATATCGTAGAATAAAATGTAAATAATACTTCTTTTTCCATTACGTTACACATTAGTGGTGTCTAAGCCTTCCTATGATAGTTTATAAAAGCTAACTTACGAGTTGCGACTGACAGCTTACATGTGTTGAGACAAAGAGGGTCCAATGAAACCTTGCACGAATGTGGGAGTGTAGGGATAGCTTCTCTATATTAATTTCTTCTAAAAACTCTGCTTTTAAAGCATGCTAACTATGAAAAGTAATAATAATATAATTTAGAGTAAGATAATCTTTTTCTTCCTAAATACATATATTTTTCATTATTCTCCCGAAATTCACTCGTGAAAATAGTAAAACGTAAGTGTTAATTTAATTGAGTAACAATGAAATACAGGTATTTTTTATAAATTTTGTTTACCTGAAAGTTAAAATAGTTTTAGACGACACGTAGGTAATATTCTCTCATCCAAATGCCACAGGGTACAACCATATCCCATTGTAATGTGATATCCTCATTTTACAGGAATTATTATAGCGAACTGCCGCGTCAGTTTTATTGTATGTAACTATTATAAATAGTAACCCTTATTTAACACTATTATAGCTTCGTTAATGGTCCACGGTAATAGGGTATTTGACTAAAAAAAAAAAACTAATTAGTCCGTCAGTCAGATTTGGCATCAAAGATCAGGAGTGGTGGCTGGTGACGTCGCTGGCCGCTAAAAAGTGTAGCGTGCAGTGACGTCACACGAGTTTTCAACGCGCTGTGTCGTCTTCATTTTTTGTTTATATGAAAAAAGAAAAAATAAGTGTCTAGTATTTTTTGGAAATCTGTCTGACGGACTAATTAGTTTTTTTTTTTTAAGTCAAATACCCTATTCAACATTCGAATACTGTAGCGATGAGAGAGGTGTTAGTATACAATGTAGAGGTATCGCTAAGGAGCAAAATAAAGGCGAGCCAACGAGGTATCCCCACAGGTAATTATTGTCGCATCATTCCCCACAGCAACATGCAAGGCTCGAGTGCTGTCCTCACGCAGCCAACAGTGTTCTGATGTTTTTCGGCGTCGTTTGATGGTTTAAATGCTTCGTCGTATACCTAAGGGCGTTAAGAAGAGGTTCAGCCTTCGTTGGTGGCTGTTGTTGGAGGAACTTGACACAGCCCTTCACGTCGACGGACGAGGAGCGGCAGAAGGCACCGGATGGGTGGACCCAGTCGTACAGGATGATCAGCCCGACCATGACACGTAGAACTAGAAGCGACGTCTCCTCGCGACTGAACTGAGCGACGAGTTTTCTGGAAAATTAACGAGATTTGTTTAAGATCAATCTATTAATAAAACTTTAGAGAATTTGGTGTAAATGGTAGTGCGACCTCATGTAAATGACTTCGGACTAGAGACCCAAATTCATGTGTTCATGTTCTAACGTATCCTACATTTCGAAATAATTTTATGTGCGCTTTGGTATGGTTACAAGTAAATAAATAAGTTCCGTACATGTTTCTTTTGGGTCGCATGTGTTGTGTTTACAGTGAAGAAACTGAATTTACGACACAATAAAGCTACGTAGGACTGGCGGGGCTCGGGCTATGGATTTGGGTCGCCGCCCACGGACCAACGGATCCCGTATGCACCGCACAGACAGGTATGTTCACTAAACTGTATAAATGTTACTTGTATCTTTATTTGTCGACGGCGGAAGTCGTCTGCTAATATTTGAATAAAGATTCAAGACAAACGTTTGGCTAACAAGAAATTTAATGCTTTGCAATTTGCGATCTAATCACCGAAATAATATCTACAAAATTCAACTTTGAATTTAATCCGGGAGTGAGTAAGGCAATTCTAAATATTAGGTCATAAATCAACTGAATTTTCTTGCAGAATATTCTTCTGAAATTTATTAAAAGTTATTTACAAGTTCTCTGAGTGTCAGAAGTGTTTTTATCGCAGCTCTCTCGTAAATATAGTCAAAGCGCTAACGAGTAAAGCTGTGCAGTAATCAAATACGTACATACATGTATTATCATTCAAATATGTAACCAAGAAATACTGTTTTAGTTTGATATTAATACTATGACGCAAAAAGGTTTATAAAATGGTGAGCTGTCCTGGATCTAAATTGCAACAATCAGTGTATAGAATTTCAAGTTGCGATAATGAACGCTCCTTTGGAATTCAATTGCCTCCTTAAGCAGTGTAGGATAATCTATAACCACAGGGAATCTATCAATCTTATAGTAATGCATCAGCAGCCAATGTCGAGGACAAAGAGGCTTTCTTATAATGTTTACAATAGTTTCCGGAATTATGTGCGTAAAAACTTCGCCAATGTCTTCATTATAGTCATAGCCTTATTTATAAGGTTAAAATTTGAGCACAAATTAACTAAAGGCGACGATGTTACAATTGAAGCATTGCTGACAAATCGGTCACCGCAAAAAGTGTCGACGGTCATTAATTTTAATTTTTGTCACGTTCATATTGTCACTTTCAATGGAGGAACTGCTAATTCTTGTAGTATGGTAGGCACTAGCCAATCGTTCCTGTATAAGTATTTATAACCAACCAATTAAAATAAACATTAACCAAGGATGTATTTTGATTGTTTCTACGACTGTCTTGTAATTGTTTGATTACGTCATGTCATTTCATTATGTTTGGATATAGATATTTAAGTTTCCTTATTGATGATTTTGTGGTGTTGTCATTATGTCCGCAATGGTTTGTCGTAGGTGAAGAAGGATATGATTGTATCAATCATTATAATAACACACTTTTTAGTACGCATTGAATTGTTCGATGATTTCAACTATCGCACTATCGTTTAGTACGTCTGAAAAACATTCGCTTTCTCTCTTTTTTATACCTAGATTAGTAATAACGTGTGACGAACAAAAGACTTGATACTCAGCAGCCAATGAAAGGTGTTAAATGAAGTAATATTACTCGGTAGGTAATAGAATTGTCAATTATGTTGGTAATAGCGAAGCTGCATAGAGCACGGAAGCGGTCACTTGGGGCCAATCGATGCGAGGTAGTGGACGAAATTACATGGACAACCAGAGCGCACGCAGTATGATAATAAAGTACAAGAGAGGAAACCGTTATCTGTGGGTTAATTAAACTTGTGCTTTTCCCGTCGAAATGTGTTAAAAGTATAAAAAGAAACAGTTTGTAAAAAAAAGCCTGTGTGTAAAAATACCTCGCACACGGTATAACCTCAACCATTGTTTAGTCTAAGGTGTTAGAACTATGTAAACAAGCCACTCCGAAACCTAAACAAGACAAAAAACCGTGAAGTTAGGAAAGTGTCAAAGGAGAGTAAAAAGCCAATTTCTCGGTGGTAGGCCATAACATCGGCTGCCGGCAGAAGTTACCACCCACCAGACAAGGTCTTGCCACCAAGCGATTTGTGGTGTTCCGGCATGATGTCTGGTAAAGCCGTACGGAGGACGGGTCTGAGAAGTTGTGTTGCGATGTGTGCCGGGTACGATGCGCCAAATGTTGTTGTGTCGGGAGGAGTTGGTCGTGGAGAGTCTCCAGATCAATCACCCTCTGGCGCAGCATTTTTGGTCGTGTTGGTCTTGGGTTTAACATTGCATCACCTCGCTCAACTGCCATCATCCTTCCTATTCCTAAGTTTTTTTAAGTGAATAGGCTTAATAAACTAGTGCGCTTTACCATCAACGATTGCATCACTGCTTACCATCAGGCGGGATTGCAGTCAAGCACTTGTTTATAATTACTAAAAAAAAAGCGTAGGAGGTCGTTATGGGCGAACCGCACTCACGGGGAGGCCTCGAGAAAGTAATTGTGAAATAAAACATTACAATCAATGGCGCCTCGTTTTATAATGATGTAACCACATTATTATGGCTACAACCTACAAAGGCATGTGCAATTAATCCAGTGATATGATATGATAAACAAGACATATGTTTTAGTTATCAAGCAACATGTGGTATGGATATGACTGCCGCGGCCCGCAACAGATTTATTGTCTAACTAATTTCAACAACAAAATCGAAGCAGAAATCAATCTAGGGAATTGCTTTCTACGTGGAACTTGCAAGAGCATTTCCGATATCCACCCTAAATAGGCGAGGGGAAGGGAACTAGATTAGTTCCTCGGTAATATTTTTCCAATCAGTAGCTCTCGAGGGAGATAAGATATTTGTAGTTTGTATACAATTCAGCAGTTTATCAAAATAGGAGGGTGTCAGATATCTTAATTTATTAGGATGAACGTAATTTCAGTAAAAACAAAAGCTTTGAAACTGTAGACTTTTAACGTAATTATAACTGAAACTTCAGCAGGGTTTCGGCTTGCCAATTGGTTAGAGCGAGGATGGTAGTCTGCGCTAACAATTACTGTGATAAGTTTCAAAAAAAAAAGTTACAAACTAAAACCCAACTACGACAAAAAACGACGCTGAAAAAGTATAAAACAAGATTTTCAGAATACTGAACTGAACAAAGTTGCTAATGTAGTTGCAAATAAATGGACACAGTAGTAATGTCATACAATACTATTCTGAAGTATGCAATATTCACTATGTAGAGATAAATTTTCATGTTTGGAAAGGCGTAGTCACACGTTACATATACCTACCTACCGTAGCACCTTGACAGCCTATAACCAGCGGACAATTAAGACGCTTCTAATGATATATCATTTGTCGAATTCTGATAAGTAGTTTAGAAGTTACGAGGGAACAGATGAACATACATACATACATAGCCTGTCAAAATCATAACCCTCCTTTTGCTTTGCCGTAGTCGGGTAAAAAGATGGAGTAAGTGTGGACTTTAATGGCGTTTAAAGTGTTATAGATAGTATAAACACGGTGATGTTATCACAAGGCACGTGTTCGTACAAGTGACAGCTGATTTATCTTTATTTATATGTTCTCCGTTCTTATGTTCTGACGGTGGCTCGAGCGTATCGATGTCGTGGCTCGACACACGATCCCGCCGTGTAATGAATACGCTCCTATTGTAGCAAGGATAACTCGGACAGGCAAAACCCACTGTGTTGGCTTTATTCGGTCCTACTGTACGTATAGTATACAGGTGTACGTATAGTATACTGGGTATACTATACTTAATACTGTCTACAGCTACTGTTCTTTGAAAGAATGACCTACCTACTTATACATCAATTTATCAGGTTTGAGTGCAGTATTATCTAAAAACTGTTTTGTATGTATAAATTAAAAATTAATGGAAAACTGTTGAAGTTTTGAATGAGGCTTTTATATAAATAGGACAACGAGACGCAACAATCTAGAAAATAGGCACAATAAATCTCGATGTTTGAAAAAAGTATCGAGAGGATGTTAGAAGTTTTTAATATCCATTAATCTTACGACACAGCTGTTGCTCCAGCAAAAGTAACTCGGACAGATGTCAGAAAATAAGTTAATACTTCTTTGTTCAACTTTGATCTACTGAACTTTCATAGATTCTGAACTATTCGCAGATACACGGCGGCTGACGTAAATAGATTGCCGAAGTTAAGATCAGTTTTACAGGTGCACCGTATTCCGCAGGAAACAAGGGTCTAGTTTGAAAATCAGGTGTGTATGTGAAACCTGAGATTCGTGCGGGCTAGATAGGTTTGGAACATTCTAGTTTGAGAACGCCTGGAACTAGAGCAGTATTACGGCTGCTTTTGATCATCACAACGCGAATGTATTGTGCTGGGTACAGGTTCAATGTAAACATGCTATAGTCGGTAGTTGCATCTCGTTGACACGGTTCCGTTCCTCTACTTTGATGGTTTTGGAAAGCATCCATATTTATGACCGATTTTATTGAGCCGTTACGTAGGAATTGGCACGGCTAAGTTTTAGAATTTTGAGAGAAAAAAGTGTTGTAGAGGCAAATACGATCGCTTATGAAAACAACGGTTTGCGTTTGGAACATTTTGTACAAGTTATTGGAGCGCGTGGTACCAAACGAGATTAGGTCACGTTTAGTGTCTGGACAGTAGGCCTAGTATGAGTTTTTATTACGAAACTCGATCGTCGATATCGAGCGCGTTTGACCCAGCGATTGTCCCGCTTCAAGGTCGTAAGAACTCACAACCAATGAGAGCGCCAAACGCGCTCGATATCGAGTATCGAGTTTCGTATTGAAAACTCATACCAGGCCTACAGATACTTACAGTAATATGTGTTAGTAAAATAGTGAGATCACTTTTCCTTTCTTCTACATAATGTTTTGTTTTTCGTTTAAATGTCACGCCAAGTAAGTTCTAAAAAAATAAAACTCACGGATTCTCCAACATCCTGAGGCAAACTTTCGCCATAGTGCTGAGTGTTTCGGTCGTATTTTCCAAGTCTTGCTGGTTATCATTGACGAATTGACTCGTGGCTTCCGACAGGACCTTTAGCATCGGCGTGGCTTGTGCATAGAAGAGGGACATTCTATTCGCGACTTCTGCCGTTATGTGGGGTTCCTCTCCCGGCGGAAGTTCTGCGTTGATTAGCCCCCCTCTCGACACGCTTCGTCTGTAGTAACTAAAGTCGTTTTGTATCGCTGGTGTCTTCATCTGCGAGGAGAAAAGAAAATAGTATTAGAATTAATCAGGGTATGTATATCTTACATATGTATATACGCACATACAACATGCAATATAACAAGCACCGATTTTCCATCACTCACACTTACACTCACACACCGTACAAACTCACCCTCCCACACACTTCCCACAAAAACTCCTTCCTATAAGTAAATTTTAAATCACTGTTTAATTCTAGTATACGGTTTTTGTTTTTGATTCAAATAAGTTCAATTGGCTCTTTCGAAAATACATTGGCCACAATATACGAACGTATCGTGTCGAGTTACAATGGGAGGATTATTCTTTGAATGTTTTACGAAAATTATATGAAACTCTTGCCACGCCGACCTTGCGTTCTGGCTAGGACATCCCCATTAATAAATTAACGTAACATCCCGAGCTTTGCTACAGTATCCCCAGAAAATTATGGGCTTTGTAGGAGTCTATGGGGACACCCACATTTAACAATAAAAACGTCTACCTACAGCCATAATGATGATTAAACTCAGTATGTGCCAGATAAAAGTACTTTTTGCTCAAAATGGGCACGTGAAATAATACTTTCTGTACGTGAAGGGCGAAGATGAATTAGGATTATCCCTCATTCAACATAGCGGCATTCGATCAGCCTCACCACGACTCGAACCGTAAATGTCTGGTGAAGCCGTACGGAGGACGGGTCTGAGCAGTTGTGTTGCGATGTGTGGCGGGTACGATGCGCCAAATGTTGTTGTGTCGGGAGTTTGGTCGTGTTGGTCTTGGGTTTAACATTGCAACACCTTGTTCAACTTCCGTCATCCTTCCTATTCTTAATTTTTTTTTAAGTGAATGAGCTTAATAAACTAGTTCGCTTTACCATCAACGATTGCATCACTGCTTACCATCAGGCGGGATTGCAGTCAAGCACTAGTTTATAATTTAAAAAAAAAAACCTAGTAATTTTACTCGTCCATATCTAGTCTACAAATATTGCAAAGCAAGCAATTCTGTCTGTCCTGTCTTTTTCGGCTGAGGGATTCTGTTGAAAGAAGAATGCCAAAAATTGTGTAGGCAGAAAAACCCAGGGTCAATACAAAAAACGTATGTGGGGTAAAAGGGTTTCAGATGTAAATAACAAATATGAAATATTGTTAGATAATAAAAGGTAATGTTTGTCCTGTGTTTTTCATATAATAAAGTTGGTTAGCATAGTACAGACGACAGCAAATCAAGCTTACGCCTTTATCTATGAAGCCTTATGGCTCAAGGTTAATTGGGATTTTTTGACAGTTTCGGGTAGGTTGGCCTGCTGTTGTCTGTACATAAAAAAGGCATGTGAATGCATTCTCCTTTGGGCATAAGGGTAGTTCTATGATTTGGATTAGAATAGAGGATACTTTTATCCCTTTAGTACGATCCCGTATTATTTATTGAGTACAACGGCAGACGGATACGCGGGCGAACCTACGAGCAAAAGCTAGTATTCCACATGTATTATAGCTTATTTTTAGTAGACCACACGCGAAGGATATGCGTGCGCTTGCGATTTATTTGTCGCAAGATTATCTTATAACGATACATTGTTCGTCAGCCATTGTTATTTTGCATCAAAGTTTTTTATTTGTGAAACTATTGCTTGTTTTAATGTTGCCTCCTTGTTTTGAAGAATACCTATACATATGTCTGGATACAGAGATAGGAAAACCAATTCTCGTAGTTAAAAACAGTCCAAAATCCAGTCTCAATTTTATATCCGTAAGTCTGATGTCAAAATATAAGGAGACTAACGTCCCCATTTTAATCGCAAATACTAACGTTTTTGTGTTTATGAGGGTAGATATTCGTTTTTTCCACTGTCAAATTAGAACCAGAGTTTAAAAAACGAATTTTAATGGTATTTTTGATTGAAATAGAGATTAGACCGAACGTTCTAAGAAAAATATTTTTAAATTAGATTTTATAATCTGTTATAAGCCCCGCACGATGATATTGCGATTGGCGGCCATCTTAGTGACGTAGTCGAACTCGCACCGTCGGTACCGTTCACAAGTTCAGTCCGCGCTTACCCACTTACGCACATCGAATATTTTTGTTAGCTTTTTGTTTTTGTTATCCTGTTTTATTGTTGTTCTTGAGTTTTGTTGTTTAGTTTGTTAGCTGTTACTCGTTAAAATGAGTAAGAAATTAATTAATAGTCGTGCTCGTGAAATTATAATTAAAGTGGACAATTATTTTGTTAAAGAGAAAGAGGATTGTAAGTTAGTTCTTGAAAGTATAAACCGTGCTTTAAAAAGTGCTTCGGACATTTTAATACTGAAGCAACTGCTTACAGTTATTAAAATATTTTGCAAAATTCTATCAAAGTCACGGAGTGTGTGGCATGTGCCACAGGCGTTGCAAAAAATACTGTAACGAAATTGAGACGAGAGCATGAGTCAGCAACAGCCAGTGGCAGCAAAATGAGAACTCCTACTAAAGGAAAAAGACAAAAGAAGAAATATTTCGACGTGTTTTCCTTAACAGCTTTAAGAAATATTATAGATTCAATGTATACGGTGAGGAGAGAAATACCCACAATGCGCAAAATCTTGGCGACTTCAAAAGTAGACCTTAATTATACTGGTAGTGAAACTACATTAAGATAAATAATTAAATGTGATTTAGGCTACCAATTTAAACGATGCTACCAAAAAAGACTGGCCCTAATTCAAAGACCCCAAATTCAAGCGTGGTGGGCTAAATATTTACGACCTATGAAAGAAAATGACTCGCTTGGTAATAACAAAAGACCCGTTATTTATATCGATGAAACGTGGATACACGCACACTACACGGTAGAAAAATGTTTGCAAACAGCAACCGATGGAGTGAGACGGAACGACAGCCCCGGCCGCCGGTGGATCACGCGGGAAGTTAAAGCGGTTTTGTTTACAATGCCCCTTTAATGTTTAAAGCAGACACCAAAACGGGGGATTACTATGATCAAATGAATGCTGAGAATTTCACCAAGTGGCTTACAGAAAAATTAGTACCCAACATACCACGCAACTCCAAAATTGTGATGGACAACGCCCCCTATCACAGTAGGGATGAGAATAGGCCACCAAGTATGAACAATAAAAAACAGTTGATTGTTGAGTTGCTACAAGCTCACAACATCGACTTTCCCAACGACAGTACAAAACCTGAACTGTATTTATTAATTAAATGGCACACACCGCCGAAAAATTATAAAATTGACAATTTATTAGCTGGCAATGGCCATGAAGTCGTTAGATTACCACCTTACAACTGCGACCTCAACCCCATTGAGTACATCTGGAACCTGGTAAAGATGAGGGTGTCAGAAAAGAATGTGGAGCAGTTGGAAAGTCGCATTGTAGCTCTGACGTTGGAGGCGTTGGCGTCTATAACTCCAGATGACTGGCGAAAGGAAGTCAATCATGTTAAACTGCTTGAAGAGGAATATTGGAATAAAGATCGAATAACTGACGAGTTATTTGTCATAAATACGGCGACGACAGTGAATCGGAAACGACAGACACAGAAAGCAGTTCTGATTCGGAAGACTATATACATTTTTTTACATATTATCCTGGTTTTATTTATAAGCTGATAGATGTTTTTTTTTTTTTATACATTATAAACCAGCGCTTGACCGCAATCCTGCCTGAGATGTGGGTAGTAATTAAAACATGACTGCTACATAGTGGACTCTGGTTCAATTCCCGCTCGCAAATTAACAGAAATGTAGTTAGAAAAAAATAGTATACATGTAAGAAAGATATACGAATAAGTATATTTTTCTTACGTCTACAAAAATTATTTCCTTGAAATTTTTAATAATGAAAGTTTATTTGTCAGAATATGGGTGAGTAGGTACACCTACGAAAGAATGTTAAATGCAAAATTAATAATAATTAATTTTGCATTTAACATTTGAATTATTTGTTTATTTGTATTTTATAATTTTATTATACATACACTCTTTATAAAGAGTGTAATAAAATTATAAAATACAAATAAACCCTTAACCCTAATATTAATTTATATATACACTCTTTATAAAGAGTGTAACAAAATTATAAAATACAAATAAACCCGTAACCCTAATATTAATTTTGCATTTAGCATTCTTTTGCTAGCTGTCCTTTTGTGTGACAGATGACGTCACAACGCTGTTATTGTGACAAGGTTCCATCGCAATATCATCGTGCGGGGCTTATACAAATATTTTATATCTAGTAATTTTTGCACAGAAGATTGTTTACCATCGATCGATATGATAATATCGAAAATATTTGTAACAGGTGATACAATCTAAATATCGAACTACTTCTAAATTAAAAAAGAACCCGAACCTTGAATGAGTTTTTATTTCATTTTTAGTTTTTAAGAGTTTTTTATCGCATATTATGTCTCGGTCAACTTGTATCCTATTAGGTATCTAACAAACATACTGGGAAAAGTCTACGTTTCCCCAACTAGTAAAATATTAACTGACTAATAAATTTTCTAAGAAACTAAGTAAGTATAGGTTATACTATATATGGGTTCCCTAATCTACCCTTTCGAGGAATTGAATGATCAAACCAGGCAAAGCAGTTTTCGTACTTACGGCCTATATGCTTAGTAAACAAAGAAG
Source organism: Sesamia nonagrioides (assembly GCA_017933935.1). Lineage (NCBI taxonomy): Eukaryota > Metazoa > Arthropoda > Insecta > Lepidoptera > Noctuidae > Sesamia > Sesamia nonagrioides. Next base: position 65,973 of record JADWQK010000099.1, read on the forward strand.
TCGCTTAAAACGAATTAAGCATGGCTAATCAATGCTTTTATTTCCGTTAATACAAGGCTGCGTTATAATCCAATTAGCTGTACCAACGGCCAGTATTAAGTTAAGCCTACCAGCTACACCCACACGTTATTAATTTTTGCACACTAATTATGTTGAATACAAACAATATAAAATTTTATGAAAAACCTTTTTATACAGGGCTTACTAATGACTACATTGTATTATTTATTTTGTATGTATACAGCATACACGTGGGTTGGAATAAAATAAACTCAAAATAAAAAGGTCCTTTAGGATTTTTTAACCTGTGTTTAAATCAGAGATTAATGTTTTTTGATCAAAGTCTTATCTATACATAGATGTACAACATCTTTTATCTGTGGAATAAAATTGACGTTTGACGGATCGGATATGAAAAAGACAAAATATCAAAATTTATTTTCAGGATTATTTCTCCAAGGGTCTGAAATCGTTTTCTCCCTTTTTCTCTCTTTCTATCGAACCAATCTGAACGTCCGACCCGCCAATCGACAGATATTCGTCCCGGGTACCATGGAATACTATTTTCAAATTATTCCGCTTCACTGTTTATTTATAAAAACGACTTAAAAATTCTAATTAGTATAGTGCGAATTTTTCGCACGGGTCAGCTAGTCAAAATTTATTTTCAGGATACGACTAATCATTGAAAAATTTCTTTCAGTAAAACACTATGCTATCATAGACCTATGACATCTCTCGTGGGGCCTCCTACTTATGTGATACAATTGAAAAAAAAATATATATATTAAAAAATGTTTAAAAACTATATCTAATATTTACGCAAGTCTAGTTCCATTGAAAGCCAGATGTTTTTCATTTTCCATCCATTGGTCATCTTTATAATACCTAGGCACTAATAGATTTGCTACTACCTACTAAAAATTTAACGAAGATCGTTGCTGGTTTTACTAGGGTTGCCATTTTTATTTTAAATAAAATCATTATCATCGTCATCTCAGCGTTAATCCCAATCGTATCCGTAACTTTTCAGCTTTAGAGTCTGGGGTCCGCTTTACCAGTCTAACTGCAGCTGATTTTGGCTAAACTTCGATATTTTCCATGAAGCGACTGCCGTCTGACCTTAACAGCCCGAAGGCGATATCTAAGCATTGCAGTTAAACCAATTGTCAGACTTTTAAGGGCTCCAACAACCCGTAATGACTGCCATTAGATGTTCGTATGGCAAACGGGACCAACGGCTTAACGTGCTTTCCGAGGCACGACCAGACCAGTGCAAATATTCATATTCATGCATACAAATGTTTGCACTGCGCGGGGATCGAAACCGCGCCTCCTTGCGCAACGGCCGCGTTCGCTACCGCTACGCCACGGAGGCTGTCAGTGTTTTTTTTTAAATAAAATAGTAAAACAAAATATAAGTGCATTTTTTGCTTCTTCTTCTTTTATTGTTAGGAGCCATTGAAAGCATTGACTCATAACAAATTATTACACTCTAAATAAATGGTACAAAAACGTTCAGCTTTAATTAGATGTACATTGTGTCTATTGTGGTTATTTCGTCATTTTGTGTTGTAATAAAATAATAGTAATTCAGTGTATTATTTTTGTTAATAGCGTTGAGGCCTGTAATAATATCAGGATCTGGACATACTCTATCTATGGCATCATGTTGCCATAGATTCAGTATATGATTCCCCGTCATTTTCCTTGTGAATTGAAATCAAAGTGACCTCTCCCGCTCCGAGGGGAGCGGAAGGGCGTGTAGGCACTTATAATAACTAACATCAACCCGTGTTCCTTCACTTGCCTGTGCGCTAGTGACCACGGTTACATCGATCTCTTTCGAAAAACCCACGGCGGGGTAAGCTATCATCATCATCAACCTTTTTATCATCCGACTGCTGGGCCTCCCTCCCATACAGAGAAGAATTGAGCGTCATCACAACGCTTGCTCAATGCGGGTTGGCGATTTCAGACAAAGTTTTCCTTCACTTTGTAATCAGTCACTGGTGTCCAAGATATACTTAGTAAGTACATATAACTTAGAAAAGTAACTTTCGTAATTGCGTGACCTGGAATCGAACCAGCACGCTCATACTTGTGACGCTGGTGTTTTAACAACCAACCAACCAAAGCAACCTTAGGTTTTACCATTAGGTTAGTACTCATCAATCAGTGTTCTAAAGGCAATCGCTTTACCTAAAGACGTTAATTATTCACATGACTTACGTAAAGACGGACTAAGCCCGATAGTCTCAAAAAGGGTTAGTGTTTCAACAGCACTAACACGACGAACGAAACATATCTCGGTACATATGTATATCACTTATCACAACTTGAGAATACAAAAAAAAAAATGTCAATTTTTTTTAATACTAAATATTGGCCCCGATTCTCTTGTTCACAAACTAAACTACATTTTAGTTCAGTGCATCTTTTAATTCCTATTTCATCAAGAAAAGGACAGAACTTAATAAGGTCAACCGGGGCAATTGCGTCTTTGGGGCAATTGCGTCTATTCGAAATTATTTTAAATATATTTGAAAACCTACCTCTCCTGCCATCGATACGTTATAGTTTTTTATTCAAAGTAAACAAAAGAAGATGGCAGGAGAGTAGGTTTTCAAATAGATTTAAAATAACTTCGATTAAACGCAATTGCCCCGGTTGACCTTATGCTAGCTTAGACCTGAATTAGTCCGCGACTGACGTAAAATTATTGATGTATTTTAGTCGCCATGATTATAATCACGTTTAAATTGTCTATGGAATATCTTAATTTGACAGGATTAAACTAAAATGTTATCTTCTATCCTTTTCTCAATGGAATAGAAAGAAAAAGATGCACTTACATTAAAGTTTAGTTTATGAACAAGAGAATCGGCATCGTTATTGATGATTAAAAAACCCAACTACGACAAAAAACGACGCTGAAAAAGTATAAAACAAGATTTTCAGAATACTGAACTGAACAAAGTTGCTAATATAGTTGCAAGTAAATGGACACAGTAGACTCTACCAAGATGCCTTCGTTGTAAAATGACAATAATGTCTTACGATACTATTCTGAAGTATGCAATATTCACTATTTAGAGATAAATTTTCATGTTTGGAAAACCGCAGTCACACGTTATGAAAGTGCTACGGTAGGTATATGTAACGTGTGACTACGCCCTAGTATCGTAAGACATTATTGTCAATTTACAACGAAGGCATCTTGGTAGAGTCTACTGTGTCCATTTACTTGCAACTATATTAGCAACTTTGTTCAGTTCAGTATTCTGAAAATCTTGTTTTATACTTTTTCAGCGTCGTTTTTTGTCGTAGTTGGGTTTTAGTTTTTTAACTTTTTATTATTTGTACTATTTTGGTGTTAAAGTGTATTAATGGCGCATAATATTAATAAAAGTTAAATTGACGAACTAAAAACTAGGTAGTTAACATACGACATCACTTTTGACTTATGTATCGGCGTATAGTAATATGTAGAGATGTCCTATTTTACTATTTCGTAGCGCTTGAAGCGTAGCGCGTATAGCAACGGTTTCACCGTATGAAGCTCCCGGTTTTTCGTAGTAGCAACGCACATTTGCGTCGATGGCACCGAATGGGTCATGAATTAGTAGATGAGGCCGTTAGTATAAATAGATTGGATGATTTTCTAACGGTGGTAGGCCATAACATCGGCTGCCGGCAGAAGTTACCACCCACCAGACAAAGTCTTGCCGCCAAGCGATTCGTCGTGTTCCAGCATGATGTCTGGTGAAGCCGTACGAAGGACGCGTCTGAGCACTTTGTGTTGCGTTGTGTGGCGAGTACGATGCGCCAAATGTTGTTGTGTCGGGAGTTTGGTCGTGGAGAGTCTCCAGATCAATCTCCCTCTGGCGCAGCATGGTTGGTCGTGTTGCTCTTGGATTTAACATTGCATCACCTGGCTCAACGGCCGTCATCCTTGCTATTCCTAAGTTTTTTAAGTCAATAGGCTTAATAAACTAGTGCGCAGGCATCAAGGATTGCGTCACTGCTTACCATCAGGCGGGATTGCAGTCAAGCGCTAGTTAGTTAGTAATTATTAAAAAAAAAAAAAATTATATTAAGAGGACCTGGGAAGATTTCTTAATCTATCTAATTCTGCTAACGATCTACTGTCATGTGGATTTTTAAGTAGATAATTTATTATGATCCAAGGCACTTATAAATAATCCCTCTATGGTTTTAACTCTACTGAGAGCGACATAGGCCTGTCCTTTAGCAAACAATGACTTTCCTAGATCTGTAACTTTTTTATCTAGAGTACAACCTTGTAATTTATGTACAGTACAACCCCAAGAAAGAATCAGCGGGAGCATTTTACGCTGAATTTGCCCAGAACCCCTCAAGCCGTCAAATTCAGTGAGGCAAGGCTCGATTTTGATAAGTCCGTTAGTATCTGCTTTTATGGATGCGTCGTCAAATTGTATGAGAACAGCGCTTGGCTGTTCTCCTGTTCCAACTGATCGCGCCGAAGAGCAGGCCATTCGAAGGCCTTCACCACTCCCATCGCTCCGTTTACCAAACCCTGGTTTACATTCAAATTTCTACGAAGCATTACTAGGGATTATGTACAAACATAAAGTACTCGTGAAGCTCTTTCAGATGATACCAAATACGGTATATTTATTTTAATTTTGTATTAACATAGAACTTTTGTCCGCTAGAGGGCGTAATACTAAATTTGGTGACAAGCTTTATAGCTCATAACAGAATATCAAGGCCCTTCTAATGGTTCTGCAGTGGTCTTATTCTGATAAGTAGTAAAGAAGCTATCTATGAACGAAAAGATGTGAATTATATGCAATCAGCCCATGAATACAGGTAAAGTCACAAGCAAATGCTAGTAATATATATATATATTTAAAATGTACAAGTTAAGCCCTTTCAAATGATACCAAACACGGCATATTTATCTTAACTTTATTTTTTTACTCTGTATATTTAGTCCGCTAGAGGCCGCCACGTTAGATTTTGTGAAACTCCATATAGCCTATAACCAGCAGACAATTGAGACGCTTCTAATGATATATCATTTATCGAATTCGAATAAGTAGTTTAGAAGTTACGAGGGAACAGATGAACATACATACATACATACATACATACATACATACATACATACATACATACATACATACATACATACATACATAGCCTGTCAAAATCATAACCCTCCTTTTGCTTTGCCGTAGTCGGGTAAAAAATGGGCCCGTGACTACCGAGATGAAGACTATAAGAGAAATATGGGGAAAAAGAAATGTAGCGCCGAACCGGGATAAGTTTAAGAGAATGAACGAAAAATGATGAAAAATCATTAGACACGAAGAACCCGAGTTCAAATATATTTCTAAAAAGCCCCAACCAACTGTGAACAATGTGATATGATGGAGGACGTCCTTCACTTGTTGGAGGACCCGAGCTGCTAGAGAGGTACTGATGAATACCTTTAAAATTAATTTGAAAGATGTTGGTTTTGTCCAAAGTATATTATCAGAGCCTGTCTCGAATGCAGCTATTTTAATTTACAAAATAGTTTATAAGGTTTTGAAGTCTGAATAGTGTAAATCTTGTATTAGGTTATGATGGGGCTGGCATGGTCGTATTGTAACCAATAGCCCATAAATTTCTAGTAGATAATAAAAAAACTATATGTTTAGTTTTTATAAAAATCCAGAACCAATTTTGTTGAAATACTTATAAATCTAAAAGCATAATCTATTTCTGATACTAGTATAGACAAGGGCGTTCCAGATTATTGGAAGGATAAACGAAATGGTAGGCAAAGAATATTTTTAACGTATAAAACTAGAGAATAATAACATATATTTTTAGAGAGGGTGTAACCGAAATTGCTTTCAGACTTTGAATATGTTGATAAAGGATCTTATTTCCAAAAAATAAAAAAGGACACCCACATAATTGTTATTATGTCCAAACAACGACTGGATAGACTAAAAAAAGGTCTCAATAATCATATTGATCAAGCAGAGCTCGGGGTGATTGCGTAAAACACTAACGGAATGGCTTTCATTTTGCTTTTTGGCTTTTTGTTGACAGTTAAACAACATTCATTGCTTTATCTATGTTGCGGTGTAGATAATTTTATGAACATATGAAGCAATGGATGAACTATTTCTTTTAAAATGATTCAGACTAGGGTTGTAACGGAGCTTCGCCTCCGCTTCCGTTACTGCGGAAGTTCCGCAAGAAATCGCATCTTCGCTTCCGCCTCCGCCTCCGCACAATTTTTTGCGGAGTTATAACGGAGGTTTATTTACGTATTTATAAAATAAATAACGCGGAAGCTGCGACGCTCGACAACCGTCCGGCCGCGTTTGAGCGCGAAATGGTCAAGAATCAACTAGTGCGAGGCGGGAATGCGGCAAACACAATTTGTTTCTCCTTAATTTTCATTACAAGAAGGTAATATTTTTTTTACCAAGTATACTACTATTAATGTACGTATTTAAAATAAAACATTTTGTTTTAATTAACCATAAATTTCATTTTTTTCTGTATGTACTTTCACCTCCGCCTCCGCCTCCGTTAACCTCCGCATCCGCGGAGGTGAGACTCGTCGCCTCCGCATCCGCCTCCGCCTCCGCTAACAAGCCTCCGTTACAACCCTAATTCAGACGCTCATTGAAAGTGTGTTACGCAATTAGGGTGCAGATTACATCAAGCAATAATAAAATAAAAACAAATCACGAAGTAAACAATATTTTTAGAAATCCTCGTTTTTAAATAAATGGATACGCAATCGTAACCCCAAAAGACCAACAAGCCTAAACCAATGTAAGTCCAACAATTGGTCTAACTGCAATGCTTCGATATCGCCTTCGGGTTGTGCAGGTCAGACGGCACTTCACGGCAGTCGCTTCACGGAAAATATCTAAGTTTAGCCCAAATCATCAGTTACGTCCGTATTCCAGAAGAAAACTCAAGCATTGATCTCTGTTTAAACATTACTTAAAACTAGTTTCAACCAATCAAATGGCTTGAAACGAGACTTAAATAGAGCTTGAGTTTTGAGTGACGTTTTGTAATGCGGACCTTAGACTGGTAAAGCGGACTCCAAAGCTGGAGAAGCTTCGGATGTGACTGGGATTAACGCTGAGATGATTATGATGACTTACTCATAACACTATTACAAAATCATTATATGCTTCGAATGACAAAGAAATAAATCGGATGCAAGCCCGTGAGTCACCGACGAGGTCGCGACTCGAGCCAAGCCTCACCTCGCTTTCTATACAATGCCTTCGCAAATTGTTCCCTTTTCGATTCGATGACTAATATTTAGATTGCTTTAGATTAATTATGGCGATAGTTCAACAACCAATACTAGTTATTATAAACTAACTAGAACTACCTTTAGATTAAGATATTTATTTGGCAATAGGGTATTTGAAAAAAAAAAAAAAACAACTAGTCCGTCAGACATATTTCCAAAAACTACTAGACACATATTTTTTTCATATAAACAAAAAATGAAGACGACACAGCGCGGTGAAAACTCGTGTGACGTCACTGCACGCTACACTTTTTAGCAACCAGTGACGTCACCAGCCACCACTCCTGATCTTTGATGCCTTTTATTTGTCAATTTTTATTGATTTCTGATTGATAATCTGAATGACGGACTAAATAGAATCAATTTTTCAAAACATCCCTATTGGCAGGTTAGCGTAATTCACACACTGGAATATTTGTTGGAATATGATTAATTTTCAAGTTTGAAGTGGCTTAAGAGAACGTGCCTTTTTCTAGGGGTGCTGTAAAGAAACTTGATTCCTCTTTAAAGAGTCAACATGACCGGAATCACTAATGAGTTTTCTGAGTGAGGTTATATTTTTCCTTCTTGATTGTAAAGGTTTTTTTTTTTATGTAAAGGCTCATTTAGCATGCTGATGACATTTTGGATAACAGAATATAGTGCAATAATTTCCGAGTAATTAATCATATGTATAGAACAGCAATCCTTCTCTGTATGAGAAGAGACCTATGTCCAGCAGTGGGACAATAAGAAAAATGTTTGATGATGATATAGAACAACAAATATATGTATTCATTATTATCAACCTTTTTAAAACTGAACTTTCTCTCTAGTCTGAAATCGTCAACCCGCATTGAGCAAGCGTGGTGATTACGCTTAATCCTTCTCTGTATGAGAGGAGACCTGTGCCCAACAGTGGGACAATAAGAAAAATGTTTGATGATGATATAGAACAACAAATATATGTATTCATCATTATCAACCTTTTTAAAACTGAACTTTCTCTCTAGTCTGAAATCGTCAACCCGCATTGAGCAAGCGTGGTGATTACGCTCAATCCTTCTCTGTATGAGAGGAGACCTGTGCCCAACAGTGGGACAATAAAAAGGTTGATATATGTATTAAAATATCTATATTGATTATATTTAATTAAATATCGAAATTGGTATTTATGTCATTATTGTATAATACAATGATTTAGCGAAAAGCTAAAAATTAAACTACAAGAAAATGTTAAATTTACCGTGGAATCAGTTATGGCTTTTGCGGTCCTTTGTTTTCAGGGCTTTTCAATTACTCCAAATCCACAAAGCATTCAACAAAGTCGCTCAAAAATTGATGCTGTAGCTATTATGATGTAATTATAATAGATCTCAAGAGAGTTTTCTATTTTTACTTATACAAAAATGCTGCGTTATTTAGCTAATATGAACTCTGATTCTATACCTACTCAAGTAGACACAGAAATGTTTCGCGAGCAGATAAATGAGCAGTAAGTGAACTAGGAGCAACGACACTGCAAGGTTGGGGTCAAAAGGTCCCCAGCAATTGAATTACTTATGCTGCATCAGATACGCTGGGAACGATTGGTCGCTTTGTTTATATCATGCTGACTTACTGCTTGTTATTGGCTGCTTACAATACTCCGAGCAAACATTAGATCATTTTTGATTGTTCACATTACTGGTGCAACTTTGTCTCAAACATGTAACGTCATTTATGTGTCACGCGAAGCTCAAATGGATATATTGTTCACCATTTGTAAAACCTCGTATAGATTGTTGATTTGCCCCATTGTTATTACGTTATATTTTATGTTCTATTGCATAACTTTGGACGGCACATTTGTGTTACATTTCACCAATCTCTACCGGCCATAAGGAGCTCTCAGCAAAATAACACCGTCAGTTTCGGAGCACAATTAAGTTATTAGAGCAATCTAAATTGAAATACTGTGTATATATGTATGCATGTACAGTTGCAAGTTGATTTTTCAGTAAACACTTGAAATTAATGTCTTTTCCTGGTCGAGTGCCCACTAGGAAACAAAACGAACTAAAATGTTGTTGTTTGTATGAACTTGTTTCATATTAATCAATCGCACAATTAAATCCTACATCACTGCTTACCTTATTGAATTTGACAACAAAAGCCGAAACAATGGTTCCTAATCAACAGCATAATGAAAGGAATCAGTATTTATTATTATTAACTTCCTGTTTTTAAACATAATATGTACGCACGCCTATACATCAAGCTATACATAACCAGAATACGCTGATTTATAATTGTACGAATAACCTATACAATGCGAGGTTAGCTAAAACTGGAAATATACATTTCCAGCTTAATGTGTAGTAGCAAACAGATTTTGTGGCTTTAAAGAATTTTTCAAAATAGATTTAATATAAAAATGGCACTGAAAGTGAGGAGATTGTATGAAGTTGTCAATGCAATCTAGACTTGTAAAACCAAACATTCATATATTGTCAAGGAGAAGTTTCGATAAAAGTAAGAGATTACCGACCACATTGCAGCGATAATCCAGTCGCAGTGCCAATCTTCTATTACGAAATATGTGAGAGCTTCACATATAATACTTTGTAACAGAAGTTTGACTCTGCGATTGGTATTGGCCACTATTACCCCTATACATATAGCGTGGACCCGTCAGTCATAGATGTCATCGCAGCCATCACCATCATTTAGTCGGAAAACAATATTATGGATACCTAGGCAATCCAAAAAGTCAATCTGCCAGTCAAAACTTATACCAGAAAAGAAGAAATACTGAAGAAAGTTTCAAACGATCAAAGTTGCCTTCAGATACGTACAACTTTAATCCGACACAGAAAGAATTGAGTTTAGTTGAAGCAAAACATGGGATTCCACTGAAGCTGCGTTAAACAAGCTTAAACAAAAGTTTGTGAATCCAAAGCTGGGTATATCCCATTGAAGCTTTTCGACATTCGAGATTACCGACCTATTTTGAAGTTCTGCATACAATTAGTAGTCTAATCGATGATGCATAAGCTATTTGGTACAGTTAACGATTATTTTGCATTAGATAATCTAGAATGCATTCACCATCCTACTAGAAATAAAGGCGGATTGCGTCACCTATAAATAACTGCAACAAGTGCAAACCAAATTACGTAGTGTTCATGTAACGGATTAGAATGCAAAACTATGACTTAACCCAGAAACTAAGGTTTATCATATAATAGTAACAGCAGTGGGCGAAGCGTGGCTTACAGCTAACATGCATAATTTATACGACATACTAAAGGCTGCAGGAAGCTGTGAATTTTAGATACGTGTTTCCAAACTAAGAATGGGCAACTCATCTTCTTGTGAGTGGTGTAAATATGAAATATGATAGCCAGGAACTTGGTATTATGCACTAAGAGCGACCAACAGGTTTAACAAAGATGTTTATTAAAACAATTGTCTAAATATCGTTCGTTGAAAACTACAAAATAGGGTACATAATATTGTGTCCAAGGTCGCCATCTCTCTGCATGAGCCTATGGACGTTATTGAAAGTGCTAAGCTCTTACCCAAAATCTAGGGTGACTACAAAACGAGGGATTGAAATACTCATGGTCCCTAGTCGTCGATTTAAGGTGATACTTACTTTGTATTCATCGAATTTAAGAACAAATTCTAATATTTCTGCGAATTGCTTGACGAGGGCTTGCTGCTGTTCAAGATGCTGCGTGGGACTCATCGCGCCCCCGACTAGTGAACCCAGCAGCCGTGGGACTACCTGTCAATAAAAAGAAATTCGTTAGTATATATATTTTGCAGAAATACACATTTTTCTTCTTGAAAAGTAATGAGAAAGATGATAGGAAATTTAGACCAATAATTGCACTATATACAATAGGAATAGTAAGAAAACCAATTAAACAATTGTTAACTAAAATTCTACGATCAAAAGAAAATGGTTTTGTTTTCTCCGCAAATAGAGCCACAGAAAAGCAAAGTTGAATGGTGGCGCGGCGCGTTGTTTTCACTTCGAAATAAGCATGGTATAAAAGTAAAAATGTACAAAGACTGCTTCTATTGACTGGGACTATTGTTGTTATAGTGACTACCTAGAAAATAAGTACAATGAGGAAAACATCCGTGCTTTACTTTGTAGAGTAAACATGAAAGCCAAGAATTTTGTCTATGTTATATTTTCAGCTACGAGTACTACACGATGTTCGTGCCAAGTTAGATACCTTGGAAGTCCATAAACGTACTCTTTATTCTCCTGAAAACTTAAGATTCTGTAACACACTACAAGATTAATATAATATTCTGCACGATCTTAGGATTAACTTGCCCAGATGGTTTCGGCAATGATAGTTACCAGAAGTCTATAGATACTGCTATACGCCCAACTGTTTCCGGAGGCAAGCCCGTTTCACCGAATCGATTTCTCAGGTCACGTTATGCTATCATTCGGTTCGATCAACGGCAGCTAATAAATATAGACATCTAAGTCTTATCAAAATATTTGTAAACTCCAGAGCTAGGCATTTTGGCCTCGTGTGATTGTGTGACATGTTTAGGGAAACTGGAGCCTTTGTGAATTGTTTTTAAACAATGTCAGGAAGCGATCATAATTCAGCCGATTAGTCTGTATTGGTCGCTTATTGGTATGGGAACAAATGTAACGTTTTGTTTTATCATTTGCTCTCTGTTCCTGTTTCATAAGCGACCTACTCTACTAGCTTATCTGCATTTCACATTTCATACGTTACATGTTTCAACTTGGTTTATGTACTAGTTTATGACTACGAATAAGGCTTTCTTTAGATGTTTTGTTTTCTATTTTTCTCTCGACGTCTTTATTGTTTTTATAATAAAGAGTAAAGAAAATTAGTACAACCGCGAAGTGATTTGTTGTTTCCCGTCGTTTGTTCTCGACAATACGTAGTATACACATTTAGTTCAATATGCTGTATAAAGTGTTGAGAATAATCAACTCGCCGATCGATACTTTGATGTATAATTAAAGTTTATTCTTGTACATCACGCCATGAATGACAAGCGGACATTTGATTAATTAAAAGGCTGGTGTCCTGCCCTGTTATATTACGTCTAAAATGTATAAATCGCGGTTGTTAATAATGCAGGGAAAACGTGTATTATGAAAACGAGAGTAGAAGTAGTACCGCAACCTTTACTTTCAGCCTTCGGTCACGCGAATTAAGCATAACTAGAGGATTTATTTCAGAGATAAAGTCATATGTTTTTATAATAACACTGGAAAATAGATTGACCTCAGTCTTTTTATGGTGCTAACATTGTTGTGCTCTTTATAATTTCTACAGAAAAGAGCTTTTTGAAAGTTTCAAGCTTTGTGCAACAAAAGAGTGATGAATACATATTTAAGCACCCACTGCGATGATAATGGCGAAGGGATTTCATTATGCATGGGTATACCAAGAGTATGGGCCAGTGATACCACTCTGGAAACTCGTATTTAACAAAGATGATATTTAACATTTGTTTACAAAGGTTCAGTGAGACTGAGGTAGGGGACGTATAATTGTAAACGCCTACTCTAGATAATATTTTTTTTTTGGTTAAAAACAAGTTTATCGCTAAAAGGCTCACACAAAAATAACTTGTAAATAAAATGACTTCCGAAACGAACTTCACAAGTAGGTGCGCAAACACATATATGTATTAATTGGTGATTCATACAAATTAGAACGTGGTGAATCACGTGTGGAGAGGATGGTTAGTTTTTTTTTATTATCCCACCAGACGGGATAATTCTGGGATTCGTCGAAGATGATGTAATACTATAAATGGATATTTTAAAGTTGTGCGCGATTCCCAAGGAGTTCGTCACGGCCGCGGGAAGCATAAATGATCCTTTATATCCGTGAAGGTTAGACCCACTGCAAAATTATTGTAACTGACAAGAAAATTGGCCATTGGCATAGATACGGCGGTATAATAATAAAGATAAGATTACTTTGCCGTTGTATGGATTTAGGGCACACGAATGTCATCTACATATACCATGATTGAATTCTGCCTGTTATCTGTATTTAAGGAAAATAATTTGAGACTAACTGAAAGGTTTTTTTACATGTTAATTTTAGATCCAGAATTTATTCCACAAAATATTTGCCTATTATTACTATGTAAACGAGTGAGATCTGAAAACCGCGAGTGGTGGGTACCTACTTTATTTTCCATCTTGAAAATACTTTAAATAGAACGGTTATTACGTTAGATCTTTGAAGAAAATGGAATGCTCATCCAGTGTTCCACAGAGTAATGGTAGCTGGCACCCGAAATTGATTGCCAACATTATGATATTAAAAGGCCCGAGAAGCGGTTTTTTGTGAAAAGGAAAATCACACAGATAATATAAATATCACGCCTATGTAATGCTGAGATTAATGAATCAAGTTTAAATAAGTACGGACGACAGCAGGTTAAGCTACCCGAAACTATAAAATTTTCCCAATCAACCTTGTACCTTAATTCCTTAGAGATAAAGTTGAAAATCTATTAAAGAAATTTGACACATTATATTAACTTGATGTGCTGGCGTCTGTACATAATTACAAGGTTTTCAATAATTGTACCCGTTTCACTAAGTTACGCATGTTTAACTGTAAACAAGGTTTTTCTAAAGTGATCGACGAGCTTTTCTTGTTTAACATTTCATAAACCATGAAGTTCTCGTTCTAAGGGACACATTCTGCAGGGTTTTTCAATAAGAACACGGTATATTTGGACTGAAATAAAAACACTTTGATGTTTTCAATTTCACACTTAATATTAAAAGGAGGACGTTCTCAATTCGTCTGTATTTTTTTAAAATTTATGTTGTTATCTCATTTGCAGGCTTATCGCTTAATCACATGATCTTGGAAGTTGGCTATGACTTGTCCCCGAAGTTTGAGATCAAGATCCCGTTGAATTTCCTTTTCAACAAATTTCTCTTGATGATAGAACTGCCGTTTTGATAGTACACTTTTATCATTTTAACGTGGTGTTCAACTGTATAGTGACTCGTCTTGATAAATTTCAAAGATACATTTGTCAAAATTTAGCGCCAATAGAAAAATCTAATATGGCCGCCACCGGCTGTCAAAAATAACTTGTCCCTATTGAAAAACCCAATATTTATTCAATAAAGACGTTTATGTAACAGCATTGTGCTTTCTAGAGTTACCAAGAGCCGACTTAGGCTTAGAATAACAAATTACCTGTTCGCAGGTAATGTGGTGTTTAAGATGCATTGCCTACAATACTATACAGTAATAGAGTTAAGTAAGATGGGCTACTGTTTATATTAACTGTTCACATCGCGGTACAAACGAGCGATGTACAATTAAGTGCTCACACGAGATCAGGGGCAGTAATTAAATTAACACCATTTACCGACCAATTGCGAGATTTGAGCAATAAATTCAGCCAGATGGTTAGAAATTAAAGCGAGAGCAACTGCGGGTGTCATTTCCATATTTATGGGATACAATACAACTGTTTCCTTATAGTTTGCTGCGTGTTCGAACTATTCACCCACAAAAATTTAATACTACATAGTTCATGTTAGAATAGCTTCGAAACTTTAAATACAAAGTGCTTGTTTGGAAGTTTATTTTTTATGAATGCAATGTAATTTCATTGTTATTGTTTTGATTCCTTGCACAAACTCACCGATAGCACATTCCGCTACTTCATGCTTTCTGCATATCAATGTAATTATCTCAGCTTTTTATGTGTTTATTAAAAGAAAGATCTTAGTTAAATTACACTGTGTAAACAGAAAGTATACATTCTTTGTATCCGAGTGCAACGTACTCCATGCACCATTAACTTTGGTTCCACATCACGCTCATTTCTCTCGTGGTCGAAGACAGCTCCTGCTAGACCTGATGAATGTATGCCTAGTGCGTCATGCTACTGTCCAATTAGCATTTATAACGTTTATTAGGACACTTTGGTATTCATAAAATACGTCTGCAAGTTTTTCCTCCGATAGAATACATAATGTAACGCGTTACTTCAACCGTCGACTAAGTAGCCATTTACTTTTTACAACTTTTTAATTGAGATGTATACGAATTCGTAATTACAATTGCTTAATCCTCATTAAGTATTATCGTAACAGCCATTAAAGTGTTCACCGACCAACACTATATCGAATACAGTACATAACATAATTTATGAAATATCATTCTGTAACACCTACAGAAGTGCCGATAAATAAAGGCATTGCACCCACAGCCAGCATTATACTCAAACAATACGACATTAACGACATGGTTGCACTCTACGTGCCAATACTTGCACCAAGCTTTGTTCAGTACGAAGCTTTGCGTGCAAAACACTAGTTGTGTGCAAAGTTGGACGTGCTTTCAGGGTGCTGTATAAATTATTGTTAAAACTGAGACTTTGAAGTTGTTTTCATAACACGACGCTGAAATGTGAGCAATTTTTATATGGAATAAAGTTCAGAGTTGGTTCGTCCTCTCTGTAACTTCACGTATTGTAATTTATGCGCTATCATGAATGTGTAGTCTTGATAGCCACTACTGCTGTTGAAATATCGCGCTTATCAACTTCCAGAATAATTAAAAAAGTGATTTATCACAACAAAATCTTGTTAGCATTCTTTTGTGGGAATTAAACATTAAAACAAGACATGCTAAAAATTACAATGGACTTCCAAAATTTTTAAAATGATAAATGTTGTCTATTTCCAGCGTTCTCTAACAGACATTTCTGGAAAGGATTTGTATGAACAGCAATGGCAGATATTTTTTTTTTTGCCGTAAAACATAATAGTAAAGGACGCAGGTGCAATTTGTCACAGGTATTATAGATTTACATCGAATACCGCCCGTCTTATTCACTTATGAATGACGAAGGGTAATTGTAGCTCTCGCATAAATGTCAATGCACACAGGAACATTTTATATATATGCCTCCATGAAGGTTGGTAGCTGTTGAAGGTAAAATTAAATACGCCGAACTATTTGTAGACGTGTTGCACCTGCCCATTTCGATATATTTTGTTCGTAAGTAAACATGAGTGAAGTACAGGATACGTGGGAGCAGCTGGCATGCAACAAAAACAACATGTACGAGTAACTACGTTTTTAAAAAGGAAACCACCGGTCATTATATATGAAAATTGCTCATAAAAACAACCAGCAAAACTTGTATAATGATCGTTCTGTTGTTCTTTTTAAAAGAGTTTCTTCGAGGAAACACCAAAGTGCCATTGTCACAGTAAATTCTTGATAAAGCTCGTCAGAACTTCTTACTTAACTAAGTTAAACGTATGCTACTTAACAAAATGTTTTTAGTTGGACCTATAACTTTGCCTACTTACTTAAAGAAAATGATTTATCTTTCTAAAGCAGACTAGTCATCAAAGATGTATTCTGTTAGCAGAACAGAAGATGAGTATGGAATAAAGTCGTGCTGCACCAACACTAAATAAATCATTGGGATATGGACAAGAAAAAGATTAAAATAGAACCAAAAATCGATTTTGCTGATTTTTAAAACTGACAGTTTAGGTTCCTATTACGTATTGAAAGTAAAATAAAAATGGAAATGATTTCTCAAGAGAAAATTTTCAACATTTTTAGCTTTAAGTAAGTTCTCAGAGAAAGAAAGAGAGAGAAGGGGAATCAATGTCAAAAACGCCATCGTGAGAGATAATCAATTCGCTCCTGCTGTTTGGATTTGTGACCTTGCCTTGGCTATAAATAGTCCACACCATGGCCTCAGACAGAAAGGGTTTTTTAAAGCCAGGTTGTAAGCAGAGTCCTTGGATGTATTAATAATATATTGTGATCCCGAACACACCTGCCTAACGTAATTACGGCGGTAGCAGTACTCAGCCAGATGGCTCGCTTTTACGAAACTGGGCTAGCTGTCTAACGTCGTTACATTCTTGGTTCTAAATGCGTTTAAAACTTTTAATTATAATATAGTTAATAAAAAAGGGGGAAAGAAAGGGCTATGAAGTATTTGGACTATATTTAGATTAGTATATCAGTAAGAGGTCCCAGAACATTTACGTTCCGTACGAGATATCACGTTGCGAAATGCCGCAGAGAGCTCGTTGGCGCACCGCACCTAATAAGGATCCCTATTGAACAATATACCACGTCATGCAAGCAACAAAACGTTGTTTTGTCTCCTTCTAACTGTACGATAAATGTAGAGAAGGAATATGGCTATGCATCCAAAACTTGGTAGTACTTCTGTTGTTACTCACGTATATCCTTGACGTTTGTTGTCATTGTTCTGACTAAAATGGATCGCATATTGCGGTTTGAAATTGCAATCTGGAGAATTACATTTTGCAAGAACTATTGCAAGTGTTCGTGTTCAGCTTTGTATGGTCCTCAGGGTGGAAAAATAGTGTTGCTTTGTACGAGTCTGACATTGAACGAAGCAATCTCTTACTTCGAGGGGCATGTGTTTCTGTCAAAAACACCTTTAATTTTATATACTTAAACCTATTTTTTCTAAATTGATTGTCACTAAGATGAGATTGTGACTTGATTATGTCAAGTTATTGATTACAGGAATTGGTCTTCCGCTATTCTCAACGCATAGACTTATAGTAGTCTAAGAATAAAAGTTCTTCAACTTCAAACGATAGGAATTATTATTATGAATTGAGTTATAGCCATATCAGTCTCTTAAAGAGGCTAGGTTATCATCACTTGACTCCCGTTAATTAATTAAACACTTAAGTACTCGATTGATTCAATCCAGTAGCAGTATGTGAATACGAAACTTTTGCCGGGATAAAGGAAAACCGCTGTTTATATATTGTATTAGTTTCATATAAATAAAATAAACTGTATCAATAATTATTTAGCTAACTAATAATAGAGGTGTGACTAATTTACATATAAATATTATTGTTGACAAACCGACCAGTTTTTAGGGTTCCGTACTTAAATACTAATAGCAGGACCCTATATTGCTCATTATCATGTAATCCACAAGAAGTCCATTGCTAGACATAGGCTTCCCCCAAAGATTTCTAAAAAGACCGGTCGGATGCGGCCTGCATCCAGCGATTTTGGTCAGGTCATCCGACCACCAAGTAGGTGGGTGTCCGACGCTGCGCTTGCCGGTACGTGGTCGCCATTCAAGAGCCTTTCTGCCCCATCGGCCAATTGCTCTACATGCTATGTGCCCCGCCCACTGCCAATTCCCAAGAGCTAATCTGTTGGGCTATGTCGGCGACTTTCGTACTTTTACGAATCTCCTCATTAATAAGACCACCTAAGTCCGAGGACCCTATTAATAAGACTCTATTGCTTATCTAACACCAGGCTGTATCTCATGAACTTCGGGACGTTAGCTAGACAACTGAAATGTTCACAGACAATGTATTTTTGTTGCTGTTATAAAAACAAATAGGTACTAAAAAGAAGTGAAAAAAAAAAAGTCGTGGTGGCCTAGAGGTTAAAACACCAGCCTCTCAAGTATGAGTGCGCGGGTTCGATTCCAGGTCAGGCAAGTACCAATGTAACTTTTCTAAAGTTATATATAATGTATCTACTTTCTAAGTATATCTTGGACACCAATGACTGAAGGTGAAGGAAAACATCTTGAGGAAACCTGGACTTTCAAGTCTGAAATCGCCATCCCGCATTGAGCAAGCGTGGTGATTACGCTCAATCCTTCTCTGTATGAGAGGAGACCTGTCCCCAGCTGTGGGACGATAAAAAGGTTGATGATGATGAGGTACTAAAAACAGAACAAAATGTTTTTATATTGTACTAGCTTTCCGCCCGCGGCTTCGCCCGCGTGGAGTTCGGTTTTATCGCGCTTTTTAGATTTCTCAGTGTTTCTCTACTATATTATGCATTTATTAATACATACAAACCTTCCTTAAGAATCACTCTATCTATTAAAAAAAACCGCGTCAAAATCCGTTGCGTAGTTTTAAAGATCTAAGCATACATACGGACATACAGCGAAAGCGACTTTGTTTTACACTATGTATTGATAGATAATGGTCAGAGATGCGATTTATTTGAAATACTTCTATTTAAAATGCAAATACAAAATGCAAAATAGCTATTTTGTATTTTGTATTTAAATGCTTTTTAGTAAAAAGCATTTTGTATTTTATTTGAAATACCTTTCGAGATATATTTTGTATTTTTAATATTCATTTCAAAATGCAAAATACTTTGTGATAAAGTTTAGCCAATATTACCAGTAAAACAAAATGAAATTTATGAGCGAATGACGTCTGTATTGCCATTATTCCATATTTTTACTTCTTCTCCTTCTTCTTTACGATCAAGTATTGAATACTACTTCAACTCTTGATCAATGGCCCCTGTGGAATAGTTACCACAATTTTGCCAATAACACGTGTAACGAATTATAGAAATTTTTTGAAAATTTGATTTCACAATAATGGCGGATATCGCCAATGACAGTTGAAAAAAAAACATTTTTTACTTCTTTGGTCAGGTTTTTTGGCGGGAAAGTCAAGCAGAGTGTCACGCTCATTTTTCATTGGACTTTTAAAATTATTTATAGTGTTGTTTACTAAATAAAAGCGCGTGATTTATGTAGTAAAAAGTGCATTCAGTGAATAATTTATAAAGAACATTGAAATATTGCAGCATAGTGGCCACATCATGACTACCCCAAACCCCTCCTATAGTGGGATTTTTAATTCGAGTCAGAAAAATGACAAGGGCAAGTGTCACTGATATGAATAAGGGTGACCCGCTACAATAGTGATGTTCGGCAATCAATAGACTTAGACATTTCTTCTTCTTCAGCCTATTGATATCCACTGCTGAACAAAGGCCTCCCCCAAGGCTTTCCACGATGACCGGTCTTGTGCTGCTCGCATCCATCGGCTTCCCGCGACCTTCCCCAGGTCATCGGTCCACCTTATTGTTAGACATTTCATCATCAACCTTTTATCGTCCCACTGCTGGGCACAGGTCTCCTCTCATACAGAGAAGGATTGGGCATAATCACCACGCTTGCTCAATGCGGGTTGGCGATTTCAGACTTAAAGTCCAGGTTTCCTCAAGATGTTTTCCTTCACCTTCAGTCATTGGTGTCCAATATATACTTAGAAAGTACATATAACTTTAGAAAAGTTACATTGGTACTTGCCTGACCTGGAATCGAACCCGCCCACTCATACTTGAGAGGCTGGTGTTTTAACCACTAGGCCGCCACGACATTTTTATATTTAGTCTTGCATTATTTCATTAGGTATCAAAGCGGTTTTTTATTGTAAATATGTAATACATACCGTATTTAACAATATGATTTTAGAAATATGAGCCTTACCAGCATATTAAACTCACTACAACATTATCACAAGAGCTGGGTAAAAAATGTTTAAAGAGATTCAGAGCAATTAAGAAATAATATAAATCATTTTATACGTTTTTATTCTTTACTTTTTTATTAATTACCACTCGAATCAGAATCGGTTACATTTATAAATTATGAATCCGCACATTCATCCATGATGTGGTCGAGTTGACACATTTCATCTTCAACTTTTATGGTATGATTGATGCACTTCTCCAATTTTCCTGTGTCAAGTTTTGTTTTTCCTGGCGACGTACTAATTTACTTGAGCCCAAACTAAGGTCCGTATTACAGAACGTCACTCAAAACTCAAGCTTTACTTAAGTCTCGATTCAAGCCACTTGATTGGTTAAAACTAGTTTTAAGTAATGTTTAAGCAGAGATCAATGCTTGAGTTTCCTTTTGGAATACGCACCTAACTCTATTAGGTTGAGCTCACAGTGATAGGGGAGCATACGCAGGATTGTGGCACCGCGATTCAGCGGCCAATTCTTCCACAACATAGCGTTCGTAATTAGTTTTTGTTACAATAAACAGTTTTAATCTACCTACTGAAATTATTTATTTTATCATTATTTCAAATATAAACTGACTTTTGTTCCACCCTGTATTTTTATTTATATACATATACGCAATTTGAATTAAAAAGTGCAATCTAGACTAAGTTTTAAGTGTAAAATCTCGATTTACCACATCACTATTTATTTGGGACAAAAAACCTGCGACACTGGAGTTGTTATTTATCTGACTCGAATTAAAAATCATAATGTAGTCAGCTCACGCGGGAAACGAAAGGAGGTAGGTTAGTTAAGTCAGGATAAGAAGATATATAAAGGAAAAAATAGAAAAGGATAAACTTCCTCAAGTCTAGACTGTATGGCGTACCATGCCTTTGCCTTTTCCGTTTAGAAGTACGGAAAGAAGTGAACCAAAAAAAAATCAACTAAAACGACGAACATTCATTATATCTATAGATAAGAAACTATTTTATTTTGAAAAAAGTATTTTGAAAATACCTATTTTGCATTTAGCATTTCAAATACAAAACGCAAAACTATTTGGTATTTTGCATTTGAAATAGTAAATCTGAAAAGTATTTTGCATTTTGTATTTAAATGCTTTTTTAAAACCATTTTGTACATCTCTGATAATGGTACGGAACTCTTCGTGCGCGGGCAGACTCGACACTTAGCTGGTTTTTTTTTTGTCAATGTTTAACAACTTCATCCCTTTTTTTTGTAATTATCAACATATTCGAGCCCATAGCTACCTACAGTTTTGTTCTAACAAAAAATAATCCTCTTCCTGTGGGTACAGCACATCAGTGGTAGGATACAATTTGATATTGACGTCGCTTTATTCCATAGCAGTAAGGGTTAATATCGTAACAACAATTTCTGGTTATCACTAATGTGCGACTGTACCAGACCATTAAATGATTTTAGGAGGATGGGTCTCTAAAATGCAACGGTAGGTAATGTAATTGTAGCGAAACACAAAGACGAAATTCAGTTTGAGTTGTTCAAGTATTGTTGTGAACCAGCAGGCGGAGACCTATTACCATAACCAACACTGAAGTCATTAGTTCAATAGGCGTCACCAGGCGTTTACATATGTAAATGCCAATTACAAGACCCATTGCTTTATTCGGGTACCGTTAAGTATATAAATATAAACTAAGACAGCCACAGTTAGTGCGTTATTTAATAATACTAAAATCTGGTTTAAACAACGTAGAAAACCAATTTATACACTAACATAAATTGAAATCAGTTGCTCCGAAGTACGAAGGACAACAATGTTCTTATTAATTTATGTATTATAAATCAGGAGATCTAATAAGGCAAATAAATTGATGGTTCCATTGCCCTCAGAGGATGCAGCATGCGTTATCGTGAGCAGCGCATTCTCACGCGCCTCGTGCGAGTTGTGACCGTTCTGATTGGATGATTGACACACAGTAATGGATGTGTAGGGTGGCTGGTATGCAGCATTCTATATTTTAAATGTTTTTTTTTTTTGCATTTCAAAGTGAGGGTAGTCGGATATTTTGCTGTCACTTTGTTTGCAAGTCTACCCACATTGACAGATACTCAAATACAAGTAAGTGCTCTCAAAGGACGACTCCTTGCAAAACCAATGGTAATAAATAGGGTAACTATTTGACTAAAAAAAACTAATTAGTCCGTCAGATTTCCAAAAAATACTAGACACGTATTTTTTCTTTTTTCATATAACTGACTGTTGATAGTGTGTTGCGCCAAAAAGCCAAATTGAAAGCGTTTTGACTGTTTAAGAACATTCATTGCGTATTAATGTTGTTGAGCAGACAATTTTTTCGAACATATGAAGCAATGGATATATTATTATGTATAGTGATTGAAAGTATATTGCCTTCATTATGATAACTAGTGACTGACATCAAGATTCAGGCAAAAATCTTGAAAAGTGAAACCCTTTCTAACAACATGACATAAAGACATATGTTCCATACTAAACCAGTCAGGTATAGTATGAAAAATACGTTTTCAATTCAGTTCAACTGCACTTAGACAAAGACTTCACTAGAAAGTGAAGCGGAGAGGTCATTATCATTACGTAAACTGGATAATGAACAGCGAGTCTTTACTCCAATTAATATACTACGGGAAGCTATTGTTATCTCGGTTATCTCTGATTTTATGGCCTTACAAAAACATTCTCCATTTTAAGTTTGACCTAGATTTAGAAGCAGATTTCATAATTATAATTAGATCCCAAAAATATTTAGACCGTGTCATTTTATAAGGTTATTTCGTATTTTTCCTTCAGTATGGGCTGTTTACGCAACAGTTTAGAAGGAAATGCATCAATATCCTTATGTGTGCCGATACAGGAGTCTAAACAAAAAAAGATTTCTGATTCAGCAATGAACTAGCAAAGATACGTTTCAAATTGTTAAGAATGATTAAAGTGTCAGTACACCGTACTTAGCGTGTTTGTTTTATTTTAAATAGATAAGTTGTTGTTTTTTTACAAAGCCGTCATGTCAATAAAGATTTTATCTTATGACATTGTGAACTTGCGTAGTCAGCTTTTGACAGTAGCTGACAATCAAGCCCAGCCAACGTCAAATTTCAAATTGATATAATTACTTAATCTTAACTTGAGTAACATAGCGTTGCACGGAGACATGACGGAGTGGATAAGCTTGTTCTTAACGCAATTCCAACCGCAAAATCTATAGGTATCCTGAAGTATAGGTGCCAGCACATCAATCTACTACAATCTGTCGACTTTAATAGGTATTTAACTTTATCAGTATTACTGATAAACTTTACTGATTCAGTAAAGTATTAATGTGCTTGATTGGGAAAATTTCACAATTTTGGGTAGCTTGACCATCTAGTGTCTGTACAAAAAATTAACTTATTGACCACCATATTACTAATACGACTGTACTTTAAAATTTGTCTCCTCAACAACATTAATAACGCAATGAATGTTGTTGAACTGTCAAAAATGAAAGATATTACTACTGATGGTGTGTTAGGCAATTACCCAATGATTTGTTCTATAGCCCCTGCTTCCTGGTTACAAGTCTAATTCAGAAGTTTAATACTGTGGAGCTAGTACATACATAGAGGTCAGTATATACAATATGTAAAGAAAACCCTGTCCGACCCATAAGGATAATAAAGGTTGGGTAAACACTTGACCAAATATAATATAAAATTTTACATAATCATCATAGTAATAATACTAATGAATTTTGAAATAATCTTTTTTTCCCGGGAATTAAATACAATTTCCCCGAAATTTTGTAATTTTTAAAAAAGTGACAACACCGGTATTATTATGAGCGAATAGCGACGTGACCACGTCACAGGTGCCGCGTGCCCTGCCCCCTGACGCCCGCGGAAGGGGTTGCTTATCGCACATGTTTTACGTTACCTCTTTTTGCGAAATAATATTTATTTTTAAGGGGCATTTTTTTTTAGTTTAGCCCGGCTTTGTAGGCGTTTGTAGAATCAGTTATCGATACCTAACAATACCTTCACGGATCGGACAGGGTTTTTTTACATATTGTATGTATATGTGCTGTTTTGAACCAGACTCGGCCCGTTGATATGTTTATTACCGAGCTGTTATTTATCTCATTCTCGAGCTGCAAAAGAAACAATATATTATGTAGAAATTTGGTTTGTGGCTTCAACATGTTTAAACATAGAACACATACGAAACGTGCGTAATTATAAGGTTAAGACCATAGATAATATACGAGGACTTCCATAACCAATTGCAGACCATAGCTAAACAACATTTTTTACTGAACACCGGTACATTTTTATTTTTCAGTTTTAACCATCTAAAGTTATTTTTCGACATTGACTCAATACGAGAGTATTCATTCAACGCATTTAGGCTTGATGTAAAGCATTATTATTTTCAGCACGGGCTTTCTACCCGAAGTGAAGATTATCGTATCGGCCGTTTCCTGTTACGAAGTTACTATTTTTTTTTTGTAATTTGTTTAATTGCATGATTTAATTCCCCCATCGAACGACCCGTCGTACGGCAAGTTTCCACCCTTACGTTGTTAACACTACTACGATCCGAATGAAGCGTTTCGCCTCTTCCTTTATACCGCGTACATCAAGGGACTGGAACAACTTGCCGGCGGCGGTGTTTCCGTCGGACTACAATTTAAGTGTCTTC
Organism: Sesamia nonagrioides; assembly: GCA_017933935.1. NCBI lineage: Eukaryota > Metazoa > Arthropoda > Insecta > Lepidoptera > Noctuidae > Sesamia > Sesamia nonagrioides. The sequence goes on from JADWQK010000099.1 coordinate 91,345, forward strand.
AAGGCTAGAATGAATAGGCTCTTAATAAACTAGCGCGCTTTACCATCAACGATCGCATCACTGCTTACCATCAGGCGGGATTGCGGTCAAGCGCTGGTTTATGATTTATAAAAAAAAAGAACTATCTTAATGGGTTTAATCAAAGACATTAAATTACTATGTTAAATCTCTTTCCATGGGTTTTATACTGGTTTAAAGTGTTAAAATGAATATACTAATGGTATTTATCGAAGTAAGACATCCATATTTGGTTCGGTTCTGTGCCTGCCCGATCCGATCATTCGAATGTGTCACTTCGGAGTACACCCCCTGATTTGAGTCACCTCAACGGTCCATTTTGAATTTATCTCATAACATGTTTTGAAATATCTCTCACTTTTTCTCGTGCGAACACGACACAATTTCGGTCCGAAATTATTGGTTTTGTGCGTGTCTGTTGTAGGACCATCCATCATTGACCCCTCTGTGTTTAGGAAAGTAAGTTAAGCCGTTGATCCCGGCTGTCACTGGGTCTTTGAGAGTCGTTACGGGTATTCAAAAGCAAAAAGGTCTAACAACCAGGCTAACCAAAGAGTTGTTACTCAGTACCAAATTCGGTTGTAGAGGTCAGATGCGTGTTATCGGGAGTATCTATCCGGTTAGAATGGAAATCGACCCCAACATATTAGCGACTAGCTGTTGCCCGCGACTCCGTCTGCGTGTTGATATAAAACAAGCGCCTGTTAAAATAATGGGAGCAATATGTACGTCCGCGTTTGCCCCCGTTTTTGCAACATTTTTTGTTACTGCTCTGCTCCTATTGGTCATAGCTAAATGTTATATAGCCTATGTCAGGCTCTAGACTATCTGTGTACCAAATTTCATTACAATCGGTTCAGTACATTTGGAGTGAAAGCCGGACAGACAGACAGAGATACTTTCGCATGTATAATATTAGTATGGATTGACTTAAGACTTCCCAGATTGATCGTGTCTGTAGTATGAAATAGTATAGGTCGAAAATGTCACATTATTTATTAAATCAGTTAGGTTCTTACAAGACATCGATTCCTGTACCCAGTGTGTCAAAGAGTATGAGTAACATCCCTAATAAGGAGCGAATGTTATTGTATGATTCGCTACGTACCGGAAACACGTACAATATCGGAGCCGAAAAGATACTAACCGGTCAGCTAGGCTGTTGAGAGCCGTTTGCTACCGATTGTGTAGACTTCAAAAGTCCCAACCCAACGGACGTATTTCCGGCTGGTAATAAAGCCATTTGAATGTTTTCTCACCGTTTATTTATTAATTTTCTTTGGTGACAGACGGCCACTGTTGGACATAGGCCTCCCCCAAGGATTTCCACGACGACCGGTCCTGCGCCACCCGCATCTAGCGGTTTCCCGCGACCAGTGGGCTAGGAACATTGCCCGTAGGACCGATGCCCGATGGTGCCGACGGGTTTTGGCGACCACGCTCCGGAAGACGCAACGTGGGTAGCCCCCGACAAGGTCATTTTAACATTAAGTTATTTTTATTCTTCGGTAAACCGACAAGTAATTCTTTCCATTGGGCTTCCCCTATTCTGTGAATCAATCGATTGGATCTGAACTTGCGGTAGGCACGTTGGTATCTATCTAGCATGACTAATTAATGTCCGCTCGTAAGATATTCAGCACGTCGCTGGCTTGTTGTACAAGTAACAATAATTTACTGCTAGTTACGTAAGTTTTAATGATGATAAGGATATTATTCGTGCTAAGTAAAGAGTTAAATATTAACTTTTTATTACATTCTGAGCTGCCTCATTGAGGTATTGATGGTAACAAGTGTGTAATGATGATGTTATGATATTATCAAACGATTGCAATGGGTCCTAGTCGTCCGCTATTTTTTATAAATTTGTCATTCCAGCACTATTCCATTGTAATTTTGCTAAAAGTTCGTAATTTGCTAAATTGGCCAATCGTCTCGCAATGAAATGGCGATAGGATAACATTGCCGCATTGCCATTACTATAAAAGCCGTTAGTAGAAATGATTTTCTAAATACTACCCAATTTGAACATTTATTAATATGCAGTGGAGCGTCAGTGATTAGCAACTGGAATGTCATAATGACGCCATTTTGTTAGTAGATTACTAAACTAGTCAAAATCGATCATCATGAGATCAGGGATCGACCATTCTGACACTATTGTAATAGCAGACTAGGACCTGCTCCCATGCCAATAAGAGAGACTGATATGCTTTTTATTTTATTTGTATATCAATGGGAGAAGACCAAGTACAAAAAAATTATAAGATCTATTCTTAAAAACTGCTTCCGTAAATCGTTGTTATGGCAATGATGTAAATGAGACGACTGCAGTGGGCGCTCCTAAATCAATAGTTATAGAATTACCGAAAGATTTAGAGAATTTACTAAATGAAAAAAAAAATACATGTAGAAGATTCGTTCATTTTTTATGTAAGTAAATAGTAAAAAAAATGCCTACTCTTTCCGTTGGTTGATGTCTTACAAAGACGATATTCCTTTTGGTGAGTCAAATCGTGGAAAGGCTTTTGATAAGTCAACAAAACGTGGAGATTTTTGTACGCGACCCAATTTTCCTGGACGGACCATGTCGGATATCCAGCGCTTTTTAGTCTGCAATTTGAGTGTATAATCAAACGACTGGACGGTCGTCAGAATATCCTGTCTACGAATGATAGAATACGATGGTATTGTCGTTCGGGGAAGTACAAATCTATTCGAATTACCTCGCGCGGTCGCAGGATTTCGGTTTGAGGGTCGATACACCTAACAATTTAATAAAATAGTCACAATGGCACCGATTTCTTTGTTGAGAACAAAGAAATCGGTGCCATTGTGACTATTTTATTAAATTGTTAAATTTTAAACTTAAATCTTAAATTCATCATTCTCCTGCCCTTATCCCAATTTATTTGGGGTCGGCGCAACATGTCTTTTTCTTCCATGTATCCCTATCAGAAACCATCTCGGCAGTCACCCCCTTCTTAGCCATATCATCCTTCACACATTCCATCCATCGTTTCTTTGGTCTTCCCCTACTCTTATAGCCATCAACATTCATAATTAAGACTCTCCTCACGACATTCTCCTCAGTTCTCCGTAACACATGCCCGTACCATGACAACCGATTTCCACACAACTTTTCAGCTACCGGTGCCACTTTCAGACTTCCTCTTATTCTTAAATCTTAAATTAAAAAAAAACTTAAATCTTAAATTAAAAAAAAAAAAACTTAAATCTTAAATTAAACTAAATTTAATTTAAGTACAGTGCATCTTTTTCTATTTTTCTATTTAGACCTGCCAAATTAGTCCGCTCCTGACGTAAATTGGCATATTTTTGGTCGCCATGTTTATAATCGCGTCTAAACTGTCTATGGAGTATCTTAATTTGACAGGATTAAACCAAAAATGTATCTTCCATCCTTTTCTTAAGGATATAAAAAGAAAGAGATGCAAATCTTAAAATTACCTAGTTTAATTTGTGAACAAGAGGTTCGGCAGAAAGTCGGCGGATTGTTAGTCGCTAATGTCTATGGAAAATTTATGAGTAATACGGAATGCCGAATTTTACTATCACTGTATTTCCTAGTTTTTTTAATCAATGGACAATAATCTTGCAACAAAGGTAGACTTTGAATTTACCGTGAGTAGATACTTTTTGTATTCAATCTAACTAATGCACAATGCATGCAAATGTGGTGGTGGGCCGTAACCTTTCAGCATGAAACGTTTACGGGGGAATGGACACCCTCGACTTATTATTTATAGCTATTTATACTTTCATAAATATCATGTGTTCTCGGTCACATGAAACTCATTAGGGAGACATTATAATTAATCAAGGGTTACCTTATTTTTTTCTAACTAGGGGTCGGATTCTAGTTAATCACCTGTGGCTGAAATTTCATAATAATTACATCAGGTCTACTGCTACTGTTGTACAGAATATGTAGTACTCGAAGATAGGGTTATTTCGCAGGGTTTGAAGTAACGAATGGACGCATATTCGTGGGCTGACCTCGGCAAGCATTGCTTAACATAGGGCAATTTTTAAAAGGGATAAATATAATGACCACCATAAAATGCTTTGATACCCTTAGTTTTGTAACCAAATTTAGTAAATGATCACCAAATCTTGACGACCAAATTAATGTATTATTTTTGCCTAAATAAATCACTGTGATTGCCATAAAATCAGAAAACGAAACATAAAATGACAAGTCAGTCATCGTTTGTCCACCCATAGGTTAGGTTAGGTTAGAACTGTGATCCGTGTGCAGTTTCTGGCCTGCCATCGGACGCGTCCCCAGGTGGCGGATAGGGGAACGGCCCCCAGATATGGGGGTTACCGGTTTACCGGCGCGGACCAAAACCAGATGCGGGGACCGCTTCGGCGGTCACACGTGCGGCGGGTTGGCCACCACTTGAGGTGGCTGACGTGACCCGAACTCCGGGTCACCGTCGGGCAACCCGGTCTCCTCATTGAGAGGAGCTGGGGGCCCCGTTTGCCTCCGGGCAAACGAGTGGGGCTAAGAGGAAGGACACCTCGCTAAAAAACCCTTGGCTGCTGCGTCTTCTCGCACAAAAAGACGTACCCAGCCCGGCCCCTCCCTGTGGAGTGGAGGGACCACTGTGGGCCCGCCCTAGGCGGGAATCGCCGGCGGGGGATTGGTAGTTAGGCTGTGCCATTTTCCCATGACCCCGCCACTCAGGCGATGTCGTTGTGCCGCTGTGGGTTTAGTGGGTATTCCCGGCTTCGGCTGGGCGAGTCCCACACACGCCCTTCGGGGTATGGTGCGTAAATGCATTACCACAGCGTCAAAAAAAAAAAAAGGTTAGAACTGTGACCAAAACAGCGCGCGAGCCGAGCGAGCGTGCCGCGGCAGCGGCCGGCGAAGCGCCAATTAAAACGCTGCGCTGGTATAATTTTGGTGATCATTTACTACTTTTGGGATAACAATGATTTATTAGAATTTAAAAACTTTGGTTATAATTTTACATTAAAATGTGAGTTTCATTTTGGTCATCATTTACTATTTTTGTCTGCTATTTGTTACTATATCTGGTGGTAAGTTACAAGTTAAGTAATGTGCACAGTGGTTAAGCTATTACTTAATTGCTGCGCTGCGTGTCGCAGATTCGATTGCCGCACGGAACAAATTAGTATGACCTACAAGTACTTGTCCCGGGTCTGGCTGTTTGTGTATGTGACTTTATACATATGTTTGTAAAGGCACTCACGTCACGTTACAGGAGAAATTCCGAGTGTAGGGCAACTCAATTAAAAAAAAAACTAATATTTTAGTGGTCTAAAGTGCATAGAAAGGAAAATATGAAATAGAAAAATATGCACTGACTCTTGCATCAGTTTAAGTTTGTTAACAGGGGAAACATCACCTGTATCAATTTATTAGACAAGGACAAGGCAAGGACAAATAATTATTTTATTAAGTACCTACTTGTAAATAAAATAAACACAGTGAATATTTCCATAAAGACTTTACAAACATTGTATTGTATTTGCTGACAGCATTATCAGTGTGAGAACTTATCAATATGACATCATGTTATCTTATCAAAATTATCAGAGTACTATACAGGATGCTAAATGTCAACATACCACTCTCTTGGTAAAATATTTAATGTTTACTCTATAAAGATAGTGAGGAATAATGCTGGATTTTCAGCAATGGTAGTCAGAGAGAGAAGGAAATTTAGTGTGATGGAGATTTTTGTTATAACTCATCATCATCATCTCAGCGTTAATCACAGTTGCATTCGAAGCTTTTTCAGCTTTGGAGTCTGGAGTCCGCTTTACCAGTCCAACTGCTGATTTTAGCTAAACTTCGATATTTTCAGTGAAGCGACTTCCATCTGACCTCCATAATCCAACGGCGATATCGAAGCATTGCAGTTAAACTAATTGTTAAACTTTTGAGGGCTCCAACAACCCGTAACAACTGCCACTAGAAGTTCGTATGACCACCGGGACTAATGGTTTAACGTGCTTTCCGATGCATGACCAGACCAGTGCAAATATTCATATTCATGCATACAAATATTTGCAATGCGCGGCGATGGTGCAGCGGCCGCGTTCGCTACCGCTGCGCCAAGGAGGCTGACAATTTTTGTTTAATATTAGTATAAACCTGATAGATGACACTCCTAATGTGTTATGGTAACTTCTTCACTTCCTAAGAAATAAATTTATGAGGTATAAAAATTGGGAAATAAATGGAAGATCATGCTGCAATTAAATAATCAGCGCTGCCTTGTAACCTTGTTACGAAATATCTTAGAATGTTTATTTACCATTGGGGGTCCACGAGGACTGATGACTCTTGGGCCAGGGTGGATTGGTGAAAAAAGAATCCGTGGCCTTGGCACTCAGGCAAGTGAAGGAACACAGGTGGGTTTTAGTCAGTAAAAGTTTGACACACCCTTCCACTCTGCCCAGAGCAGGAGAGGTCATTTGATGATTTCCCATCCAAAACAGAAAAAAAGTTAGGTATACGAGTGTAAACAATTACATTGATTGGTCAGACTACAGTGGATTATTTAAAGACTTGTAATATACATATTATTGACTCTTTCAGTATTCCTATAACAAATCAAAAGGTATAGCTGGCAATTTCGGTCAAGGAAAACTCAAAAACATTTTTTTCACGTAATACATATAATTTGTAAAATCATTTACATAACGTATAGCAAACATGCAAAACAAAGTATATAAATGAAACTATGCTATGATTTATATTTATAATAAGTAATATAATTAACTATACAAGGTAATAATTACTGTGAATGATAAATGGAATGTCAGTATGTAAGTAGTTTGTGGATGAGTGTATTAATTGTAGATAGTGAAATAAGTTTATGCCATAAACGGAGACAAACAGGGATGCTGAAAAGAATCAGGACTAAAATTTAATAGGGATTTTATGTGCAAAATAATAGTTTGTTGCCAAAAAGGGCTCTTAAGCATCTTTACTGTATTATAAAACAATTTTGTGTCTTTGTTGGCAACAAACTACATTACCTATTTTTATTTTATTAATTTGTGGTGAATTGGGTTAAAACTTTAATTCGCTGTTACTTGGTACTGCATTGCCCACCACTTTTCTCTATGGTGGGCAATGCATCTGTTTTTTAACACACCCAGTGTTAAAAAAACAGTTTAGTAAAGAAGAAATTTTGAATACTGAACTTTATTATTAAAAGGTAAATTAATGTGACTCTCTATTGATCAGTGTCAGTTTGTTACTGATATTATGTATATTTTAATAATAATTACTTCTTATTTATCCAGATACAGACTATTTTTTTACTTAGTTGTTGCATTTTTTATACCTAAAATTTAAGTGATACCCCCAAAAGTTAAAAGAAAAGCATTCTGACAGTTCAGATAGCACAAATATATTTGAATCAGCTATAGAAAAAAATATTGAGTGGGTCTTTGTTAGCGAATTGTGGTGATTCATGGACTCACCCGCTGCAGCTGGAGGGAGTGGTTGTAGCAGCGCAGGAGTTTGTCGACGAGCGGACGCACGGCGCGCCATGCTCTCTCCTGCGATATCCTCGACGGGTCCGCTATCGCTTCTCGTATCTCTTTCCCCGCACCCTTATAACACTGTATCTCTTCAAGTATCTTCTCGGAATCTAACAACACCCTCTGAACCTCCTCGTAAACAGCGCGCTCCGTGTCTGTGGGCGCGGCGTTCTCGAAATCCAAAAAGATATCGTAACGTGGCGACGAACAACAGTTAGAATCATCCCGAGACAACAGACTCAACAATTTCCCCATCGTCGAATAAATAAATCACAATTTATTACAAAATTCTACTCGATAGCGAACACTGCATTGCCTATTTCCTTAACAGTTTGAAAAATGTCACTTAAATGATTTTAATCACTGAATTTGTCTTTATAAAAAGGAATTTTTCGGAAATATTAAAGCGTTTTTCTCACTTTTATTAATAAAATACGCCCAAATTGTAATAAATAATAGCAAAATTAACTAACAGAGCAACACACAAACCCGACAGCCGCGGCGGAACGGAGCAACTGTCATTATAATAAGTGTTGCCAATAAATAGTTGCTTTTTTCTTTTTTTGGGGATTTTATGGCCTGGTTTCTAAGACCTTTAAGCCAAGTCTTAATTATATCTTGTCTTCTTTTGTAACTTATCCTAAACTTATCCTAAGTAAACCTATCTCCTTTCGTTTCTCGCGTGAACGGACACTAGGAGGAAGTTTTGGTACAAAGCCATGATGTGGCCACTATGCTACAATATTTCACTGTTCTTTATGAATTATTCACTGAATGCACTTTTTACTACATAAATCACGCGTTTTTATTTAGTAAACGACACTATAAATAATTTAAAAGTCCAATGAAAAATGAGCGTGGCAGTGGCACTCATCTTAGCTACCCGCCAAAAAAAAAAATCTCATAAATAGTTGCTATGAATAAAATAAAGCCAGTGATGCTACACAGCTCCACAGTGCTTGGCAGTGATATGTTTTAGTCGATTCAACATTGTCACTATCCTAAGTGATTATTATTTATACATTCGTTTCCTATCCACCCACTATCAGGTTGGATAGGAAACGTTGGAAGGGTTTAAAAAACGTAAGATTCTTTTTATTTCACATGTAAGGTAGGATGTGGTGCTTCCTCTCATAGGTCAGGAGTGTAGGCATGATTTTTAGAGTTGCAGTTCAGTCTAGTCGACTATGATTTAAAACAACCATAATACAATTTAACTTGGGGTCATAAAAAAACCGGTAATGTTAGACGTATGCGGCCACTCCAATTTTGTGATTTCAATTTTGATAGATGAATTTTGAGAGACGTGTACTGTGGACTTCTGAAATTTCCATTAATCTGCCGGCCCGAGGCTGGCTTATAAATTCGTGGTGTGTGTATTTAGCATTATGTTATGAGAATAAACAAATCGTATAATACCAAACCTCTCACTCCTGTTGCTCCATAGATAATTTAAATTATAAATACTATGCTTGTAAATACAAACGTATTATTATGGCAGTCTGTCGACCCTGAACCTATCGTATCCATATCCCCTTCAACCAACTACACAGGTGGCTTAAGGAAAAAAACAGTGAACTGATTGACAGTGAAGTGATTGATTCGATCGGGCTGGGATTCCCGCTCCCTCACGCGCTCCGCCTCCTTGTTTGCCAGCATCACTGCTTCGCATAAGGAGGTGACGGCCGGCCACCCACTCTCGCTCCGGACCATGGCCTGGACCAGGGTCGGACGCGAGAGATCGCCGGTGCTCTACCCAAGCCTAGCAGACCTCTACCGTGTCCTCAGTGCGATCCACACAGTGGTGATACCCTGACGTTTCTCCCCGCCTTATCCAGTGATCCGGTGAGGACCTGCGTCAGGCCGAAGGTGAGGACGATGTGGAGCAAAAAGATAATTAGGACTCAGGTAGATTTACAGTTGCATGCTGCACACTCGAACGTCTCAAGCACTAGTAACAAACAAGTAGGTATGATGAAAAACGACTAGACTTAAGTACAAGATTAAGATTTAGTTGTAAAATTTTCCAGGGAGGCAACCATTGGGTTAAAGAAAATAAACTACCTAAAACGCCGCATATCATGTACGTCAGTACTCTAATGATGTACGTTACGAGATGTGGCGGAAGTTCCGCCATCTGTCATTCGTTGAAAGCATCGACATGTACTAATGGACATGCCTTAGGAAAGAAAGAGAGGAAAAGAAGTTTCGATGTATCTTTATCTCTACGGTCCGTATTCCAGAAGGAAACTCAAGCATTGATCTCTGCTTAAGCATTACTTATAACTAGTTTCAACCAATCAAATGGCTTGAAACGAGACTTAAGTAGAGCTTGAGTTTTGAGTGACGTTCTGTAATACGCACCTATCAAAATCATCAATCATTTATGAGGAAATAGATAGTGCTGGACCGAAATCGTAGGCCATCACTCTCACTTTTTTGAAACCAAAAAAATAATCAGATTATACGCGTACGGCATGTCCATTAGTATATGTCGTTGTTGAAAGGACATTCTGACAGTAAGCTTGTCTTTATTTTAGTCGTTTGCCACAAGATGACGCTACCTGGATATAATATACCGCGTTGATGATAAAACACCGAACACGAACCATTTATTTTTCTCCTTGGCTAGATAACGTTCGTCCGTTCGTCGCACTCGTTACTGTTTTCACTTATTGTTCATGAAACCTGGAGCGGAAGGGTGTGTCAGACTTTTACTGACTAAAACCCACCCGTGTTTCTTCACTTGCCTGTGGGACGGTCAGGGCCACGGTTTCTTGTTTAACCAACCCGCAACCCTGACCCAGGAGGCATCGGTCTTTAAGGACCCCGTCACGATGTGCTGACATCTCTTCGAGGCGCGCGTGAAACACGACGCGCCGTCGACTCGGGCCTGGTCCTTACCGGGCGGCGAGCTGCCCACTGCTCACTGCCCGCAGGCCCGCGCCTACCGTGGCTGGGAGTTTAGTGTCATCTCCCGACCGGGGCGTCTCCTGCGGCGGCTAGTGGCGTGAGGGCGCTGGGATTCCCGTTGCCTCACGCGATCCGCCTCCTTGTTCATGAAACCTAAAGGCGCCTTCTGTTGACGCTTTCCGGAAATGAGGAAAAATTGATTTGAATGTAAGGCTTAATCTCTGAAAGTGTACCTACTGCCGATAGATTTCGTAAAAAACTCAACGTGAAAAGTTGAGTGAAGTGAGCTCAGAGTGGGCTATCGCCTGTCAATACTGTCAATTCCTAACATTACTGGGAATGACAGTTCACTCCATGCCCGCTTCATTTAAACTTGGTGACAGAATCGCATTGTTGATTCAGTTCCAAAAAACTGTAAGAAAGCTATAGTTTTCCTACAGTGAAATATTATTATGTTGGTAGGGGAGAGCAGGTAGGATTCGTACAACAGGAGCGTTCGTACAGTAGTTATATCTCCACTACCAGATACGTCGGAACGTTTTGTGTCTTTGTGCGTAATGGCCCCTCATACGCTCAGACTTGCCGTGGAGCGGGCAGTCAGTGCAGCCATTGTTTTCACCGCAGCCAGTTGATAGGTGTTTTCGCTCTACGTAAGTAATTTTTGGATACCTATTTGAAATTGTTTAATTCCGTAAGTAATGATCAAACTATGTAAGTTATTTATTATGCATAATGAATTTATGTTGTAGTTTGCTTTTTTAACGTGAGTTTGGGGATTAACGAGAAGGCGATTTTTATTTGGGTATACTTTTTTGAAAATTTAGGTTGGGGTACCTTCGTACAGTTGCTGGTGGGGTGGATTCATACTGTACGAATCCACCCCGATATATGTACCTATACGATGTATGAACCTAAACAATCAAGAAATGGTATGAAATTTACTATGGTTTGTTGCTAAAACTCTCATTATTGTATAATTTCAGAACTATGTCGCGAATATATGTATAAAAAAGGGGACCAGAACGGGATATGTAGATGAAGAGGCTATGAAATCTGCAATGAAGGAAGTATTGAAAGTAAAAAATTATTGATTAGGATAGCCGCTCAAAAACATGGACTTAAACCAAATACACTTGAAAGCCAAAATACCACAAAGAAGCTCAAAAGGAAGGTAATACTCCAGTGCGTGTTTCAGTTCCAAGTTCGCATCAAATCAAGTGTGCTCTTTTGAACAAGTATATCTTAGACTACTCCAAAATTCACCATGGATTGAAAATTTTGACAAGTGTGGAGACTGGCTTATGAATTTGCGAAATCTAATAAACTGTATTATCCACCTAGCTGGGATCATAATGCAATGGCTGGTAAAGATTGGGTGGAGAGTTTCCGTAGACGAAACTCAAATTTAAGTCTCAGAAAACCCTAGAATACCAGTGCAGCGAGATCTTACGGATTCCGAAGTTCTTCTCACCAAGATCAGCCATCGATGTCAGGGCCTACGTCGCCCTGCTGATATACCATCTACCTCAAGAGTGGGAATGATAACGTCAGAAATTATTCGTCCATATCTAAAAGTGGATAGAAGTACTCTTGATAAGACCAAAAAGGAAAAACACCCAGAATATCTAGAATATATACGGATACTCCTGAAAAATAGACCAGAAGATATAGAATAAACCAAAGTAATAAAAAAGCATGGGCAATAAGTAAAACAGAGGGCTAAGGAAATGAAACAAGCTTTAAAGTTGGTGTCAGAGAAAAAGAGAATACATAAGAATACAAAAAAAAAAAAAAACAAAAGCAAAAGAGACAAAAGAAATCAATTGAGACTAATAGCGAAGTTGAAGATGATTTAATAAGTTAAGGAGAAAGTTCTTGTTCTCCTGTCGACGAGTTGTCTGACGGATCTGGTGCTGAAAAGAAAGTACCAGTTATGGCAGAAAACATAAAAAGGCAGCTTCGTGTTGGTAAAGTTTGAGAGGAAAAATCTGTTAAACATTATGTTGGACAGGTAGAAATCAAATACAGTCCCACAAAATATAAAATTTATTTATGAGAAAGAAACCAGGGTCATAGAAATGTATTTTTCCCGATATTAAAGATGAAGGGACAGTTTATATATCGGACGTGGTTTCTATAGGTACTATCGGAATCTAAATGTGTTTCTACAAGAACAACCACCATCTTTAAATTCGAAAATGATCTCTTTGAGTATAATGTGCAATAAAAGACTAACCTATTGATTATAATTAAAACTTGTTAACCTAATTATCCGCTCGATTGCTTGCAAAAATGAAAAAGGTGCCGAACTTTGCTCGGCGCACTCCGTCGCATAATGCGCTGTGACATGTCATAACAAAAACTTAATTTACTACCGACTGGATAGGTTTTATAATAAAAAAATAACTGTATTAGGTAGTCAATGAGTTATACAATAATTATTAGTCAATTCTTTCTCGAGTTTTAATATAATTATATTTATAAATAACTAGAAAATTTGAGAACAAGCATATTGTCTACTTCTAGTAAAAAATACGGTTTTATAGCGAAACAAGATCGACAAGTGTACTTTTTTTTTTTAATTTTCATAAAGTATTGTAGTTACTTTATCGTTTTAATCAAAAATAAATCCAGAAAAGACTTAATAATTTGGTAAAAAAAAATGTGAAACCGAGCAATAACTTTGCGGGCTGCGTAATTCACTGTCAAATTGCAATATGTAATCAAAGTAAATTTTATACCATAACCATAAGTCATAGGACAAAAATATTAGTATGATCTTATAGGTTGATTACCGATCGTTCGCAGATTATAAAGTAGTTTTGTGTCTTTGAAGGTCTCAATAAATGTTTAAATTTCAGTAAAGTCTAGTTTTTATTACTGTGTACGAAGGCTCCCCGCTACGTACGAATCATCCCCATGCTGTGTACGAAGCAACCCCTTTTGGGGAGCTTTCGTACGAACTCCATTTTTTGATAAAGTCGTTATATCTCGGTGGTAATTACTTCTATGAAAATTTAACAACACTACATATAAAGCCTGATAATGTAGCTATACAAGGGAATTAAAATCGTTTTGCAATTGTTATTCGTTTTTATTTTACAAGGCTTAGAATAAAAAGTGTACGAATCCTACCTGCTCTCCCCTACCTAGATTCCAGGCCGACGAAGTTGCATTCAGATGCTATTTTAATTACGCTCAATCCTTTTCTGTATGAGAGGAGACCTGTGGCCATCAGTGGGACGATAAAAAGGTTGATGATGATGCTTTTTTAATTTAATACCTACATTCATTATCAGGAAAAGGGGAAAATAGTGTATCATAAAATAAGATAAGATTTCAGGCATTATTTATTTATTATCATAAGTGTATAACATCGACACGTTGCCATTAAACATACGATTTACAAATAAAATTCTTTTCTATAATATTTACAAAATTCCTCCCAACTTTTGATACTCACCTATGTAGATAAGATTTAATAAAAGGCTTTTAACAAAGACGGCAGTTTCAATGGAACCTGTGTAAAAAATATCGGTGGATGATAACATAAAAAAATACCTACTGTACTTATAGATTACATACCTAGGTACAGGGAACCTGTAATTTCTTAGAACCCTAGGGATGACTGTCATTTACACAACATAGAACGACATGGTTTGATGTTTACATAGTTTCGATCTTGGGTACTGAAGTTTATATTTTTTTTTTATAAAACGTGACAAACTAATTACGAGGTCAATTATACCTAGGTATCTAGTTATCTGTATAAGGGCGGAGTTCACCAATGAAACTGATCGCGATCACAATATTTAAATCGCGTTCAAGGGCTGTCAGTTTCATTATATCTGTATAATATTGACAGCTGCTGAACGTTGCTTATGTGTGCTGATTGCGTTTAGTTTCATTGACTTAGGAAAATGGAAATCGGCACTAAGTTACCTCCTACCCTCTATAAATGTAAATCTGTGTTAGCCTGCGCTTGTAACATTGGTTGAAAGCATGTAGTTTTACTCCAAAAGTACAATACGTTTGAGTCATAAAATTATAGCGACTCTTTAGTGCAAGTGGGTGGCGCTCAAAGGGTCATTCGGTTGCCCGAGTGAACTATTGGATTTACGTCTACAAAAAAGTGGTTACGGTCTCGTGTCTCCCCTGATGTCTCCCCTAGGGGAGACATCAGGATTTTTAAATCCTGTTGTCTCCCCTAGGCGGGGGAGACATCAGAACTTGCTAATAAATTATATTATTTCGGTCTCGTGTCTCCCCTGGCGGCTCGCGTTGGGGGGACACCAGGATTTTTAAATCCTGTTGTCTCCCCTAGGCGGGGGAGACATCAGAACTTGTTAATAAATTATATTATTTCGGTCTCGTGTCTCCCCTCGGGGAGACATCAGGATTTTTAAATCTTCTTGTCTCCCCTAGGCGGGGGACAGATTCGCTTTACGGCAGAAGTACAGTCAACTGGTAGTTGTGAAATTTTTCACACCTCAGAATTGTCAGGAGGCAAAATAACTTAGACTTTTTTCATAAATTCCAACAAAAACATGCATATTTTATTTCTGAAACTTATCTTTAACTATTTATTTCTTTTATAAATAAAAATAAAGTACCAGGACAGCATAAATCAAACGAGTATACCGACTACCCCACATGAGTATACAAACCACAAAACGTCGAGGCATACAATATATTAACGCAGCTTTTCCAAAAAATGTCCAACACTGATTTCTTCGTGAATTAATTGTAATTGTGTGTTTAATATAAACATGTCTCTTTCGGTATTAACTTTCCTCCTTTTACTGGAATGTATGCCATCTTCAAAGTTAATGATTTCAACTTTGTTCATCGACATATCTTTTTCTAACACCGAAAACAGCTTTGCAATTGTCACATAATTCTTATTGATTTTCCGATTTATTTTTGAATGCCATCCTTCCGCAAAATTATTGGTTCGGTGGTGTTGATCGTAAATGCACCATTCCGTTATAAATTGTTCATTTTTTAACCATGTCTTTTCCATGTATTCTAGAAATGGCTTTAATTTAATTTCATCTAATTCTTTAGACTGGTTTTTAATGTATTCATATCCCTCTAAGACCTTATGCCGCGGTAACAGAGGAAGCACTGCACACAAACCAACGATTCTCCGATGTAGTTTAGATTTAATGTGTTTATCCTTGGCCTTTCTCCATAAACAATTAATAAAGTGGTAGTGACACCTTTTAATAATAACATTTGGAAAAAAATCTTTTATAGGATTAGTTAAACCCATTTCGAAATCAGCATGAAACTTATTGGGTTCCCAATCAGGAACACTTGCTTTAATGATGTCGTATACAATAAAATACGACTGCTCGGTCTTGTCGCTCATCAGAGCATATACTATGGGTATAATATTTGTAGTTTCAGCGGTGCTCCCTAGGTCACCATGTAATGTTAGTAATTGAGTAAATGGGCGAGGGACGCTCTTAAAAGTTGCATCTCCAAAATACTCTTTAAGTGTCCTTAATAGCAGCTTTCCTTTTTGTGAGCACAATACTATAATCCTTTTACTTTCCGTTTTGTAGTCACCTAATATTAACGGTTGATATTTTATAGGGATCTCTACTTCACTAATATCATTATAGATTAATTTGTTAACACTTAATTCCGATTTTCGTCTAGTATAAATTGCAGTTTTGGTACTTTGGTAAGAGGGTATAGGCGTCAACATATTAAGACCTCGATCATACAACGGTTCCATCAAATCTTCATATACTTTTTTTACAGGTTCCTCAACAGTAGCGGCAGCTTTAGTTTTTATTTCTTGTAAAGTTAACGCAACCTCATTTCGAGCTTCGTTGGGCAAACATTTCATGAGACTCGACTTATGTTCTGTTAATTTCAAAACGTGGCTATCCTAAAAATATTAATAATTTATTAAATACCTATTACGAAACTTTAATTTATTTACTGAAACTAGCGAAGAACGATCCAAGTTCGATTATTACTAAACTATTATAGATAGATATATTAAGTGTAGAATTGAAGACGTAATATTATGCGCTCTACACACCAAAGCCCGGCGGCATATGTCGGCAACATTTTGCCAGCGGGATAGGTTGGCGGCTTCAGTCATTGCAAGTCTTAAAACTTTGCCTGAGAAAGAGGACTGGCACTTATATAAAACTACTTACATTTAGGGTCACCGCTCCTGAGCATTTGTATTTTTTTTTGTTGCAGCAAACCCATCTTTCGGTATTATTAGAATACTTTTTGTGTATAGTATACTGGAACCCTTCATGAATTAAAATATTCCCACCCTTTCTATGAACGAAATGAAATTTTACACTCATTTTGTAATAAATATTAGAAATATCCAGGATGCAGTCAGAAGCAACACAAATGACAAACTTGACATTGAAAGTTATCAGATTGTACTCAATTAGTCATGGTAATTACCTAACACATAAATACTTATTTAAATAAAAAGGAGGTCGCAACTATTCTGAAGGTGCGATGTATAAAAATAAAGTACCAGGACAGCATCAATCAATATGTATGTAATGTAAATTACTTAGTTTTAATTTAGTACACTCAGATTTCATTAAAAAAGTATATGTATATTGAAAACGGATTTTAAAGATAGGTACGTATTTTGTTTGTATCTAGTACTTAAGATACCTTTTGTAAAAAAGTATTTATCTTTATCTCAAATAACTTGTTAATTAAACAGTATCTCAAGTATCTTGTATTTCAAATCCCCTACGGTATTTTGCCCATCTCAGGCGATAATGAAGTTATGCTGTCTTAGTTGCTCACCGTGTAGGTAACACGGTGGGCAACTGCCTCGACGACGTTCTGTGGTTTGTATACTCATGTGGGGTAGTCGGTATACTCGTTTGATTTATGCTGTCCTGGTACTTTATTTTTATTTATGAAAGAAATAAATAGTTAAAGATAAGTTTCAGAAATAAAATATGCATGTTTTTGTTGGAATTTATGAAAAAAGTCTAAGTTATTTTGCCTCCTGACAATTCTGAGGTGTGAAAAATTTCACAACTACCAGTTGACTGTACTTCTGCCGTAAAGCGAATCTGTCCCCGTCTAGGGGAGACAAGAAGATTTAAAAATCCTGATGTCTCCCCGAGGGGAGACACGAGACCGAAATAATATAATTTATTAACAAGTTCTGATGTCTCCCCCGCCTAGGGGAGACAACAGGATTTAAAAATCCTGATGTCTCCCCAACGCGAGCCGCCAGGGGAGACACGAGACCGAAATAATATAATTTATTAGCAAGTTCTGATGTCTCCCCCGTCTAGGGGAGACAACAGGATTTAAAAATCCTGATGTCTCCCCTAGGGGAGACATCAGGGGAGACACGAGACCGTAACCAAAAAAGTCGCTATATAGATGGTAATTACATGGCATCAATATTGTGATTTTGGCTTAAATCATGACTTAATACTTGTTCTAATCAATCTCAAAATGCTAAACTAGGTAGCTGTGCATGTTTGAGTCTTGAATTACCAAACGGAAATCTGCTAGGACTGCGGGTAGTTCGAAAGTTATACCGTGGCCTTGGCGCACAGGCAAATGAAGGAACACGGGTGGATTTTAGTCAGTAAAAGTCTGACACGCCCTTCGGCACCGTCCAGAGATGATTTCCCATCCAAAAAAAGGAGTACTGAAGTAGGTAAGGGAAGAAGGTACCTAGACAAAAATGACGAGGTCTTTAAAATAAAGGGGAACTTTTAATAAATGTTTATGTGAACGATTTCATTCTTAGTATTAAATGTGTTAAAAGTAAATTAATGTTGCTACTTAACAGTTTGTTTTGCTTACCAATAGTTAATCCTTCCCTTCCTAGAAGCACCAGTTCCATAAAAACTGATACTTTGTCCTGATCTCTTATCATACCCGCGAGCAATGAGGTATTAATATTACTACTTGAGTAGTGTACACAATACCTATATCGAATATTTTTTATTAAATCAATTAATCCAAGCCCTGTATAAAACATTACCTACCGATTAATTCAGAGAAGTGGACAGAGTGAGATTAAATTGCTGTTTTTTTATCAAATTATTCTCACTACCGATAAGAAAAGGTAATCTATGAAACTTATTAAATATAATTATGCATGAGTCAGTATATTTTTAAAGATCAGTCTAACATTCGTTACAAATTTACAACTTTTCGCTAACGTTTAGTTTAAATCTTTTTAATTAAGATAAGGCTACGGGCTGGCTGATTCGTCCTGCTTCACAAATGCAAACACAAAACGTAATGATTATGCTCTGTGGTAAACACGACAATGGCCCCGATTCCCTGGCTCACAAACTATTATACTAAATTTAAGTTCAGTGCATGCTTTTCCTTCTTTTTCATAAAGAAAAGAATAGAAGATAACATTAAGGTTTGGACCTGTCAAATTAGTCCGCGCCTGATGTAAATTGTTGTTTTTTGGGTCGCCATGTTTACCTATAATCGCTTCTAAATTGTCTATGGAATATCTTAGTTTGTGAACAAGAGAATTTGCGTCAACGATGACCGATGTAACTGTATTTATCTTAATTACATATAAGTTCCTTTCTATCCCTTTGTGCAGCAATAATTGATTTCATTTATGTAGGTCATTAAGGTTACTAAAGTATTTTGTAGACAACATTCACACGATCAGACCCTTATTTACAAACCTGACACATAATAATAAAGTGCTGTTGTTAGTTACAATGGGTCTATAAGAAATGGAGGAAAAACAAGGATTTTTTCAAACTTGACAGTTGTGTCCTGTGGACGTACCTATGACCACGTTTTTATATTCCATTACCCTTAGATGTCACAGAGAATGACGGCCGGTTGATATGCCAAACCAAGCCGTTACAAATGCAGTGAAATATAGAAGATACTAGGATCTTTAGGTGTACTCACAGCAAACAATCTGGTGTTCGAGAATGATATCGTTCATAGACAACAATAATACAAATAACATCTACCAATTATATCTACAGTCGCTAAAATTATAGTCTTAATTAATTGGTGTAAAGATCCGTCTTAAAACCTACTTATGTAATTAAAATTGTTGATTGCCATTACCCTCAACATAGTTCATAAATCACTCTACAATTAGGACTCTAATCGAATTATCACGCTGTCACCAAGTCTATTTATAATTTCGATAATCCTGTAGTGCCTACTGCAGACGATACTAAGGAATATACAATATTTGAGTAAGCAGAGTCGTCGCAGAGTTGCTTAAAAACTTTGCTAGCGTTAGATTTAAACGTTATTTTTCAGTACCTAATGTTCCCGCTACATTGAAACTGTCAAAAACAACTCTGTGGCAGAAAATGCAAAAAATTGGCAAAATGCATAAAGTTGTAGTACAATTTAGATTCATATCCATTCAAATAAAAACCAACTGTAGAAACATATTGTCAATAATTAATTACTTAGGTACAAAGCAGCCAGGTAGATATAAATGTCAATCAAATGCGAAAATAAAATAGAAAATGCAATGTCAATGATTTTTAACAGAAATAAATATAGAAACCCCTAAGGGCAGAACATTAGATACTAGGTACATTCTTTTTGTTTGGTATATCGGTTGAACTTGCAATCAAATGAAGATCAAGGAAATGCTTATAAACATTGTATATGTATCTCAGTCATCAAATTTTTCATTCATCTCCAGGCATATTTACGCTCATGCAGACAATATAGTTATTAAAACGATGAAAGTGCCTCAATTTATACAAAGATACGTCTTAGCTTTAGGATCTTGGGTCAATAAATGTCTTGTCCAAGTCCAAACATTATGATAACGTTTGGAGACATTTTTAAAATCGATAACAAGAAGTGTTACCATCGAAATCAATGCACCATCTTCAGAAAAATTAATAACAGATTTTAGTGGAAATAATTTGTTGGCATTTCCGTCGTCCGCCCATGAACAATGTGCATAGATTTCGTGGTTACATGAAGTACTTATTTCAGTTATAATACCTAGAGAGAGCTGTTAGAAGTATCACGAATTATTGGGTTGGAAGTCATAACCAAACACGGCAAAGCTGCTGTTTGTTATGTATCCATCTATCTCATCCATTCATCATCTGATTGTCCATTTGGTTGGGATATCTAAATTCAACACGGGTTTGCACAGTGACTGTTGAAAGCACCAGTCTAGTTTTTCAGTCACCAGTTTTAGTCCACCGTAAAACCTTTTTTTTTGTCACACTTGGCTTCAGGGCTGTTAGCTTTATCGGAAATATTTGAGTGCGGAGACGAGCAGGAACTTCTCGATGAAGAGGTCGGAGTCCAGGGCTGCGATGTGAGCGGCGCGGCCCACCAACGCGCTGGCCGTGTGCGGCAGCGCGTGCTGCACGTCGTAGCGAACCACTGACACCGTGGATGCACGTGCAGCCAGTGGTGACACCATGTTGTGGACCTGAAGTTAGAAACTGATATAATTTTTTGTTCTTCTCCGTGCCATAGAAACTACGGGTTTAAAACACTGCTATTTTTGCGGCGTCGATAGTTGCCGCACAGGGATTGTTTAGATAGCAGGATTGGGGTACAAAGGATTGGGAGTGACAGTTTTGACTTTATTCTGCATCATCATCATCATCTCAGCCACATGAAGTCCACTGCTGGAAATAGGCCTCCCCCAAGGATTTCTGGTTCTTCTACGGATCTCCTCATTCCTGATTCGATCACGTAGAGAAACACCTAGCATAGCCCTCTCCATAGCTCTCTGTGCGACCTTGAGCTTTCTTATGAGCCCCATAATGAGGGAACACGTTTCTGATCCATATGTCATCACCGGTAACACATATTGGTTAAAGACTTTTGTCTTTAGGCACTGAGGCATTCTGCATCAGTAACGCCAAAATGAAAAACAAAAAACCTAAATTATGCTCTTACACATACATTCTGTGTGGTCTTTGGCACAATAATTATTGACGTAAGTATAGAAGCACCTTCGACCTCAACGATATGTATGACAGCTACGATAAGGAATCCGGTCAGGCCACCGGGAATTAGATGATTACTACACGTAACATGATGCTAAATGAGTATGCTATTCAATTAGATATCTACAAAAGTGTCGAATACCAACCATTTCTCTGTAAGCCTGCCCCAAAAGCGATGTATCTTTAGCAGCGGCTTTGCACAACTCCAGCCTAGCAGAATGCAGTGGGACATAGCGGTCCTGTCCGGAGCCACATAGCAGGATATGTTTGAACTGGTGCAGCTGGCTCCGTTCACTCAGGCGGTAGAGGAAGGAGCGCCGAGGGTCAGATGCGTCGCGGAGAGAGAGTTGCAGCAATGAACCAGATTTCTTCCATTTTTGCATGAACCACATGCCTGGAAATGAGATGAGATACTTATCAGCGGAAGAAATAGCAGTTGTATTACGATGTGTGCCGGGTATGATGCACCAAACGTTGTTGTGTCGGGAGTTTGGTCGTGGAGGGTCTTCAGATCAATCTCCCTCAAGAGCAGCATCGTTGGTCGTGTTGTTGGGGTTAACATTGCATCACCTCGCTCAACGGCCGTCTTCATTTCTATTCACTCAGGTTTTTTGAGTGACTGGGCTTAATATACTAGCGCGCTTTAACATCAACGATTGCATCTCTGCGTATCATCAGGCGGGATTGCGGTCAAGCACTAGATTATAATTATTAAAAAAAAGTAGGTTATGATAAAATATTTTTGCAGTGCGGTAACAACGGTAAATGCAGATCTTGGCTTAAGTAGAAAGTTAAGAACACCATCTTCATCAAAATGGTAGCAACAGTTTTAGGACCGTGGAACACGGTTAGTTTCTTGTTTTGGACTTGGCAGCTCCAAGACAGTTCTGGCATATTAAAGTACAGCCATATGTACGAACGACAGCAGATCAATCTATACGAAACTGTCAAATTTTCCCAACCAATGTTGAGCCTCAATGCTGTAGCGGTAAAGTTGAAAATCTAATACAGAAATTTGACAGGTGGTAATTTTAGCTTGATGTGCTGTCATCTGCAAAGCGTAGGTATACAAACTATGACAAACAGCTTACCCGCATTAACTAATCCGCTAGAGTTATACAGAGTTCCAAGATGAGGTCCACTAAGCGAAAGGAAGGTGTGGAGTTTTGCCAGGTATGGCTTCATCTGGGGCCTCGCTAACGCTGATCGGATGATGATCGTGCCCAGGGAATGACCCACGAAACTGATCCGAGCTGGGTCACTCGAGCTCTGAATGTGGGTTAGGATCTCTTGTACTAGTCTGGAAACATTGAAACAAAGGATACATTATGGGAATCCTTAAGAAGCAAAAACGGAAAATACAAAGATTTTGAACATAGAGAACTTAAAACTTAGTTTTGCATAATAAATATTCAGCTCAATATCAAAACAAAATCAGACAGATTGACAACCTAAAAACAAACAATAATAATTTATTTATGGATAATAATTAATTGGTATTTGCAATAAAGTCAGGTATTGGTATTTGCAGTCGTAAATCGCTCTCACTAACTACCCATGTAATTAAAATAAGGTTTGAACTGGTTAGCAAATGTAGAAAACATTCAATAACGTAATGCTAGTAAGGATGTTGTAACAAATCATATTTTTGGAGCTATAATTACCACTCACCTATCTGTCATCGTGTCAAAATCAGAGAAAGTGTCGCCTTGGTTTCTCTCGGACATGAGGAACTCTAGCCTGGCCCCAGGCAGGCCCAGTTCCAAGTACGTCTTCACAAGGCGGAGGTCTGCCGCGTTGCCGTCTAAGCCATGTACGCAAATTATGAGGTGGAGCCCTGGAATATACTTATTGTTACAATTCATTGAAATATAATGTGTGAAATCATGCCCATAAGGAAACATGGTCCCTATCAGTCACTTGGACTGAATATTAGTTATGGACTATGGTCCCCGACTCCTGGAAGCGTGTGCTTTGCACAACAAGCTTATCTGCAAGACATATGTCAGTCTGACTCAATTACAGGACTGTGATAAGAATGCAATTAACATTCAAGAACTATTAGAATATTATAGAGGTTTGGATAACTCTAGCCTGGCCCCAGGCAGGCGCAGTTCCAAGTACGTCATCACAAGGCGGAGGTCTGCCGCGTTGCCGTCTAAGCCATGTACGCAGATTATGAGATGGAGCCCTGGAATATATTATATCGACGACTTATTGTTACAATTCATTGAAATATAATGTGTGAAATCATGCCCATAAGGAAACATGGTTCCTATCAGTCACTTGGACTGAATATTAGATATGGACTATGGTCCCCTACTCCTGGAAGCGTACTCTTTGCACAACAAGCTTATCTACAAGATATATGTCAGTCTGACTCAATTACAGGACTGTGATAAAAATGCAATTAACATTCAAGAACATAACCCCTCAAATGTTAGGCCCCTATTGTGCAACTCCGCGGGTATGTCAGAGTGCGCCCGGCCGAAATCGTGCAATTTCTCCGCGTTCATTAAAACTACGATAGCTCTGAAATTAAAGAGCGCAGCTCGACACAGCCTATGTCACTGAAATCGTTAAGGAAACATGGCCCATATCAGTCACTTGTATTGAATATTAGATATGGACTATGGTCCCCTACTCCTGGAAGCGTACTCTTTGCACAACAAGAATATCTGCAAGACATATGTAAGTCTGACTCAATCACAGGGCTGTTATAAGAATGCAGTTAACTGAATTAACATTAAAGAAGTATTAGAATATAATAGAGGTTTGGATATTCTGACCTAACGCAGTAGCATTTAACTGGATGCAAAGCATACTACGTTCAAATTAAGACGTACGAATCAGTGAATTAAGAGTTATATTAAATGTTAGCTAATTTATAGAATCTTGAATCAACCCTCTTATAGGTTGTGATGAAGATTGCAATAAACATTCATAAATTATCAGAATGTAGGTAATAGATATTTGAAAAATCTGCCTTAAAACAGGATTTGCTGCTGGACGTAAAGGATACAACATTGTGCAAAGTCCAACAATTATAGTATTAGAGGTTACTAGGACTATTAGAATAGAAAAACAATTAATTGAAAATCTCTAATAATGATAGAGTCGTGAATCATAAATACTAATGATAACTTTCCAAATTCCTAAAATCAACATGCTACCTAAGATTTTTGCGCCCGTCCTTAATTGATTTGGACTTAATTATACTTATTTGCTTCTGGTCAAACGCCTGGCCTGGTCTGGCCTTATTAATTTCTTACCTTCCGGATTAAACATTCGATACTCATCGCTGATATGGAAGTAGGGCAGCGAGTTCTCAACAGGCGGGAAGTCAGAGTATATAGCTCCCGGATACTTTACACTTTGCCTGAATTCTTCTCTGCATTTCACGAACAGCCTCTCAGACTCGGCAAGGCCGAATATGCTGATGAGATTGCTTTCTCGTTGCTCTGAAAACACAGAAAAATTGCTTGCAAAATGATGACAATATTTCGTACACTAGTCATCTGTGGTTTTGAAGGCTTGATTACTCTAAAGCTTTGTGTTTTATGAGTATTCAAAATAGTAATCTGTTATAGAATTAGATAATAGAACGCAATATTGATTTTTATTGAGAAATTTGTACAGACGACAGCACATCAAGTTACTACAATCTGTCCAATTTTTTTATTAGACTTTCAACTTTCTTGGTAAAGCAAGGTTGATTGGGATTATTTGATAGTTTCGGGTAGCTTAACATGCCGTCATCCGTACATGCAAGATATGTTGTACTCAAACGTAATTAACATTATTACCGGTATCGTTTCTGCTGGCCAGTTCCCCGGTGCTCTGACTTTTATTAAGCGTACCACCGGTGGGTACTCCACTAGAATTTACTGACTGATGTGGCCTCAGCTTTCGTCTCTCCATTATACCTGTTGTAAGCCAAGCGACGATGTTAGTAGCAGAAGCGTTAGGAAATTCCACCAAGCTTTAAAATGTTACCCACCTTCGCATACATGATACAAGGGGTTGTCTAACTGAAGAGAGGAAGTCTGTGACGGTTGTTTCCTCGGCGTTTTAGACGGAGTAGACGATTTGCTGCTTTGTCTACTCAACTTTGGAGATTTAGATGGAGGATCCTATAACATACAAGTCCATTAATATGATATTTTATCAACCACCTAATATTTATTTTCCTCGATGGATGTTACGTGTTTACCTTAAATTCATCTGGCGGAGGTGGAGCGTCTCTGAACTGTTGTGGCGGAGGTAAATGCTCATAGTCATTGTCACCCATGAAGTGAGCTAAATCGATTTCAGATTTCGCTTTATTCGAGTACTTTTGCGCAGCACTGGATGAACGATCTTTCTTGTGGCTGCTCGGTTTGACGCATGAGCGATCTACCGTCAAACTTCTTATTTCAGCTGCGATTAACTTTTCTGTATATTGTATTCTGTCTTTTAATTTAGTCTTGTCCATTGATTGAGATTTGGCGGGTGCGGGCTTCGCTTTCTGCGGAATTTCTTTCCTTATGTAAGGATGTAGATTGTCGCTAATTGTTTGTGATTTTTTCACCGTTGCCTCATTCAGGCTTTTAGAAGAAGAGCTGTAAGTCTTCCCTTGCACAGCACTAAATGAGTTATGTCTTTGATTACCTTTCACTGCATTCGCTTCTGCGATTTGCTGGAAACAACTTGCTGTGCAAGTATCAGAATTACATTCCGCGTCTATACCATTACTGTGCACCAGTTTATTATATTCGCACTGGCTATCTGTGCAAATAGAGTCGCTGCATATGGTGCATTCCTCACACACCTCCTTATCACAGCATTCTATTTTCTCGCTTGAAGTATTTTGTACTGCTTTGACGGCTAGTTTTAGGAGCCGCTCTCGTAACTGATCTCCGTTAAGAACTGTTCGCTTAAAGTCGCTAATAGGTTCACCCTCAGTTTTTCGAGAATCAGTTGCATCTTCATAGGTTTTACTAGTTGGTTTAGGCATTGCTGATTTTTCAGCAACGAAATTCTGATTTAATTGACAACTTGCATTATCTGGGGAGGACGGGCCTGAACTACGTCCACTAGATACCCATCCACTTTGATCACTTAAACTAGACGTAGAAGTGCTTCTACGACGCTTTTCTTCCTTGTTCGAAAAGTTTTTAGGAGGCAAAATTTTGAAATCTTTATCTGCTATATCAAGTGGTGGCGATTCAAATGCTGGAGGTGGAGCTAAATTAGGTAGGGATTCTGAGCCAAACGTATTGTTTAGGTTAGGTTCATCTAACACCGATGCAGCACTTCTACAATGTCGTAACAACTCTGGCCCTTGGTCGAGACTGTAAGGAACACTTGTAGAAGACTCTAATCTTCTCAGTTCAAACGGTATACTTTCGTTGCTGGATGACGATGCGGCTTCTGACATTAACTGAGTCATCTTTTCTGATGGTTTGTGTTTCGAACGTTTTTCTGGCTTCCCACTCGACCTGCCGCTTTTCGGTGTCGTAGCACCAGATTTTGGTGTAACTCTGCCAGATTTTGGTGTTTGTAGGCCTGATTTTGGAGTAAACCCACCCGACTTGGGTGTAGATTTACCAGATCGCGGTGTAGCACGATCAGATTTTGGAGTGCTGCGTTCAGATTTTGATGTATAACGATCTGATTTGCTGTCTCGGGATTTAATAGAATGGTGACTGCTTAATGAATCCCTACTTGAATTCATTTTTGTATTATCCTTTCCCCCGTTATTTAGTTTCGACTCTTTGGATCGGCTTTTCTTGTGCCTGACCGATGGCATCGTCGAATGTGGAGTAGATGGTGGTGTCTTTGAATAAGTTGATTTTGATGTCCCATCACTGCTTCTATCTAAAGTCATCACGAACCCGCTGTCATCACTGCTTTTACTAGATTTCTTTTGATAATTTTGTATTAAACTTCCTGTATTAAAATCGTAACTCCAATCACCTTTCTGCAGGTAGTAATTGAGCTCATGTCTGAGTTGATTTCGAGCAGCTTCCATGTCAATTTGTTGATTTTCCACTTTTTGATTTTGAAACACATGAGTAGAATTAGATCTATGTACGTGTTTATTAGAAACTAAGTTATTTTGATCAGTCACTTGAGTTTTACCACTAACCGGTGGGTAAGAATTACGTGGAGGCAACATAGGACGGGGTAAATTTACACTGTAGCCTCTTTGAAATTCTAACGGATTACGAATAACATTGTTTACTTGCAGATTACCCTGATTACCGAAAGTATAGCCGTACACTTGGTTAGGATTAGGTTGCATCACTCCATCGTACTTATATCCTACATTATGGAACACTTCATTGTTCACTCCGTGTCCAACTTTTTTAATACAAGGATTTTTGTATTTTTCTCTAAACTCGCTTATATTCCTCCTGTAGTCGTCTGTCCCTTTGGAACTACATCGTGTAGTTGTATTCGTTGGATAAGCACTAGTCGTGACGCTTCTAGGCAATGTTGTAGGTTTAATTTGTTGCGGTGGTAGATATGGTTTTGGATAATTAACAGAAGAATTGGAACCATTTCTCACAGTCTTTGTTAATGTTTGCGCAGTATTCAGCGGTGTTAATTGAGACACTCTTAACTGATCCAAAGATTTGCTGTGCCGCGCAGGCAGGGTGCTCACACCACTCGTGATTTCATGTTTTTGCCGAAATACTCCTGGTTCAGATTTCTCTTTGCCTAGGTGCGAAACGTTTGTAGCACTTTTTGTTGTACTGATATCAAGCAAAGTGGATGTAGAGTATCGAGACATTGATTGTCCTTGTTGTATCGGGCAAGAAGCGAATGCGCTATTTGGTGGGAGTTGAATCTCGCTAATTAGATTGTTTTGAACGATGTATCTATTTCTTCCTGTAAGCTCTAGTTGTTTGTTGTGTGCCTTGGGTAGTTCTATTACATTTTGTTTTACTAATGTTCGTTTGGGAGATCCGCGGGCAGATTTTTGGGGAGCTAAAGTCAGAGTTGCTTGAACGACACTGGAACTCGATTTAGGTGCGTTCAGTTGTGGTTCAAGAACATCCATGATTGTTCTGGGCAGTGTTAGGGTAACCCTGGAGGCTTCGGATGACGGTCTTCTGGAGTCCATGAGTGAACTAATACTACAAGCACAGTCTTCTCCAAGGGGCTCCGAACATAGAAAGGGATCTGCATCGAGACATGTATAGATTAGTAAAAGATGTTTTGTGCACGAAACAGTAGCAGGTATTTCTAAATAGTAACCAAACTTACCGCTTCCAGATTTGCTTGCACTGGAATTTAGAAATGAGCGACGTCGTGCGAATTCTGCCGTGTCTTGATATCTGAAAGAATTTAGAAAGGCTTTGTGTAGTATGTATTTTCCAAATGAGTTTTGGGTTACTACTATATCAGGCAAACTTTAATAATATTAACCTTAAGTTCATACTTTAACAGTTGTATATGACTGGATAGGTATAAATTGGTTTAGATTTATTTGTGGTAGTCAGCTTGTTACTTTTCAATGTAGAAAACGACGTTAGGATTTCTTTAATTGAGGGTTTATCCAACCTGAGGTTTAAGAAAATAGTTATCTATGGCTAATTCATTTTATGATGACCTAATAAGTGACACGCGTCAGTTTAATATTAGATTTGGATAAATATTTGTTTAACGGAAATAGTTTTTTTAAAATCTACTGTTAGAAATAGTAAAACGAAAAAGTAAATTATAGTCTGTACTCTAATTATTGTTACCTGCAAATTTTTATAAAAAGAGTGTAATGACTTGTAACAACGACGCCATTACGTTTTATTAATAAATACCGATGTGCTGTGAAGACACACACACACAAGTGTTGTGTGATAGGTATTAGCAACAAGATTTTGTGAAAAGGTTGTTTTTCACTAGAATATTTTGTGAGTACGATTTCTGTTATTAATTGAGATATTTGTTTTAGAGCTTACTTTATTGTGTTTGTGATCGCGATTAAGCGAGATGAAAGAAAAACGTGCGTAAAATTAACTGGATGTATTCATTTTTGCAATGAATGAGCCTAGCATTGGAGATGTTGGCCTCGATTCCCTGGGTTACCAACTAAACAAATTTTAAGTTCAGTGCAACTTTTTCTTAATAGAAGATAAATTCCAGATATATAAGATAGAAGATATTCGAAGATATTCCATAGACAGTTACGGTGCGATTAAAAACATGACGACAAAAAATACATCAATTTACGTCATGCGCCGACTAATTTGACAGGTCTACATTAATATATTATGTTCATAATCAAAGAGATTTAAGATATATAGAGAGGGCATGTGTCAAAATGGCATAGAAAAACTGTGATCCCATGGCTCAGTTCCGCCATCTAGTACAATATAGCAAAATTAGATCGACAATTGGAGACATCAAATAATAAAAATGAAATAAGTTTATATAAAATATATTCAGCTATTGCCCGGTAGGTGGCCAGTGTGGTCTATGTTGCCAGATCCGATTTAATACCCTAGTATAGTTCAAATCGGGTAAATAAATATTGAAAAGTAAACAAATTAAGTGAAACTTGTCTTGTACAAACAAAAACTGTTTTAGAATTTTATTCGCTACTATTCATTTACCGTGACACCGTCTATTGGCATTTTAGATGTTGTATGCTTACAAATTATTTTAACGCTCAGTTTATTGCGATTTTTGAGTGTAATAGACCTTTTAGGCCATAAAGCGCATTTTGTTTTACAATTTTCGTTTGCATTTCGTTTTTAGCAAAATTATTCTTTTTACACGTTTGTTTGCAAATATTTTTAAATGGCAATGCAAAAAACTGTGGTAGGGTTTGTATCATTTCGATATAAAGTTATCGATAATATTCAAAGAAGTTACTACGACGATGTTTTGTCGCATTATGATAGCTTGAAACAAAAAATTAGGAAGCAGAATAATTATGGGTAATTTCAAGTTTACCAGTTTCTTATTTATATAATTCTTTTAATATAATAGGCGTTAAAGTTTAACATTTCCGATTAGTACTGAAAATCTAAATAATTGCTTATTTTTTAATTTATAAATAATTCATATATAATCAATATATAGGAAGGTCGTTTATGCCTTTGTGATAGAACTCTGAGGATCTAGACTGCACAAACTGTGTGAAAGCAGAACTGCCTCCTGGAAAGAAAACTTCTTGTCACGTAGATAATTGTCCAAATCACGACAAAAATGGTAGTCTGCTGGAGCAAGACCTTTACCAGATACGTACGCCATTATCTTTAAAAACGGCAAAAAAATCACGGTTATTGTATGGGAGCCCGCCTTCAGTATTTATTTTATTTTAATTATTTATTTGTAATTTGAATATATAACCAAATATTCTGTGAACATTTTAAGCGTCTATCTGTTTCCGTTATTAATATGGAGCAAAAAACGGCAAAAATTCACGTTTGTTGTATGGGGCTCCCATACAACAAACGTGAATTATTGCCGTTTTTTGCCCTTAAATATTTTATTTTTTTTTATTCTTAGTACTTGTTGTTATAGCGGCAACAGAAATACTAACACAATCTCTGGAAATTACAACTGTCTCGCTATTACGGTTTATGAGATACAGCCTGGTGACAGACGGACAGACGAACAGAGAAGTCTCATGAATAGGGTTCGTTTTACCTTTTAGGTACAGAATCCTCAAAATCACAAAGTAGCTCGCAATCATTGTACTACATATACGTACCTACATATTTTATGAATATATTTCATTATAAATAAATTATGTAATCTATGTACTTATCCACTTAACCGTAAATTTTATCCCAATTTTTACGGTTAAGTAGAAAAGTACTGAAATTAATAACTTTCTATTTCATTTCTAATACAAGGTACCGATTCATTTTTTTTTTTAAATTTGGTCGACAAGTCTTTCCAAAGTAGACAACTTCTCTTTTAAAATGCATTGATCATAATTTCGACGAATGAGACGGAAGCCAATTTTCTTCTCTACGGTCTATCTGGATAAATCGTACCCACTTTTTCCCTACAACATTATTTTTATTCGGAAACCAAAAATAACAAAAACCTAGATAAAAGAATAGTAATTGTTCATTCAATTTTGTTTATTAATATGATATGATTATGTTGAAATAGAGTTAATAATAAATAAACTTGAAATATAGTAATATTTTAAGTTTATTTAGCTATATTTTAAATGTCAATAAAATACAACAAAATGTATTCATCTTATTAGGTAGTATCGATAACTAAATCGATAAACAACATTACTACATCTCTACAAGAAAATAGTAAAACTACTCAACAACAGAGGGCGCTTATTACAATAATGGAAAATTTTCTAGAACTATTTAAGATTTTTTTAAAATTTGAATTGCAGACGAAATATAAATAATTCATAGAAAAACATTCCGAAGTTAGGTTCAGTCGTTTTACTATAACGAGATGTACAGTAACACAAAGCGCAACATGGCATATTTCCTTAGAAAATGTTTATTCTTGGTGGACACAAATTACGTCCTGACGCGCAGACTAGACTGAGCGACTTTTAACCAAGTCGATAAAAGTATTGGCTTACGATTTTGTTCGTGATGTCCTGTCTATTGTAAAGATGCAAGGCGCTTAAATTTATTTCAGTTTGTGAAAAAGGTTTTTTTTTTAAATAAACTAGAGCTTGATCGCAATCACGCCTGATCGTAAATCTGGGCCATTGTCAAGGTTTCCAAATCCAAATGATCTTATATCGTATTACCTATATTTTAAGTGTGTTAGAAGCGAAGTTTAGCTAATCCAAAAAAGAAATGCATTTGTATGGTTGCCTCGATTGTTAACAAGATACGAATCAGGTTCAAGTTCAATTTCGCGTATTTATGAGAAATTCGAAAAAAGTTAATATTTAACTGAAAATAAAATAAAATACCTGTCTTCAAATATGATAGGCATGATATGCGGGTCTCCATCCAGAGCTATGCAGTGCACCGGCAGCGGCGGCAGCAGCGCGAGGTAGCGCGACCGCCGTGCCACCTCGCCCACACTCTGGTACGACTGGTAGTTGCTGTCATAGCACCCCGCCAGCGAATGCCGTGGGTTGTCCAGCACGAAGAAGCATTCGGCAAAGCGCTTTATGCTGGAAAGGTAGGTAATCAAATTACTAATATAACAGAAAATTGTATAAAGTTTGCAACATTTAAAGCTAAATATATATAATATACAGGATAAAATTTTATCCAGTGCGCAAACTTTGTCAACTTATAGCTAATTAAGTTTTATAGATAAAAATATTATTACATTGATATGTTTTAGTACAAAAAAAAATAGTTATTGATAACGAAAGATGTTTATTATGAAATCGAAGTTATGGTCACCGCACGCGGTCCCATTCATGTTCGGCGGAGTGGGGATGGCGGGAACATCACAGGACCCCCGCGCGCCCGCGCCGCCCGCATGTTCACTACGCGGCCATATGCTAATACTACGATATTGATATGAATAATTGGCGTCTCTCATTTGCTGATTTTAGGGCGGACAAAACATGATTTTTTTATTTTAAACTAATAATGCAGATTTGTTCTATTATTGATTCTGAGCCACCCACTTTTTTTTGCGCACTCGAAAAAAAGTTTCCCTGTATACATACATATACAACGTTATTTTTACTTTATACCAAACCTGCCCCCTAATCGGCGAACACATTTTTGTCAAATGAATGCGAATACTTGGGATAGTTTGGACCGAAAGGACCAATGGGCTGTCCAAACGATCCCAACTAAACTTTAGTTGCAATCATTTGACAAAAATGTGTTCGCCGATTAGGGGGCTGAATATAATCCTATATATCCTTCTCACCGCTCTGGTTTTCTTAAGTCTTCATTTCTTGTCCAAGCGGTTTTTCTTTGGGATGACCTTCCTCAGAACATCAGGACGTTGACCAGTCGGTACACTTTTAAAATTAAAGCTCGGGAATACTTACGCAAGAAATTGGCAGATTCATCAAACATATAATTTATTCTTTTCTCTATCTATATTTTTTTATCTCTCTCTACTGTTTATATTTTGTATGTATGTATTTATGTATTTATTATAATATTTTTTTTTGTGTTTCTCTTTTAACTTCTCTTTTATATCTTTGCACCTACCATGTTTTGTCTCTGCATCACCTTAAGGTAGACTGGTAGAAAATGCTTAGGGCATTAAGTCCGCCATTGTGCAATTTTTTTCATTGTGCATGAAGTTTTAATAAATAAATAAATATAGTTTGTTCAGAATAAACAACTGAATCGATCCAATCATTTTTACAGCATGTTATATTTTTTCCCAAATGCATTTAGAAATTGTTGCAGTGTGATTACAGAGCGCATAACTCAGCTGACGTTAGATCATAGTACTAGGCGCGTGAGACATGGCCCCACGTGCCGCGCCGCTGCAGGCGAGTTGACCATATTTTTCTTGGGACAACCTAATAAGACAACAAGCTCATAACTTTGTGGTTTTTCATGATATCTTTTTGAAATTTTATACGTATATAAATTCTTTACTTAAAAACACTGGACATGTGTTTCGAGTTTCGCATATACATAAAATAACGTTGTACATCATCAACCTTTTTTATCGTCCCACTGCTGGGCACAGGTCTCCTCTCATACAGAGAAGGATTGAGCGTAATCACCACGCTTGCTCAATGCGGGTTGGCGATTTCAGACTTCAAGTCCAGGTTCCCTCAAGATGTTTTCCTTCACCTTCAGTCATTGGTGTCCAAGATATACTTAGAAAGTACATATAACTTTTAGAAAAGGTACATTGGTACTTGCCTGACCACTAGCCCACCACGACTACTGACTACACATACATATATGATTGCAGTATATAACGCATACGGAGTCTGATTTGATGAAGGAACAACTGCAGTTATCACTGTGTCCACAATTTTTTTAAAGTATAAAGTGTTGGTTACCGCAGCGCGTGATGTCTGGCTGCAAGCGCATGATGCACGTGAGGCCGGTCTGATGTGTGATGCAGAAAGGCTCTCCACCGCAGCGTCACTTCAGCACACAGTCGTGCGATGTCGTGAGCAGCACTCATCGCCCATTCCTCCTCCTCACCGCATTCGGACTTCTGAAAGTTCTGTGAAAGGGAAAATGTTGTGGTGTTTATAATGTAGGGTAATATTTTATGACTAGCGGCCGCCAGCGACTTCATTCGCGTGGAGATAGTTATGCTCCGCTCCTATTAGTCGTAGCGTGATGTTATATAGCCTAAAGCATTCCCGGATTAATGGGCTATCCAACACAAAAAGAATTTTTCAAATCGGACCAACAATTCCCGAGATTAGCGTGTTCAAACAAACAAACTCTTGTAAAATATATTAGTATAGATTAGGGTAGAGAATTAAAATACCTATACTGTAATGAAAGAGTAAAAGACGGTCTTTATAGTTATGTGGCTCATTTCAATTTACATATTTTATCCGGGTTTATGAAGATCTTTTAAAATAAAATAACCTTACATAAATAAAATAACATAATTAATTTATTATTTTGCGGGCAGCACAAGACCGGTCATCGTGGAAAGCCTTGGGGGAGGCCTTTGTCCAGCAGTGGACATCTATAGGCTGAGGAAGAAGAAGAAGAAGAATTAATTTATAATTACCTTGCCGAAGTCGCTAAGCTCCTTTAATCTCTGTGCGACTTCGCCAACCACTGAATTTGACGAGGACTCCTCGGGAGTCAACAGTACACCGGGGGAGCCACACAATGCTAGAGCACTTTGTAGCCCCTCCAGTGACCCTAGTAGGATTCCACACACTTCGGCGTGAACTTGTCTGGAAAGAAAATGTTTTCATTGGTTGTAACTTATATAAAAGCTCTGTATATTTTTTTATTCTTAAAGCCCTTTAGACTAGGTAAACAGAGTACCAAATGTACAGACCAGATTATTATCAGATATATCTTTTTGGAGGTGATAACACAAAATCTGGTGAGACAGGGCAATGGTTGATTGCAGAAAAAAACATCGCTTAGCGTATGTAAGTTAGTAGATATTTCAGCGGCTACTTACCTAGCATGTGCAATCTTGCTAGAGTTTCCACCAGAGCACTTGCCGGTGGATCCGAAGAGTACATTCTCGAAGCTTCCCGAAGTATTAAAGGAACCAGCACTCTTCATCAATTTGCCCCATTGTTTACTTGAGCGTGGAGTACTGAAAAACATATTATAAGTATATATACACTCGTAGATCACCATAAGATTATGATAAGACCAATTATGATTTGTAAGCCAATTAGAGGGTGTACGTACTGTTTACGTTTTCTACGGCCGTTTTACAACTTTTCCGGTGGTCTACAAATGACTCACTTGTATGTATACCGTCTGAAACCCTGGTTTTTCGACAACAAGTCGTACAAAGTGTGATCAAGGCCCGTCCTAAATAGGAACAATTCAAGCAAGTTACTCACCAGCTTTGCACATAATGCATGATACTTTTCCTTGAGTGCCGGACAGACATGTAAGAATTCAATTGTGTTAGTATGTATGTCTTTATATATGTATATTAATATCTCTCACTGGACTATTTGTTACGACCGGCCTGATAGAAGCTGAGAACCAATTGAAGAGTAATAAAGTCCTTATACCTAAAACGACTTTCAGAAATGAAGTACGCGATCAAAAGAAAAGAAAAAGTATCTATGTATGTATTCCTTAGTAAACGAGTTAAAATATGCGTAAAATATTGTAGGTTTCCTAAAAGAATAATTCCTAAGTCAGTGAATTCTTCTATACGAGTAAATGTAAGTACTAGTTAAATGTGGGGAAATTCTCTTAGACGTCACTTTAGACAAGGTAACCAGAATTCCAAATGTACAGACGAGACTATCATCAGATATCTTTTGGAGGTGGTAACACAAAACCGAATTTTATGCGGTACTCTTTCACACAAGGACAGCTTCTAATGCTATACAAATCACAGGTCCGTTCTTGTGTGGAGTACTGTAGCCACATTTGGGCTGGTGCTGCAAAATGACTTTGAATTCGGTGGAGAGGCGTGCAAAGAGGATAATTGGTTAACCAAATTTGGTTTAAAACGGTCTCCAAAGCCTGGATCACAGACGAAGCGTAGCCAGCCTGTCGGTGTTCTAGGATACATTTTGGAGAGTTTGCGAGGGGATTGCATGACTTAATTCCCCCATCTCCGTTTCATCATTTGACGACCAGTTGTTGACACCGCTACGATTCGGACGAAGCGTTTCGCCTCCTCTTTTATACCGCGTACATCGAGGCACTGGAACAATTTGCCAGCGGCGGTGTTTCCGTCTGACTACAATTTAAATGTCTTCAAGTCTAGAGTGGATAGTCTTTTAATAAACTAGCGTGCTTTACCATCAACGAATGCATCACTGTCTACCATAAGGCGGGATTGCGACCATAACAACTGATTTTAAATTCTCTCATTTGCTATGTTTTCATGTTACTAGGATTATAAAGGGGGTGACTGCCGAGATGTAGAAAGAATACATGTTGCGTTGACCCAAAAAAATTGGTGTAAGGGTAGAGAATGGTGGGCGGCGAGCTGCCCACTGCTGGCCACCCGGTAAGGACCAGGCCCAGGTCGACGGCGCGTTGTGTTTCACGCGCGCCTCAAAGAGATGTCAGGACGTCGTGATGAGCTCCACGAAGACCGATGACAAAGACCTCCTGGGTCTGGGTTGCGGGGTGGCCCTGGCGCACAGGCAGGTGAAGGAACACGGGTGAGTTTTAGTCATTAAAAGTTTGACACGCCCTTCTGCTACGAACCAGAGCGGGAGAGATCATTTAAAAAAAAATGGGTAGAGAATGGTCATGATTTGCAGCTTTATAAATAAAATTACGAGGGCATATCGAATTGGAATCGGTAAAAGTACGCTAAGTTCGACAAATGACATTTATTTGTCAAACTTAACGTCCAATTATTTACAGTCGAAGAAGTTCAATGTTGTTCACACTGATGTTATCAACACAATCGCAATTTATAGTCCTTGGTTAAGTTTCAATAAAACACCAGTCCAGTAATTGATGATTTAAAAGGTAGTGCGTGACATTAATTAATATCAGATAGTGATCGGAAACACGAGAATCCAGATTGACGACATGCGTGGGCTTGATAATTTGTTGCTTTTACACAAATTGTCATAAATACTTACATTTGCGGTATTTTAAGTTTTCGAAAAACGGTATAAAAAAACTACCTACAACGGTCGTATAAAATAGCCAAATACCTATCGCAATAACACCAATGTTTAGGAAATAAATAGGTAGTTATTTGTAGTTGTGTATACTTGCTAGCTAAACACGAAAATAATTAGCTATACATTTAGCTACATGCAACAAATTACTGGTATATAATGTTATATATTATCACGAATGTACATATATCTTAGTGTACGTACAAGAACGACATGCGTCAAGGGCAGATGCAACAGTAGCCGTGGACGAATCGGCCGCAGCCATCCTATAATGTGTCGCTTGTGTTTGTACGCGAGCACACTCAAACACACGGGCAGCAGGCCTCTGCCGTTCACGCGTATCGCTTGTGTGTATGAGCATAAGGGGACACAAAGGTTTCCAGTACTCATCATCATCAACCTTTTTTATAGCCCCACTGCTGGGCACAGGTCTCCTCTCATACAGAGAAGGATTGAGCGTAATCACTACGCTTGCGCAATGCGGGTTGGGGATTTCAGACTTAAAGTCCAGGTTTCCTCAAGATATTTTCCTTCACCTTATTCAGT
Source organism: Sesamia nonagrioides (assembly GCA_017933935.1). NCBI lineage: Eukaryota > Metazoa > Arthropoda > Insecta > Lepidoptera > Noctuidae > Sesamia > Sesamia nonagrioides. Next base: position 129,529 of record JADWQK010000099.1, read on the forward strand.
CATTGGTGTCCAAGATATACTTAGAAAGTACATTGTTCGCTCCAAACAATCCCAACTAGTCGCATTTCTTTTTTCTTTAATATGTGTTTATTATTGTTTTAGTGTATTACTAGCTTTCCGCCCGCGGCTTCGCCCGCGTGGAGTTCGGTTATATCGCGCTTTTTAGATTTCCCTCGGGAACATCAATTTTTTCCGGGATAAAAGGTAGCCTATGTTCTTTCTCAGGGTCTGAAGATTGTCTGTGCCAAATTTCATCAAAATCGGTTGAGAGGTTTAAGCGGGAAAGCGTAACAGACAGACAGACAGACAGAGTTACTTTCGCATTTATAATATTAGTATGGATTAGTATGGATTATCATAATGCGCGTTCTGTGTACCTTACGATATTAGTGCATAATTATGGTTATAACATGCTCGGCTCAACTTAAAAAAGTTACATTGGTTGGTTCGAAAAGTTACGTACTTGCCTGACTTGGTAAGTCAGGCAAGTACCAATGTAACTTTTCGAACCCGCATACTCATACTTGAGAGGCTGGTGTTTTAACCACTAGGCCACCACGACTAAATCCAGTACTCATAATATGTCGAAATATACTTAAACAAAAACTCCTCATACTTACTTGATGTAAGGCTGATGTAAAGCAACTAGGCTTGCATGTATGGTGATGGAGACTGATGACAGGTGGAAGTAGTCGAATAGAACGGGCAGGTGATAGTGGAGGCCCTGGGAGGGCTGAAAGTGCAGCTTGAGGACCCGACAGGACATCGGGGCGAGGGTGCTAGACTGTGCACCCTCGCTGCACCACAGCTCTACGCCAAGGCTCCATTCTGCCCGTTCTAGGGATTCCTTAAGATTTCGGCTATCCACTAAAAAGAGAAAAAAGTGAGGCTGGGTGTCCGTTATGTTCACGCTGAAAATGTATTCCATGCATTTGCAGATAGCCATCCTGTCACCTGTCATTGATTTCAAAGAGTGATATTGAAACAAATCGGTATTTCGGTCTCTCATAGCGATTAAGCGACATTGCTTATTGCGATTTGCGGTTTCGGTCGCTTCCGACAGAATACCTGAAAGTTGAATGCGCTGAGCACATTTGCTGTGTGAACATCATAGAAACCGCGTGAGCTTTAAAAAGAGTCTTGGCAAACAATCAGTTCAGAGTTTCAAAATCAACTTCTATTAATAAAAAAATGTAACGAGTTCCAAACGGTTGTCACTGCGAAATGTAGGACAAATCAATTTCCTCTCCAAAACTAAATAATGTGTTTTAATTGGATACTTCGATTTTTAATAGAATTGTAGGCTGATTTAAACTTTTTTCCAAAATGTAATCTATTGATGCGGATGCGAAAGGATTCATTCATAAGGTTATTGTGATCTTAACTTTGTAATATGACCCGAGAAATTCATGATTGACCTTTGTTACTGCCAGGAATTCAGGATTCATCCAAAGTCATTAATGATTCTAGAAATAACCGACCACAAACCGAGTAAATGTCATAGCTGTGAGAGATTACGCCGGAAATAAACATTGTGGCATTCGTGACCTAGGACTGATTTGAAACACCCGGGATGTAACCATTCCGTCACTGAAGCCAGAGATAAAAACAAAAGGCGGCTTTAAATAATCTTTCTTACCTAAGAGATGAGCTCTAAAATGCACTATATCCCGTAACGTGACCTCCTCGTTGCGATACATGATCTGGAAAGCCCGGGACGCGGCCAGGCCTCCGATGAGCGACGCGTTGGCGGCCGGGCGGCCAGTGCGCGCGGCTCCGTTGCCGCTCGACACGGAGGCTTCGATGTGCACCGGGACCTTCGGCGACACACGAAGCCCCACGCGCACTTGGTAAAGTCTGAGGAGCAAAATTCAGAAATTGCTTAATTGGTTGGCGTTTACGGCAGTTACGCCGCCAATTGCTCTGCTGTGAACGTCATTTGTCAAAATCTCCTAGGGATCTTTCCATAAATTCATTCTACGTACAATGCGCGTGAAAATGTCTGACTTCGAGTTTTGAGCTTGGAAATTCACACTCTCTTTAGAATCTTAATATTAACGTGTATATTAAATACTAGCTGTTGCCCGCGACTCCGTCCGCGTGGTTTCAGCTTACAGCTCGCGGTGGTTCCCGTAAATTAAAAAGAGCTCATTTGATATAAAATAAGCGCCTGTTAAAATAATGGGAGCAATATATACTGTCCGCGTTAGCTCCCGTTTTCGCAACATTTTTTGTTACTGCTCTGCTCCTATTGGTCATAGCGGGATGTTATATAGCCTATGTCCTTTCTTATTCTAGACTATTTGTGTACCAAATTTCATTACAATCGCTTTCACGCCAAAAGGCGTGAAAGCCGGACAGACAGACAGAGATACTTTCGCATTTATAATATTAGTATGGATAAGTTGAGGAAGTTATAAATTCTCGTCTCGTACATTCATATGCATCCTCACCCTCCATCTTAGTAGATATTTAATAACGACTGTGTTCCAGTTTAGAGTTTGTATAAATTATACCCGTCTGTAATGTCATTGTTCATTTTTTAATTGCGTATTAAAATTTTGTAATAGTATTAAAACTGATTATGATAAGCAAGGTAGAAGGGAAGAGGCGCGCTGGACGAAAGAGAAAATCGTGACTGCGAAACATCAGGGAGTGGACCGTAATTACTTCCGTCGAAAAACTGTTCTGATTCGCGGTTGACAAGAACGACTAGTAGTACAAAGGCTAACCTTCAGGATTGAAGAGGTACTGAAGGGAGAAGAAGAAGATTAAAATTACAGGCATGTGAGCATGGGTGTTTTGTCTTCTTCAAAGATTTGAAACTAAAGACTTTTGGAATTACAATGAAATATAACAGAATATTCTTTATTATGTCTCTCTTCCTCTTTTTCAGTCTTTCGCCACTCAATATTAAGTTGCAAAAGGCTACCTACTAGCTGTTGCACTCTGCAAATCACTTTTTTCTGCCCTTAGCCATCCTAAGCCAATATAAACCATCTTTTCTAAGTTGTGTCGGTCTGCCTCATCGGTTTCGCGCCCACACTTCAATTAACATGTCTCTGTATCCAGTCCAGAACTGTCTGCTTTAATTGTACACTATACGTAGGTATTATACATAAACATATAGAAATTTCTTTAGAGAGGTATAGACAACAGCACATCAAGTTACTACAGTCTGTCAGATCACTTTATTTAGATTTTCGACTTTATTTTTAAAGCATTAAGGCTCAAGGCTTATAAGAAGGCTCAAAGTAACTCAAAGGGCAATGGAGAGGGATATGCTTGGAGTTTCACTGCGCGATAAAATCAGGAATATAGAGATCGGCAGAAGAACGAGAGTAACCGACATAGCCCGAAGAATTGCAACACTAAAGTGGCAGTGGGCCGGGCACATTGCCCGTAGGACCGATGCCCGATGGGGGCGACGGGTTCTCGAGTGGCGACCACGCACCGGAAGACGCAGCGTGGGTAGGCCCCCAACAAGGTGGACCGACGACCTGGCGAAGGTCGCGGGAAACCGCTGGATGCGGAAGGCGCAGAACCGGTCGTCGTGGAGAACCTTGGGGGAGGCCTATGTCCAGCAGTGGACGTCTTTCGGCTGAAATTATGATGATGATGATGAAGGCTCAAGGTTGATTGGGAATATCTGACAGGTTGGGGTAGCTTGACCTGCTGTCATCCGTACCACTTTGGGAAGCTCTCTTTATTACGTAAAACATAATTCGACCGTATTTTTTTCAGAGGTTTTCCTCGTCGGGCCTCCAAGGGTAGTGAAGCTTATTATGTTAAGTTCAGTGGGGTCACCCCGCCTCATTACGGTCATTTCACAGAAAGGTAGCAGTTAACTTTACGTCGGTTTTTAGTAGCTTGACTTATGGCTCGACCTGTAATATGCATGAGAATAACTTCGTTCTAAAGTAGGTTTTTTGCTTTAGACTTTTTATGAAGTTTTTCGCCTTTAATTGGATTTTTTTAGTTTTTATCTGTAAAATGAGTAGAGCGCTCTAGAGATATAAACATCATTCATTTTGAATATAGTCTTCTTTTTTTCATGTCTCCACTCTACTACGTAAAAGAAAAATATGTTTTTTTTAATATACTTGTAAACTAGTGCTTGACCGCAATCCCGCCTGATGGTAAGCAGTGATGCGATCGTTGATGGTAAAGCGCGCTAGTTTATTAAGAGCTTAATCACAAAAAAAGAGTGAATAGGAAGGAAGACGGCAGTTGAGCGAGGTGATGCAATGTTAAACCCAACAACACGACCAACAATGCTGCGCCAGAGGGAGATTGATCTGGGCCAAATGTTGTGTCGGGAGTTTGGTCGTGGAAAGTCCACGACACAACAACATTTGGCGCATCGTACCGGCACACAACACAACTGCCCAGACTAGTTAGGTACTCGATACCTTCTCAAAAGGAGGGACAAGAAGAAAGAAGTCAAAGAACTAGTAAGTAACAACTTCAAATTCTATTTCATAAAGAACTTATTTCTTACCCGAACAAGTTGAATAAAAGCTTGTACCAGCACCCTAATTGCATAAAACATTCTGAATCAATTCAAGGATATTTCAAAACCATTGCTTCATATGTTTGAAAATATGGTCTGTTTTACACTGTAAATATCGCAATGAACGCTATTGAACTGTCAAATTGAAAGACGCCAAAGTACTACTGTTAGTGTGTGACGCAATTACCCTGCCGCACTGCTCTGAAATTCAGCATTAATTAAAGCTGCCTACATACTCACTACAGACAAAAGTTGCACCGAAGTATTTTGCCCATACACAATACGGGTATCACGTCAGAAAATGTGAATAGGAAAACAAAGGAAAGAGTGGTTACTAGCTCGACGAGTCTGCAATCTGCCTAAGTAGTTCTGACTACACAGTAAACTTCGCCGTATGCTGTGCCGACCGTTATATGTACTGAAAACTTACTTCTAATAAACTGTAGTTTGTGCAGCGTAGTAAAAACTTTTAATTTGTTAAAGACACTTAGATAATAATAATATCTTGCTTGCGATCTCTAAAGCATTATCTACTACTAGCTGCGTCGCGCGGTTTTACCCACGTGAGTTCGTTATATTTGATTTATATGCTCCGCTCCTATTGGTCGCAGCGTTATATTATATAGCCTAAAGCCTTCCTGGATTAATGGGCTATCCAACGCAAAAAGAATTTTTCAGATCAGACCAGTACTTCCTGAGATTAGCGCGTTCAAACAAACAAACTCTTTATACAATATGTAAAGAAAACCCTGTCCGATCCGTGAAGGTATTGTTAGGTATCGATAACTGATTCTACTAATGCCCACAAAGACAGGCTAAACTTAAAAAAAAAATCCCCCTAAAAAAATAAATATTATTTCGCAAAAAGAGGTAACTTAACAAATGTGCGGTAAGCAGCGGGTGGCGGGGGGCAGGGCACGCCGCACCTGTGACGTGGTCGCGTCGCTATTCGCTTATAATAACACCGGTGTTGTCACTTTTTTAAAAATTATCAAATTTCGGGGAAATTGGAATTAATTCCCGGGAAAAAGGATTATTTCAAAATTCATTAGTATTGTTACTATGATGATTATGTAAGATTTTATATTATATTTGGTCAAGTGTTTACCTAACCTTTATTATCCTTATGGGTCGGACAGGGTTTTCTTTACTTATTGTATATTAGTAGGTATAGATTTCTCTAGTAAAATGTCGATTAAAGAAGCATTTCAAAACCTTTTCTCTATACTGTGGGAATTTGTATCATCATCATCATCAACCTTTTTATCGTCCCACTGCTGGGCACAGGTCTTCTCTCATACAGAGAAGGATTGAGCGTAATCACCACGCTTGCTTAATGCGTTGTTGTTTTCCTTCACCTTTAGTCATTGGTGCCCAAGATATACTTAAGAAGTACATATAACTTTAGAAAAGTTACATTGATACTTGCCTGACCTGGAATCGAACCCGCGCACTCATACTTGAGAGGCTGGTGTTTTAACTCCTAGGCCAGGCCACCACGACATAAATTGTAATTCACCAGGAAAGGATCAACATCCTCTTTTAAAAATCTCCTCTACGTATCTGGGAACCGTAAAAAAAAACTGTTTATTCGTTTTCGGGAATTTGTACAACGTTATTTGTACGTGTATACAACGCTGTTTCTTTAGAATAAGCAACTGAATCGATTCCAATCTGTTTTACACCATATTATATTTTTTCCTAAATACATTTATAAATCGTTGCAATGTGGGTACCGAGCGCGAGATCACCTGCGCAACAGCTGACTCCAAAGGTCAATGCACCTCTCACCCGATCGTGCGGAGCGTGGACCATATGTTTGTTGGGACAGCCAAGTAGGATAACAAGCTCATAACTTTGTGTTTTTTCATGATAGCGATTCGTCGTGTTCCGGCATGATGTCTGGTGAAGCCGTACGGAGGACGGGTCTGAGCAGTTGTGTTGCGATGTGTACCGGGTACGATGTGCTTAATGTTGTTGTGTCGGGAGTTTGGTCGTGGAGGGTCTCCAGATCATCCTCTGGCGCAGCATCGTTGGTCGTGTTGTTGGGTTAAACATTGCATCACCTCGCTCAACTGCTGTCTTCCTTCCTATTCACTCAGTTTTTTTTTTAAGTGAATAGGCTTAATAAGCTGGTGCGTTTTACCATCAACGATTGCATCACTGCTTACCATCAGGCGGGATTGCAGTCAAGCACTAGTTTATAACTAATAAAAAAAAAAAAATATCTTTTTGAAATTTTGTACATAGATTCTTTACTTAAAAATACTGGACACAGTGGACACGTGCTTCAGGTTTCGCATAAACAAAAAATTATGTTGTATATAAGCCCCGCACGATGATATTGCGATTGGCGGCCATCTTGGTGACGTAGTCAAACTCGCACCGTCGGTACCGTTAGCAAGTTCAGTCCGCGCTTACGTACTTACGCGCATCTAATATTTGTTAGGTTTTTGTTTTCGTTATTCTGTTTTATTGTTGTTCTTGAGTTTTGTTGTTTAGTTTTGTTAGCTGTTACTCTTTAAAATGCGTAAGAAATTAATTAACAGTCGTGCTCGTGAAATTATAATTAAAGTGAACAATTATTTTGTAAAAGAGAAACTAACTTAGAGTAGTTAGTTCTTGAAAGTATAAACCGTGCTTTAAAATGTGCTTCGGACACTACTAAGGACATTTTAATACCGAAGCAACTGCTAATAGTTATTAAACATATTTTGCAAAATTCTACCAAAGTTACGGAGTGTGTGGCATGTGCCACAGGCGTTGCAAAAGATACTGTGACGAAATTACGACGAGAGCATGGGTCAGCAACAGCCAGTGGCAGCAAAATGAAAAACCCTACTAAAGCAAAAAGACAAATGAAGGAATATTTCGACGGATTTTGATTAACAGCGTGTCGGACTGATACGGAACGACAGCCCCGGCCACCGATTGATAATGGTTCACGCGGGAAGTAAAAGCGGCTTTGTTGACAATGCCCTTATAATGTCTGAAGCAGACACCAAAACGGGGGATTACTATGAACAAATGAATGCTGAGAATTTCACCAAGTGGCTTACAGAAAAATTAGTACCCAACATACCACGCAACTTCATAATTGTGATGGACAACGCCCCTTATCACAGCAGGGAAGAGAATAGGCCACCAAGCATGAACAATAAAAACATTGTTCATGGTTGAGTGGCTACAAGCTCACAACATCGACTTTCCCAACGACAGTACAAAACCTGAACTGTATTTATTAATTAAACGGCACAAACCGCCGAAAAGTTATAAAACTGGTAACTGATTAGCTGGCAATGGCCACGAGGTCGTTAGATTACCACTCTACAACTGCGACCTTAACCCCATTGAGTACATCTGGAACCTGGTAAAGATGAGGGTGTTAGAAAAGTGTGGAGCAGTTAGAAAGTCGCATTGAAGCTCTGACGTTGGAGGCGTTGGTGTCAATAACTCCAGATGACTGGCGAAAGGAAGTCAATCATGTTGAACGGCTTGGAGAGGAATATATTGGAATAAAGATCAAATAACTGACGAGTTATTTGTCATAAATACGGCAGACGAAAGTGAATCGGAAACGACAGGCACGACAGAAAGCAGTTCTGATTCGGAAGACTATATGAGTGGAGTTGAATAAATAGGATATGACTATATTGAATTATATATAAACATTTTTTTACATACTATCCTGTTTTTATTTATAAGCTGATAGATGTAGTAATTAAAACACGACTGCTACACAAATTAACAGAAAAAATAGTGTAGATGTAAGAAAAATATACGAATACGTATGTATATTTTTCTTACATCCATAAGAATGATTTCCTTGAAATTTATTGTATTGAAAGTTAATTTGTCAGAATATGGGTGATTAGGTAAAAATAGTGTATGTATAATAAAATTGTAAAATACAAATAAACCTTCAACCCCAGTTTATTAATTTTGCATTAATCATTCTTTTGCTAGCTGTCCTTTTGTGTGACAGATGACGTCACAAAGCTGTTATTGTGACAAGGTTCCATCGCAATATCATCGTGCGGGGCTTATACATGTTTTTATTTATTTTAGTGTTAAGTAATTATTTAAGTAACTTAAGACAGTTTTTTTTTGCATTATAAGTGTACATAGAAAAACCGCGATATCTGCAAGTTGCCAGATTGCGATTTGTTCGAGAATTATACGATGGACAGATGATCATTGGTCCAGGGTCATATTTTCCTAAAATTCTAGATTTCGTTTATTCACACACACGGCGATCAGGTGAACGTTATCATCAAGCGTATTTTGAAGAAAAGGTGTCATTCGGTGGAGGGCCAATCATGGTATGGGCTGGGATATTTTCAGAGAGTTGTACGGAGTTAGTGATTATACAAAAACGGGATTTTTGACGGTTCCCAGATACATAGAGGAGATTTTAAAATAGAATGTTGGTCCTTTCCTGGTGAATATGGGCGCAAATTTCATTTTTATGCACAACTAGCTTTCCGGCCGCGGCTTCGCCCGCGTGGAATTCGGTTATATCGCGCTTTTTAGATTTCCCTCGGCAAAATAATTTTTTTTTTTCAATAAAAGGTAGCCTATATCCTTTTCCAGGATCTAAAAATTGTCTGTGCCAAATTCACCAAAATCGGTTGAGAGGTTTAAGCGGGAAAGCGAAATAGACGGACAGACAGAGTTACTTTCGCATTTATAATATTAGTATGGATGGATAAGCGCGACCACATAGTGCAACTTTGGTCAACGCAAATACAAGCTATTAAAATGTCAGAAAAGCTTTCTTTCTGCAGATTAATTGTGTACTTTTGTCAAAAATACACAATTAATAAAAAATTTTAGTATTAAAATTTAAATTACTGAGTTACAAACACATTTTGTTAACCAAACTATTATGTACCTATTTTATTCTATGTATAAGTCAGTCATCTATAACATACTACACTTTTACGGATTAGTATTGTGTATTTAAGAAACTAACACACTTTTTATAAGCGACTCGGAATTTTTGCGACCCAGTGTATTTTTACTTTTAGACTTTACACATTTATATTTTTAGATTCTGGTTCATACACACTATTCTCTACATTTCTGTTTACTTCTCCTTCTACATTTCGGTTTGCTGGAAGAAATTTCTTAAGAAATAAGCAGTTACAAAATTGTAATCTAAGTACAAATACTTAGATTACAACTTTGTCATATACCTGTTTACAAAAGCCATTAGTTCAAGCATTTAAAATATTGTCATGTTTGTCTATTGCTTGATTCTATCCTTCTAGGACCAAGTACCAAAGACAACACAAATTAATTTTCATTTTCACGGTGATATTATTAGATATAGGAACCGAGGGCAAGGTAACCTTTGACCTTTAACATGACTTTGTCGCCAAATTGTTGATCTTTTTTCACACACGACCAACACAATTCATCTAGTTGGCTCTAACTTTTTCCTACACATGCTGTCCCACAAATTCGGGTTCTTTTTACACCCCAATTCATTTACACCTGTCGCTTTGGTCTCGACCCGAATCAATTTACGCCACAGTGTGGTAGCTATGGCGTCACTTTTCACCCCCCACGACGACAGTTAAAGGGGGAATAATAAATTGTTGTATGTATTGTAAACTTTTAGCATCTAAATGAAATATGGCTTGAATGGCTAATGAAAAGCCAGCTATTTAATTTTGTAAAAAAAATCAAGGGCAGGGTGGTAGAAATAAATGTGACGTTAATATAACCAATTATGGTGACAAAGTCGTGGTGGCCTAGTGGTTAAAACACCAGCCTCTCAAGTATGAGGGCGCGGGTTCGATTCCAGATCAGGCTAGTACCAATGTAACTTTTCTAAAGTTATATGTACTTTCTAAGTAAATCTTGGACACCAATGACTGAAGGTGAAGGAAAACATCTTGAGGAAACCTGGACTTTAAGTCTGAAATCGCCAACCCGCATTGAGCAAGCGTGGTAATTACGCTCAATCCTTCTCTGTATGAGAGGAGACCTGTGCCCAGCAGTGGGACGATAAAAAGGAGAAAAAGATAAAAAGGAAAGGTTTATTATGTCGTTAATATATACAATGAAAATCTTGGTAAGCTTGGAACCTAGTATACTATCCTGTGGAACACCGAAATCAACAGGGAGTTGATCACTAGCGAGAGACCTTACTATCGTGTACGCACTGCTCCTGATGTGTCAGGGTTTATAAGATGATGATGATGGTGACAAAGGGATGCTTACGATTATAAATATTAAAAAGTACAAACAACCAATTGCCTTGTATCCTGTGATACAGTTCTTTTTAACTAATTCAGGATACATCAGGGTAATTGCGTAACACTTACTACCTATCAGTAGCAATAGGTTTCGCTTTGACAGTTGAATAGCGTTCACTGCGTTATATGCATGGGTAAACACACCATATTTTAAAACATATGAAGCAATGGTTTTGAAATATCTTTGAAATGATTCAGAATGCAATTAATAGGTACGCAATTAGGGTGCTGGTACAAGCTTTTAATTAACTTGTTCGGGTATGAAATAGAATTTATAGTTTGTTGTAGACATTCATTGCATTATTTACGTGGTTGAGCAGGCACATTTTTCGGACATATTGAGCAATGGAATAGGTAGCAATATGCTTCATAATGATTCTAATTGATAGTAGGTGTTATGCAATTATGGTGCAAGTGATGTTGTCCACTAAAGTTAAGTACAGTATTGTATTGTGTGGTTTTTGGTTATCCATAGGTTGGAAAATAAATACATTATGTTGTAGGTATATTATATTTTATTTATATTATTTAAGACCACCTATTGTGTCACCCTTTGTAAAATCTTCATATTTATGTTCGATTCCCGCACGGAACAAATATTTGTATAACCTACAAGTAGGTAGTTGTTTAGGGTCTGGCTGTTTGTGTGTGTGTTTATATGTTTGTAAACGCAGCCACGATATAGGAGAAATTCCAAGTGCGGGGCAAAATAAAAAAAAAAGGATTCTATTTATCATAATATGGTAATAATTTAAATTAAAACTAAGTCCCACAAAACCATACTCGTGATTTGACTGACATACTTAATTTCTTTGCTGTATCAGTCTGAAATAATCGTAATGAAAGGAGTATAACAATATACAATATGTAAAGAAAACCTTGTCCGATCCGTGAAGGCATTGTTAGGTATCGATAACTGATTCTACTAATGCCCAGAAAGACAGGCAAAACTTAAAAAAAAATCCCCCTAAAAAAATAAATATTATTTCGCAAAAAGAGGTAACTTAATATATGTGCGGTAAGCAACCCCATTCCGCGGGCGGCGGGGGCAGGGCACGCGGCACCTGTGACGTGGTCGCGTCGCTATTCGCTTATAATAATACCGGTGTTGTCACTTTTTTAAAAATTACCGAATTTTGGGGAAATTGGAATTCATTCCCGGGATAAAAGGATTATTTCAAAATTCATTAGTATTGTTACTATGATGATTATGTAAAATTTTATATTATATTTGGTAATGTGTTTACCTAACCTTTATTATCCTTACTGGTCGGACAGGGTTTTCTTTACATATTGTATGTGTAGGCAAAGAGTATATTGTAGATTACCTCGCGATGTATATTTCGTTTAAAGTCAATGTTAGTTATTGATCAAACGAAGGTAAACAAGCAAGCGTTACAAAGAAAACGAATGAAATATTCATCTATAATATCAATACTTAATGCAATTGACCAACTTCAAAACGAATGATTGATGATGTTCAGTGCTTCAACTGTTCCCTGAAATTCAAAACTCGGTAATAATGATATCAAGAATCAAACCTTCGCAAAGATTTTAACAATTTAATTGATTTTAATTTTCAGAGTTAATAATTTTCTAAATCGACATCAAATTATTGTGGAATTTCTTTTTCTGAACTTTTCAATACGACAAGTCTGAAAATAAAAAAAGCATCGCAGAAGCTTAGAAAAGCATTTGATCTCTGAAATAAATGACCATTAAAATGTCTACTTATATTAAAATAGTGGTGCTGTTAATAGAGCAGCCAAAGCACTCAGTAATTAGGTGTAGAAGAGAAAATTTAGTTTATTAGATTATGCACTGTGTGGCTCGCTGAAGTGAGCTTGAACTCATATTTTAGATGAGTTTAAGCGCGCTACAACGAACGGATTCTGACACTAATCAGGTAGTGTAGACACTTTCAGGCTCCAGTAATTTGTTAATTGTCTAGGCATTAATGGAAGCATTCAAATACTACTTTTTCAGTTCAAAAGTTTTACTGTTAATGTGATAGACTCGTTTTGTTTGTAACTAGTTCAGAAAGGTAAAGTTAAAATGATTTAAAAAAGAAATAATGCCTTAGAGCTTAGAGGGAACTGGCTGATGGTTCTCTAACATATGATACAGGGAGCTACAAAATTGGAGAAGTAAAAATTCTGAGTCAATAAGAATTTGGAGGTAAAATGAGATAAGAATAAAACTAACAGTAGAAGCAAGACTTAATGACATAATATATGACTTTTAAAGGATGGTTCATCAGTAGTTCATTTACAGCACGACTTTCATAAAGGACATAGACTGAAAGATATCACAGAAAAGTCAGATGAAAGAAACTGTTATGTACAGACTACAGCACATCACGCTACTACAATCTGTCAAATTTCCCTATTACGTGTTGAACTTTATCTGTAAAGCATTAAGGCTTAAGGTTGATTGGAAATTTCTGACAGTTTGGGGTTGCTTGAAATGCTGTCGTCCGTACAAAGATAAATTATTGATGATTACTAAAAATATGCCGTTGATGAGACATGTGCGCTCTCTGTCAGTTATTCCAGAGAACCATTTGAAAAATTGCTGCTACTTTGAAAGTCATTTAAAATGTGTAAACTTACTGATAGTTGTAAAATTATTTATTCTATGGTAGGCACACTGAAAGACACGCACCACAAATATAGAACTGGGTCACAAACCGTTCGCGATGCGTAGGAGTCTTGTCATTTGCAATTTAAAATATAAAATAATGTGGTTTTATGTGTTTGTCGTAAAGTGTTTTTCATGTTATAAATATAATTAATTTATAATTCAACGTTTTCTTTAATATGCCATTTTCTGGTTATTTTGTGCATTTAAAAAAAATGAAATAACACCTTAATTTATGCTTTAGATAGTCATCATTGTAAAATTCCTATCTAGGGCTGATTTGTTTACGCTGGTCACAAAGCCGCTTGTCAATTTTTGTATTTTTATGTGATGAATAGTTTGGAGTTCATTGGTACAAGGCATTCACTTTTGCTCACTTTTTTAAGGCACTTCTGTCTGTCAATCTCTTTAAACCTTACTACCTGGAAAGTTACAGGTTAGTAAAATGTGAACTTGATATAGATAAGTTCAAACGTAGCACTTTCGCACCCTAAATGCGTAACACACTATTATGTACTAATCAATTGGAATAATTTTGAAGCATATTGCGAGTCCAGAGAAGTAGTCTAGAGAAATACTGTTATTTATGAGTTTTCTAATATGGTTTTTGTCATTTACATTTTGTGACAAATAATGGCTAATTTTCGAAGCGATTTTAACCAATACAGCATAAATCCTTATGCAATTATATACCCTTTACAGCATATGATTTAAATGAATATTTTCGAAGATATTACAGATTTAAAAATTGCGGGACGTAGCGTTTGCGGCGATACCGACTCTCTGCGTGGCGGGAGTGGTGGGCCGCTATTTTTTTATATACAACGTATACAATTTTTCCGTAGTGTATTTGGTATCAGCGTTGCACCCGTGCGAAGCCGGGGCGGGTCGATAGTATAGGGTGGTTAAATATTAAGGGCCGGTGTTGAATGTGGACCACACCTAAACCTCAAGATTTCTTCGGCATTTCATTTGAAATTTCTCAATTTTAGACTAACTCAATTTGAACCATGGAAAGATACGACAATCGAGCAACGCGTTAAAGTTATTCAGGCTTATTATGAAAATTTACGTTCAAATCAAAATGCATATCGTGCACTTTGTGATTTTTTCGGTCAATTTGATTGTCCAAATGTACGAAAACAATGACAAAAATCGTGCAAAAATTTGAGCAAACCGGGCCTGTTAGGAGATTTGAAAACACCAGTGCAGGCTCGTACAGCTCGTACTGCAGAAAATATTGCTGCTGTTCGCAATAGTGTGGCTGAAGAGCCGCCCACATCAATGGTGAAATGGTGTTCGCTATCGTGAGATGATAACGAACTTTTTCTTTGGGGAACGTTTGACTTCTTTCTTTGGGGTTATTTGAAAGAAAAGGTATAAGTACGTCGATAAGCCAGCAACAGTTCAACAGCTAAAAGATGAGATAGAACCTCAATTATGCCTCAGCGTCATCGAAAATTTGGACCATCGGATGGCGATGTGCCGCCGAAGTCACGGCGGTCATTTAGCTTATTTTTGTTATCATAATAAAAAGTAATTACAATAATTTCCTAAATAATTTGTGTTTAATTCAAATCAACATCGGTAGTTAAAATTTAACCACCCGTTACAATATAAACAAAACACCAAAAAACTGGCCTCACTCCCGAGCTGAACAAGAGGCATCTTTAAGCTATGTGCAGAGCAATTGTCTCTTAATTCTCTTCCGCCATAATAAGGCAATTTGTGCTAAGACTTGTCCCATAGTTTCTGCACCTTAACTAAAAAAAAAACACTATTATCAATTGGGATCATCAAGCATATTGTTAGTTCATTACTTCATAAGTTGTAAAAATTTGATTGAGCAAAAACGTAAGCTACGCTATGAATGCTGTGGGCATTCGAAGCCCACCCATTAAACGATTTAAAAACTATATAAAGGCCAAACTTTGCAAAAAGGGGTATTATAAAATCACAGGTTATTTAGAAGACAATAAAGCTTGGGACTGAGCTGCTCGCTCTGCTAAGCATTGTTATTAAGCGATACGCATAGATAATTATGCTACAATTATGACATTATATACACTGTTTTTTTTTTAAATCACGAAAATTATTGTAAAGATAAGATAAGATTTTATTTGCATAAACATGTGTGTGTACATACATAAAAAGTGCATACAAGGTAGTAAATAATGTTAAGCTCAACATGTTTGTCACTATATGACGTGCAAAATAATAGTTATACAGTTTAAAAAAAAATATTATCACGATATTAAAAATTGTCATAGGTACTTATTTACTAATGTATTATAAAATAACACACAAAAAACATTTAAAAACATAAAAAAAAAACACACACAACATTTCACACAACACCACAACATGACAACAACAACACAACAACAACACAACACACAACACAACACAACAACACACAACACACAACATTTTCATTTTTAATGTCTGGACTTGAAATGATGATCCCTGAGTTTGTTTAGGCTTTTTCTTCTCAGTAGGCAGTCAGTTAGGAAAAGCCGGCTCCATCTAGTTTAAAAAAATATGATGTGTAAAAGTGATCAGTGATCCTACTCGCTTAATAAACCATTTCATTTGTTGCTAAACTGTCAAAATGAAGTCGTGGTGGCCTAGTGGTTAAAACACCAGCCTCTCAAGTATGAGTGCGCGGGTTCGATTCCAGGTCAGGCAAGTACCAATGTAACTTTTCTAAAGTTATATGTACTTTCTAAGTATATCTTGGACACCAATGACTGAAGGTGAAGGAAAACATCTTGAGGAAACCTGGACTTTATAAGTCTTAAATCGCCAACCCGCATTGAGCAAGCGTGGTGATTACTCTCAATCCTTCTCTGTATGAGAGGAGACCTGTGCCCAGCAGTGGGACTATAAAAGGTTGATGATGAATGATGATGATGTCAAAATGAGACCCATTGCTACTGATAGTTTGTTACGCAGTTTGTTACTTGCAGGGTAATCCCTGCAAGTTTGCCTATTCTTGAATCTTCAGTATTGAATTACTAACTATAGTACAAGTTCAAAACTGTTTACTAACAAAACATTAAACACTATGTGTTTAATGTTTTGTTAGTAAACAGTTTGCCTGTTTACGAGGCTGCAAGTTTCATAAGTGTGTATGTACTGTGCACAGTGCATGCAACGTGTTTTGTAGTAACACGTCGGTCTTCGGGACTTCGGGAGTAAACATTGTTGGTTAAAGCAAAAACATTTAATTTTAGACGGCGACCTTGCGTTTAGTGTGACGCGTGAGTTGGAATATCTTATAAGAAGCACGATTGTTTTCTTTTTGAATTATTTTAATGGTATTTTATTATTTTGAATATTGCAGTACATTAAATACATAGAAGTTTTGTTCCCCGTGTGGTACCGGGCTTAGAATAGTATCTACCAACCCATATCCTCCCGTGGGTGTCGTAAGAGGCGACTAAGGGAATTCTCACCAGGGAAGCGGGCGGCAGCGCTTCTCCTGTGGAATATCAAATTACTGTGATCCCTAACCCTGCCAAGCGTGGGGATTTTGGCAAACCGCACCAAAGCAATGAAAGCCTTGGGAGAGGCCTTTGCCCAACCGTGGACCTCTATAGGCTGAAGAGGAAGAAGAAGCTAACGGAAGACGGGCCTGAGCAGTTGTGTTGCGATGTGTGCCGGGTACGATGCGCCAAATGTTATTGTGTCGGGAGTTTGATCGTGGAGGGTCTCCAGATTAATCTCGCTCTGGCGCAGCATTGTTGGTCGTGTTGTTGGGTTTAAATTGCATCACCTCGTTCAACTGCCGTACTGCCTACTCTGTATAAGGTTAATGAGCTTGCGCGCTTTACCATCAACGATTGCATCACTGCTTACCATCAGGCGGGATTGCAGTCAAGCACTAGTTTATATTTTTTTTTAAAAAGAAGTTTTGTTTGCTGACACTATTCAATTGACAGATTTCTAAGCATAAGATTTCTAGAAATTGTCCTGAGTTAGAATTGATTCCACCATTCTCACGAATTTGTGGCTTTCTGGTTAGGTACTTGAAAAGCCCAGCTACGTTCTAATCCGAACTATCAAGCATTCTTCCGTTTTAGCTTGAGATAAGGATCTATAAACATGTTTACAGAAGCTCTTACAAAGCGTAACAGCCGGGAATCTATATGTATAAAAATAGCTTGTCTTTAAATTTTACAGCACGGTTGGCGCAGTGGTTAAGCGATTGACTGTTGCGCTGGGTGTCACGGGTTCGATTCCCGCATGAAAATAAATATTTGTATGACCTACAGGTAGTTGTTTCGGGTCTGGTTGTTTGTGTATGTGAGTTTACATGTTTCTTAACGCACCCACGATACAAGAGTAGCGATTCCTAGTGTCGGGTAAAATTAAAAAAAAAAAATAGCACAGATGCACTCAGATCGATGACATTTTCATTTTATTTTCGTTGGCAAAAACGTCTCCGGGTTTAACAAACTCTAATTTTCGCACATTTCCTTCCGTGTGGGCAGCAGGCCAGTGCATTGTATTAAAATTGTTTTGATTATTGGCAAAGAACAGCCGGCCTAGTCATATCCCAAACAACTGAATCTATGTATGTTTGCCTAGAAGCTGCTATAAGTAATAGGTTACATTCGATCCAGCCGTCCCTTGCTGTCCTCTCTAGCGACGCCCTAAGCCGAGGTTCGTACCCCACAGGGGGTGCCCTTAGTGCGTAGTCGCCCAATTTTAATTTAGTTTTAAGTGCCCCTGGCTGGAGGCTTTAATTTTAATTAAGGCATCCACAGGAAAGTCCGGTTAAGTAGTTACGGCCTCTAATGGCCACCTACGAGATGCCATATCAAAAAAAAAAAAGTAATAGGTATCAGCGTTTGCGACATACTCGCCAAAAGTGTAAATAAATAATATTTAATGGAAAAATAACTTTAATTACTACATAATACAGCCCAGCACCCTAATTGCGTAGGTAACACACCATTAGGTACTCAGTTGGAATAATTTTGAAGCATATTGCTATTCCATTGCTACCTATGTTTGAAAATGTATCTGCTCAACGACGTTATTTAGCGCAAGGAATGCTGTTAAACTGTCAAAATGAAACCCATTGCTACTGATAATGTATTACGCAATTAGCCTGCAGTTTACGCTACATGATCATCATCATCATGCACATGTGCGAAAGCCGAAGCTGAAAGAAAAGCTATCGCAGATATTGATGGCGATCCAACGACAATGGATGAGGCAATGTCAAGACCTGATCGTGAGCTATGGCAGAAGGCCATGAACGATGAGCTCAACTCGTTGAAGGAGAACCAAACGTGGACGTTAGTTAATCTACCGCGCGATAAGAAGCCTATACAGAACAAATGGGTATTCAAAATCAAGCGAGATAGTGATGGTAACATATTGAAATACAAGGCGAGGTTGGTAGCTAAAGGATTTGCGCAGGTACGTGGAATTGATTATAATGAAACCTATTCTCCCGTCGTGAGGCACTCTACGCTTCGCTTGTTATTCTCACTAGCTGCAGAATACGAGTGGACCATTGACCAGTGGGATGTTACCACTGCTTTCCTGTACGGAAAATTAAAGGAAGACATTTACATGCTTCAGCCAGAGGGCGCTATAGCCGAAGGTCAGGAAAACAAAGTTTGTAAACTACAACGGTCATTATATGGATTGAAGCAAGCCTCTAATTCTTGGTTTAGCGAATTAGATAAGGAGATGCTTAATTTAGGTTTTATACAATCAAAGATAGAGCCCTGTTTATATCAAAAGATAATAGGTCAAGATAGGATAGTGGTAGTTATCTATGTTGATGATATATTTGTATTATGTCCTCCAAAGCAGGATAAAGAGAAGCAAGCTTTGAAAAACGGGCTGCTCAAAAAGTTTAAAGTGAAAGACTTAGGCGAAGCTAGGCACGTACTAGGTATGAGGTTACGACGAGATAAGAGAACTATTTATCTCGACCAAGAACAGTATGTCCTGAATGTATTGAAGGAATTTAAAATGTCAGACTGCAAACCAGCCAATACCCCAATGGAGGTAGGCATCAAGCTAGAAAAAGCTGAGCCTGGTTGTAGGTTGCCGTACCAAAGTTTGATAGGATGTCTGAATTATCTGGCTCAAACTACTAGGCCTGATATAGCACATGCTGTCAGTTTACTGTCTCAATTCAATTCGTGCTATGATGAGACCCACTTCAATTGTGCTAAACGGGTGTTGCGATACATAAAGGGGACATCTGATTTTGCGCTTGTCTTCCGAAAATCCGGTAACTTAGAGATGCGCGGGTACGTTGACGCTGATTGGGGGGGATCATTCGATCGAAAGTCCTTCACAGGAATGCTTTTTACATTAGGCGATAATTTAATAGTATGGGAGAGTCGCAAGCAGCGATGTGTAGCATTGTCTTCGACTGAGGCAGAATACATAGGACTCAGTCAGGCTGCTAAAGAAGCAATTTACTTGCGAGGTTTGTTGTCTAGTTTGACTAAAAATGCTTGCGACAAACCAACGATTATTTTTAACGATAATCAGTTAGCACATAAAATATCGCAAAATAAAATGAACCATAATAGAACAAAACATATAGATATTAGGTATCATTTTGTCCGCGAAGCCTTGATTAAGGAGGCGATTGATGTACAATACTTGTGTACTCAAGAGATGTTAGCAGACATGTGAACGAAGTCTCTGCCAGGCCCAAAACTTAAACAGATTGTACAAAAATTACCCATTAAGAGGGCGGGCAAGTACAGTTAGGTTTAGGATTTGTAATTTGAGTTTTATACCTATCTGTTGTAATGGTTATTTTTAAATTTGATATTGTTTTGTTAATGTGACGCGTTGGATTTATTACTTCTATATGTAATTAAGTTAGCGTTTTTGGTTCTAATTTGTGTAGCTCATCATGTAGTAGATTGAGGAGGCGTGTTGGAGGTTGTATACCTACCTTGGCAACCAACACATGATGCGCTGTCTGTCGTTAAGACAGAACTATAAAATAAATGGTGTGAAGCTGATATGGTCTATAATTTAGTAAATAATATTAATTTAGTAAGTACTCGGGGAATGCGCTAATGCTGGATACGTTAATTTCTAACAGTATCCCATAAGACAAGTCTCGAACTTACTTTGGGGCTAGCTCAATCGGTGTGATTTGTCCGTAAAAACAAACAAAAATACAAAGTTTTCTTGTTTCAGCACACTAATCTCTGGAAAAAGTCAGAATTGAAAAAATCTTTCCACATTTTAATAATAACTGACAACCGGACTGGAACAATTTTCCAGCGGCGGTGTTTCCGTCGGACTACAATTTGAGTGTCTTCAAGGCTAGAGTGAGTAGGCTCTTAATAAACTAGCGCGCTTTACCATCAACGATAGCATCACTGCATACCATCCGGCGGGATTGTGGTCAAGCACAAGTTTCTTTATTTATTTTTATTTTATTTATTTGGGACAAAAAAACAGTTATATGTTACAATATTAATAGTCGGCTAAGGTATAATACATAGTAAACAAACATATAAGCCACATCAATGTCCACGGAATCATATTGATTGTACAAGACATAAGGAAACGGACGTATACAGAAGGGGACAGTGAGAAAGTAACGAATGATAAAACTAAACCCTAAAAATCACACAAACCAATTCAAGATAGCGTGCCCCGTCCAAATATGTCTAAAAAAAAAACATTATGAGCTTTAGGTGTAGGTTATTTAAAGTCATACCTAACTACATTGATAAAATATTAAAAAATATTAAACAGATACGATATATTCTAACAAACTGACCAAAAAAAATGTGCCGAACACAGCAGCAACACACATGCATATTTTTATTCGGCATACATTGGTACAGTGTGAGTGAGATGGGGCACAATCTAAAGCACAGTGAAGAAAAAGATGGCTAGTGTTTGTCGTTTGCGCTGTTAGTGTTTGTCGTTTGTTTTTACGAGTGTATCGAGAATGACTAAGGCGAGATGCAGGACTTTCCTTCCTTTTGTACGCTTCATTTTCAGTGCGCTAATGACATATTAATATTTTATCAATGCCTAACTACGACACCTTTAGGAGCATAACGATATAAGGCAGAAATATCATTCAGCGAAAACGAAGCGCTAGCGTGGCCGGGCGATGTGATGCGACGCGGTATCTCGGGGGAACAATAAACTTCAGGCGAACAAAGTCGCGACCAGAAACTAGCTATCAATAAGGCAAAAACCGTAATGATTATTCTAGACTACCGGCCGCCAGCGACTTCGATCGCGTGGAGTTACTTATGCTCCGCTCCTATTAGTCGCAACGTGATGTTATATAGCCTAAAGCCTTCCTGGATTAATGGGTTATCCAACCCAAAAATAATTTTTCAATTTTGACCTGTAGTTCCTGAGATTAGCACGTTAAGAGAAACAAACAAACTGTTCAGCTTTATTATAGACTAGCGGCCGCCAGCGACTTCGTTCGCTTGGAGTTAGTTATGCTCCACTCCTATTGGTCGCAGCGTGATGTTATAAAGCCCCTTCCTGGATTAATAGGCTACTCAATGCATAAAGAATTTTTCAAATCGGACCAGTGGTTCCTGAGATTAGCGCGTTCAAACAAACAAACAAACTCTTCAGCTTTATATATTAGTATAGATTTAAATCTCAAATTCATAAACCACAGACGGGTTTAGCCAGCCAGACTTAGAATGGTAGTTAAAATTTATGCTTTTCGGTCTAAATTGCAGCCATTTTTTTGAAGTAAGAGATAATTTATTTAAAAATATTTCGAGCTTCGCAACTCGAACACGCAATGATACTGTTTAGAAATGTCTGCAGTTAGCACGCGATCACGTTTTCAGGAATCTACCGTATTTAAAGTAGTCTTCGCTGTAAATGCTCAGACAGGTTGAAAAGGTCCTCGGTGGTAGGCAACAACATCAGCCGCCGGCATAAGTTACCACCCACCAGACAAAGTCTTACCGCCAAGCGATCCGTCGTGTTCCGGCATGATGTCTGGTGAAGCTGTACGGAGGACGGGTCTGAGCAGTTGTGTTGCGATGTGTGCCGGGTACGATGTGCTTAATATTGTTGTGTCGGGAGTTTAGTCGTGGAGGGTCTCCAGATCATCCTCTGGCGCAGCATCGTTGGTCGTGTTGTTGGGTTAAACATTGCATCACCTCGCTCAACTGCCGTCTTCCTTCCTATTCACTCAGTTTTTTTGAGTTATTCACTCAAAAAAACTGGCTTAATAAGCTAGTGCGCTTTACCACCAACGATTGCATCACTGCTTACCATCAGGTGGGATTGCAGTCAAGCACTAGTTTATAACTAATAATAATAAAAAAAAAGGGACTCAGATATTGGCCTCGATTCCCTTGTTCACAAACTAAATTAAATTTAAGTTTAGTACATCTTTTTCTATCGATTTCATTAGGAAAAGGACAGAAGATAAAATGTTAGGTTAGACCTGTCAAAGTAGTCCGCGCCTGACGTAAATTGACGTATTTTTGGGCGCCATGTTTGTAATTGTGTCTAAACTGTCTATGGAGTAACTTAATTTGATAGAATTAAAACTAAAATTTTATCTTGTATCCTTTCCTTAATTTTTTTTTTTGGAATATCTGTAATATTAAAATAACCGCTTTCTACTACATGCATATGAATGTATATATGGTACACACTTTTATTAATATATATTTTTTTATTTTATATTTTATTTTATTTTTTCTTAATGAAATAGAAAGAAAAATATGCACTTAATTTAAAATTAGTTTAGATTGTGAACAAGAGAATCGGCGCCATTGCATCAACAAACTCCTAGAATTATGACGATGAAGAATTCGAACCTTTACTAAATAAATGTGGAAGCGAGTTTGTTTGTTTGTTCCGCTTTCACGCCTAAACTACTGAACAGATTTGGATTTAATTTGACACACAGATGGTTTATAACCAGGAATAACACATAGTATAATTTGTATCCCAATATTCCCATGCGATCGATACGTATGCGGGTGAAACCGCGGGAGCAACTGCGCATTTAAAAAATAAAAATATTTTCAGTATCATTTAGTTCTACTAGAAACATACTTGGGGAAGATACTATAAAAGAAAACTTATTACAAACGACTATCGAAAATATGTCAATTGCATTCAAAATCAATAATGCTAATAGCAAAAATGTCACATCGATAAAAGCTAGGAACGAGATAAATATTTGAATCGATGTCAATAATATCAAACCATAGCTTGCAGTAATCAATCAGAAATTCCGCTTGAATCCAGTAATTAGTAAAAGCACACTAAAACCAGTGATTACCAATTAAAAGGCATGAGTCAGTTCTCCCCTTCAGTCTGGCGAAATTAATTGAAGGATTTTCAACGATGGCGTGCAGTTAGCATTCGTCAATCATAATAATTGCGCGCGACAGCCCCGAGCCATGTCTGCGAATACTTTAAAAAAAGAACCCTTTCATATTTCGGTTTGAAATTTATGTCGAGCATCACTGGTCATTAATAATAAGTAAGATTGATTTTATGCTAGGACTCTATGGTAAATAGGTATTATTTTATTTTAATGGCCTAATTTAACAACTTCATTTTACAGTACTACTACTACATATCATCTCCTTTTTTGAAATGTACGTGGAATTTATATCTCCATTGATTGGCTTGATCTCTTCTGATTTCACTTTGTGTTCAATTTTAGTTTCAGTACTTCAGGTTTGTCTATTGTTATCTATAGATATGTATTACCCTTGTATTCAACATTGAAGTGGTTGGGTTTCCGAGCAATGTCAACATTAATCGATGAGACTGTTAGCACGATTTCAACTTCTTCAATTTCAAGTTCTTCACACAGCCTGGTTTTATGTTATAACTGTCTATAATTCTACAATTTTAATGCTGTATTCAGAGAAATCGGAAGTAGAATAGGCCGGCTATTGTACTCGCCATCTATGTATCTATATTTCCATATGGTTCATATTTCTGTTAGGAGTAACATGACAGTTTGATGTTACAGTAATGTTAACATGTTAGAACACAACGAGACCTGTCACCAAAGAGCTCTTCTATTGTTACCAGTTAATAGAATTTCTCGACATACCGACTAGGAAATTGGGTTAACATACATCTAGTTATATATGTAGCTATTTTCGCATAGTTCCTTGCTCATTTTGATTAGTTTCGAGGGAGAGATTAAGCTAGCGAAATACCGACTGATTTCCGATATGGTCGTACTTCGGTAGCGTGTAATAGTTTTTTTATGAATAGGATAATCTATGATAATTTAAAAGTTCTCTTCAGTAATCCCGCAACAAACCACGAATTTCATAGATTAGTTGAAGCCACCCCGACCGGCTTCATAATTCTGGGTTTCGTCGATATATCTTTATAGCACTATCCCGCTCTAAAGTTGGGGTAATGCGGTGAAAGAAAATGTACCAATAATCTCTGTCTGCGTACGTCTCAATCAGAGGGCATCTCTCTCGCGAATGTCGTTGAGATAGTGATCGCTATCAGATTGATGGTCTGAGGAGAGAGCGCCTCAAGACGATGATTGATGATGTTTGTAAATGCGATATCATGAATGATATTATGAATTCATAGTCCTCGCAACAGTATCGTCACTAAGCAGGTCATTTTCTGTTATCTATTGCTATGAGCTTATTTCGTTCTAATTTGACGTGCAGTTCACATCTTATCAGTTATCATCGGCGTTATCGTGAAGGTTGATGTACCACTACGTTATTAGTATTGAGAGCGCTCACCCTCTCTGAAAGAGGTCGACATTGTAGAACTTGTAAAGTTCCACGGAGAACTCGAAGGTGGCTTGCAGGTCGCTCATGGTTTGTGTGAGGAGCAGGCGCGAGCGCGGGCGGCGCGGCGCGCCATGCCGCGGCCGCTACCAGCCCGCACGGCGCATGGCCAGCCTCACCGCATGGGACAGCTGTACGCACTGCACTGCACTCGCGACCACACCCGCACACCACGCGCGATGCGGGCTCGGCGACCGTCGGGCGGGTCCGTCTGGCGCGCACCGACCTAACGCAGCCGCTGACACCGACGTACGGCTCACAGTGCGGGAACCAGGAATTCATTTTTTAATAGCGGCCAGCGCGCATGCGCCGCGGCCGTCCCGAACGTAACCACTAGGGTAGGGACGATGTCGCCGCGGCGGATAATGGGCTACGCGTGAATATGTGCATTTTTTCCACATTATTTTCAGAAGTTTCCCGTATATCAGTAAAACCAGCTTGCCTTTTCAATTTCACCGTTACCTCTACTTGTATTATACCTCTACATATTTATCCTGATGCGTCAGTGTGTAATCTCAGAGCGGTATTTGAATATTTCTCCGCAATCATCCAATCATCATTTCTTGAAGTGAAAAAACTTCTTTAACGGCGTTTTACACTTTTTTTGGGATGAGTAAAATAAACGTTAAACTCCCATCAGGATACCTGATCGAAAATTCGTAAGACGGAGGGAGAGTACACCGTCAGCGCAGCGAAGGAGAGGGCGTAAAAGACACGTCTCTTTCTTTCGCGCGACAAAAATGTACAACTGCTTCTGCTGTTTCGTTTATAATAAAGCATAATAAAGCACTTGCGAGCGTGCGTGTGTTTGTATTAGAGCAGTTATGCTGAAATACGGATGAAAGTTGATTTTTCTTAGGAATGAACTTTTTAATGTAAAATAATTATAAATGTTCTGAAGTGTTAAATTTTTCTGATACGATAGCGCAATAAATGAATAGGTATTGTATAAATAAATTTCTCTAACCATTACAAATTATTCAAAAATGCAACAAACGTTAATTAATATCACAGATTACAGAATACTACTTAATATTCAAGTTTTCACTTCTCGGAGTGCAACCGTTGGTTTTATTTTCAGTTTTGTTTAGGTACTAAGTTATGAGACAGTCAACTTAAAATTGACTTTTGACCGTTTTTGTAAAATAATAAGAAATTTTTAAATAAGAAAATCTCAAATCTAGTTAAGTATCAGAATATTTCTCAAATTTGAAAACTGAGAAATCAGCTTTACATTTAAAGCTGATTTCTCAGTTTCATATTCACGATAATACAACATATATATAGTTTGATATTCACGGTAATACAACATTGGCAATATACCTACATAGGGCCCAAAGACGTAGAAACGACGTGATATAGAAACCCACGCAACCTATGACCACCTGAATGCATGATATATTTCTGAGCACATAATTTCAAAGCAGGGAACGATGATATACTTTTATATGAATTAGATTTTTTGCTAGCCGGCAAACGATTCAAACCTGCTAACCTTTTCTTATAATGCTGATCATGAAACTGCGAGGTAATTGTGAAACACATCAATACAAGCAATGGTTTTCATTTTTATAGTTCAGCAACATTCATTTCGTTATATTTACGTTCATGAGCATAAGTTTTCTTGTACTGAATTAGCAACATGTTTCTAAATGATTATGATTGTTCACAATTAGAGTGATAAAATCATAGAGGTATTATAGATAAAATGAATAAAAATAGTGTTAACGGTAATAGTTTAATTCAAATTCATCGTTAGGGATATGTTCGGATACCGATGTCGCACGTGCCTAGAAGTGCGTGTCTGCCATGTTGAGCGCGAGACGCGCCGTCGCGCCGCGTCGCCGGCTCCCGGCCTGCAGTGGCCGCCGCGGCCGGAGCCGACCTACACAGGTGCGCCCGGTTCAGCCCGGCTTACAGCCGGCAGCCGGTTGACACCCGGCTCGCCCGCACTGGCCCGTCCATGTTTCAGATATATGTCGCCGCGTGGTCCGTGGTAATGCGGCGCGATCACTTTCCCGCGGGACTGAGCGCCTCTGTAAAGGTCAGGGGGAGGGGACTGCCCCCGCGCCGTCGCCGACCTAACCTTTCTCATACCTGCCGATCAAGACTATAATTCTATACCGATGACGCCATTTTATAATACCTGCAGGGGTGCGATTTGGGGCGACCTTTATTTGAGTGATATTCGGTATTTTACGACGGCTAAGCCGATGTTATAGACAGTTGTGATAGCGGGTATCGCTCGCTGCGAGGATATCGGCATAGAATAAAGAGTTATTCTATGATGTCGGGTCACAATTATTTTAAGCTTAGCTCCACGTGTCGTAGTATTTTTGTCGAACATTGAACAAGTTTATTATAAGCCCCAAACTTATTTAGAAAATTTCAGAGAGCTGTTTGGCAAAATGAAAAGTATTCATATAAATGTGTTTTATTTATATAACACACCCTGAGTATCGATCTTGATATGACTCACGTGAACATTCATTGCGTGCTGAATAAATTACACATCCAGCATAATAATTAGCATTCCTGACTAGAACTACTAAAAATAATCCACCTACACATCAATGTACGTCAACATTTCTGTATATTTTGAGATAGCACCAAATTACATTCGGAGAACGAATGGAAATTTAATTGGAGGATTGTTGCAAAAGGTCACAGTTCAGGATTGGGGAGGTCGATATGATTGGTTGGCGGGCTCGCGAAAGGATTGCAGAATAGTGCCGCCTACAGAGGATCAGGCTGCGAGGGTCTTTTCAATAACATTGATTGCGCGTCTTTATTCGGGAAATCGGGACCTTTTTCAGGATCCCCGTGAAGTGATATTGAATTGACGAATTCCTTACTTCAGTATTATTGCGCGTACCTACGTGCCTATATATTTAGAATGTTATCCCTTACAGCTGTACCTACTTACATACAGCTATGTATCGGGTGATATCTGAAACGTTGGGCAGGTATTAAATATCAATGAGATTACGACTCCCGGCCGTCATACTTTATGTTGTTTACTTATTGATAATTAATAAGTAAGTAGGTATAACTATGTCCTAGAGAATTATGTCAATTAAGGCGATTAGTAACGACGATGACCTTGCGCATCTGGGCGGGGCTAGGCAGAAACCCCCGCGCACCCCGCATCATATTTACGTGCACGTTCCCTACTCGCTTGCTTCGAGCGCGGACGTCTCGCAACAAACGTAGAATGCCATACCATGTCTATAAAGTATACTATTCTGTCTAAAAAGTACCTAATATAGAATTACGTGGTATCAAAACTCATGCCCTAAAGTGAAACATATTAGGTAATTACTTTTATTATGTTGTTTTCGATACTGCGTTGCAGGGATTTTTTTATTTAAAAAAGGGAAAACAAATATTAATTTATAAAAATGATTAATGCAAAATGGGAACCGGTTTATTCTTTTTTATTTATAGTTATTATTTAGCATTTAGCGTTTTTGGTATAATTCCCATTGATACTTACCAGGACTTAAAAAAAAATCCCGGAAACTCCATCATCTAAATAAAACTCACAGGTCAGACTAAAATAGGTGCATATTATTTAGAATACATATTGTTTAAAAATTTTGCTGACCAAATTTTATGTAATGAACACCTGAGACTAATGAACTTAAAGAATGAAAAAAAGAAATTGTTTTAATTTACCTACTAGAAAAAAAAAATTGGGGAAATTTAATCAAGTTTCATATGGATTAAATTACAAGTATCAATTATATATTTTTTTAGGGAAAGAAAATATTATTGTTTTGTACTTAGCAAAAATTTGAGGATTTTTTTTTTGATGTTCTTAATTTTTATTGGAGGAATGTACAGGTGTGGCCTTAGAAATAGGGCATGCAATTAGCGTAATTTTTGTTTTACCGGTAAAAAAACGGTAATTGAAATATTTTTACCGGTAAACCGGTAAAAACGGTAAATTTATATTTTTTTTTCCAAAATATTAATTATGTGATTGGGTAGTCTTAAAGCAGAAAATAAATAAGTACACAAGGTACAATGGTAGTGAACATGTTACATATTGCTTAAAATGAGCATATAAACACAATTTTTAAAACCATGACCTTTCCTTTGGCGCAGTCAAGCGTAAATGTAGCACCTTTAGATTAATTTAGACAATTTTCATTTTCAAAACGCAGCCAGTCAACGAATGCTGGTAAATCTACATCAAGCCCGTGGAGAACCCGGAAATAACCTCAATGTAGCTTGCTAAACCTCCATGCGATCTTCAGTGTCAAGTAGGTATACTGGCTTGCACCAGTTCTTTTTAGCCAAGGCAAGGAGAGCGGAGTGATTCCCTTGTCAACCGCGACCACATCTCGATGCATTCCCACGTCGGTTTTTAGGAAATATTCCCTGAGACTGCATATCTCGCGATTGTGGAGGGTCTTACCTTTTAAAAAGCTTCAACATTCTCTTTTTCGCGGGGTATACACTAATACAGCCTCATAACCGATGTCAGTGGGTGATGCAATTGAATTGTAGTCAGCACCGTACGGACCCTCCTATCCAGGGTGTCGACTTCGGTCCGAGTCCATTTTAGTATGCTGAAAGAGTACATAAAATCGGGATGATCCAACCGTTGAAGGCTCGTACCTTATTTCCGCTTAATAGAAGACTATTTATTACTTTTTTCAGCGACGCGAAGATGAATATGAGATGCAAAACGTTTCTTCAGCGATTGCTTCATACCAGTAACATTGATACGTTGGGTATCAATGTTACTGGTATAAAGCATTCGACATACCCAATATTTATAGGTTTCAGATGCAGAGAGCGCTCTAAGGTTTACGGAACGTGAGTTGGGTTCCCATGGATGCCGCAATCTCTCCTCGCTTTACATGCATGACCACACATTTATCCACACAAAATTCCATCCTGATAACGCTACTGAAAGTTTCAGTAATTTTCATTAGCTCCTTCAGTTGAAATTTGTGGGGAGCAATGAATTTTAAGTCACTCATGTAAAGGAAGTGCGATATAACCTGACCACCTCTCCTCAGCCGATAGTCTAGACGTGTATTCTCCAGCAGTGTACTTGGAGGATTCAAGGCTAAGCAAAATCAAAGTTGACTCAAAGTATCGCCCTGGAATAGACCTGGCTCGGATCGCTATTCCTATGAATATCTCGATATCCAGGATAGCGAAGGACCGTCCTCCATTAGCCATACACGTCATCAAGATGGTGTGCAGAGTTGCATCAACTTTATAGAACTTCATCACCCGCATGAGCCTTGTATGTGGCACCAAGTCATAATAGGCCTTATTATATAATAAGAAGCCTTAAGCCTTATTATTTAATAATAATTATTATTATTCATTTATTTCTCCTCACAATGTTTTGTTTATAGCTAAAACCGTACAATTACTCAGTCTAGTATTTGTTACATATGTGAGGAGCTGGTGTCCGTGAAAGGCAATATCAAAAAAAAAAAGACTATTCAACATGTCGATAGATCATTTTGGGAACGACGAACTTGTTGGGTAATGGCCATGTTATTAAGGAGTAGCTCCTTAGTACCGCGGGAGCCGCTCCTACATCCATTTTGAGAGGCAGACATGATGAGTTGCTGTCAATATGTTTGTTAATTTTAACTTTAAAATTGGATGTAAGAACTTTAAAGATGGTCGGTAAACAAATGATCGGCCAATAATTTTTGGGTTCCGCAGTGCTACCTGATTTACGGAGCAGGTGGGTTACTCTAGTTGTTAGGAACTGAGGTAGCGAACCAGACTCAAGCGAGCGTGTAACATTGAAAACCATTTGATCCAAAAAAGCGACAGGCACCAAACAGATACTGCGCCAGAATGAACACATGGCATCGTCATCCAGTAGGTAAGTGTCAGCCACCTTGGTCTGGTCGATAAACCCACCATTCATTGTTTTAGAAAGTGCGATTCTGGGTGTACCGTACATTTTCTGCTTCAGGAAGTCGATGTGCTCCCTGACAGGTTAGGTTGGTTAGGTAGGTTGGTATTTGTACCTGAAAATACCCGCCTTACAAAGCGTATCACTCTAGGACGAGTATCACATTCCCTGAAGCAGATTAGTTTACCGATAAGTGTTCTGGCCCCACCAATACGGTATTCAATCCTGCACTGCCAAGCTAGTAAGACTGGTTACGTTCGTCTAGCTCTGGAGTCATTGGAAAATTTGACATGAGTTCGATAGTCGTTGTACAGTACAGTTATACAAACTAATGAATGACACGAATTGTCACAAACGCTTACGTCAAAGCTACTTTTAAGTATCAAACATTACATATAATGGAAAGTTTGACGTATGCGTGAATAAATGATCAACTTTGCCCAAAACATAAAACCGGTAAATTACCGGTTTTATATTTTTTTACCGGTAATTTTATAGTTACGAAAAAAGACGAAAGGAGAAAAGGCGGTAAAAATGAAAACCGGTAAACCGGTATTGCTTAGAAATAACTTTAACCCGAAGGAATCTAGAAGCGCGATATAACCGAATCATACTAATATTATAAATGGGAAATTGTCATACTAATTTATAAATGGGAAAGTGAGTTTGTTTGTTCTGCTTTCACACTGTAACTACTGAACCGATTGCTTTGAAATTTTGTAGACGTAAAGTTAGAAATCCGGATTAAATGATAGGGTACTTCTTATCCCGGAAAAATTTGGTGTTCCTGAAGGAAATCTGAAAAGCACGATATAATCGAACAACATGCGGGCGAAGCCGCGGGCGGAAAGCTAGTATCAAAATAAAGCATCATATAAAATCACGTAAAGCGTCCCGGCGCGGCAATAAATGCAAACATTCAATAATTATACACAAAATCACTAAAAATACTTCGTTGCACTCGAAGTACTTACGTGTTACAGCTTGCGCTTCCCGCCCATCTATGAAGCTATACTTAGTTTCATAATTATTTTATATTGATCGTAGTTGCATAATTATTTATGTTAATTTAAATTTATTATGATTACTTTAAATTACTTGGGAGGATTTTAAAACCTTAGTTTATTCTAAAATCACACTTGGAAGTACACTTCCGGTCTTTCGGCCATTATTTTATTAATTTTAGAATTATTGATGCAACTTCCGATTACCGCCAACTTTTATTATAAATTCCTCTCGAGCATTAGTCTTCCCGCCCATCGGATATTTATTTATTGAATCAAGCATTGTTCAAATAAATAAATATAAACAACTTTCGATATTTTAGGTTAATCCAAATATCTGTACACAATTATTGACAATTACTAGCGTTACTATTAACTTTTTCTTAATTTTATTCAATACCTGATAATTTCCGTTTCCGTTGTCTATTAGTTTTGTGACTATTCGTTAGTGTTTTGACTCAATGGTGTATAAAAGCTACTGATGTCTGTACTGTTGATCATTAATTAAACAGACTTGTACTGGATCATACTACGTCGTTATTATTTTCCACGCTTCTGAAGCATTTTTTTTTTTTTTTGGGACAAAACCCGCCACACTGTTCCCAACCCACTGCAACTCCTGAAAGCCAGAATCAACAGTGGAGACCGCCAGAAAAACGCCGAGCAATGAAGCTCGACGAGTCCCGGAGAAATGTTTCAACTGTCTTGGGTCCCGCAACGAAATTAATCAGAAAAGAATAGCGGAGGAGTAAGAAAAAAGATATTTTTTCCACTTCCCTCCATAATAAGCAGGAGACAGAATAGAACTAGGCCAATCGGCACAAAGGGACATTATTGCAACTGGGAGAAGCCCAGATTGCCAAGCACCACGGAATAACATTTGATCAAGTTAATGGGTCCTAAGTAGGTATTTGCTGTTACAATTGATTCCAATAATAGGTATGGCAAAAGCGCCTGAACGCACGGAAATTAGTTCTAGTTTCAACAAGGTCCGTATAATAAACAACTCCGGATGTAACTTGTACACTATCCAACATAATATTGCGTTCATTCTGCCAAAGAATACACTCCCACAAGATGTGATGTGCGGACTGTTCAAATTCACAGTTCGATGTAGAACACTGACACAAAGGCGAAGGAACAAGTTTAAAAGAATACAGTTTACTTTTAAAGTTGCCATGACCTGTGAGAAATTGGGCAACGCAGTGGTCAACCTCCAGCCATGTCTTAGCCAGCCGATCGCCAACGGATGGAAAGAACAGATGGAGGTGCCGGCCCTTGATGGAATTATCCCACCTACTTTGCCATTCGGATAAGAGGTCCTCCCAGACGTCAGTCTGAGGTTTAAATAATCTAGAAATTCTATTGAGGTCGCGTTGTGTAACAAAGTTAGTGTCCATGGCCTCCCCCCTCGCGGAGTAGTACATTGAAGCACGTCGCTGTACTTCAAGATCGACTGGAAGTACACCTGCCAGAACGGGTAAGGCTTCAGTACTGACTGTTCTATACGCCTTGCATAAAAATATCAATGCCAAACGTTGGCTTTGAAGCAGTTTACGTCGCGCCGCCCCTATGCTGGCCCTATCGGCCCAAACAGGTGCACCGTAGCACATACATCCTAAGTAGGTAGCTCCATATATAGTTTTTAAAGTTAGGAATGATAGACCCCAAGTTGCTTTGGATATTCTAGTTAGGGCATAAAAGTTCCTTTTAGCTTTTTCGCCAACTATTTTTATATGTTCGATAAATGAAAAATTCCTTTCTAAGACCATACCAAGGTAGCATACGGATTGCTGTTTTTTAACGGGAACGTTATTAAATTTAATAGTAGGCAATGATTTAAGATTACCTTTTAGTAGAAGTTGATAGGTTTTATGCGGCGCAAACGCTAGGCGGTTACGATCACCCCACTGAGATATTAGATTTAGGCAAGTATGGGCCAAGTTCTCAAGTCCGGCTCGGGTACTTGATTGAATGAGCAGTAGGCCATCGTCCGCGTAACCAGTAAGTGAACAGCCGCAAGGAAGCGGGATCGCGAGAAAATCATCAAAACCCAAATTCCATAAATAAGGACCGACAACTGAACCCTGAGGACATCCCATGGTTAGTGCTTTAGTACTAGAAAAATGACCGAGCTTAAGTACCGCGGAACCGTTTATAAAGTACGAGTAAACGAGATTATATATGTTTCTATAGCAACCGCGGTTTTTTAATTTTAACAACAGCATAGGCCACCAAGCGTTATCAAAAGCCCCAGAAATATCCAAAAAGATACCAATCACGTACTTGTGTTCCGACTGGTTAACGGTTCTTCTGACAGAAAGCGCCGCGTCGACTGTTGATTTACCGATGGTGAAGCCATATTGATTACTATGAAATTTTGGACCGTTCGGTAGTAAACGTGGAACGATGAGGCGCTCAAGAAGTTTCCCCAAAGATGGTAGAAGCGTGATAGGCCGATATGACTTCGGATCATCCGGTGGTTTATCACCACACTTTGGTATTATTCGTATGAAACCGCGTCGCCATTTACGAGGAAAAACGCCTTCAGCAATGCATCGGTTATATACAGTTAAGATGGCATCACCCGCTGATTTACACGCTTCTTTAATCATCCTATTAGATATTTTATCTTCCCCTGATGATTTGTTGACCGGTAGTTTTCTAACAATATTTATAAATTCGTCATTAGATGGTACGTCTGACATTGGTGATTCAGGTGGCACAGGAGCCCACGCTCGAATCTGTTGGTGGTAGTCGCTATCGTTAGCCGGTGAATCATCAGGGATAAGTGTATTAATTAGTACTTTTGTTGTTTCCTCTATGCCCGTGGTATGCTTATCATTGACCTTAATGTTTTGAACGTATGCAAGGTCGACCGATCTGTTAGCTTTAAATTCGTGATATAAGGGAGACCACGGACCCTCCCTGTCAAGTTTGTCAACGATTTTCCGCAACAAGTTACCCTTAGATTTTTCCACCGATGCTTTGTAGCGTGACTTGGCAACTCTAAAAGCTTCGCTTCTGAAGCATGTCTTTACATTAGTATCCAAGGGTGCACGGAGCAAAAAGTGACACAGCCTCCTCTCACGAGCGCTGGCGCGAGACTGCCGGCCGACCCGCGCGGCCGCGCCCGCGTCCCGCATAGAGCCCCTCTGAACCTCGCAAGGCGGAAACTCGTACGGACACTCATTTTTATTACTTTTCTTATTAAATATTTCATCAATTTTAAAATAGAACTATGATTCTATAGCTCTTACAGATACACGTTACTGCGAGTAAGAATATTTAAAAAAGTCTAAGCGCTTTAAGAGAAATATCGATTTAAAAGTTAAAAAACGCCGTGTAGAAATATTTTTCTTTTGACGTAAATATAGGCCGTATAGAAAATAATAAACAATAAATATGTTGTGCTTGAATCTATGATTATAATATATTTTTTTCAAAATTTTTGATCAAGGCATTCTGGAGGAATAAACTTTGAAAGATGAGCGTTTTTGGCCGCTCGAGGGTATCTATCCCCTTAATTAATTATTTACTTTTCCGCAATTCTTGCAGTGCGATTGTGAAGGAAAACTTCGTGAGGTAATCGGCCACGCGCGAGTCGGGCTTGCGCACGAAGAGTTCCGTATCATTATCTTTAAAAATGGCAATGTCTGGGAGCCCCACTTAAATATTTTTATTTTTTTATTTTTAGTATTCTTTCCATCCACCGGCTGGCTAAGACATGGCTGGAGGTTGACCACTACGTTGCCCAATTTCTCACAGGTCATGGCAACTTTGCCATGACCTGTGAGAAATTGGGCAACGTAGTGGTACAATTGATTCCAATAATCTAGGTATGGCAAAAGCGCCTGAACGCACGGAAATTGGTTCTAGTTTCTACAAGGTCCGTATAATAAACAACTCCGGATGTAACGTGTACACTATCCAACATAATATTGCGTTCATTCTACCAAAGAATACACTCCCACAAGATGTGATGTGCGGACTGTTCAAATTTAACTTTAAAAGTAAACTGTATTCTTTTAAACTTGTTCCTTCGCCTTTGTGTCAATGTTCTACATCGAACTGGGAATTTGAACAGTCCGCACATCACATCTTGTGGGAGTGTATTCTTGACCAGACAAGGACTTGCCGTCAAGCGATTCGTCGTGTTCCGGCATGATGTCTGGTGAAGCCTTACGGAGGATGGGTCTGAACAGTTCTGTTGCGACGTGTGTCTGGTACGACGCGCCAAATGTTGTGTCGGGAGTATGTTCGTGGAGGGTCTCCAGATCAATCTCCCTCTGGCGCAGCATCGTTGGTCGCGTTGTTGGGTTTAACATTGCACCACCTCATTTCCTTCGTGAACTATCATCTTGCTTCCTATTCACTCCTTCTACATTTTAGTGAATAGGCTCTTAATAAACTAGCACGCCTTATCATCAATGACTGCGTCACTGCCTACCATCAGGCGGGATATCAGTTAAGCACTTGTTTATAATTATTTAAAAAAAGCGTGCTTTTAAACAGCGCATCGCCGTTGGAGTCATTTTTGTGCTATTCTATTTCTACTCATTCATTCCAGTTCTCGCTCGTATGCCTCTCGTACTTTTATTCCTCATACTATCTCTTTTTTTCATTCATCATATCTTTTTTTCTCGAGGTCGGTATAGACCATCTAGCTTATATTATTTTTGGGTTTTTTTTTTTTTGGGTAGTAAGAGATGACATGCGTGCGAAAGATTACTCACCACAGGCAGGATGCTAAAGA
This sequence comes from Sesamia nonagrioides, assembly GCA_017933935.1. Classification (NCBI taxonomy): domain Eukaryota; kingdom Metazoa; phylum Arthropoda; class Insecta; order Lepidoptera; family Noctuidae; genus Sesamia; species Sesamia nonagrioides. Next base: position 166,402 of record JADWQK010000099.1, read on the forward strand.
TCGGGCGAAATGGAGGAGAATGTGCAGGAAAGCGAATCCCGGGCTCGAACGCGAAAGCCGCGGATGCAACCGGGATAAACGCTAAGATAATGTTGATGATATTCTTAAGCATAGTGAACATATCCCTAGAGATGTTGGTCTAAAGTTGCCAATCATATTAAACGTATAGATACTTTGATATTTAGTTCGATCACAAGTCGAGGATATCCCCAGGGTGTCTCTGCATCGCATCCTTGGTACACTGCAGTAGTTTATTACCACAAGTCTAATTAGATGGAGAACAGGATGAACAGGATGATTTAGTTAGGATACTTCAATCTTTATTAATTGACAGCCTCCGTGGCGTAGCGGTAGCGGACGCGGCCGCTGCGCAAGGTGGCGCGGGTTCGATCCCCGCACAGTGCAAGTATTTGTATGCATGAATATGAATATTTGTACTGGTCTGGTCGTGCCTCGGAAAGCACGTTAAGCCGTTGGTCCCGGTTGCCCTACGAACATCTAGTGGCAGTCGTTACGGGTTGTTGGAGCCCTCAAAAGTCCTACAGTTGGTCTAACTGCGATGCTTCGATGTCGCCTTCGGGTTGTGGAGGTCAGACGGCAGTCGCTTCATGGAAAATGTCGAAGTTTAGCCATATCAGCAGTTGGACTGGTAAAGCGAACCCCAGACTCCAAAGCTGTAAAGGCTTCGGATGTGACTGGGATTAACGCTGGGATGATGATGACTTCAATCTTTATTAATAACAAAGCCTTTACAATGCCAGAAATTTTAGAATCCATAAAGTTTTGATTTTATATTGTGAGAAAAGATGGAAAAAATGTTTATATAGCACAAACAAAACGCACATACTTTTTTTTACATAAATTACACATTAATAATCACATATATGTATAAAGCTGACAAAACCTCGTACTCCAGCAAGAAAAGTTTGACAATTTGATTCAGTTGAATTATAATTTTATAATCTTATTCTTGGGTTCTACTGCTTTGTGCGTTTAGAACAGAGCTCGGTTTGTTATCAAACTACATGGTTAAAGTCGAAATAATGTCACAACACATTTTTTCTACAGACTGGACATGCTTACGGAAAGCCTATGTCCAGCAGTGGGAGACTTAAGAATAATATCTTGAAAGCGCTTGCTTATACGGAACCTTTTGGAGGGGCCGTTTGGAATCAATTCTTTTATTGTGGTCACTCCTTCCAAAAAGTTTCATTAAAAAGAAATCTTGCTGTTAATTTTGATCCCAAGCGCGTAATGCTTTAACGTTGAATAATAGAGTATCTACAATGAAAGATACAAAGATACTTAGGTAATTAAGAAAATCGAAACCACCAAGTACATTCACATTGTGACCTAATACCGTTCCACATAGGACACAAAGCAAGAGAGCTCGTCGTTGAGAGTACACGAAGTGTCTACCCTCACACACTGACAATATGCGGCGTCACTACCCACTCAGCATATTGCAAGTCGCGTCGCAGAGTCGCAACAGAACAAACAGTCAGATTTACACCGCAACGCCCTTTATTCTTCTAGGGTATGAATATTTATGTTTGTATCAAGGCTGGGTGGCTCGTGGATCGATAGGCTTAGCCATTTAGCGGGGGCTGGTGGCAAATGGCTGGGCTGGCGGTCGATTGCCCAGGCTGTGGTGTAGACAAGAATGGATGAATGCCCTTAGTCTGTCGAGCATTCATCAACATCATCATTTCAGCCGAAAGACGTCCACTGCTGGACATAGGCCTCACCCAAGGTTCTCCACGACGACCGTTCCTGCGCCTCCCGCATCCAGCGGTTTCCCGCGACTTTCACCAGGTCGTCGGTCCACCTTGTCGGGGGCCTACCCACGCTACGTCTTCCGTCTTCTTCTTGTCGAGCATTATGATCTTCAAAATATATTACTTAGCTGATATTCAGATGTAGAACATACCAACCTTATTAAAGCTAGGAAGGTGCTCCTTAAACATTTATTTATTTAATCCTTTCTCTGTTAACATTACAGGTTATTAAGACCTAATGCGATAACAAGGTATTTTAAATCATTACACATCTACTTATAGCTAGAGAAACCATACCCCCTAATAAACTTAATACTCTTACTTCCGTATTACAGAACGTTACTCAAGCATTGATTTCTGCTTAAGCATTACTTAAAACTAGTTTCAACCAATCAAAAGGCTTGAAACGAGACTTAAGTAGAGCTTGAGTTTGAGTGACGTTCTGTAATACGGACCTTAATCTTACTCAAACAAAATAGAAAATAAAATAATAATAACTGAAATAGCAATCCTAGTCCTTATAATAAAGTAATTAAAATCATACATACATCAGTCATCTTTACTAACATTATAAATCGGAAAGTGAGTGTGTTTGTTTGTTTGTTCCGCTTTCACGCCGTAACTACTGAACCTGTTGCTTTGAAATTTTGCAAACGTAAAGTTAGAAGTCCCGATTAAATAATAGGGTACTTTTTGTCCTGGAAAAATTTGACATTCCCGAGAGAAATCTAAAAAGCGCAATATAACCGAATTCCACGCGGGCGGAAAGCTAGTTTTACATAAAGTACTAATAGATTTTGGCTAGAATGGATGCCAGTTGAAAATGGATTGTGGTGATAACCGCAGAGAGAGAACGCATTTTTTTCAAATATAGTAACTCCATACTCATGGTTTGATTAGCTAATTATACCTACTTAGTACCGTACGTAACTATACTACTAAAATCACACCACAATTCAACCTAAATACGATTCAAAGCTTCGCATCAGTCTTCCACAAATATCTAGTGCATACGGTATCACACATTATTTCCAAAACGTGCAATCTAAATGCAAATCACGCGCTCCATATAGCTATCAGCAAAGAACGTAACATTTTACTGGTTTTACGAGCGTTCCCATTAATTTTGTATATAAGTTGCATCCGTCGGAAAAGGTGCTTTCATTTCGAGCCCTTACTTACAAAGAGTTATATCAATAGGTTACTCTTTTAACTTCAATACGAAAAGGTTTCTACAGACGACAGCACATCGAGCTGCTATAATCTGTCAGATTTCGTTATCAGATTTTTAACTTTATCGCTGAGGCATTAAGGCTCAAGGTGGATGGGCAATATTTGACAGTTTCGGGAAGCTTGACCTGCTGTCCTCCGTACATCACATAACAGATAAAATAAATGTATACCTTTTTTTGGATGGTAAATCATCAAATGAAATTCAGAGTGGAAGGACGTGTTAGACTTTTACTGACCAAAACCCACCTGTGTTCCTTTATTTGTCTGCCCTAGGAGCCACGATATTTCTTTCGGACTACCCGCAGCCCTATCAGGCATCGGTCCTCGTGGACCCCGTCACGTTGTGCTGACATCTCTTTGAGGCGCGCGTGGAACACATCGATCTGTGACCCGCGCCTGTTCCTTGTACTGCCGCCGTAAGGAAAAAAGACGCATCTAACATCTTTTTTCCAAATTGAGTTACATGCATATTCTAAATCAGTAAAAGAAATGGCATACAACAATATTTTTATATTTCGCATAAAAAAAAATGTCAGATGCGTCTTTTTTCCTTAAGACGGCAGTGTAGTTGAATGCCGTCTCGTGATGACCAGGGTGTCTTCTGAGGACCAGGGCGTCTTTTTAGGCGACAAGGGGCGTGGGGAGCACAGCTTACCTCTCACTCATGTGCTCCACCTCCTTCTTTGCGAGCAATACTGCTTTGCAGAAGGAGTCTACCACCGGACCATTAAACTTGTTACCATAAGATAAATTCATTTTGTATGAAATGAAATGAAATCGTTTATTAAGCAAGTAGGATCACTGATCACTTTTACACGTGACGTTTTTTTTTAACTAGATGAAACCTGCATTTCCTAACGACTACCTCTGAGAAGAAATAGCCGAAACAAACTCAGGGATCATCGTCTTTTTTCAAGTCCAGACATTAAAAATGAAAATGTTTACAATAATAGCGAGCGAGCAGCTCAGTCCCAAGCTTTTTTGTCTTCTAAATAATCTGTGATTTTATAATACCTCTTTGTTAATACATCTATAGGCCGATTTAACCCTTGGACTTCCACCGTCTTGACGAAATTAAGAAAGTAATCTCTTGTCTCTGGTATTGGAAGCGTTGCGTGAGGTACTCAGGTATCTGGGCCACGGATTTACCTGGCTCTTACTGTAACACGATATCCGTTGATGAAATCCTTTGTAATTGTATTTTGTTAATCTGGGGGATCCCGTTGTGATTTTGTGTTACACCGTCGACATAAATGGCAAATAAATTAACTAAAAATGGGAATTATTTTTTCAGAAAAATATACTTGATAGAAGAAGGAGAAGTAGAAGAAGGAATAACACATAGGATATTTTTTTTATCTCGATATTCCCTTTCTTTCTTTTAACTATATTTTCTATACTTAATATATAAAGCTGAAGAGTTTGTTTCTTTGAACGCCCTAATCTCAGGAACTACTGGTCCGATTTGTATAATTCTTTTTGCGTTGGATAGCCCATTAATCCAGGAAGGATTTAGGCATAACATCACGCTGCGACCAACAGGAGTGGAGCATAACTAACTCCACGCGAACGAAGTCGCTGGCGGTCGCTAGTAAATTATAAACTAGCGCTTCATCGCAATCCCGCCTGATGGTAAGCTGTGATGCGATCGTTGATGGTAAATCGCGCTAGTTTAATAAGAGCCTATTCACTCTAGCCTTGAAGACACTCAAATTGTATTACCACGGGATCGACCTTACGCGGACGACCTAAACCGAACGAACCGGTCCGGTCCGGTCGAACTAAATCTCTTACTCCCACCAATCACAGGTCACCACATACTTACATCCAGTACTCTATTCGATCTGCTCTCAGATACACTAACTTTTTGACAAGTCTTGTCCAAACGGTGGCGCATGTGTGAAACCTAAAAAGAGGAAATACCTAAGTTGAACAATGGCCTCGATTCTCTTGTTCACAAACTAAACTAAATTTAAATTCAGTGCATCTTCTTCTTTATATTTCATTAAGAAAAGGACAGAACATAATATGTTAGTTAGACCTGTCAAAATCGTCCGCGCTTGACATAAATCGACATTTTTTTGGTGGCCATGTTTATAATCGCGTCTAAACTGTCTATGGCATATCTTAATTTGACAGGATTCAACTAAAATGTTATCTTTTATCGGAGTTTTGGCGGGAACGTCAAGATGAGTGTCACGCTCATTTTTCATTGGACTTTTAAAATTATTTATAGTGTTGTTTACTAAATAAAAGCGCGTGATTTATGTAGTAAAAAGTGCATTCCGTGAATAATTTATAAAGAACAGTGAAATATTGTAGCATAGTGGCCACATCATGACCTCACCCAAACCACAATAGACAGAGAACAGTAAAACATCTTCATATAAACGAGCCGCTCTCGGTTTGGATGTATGCGTGCGCGCCGAGCGCCGTGTCGGTACGCGATTTCACGCACACGCTGTTATAATATAGGATGGTATAGGATGGCGGCAAAACGGGCTGTGCCGCGTGACTGTGAGCACGCGCGTAAATTACATGACCGCTCGCGTTCGTCAATTCTCGCCGGCCACTTACCATAATATTAATTATTACGAGTATCATGACTTCAAAAGGGGAAAAAATATTGTAGTGTTTTCGGGTGCCTCAATAATGATTTCGCAAATCCGGACTTATCATTCTTCATACTTCCTACTGAACCAGAAATGTAAGTACAACTTAAATCTTATTAGAAAATGTGATATATGCAGCATTGTTTGTTTCACAGTTTATTTGCTTTATTAAGAGCGTACCCGAGTCGCATTTTTCCATATAATTGTATTCCCAGATTTACTTCCTGACTACTATGTTTAAAGTTAAGTTTATTTTAAGAAGCCCAGTTTTACTATAAAACAGAGGATTGAGTACGAAATATCGTTTAAGTAAACGTATTTGTCGAGTATAGTGTAATAAGGACAATTTCACAATAATCAATATTGCAAATTACTATTTTTTTTCTATTGTCTTATGTGTTGTTTGATCCAAATATGGCGTCTTAATCATAATATTAAGTTAATAAAATTATAGTAAAATGTGACCGACTAACGCTTAGGGTTGCGTAGAATTTTATTTATAACATTATAACTTTTAATCCCTCCGACGCGCGCGTCGACAACAACAACGCGAAGTGCTCTTAATAGCGAGTAAGCGAGCGGCGCCTTTGTTGCATTTGAGCTAGCTGTTGCTATCCGATTATATAAACAAACATTACACAGTACCCATATAAACAATCATTATAATTGTACCTCAGAAACTAATGAGGCTAAAAAGGTTTTGCGGTTTTATTAAAGTAAGGTATCATTTGTTAAATATTCGCTACCCATACATAATCTTAGCTTTACTAATGTCTACTTTTTCATAAGAACTACATATTTATTGTTTACGTTCTCATGTTTTTATCATTTAAGCATTAGTTATTAGCTTGTGAATATTATTGTGTTAGTGTTACATTTAAGTACTCATCACTTACAATCTTCTCTGATAAGAACCAGTTATATCGATTTCCCATATCACACATCACTTAAAATTTATCATTATTTACGAGCTTTAGAATATAATTTAGTGTTACACTTAAGTAGTCTTAAAAATTTTGTCGGTATCAAATTTGTAACTTAATATAATAAATATTATGTGAATAAAGGCTTTTTATTTTTACTAAATTTATAAATTGGTAAAATATTCAATCATAATATGCTTTTTATTCTATAAATTTAGATCAAAGTGACAACCCTAGGGTTCAACGCAAGAGTAGGCAAATAACTCTGCGGGCGGCCTTAGATAATCTACTGTTCTCTGTCTACTGTGCCCAAACTTCCTCCTTCTCGGCCCATCGCGGGAAACGAAAGGAGATGGTTTAGTTTAAGTTAAGCTAGTATAAGTTAGGATAAATTAGGATAAGTTAGGATATAAAATTCAAGAGAAAACATATTGAAGACTAGGCTGTATGGCGTACTATGCCTTTGCCTTTTCCGTTCAAATGAACGGAAAGAATGAAACAAAAAAAAAACAAAAATTATCTTCTATCCTATTCTTAATGAAATAGAAAAAAAAGATCTTAAAATTAGTTTCATTTGTGAACAAAGAATCGGCGCAATTTAATATTATACTCGTAGGTTCAATTGTAAGATCACATTCACAAAGGCTGCTCACACACGATCTCGATGCGCCGCAAGCCATGACAACCAGCCCAGACCCTCACGACATGCTCTAATACTCGTCAGAATTCACCTCGACCTAGTACCACGTCCAATCTGAAGAAGTACTACTTACAAAGGTACTAGTTCCACGCAGCCAGCCAAATACATCATAGGCAAGAGTAAAAATGGCACTACACATGAAATATAAGGCCACACACGGGAATACTTAAATATTTGAGAAGCTACTTGTGTTGCGAAAATACAACATTTATATCCAAGTCTCTGGGGCATAATGGAGCCCGAGGAATGGGCGTGACAAGTTTCTTTACCACTCCTTCGGACATAAATCAAATATGTGTGAAAGAAGGAAATGAATTGCAAGATAAATGTTGTAATCGTCAAATTTTCCGAAAGATGTCCGGTGTTTAAAAGTGTTTTAGGGAAATTATTTTGTGTTATAGGAAATCGGATAAAATAAATGTAAATATCATTTTATTGTACTAACGTAATTGAAAAAAATCCAGCTAAGGTTGTACCTAAAGCATTGACCGCTATGTCAGCTTGCAGTACTTCGTTACTACAAGGTTAGCGCAGTGGTTAAGCTATTGACTGCTGCGCTGCGTATCGCGGATTCGATTCCCGCACGGAACAAATATTTGTATGTTCTGGGTCTGGATGTTTGTGTATGTGAGTTATGTGTTTGTAAACGCACCCACGATACTTAGGATAAATACCTAATGTAGAGCAACGAAACTTAAAAAAAAAAAAAACAATATCAAAGTTCTTTTTAAAACTTAGGCAAGTATAAAAATAGATGTTATCATAACTATGGTGATCTTTTGTATTTGCCGTTAAAGGCGTAACAATATTAGTAGTACGCATCATCTTATTAAGAATATATGAATTAAGTGTATTTTCCTTAACTTACAGCAAATAAGAAAGACGTTATTGGAGAAGTTCCTAATCCATACTAATATTATAAATGCGAAAGTAACTCTGTCTTTCTGTCTGTCTGTCTGTCTGTTACGCTTTCCCGCTTAAACCTCTCAACCGATTTTGATGAAATTTGGCACAGACAATCTTTGGACCCTGAGAAAAAACATAGGCTACCTTTTATCCCGAAAAAATATGATGTTCCCGAGGGAAATCTAAAAAGCACGATATAACCGAACTCCACGCGGGCGAAGACGCGGGCGGAAAGCACACAATCTTTAGAACCTGGGAAAGGACATAGGCTACCTTTTATCCCGGAAAAATTTGATGTTCCCGAGGGAAATCTAAAAAGCGCGATATAACCGAACTCCACGCGGGCGAAGCCGCGGGCGGAAAGCTAGTTATATAATATGTAAAGAAAACCCTGTCCGATCCATGAAGGTATTGTTAGGTATCGATAACTGATTCTACTAATGCCCACAAAGACAGGCTAAACTTAAAAAAAATCCCCCTAAAAAAATAAATATTATTTCGCAAAAAGAGGTAACTTAATACATGTGCGGTAAACAACCCCTTCCGCGGGCGGCGGGGGGCAGGGCACGCGGCACCTGTGACGTGGTCGCATCGCTATTCGCTTCACTTTTTTAAAAATTACCAAATTTCGGGGAAATTGTAATTAATTCCCGGGATAAAAGGATTATTTAAAAATTCATTAGTATTGTTACTATGATGATTATGTAATATTTTATATTTTATTTGGTCAAGGATTTACCTAACCTTTATTATCCTTATGGGTCGGACAGGGTTTTCTTTACATATTGTATATGACGGGGTCAACCGTCAGGAAGGCGGGGCCGAAGTTCCCGATAGTTGAGGTGTCTTCTCATCCGCATGAGCATCCATCGTGGGCGGTATTTCGAGAAAACGTTGAATAATAACTATAGTGTGATGTTCGATTCTTATTATTTTAACTGCACAGACACTTAGATCACTTTAATATTAAGGGATTACAATGATAATCTCAGATTAAAACAAATAAGAGCCACTGAGTTTGAGTATGATCAATCCACTAGATCGAAGCTTAAGCAAAGAATGCCCGCGCAAACGGTCGTTCGCTATGTCAAACGCAACTCCAGTCGGGTGTTACCATTCGCTCCATGGTGTTACCCGCTCTTAATAAAAATCATAATTTATTTGAATACCGACCGATTAATCGACTTCAAAAATAGTAGAGTAATTTACGGTCAATTGATACTGATACGATAAAACAGATCACAATATTCAAAATAAACCAGTCACGCGCCGTCATATATATTAAAGCTATTTAGAAGTTTAGTTATATTTAAATAATAGGCTAGATTGTAATATACAAGTAACGTATCTTCTCCAATTGTGGTCCTTTATAAAGGACACAAAAGAAAGTCGGCATTGCGCTACTCCATATTTAACTTTTCCCTACTTCTTGTGTTCCACATTTCTGCTTAATATTATTACATTATGTACATGACGAAGTATGGAGACCTATCTATGTATATACCTACATACATACACACATATCACGGGTCTTGATTGCGAGTATTCACTACGCATCGTACCTTATTTACGTTAGCTTCAAAGACAATTTTATAGCTTACAACATCATACTGCAAGTTGTATCCATATGTTTGAAAACATACATAGATTACCTAACTACCTTATTGTCACTAACATAGGAAAGTTTTTCCAACTTGATTTACCATAGGAAAATTTTACTATTTGAATCATCATCGTCATCATGTCAGCCACATGAAGTCCACTGCTGGATATAGGCCTCCTCCAAGGATTTCTAAAAAGAACGGTAAGACGCGGCCTGCATGCGCGGACTTTATAAGTCTGAAATCGCCAACCCGCATTGAGCAAGCTTGGTGATTACACTCGATCGTTTTCTGTATGAGGGGAGACCTGTGCCCAGCAGTGGGACGATAAAAGGTTGATGATGATGATGACGGTGTTGAGCAAATATTGTTTTCGAACATAATATAACAACGCGTTCCGGGTGCTGATGGGACTGCCGCGCTACTGCAGCGCCTCGGCAATGTTTGCGGAGGCTGGTACGGACGGACATCATGCGCAAAAGGTGCGCTTCAATCTTACGTCGCACGCGCGACATTCCCAATAACATCTTGCGCGCGTTGGTCGACCGATGGGACTCTCCGATGCTGGCTCGCTAGATAAGACTGCACGCAGTCTTGTAGCGATTTTCCACCATCATCGGGGACTCTACTCGACCCGCCACATTGATCTTATCTTAATGTAGTTATAATTATTATTTAATTGTAACTTAAATTTTTGAATTTAATTTATTTAAATTTGTCTCTTGTGTGTAAACTATGGATGTGTCTGAAATAAATGATTATTATTATTATTATATGAAGCGATGGATTCGCAATACTCTTCAAAATGAATCAGATGGTGAATGATAATGATGTGATGGTTAGTGCTAGTTGAATCCGAAGCCTTTTTAGTTTTCGAGTCTGGGGTCCACTTTACCAGTCTAACTGCTGATTTTGGTTGATATTTTCCGTGAAGTGAGTGCCGCCTGACCTCCACAACCCGAAGGTGATATCGAAGCATTGCAGTTAGACCAATTGTTGGGCTTTTAGAGCACCAACAACTCGTAAGGACTGCCACTAGATGTTCATATGGCAACCGGGACCAACGGCTTAACGTGCTTTCCGAGGCACGACCAGACCAGTGCAAATATTAATATTCATGCATACAAATATTTGCTCTGCGCGGGGATCGAATCCACGCCTTCTAGCGCAGCGGTCGCGTTCGCTACCGTGTGTGTTATACAATTAGACTGCTGGTGTAGTTAGTTACATTCCCCTATTCGATGGACCCCGAGGCGGCGGTGCGCGCAAGTGTTGGCGTGCGCCTGTGAGGCGATGCACGGGGTAGTTTAACACCCGACTACCCCGTGCAAGAGACGAGGCCCGGACAAACCGGGCCAGCACGAGAGTGTGGGGCCGTGGAAGAATTTAGACTCCCACGATCCCACGCGCGCTCGTGATGAGAAGAGATACCGGGGTGGTTTTAGTCAGTAAAAGTCTGACAGACCCCGTCGCCCACCTCAGGGCGGCGGACATCCTATGAAGATTTCCACCCCGAATAAAAAAATGGCACAATGTTTTACAATTTATAATAGAAACATGCAACTACGATCCCAAATTCCCGAACAAAAGTACGACATAAAAGAGTTGCATTTTACACCGAGCTTTACTTTTCACATCAGTCATTACATCGGCACTCGTCCTTCGGCAGTCAGTCTCGGCTTTCGGCTTCGACCACTGAGGACCAGAAAGCGTGTGAGTGCCAAATGTAGCACACGTCGAGCAAATGGAATGGGAGCAGTGGGTGGCTTATTCCTTTACTATTTAATATCAACATATTGAAAAAGTTGACTGACTTTGCCTAAAATATTATAAAAGTGGGAATAGTTTACTGGTTGTTCGAACTTAGGCAGGCGCTATACTTTGAGTAATCTATCACTAACTAGCTTTCCGCCCGCGGCTTCGCCCGCGTGGGGTTCGGTTATGTCGCGCTTTTTAGATTTCCCTCGGGAATATCAATTTTTTCCGGGATAAAAAGTACCATATTATTTAATCCGAACATCTAACTTTATGTACAAAATTTCAAAGCAATTCACGCGGTTCAGTAGTTAAGGCGTGAAAGCGGATCAAACAAACAAACTCACTTTCCCATTTATAATATTAGTAAGAATACACTGTAAACAGTGATGTGGAGCGATGGAAAAGATCCTAGGAAACCAGGATGTACTAGAATCATAAATTCTCGTATTTTTTCTAGCACATCCCACTGCAGACTTACGCCGCTGCCTCGAATCTTGCGGGCAGCGGGCGGGCAGCGAGCGGTGATCGAGCGTTAGGAATAAATTTGAATCAAAAAGATGTTGCCGCCATTGTTCAGACATTTCTTTCGCGAATAAAAACAAATATCTTGTCGACACAATCGTGAACACAACACTACGCGGCTATAGGTCCGCGCGATCTGCCCGCTAGTTTCGAGAACGGGTCTTCGATGCCCGCTCGGCTCCCGCGCCGCCTCGGCCGCCGCCCCGCTGCCCGCAAGATTCGAGGCAGCGGCCTTACATGCATCAAACTATGCTTGTCATGGCACTTTTTAGACATAACTGTTCGATTCTTACCGAACCTAGAGGTAATTGCATTATTATACTCTTTGGTAATTGCGTAACACACTGGATTTCATTTTGACAGTTCAACAACATTCTTTGCCTTATTTACGTTGTTGGGCTGACACATTTTTCGAAAGTATGGAGAAATGGATTAGCAATAAGCTTCAAAATGATTCCAATTGATAGTAGAACGTAATTAATTAGGGCGCGGTTAAAAGAAACAGAGATGTTGTAGAAAATATACAATATGTAAAGAAAACCCTGTCCGATCCGTGAAGGTATTCTTAGGTATCGATAACTGATTCTACTAATGCCCACAAAGACAGGCTAAACTTAAAAAAAAAATCCCCCTAAAAAAATAAATATTATTTCGCAAAAAGAGGTAACTTAATACATGTGCGGTAAGCAATCCCTTCCGCGGGCAGCGGGGGGCAGGGCACGAGGCACCTGTGACGTGGTCGCGTCGCTATTCGCTTATAATAATACCGGTGTTGTCACTTTATTAAAAATTACCAAATTTCGGGGAAATTGGAATTAATTCCCGGGAAAAAGGATTATTTCAAAATTCATTAGTATTGTTACTATGATGATTATGTAAAATTTTATATTATATTTGGTCAAGTGTACCTAACCTTTATTATCCTTATGGGTCGGACAGGGTTTTCTTTACATATTGTATATACTTATGTGGATTTTTTATATCTCTTATTACAAACTAGTGCTTCATCGTAATCCCGCCTGATGGTAAGCAGTGATACAATCATTGATAGTAAAGCTTTTCCAGTCCTTCGATGTTTTCGGAATAAACGACTAGGCGAAACGCTTCGTCCAGATCGTAGTGGTTTCAACAACGTGAGGGTGGCTCTGGCTACTCACCGTATGACGGGTCGTCCAATGATGAAATGGGAATAGGGGAATTAACTCATGCAATTCCCTTGCACACTCTCCAAAATGCATCCTTTAGAATACCGACAGGCCGGCTACTCTTCGCCTGTGCACCAGGTTTTGGATAACGGCAATGAGAAATAATTCTGTTAACTTTGAGAACACAGTCTGACTTTACTCACTGCAGTTCAAAGGTCTCTTTTTTTTGTGCGTAAACTGCTACATGCTCCTATGTTAGCCTTATTTATGTTCTGTTAGTGATGGCAACAATATCATCCGCCATTTTGACGCAGGACCATAGATGAGTATAAGTACTAAGTACTAACGTACGCAGGACGACAATTACCGCCAATCATGCTGCCACTACAACTCATCATCATCATCATCTCAGCGTTGATCCCAGTAGCATCCGCAGCTTTTTCAGCTTTAAGTCTGGGGTCCGCTTTACCAGTCTAGTCTTTAACTGCTGATTTTGCCTAAACTTCGAAATTTTCCGTGAAGCGACTGCCGTCTGACCTCCACAACCCGAAGGCGATATCTAAGCATTGCAGTTAAACCAATTGTTAGACTTTTGAGGGCTCCAACAACCCGTAATGACTGCCATTAGATGTTCGTATGCCAACCGGGACCAACGGCGTGCTTTCCGAGCGTGTTTCCGAGCCGTGCTGCCACTACATCATCAACAACCTTTTATCGTCCCACTGCTGGGCACAGGTCTCCTCTCATACAGAGAAGGATTGAGCATAATTATCACGCTTGCTCAATGCGGGTTGGCGATTTCAGACTTTGACTTTCAGATGTTTTCCTTCACCTTCAGTCATTGGTGTCCAAGATATACCTAGAAAGTACATATAACTTTAGAAAAGTTACATTGGTACTTGCCTGACCGGAATCCTGACTCCTGACTGGAATCGAACCCGCGCACTGGTGTTTTAACCACTAGGCCACCACGACGCCACTACAACTATAAGTAAATTAAAAATTAAATAAAAATGTTTATTAATTTAAATATTTCAAATAAATGTTGCGATAACAAAGACCTAGAAGGGCTCTGTATATTTCTTGAAGAAATCTTTTCCAGTAGACCTCCAAAAGAAATGTAACAATGAAATTGTTTGAAAAGGACCAGAATAGGGCCGCAGGTATCGTTTTGAGTTGCGCGAACAACACCTCAAACCATTCCCTTTACTCCCTTTAGCTCACAGTGTGGTGTGTACTGTGACAAAGGCAACAGAAAGGATTTCGAACTTAGGTTACTGCCTTGAAATTTTCCTTTTAAAGCTTTTCATTGGAAAATAAAACAAGATGGCCGTCTAGTAACCAAAATAGATAGAGTAGTTTTTTTTTCATCCTATCCAGACCAAAAGAAAGAGACTATATTTAAAAAAAATAACTTGTATTTAGCAAGTAAAGGTACTGTAGTTTTTCGTATGTTATTTTAGTGGATATATTAGTTAACATAAATCACAATCAAATCTGCTCAAGGCAGGCGTTACTTCCTCTTCGAAATGGTGTATATCTGATTAAACGTATTTTTTACCTTGCATTGTTTATTACGTTTTATTTTTGTGTATCCTGCGACGATGCTGAATGTTATTTTTAAATTTTGGATGAGTCATTAAATCAAAGGATTTTAAGGTTCTTTTTTTATAATTATAAGCTAGTGTTATTATAAGCAGTATAATTATAAGCAGTGATGCAATCGTTGATGGTAAAGCACGCAAGTTTATTAAGAGCCTATTCACTCAAAAAAAAAAAAAAAACTGAGTGAATAGGAAGAAAGATGGTAGTTGAGTGAGGTGATGCAATGCTAAACCCAATAACACGACCAACGATGCTGCGCCAGAGGAAGGTTGATTTGGAGACCCTCCACGACCAAACTCCCGACACAATAACATTTGGCGTAGTGTACCCGGCACACATCGCAACACAACTGCTCAGAGCCTCTTAATCGGCGAACACATTTTGTCAAATGTCTGCTAATAGTTGGGATCGTTTGAATCGAACGGACCAATGGGCGGTCCGAGCGATCCCAACTGACCGTCCTCCGTACCCACTACCCACAATATGCTAATCAAATATTATTCATGTAATGAAGTTGAAATGTTTTTTTTTTTTTTGATTGAGTAGCAATTTTCTCAGGTATGTTAACCCTTATGTGGGTGACGAGGTACCCGGGTGCCCTTGCCATTTTCAAATTCTAAAAAAAGTATGTTTTACGCCCTATAGGTAGCTGAGACTTCCTGAGAGCTCTTAACTATTTAAAAATTGCATATTTTTTAAGTTTTTGACCAAGTTTACTATTTACAATGTTTTGTGGAAACTAAAACATATTTCAAACTCACAATCGAGTGACGAGGTACCCGGGTACCTCTTTGTGTTTTGTGTGACTATGAAGAAAGTTATTTTTATTTCGTAGGAAAATTAAGTAATAAACATTTGTCAAAGTGTTTTATTTCTATAAAAAAAAATACAAATTCTTTGTTTATATAGTATTAGTATAGCTCTTGAAGCGAATGTTACGCCATGATGGACGAGTTCCTGTATTTTCATCACAAACTGGTTTTTGCAGTTAGTGCAAGCTTTTTGAATTTTTCTTTGCTTGCGTTTGAGTTCTCTGTATAGGTAACAACTTCCAACGACTGCAACACGCCCTGTAGAATCTCGTCTAGTCCGATTTATAGTAGTTTTAGATCCAGAAGAAATTGACGGCCTCAGTTCCCGGTCAAGCACGTCCTACATTGCAGATGTCACAATGAAATTTTTTGACTTCTATATTTTTAACACAATTGTAAACTCGATGGTTTCAAAAACTTTCTATGTTTGTCACTCAAGACCAATTATGGGTCATTTTTCATGTAAATGATATATGCTGCCAAAGGTGCAATATCAATGATATAAAAAAAAGTGCTAAAGGCCACTGATTTGTTCTGCGTTTGACGGTATATTCTGCTAACAGCTTATCCATGTTTTCCACTCCACTTTTGGTTTTATTATAACATAAAATCATTTCTGGCTTGGCAGTTTCCTTATTAGTTTCAATAACTGGTGACATGTACATTGATGACAACAACAATACATTGATTATCACAACATTATTACTGCTTTATTGTTTTTAGGTACGTAAGAGCACACAGTCGCTTCTTTGCTAAATAAGAAGTTAGAAGAATAAACAGCCCTCTCCTTGTGTGGTTGCACATTGGCAGGAAGAAACCGTTTATTTTTTCTTACCGTTCCAACTAGTGTCATATTACACGAATTCAAAAAATAAGCTGAGACATTGAGACATTCTGCCTGAATTTTTATATTTAGCCACGAGATCTAATACAGTGAAATCTCCTACATTTGTTTGACGTAAGCCATCACTTGACTTTCCTGTAGGTATATATTTGACCATTTAGGGGGCAGGAATTATTTGCATCACGAGCTCAGAATATTTTTATGCCATACTTTTCAGGTTTTGAAGGCATGTATTGAATAAAGCGAGTCCGCCCACGATATCCATATAGCTGTTCGTCAACGGTAGGTAATACATTCACGAGGCTTGTAGTTTTGCATTATAGCATTTTGATAGCATCATGGGACATCGCAGTCCGAAACAATGGTAGGTGACTGGATTTCCACAGTTCTTCTGCGCCAATAAGCATGTACCGCAACTCCATCATTAATCCGCTTTTATGGCCACAGATTGTCAACTGTTTAGCTTGGCTTAAGTAATAATATTCAAAGTATGTGTAACACAAAAACAGATCTTGATTTGGATACATTACGTATAAACTGTATAAAGGTACCCGGGTACCTCGTCACTCTATTAAAGGTGTTTTATTTGTCACTCACATAAGGGTTAAGAACGTTTACAGTCATACACTGTCAATTATACCTGAAATCAAGGCAAGTTTTTGACATTGATTTTCGCCGATGTCGAGATGACATTACGACTAGATTTTAATGGTAAGTATTTAGTACAGAAACTGGCCTGCAGGAAGAGCAAGTCGGATTTATAAAAATATTTTTTACTTTTTTAGCTCAAATCTCAAGGATTGGATTTCTAACACCACGGTACGCTCTTTAGGACACAGACAACAGAAAGAAAACACGCGAACAAATATATGTATGGCCTACAGGGGGCCTAGTATGAGCTTTTATTACGAGACTCGATCGTCGATATCGAGCGCGTTTGGCGCTCTCATTGGTTGAGAGTTTTTTAGGTGGTAGGCCATAATAACATCGGCTGCCGGCAGAAGTTACCACCCACCAGACAAAGTCTTGCCGCCAAGCGATTCGTCGTGTTCCGGCATGATGTCTGGTGAAGCCGTACGGAGGACGGGTCTGAGCAGTGGTGTTGCGATGTGTGCCGGGTACGATGTGCCTAATGTTGTTGTGTCGGGAGTTTGGTTGTGGAGGATCTACAGATCATCCTCTGGCGCAGCATCGTTGGTCGTGTTGTTGGGTTAAACATTGCATCACCTTTTTTTTTTTTCGGGGTGGAAATCCTCATAGGATGTCCGCCGCCCTAGGGTGGGCGACGGGGTCTGTCAGACTTTTACTGACTAAAACCACCCCGGTGTCTCTTCTATCACGAGCGCGCGTAGGGCCGCGGGAGTCTAAATTCTTCCGCAGCCCCACACTCTCGTGCTGGCCCGGTCTGCCCGGGCCTCGTCTCCGGCACGGGGTAGTGGGGTGTTAAGCTACCCCGTGCATCGCCTCAGAGGCGCGCGCTGACACTCGCGCGCGCCTCCGCCTCGGGGTCCATCGAATAGGGGGCGGGGACTTCCCCATGTCCCTCGCCCCTGGACCCATTCATGGGGGGCGGAAGAGGGCGTTATCCGCCCTTCTTCGGCGCCCGGTGCGTCTTCTGCGGCCCGGGAAGGGAGTTGAGATCTCCCTCTCCCGTTCCGCAGCTTCCTTCTGCGACATCACGTCCTCGCAGAAGGACACCACCGCGTCCCACGACTCTGCGCTGCCGGCCATCCTCCGCACTACTGCCGGCAGCGTCAGGTCGCCTCCTACTTCATTTGTGAGGACACGGCGCTGCTCCTCCCAAGCTACACACTCGGAGAGCGTGTGCTGCGCCGTGTCCTCCCCGCATTGGACGCAGTGGTGGCATCGAGCGTCCGGCTCCCTGCCTAGGCGACACAGGTACTTACCGAAGCAGCCGTGCCCTGACAGCACCTGAGTCACCCTGAACGACAGGGAGCCATGCCTTCTCCCGAGCCAGTCGTCGAGTACTGGCCGGATCGCCTCGACGGTAGCGAGGCCGGCGGTTAGAGGCGGCGGCTTAGAAAAGTTCAAGCGATTCGTCGTGTTCCGGCATGATGTCTGGTGAAGCCGTACGTTGCGATGTGTGCCGGGTACGATGCGCCAAATGTTGTTGTGTCGGGAGTTTGGTCGTGGAGGGTCTCCAGATCAATCTCCCTCTGGCGCAGCTTCGTTTGGTCGTGTTGGTCTTGGGTTTAACATTGCATCACCTTTTTTTTTTTTCGGGGTGGAAATCCTCCTAGGATGTCCGCCGCCCTAGGGTGGGCGACGGGGTCTGTCAGACTTTTACTGACTAAAACCACCCCGGTGTCTCTTCTATCACGAGCGCGCGTAGGGCCGCGGGAGTCTAAATTCTTCCGCAGCCCCACACTCTCGTGCTGGCCCGGTCTGCCCGGGCCTCGTCTCCGGCACGGGGTAGTGGGGTGTTAAGCTACCCCGTGCATCGCCTAGTGCCTCCGCCTCGGGGTCCATCGAATAGGGGGCGGAGACTTCCCCATGTCCCTCGCCCCTGGACCCATTCATGGGGGGCGGAAGAGGGCGTTATCCGCCCTTCTTCGGCGCCCGGTGCGTCTTCTGCGGCCCGGGAAGGGAGTTGAGATCTCCCTCTCCCGTTCCGCAGCTTCCTTCTGCGACATCACGTCCTCGCAGAAGGACACCACCGCGTCCCACGACTCTGCGCTGCCGGCCATCCTCCGCACTACTGCCGGCAGCGTCAGGTCGCCTCCTACTTCATTTGTGAGGACACGGCGCTGCTCCTCCCAAGCTACACACTCGGAGAGCGTGTGCTGCGCCGTGTCCTCCCCGCATTGGACGCAGTGGTGGCATCGAGCGTCCGGCTCCCTGCCTAGGCGACACAGGTACTTACCGAAGCAGCCGTGCCCTGACAGCACCTGAGTCACCCTGAACGACAGGGAGCCATGCCTTCTCCCGAGCCAGTCGTCGAGTACTGGCCGGATCGCCTCGACGGTAGCGAGGCCGGCGGTTAGAGGCGGCGGCTTAGAAAAGTTCAAGCGATTCGTCGTGTTCCGGCATGATGTCTGGTGAAGCCGTACGTTGCGATGTGTGCCGGGTACGATGCGCCAAATGTTGTTGTGTCGGGAGTTTGGTCGTGGAGGGTCTCCAGATCAATCTCCCTCTGGCGCAGCATTGTTGGTAGTGTTGTTGGGTTGAACATTGCATCACCTCGATCAACTGCCGTCATCCTTCCAATTCCTTAGTTTTTTAAGTGAATAGGCTTAATAAACTAGTGCGCTTTACCATGAACGATTGCATCACTGCTTACCATCAGGCGGGATTGCAGTCAAGCACTAGTTTATAATTATTAAAAAAAAAGAGTTCTTACAACCTTGAAGCGGGCCAATCGATGAGTCAAACGCGCTCGATATCGACGATCAAGTCTCGTAATGAAAACTCATACTAGGCATACAGGTAGTTGTTCCGGGTCTGGCTGTTTGTGTACCATGTTAGTTTATATGTTTCTAAACATATTCACGATACTGGAGAAATTCCTAGTGTAGGGCAACGTTTTTTTTTTTAAGAAGTGGCTGACTTAATTGCAAGAAATAAAATAAAGAAAATGTATTTTCTCAAAAGAAGATTACATATACGTATAAATTATGACAAGTCGTGGTGGCCTAGTGGTTAAAACACCAGCCTCTCAAGTATGAGTTCGCGGATTCAATTCCAGGTCAGGCAAGTACCAATGTAACTTTTCTAAAGTTATATGTACTCTAAGTATAAGTAAAGTAAGTATATCTTGTTAGTAAGTATAATCCATAAGTATATCTTCCAATGACTGAAGGTGAAGGAAAACATCTTGAAGAAACCTGGACGTTAAGTCTGAAATCGCCAACCCGCATTGGGCAAGCGTGGTGATTACGCTCAATCCTTCTCTGTATGAGAGGAGACCTGTGCCCAGAATGGGGCGATAAAAAAGGTTGATGATGATGATGATAAATTACGAAAGAATTCAAAACTCTAATGAAAGTAACAGCGTCTCTTAATTTCTTAAACCAGGGAAGCTTGGTTTTCGGGCGAGAAGATGTATTAAATCCTTGCTGAACCGTAGCCACGGTTTTGTACCAGATTATAAAATGTCTATGTTCCCATTCAAATTGACAGCCCTGGCACTTACCAAAGCACTTACCAAACATCGTTTGGATCCAGATATAAAAGAAGGAAAACTAAAAAAGCAGGTAAATGCGGGTCTCCTAATTATAGCCTTTCATAGAGCAGGCTTATTTACCTGTAGTTTTTTTTTTTTTTTTGTTCTGGCCCTCCACGGTTTGTGTTAGCCAATGACGAGTAAAAGGTAGGGAAACGGAATAATGGTAAAATGGAACGTAAAATTTGGATATTTATCTGTAAGATATAGGATCAGTTTAAGGAAAAAATATTTACACATATTACAAAAGAGGATGAGGGTATGAAATGGATGGATATTTACAGTTTTATTTTATTTAATGAGATGAATGTAGCTATACTTTTATATACATTGATGTCGTTAGTGTGAAGTAAGGCAATAATGGAAGTTGGAAAAGGAATATTAAGAGATAAAAGACTGTCTATAAAGGAAGTGCGATCATAAAGAGGACAGGAGAGGATGATATGATTTAGATCACCAACATCTGTTCCACACACACAAACAGGGTCGTCAACAATTTTCAGCCTGGCGAGATGAGCTGGGGAACAAACATGTCCTAATCTCATGCGCGTCAAAGTTGACGTCTCAATCTTACTAAGTTTTGCTTTTATGAACCACGGCTTTGCAGGAAGTTCTGGTTGAATACGGGCATAATGTTGCCCCTTTGATTTACTGCCAGAATCCCATTCCTCCTGCCAGGCGTTTTTTAAAAAAGATTTTGGTAAAGCCACAAGGTCTTGACAATAGTTTTCATATGGAAAGAAATCACCGCCTTGCACTGCATCACTTGCTAGTTTATCCGCCACATTATTACCATGGATGCCAGTGTGACTTGGTATCCAAATAAACTGTAAATCAAACCCCTGCAGCTGAAGTGAGAATGCTATTTCCCTTATTTTAAAAATAATATGTAATTGCGATTTTTGTTTGAATGGAAATTTGGCAATTGCTTGAAGAGCGCTTAATGAATCTGTGAAAATTATAGCTTTTTTAAGTTTACACATACGAACATATTCGACGGCCCTAAGTATTCCGAAGCATTCACCCGTATAAACAGAAGTCTCGGGAGGAAATTTAATTTTTTGAACTATATCATATTGTGTATGGTAAACCCCTACACCTACACAGTCAATTGCAGCAGGTTTAGAAGCATCAGTGTAAATGCAATGGAAATCAATAAACTGCTCAGATATTAATCGGTTAAATTTTAATTGAACACAGGGATCAGATTTACTAACAAAATTATATATTATACTGGGAGAAAAGTGTAAACTGTCATAACTGACGCAAAATAAAGGGAGTTTATTTGAACGGTGCGTAGGGGAAGAGAGGGAAATGAACTTCTTGCAACTAACAACTAAACAGGGTGGAGATTTGTTGGACCAGTAGCTTGAAAATTCAATTTCAGACAGTAACAGTTGCAGTTTAGGGATGAGAGGATGACTAGAGAACTGTAGAATTCTGAAGAAATACTTGTCCGAGAGAAACTGCCTCCTAAGACGTAAAGGGGCTTCGCCGCACTCCACTTGGAGTGCATTCACTGGACTGGACTTCATTGCACCCGAAATAACACGTAGCGCTTTAGATTGTATTATATCTAATTTTTTGAAGGCCTTGACACTACCAGGTTCTACAATAAATAGACCGTAGTCTAAGAGGCTTCTAATAATTGCATTGTAAATCAACTTTAAGGAAGAAGGATGTGCGCCCCACCAAACACCTGAGAGGCACCTCAACATATTTAGGTGTTTTTCACATTTATTAGCTATATAATCGCAATGTGGGATACTACTCAGTTTGGAGTCTAAAATAACACCAGGTATTTAAAGTTGTCTTTAATAGGGATTTGGACGTCTTTATAAGTAAGGTTTACTTGAGGAATATTTCTTTTGCGGGTAAAACAACAGTTGCGCATTTAGAGATGGATAATTCCAAACCATTCACATGTAACCATGACGATAATAACGATAAAGCAGAAGTAACAACAGAGCAAGCTTGTTCTATGGAATTACTTGAAAAATAAAGCAGTAGATCATCGGCATACTGCAGTATTTTTACTTCATTGTTTATGGATAAATCTAAATCAAATGTGTAAATGTTATATAAGAGGGGACTAAGCACAGATCCCTGCGGGAGGCCTCTCCATACCTTGCGAGATAAGTGATGATCTTCAAATGGCATATATAATGTACGGTCTGTTAAAATATTTATTATAAAGTTGGATAGATTGTGTGGTACTTTTAAAACATCTAATTTGTTTTTTAATACGGAAAGTAAAACGTTATCATAGGCCGCGTTTATATCTAAGAAAACTGCAACTGTAGACTGATTTTTGGAAAATGAGGAACGGATATCGGTGGTTAAAATACTTATACAGTCAGTGGTACTTTTTCCTTTTCTAAAACCGTATTGCGAACAGCTCAGTAGGCCTTCGCTTTCAATGTGCCATTCTAGACGGTTTTTTAATAAATGTTCTGTTAATTTAATTAACACTGAGGATAGAACTATAGGTCGGTAAGAAGAAACGTCCGAAGGATTTTTATTCGGTTTTAAAAATGGCAACACCATTTGACATTTCCATTCGGATGGAATGTTTCCCGTTTTCATGATAGAGTTGATTACTTTTAAATAATAATTAAGAATATTATCACTTAGATTCGCAAAAAATGAGTATGGAATGCCATCAAGACCTGGAGCAGAATCTACTGCATTTAGTACTACGCCTTTTAGCTCATTTAAGGTGAATGGGAGATGCAAAGTCCTAGGAGAATCGGCCGTGACAGATTCACATGATGTGTTGTTATTATCTTGGGGAACCCACGGTGGAGCAAGTTTATCTAAGAATTCGGTAGCTAGGGAATTGGGAATAGGAGGAGATGGTTGTGTAAATGCAGACCTATATCTACGTATGTTTTGCCAAACTATAGTTGGGTGAGTATTGGGAGATATAGTTGTGCAGAAACTCTGCCAACCTGCATATTTTTTCTTTTTCAAAAATTTCTTAGTTTCTGTATTAATAGTGATTAGGGCGTCAAAGTTAGCATCGGACATGTCAAGATTATAATTGAATTCTGCTTTTTTACGTTTTTTAATGGCATCTGTACACTCTGAATCCCACCATGGAGGCCTAGGAATTGAATGAGAGCTATTATTTTTAACAGGGAACACTTCATCTGCTGCTGCCATTAGTAACTTGGTTAAAGACCTAGCACACGCATTTTCATTACCATTACAAATAGGCGGTAGAGAAGAAAAGTTTGAATCAGCAGTGGTTCTATATTTTTCCCAATTGATGTTATTCCTATCAGGGACTTTATGTTTAAGGTTTGATGTTTTTCTAGAAATGGTTGGTTTAGGGAATGGGGTGGACATAACTATTGGGAAATGGTCACTACCATAAGTAGAGGATAGTGTATACCAAGTTAGTGAAGAGGCTAAGTTAGGAGAACAGATAGATAGGTCAATAGCACTTGTACTCTGATTAGGAGCAGAACGACGTGTAGGAGCACCTGTATTCAGGATACATAGGTTTAGATGGTCTATTATATCTAATAATTCATCCCCATGGTTACTGGAAATTGAACAACCCCATAATTGGTGGTGGCAATTGAAATCTCCCAATATTAGTAGGGGTGTTGGAAGAAGAGAAAAAAGATGGTTAATCTCAAGAAGTAAAGAAGAAGATGGATGAGGAATATATAAGGAAACAATACAAATGTTAAATACATTAATAGCTACAATTGAAATATCCTCACTATGAGGAGGTAAAGGGATAATAGAGAAAGGAATAGAATTCTTTATGAGAATAGCTACTCCACCATACCCATCAGATCTATCATCTCTAATGGTATAGTAATTATTTATTTTAAAAACATGATTTGGCTTGAGCCAAGTTTCTGCTAATGCAAAAACTGAAGGTTCATATTTATTGAGTAAATGAATTAAATCACTTTTTTTGCTTATCAGGCTGCGGCAGTTCCACTGCATTATTTTGGAGAGTCTGTCCATTGTTAATGGGAAGAGAGAAAAGGTTTAAATAAGAGGCAACGTTGGACGGTGAAATATTATACTGTGAAAGAAGTTGAATTAATGCTGTAATAAAATCATTAGTTGACAAATTATTTGTTTCACTATCTTCTACCTTTCTTAAGGCACAACCATTAGCTGACTGTGGTGCACTATATTCCTGAATTAAAGCATTATGAGAATCTTTATCATACCCATATGAAGGTTTTGGAGGGGATCTAGGTCTTAAAAATGTTGTCTTTTTGTGGCTAGTAGTGGGGGAATCTATATTTTTGGGTATTCTGTTAAATGATGGAAGAGCAGGTTTACTGGAGAAGTTATTGGATGGGGAAGAAAGAAGCGTCTCTGCATAGGTTCTGCTTACTGGAGGGTGAACTTTCAGGGCTTCAGCGTAGGACACAGAGTTTTGAGCCATGTATGTCTTGATTTGTTTTTGCCTAGAAAATTCAGGGCAAGATTTACTTGTGGCAAAATGATAACCTGAACACATGCAGCAAGAAGGGTCTTTATCTCTATTACAGGTATCCCCTGTGTGATTCTGACCACACTTAAAGCATCTAGGCTTAGACCTACACTGTACCTTTGTGTGACCATATCTACAGCAATGGAAACACTGGATAGTAGGGAAAATATACAAGTCTACCGGAAGGGCATTGTAGCACATAAATATTCTTTTTGGCAGGACCTGACCATCAAAAGTAATTACAATTGACTGTGTAGGTTTCCAAACAACAGAGCCTTCAATTATGGTTTTAAAATTTAGCCGTCTCACTTTCAAAATAGGGCCGCAACCAATAGGTACTGAGATGTTACTGATAATTTCCTCTGGAGACCATTCTGCCGGAACCCCTCTAACTAACCCTATACGAGTAACATTGAATGTCGGAATGTAAGCTTTGAATTGTTCTGCTTCAAGATTGCCATTGTTTATAAAAGAATTGGCGTCTACAAAATTTGAAAAAGCTAATGAAATTTTGTTACGCCCTATGCGCTTCACACTTCCATTGATGATATTGGGAATGTTGTTTTTTTTTAGAAATTTCCCAAATGTAATGGGGTGCAAGGTGGTGCCATCGTTTTGTGACAAAGTTTGTTTTTGCACATGAATAATGTAAGGTGCACAATCGGTTTTATCATATGTGATCCGTCCTACAGGGGTGGAGGGACTCTGAGAGGTAATAGTTTGGACCGTATCGATAATTTTGTTTGTAGTATTCGTGTTAATAACTTTTTGTTCAGTTTCATGCAAGTGAGCATCCTGACAACCACAACTAATTGTATCTGAGCCATGATGTCGACGACGACGTTTGTTGCAGTGTTTGCATACAGAAATGCGGCTTCTTTTTAAAGAACGGGTCGAGGTGGACCCATCGGTGTCCATGCCAGACTCATTGGACTGTATGGTTACGAATTGCCCTGCCGGTGGGACAAAGTCCCCCGGATCGGGCGGCTCATTCATACTTAGTTTCTATATACTGATAAAAGTTTGACTTACCAAGCGATGAAATGTACAAAACTAAACTAAATTTATACAAATTAACAGAATATATACAATACACTACAGCTACTGATCTTATATATACTTAAAAATTATTTTATTTTATAAAAACTCAAAGGACGGGCCCGCCAAGTTCGAAAGTTTCCCGCGCTTTTCTACCTGTAGTTATACACTTTTATACTTGACAGCGGCTCTTTGGTGAATGCATAGACTATAAATGATTTCATACGTGGAAAGCGCGGGTTAATTCGCGGGCTATGAAGACCGGGAGCGGTGAATGGTGAACGTAATTATTCCATTCACTCTAACCGGTAACGAAGAGAATATTATTTTCATCCCACCATCTCGGAAAGAGTATTTTTAATCTTCAATATCTGACTGGAAAAGCCGTTTTTATTCTCTAGAGGATAAAGTAAATTGAATTTAGAACATCGTGTGCACTAAATTTGTAAATTAAAAAAAAACATTAAACCTATTTACTGTTACCTCTATGGTGCCGAATATATCATTCAACTTTTTTTTAATTTGTTAAAAACTCAGACTCGGAACCTTCTTGGTGTTCTTTTTTTAATTTTCTTTGTACGCGGTTCTTTACGCGGAATTTTTCACGTCATTGTTAAACCTTATATTAAAAAAAAGAAACTTGAAAACAAGTGAAAAACTAAAATGAGTGATTCTAGCAACGAGGAAGTTTGTTTGACGCCAACAGAATTGACTGAAACTGTTAATAATGCGCAAATGAGCTTTCTACCTCAACAATCACGCGAGAAGTATTTAAAACAGTACGATATGTTCAACACGTGGCGACTAGCAAAAGGAGCCAAAACTTTCTCAGAAAACGTTTTGCTGGCATATTTTATAGAATTATCCGAGAACAAGAAAGCAAGCACTCTATGGAGTACGTATTCGATGCTAAAAGCAACAATAAAGATGAAAAAAGACATACATATCGATACCTATCCTAAATTAGTAGCATTTTTAAAAAGAGCCTCATCTGGTCATCATCCAAAAAAATCGAAGGTTTTCACAGTATCTGATATTGAAAAGTTTCTTAA
Organism: Sesamia nonagrioides; assembly: GCA_017933935.1. Classification (NCBI taxonomy): domain Eukaryota; kingdom Metazoa; phylum Arthropoda; class Insecta; order Lepidoptera; family Noctuidae; genus Sesamia; species Sesamia nonagrioides. Next base: position 193,582 of record JADWQK010000099.1, read on the forward strand.
CGAAGCACCCGATTCCGTATATTTGGCGGCAAAAGTAAGTCAGTTGCACATTCAGTATCTACTTAAGTACATATATTAATCTCAATTAAATAGTATACTTAGTAAATGTTGATAGGCATAATTATGCGTTCATATAAATTTTATTCATTTATCTACTACAATACTCTTTACATTGCAGGTTGTTCTTATTATTGGAATAAACGGAGCATGTCGAACTAATGAACTAACACAACTTAATGTCAAAAACATTGAGAAACATTCAGATGACTTACTATTAATTAATTTACCTAATACAAAGACAAAAAAAGTAAAAAAACTAAAACCCAACTACGACAAAAAACGTCACTGAAAAAGTATAAAACAAGATTTTCAGAATACTGAACTGAACAAAGTTGCTAATGTAGTTGCAAGTAAATGGACACAGTCAAGATGCCTTCATTGTAAATTGACAATAATGTCATACAATACTATTCTGAAGTATGCTATATTCACTACGTAGAGATAAATTTTCATGTTTGGAAAGGCGTAGTCACACGTTGTCAAGGTGCTACGGTAGGTATATGTAACGTGTGACTACGCCTTTCCAAACATGAAAATTTATCTCTACATAGTGAATATTGCATACTTCAGAATAGTATTGTATGATATTATTGTCAATTTACAATGAAGGCATCTTGACTGTGTCCATTTACTTGCAACTACATTAGCAACTTTGTTCAGTTCAGTATTCTGAAAATCTTGTTTTATACTTTTTCAGCGACGTTTTTTGTCGTAGTTGGGTTTTAGTTTTTTTACTTTTTATTATTTGGACTATTTTGGTGTTAAAGTGTACTTATGCCGCATAATATTAACAAAAGTTAAATTGATTAACTAAAAACTAGGTATTTGACATATTACATATACACGCACATATAACAACAAAAGTCCGAAGGTATGTAGTGCAGAGGACATTTTTATGGGAGTTTTAGCCAGTTATCAAACTGTTTCCGCCTTCACCGCGTGGAGTTACTCTCATCCTATGTCGTTTTCATTAGTGCATTACATATTCTATTAATGTGCACACTGCTCTACATTGCATAAAGCGATTCACAGTTCCCGTGATCCGTTCCGTGAAAGCATTCTTGTAATTATGAACAAGCATAAAGTACTCGTGAAGCTCTTTCACGAGATACTAAGCACGGTATATTTATTTTAATTTTATATTAACATAGTACTTTTTGTCCGCTAGAGGGCGCTATACTAAATTTGGTGACAAGCTTTATAGCTCATAACTAACAGAATATCAAGGCCCTTCTAATGGTACTGCAGTGGTCTTATCCTGATAAGTAGTAAAGAAACTATGAACGAAAAGATGTGAATTATATGCAACCAGCCCATGAATACAGGTAAAGTCACAAGAAAATGCTAGCAATATATATATATTCAAAATGTACAAGTAAAGCGCTTTCAAATGATACCAAACACGGCATATTTATCTTAAGTTTATTTTTTTACTCTATATGTTTTGTCCGCTAGAGGGCGCCACATTAGTTTTTGTGAAACCGTATATAGCCTATAACCAGCGGACAATTAAGACGCTTCTAATGATATGTCATTTGTCAAGTTCTGATAAGTAGTTTAGAAGTTACGAGGGAACAGATGAACATACCTACATACATACATACATACATACATAGCCTGTCAAAATCATAACCCTCCTTTTGCTTTGCCGTAGTCGGGTAAAAAGAGACCACAACTTTGTCATTCGCAAGGAATACGTATAGATTGTTGAGAAATATCAAGCCTTACGGCCGCCTAACACTCCAATCAATCGTTTTTTCTACAGTATCGCAATGGAAAGTGTGTTAGACAGCCTATGGGTACTAATAAAATTGGCAGTATCCCACGAGAAATAGCAACATTTCTTGAACTTCCAGAACCCCTGTTGTACACGGGTCATTGTTTCCGACGAACTTCAGCCACACTTTTGGCTGATTCCGGAGCTGATCTCCTGACCCTTAAGCGCCACGGAGGCTGGAAGACCATTGCAGTTGTAGAGGGATACATAGAGGATTCCATCCAAAATAAGTCTAAAATATGTGAAGGCATCGTAGGAGCCATTACACTGAAAGAGCCTCAATCGGAAACTTGGACTGGCCCTTCTACATCAAAAATAAGCCGTTATGAAACACCTAACCATCTCCCTCTCTCTCCAACATTCACGCCAAGGGAATCCGATGAATCGGTACAACTATTAAGTATGACAGACAGTTTACCGAAAAACAGTACACAAGTGACTAACACCAATATTACAGTACCAAACAAAAATATTACACTCAATTTAAATAACTGTTGCAACGTTACTTTAAAATTTTCTTAATTATACTTTAGTATTATTTTATTATAATTTAAAGATTATTCTGTAATACTTACCTGTCATAATGTAGTAATTAATACCTAAACTGAAATAAAAGTGTACCTATCTTGTGATTGTAAACATTTTTTTATTGCATTTAGTCATTTCCTCGCTGAGGTGGAATGAAAAGTTACGTGTTGCACTCGAGTGCAAAGATTTTTCACCTCGTGTCCTTTTGATTCCCTCGCTAACGCTCAGGATTCTAATTTTGAATCACTCGCTGCGCTCGTGATTCAATTTTAGAATCCTTCCCTTGCTCGGTCATCAAAATTGAACACGCGGTTAAAAAGCAACTTTGCACTCTTGTATAACAAATAACTATTATATATGTAGAACGTTAACTATATTTTCTATAGCACTTTTTTATGTTATTATGAGTTTGCTTTGGATGATAATTAATTTTCTAAACTAATGATTTTGGGTCATACAATACTTAGATGTTCATAAATTACCTACGAATTTTCCAGAAAATTATGAACGCATTTTTTTCTAATGACGTTTACATTATTTAATAAACATTATTTCGGTTGAATAATAAATAGTGTTTATGCTCAGAGTGTGGGGGCCGAAGCATCGGTGTGAAGGTGAAATGACAGGGTCCCGCGGCTGATGAGATTTTTAACGAGCGCCGAACGACCACGCTTGCGGAAAACGTCCAATTAATTTGTAACATCTATTTATATTGCCAATTTTATTTTGTATTTCCTCTTTCCGTAATTGTGTTTGTTTGTTTGATGGATACATTTTATGTTTTTATATAATATGTTTTTAGGCCTTTAGTACTTTTTTTTGTCGTCCGTGATTTTTTGGCAACAGCGTTACTGCTTTGGACGGTCAAGTGTTAAAAAAGTCACACATTTTCGCCGTATGACATTAGTTTCTCCTACATTATGGATTTCTCCAGTATAGCGACGTGTAAAAAAACTTGAGTTGATATACAACGTGTAACATAAAGGGTATATACATAAGAAAGGCATGGCATCTTTACATGATATCAAACGATATTTGAAGGGTTTTTTAATCCTATCTCTTTATGTTAGGAAGTTATGAGGAGAAACACCGCCTGTGATAGGCTACTATCATACTAGTCGCACAGAGATATGAAGACATTTATCGGATTTTGGCAAGTAACGTGACGGGTAACGAGTAGTTATTAATATATGTAGTGTGCTGCCACGTTTGTTATGATTTTATTTTAAGAAACACACGAAACCGAAAATTTGGTACCAATTTTTTGAGTATTTTATTTTGAGTTGAAACCCTTCCGATATCGTTTGATATCATCTAAAGATGCCATGCCCTTGGTATGTATATACCCTTTTTGTTACACGTTGTATATAAGCCAGCAAGGTAATTACTTATCACACTATCAGTATCAATGGGTTTCATTTTGACAGTTCAACAACATTCATTGCGTTATTTACGTTGTTGAGTAGACACATTTTCGAACACAATCAATTCGAACATATTGCTGATCCATTGCTCCATGCAATGGATCAGCAATATGCTTCGAATTGCTTTCAACTGATAGCAATAGTGTGTTACGTAATTAGGGTGCGGGGCTTATTCAATTAGCTAAAAAACTACGCGCACTACTAAACTATTTGTAGACCATACAAAACATTTGTTCCATACGAGAATTGAACCCGCGACACGCAGTCGATCGCTCTCCTACTGCACCAATTGTGTCGTCAAGAATGTTATATTCATTAAAATAAAGTTGATAATTATTTAATTTGAAATAACATCAATTTGGAATAGACCTGGAAATTTTTGGTGGAAACTTTTATGCGAGCGAGTTTCCACCCTTACGTTGTTGACAACACAACGACCCGAACGAAGCGTTTCGCCTCGTCTTTTATAACGTGTACATCGAGGGACTGGAACAATTTGCCAGCGGCGGTGTTTCCGTTGGACTATAATTAAAGTGTCTTCAAGGCTAGAGTGAATAGGCTCTTAATAAACTAGCGCGCTTTACCATCAAAGATTGAATTACTGCTTACTATCAGGCGGGATTGCGGTCAAGCACCAGTTTATAATTTATAAAAAAAAAACTTGAGGATATGAACATCTAATCACAATCAGGCTGAAATGATGCACGGCTACACATCATGCTATATACAATATGTAAAGAAAACCCTGCCCGACCCAAGGATAATAAAGGTTAGGTAAACACTTGACCCAATATAATATAAAATACGTAATCATCATAGTAACAATACTAATGAATTTTAAAATAATCTTTTTTTCCGCGAATTAATTCCAACTTCCCCGAAATTTGGTAATTTTTAAAAAAGTGACAATACAATTTTGAGGTTACGCTTATGCGATTCGACCACGCGTCGCGTGTCCTGCCCCCCGTCGCCCGCGGAAGGGTGTCCTACTGCACATGTAATAAGTTACGTCTTTTTGCAAAATAATATTTATTTTTATAGGGGGATTTTTTTAAACTTTTGCCGGGTTTGTCGGCATTAGTAGAATCAGTTATCGATACCTAACAATACCTTCACGGATCGAATAGGGTTTTCTTTACATATTGTATAACGAGTATAAGCTGACTACTGCTTGTACGAAAAATCTATACAATACGAGGTCAACTAAAATTAAAAAGGGATAAGCATGATTTGCACTCGAGTGTACACTGCCCGCTAACACCACAAATCACTAAATACGTTTAGCACTAAACATATTATTATAATCAGCCAAAAACTTTTTAGTAGGTACGTAACAGAAAATCATCTAGGCTTCTCTATGTATAATCTCTCACGCTGCAATGCCTTTCCCGCACAAAGGCGAACTTTGTCCACATTTTGCATCCATTGATGGATTAGTGTGTCCGGAATGAACAGCCGAATCATTCCTATCACCATGCGGCGGAGGTGGATGATAAACGGATTACGACAGTCGCTGTATGAGGGATCGATCCGTCTGCATTCTGCAGGTTGAATATTGTGCCGTGACTTGTGACGATTCGGAGCGATGTTTGTGATTGGAGTAATTTTGTTTGGTGGATATTTCCTTAGAAAAATATGTTTAGGTTGGCTACTACGTGAGCCCCTGTTAGCATGTATTCCTGGTCTTTTATACCGAGTAGATTTCGATATACCGCCAGAGGCAAATTATTCCAGTCCTTCGGGACTGGAATAATTTGCCTCTGGCGGTATGTCCGTCTGACTACTGCCGATGGATGCGGGCAGCACAAGACCGGTCATTGTGGACAGCCTTGGGGGAGGCCTTTGTCCAGCAGTGGACCTCTATTGGCTGAAGAAGAAGAAGAAGAAGAGTGTATAGGCTCTTAATAAACTAGTGCGATTTACCATCACTGCTTGTATCACTGCTTGTATCACTGCTTACCATCAGGCGGGATCGCGGTCAAGCTCTAGTTTATAAAGTTAAAAAAAAAAGACATTTTTTTTATATATTATAATGCTTTATAATACTTGTATAAAAAAAAAATGTTTTTTTTTTTTTTAACTTTTAACTGCTTACCATCAGACGGGATGCGATCGTTGATAGTAAAGCGCGCTAGTTTAATAAGAAAACGCGCGTTAGTTTATTGAGATTCTGAATCAGCACCCTGCACCCTAATTGCCTAACATGCTATACAATATGTTAAGAAAACCCTGTCCGACCAATAAGGATAATAAAGGTTAGGTAAACACATGATCAAATAAAATATGAAATTTTATATAATCATCATAGTAACAATACTAGTGACTTTTGAAGTAATCTTTTTTTCCCGCGAATTAATTCCAACTTCCCCAAAATTTGGTAGTTTTTAAAAAGTGACAGCATACGTGCCGCGTGCCCTGCCCCTCTTCGCCCGCGCCTGTATGGCCTACCGCACATGTTTTAAGTTTCCTCTTTTTGCGAAATATTTTTTTTAAGGGGGATTTTTTTTTAAGCTTAGCCCAGCTTTGTAGGCATTGGTATAATCAGTTATCGATACCTAACAATACCTTCACGGATCGGACAGGGTTTTCTTTACTTATTGTAGATAGAGAAAAAGAATAAATTACACGTGGGGTGAATCTGCCAATTTAGCGAAATATCTATATGAATCTATAAACATCATGTCATCCTGTCCTCAACTAGGTAATCCTGTACCTTAGGAGACAGAAATATGTACCTATAATTCATTCCCTATACTGTATTAGTTAAGTAGATGTGTTTTAAAATGAATGAATAAAATAAAAATAATTGTTGAATGTGCCTAGTGTCAGTGTTACGTCAAAGTCCAATTATAATAACGTGTTTTAAATGTGTTTAGCCTAAACATTTGCTAAACACTGTTTGGTGGTAGCAGGGTTCAGACTTCTCCCGTTCCCGTGGAAGAAGCTTTTCCCCGATAGCGTTCCTCCATTTGTGTCTGTTCATGGCGCCATATAGCGCGGCGTGTAGTGGGGTATCTAGTGTGTAGCGAATCTGGTCAGTCCATCTTGTTTGGCTGCAGCCTCTAGATCTTAGGTTTAAAATTATCATAACAATATCTTTGCAAATTCTCAATTTCGTCACAGATACATAGCAGAATAGTAGACTGACAATTACCTACATATGCCGACTTTTTTTAAAATATGAAACTGGCTGTTTAGAAACTCATATGGCCGCAACTTTTTTTAATTAGTTTTTTTTTATACTTAATACTCTTCACAGCTGACAGCAGTTCTATTTTTAAAATTCATTCCGGCCCAGTGGGAAGTAATTTGTATGACAATTTCCCTCTATAGGAAGGGAAGCAGCATATTCCACCTAATAATCAGATCAAACCAACACCACTTTCAGAGTATGAGAAATGAAAACAAACAATCTCTTCAGCCTCAATAATAATACAGATAAAATGACCCATAGTGACACACAACTTGATATCACTGTCATCTTATGTACAACTGATGACGGATTGATTATATGTGCCTGACAATCAAACGAGTGACCTATTATTAAAATATATAGTTAACGTACTGCAATGATTACCATATGTAGTTCTTAACTCAATTTCTTAACGATTATATTGCGTGACTCTTTAAAAATAGTTTTTATGTTGATTGACGTGCTTGCAAATATAAGTATTAGCGGATTATCTACGATTAGGACGATAAATATGTACACGTATGTTCTCTCAATCACAAATATTAATTTACCTAGATTCCGGCCCAGTGGGAAGTAATTTGTATGACAATTTCCCTCTATAGGAAGGGAAGCAGCATATTCCACCTAATAATCAGATCAAACCAACACCACTTTCAGAGTATGAGAAATGAAAACAAACAATCTCTTCAGCCTCAATAATAATACAGATAAAATGACCCATAGTGACACACAACTTGATATCACTGTCATCTTATGTACAACTGATGACGGATTGATTATATGTGCCTGACAATCAAACGAGTGACCTATTATTAAAATATATAGTTAACGTACTGCAATGATTACCATATGTAGTTCTTAACTCAATTTCTTAACGATTATATTGCGTGACTCTTTAAAAATAGTTTATACGTTGATTGACGTGCTTGCAAATATAAGTATTAGCGGATTATCTACGATTAGGACGATAAATATGTACACGTATTGTTACGGACGACATCGCGTTGATTGTGTAAAATATGTGAAATGTCGATAAGTAGTTTGTATAGCTAGAATAAGTATTAAAATGTAAACTCTGATTTAATTGGTAAATAAAACATATTGTGATTGGCTGTAAAGAGGTGCGACAAGGACTAGAGAGAGATAAAAACATCGCGTGATCAAAGCCGAATCAGGATTGGCTGATCAAAAAGCTCCATGTCGCGCCCCTAGCACAACTTGTACCCAGGTAAAAATGTACTTAAGAAGGTGGGTTGCTCACAAAAATCGTTAGTCGTTGCAAAGGTGAGTCGCCCCCCAAGACCTTCTCGGAAGCGACGCGCAACCCTGTAGGAGCAACAGGCGCCGCAGCCCCCCCTCCCTCAGCCCCTCCTGGCCGAGCGGAGGAAAAAAATAATCCGACGGTAGACGCAAAATCTACCGACGGAACGGATAAGACAGCGACGAAAAAAAAGTTGCGCTACCCTCCACTGGTGGTGGAGAAACTCCCACAGTGGGCGCACCACTTCCGCGTCCTTAAGGGAAAACTGGGGCGTGCCCCCAGTGCCAGACCGTTCGGGGAGGGGGTGAAGTTCACCCCCCAAACGGACACCGAGTACCGTCTGATACAAAAGTATCTGACGGTACTCGAAAAAGAGGAAAACATCCCCTGGTTTTCCTACTCCCTACCAGCGGAGCGGAGCCACAAGGTGGCCATAAGGGGGCTGCCTGCGGACACGGCGCCGGCAGATATAGAGGAGGACCTACGCGCGCTGGGGTTCCAGCCGGAGTATGTTCGCGTCATCAAGGCGCGACAAGGACGACCCGGCTGTATATTCCACGCCGTGCTGAAGAAGACTCCGAATCTTCTGCCGGGCATCTATGAGGTAAGGGAGATCCTCTGCATGCCCGGTGTTAGGATCGAGGCGTGGCGTGGCAAGAGGGGGCCTGCACAATGCCACAGATGTCAGCAGTTCAGGCACTCCTCTGAACAGTGCCACAGACCGCTCGCTTGCGTCAGGTGCGGCGGGAGTCACGTGGCCAGAGAGTGCCCGCGGCCAAGGGAGGAGCCCGCCACCTGCATCAACTGCGGGGGGGCGCACCCCGCAAACCACACCAAATGCCCCGTAATGCGCAAGGAGGTGCGCAACAAGCGAGCGGGCACGGTCGCCATCACCGGTAACACGCGCCGGTCAAACACGGCCACAGAGAGGCCGTTACAGCCGACGCCGCTAGGGGAAACCCAGTCGGCGACCCTGATGGCGGCCGCCAACGACCCACCAGCGCGCAACGCGGCCACCACCTCCTCAGGACGGAGGAGGAAAGGACGCGGCGGCAAGAGGGGAAAGGTCAACACGACCAACGCCGCTGCCAACCCCGCCACTGTCAATGAGACAGTGAACGTACCACCACAGAAGGGGGCGGGGCCTAAACAGGCTAGAATCGACGACCTCTCCCACCCGCCGACCAAAAACACCTCGCAAAACACGGCGAGTCGGATGGTCCGCGGCCCCGCGCCGAGCAGCTCCGCTCAGGAGAGGCGTAGTCGGCCGCCGCCACCAAAACAACAAACCGCCATGTCGGCGGGCGCACCCGGGGAAAGACACCCCGGGTCCACAATAATAGAGGCCGCTCTCCGGGTCCTCCAGGACATCCTGCTGGCGCTCAGCAGGGGTCAGGACCCGGTGCCAGTTGTTCTCACCGGCATAACAGACCTGATCATGTTGAACAGACATGTCTAGGCCGGTGAGAATACTCCACTGGAATGCCCGCGGCCTCAGGGAGAAGGTCGTGCTCCTCCGTCCTCTCCTACAGGAACAGGACATCGACGTGGCGCTCATCAGCGAGACGCTCCTGAGACCTGGGGACACGGTCAAGTTCCCAGGTTATCACGTCTACCAAAAGGATGGGCAATACAATGAAACCAATAGCCAGCGACACCGGATCTCCCAAGGCCTGGTGGTGCTGGTGAAGCGAAGAGTCGTCCACCAGGAGCTACCGCCCCCAACACTCAGCAGCATCTCAGCGCTGGGTGTGCAGCTGCATGTCGCCGGTAGGCACGTGTGTATGTACGCAGCATACAAGCAGCCTCAGAAACCACTCAACACTAGCGACATACACACGCTGCTAGCCTCACCACATCCCACCATCATCGCCGGCGACCTTAATTGTAAGCACCCGGCGTGGAACAGCGGAACCATCAACCAGGGGGGCCGACGACTCTTCGCCGACGCGGAGGCCAAAGGGTACGACGTGTCCGGACCGGAGACGCCGACCCGCTACCCAGACAACATAGCACACTCACCCGACGTGCTGGACATCGTCGTACACAAGGGCCTCACCTGCCAGATCGCACAGGAGGTGCTGGACGACGAGCTGAAGTCCGACCACCAGCCAGTGCTCGTCCGCCTGACTGACCACACCACCAGAGTTGCCCATCCGGCGCCACGTCGACACACGGATTGGGACAAATTCAGGAAGGTAATGGAGGCCACCACGCCCACTCGGCCCGTCGCCGACGCCTTGGACGTGAACGAGTTGGCTGAGGGACTCACCGCCTGCATCAAGAGCGCCTTGGAAGCGGCGACATGCACATCCACCGCGTCACAGGGGCGCTACCAGAAGCTCCCCGCTCACATCGCCAACATGATCGCCGACAAGAGGCGTCTGCGCAGGCGGTGGCAACAAACAAGATGCCCCACCATCAAGAACCAGCTCAACCGTGTCACGGACAAGGTTAAGGCCGAGCTACACGCGCACGCATCGGAGAGCTGGGAGTACATTATAGACTCGGCAGACGGCGACTGGGCGTCGGTACACCGGCTGTGCCGACGCCTAAAGAATACCCCAGCCCCGGTGCGCCCGCTACGCAACAGCGACGGGGCGCTACGCTACACGGCGGCCGACCGGGCCGAAATATTCGCCGAGCACCTGGAGCGTCAGTTCACGCCGAACCCGACAGACGCCCTGGACCATGTCGCAGCAGTGGAGCAACACCTTGGAGAGTACTTCAAGACGCCGGTAGCTCCAGACGAAGACCCCGTAGTTTTCTCCCCGGGCCAAGTACTGGGGGCAATAAGGAACACCAAGCCCAGAAAGGCACCCGGTGCGGACGGAATTACAAACACCGCCCTCCGACACCTGCCACCGAAATCGGTGGCGGCAATAGCGCGCCTATATAACGGCATACTCCGCACCGGAACCTTCCCCAGCTGCTGGAAGCAGGGGAAGGTGATCATGTTGCCCAAGCCCGGGAAGAACGTCTCAAAGCCGGAAAGCTACCGGCCGATCACGCTCCTCCCCACAACCTCCAAGGTGTTTGAGGCACTGCTGCTGCAACACCTGCTGCCGCACACCACGCCCCGCCCGGAACAATTTGGCTTCCGGGCGGAACACAGTACGACGCTCCAGTTGTCGAGGGTACTGCACACACTCACCGCGGCCATGAATAAGAGGGAGTACGCCGCTGCAGTATTCCTCGACATGGAAAAGGCTTTCGACCGGGTCTGGCACGCCGGCCTTATTTACAAGCTGACCAAGTCCACCGCGCCTCGTCGCTTGATACAGGTGGTCTCCTCCTTCCTGAAAGACAGGACTTTCAAGGTTTCGGTGGAGAACGTGACATCGAGCGCGCGCCCCATTGGAGCGGGCGTGCCGCAGGGAAGCTGCGTCTCGCCTGCGTTGTACTCGGTATACACCGACGACATCCCCGCCACGCACACTGCAACCCTCGCGCTGTACGCAGATGACGCCGCGTACATCACCACGTCGCTGTCGGCTGACCACGCGGCCATCAAAATGCAGCGCGTTCTGGACGACCTCCCCGACTGGCTCAGCAAGTGGAGACTGTCGGTGAACGCAGGTAAGACGCAGGCTATAATCGTCACGGCACGAGGCGGACGTCATCCACCGAACCTTCGGCTCATGGGGACCGAGGTCGAGTGGACCAAGACCGCCAAATACCTGGGGGTCACACTCGACAGCCGGCTCACCATGGGCCCGCACGTCTGCGACACCGTCGCGCGGGTTAAGGTAAGCCGAAACCTATTACGCCCGGTGCTCTCGTCACGCCTCTCCACGCGAGTCAAGCTGGGGATCTACAAAACCTACGTGCGACCGCAGCTCACCTACGCTGCCCCGGCTTGGCTCGCCCTCACGGCCGAGACGCACAGGAAGAAGCTCCGGACGCAGCAGAACATCACGCTGCGTCAAATCGTCAAAGCTCCCCGGTACGTGAGGAACTCTGTAATCAGCAGGGACCTGCGTGTCGAGAGCATCGATGACTTCGTCGTCCGCCTGGCGAAGGGGATGTTCTCGCGTGCCAGCACCTCCGAGTTCCACCACATTAAAGACATTGCGCCCTGGCACGCGAGGCCTCCCGACAAAAAGAGATTCCCGCGCGACCTCATAGCAGACGTCGCGCTACCGGATTTGACACCCGGGTAGGTCACAAACACAAATACACGTGACCTACTCAGACAAGGATAGACACTATTCATTCGCAATACGACGCCGCCGTGCGCATTTGCGGACTGTATTTATATAGGCGCTATGCGCACGACGAACACACATGCACTACTCCACATGCAGGTACACACTCAGAATACCACACGAGCGGTGAATACACACCTACAAACCGCTCGTAACACACACTACCCCCCGTACCCTCGCAGCCTACCGTACATAGCTGGTTGAGCTGTTAGGGGGTCGGGGTAATCACCCGCTGTAGCAGAGCGCCAACCAAAGCCGACGCCCGGTCGCTGATCGACTCTTGCTGGGCCTTCACGGGGGCAACCCGTGATCCAACCTGGTAGGGGTCTGATCGCACGGGCGTCGTGAAACACTTCAGGCGCTCCTACAGCCACACACAACAAAGCACACCGTCCACCGCCGGAGGGAAGGCACACCCTCGCGGCGTCGACTTAGGTGTGCGAAGAGTGAAGAGTAGCACCCCTAGGGTGCACCCCAAGGACGGGTCTCCATTTTTGGAGGCCGAGAGACCGAACCCACGGTCATGGGGCCATCAAGGAGCCCCCAAACCGTCTCCTCGCGCCCCCAACTCGGGGTCGCAGAGAGGACCCGAGCAGCAAAAATCGTAGTCAAAAGTGATCAGTGATCGGAATAGTCTCCTAAACAAGAAGGATAACCAGTGAGCAAGCCACCTATGGAGATATTGAGAAGGTTTTAATAAAGATCGAAGAGTACGAAGGTGTTTCATTGAAGAGCACCACAACCCACGAAAATTAATACAGTCCACAACATCGTCTGGTCCTTCGAGAGCCGGATTACATCGTCTGGTCCTTCAGAAGCCGGATTACGTCGTTGAATCCTACGAAACCGGGTCGCCTGATACGTCAAGGTGCCACAAGAGGCTCAGCCATGGTCGTGACACGTAGCCAGATCGACGCAGCAGAGACGGCGGGACGGCGCCGGGAGTTGGAAATCATCGAGCAAGAACGGGCAAGGAGACTGTCATTGGATCCTCCAGCGTCACCTCAAGTGGAGGGACGCGCTACCACAGCGGACGTCGTGACCGCAGGGCCATCGTCAGAACGCAGACAGATGGTATCACCGCCGCGGTCAGTGAGATCAACGACGAGTGCGACGACGCGGATTAAGCTAGCGGAGCTAGAAGCAGCTGAAAGGCTAGCAGCAATTAGAAGAAAAGAATTAGAAATAGAGGCGGATCTAGTAAGGAAAAGATTAGCCGCCGAGACGTCAATAATCCAGGACGAACAGGAGAGCGTCCACGAAGATGCGGAAGGACACCCACACCAGAAAGTGGATCAGTGGTTGCGCAACAACCCCAACGACCTACGGGGGGAGGAAGGTAGAGGCACAGATGCGAGAGAAGATAGAAAACAGATGCCACGTGGTCGGTCACCGACGCCAACGAAAGCCAGAAACAGCATCGAACAATTGGCTGCGACGCTGGAAAAGATGGCGAGACCAAGACTACGACACACGGATCTACCCGTTTTCTCCGGCGCAGTCAGCGAGTGGTTACCCTTCAAGGCATCGTACTACGACACGACCAGCATGTACAACGTGTCACCGGCAGAGAACCTCCAGCGGCTTAGAAGTTGCCTCAGGAACGAAGCACGAGACGTCGTAGTGGCCTTACTACATACGGCCACCGACCCAGACGTCATAATGAAGACTCTGGAACAATGCTTCGGGCGACCAGAAGTTATAATAGATAAGACGCTAGAAGATTTGAAGAGGATGCCGAAACCCAGTGCTAGTGCTAGTGACTTGAACAGTTTTGCGATTAAGATCCAGAACACAGTGTGTGTGTTAAAGACAATCGATCGCAAGGGGTACTTATATAATCCCTTGCTGACCCGTGAAGTGTTGGACAAATTGAGTCCCCACCTACGATCGCGGTGGTGTGACTTCGCGAGTGATAACGAAGGTTCACCGGAACCTGAGTTAGTGATGTTATCTCGCTTTCTAATGCGTGAAGCGGATAGGGCGTTACGGTACACATACGCCCCACCGACAAGTGCCACGGCCGTGAAGAAGGAAATAAGACCGGCCGTGACCCTGAATAGAAAGCGTAACGCAGTGTATGCTACGGAAGACGCCGACGAAGACCAGTGTCCCAGCTGTAAACAGTGTCACGTGCTAACCAAGTGCCCGCAGTTCAGAGCGATGACCATCGATCAGCGCTGGGAAATGGTGAAGCAGCACAAGCTGTGCTTCAAGTGCGCACAGAAGAAGCACAGGCGCGCCACGTGCAAGGCAAGGTCATGCGGAGTTAATCAGTGCCGCCGACCACACCATGCTACACTGCACAGGGAACCCAGAGAGTCGCCCGACATAAAACAAGCGACTGAGCAGCATGTTACAGAAGAACCGACAGAAGAAGCAGTCATGTCGGTGGCTACCCGACCAGCCGCCGGCCCGAGAACAGTGCTTTTGAAGATGTGTCCTGTCGTCGTCACCGGTCCACGGGGGGAGGTGAGAACGCACGCGCTCCTGGATGAAGGGGCCACCATTACCCTCATTGACGCGGACCTAGCCGCGAAGATCGGAGCGGAGGGAACGACGCAGCCACTACACATCTGTGGTGTAAACATGTCATCACAGGTGCAGGATAGCAAGCTCGTCACTGTGAAAGTGAGTGGTGTCGGCCGGACCAGCGCACCACACAAGCTCAGGGCCAGAACCGTGAAGGACCTGAAGCTTCACCAGCAGTCTATACCAGAGGCCCTGCTGGAGTACGAGCACTTACGTGACCTACCGACCGAAGAGGTGTGTTACGAACCGACACGACCTGGCATCCTAGTGGGCACAGATCACTGGGAATGCATCGTATCTAGAAGACTCCGAGTCGGCGCTCCCGACCAACCGGCCGCATCCCTAACGCGGCTCGGCTGGGTGATTCACGGAACCGCACCACGGAGCGTCATCGTGAGTGAAGACAACGTACTACACGTGTACGAAACTGACAAGCAGCAACACGACTGTCAGAGACTTCATGACCAAGTAGAAGCCCACTTTAAGATCGAAGCGCTAGGCGTAGCGCGAGAACCGCGCGTAAGTGAAGCCAACCAGCGCGCGATAGCAATCGTGGAAGGCACCACAAAGAAGATCGACGGGGGCTACGAAGTCGGACTACCATGGCGACGCGACGATATAAATATGCCGCCAAGCTACGGGGCAGCGCTTCGCCGACTGAAGAAACTTGAAATGAAAATGGACGCAAATTCAGACTTTGCCGAGCAGTACAGTGCACAAATGGACAACTTATTCCAGAAGGGATACGCGGTGCCATGTGACGGCACCGAGAGTAAGAGCGCTGTCTGCTGGTACCTGCCTCACTTTGCCGTGCAGAACCCAAACAAGCCCGGCAAGCAGAGGCTGGTATTCGACGCGGCTGCAAAGAGCTATGGCGTGAGTCTAAATGACGGACTCCTAGAAGGGCCAGATCTGCTGTTATCGCTACCCGGGATTATATTCCGCTTCCGGGAGAAAGCCATAGCGGTAACAGCAGACATTCAAGAAATGTTCCTGCGCATTAAAATCCGACCAGAGGACCAGCCGGCACAACAGTTCCTGTGGAGAGGCAGCGATCGGACGGGACCTCCACGGCACTATAAGATGACCAGCATGATCTTCGGTGCCGCCAGCTCCCCGTATATGGCGCATCATGTACGGAACCACAACGCAGACATGCACGGACAAGAATACCCGCTGGCGCTGGATGCAATCAAGAACAGTCACTACATGGACGACTTGGTGGTCAGTTATGATGACCAGGAAGAAGCTCTGCAAGCCATTGAACAAATAAGACAGGTGCACGCAGTCGCTGGATTCACACTGCGTGGATGGAGCACCAACAACGTGACGGTGCTACGCGACATACCGCAAGAGCTGCGCGCCACGACACCCACACAACTGGGGGGTGAGATGCCCGCGAACAAAATATTGGGGCTGTACTGGGACGCAGAACGAGACGAGCTCGGCTTTAATACTACAATGAGCCGAGTACCCGTTCCAGTACGAGATAGAAGACGTGCTCCGACAAAAAGAGAAGCACTCAGCGCAGTTATGTCCATATATGATCCCTTAGGGCTGTTGAGCCATTACACAATAAGGGCCAAGATTATACTGCAGAGTTTGTGGCGACTGCAGTTATCATGGGACGAGCCGATACCAGAGCAAGAGAACGAGCACTTCGCTGCGTGGCTCGCCCAACTCACCGACGTCGCACAGCTCCGACTACCCAGGAGCTACACAGTGAAGAGACACGAGGATGTGGAGTTACACGTGCTATGCGACGCCAGCGAGCAAGCCTACGCGACAGTGGCTTACTGGAGGGTGGTGAACCATGACGGCACCGTGAACGTGGTGCTGAGCGCCGCCAAGGCTAAGGTGGCACCACGGAAGGCGCAGACCATCCCAAGACTGGAACTGCAAGCGGCGGTTCTAGGAGCCAGGCTTGCTGACACGATAAAGAAGGAACACCGGCTAGAGGTCAGCAAGACAACATACTGGACGGACTCCTCTACCGTTGTACACTGGGTGAAACACGACACCCGGCGATACACACCGTTCGTCGCGCATCGACTGGGGGAGATCGCCGAGCTCACCTCGAAAGAAGAGTGGCGCTGGCTGCCAACAGGGCACAACGTCGCGGACGACGCCACCCGGCTGACCGATACACCGATCGACGAAAATAATCGGTGGTTCCAGGGGCCTAGCTTCCTGTACCTACCACGGGAGCAATGGCCTGGGACAACTACGCCTTGTGAAGACGAGGAACTTGAAGTCCTCCACATAACGAAGAAAGAGGGAGAAAGCTGGCTACCCGACCCTGCCCGCTTCTCCGAGTACGAGACACTGGTGCGAGCAGCGGCAAGAGTGCTGGCCTTCATTGATATGTGCCGTCGCGCAACAGAAAGAGTCGAGCACCGACATGTGATACGAGCCGAGAGGGAGCTCCTGCGACGAGCGCAGCAGGAAAGTTTCGGAGAAGACATGAAGAAGATACAGTCCTCTCGTCCCCTCTCGAAGACGAGCCGTCTATACGGGTTGGACCCCGTATTGGAGGACGGACTCTTGAGAGTGCGAGGTCGCATTGAAGCAGCGACAGCACCCGGTGAAATAAAGCGACCGATTATACTGGACGGTCGACACAGGATTACCAAGCTCTTAGTGCTAAGAGAGCACTGCGCCGCGGGCCATGCAAACCGTGAGCGCGTCACCAATGACCTACGGCAGCGGTATTGGGTAATACACCTGCGGCCCACGGTACGTGCTATTGAACGAAGCTGCGCGTACTGCAAGAGGAGGAAAGGGACGCCGCAAGTACCCGCTACAGGAGACCTACCGCGCGCCCGCCTGGACCCGTTCCATCGCCCGTTCACAAACTGCGGGGTGGATTACTTCGGGCCGATGACAGTCAAGATAGGGCGTCGGCGCGAGAAGAGATGGGGGGCCCTATTTACCTGCCTCACGTCACGCGCCATACACCTGGAACTAGTCTCATCCCTGTCGACGGACTCCGCCATAATGGCAATGAGAAGAATGGCAGCACGTAGGGGTTGGCCGGCCGTGATGTACTCCGACAACGCGACCAACTTCCGGGGAGCCGATCAGGAGCTTCGAGCCGCTTACGTCGAATGGTTGCCTGCATTAGGCGACGAAGGCCTACGACATCGTATGAAGTGGAACTTCATACCCCCAGGCGCACCCAATCAGGGCGGTGCGTGGGAGAGAATGGTGCGTTCCGTCAAAACGGCACTGGCAGCAACATTGAAGGAGAAGGCGCCTGCAGAGGAAGTACTAAGCACGCTCCTCACAGAGGCAGAGTTCGCCGTGAACGCACGACCCCTGACGCACGTGAGTGTGGACCCTCGAGACCCAGAGGCCCTGACTCCAAATCATTTCTTGTTGGGGTCCTCGGACGGTATGCCCACAACGGGGCCCTGCAGCCAGGACGATAGAAGGACCTGGAGAGCAAGCCAAGCGCTCGCCGATCATTTCTGGCGGCGTTGGCTGCGGGAATACTTGCCGACCTTGGCGCCACGGGGCGAACCGAAGAACAGCGCGCGGCCACTGCAGGCCGGCGACGTGGTTTTAATAGTGGACAGCACGCTACCCCGGAACACATGGCCAATGGGGATTGTAGAGCGCACGTACCCTGCAGCAGATGGCAGCACCCGCGTAGTGGAGGTGCGAACCAAGACGGGACTCTTCCGGCGACCAGCGAGTAAGCTCGTCGTCCTCGTGAAAGAAGAAGAGGCTTCGCGAGCTACGCCGGGGGGAGAACTGTTACGGACGACATCGCGTTGATTGTGTAAAATATGTGAAATGTCGATAAGTAGTTTGTATAGCTAGAATAAGTATTAAAATGTAAACTCTGATTTAATTGGTAAATAAAACATATTGTGATTGGCTGTAAAGAGGTGCGACAAGGACTAGAGAGAGATAAAAACATCGCGTGATCAAAGCCGAATCAGGATTGGCTGATCAAAAAGCTCCATGTCGCGCCCCTAGCACAACTTGTACCCAGGTAAAAATGTACTTAAGAAGGTGGGTTGCTCACAAAAATCGTAGTCAAAAGTGATCAGTGATCGGAATAGTCTCCTAAACAAGAAGGATAACCAGTGAGCAAGCCACCTATGGAGATATTGAGAAGGTTTTAATAAAGATCGAAGAGTACGAAGGTGTTTCATTGAAGAGCACCACAACCCACGAAAATTAAATACAGTCCATTACACGTATGTTCTCTCAATCACAAATATTAATTTACCTAGGTACTATATTTAAATTTCGCTTGTGTAAATGAATAATTTTTAGTTCTTTATATTTTTATGTAGGTCGCATGTGTAGTACAATGTAAATTGTTTTATGAATAAATAAATGAATGTCATTCGCCTTCTTGACATCATTTGTTTTTAATAAAACATTGCGCGCCGGAAGTTTAATGTTGTCTCCCGACCAGGGCGTCATCTGCGGCGGCTTGAGGCGCGAGGCCGCTGGGATTCCCGCTCCTTCACGCACTCTGCCTCCTCCTTTGCCAGCATCACTCCTCATCATCATCTCCACATTTAGTCCCGGTTGCATCCGCGGCTTTCGCGTTGGAGCCCGGGGTTCGCAGGCGAAGGTGACGGCCTGGCAGACCTCTGCCGTATGCTCAACCGTGTCCACAGGGATCGCCTCGAAACGGTTTCGCCGAGGAAACGCCAGGGTCCAGGGTGTCACCGCTATGTGGATCGCCACATAGTGGTGACACCCTGGCGTTTCCTCCCGACTTACACGGAACAGGAACCTCCCGAAACTGCCGTATCTGGTGAGGGCCTGCGTCAGACGGCAGGTGAGGGCGCCGTGGCGCCTCTCTAGTCACTCCTCAAAGAGGGGACTTACCGCTGCTATTGTGGCGTGTAATCACACTCTCCATGTTGCCATGAGATCTCTCCGGAGCTGTGTCCGCCGTACCACGATTTCTCGCGGCAGCGGAGTTATGCTCCGGCAGTTATCCTCTCACCACTCCGACATGTGGTCCCCACACATTACTTCAAGTAGGCATTTTATATTAATTATTTCATCACTACTGCTTTCAAAACGGTGAAGAAAAACATTACAGTAATACGATGTTCTAGGAATACAAAGACATGTGACATTCACCAACCCGCGCACAAACTGGGACCGAGTGGTGAATAAAATTACAGCCTACCCCCTTTCACATAGGGTTAATATTCACCTCTGCCAATCCTTCTGGACCGGAGGTGTAATGTTTTGTTAATCAAGATTCACGGCAATACCGTCGTGACTGACAGATGCTGAGACTTCGATTTTCCTAACTGTTCCATTAACTGCCAATAAAAAAACATTTTTACTAGGCGTTGTTCCGACGTCTCCATTAATTGGGTACATCTTCCGCATACAAATACCTTAGAAAAGGGGTTGACCAATTAATCAACTCTGGCGTCCGTATGTCTTGGTAAAGATTACAGAAACCAAATGGAAGGTACCAATGTGAAGGGACCTTTTTTTGTTTTGGACGCGAAAAGCGAAAGGGCGTGTCAGACTTTTACTGACTAAAATCCACCTGTATTCCTTCATTTGCCAGTGCGCCAGGGCCAGGGTTTCTTTTTTAACCAACCCGCAACCCTGGCCCAGGAGGCATCGCTCCTCATGGACCCCGTTATGACGTGAAGGGACCTTACAACAACTTACAACAAGAACTTTGTCTCCTTATATGTCCCTAGGTTATTGGGTCAAAGGCACGCATTTTATATTTATAAGAGTACCAATAACGCAGTGGTTTTCCTGATTTCCCCCGTGAAAGATCATATATTAGGCAGTGGACTTGAGTATACCCGTCCTTCTAAGTTATGTATTCCTGGTCATAAAATAGAGGGAGGTGTAGAATTTTAAGGGAACAAGGAACTATAGGGTTCCATTGGAGGTCTTGTCTTGCTATGGACGTCACCTAAAATGATTTGACATTGTATGATGATGACACATAGAAAAAGCGGTAGGAGTTATGGGATTTTCCAACGATAAAAAAGACGAACTTGCAAACTTTCATCCATTTCCTTTTGGGAAAGATTTTTTTTAAATCCGTAGTGTCTGCTTTTGTAATATTTTATGAAACTTTCGTGCATTTCGGGCTTGATCAAGCGCGTCAGTGAATTTAGTAGACGGGATAAATATATCATATTTGGAATTAAAATTGTGACTGTATTTATAATAAATCAAGATATCCAAATGACAATAAATGAGATATTGGTGAGTATTATTTGCTCAGAGGGGAGTTCAACTCCGCAGACTATATGTTATGAGAAAGATTGAGTTCCCATAGATGTCAAAGAACCCCCCTAAAAGATAAACCAAAAAACAAACAAACAAACATTCAAGAATGATAACAAACGGCTAAACTCACAAATATCCGCGCTAATATCTTCAATCTAACTATATGCCCCCGAGGTATCCAGCCTTATGCTGCAATAAACTTCAAACTATACAGCTTAAAAACTCAACCTTATCACAACAGAGCAAGGTTTTCTTTCGTGTGTTTGTGGAACAGCCACTTCAGGGCTTGCAGACACGAGCAAAAAGAAACCTTATAACATCGGGTTAAGGTTTAAATTAGCCCGTCAGTACATTCATCAATTGCTGATGGCAACAGCAACTCTTGGAGCTGCAAACACAACAAAAAAGTTACCTTGTTCCAAGTTGTTAAGGGTCAAATTGGTGCGGTTCGGAGTTAGAGGCTTATGGGCCGATTACCGCCGGCCTGCGGAAATGAGTAGGAACCGCGATGGGCTGCAATGATAGTCCAGGGAAGGTATCTAGCGTGAATTTAGAGGATTAGATAGTCCCTGGATGCTGGGCTTGTCGTAAAGTGTAAATGCCTTTATTGTATGAGGATATATGAAGGAAGGAAGAAAAGTTGTTGCGGTGTCAAAATAATGTTGCTATTTGCATAAGAAACTTCAGGATAATTTTGTAACACTCTATGAATAGGAATGGGTTTTATTTTGACAATTCAGCAGCATTCATCGCCTTATTTACGTTGTGGAGTAGACATATATTTGAAGCATATGTAGCAATGGATTACAAATATGCTTTAGAATGGTTGAAATTATATAGTAATAGTTTATTATTAGGCAACTGACGTGTAATTTGCTTTTTAATTAAATAATAGAATAGTTTTGAGACTGACACACAACACATGTAGTTTTCTAAACCAATGTAAGTAAACGAAATAAAAGGAAACATGAAATTCGACATTATCGAATGGGATTATTAAAAAAAAAAAAGTTAAAAAACTAAAACCCAACTACGACAAAAAACGACGCTGAAAAAGTATAAAACAAGATTTTCAGAATACTGAACTGAACAAAGTTGCTAATGTAGTTGCAAGTAAATGGACACAGTAGTAATGTCATACAATACTATTCTGAAGTATGCAATATTCATATGTAGAGATAAATTTTCATGTTTGGAAAGGCGTAGTCACACGTTACATATACCTACCGTAGCACTTTGACAACGTGTGACTACGCCTTTCCAAACATGAAAACTAGCAAAAAATTAGCAACTTTTTTATCTTGTTTTATACTTTTTCAGCGTCGTTTTTTGTCGTAGTTGGGTTTTAGTTTTTTAACTTTTTTTTATTTGTACTATTTTGGTGTTAAAGTGTATTTGTGGCGCATATTATTAACAAAAGTTAAACTGATGAACTAAAAACTAGGTACTTGACATATTACATCTACACGCACATGTAACAACATAAGCCCGAAGGCATATAGTGCAGTGGCCTTTTTATGGGAGATTTAGCCAGTTATAAAACTGTTTCCGCCTTCACCGCGTGGAGTTACTCCCAACTTATGTCGTTTTCATTAGTGTATTACATATTCTAATAATGTTCACACTGCTCTACATTGCATAAAGCGATTCACAGTTCCCGTGATCCGCGCTTTACTCTTATCGCTCATATTTAACATCATTAAAGCATTCTTGTAATTATGTACAAGCATAAAGCACTCGTGAAGCTCTTTCACGTGATACCAAACACGGTATATTTATTTTAATTTTATATAGAACTTTTTGTCCGCTAGAGGGCGCAATACTAAATTTGGTGATAAGCTTTATAGCTCATAACTAACAGAATATCAAGGCCCTTCTAATGGTACTGCAGTGGTCTTATTCTGGTAAGTAGTAAAGAAGCTATGAACGAAAAGATGTGAATTATATGCAACCAGCCCATGAATACAGATAAAGTCACACGCAAATGCTAGCAATATATATATATTCAAAATGTACAAGTAAAGGGCTTTCAAATGATACCAAACACGGCATATTTATCTTAACTTTAGTTTTTTACTCTGTATGTTTTGTCCGCTAGAGGGCGCCACAGTAAATTTTGTGAAACCCCATATAGCCTATAACCAGCGGACAATTAAGACGCTTCTAATGATATATCATTTGTCGAATTCTGATAAGTAGTTTAGAAGTTACGAGGGAACAGATGAACATACATACATACATACATACATACATACATACATACATACATACATACATACATACATACATACATACATACATACATACATAGCCTGTCAAAATTATAACCCTCCTTTTGCTTTGCCGTAGTCGGGTAAAAATCTATGATTGTTACGGGGTACAGGAGGTTTCTTCCAATTTTCAATGTCATTTCCTTTCAGTTTTCTTTTTTTATATAAATCATCATCATGATCTCAGCGTTAATCCCAGTCGCATCCGTAGCTTTTTTTGAGCTATGGAGTCTGGGGTCCGCTTTACCAGTCTAACTGCTGATTTTGGCTAAACTTCGATATTTTCCGTAAAGCGATTGCCGTCTGAACTCCACAATCCGAAGGCGATATCGAAGCATTGCAGTTAGACCAATTGTTGGACTTTTGAGGGCTCCATCAACCCGTAACGACTGCCACTAGATGTTCGTATGGCAACTGGGACCAACGGCTTGACGTGCTTTCCGAGGCACGACCAGACCAATGCAAATATTCATATTCATGCATACAAAGTTTTTTTTTTTTAATATATTATAAACTAGCGTTTGACCGCAATCCTGCCTGATGGTAAGCAGTGACGCAATCGTTGATGGTAAAGCGCACTAGTTTATTAAGAGCCTATTCACTCTAGCCTTGAAGACACTCAAATTGTAGTCCGACGGAAACACCGCCGCTGGCAAATTGTTCCAGTCCCTCGATGTACGCGGTATAAAGGAGGAGGTGAAACGCTTCGTCCGGATCGTAGTGGTGTTAACAACGTAAGGGTGGAAACCAGCCGTACGACGGGTCGTCCGCTGGTGGAACGGAGATGGGGGAATTAAATCATGCAATTCCCTCGCACACTCCCCGAAGTGCATCCTATAGAACACCGAAAGGCTGGCTACTCTACGCCTGTGCTCTAGGCTCTAGGCTTCGGTCTGTC
This sequence comes from Sesamia nonagrioides, assembly GCA_017933935.1. NCBI lineage: Eukaryota > Metazoa > Arthropoda > Insecta > Lepidoptera > Noctuidae > Sesamia > Sesamia nonagrioides. The sequence continues at coordinate 217,979 of JADWQK010000099.1, forward strand.
TTTTATACAAATATTAGGGTTAAAATCGACCAATGATTAAATTTCCAACATCAAGTGACGTTGATTTGTTTGTTCGTTATTATTGTTTAGTAATTTGTATACAATATGTAAAGAAAACCCTTGTAATGTTATGTACATATTCAGATATACTTACACTTATTATTTATACTCATATTCACGACAGCCTCCGTGGCGTAGCGGTAGCGGACGCGGCCGCTGCGCAAGGTGGCGCGGGTTCGATCCCCGCACAGTGCAAGTATTTGTATGCATGAATATGAATATTTGCACTAGTCTGGTCGTGCCTCGGAAAGCACGTTAAGCCGTTGGTCCCGGTTGCCATACGAACATCTAATGGCAGTCGTTACGGGTTGTTGGAGCCCTCAAAAATCCAACAATTGGTCTAACTGCAATGCTTCGATGTCGCCTTCGGGTTGTGGAGGTCAGACGGCAGTCGCTTCACGGAAATTGTCGAAGTTTAGCCATATCAGCAGTTGGACTGATAAAGCGGACCCCAGACTCCAAAGCTGAAAAGGCTTCGGATGCGACTGGGATTAACGCTGGGATGATGATGATGATTATTTATACTCATATTCATACTTATATATGTATCATTCATTTCCACGGTCCATAATATGCATTCCATTATTATGAGGCTCTGTTTTGATCATATTCCACTACACCAGGACTCATTTTTCAGTTCACAGTCACAGTCCTCAACTTTACGCCTAAGTTTCGGCGACTTATTGACCCCTTAGCGTAGGAAGCCGTACCTATGCAGGACTGTATCACTTTTTCCTATCAAACACTGCACTTTTTAATTTAATACCATTTATATTTACATTGTTACAGAACATTTTCATTATTTTGACATTTTTTTTGACAACATTGTTGATGATGTATCCATGACAACCTTCTCATCAAAATTCTTGTTGGTCTGCTATTTTTATTTCATAATTGTTATTCGAACTCTTTTATGGTAAAATTATTTACCGTTCCTCGTCCATATTTTCGAATATTTTAAATTTCGACCTCCAACCGTTCTGCGAGGTTTCTTTAGGAATCATCGCAGAGCAGTGGTCAGTCGAGCTCTGGCTTCCAAACAAGCCTCTTAAAAGTAGGTCTCCAGTAAACGTTGCCTCGAGAGCCCTTCTAGGGTTTTTCCTGCTGTGCCAGTCTCTATATAACTGGTGCGCCTGGAGCTGCCTGGCCCTTTGCCGCCGGAGCCTTCGACTGCTGCCGGCCTTGTGACGCCGGGGCAGTCCCTCTTCGTGTAGCTGCCGCCGGTCTACCAGGGCCGTTCTTCTGTAGCTGACGCCGGTCCACCAGGGCCGCTCCTCCGTAGCTGCCGCCGGTCCACCAGGGCCGCTCCTCTGCAGCTGCCGCCGGTCCACCAGGGCCGCTCCTCTGCAGCTGCCGCCGGTCCACCAGGGCCGCTCCTCTGCAGCTGCCGCCGGTCCACCAGGGCCGCTCCTCTGCAGCTGCCGCCGGTCCACCAGGGCCGCTCGTCTCGTCCGGCTGTCGCCGGTCCACCAGGGCCGCTCGTCCGTTGCTGTCGCCGGTCCACCAGGGCCGCTCGTCCGTTGCTGTCGCCGGTCCACCAGGGCCGCTCGTCCGTTGCTGTCGCCGGTCCACCAGGGCCGCTCGTCTGTTGCTGTCGCCGGTCCGCCAGGGCCGCTCGTCTGTTGCTGTCGCCGGTCCGCCAGGGCCGCTCGTCTGTTGCTGTCGCCGGTCCGCCAGGGCCGCTCCTCCGTAACTGCCGCCGGTCCACCAGGGGCCGCCCTTCACCATCACCCATCAATCATTCATCGACATTATTCATTTTTATACTTCCATCTTGTCTTTTCTGTATACTTAATAAATACTGTCTCCCTCTAAAGTCTTTTCTTGTCGTTATACGACAGTTTGGCGCCCAACGAAAATTTCCTGCACCCCCTTAATTTCCAAAATTCAAAAGAAACACTTCGTCTAGTGTCGTACATTCTCAGCTCTTTGGTTAAATATTTTGGCTATTCTATCCCTTTCATTTTCTCTTAACACACACATAACTCATTCACTCATATATACTTACAACACCTAACTTAATTTTCTTTTTTTTCCCTAACAGGAAAACAAGGTATACTTTTACATACTTAACTATCTTTTTTCTAACTTACACTTAAATATGTCTCGTCCAATCAAATTTGAACTCTTAAATAAAAACGAGCTTGAATATGAAGTTACAATTAGACTGGAGGAACCAGCAAAAACAGTTATATTGTTAAAGAAGCAGATACTTCTGCTAGCTCCTTCTACACCATCGGAAGATATTTTAACTTCTCCCATTCCTATAGAGGAGGAGTTAGCTCAGATAGATAGTACTCTGAGTTATTTAAATATTAAAATAGATAATCTATTACAGGGTGATTCCAAATACCATCGCTTAATAGAATCTTTTATTAATCATTTATTTTACAGGTTGGAACGTATAGACACAGACTTAAACCCTGACTATAAACTTAATCTAGACACTTTAAAATCAAAATTTGAGACACTTGAAGGAAGTTTCAAGATTTATTGTTCAAATCTAAACTCTATGAATCCTCATTCATATATCACTGCTCCCTCTACCCCTCCTATTCATACTCCTCTCGCCACTCCCTCTCCTCCTCCTATTTCTCCTCGTCTCACTGCTCCCTCTACTCCACCTATTTACCCTCCTTTCACAGCTCCTCTTTCCTCTCCTATTTTAACTTCTCCAAATCATAATTTATTCAAAGATCTGAAACGATATACGTTTAATGGAAAATCTTGCCCTAGATCGTTTTTACAAAAACTTGACGAATATTGTCTTGTGCGGAATATACCCAAAAATTTGTTAATTACTCAGGCGTATGATATTTTTACAGACAGTGCCCTACATTGGTTTAGATTTAAAATAAATCAAAATCCAGACCTAACATGGGATGAAATTTCTTTGTCTCTAATTAAAGATTTTGGCGGTTTTGACTATGATTTTAAATTATTGGAGGCCATCAAAAGTCGTACCCAAGGTCGTGATGAACCAATCATAATTTATATCTCAATTATGTCGGGAATGTTCTCTCGTCTGGCTAAAAAATTGTCTGAAACGGAACAGTTAGAAATCATTCTAAGAAATATAAGACCATGTTACTCAGTATTCGTGGCACTAAAAGATATTAACTCTATTGATGCACTCTTGGCTACATGCCAAAATTATGAAAAATTCTTAGATCGAGACAAACATTTTAAAGAACCAAATAACCAACAAAATCCCCTTATTTCAGAATTTGCTTATAAACAAATTCATCCAACTTCTTCGGAATTTTCTACTTCTGACCCAAAACCTCCTTCATACACAAATAGATTTTACAAAAAACCCTCCCAAACAAGTAAACAGTCTAAAACAAGCTTACTCGCAAGAAAATTCATTTTGCGTTCGTTGTCGTATGCATGGTCATACCTTAAATACTTGTACTCAACGTCACTTTCTAATTTGTTTTAAATGTGGTCTTAAAGGTTTTAAAACCCCAGACTGTCCTAATTGTTCACCTAAACCTAACTCTAGTTCAAAAAACTAACGACTTACTTGAAAAGTAAAACAAACTTTGATGCCAACGATTGGAACGATTGGATTAAAACTCTTAAGAATTTCTTTTCATGCTATAAAATCTCTTCAACTCTATACTCTAATGAAAAGGATTTTAAACGACCTTTTGTTAACATCAAAGTTTATAATTTATCTTTGACTGGATTACTTGACTCTGGTAGTTCAATCACCTACTAATTATTTATGTAAATATTACTTATTTCTTTTGTTTACAGCTGCACATCTTATTTATTTTTTATATTATATATAAACATCACTCACTACACAAACATTACATTACATTTGCTCGACCCTACTCTTCAGTCTCACTCTTTTACCGTATGGAGCGGATTGCAACTCATTAAATAAGCCTATGCAGGAGCGGTTGGTTACTCCTAAAATAAGCCTAAACCAAATTCTCTCTTTCGCTCTCGTAGGAGCTTAAATTTCTACTTACATTAGCTAATGTTTCCTTTTTTTCCTTCCAGTCTGGAGCGGCTGACAACTCCAAAAATAAGCCTTGTCGTCATTCTAAAACACACTTCTATGAGTGGCAGTCATCAACTGTGAACTCCACCCATGCCTGTATGAAGAAGATTGCTTGAAAGAGATAGGTGGTATGAATGGGTGTATGGAGATGGATGAATGTGTGAAGTGTTGTTTTACAGTCCCTACTTATAACCTTATTAGAAAATTTTCTACAGTTGAAAATTTTTCCAGGGTCGGGGGGAAAATGTAATGTTATGTACATATTCAGATATACTTACACTTATTATTTATACTCATATTCATACTTATATATGTATCATTCATTTCCACGGTCCATAATATGCATTCCATTATTATGAGGCTCTGTTTTGATCATATTCCACTACACCAGGACTCATTTTTCAGTTCACAGTCACAGTCCTCAACTTTAGGCCTAAGTTTCGGCGACTTATTGACCCCTTAGCGTAGGAAGCCGTACCTATGCAGGACTGTATCACTTTTTCCTATCAAACACTGCACTTTTTAATTTAATACCATTTATATTTACATTGTTACAGAACATTTTCATTATTTTGACATTTTTGACAACATTGTTGATGATGTATCTATGACAACCTTCTCATCAAAATTCTTGTTGGTCTGCTATTTTTATTTCATAATTGTTATTCGAACTCTTTTATGGTAAAATTATTTACCGTTCCTCGTCCATATTTTCGAATATTTTAAATTTCGACCTCCAGCCGTTCTGCGAGGTTTCTTTAGGAATCATCGCAGAGCAGTGGTCAGTCGAGCTCTGGCTTCCAAACAAGCCTCTTAAAAGTAGGTCTCCAGTAAACGTTGCCTCGAGAGCCCTTCTAGGGTTTTTCCTGCTGTGCCAGTCTCTATATAACTGGTGCGCCTGGAGCTGCCTGGCCCTTTGCCGCCGGAGCCTTCGACTGCTGCCGGCCTTGTGACGCCGGGGCAGTCCCTCTTCTGTAGCTGCCGCCGGTCTACCAGGGCCGTTCTTCTGTAGCTGACGCCGGTCCACCAGGGCCGCTCCTCCGTAGCTGCCGCCGGTCCACCAGGGCCGCTCCTCTGCAGCTGCCGCCGGTCCACCAGGGCCGCTCCTCTGCAGCTGCCGCCGGTCCACCAGGGCCGCTCCTCTGCAGCTGCCGCCGGTCCACCAGGGCCGCTCCTCTGCAGCTGCCGCCGGTCCACCAGGGCCGCTCGTCCGTAGCTGCCGCCGGTCCACCAGGGCCGCTCGTCCGTTGCTGTCGCCGGTCCACCAGGGCCGCTCGTCCGTTGCTGTCGCCGGTCCACCAGGGCCGCTCGTCCGTTGCTGTCGCCAGTCCACCAGGGCCGCTCGTCCGTTGCTGTCGCCGGTCCACCAGGGCCGCTCGTCCGTTGCTGTCGCCGGTCCACCAGGGCCGCTCGTCCGTTGCTGTCGCCGGTCCACCAGGGCCGCTCGTCCGTTGCTGTCGCCGGTCCACCAGGGGCCGCCCTTCACCATCACCCATCAATCATTCATCGACATTATTCATTTTTATACTTCCATCTTGTCTTTTCTGTATACTTAATAAATACTGTCTCCCTCTAAAGTCTTTTCTTGTCGTTATACGACACCCTGTCCGACCCATAAGGATAATAAAGGTTAAGTAAACACTTGACCAAATATAATATAAAATTTTACATAATCATCATAGTAACAATACTAATGAATTTTTAAATAATCCTTTTTTCCCGGGAATTAATTCCAATTTCCCCGAAATTTGGTAATTTTTTAAAAAAGTGACAACACCGGTATTATTATAAGCGACTAGCGACGCGACCACGTCACAGGTGCCGCGTGCCCTGCCCCGCGCCGCCCGCGGAAGGGGTTGCTCACCGCACATGTATTACGTTACCTGTTTTTGCGAAATAATATTTATTTTTATAGGGGGATTTTTTTTAAGTTCAGCCTGTCCTTGTGGGCATTAGTAGAATCAGTTATCGATACCTAACAATACCTTCACGGATCGGACAGGGTTTTCTTTACATATATAATAAAGGTTAGGTAAACACTTGACTAAATAGTCAAGTGTTTACCTAACCTTTATTATCCTTATGGGTCGGACAGGGTTTTCTTTACATATTGTATAATCGCGTCTAAACTAGTCTAAAGTGCCTTTGTAATATCTTAATTTGACAGCAACTAAACTAATAAGCAGATACTATCCCTTTCTTAATGAATAAAAACTTTTTTACAAAAAAACAACCGACTTCCAAAAACCACTACAAAGTGAAAAATAACTAATTTCGGAAGTCGGTGTCTTTGGTTTTGTATATTCATTTTTGACACCGACTTCCGAAATTAGTTATTTTTCACTTTGTAGTGGTTTTGGAAGTCGGTTGTTTTTTTGTAAAAAAGTTTTTATTTTACACTTTTTAGTTGTTAAAAGTACTATGTTTTCAGTTGCATCCGGTCAGACTGGAAGCTGACGCAAATATAGTTGGGAAACGACGTAATTTTGTTTACTTTAATTTTTACCCGTAAGTATTCCCTCAACTGCCTATGGTCTTCATCATCAAATTGACTGCAGAATTTTAACCCAATGGGTGCAAAGGTCTCATCAATATAAATGAATTGAATCCAAATACAAGGTAGCTACTGTAAATCGTTTAGGAGTTCCCTGAACTGACCTTTGTCATCATCATCAGCTCCCTAATGACAGTCACCACCCATCTAGGTGTAAGGTTCTTGTCAATACAAATTATTCAAGCACAAACACAAGGTAGCTGCTGTGAATTGTTGAGGAGTTCCTTCGACTGTCTCCCGGCTCCATCATCAGATCTACTCCAGACCTTTATTAAATTGTAGTGCTTTAAAATACTTATGAAAATGCTAAGAAATGCACTTGTTGGCCCTGCAATTTTAGAAAGTTTCTCTTGTTTTCTCTGGTCTTTCACCATCAAACCCTGATATCCTTATCATGGGACCACCTTGGGAACGTCTTCTTTCCAACAGAAAAAGAATTATCAAAATCGGTTCTAAAACGACGAAGTTATGCGCGAACAAACATAAAAAAAAGCATATACAATATGTAAAGAAAACCCTGTCCGATCCGTGAAGGTATTGTTAGGTATCGTTAACTGATTCTAATAATGCCTACAAAGCTGGGCTAAACTTAAAAAAAATCCCCCAAAAAAAATAAATATTATTTCGAAAAAGCGAGGTAACTTAATGCATGTGCGGTAGACAACCCGATAGCCCCGCCCCCCTTCACCCGCACATGTATGCGCGGGTGAAGGGGGGCGGGGCATGCGGCACGTGGTCGCATCGCTATTCGCTCCGTCACAAATGGTGTTGTCAGTTTTTTAAAAATGACCAAATTTCGGGGAAATTGGAATTAATACCCGGGAAAAAGAGATTATTTCAAAATTCATTATTATTGTTACTGGCGCACTCCTACCAATCTGCTCCGACTTTCGGTATCTCGGTTCACTCGTGCAAAGCGATGGCGAAATAGATCGGACGGTTAAGCACAGAATTACCACTGGGTGGATGAAATGGCGGCAGGTCACGGGAACAATTTGCGACTCCCGCATTCCCCTTAAACTTAAGGGGAAAATATATAAAACCATGATTCGACCTGCTGTCTTGTATGGATCATAATGTTGGGCTACGAAAGGGATGAATGAAAGGCAATTGCATGTAGCCGAGATGAGAATGCTAAGAGGGATGTGTGGTGTTACACGAATGGATAGAATAAGAAATGAGTACATAAGAGGAAGTCTGAAAGTGGCACCGGTAGCTGAAAAGTTGTGTGGAAATCGGTTGTCATGGTACGGGCATGTGTTACGGAGAACTGAGGAGAATGTCGTGAGGAGAGTCTTAATTATGAATGTTGATGGCTATAAGAGTAGGGGAAGACCAAAGAAACGATGGATGGAATGTGTGAAGGATGATATGGCTAAGAAGGGGGTGACTGCCGAGATGGTTTCTGATAGGGATGCATGGAAGAAAAAGACATGTTGCGCCGACCCCAAATAAATTGGGATAAGGGCAGGAGAATGATGATGATTATTATTGTTACTGTGATGATTATGTAAAATTTTATATTATATTTGGTCAAGTGTTTACCTAACCTTTATTATCCTCATGGGTCTGACAGGGTTTTCTTTACATATTGTATACGGTCGAATTGAGTAACCTCCTCCTTTTTGAAGTCGGTTAAAAAGAACGACAAAGATACACTTAACTTAAATTTAGTTTAGTTTATGAACAAGACAATCGTCGCCATTATTTCAGTTTGATATATCCCTTACGAATCTCTTACGAATAAATATGAAGGAAATTGAATCTTAAAATTACGGTCCTAATGAACTGCACTTCTATAAATAGACAGAGCGCCATAACTATATTCCCGCCAAGCTCCAAAAAGAATAGAGGTAAACAAACCAATTTAGGGTTATCACAACTCATGTTTTACAAATCTCCTGTTATTTACATGATTATCGACTTTTACATGCTAACTATTTATTAACAATTCCTATTGAAGCATATTTCAATAGAATCACTAATATAACATGCATAATAACTTGGTATTTCGAAAGACCATTAAAAAGTCGACATTAATTTTACGTGATAGCCCTACAAAAAAAGAAAGATGGATGAAATCTAGATATTAAACACATTTTGTGGAATTCAACCAATGAATAAAATTGAGACATTTGTCAATACAATTTTGCGTATTTTAATTACTTTAAAATGAACTACAACTCAACACATGCATTGTAATATTTTCAAGAATGGACTAATAATAATATATGTATCAAAAAATGTAACCTATTAGGAAATTAGCTTACATGTATGTCATATTTCATTCAAATAAGTTAAGCGTTCTATGCAAATCATAAATATCTAAACATAAATAAACTGTTTAGATTAGTAAGAAGTAGGATTATTACTTTTATGAAAATCATCTATGTAGAAAAGGTTGATAACATCTGTCTTTTAGGCGTAAACTACTCGTAGCCTAGCAACGGTTTGTTTACCTCTATTCTTTATAGAATTTGACTCAACTATAAGTAAGTATACAATATGTAATGAAAACCCTGTCCGATCCGTGAAGGTATTGTTAGGTATCTGTTAAAAATTAACTTATCCAGCATTAGCGCATTCCCCGAGTACTTATATTATTTACTAAATTATAGACCGTATCAGCTTCACACCATTTATTTTATAGTTCTATCATGACGACAGACAGCGCATCATGTGTTGGTTGCCAAGGTAGGTATACAACCTCCAACACGCCTCCTCAATCTACTACATGATGAGCTACACAAATTAGAACCAAAAACGCTAACTTAATTACATATAAAAGTAATAAATCCAACGCGTCACATTAACAAAACAAAACAATATCAAAATTAAAAATAACCATTACAACAGATAGGTATAAAACTCAAATTACAAATCCTAAACCTAACTGTACTTGCCCGCCCTCTTAATGGGTAATTTTTGTACAATCTGTTTAAGTTTTGGGCCTGGCAGAGACTTCGTTAACATGTCTGCTAACATCTCTTGAGTACACAAGTATTGTACATCAATCGCCTCCTTAATCAAGGCTTCGCGGACAAAATGATACCTAATATCTATATGTTTTGTTCTATTATGGTTCATTTTATTTTGCGATATTTTATGTGCTGACTGATTATCGTTAAAAATAATCGTTGGTTTGTCGCAAGCATTTTTAGTCAAACTAGACAAAAAACCTCGCAAGTAAATTGCTTCTTTAGCAGCCTGACTGAGTCCTATGTATTCTGCCTCAGTCGAAGACAATGCTACACATCGCTGCTTGCGACTCTCCCATACTATTAAATTATCGCCTAATGTAAAAAGCATTCCTGTGAAGGACTTTCGATCGAATGATCCCCCCAATCAGCGTCAACGTACCCGCGCATCTCTAAGTTACCGGATTTTCGGAAGACAAGCGCAAAATCAGATGTCCCCTTTATGTATCGCAACACCCGTTTAGCACAATTGAAGTGGGTCTCATCATAGCACGAATTGAATTGAGACAGTAAACTGACAGCATGTGCTATATCAGGCCTAGTAGTTTGAGCCAGATAATTCAGACATCCTATCAAACTTTGGTACGGCAACCTACAACCAGGCTCAGCTTTTTCTAGCTTGATGCCTACCTCCATTGGGGTATTGACTGGTTTGCAGTCTGACATTTTAAATTCCTTCAATACATTCAGGACATACTGTTCTTGATCGAGATAAATAGTTCTCTTATCTCGTCGTAACCTCATACCTAGTACGTGCCTAGCTTCGCCTAAGTCTTTCACTTTAAACTTTTTGAGCAGCCCGTTTTTCAAAGCTTGCTTCTCTTTATCCTGCTTTGGAGGACATAATACAAATATATCATCAACATAGATAACTACCACTATCCTATCTTGACCTATTATCTTTTGATATAAACAGGGCTCTATCTTTGATTGTATAAAACCTAAATTAAGCATCTCCTTATCTAATTCGCTAAACCAAGCATTAGAGGCTTGCTTCAATCCATATAATGACCGTTGTAGTTTACAAACTTTGTTTTCCTGACCTTCGGCTATAGCGCCCTCTGGCTGAAGCATGTAAATGTCTTCCTTTAATTTTCCGTACAGGAAAGCAGTGGTAACATCCACTGGTCAATGGTCCACTCGTATTCTGCAGCTAGTGAGAATAACAAGCGAAGCGTAGAGTGCCTCACGACGGGAGAATAGGTTTCATTATAATCAATTCCACGTACCTGTGCAAATCCTTTAGCTACCAACCTCGCCTTGTATTTCAATATGTTACCATCACTATCTCGCTTGATTTTGAATACCCATTTGTTCTGTATAGGCTTCTTATCGCACGGTAGATTAACTAACGTCCACGTTTGGTTCTCCTTCAACGAGTTGAGCTCATCGTTCATGGCCTTCTGCCATAGCTCACGATCAGGTCTTGACATTGCCTCATCCATTGTCGTTGGATCGCCATCAATATCTGCGATAGCTTTTCTTTCAGCTTCGGCTTTCGCACATGTGCATCTGTAGTCCACATTATTCCTTGGACGTAAGTTATATCTGGGCGGGTTTTCACAATCGTTGTTTTCAGATTGTAATATAGGATTGATACTTGCTTCTTGAGCTTCCTGTCTTATTTCGTCAATAGTTTCTTCAAAAACGTCTTCATTGCTTCCTTCACTAACGCTGTGAATTTCCTCACATGCAACCTCAGGTTCAACACGTTCCTCCTCTGTTGAAATAGGAACGACTGAGTTCTTCGTGACTTTCATATCGTCCCCAGGAAAAACATTTTCTAAAAATTGGACGTCTCTCACAACTGAAAATTTTCCAGTCTTTGGTTCTACCAGTTTGTAACCTTTCGTGGTCTCGCAGTAGCCAACAAATATCAGAGCTTCAGTTTTTGTGTCTAGCTTCTTTCTCTTTTGTTTTGGTTTCAGAGCGTATGCCAAACATCCGAATACTCTCAGATGACTCAGATCTATTTTCTTACCAGACCAGAGTTCCTGTGGTACTTTTCCAGTGACAGCCTTCGTTGGGCTTAGGTTTTTTAAATATACAACTGTTCCGACTGCTTCTGCCCAAAATCTTTTGCCCAAATTGGCTTCAAAAAGTAATGTTCGCGCTTTCTCAATGATTGTTCTATTCGCTCTTTCAGCCACGCCATTCTGCTCCGGCGTGTATGGAACTGTCTTTTGATGTTTTATACCAGCTAACTTCAAATGCTTGTCGAAGGCATCGTTGCAAAATTCTTTGCCATTATCCGATCTCAAGCACTTGATCATCTTGCCAGTCTCATTTTCTACTTCCGCCTTATACTCACGGAACTTGTTGAGACATTGAATTTTGTTTTTTAAGAAATAGACGTGCGTCTTTCGCGAGAAATCATCAATAAATAAAAGCATATACAGCGAACCAGCAAAAGATGGCTCTTCCATTGGGCCGCACAAATCTGTGTGCACAATCTCCAATAAATCATTTGCTCGAGTGCCTTGTTTTTTGAATGGACTTTTGCATCTCTTTCCATTTATACATGGAACACACGGCTCTATTTTGTCCGTAGTTTTGAATTCTATTCCAGATACCATGTTTTTCAGGGTGATCATGTACTTTTGTCCTAGATGAGCTAGTCTCCTGTGCCATAAATTCGACAAAACTTCATTCGATGTTGTTAAATTAACCACAATATTGCTGTTTTCAATCAGCTTGAAAATTCCACCAACTTCTTTGCAAGTGGCAACTTTGCGGTCATTTTTATCTTTAATCAAACATCCATGCTTGTCAAACTCAACTTTGTACTCGTCTCTTACGAGATCACTCACTGAGATTAGGTTCATCGACAATTCGGGAACATGCAGGACATTATTCAATTTGAGTTTCTCATTTTTACTCACAATCGGTGCTGCATTGCCCTTTCCAACTACTGATATCTCATCACCACTAGCAACTTTTATCTTACAGTCGCCTTTCTGTGCCTTATATTGCACTAGTTTGTTCGCATCATTCGTCATATGGGTAGAACAGCCACTATCAACATACCAGGCGTTTTTATTTACGGTATCGGCAGTACCCATGCAAATATTCGCAGTTTTCTTGATGCCTTTGCATTCTGATGCTTTGTGTCCAAATTTGTGACACTTGAAACATTTGTATGTCGCTGGTTTCCGAGCAGTGTTGTTGTTGCTCTTCCTGTTTTGAGTGGTAAAAGCTTGCTCACCAGCCCCATTACACACTTCGGCTTGTCTGTGGCCTTCATGTAGTAATTTGGTCTTTACTTGCTCTAGTGTTACCTCTTTTCCACTATTATCGATGGCCATCACGAACGGGTTGTATTCGCTCGTTAAGCCAGCCAATAGTATCGAAATAAGCCAATCGTCTGATACTTTAGCGTCTATATCATTAAGCTGCTGTGCCAGGTGTACTATATCGCAGATGTATTTTTCCATACTTGAATAACTTTCCAAACGACACTGCCATAGTTTACGTTGCAGCAAAATTCGCCTGCCCCAGCCTTGATCCTCGTAGGCTCTGCATAAGTTTTGCCATACCTCGCGTGCGGTTTTTGCTTGGTACACGTGCGCAAAACATGTAGGCTCAATAAGCAGACATAAAGTTGATCGTGCCTTCCTATCACTGTCTTTTAGTAAATCACTGATATTTTCTGTTTCCACAACATCCCACAAGTTTTTGGATTCGAGGAGGTTTTTCACAACGAATTTCCACGATGTAAAATCATTCGCTCCTTGCAGTTTTTTAATTCCGCAATAGGAACCAGAAACAGAATTTTCATCACACATTTTTTCACTTTTTGACAGTACCTATTGTTTTTTCACTGTCAACAACGTGACAATCAGTATTTTATAGGAAATATTTTTTACGATCACTTTTTAATAATATTTACTCAGGTACGGAATGGGAACCATAACCTGTTAAAAATTAACTTATCCAGCATTAGCGCATTCCCCGAGTACTTATATTATTTACTAAATTATAGACCGTATCAGCTTCACACCATTTATTTTATAGTTCTATCATGACGACAGACAGCGCATCATGTGTTGGTTGCCAAGGTAGGTATACAACCTCCAACAGTATCGATAACTGATTCTACTTATGCTCACAAAGACAGGCAAAACTTAAAAAAATATTATTTCGCAAAAAGAGGTAACTTCATACATGTGCGGTAAACAACCCCTTCCGCGGGCGGCGGGGGGCAGGGCACGCGGCACCTGTGACGTGGTCCCGTCGCTATTCGCTTATAATAATACCAGTGTTGTCACTTTTTTTAAATTACCAAATTTCGGGGAAATTGGAATTAATTCCCGGGAAAAAGGGATTATTTCAAAATTCATTAGTATTGTTACTATGATGATTATGTAAAATTTTATATTATATTTGGTCAAGTGTTTACCTAACCTTTACTATCCTTACGGGTCGGACAGGGTTTTCTTAACATATTGTATAACAAGGTCTAAGTGCAAAGTGCAAATGAAGATTAGGGCGGGCGGATTCCACCCTAATAGGCAATGCTATAAACAATGGTCTGTCTGTAAATATGTGGCAAAAATAGCTATTATTGACAGAGGACCTTTTATAAATCATCAAATGACCTCTCCCGCTCTGGGCGGAAGGGTATGTCAGACTTTTATTGACTAAAACCCACCCGTATTTCTTTTCTTGCCTGTGCGCCAGGACCACGGTTTCTTTTTTAACCAACCCGAAACTCTGATTAATAAAGGATCTGTTATTCGCGGCTTGACGAGCGTGTATACTTTGTCCATATGGCAATCCGTTTTTTGACGGCTTGCTTAGAACGTAACTATTTCAGTTAGCCTAAAAGTTAACTTTTGCAATACTTTAGAAGTTACCACCCACCAGGCAAAGTCTTGCCGCCAAGCGATTCGTCGTGTTCCGGCATGATGTCTGGGGAAGCTGTACGGAGGATGGGTCTGAGCAATTGTGTTGCGATGTCTGCCGGGTGCAATGCGCCAAATGTTGTCGTTTCGGGAGTTTGGTCGTGAAGGATCTTCAGATCTATCTACCTTTTTCGCAGCATCGTCGGGCGTGTTGTTGGGTTTAACATTGCATCACCTCGCTCAACTGCCTTCTTCCTTCCAATTCACTCAGTTTTTTTGAGTGAATAGGCTATTAATAAACTAGCGCTTAATTTACCTTAAACTTAATTTGTCCATAACGATATACAGGGTGTATCTGACATCGTAACGCAAACTTCGCGGATAGGCTACACCACATGCCACTAATAAAATTATGATAGTCATTTATGTCGTTAATGAACGGTTACAGAATTCACAGTGGTTAAAAAAAAGTGTCGGCTCGGCATTTGAACGTTGCAAGCGTGCCGCCGTGCGGGTTTGTAGGTATGACGTTGATCCCTGATGTAAACTCTATCAAATCAGCTGATAAGACAGTTTTTCGAGTTTTGTTTTCATTGCGCTTTTTTGTGTAATTAGCGAATTAAGTAATTTTTACTTTAAAATCTTATTGGGTTATAAAAGTATAGCAATTATGAATGGTCTAAAGTGAAAAAAACTTCATATATTTTTTTTTTAATCATGAAAAAGCCGACGAAAAATTTCACCACTGGGGGGTTCAGAATCATGTACTGGATCCATGGTACTCGTTTGTGCGTCGATGTCAGATACACCCTTTATAACCATCAACGATTGCATCATTGCTTATCTTCAGGTGGGATTGCGGTAAAGCACTAGTTTACAATCATAAAAAAAAAACAATAAATACATACATACACTGCATAATCTTATGGAAATATCTTACTTATGCCTTCTTGCAGACATTATGACGAACCGTTTGGCGCAGTGGTTGGGTAATCGGCTGCTGCACAAGATTTTTTTCTTTTTTTTTATGAATTTTTGTATTAGGTGGGAAATCATTAAGTGACCTCTCCTGATCTTGGCGGAGTGGAGCCCTTCCACTGTCAGACTTTTACTGGTAAAACCCACCCGTATCCCTTAATTTGCCTGTGCGCCAGGTTTCACCGTAACTTTTTCAAACAATCCGTGGCCCTGGCAGGCATCGGTTCTCCTGTACCTGTACGTCTCGATGAGCTGACATCTCCTTGAGGCGTGCGTGGAACAGAACGCGCACGATTCAGCTTAACTCTTCGGACATTACAGGTATGGTATGTAATATTTCTCGAGTGGCGGCCACGCACCGGAAGACGCAGCGTGGGTAGGCCCCATGGCAAGGTGAGCCGACGACCTGGTGAAGGAAACCGCTCGCGGGAAACCGCTGGATGCGGAAGGCGCAGAGCCGCTCGTCGTGGAGATAATTGGGGTGGCCTATGTCCAGCAGTGGACGTCTTTCGTCTGAAATGATGGGGATGATGATGTAATGTTTAGAAGCCTTATCATCCTATCCAAATATAATAAACGTAAAAGTTTGTCATCATCATCATCACAGCGTTAATCCCAGTCGCATCCGTAGCTTTTCAGCTTTGGAGTCTGGGGTCCGCTTTAGTCCTAACTGCTGATTTTGGCTAAACTTCGATATTTTCCATGAAGCGACTGCCGTCTGGCCGCCACAACCCGAAGGCGATATCTAAGCATTGCAGTTATATCAATTGTTAGACTTATGAGGGCTCCAGCCAACCCGTAACGACTGCCAATAGTTGTTAGTATGGCAACCGGGACCAACGTGCTTTCCGAGGCACGACCAGACCAGTGCAAATATTCATATTCATGCATATAAATATTTGCACTGTGCGGGGATCGAACCCGCGCCTCCCTGCGCAATGACCGCGTTCGCTACCGCTACGTCACGGAGGCTGTAAAACGTAAAAGTTTGTATATTCGGAAAAACAACTGAACGGATTTGCCACATAAATTAATTATAACAGGATTAGCTCATAGAATACTTTTAGGAAAGTTTCTTTCGGGCATTCCCACTAAATCCCATAGGAATGTCCGGATGAAACCATCCTTATCCGGCTAAACCGAGGGGCGCAGCTGGTCATCAACATCAGACACCACATTTGCTACCTCAAATTCGATACACATGTACTGTTTCAAATAATAGTAATAATATTAGTGTTTTCCGAAGCGCCGTCATGAACTGAAGGCGCGAAGGCTTCACAAGACACGTGACTTGGTTATTAATAAGTCCGGGAGCACGTGCTTCACTCACCCTGCGTTCCTGGCACCTATAACAACCCCCGGCACCTCCATCACCCCCTAGCTACGGCCTTTCATTTACATGCGCCACCCGTAAGGCGGCGGCGGACGCATGAAATTTTCAGGAAATAACCAGTAGGTAGCGAATGTCAGTTTTTTGCTTTTTGCATTCGGATAGAAATTTTTAAAAAGTGGCCATTTGTGGGTCAGCTTCGCACACAAAGGGTTTCATACCGTACCAACGTACAGACGACAGCACATTAAGCTACTACAATCTACCAGATTTCTTTATTAAAAGCCTAGAGCACAGACGTAGAGTATCCAGCCTTTCGGTGTTCTCTAGGATTCATTTTGGTGAGTGTGCGAAGGAATTGCATGATTTAGTACCCCCATCTCCGTTCCACCATCGGACGACCCGTCGCACGGCGAGTTTCCACCCTTACGTCGTTAACACCACTATGATTCGGACGAAGCATTTCGCTTCCTCTTTCATACCGCGTACATCGAGGGACTGGAACAATTTGCTAGCGGTGGTGTTTCCGTCGGACTACAATTTGAATGTCTTCAAGGCTAGATAGAGTGAATAGGCTCTTAATAAACTAGTGCGCTTTATCATTATCGATTGCGTCACTGCTTACCATCAGGCGGGTCTTGCGGTCAAGCGCTAGTTTATAATTTAAAAAAAAATAAAAATGTTTTTAACTATAACAATAAAGTAAATAAGGCTCAAGGTTAATTGGGAATTTTTGACAGTTTCGGGTACATTGACCTGCTGTCGTCCGTACAATATTGACCACAATATATGCATGAGGATTACCATTTATTTTCAACTGTGTTTCATTTTTATCACTTAAAATACTCAGAGAAAAATAAATTAAGCAGGTAACTATTACGCTTCTAAAATTACACTCCTGCGAGAGACCTACGAGCGGACAGCGAAACCTTAGGGCTGTTTCGAAATACGTTCGATCAGAATCCCAAAAA
The DNA here is from genome assembly GCA_017933935.1 of Sesamia nonagrioides. Classification (NCBI taxonomy): domain Eukaryota; kingdom Metazoa; phylum Arthropoda; class Insecta; order Lepidoptera; family Noctuidae; genus Sesamia; species Sesamia nonagrioides. The sequence goes on from JADWQK010000099.1 coordinate 235,709, forward strand.
TGACAGTCCGAAATAACCATAGTACGCACGGCGATACATAACCAATATAAGCTGACTTGCGATGGTACGGAAAGCCTATACAATGCGAGGCCAGCTAAAACTGGAGATCTTAACTTGATGCGTAGCCGTGAGTACCATTTATATGAGGGGTTGCGAACTACATCTGAAGTCAGTCCATTTGAATTTAGAATATTCCTAATTTGTATTGAACTTGGATCTTGAATTTGGATTCTCTCCAAGTCAGGGTCCCCTTGTCATCCGTTGGGTACGGAGACCTGAAAAAGCTTTGTAAGTGTTACTGTTTTGTGTTGATTGTAGGTATAGGGTTTTTTATTCGGATTCTGTTTTTGTTTGTTATTCCGTTGCCGTTGTGGATGTGATGTGGTATTGGTTTCTTATTAATACAATTTCTTAGCCATACCCATACCAAATTATATCTATTCATATCTTCAATCACAAAGTTGTGTTCAAAATTAGGGGTCTACCTTACTTTTAACCACAGGCCATCAAGCTAAGGAACTTTCTTCGGGATACCAACATCGTAATCGCGAAAACATAATAAGCCTTGTTTCAATGAAGTTACAGTAGTTTCTTGAAGTTACCACCCACCAGACAAAGTCTTGCTGCCAAGCGATTCGTCGTGTACCGGCATGATGTCTGGTGAAGCCATACGGAGGACGGGTCTGAGCAGTTGTGTTGCGATGTGTGCCGGGTACGATGCGTCAAATGTTGTTGTGTCGGGAGTTTGGTTGTGGAAGGTCTCCACATCATTCTCCCTCTGACGCAGCATCGTTGATCGTGTTGTTGGGTTTAACATTGTACCACCTCACTCAACTACCGTCTTCCTTCCTATTCACTAAGTTTTGAATGGTAAGTGAATGGGCTTAATAAATTAGCGCGCTTTACCTTCAACGATTGCATCACTGCTTATCATCAGGCGGGATTGCAGTCAAGCGCTCGTTTATAATTAATAAAAAAAAAAAATGACATGTGAATGACATAACATTATATTATCTATGGTAAAAAAGGTAATTTAGTCATCAGTCATTTCACTTGATTCTGGTCGCTATCAAGATGCTCATCAGTGATTTCTGTTTTCAGTTTTGTATCAGAAAATTGTAGCGTTTATTTAGTCTAAAATAGGTATCTGATTTAAAACCGAATCCCAAAGAACTTTATCCAATCAAAAATGATGGGAATGTATCTTTTTCATTTTAAAATGCAATAACAAAACTGACGAAAATTGATTAATAAGGAAACACAATATTTTCCATCATTCTGCATTCTGTAGATGAATTATTCGAGATTTTTACTTCCACTAAACATAATATTGACTTTACTCGAGCGAAATAGATAAATGTAACAAATTAAATCTTTGTTAAAATGTTTGAACTTTGTTTTTTGTCGTTAACATTTAATTTTCCCGGTTCAGTTAGTTTTCCACTTTCATGCACCGATTAATCGTAGTAATTGCGCATCGTTGCCTGAGGCAGTAGCGGGGTGCGGGAGGGGTTCGGTGACGAATACGAGAGCTCAGTGATTCGTAAATTTTTGACAACTACCACCTCTCCCGCACCGCGCAGCTACCTCAGGCAACGTGTCAGTTAAAAGCGGTGGGAATATAAAAGGCTTTAAGTCTCTGGTGGACGCTGCTGTCTCGATGCTTTGACCTAGGAAGACCCGTCGCTCGGCGAGTTTCCACCCTTACGTGGTTAACACCAGTACGATCCGGACGAAGCGTTTCGCTTCCTCCTTTATACCGTGTACATCAAACTGTCTGGAACAATTTGCAAACGGTAGTGTTTACGTCGGACTACAATTTTTGTGTCTTGAAGACTGGAGTCAATAGGCTCTTAATAAACTAGCGCGCTTTACCATCAACGATTGCATCACTGCTTACCATCAGGCGGGATTGCGGTCAAGCATTAGTTTATATTTTCTAAAAAATAAAGATTATTTTTAGAATTTCACTTGTTGTAAGGTAAGTAGGTAGGTTCGATCCCATCAGGCGCTTACTTTGGTAAATTATTTCATCACCACTGCCCTCAAAGCGGTGAAGTAAAACATCGTGAGGAAATCGGCATGTCCTAGAGTCAAAACTTCGAAGACATGTGACATCTACCATCTGACATCTTGCACTGGGCCCGCTTGTAGATTACCGCCCAATTTAGCTCACTGAGAGGAGGCCTGTGTCCTGACACAGGCCTCCTCTCAGTGAGTGTGCTCCTGAGTAGGAACATTATAGGCTGATGATATTATGCAGGTATGGTATACTTTCTAAGTATATCTTGGACACCAATGACTGAAGGTGAAGGGAAACCTGGACTTTAATAAAGTCTGAAATCGCCAACCCGCATTGAGCAAGCGTGAAGATTACGCACAATTCATCTCTGTATGAGAAGAGATCTGTGCCCAGCACAGACGATAAAAAGATCTGTGTCCAGGGACGATAAAAAGGCTGATTATGATGTTGATGATGATGGATGAGAGAGGTAATAAAAACTTGTATTATACTTAAAAAAAGTTTATTGTCTGTACTTATGACTATTTTATACATTTATACCTAAGGTAACTATAGTTTATTTACCCACTATGTTTGACTATGGACAACACGTGTCCCTTTGAGCGGCTGCTCGGAGGTTCATCATAAGATCATTAGGCAGTGATCGTTTCATTTAAAATAAAAGGACTTTAAGTATCCAGATCTATTGCAATTCGTTTAGTTTTAACCCTTACCGAAAACGACCCAACAGAAATCGTAAATAAAAAATAAATAATCAAATATTAAGTTATCGTTACCTATCTATACTGACCGGGCGTTTTTTATTTTTATTTGAAGTAATTTTGACAGCTAAGTTACAAATCGTCCAAAATTTACAAAATAATTAAAAAAAAAAAACAAACAACAAGCTGTTTCTTCATACGAATGTTACGAACATATTCATTCATCCATCGCTACTTAATTTGGTTTGTTCATTATTACATTAGTCAGTAGGAATATTAAAATTCCCCAGTGTTGGTCAGGGTCCAGTTTTTATGAAACTATCAAAATAGTTTCGTAAAGTATCAGCGCAGACGCAGCTGCGGGCAGCAATGTAACAAATGGCGACATCTAGCACACTACTTTACAATCACACTAGGGTTGTAACGGAGCTTCGCCTCCGCTTCCGTTACTGCGGAAGTTCCGCAAGATATCGTATCTTCGCTTCCGCCTCCGCTTCCGCACAATTTTTGCGGAGTTATAACGGAGGTTTATTTACGTATTTATAAAATAAATAAAGCGCAAGCTGTGACGTTCGACAACCGTCCGGCCGCGTTTGAGCGCGAAATGGTCAAGAATGAACTAGTGCGAGACTGGAATACAATTTGTTTCTCCTTAATTTTCATTAATAGAAGGTAATATTTTTGCACTGTTTTTTTTTCTATTAATGTAGGTACGTATTTAAAATTAAAATTTTGTTTTAATTAACCATAAATTTTTTTTTTTTCTATATCTACTTTCACCTCCGCCTCCGTTAACCTCCGCATCCGCGGAGGTGAGACTCGTCGCCTCCGCATCCGCCTCCGCCTCCGCTAACAAGGCCTCCGTTACAACCCTAAATCACACAGCAACTAACGACATTTGGCGGCGGAGATCATCAATCAGACCTCACTTCGCAGATGAAGAAGGTTTCGAAGGAGCAAGGAGAGTCGTTCCACTTAAGACCTTTGTCGTCTCTGTTCCAGAGTTCCAAGCAGTTTTCTTCTTCTCCATTCTCGTAACGGAAGTTGTTGGGTTCTCCTGCGTTCCAGTTCACGAACGTGAGCGGTCTGCCGTTGGCCATCCAGAAGAAGCTGCCTTCTTCAGCCAAGTCAGTACCTGATGTCCAGAAGTGTTCGCGGCCGTAACCTGAAATATGAAATAACAGAAATATTAGTTGAGAAATTAATTTGTCTTGTGTGTAAAACGGAAATAACTTCAAAGTATAGCGTGGTGGTATGTAGCTTAATTAAAACACTAGTATTTCCTCTATGTATTACATTGACTGAAAGAAATTGTGTAATAGTACATTATGGTATTAGTGTGTTACATTGGTGATTATCTCCGAGGCGCTATTCAGATCCGAACCGTGGGCGAGGGTCTTAAGAGAGCCGAGGAGAGTAATTATCAATACACACGTGTATCATACGACGTTTTTCAACATACTTGTGAATAAAATAACAACAGTAACTCATTTTATTTAGTACATAAAAATTTTATTTAGAGAATCAATTGGTAAATGTGCAGTTAGTAAAACTGTAATCCAATTAAATAAAAAAAATATTTATAACTCACTAGTGAGTTATAGATTTTCTATAATCTATAAATGACTAGTGAGTTATAGGTTTTTTTTGTCACAGTTTGATTATGGGTGTCATTATGTGCCTAATTGCGGTCACCATAGAGCCACTTTATGAGCAAGTGTGTTGAAAAATTCATTTATTATATGGGGTTATTGCTTCATGCTGCAGTTTGGGATACATCAAAAATATTATATTAGGTACTTATTACAAACGCCAGCGTTTGCACGGTTTAAACCTAACTACATAGCTAACGTAGCCTAGCCCATATAACAAATAACTAATAATAAATAAATATAAATAAATAAAAACTTTATTGTTCAGAAAAACATTACTATATTTAAATAGCACTAGCCTCCACACTAGGATTCCCTGTGTCGTGGAGACTAGTCTGCTTCGTCTAACAACATTATTAAATCGGTTCATACATAGCATCGGTCATTAATTATTATTGATGTGACAAAGACAGGTTGTTCTTCCAAACAAATTTTACTAAAAAAATATGTAAGTATCAACTTATTTAGTGTGAATTAATTAGAATTTTGAATTTTTGTGGCGTACCGTGTGTGTGGATGTGTGATGAATGAGTGAGTTAAGGTGGGTTTAGATCAATCGAACGAAGTCCTCTAATAATCTGAGTAGTAATAGTTTCCAGGTTCTGTGATGGTTTGGACAAATATCTTGCTTTTTAATCTTAAGTTCTTCAGCGGCTGAGAAAACCACCTTATTAACATCAAAGTCTACTTGCACACAGTGAAGACCTTTCTTTATAGGAGAGCTCATCACTATCATATAAAATGATAGTGATGTTGCAAATCGTTAAGCGGACCCCGGGCTCCAACGCGAAGGCCGCGAATGCAACCGGGACTGAACGCTAAGATGATGATGATGATGATATTGCAAATATGAATTTAAATCATCATCATCATTATCCCAGCGTTAATCCTAGTCGCATTTAAAGCTTTTCAGCATTGGAGTCTGGGCTCCGCTTTACCAGTCTAACTGCTGATTTGGGCTAAACTTCGATATTTTCTGAGAAGCGATTGCTGTCTGACCTCCACAACCCGAAGGCGATATCGAAGCATTGCAGTTGGACCAATTGTTGGACTTTTGAGGGCTCTAACAACCCGTAGCGACTGCCACTAGATGTTCGTATGGCAATCGGTACCAACGGAATAACGTGCTTTCCGAGGCTCGACCAGACCAGTGCAAAAATATTTCTATTCATGCATACTATTATATATTTGCACTACGCGGGGATGGAACCCGCGCGGCCTTGCGCTGCGGCCGCGTTCGCTACCACTACGCCAGGGAGGTTGGCAAGGACGCTGCGTCACGAAGGCCACGGATGCAACCGGGGCTGAACTCTGAGATGATTATGATGATGATGATGTTCCAAATATGAATTTCGATATTTACCTGAATCCTTAACGTATTGCTCCAGTTTATCGTTTTCGTGTTGCGATGAGATGGAAGCCAGGTGCATGCCGTGGAACCGACAGTACTGCTGCGCTTTGAACCAGTTCGCCTGAAACAATAGTCGAGGTTATATTGGAAAATATTACTAATTAGATGTTTGGAAAGACAGTCTAGAATGTTATCTATTAATCAGTGTAGAAAAATAGACTTTTCTAGAGGGATTTGCACACATGCCGTTTTTTTAATAACCATATTAAAAAAACGGCATGTGTGCAAATCCTTCTAGAAAAGTCTATTTTTCACAAGTAATATAACATTTACCAATGTATTCGTTACATACGTTTATTAACGCAATACTAGTCTGACACATAGCTTATCGCCTATAGAGAGAATAATTGGACGTAGTTATGCAAAAAGGATCCAGCCAACAAACTAGCTTTTGAGAAAATAGAGTTTGAAATAAAATTTATGTATTGAAGTAACATGACAGTAGATTTAAATAATGGGTATTTTCCTGTACTTTTATGCGGCTTTGATAATTTTTGCATATACTAAAGTTGATGTGTACATTTTATACATTTATGACTGTAACTCAAAAAACGGTTTATGTCCAATTAAAATGACCATCAATAGTGTAAGAGAGATGGGTACAGTCAATAATAAAGGATTGAGCAATGATTCCTAAACTACGAAGATCCTGTATCTTTGGCACGTAGGAATTGTGAGTACTAGGAGATGATGAGATAGTTACAGGCAGGATTTAGACTAAAGAATACCAACGCTTGGCAGGCGCGTTGGGGATCGCAGTAGTTTGATATTACACAGGAAAGGCGCTGCTGCCCTTCCCTGGTGAGAGTTCCCTTAGGCCGCTGCCTCGAATCTTGCGGGCAGCGGGGCGGCGGCGGCGGCGGCGAGTGAGCGGCAGGATCTTAAGCGTAAAATCAAACGGACCGGTTCTCGAAAACAGCGGCGCGGCAGCGGAGCAGTGGCGGGTAGCGAGCGGTGTACTTCCCGCGCTCGAATCTTGCGGGCAGCGGGCGGGCAGCGAGCGGTGATCGAGCGTTGGGAATAAATTTGAATCAAAAAGATGTTGCCGCCATTGTTCAGACATTTCTTTCGCGAATAAAAACAAATATCTCGTCACAATCGTGAACACAACACTACGCGGCTATAGTGACGCGCGATCTACCCGCTAGTTTCGAGAACGGGTCTTCGATGTCCTCTCGGCTCCCGCGCTGCTGCCGCCGCCGCCGCCCCGCTGCCGATGCAAGATTCGAGGCAGCGACCTTAGTCGCCTTTACGACACCCACGGGAAGATATGGGTTGGTACTATTCTAGGTACGGTATCATATGGGTTACTCTTTATTAGTCAACTAAAATACTCGTGACTATTATTTATACAATATGTAAAGAAAACCCTGTCCGATCCGTGAAGGTATTGTTAGGTATCGATTACTGATTCTACTAATGCCCTCAAAGAAAGGCAAAACTTAAAAAAAAATCCCCCTAAAAAAATAAATATTATTTCGCAAAAAGAGGTAACTTAATACATGTGCAGTAAGCAACCCCTTTCGCGGGCGGCGGGGGGCAGGGCACGCGGCACCTGTGACGTGGTCGCGTCGCTATTCGCTTATAATAATACAGGTGTTGTCACTTTTTTTAAAACTTACCAAATTTCGGGGAAATTGGAATTAATTCCCGGGAAAAAAGGATTATTTCAAAATTCATTAGTATTGTTACTATGATGATTACGTAAAATTTTATATTATATTTGGTCAAGTGTTTACCTAACCTTTATTATCCTTGTGGGTCGGACAGGGTTTTCTTTACATATTGTATATTTATGGTATACTAGCGGCCGCCAGCGACTTCGTTCGCGTGGAGTTAGTTATGCTCCGCTTCTATTGGATTAATGGGCTATTTAACGGAAAAAAAATTTTTCAAATCGGACCAGTAGTTCCCGAGATTAGCGCGTTCAAACAAACTCTTCAGCTTTATATATTAGTGTAGATATTAGGGTTGTAACGGAGGCTTGTTAGCGGAGGCGGAGGCGGATGCGGAGGCGACGAGTCTCACCTCCGCGGATGCGGAGGTTAACGGAGGCGGAGGCGGAGGTGAAAGTACATATAGAAAAAATTGAAATTTATGGTTAATTAAAACAAAATTTTTATTTTAAATACGTACATTAATAGTAGTATAATTGGTAAAAAAAATATTACCTTCTTGTAATGAAAATTAAGGAGAAACAAATTGTGCTTGCCGCATTCCCGCCTCGCACTAGTTGATTCTTGACCATTTCGCGCTCAAATGCGGCCGGACGCTTGTCGATCGTCGCAGCTTGCACGTTATTTATTGCATAAATACTTAAATAAACCTCCGTTATAACTCCGCTAAAAATTGTGCGGAGGCGGAGGCGGAAGCGAAGATACGATTTCTTGCGGAACTTCCGCAGTAACGGAAGCGGAGGCGGAGCTCCGTTACAACCCTAGTAGATATATAGAACTTCATTGCTGCATACTTTCAGGAACACAGGTGTTCGGTTCGTAATCAAGGAATTCTAACAATGTATTTATGCAACAATTTTAATGGAAACGATGTACTTGTAAATTTCGAGGCAATGTTACGCCGAAATCATTGAAACTTACATGTGCACGCGCATTACGGAAGCCGCATACTACATAATTAGGTTAGCGGCACACAAGGTAAAACCGCGGTTAACCGACCTGGGACACGCAGCAGTGCAATTCCGTAATCATTTCTCCGTGAACACTAAGGAGTGAGGTGTCATTCCAACTAATACTAGGCATTGATACTGGCCCCAATAGGGATGTATCCAAGGTAAGAAAATCAAAAAAATAATAAGTCCGTCTTATAGATAATAAAAAAAAATTAAGATCCATGTTTTTTATTTTGTCGAAATTACTAAAAACTACTGAGATATAGCGTATTAAAGTTACGGAGTGGGCGCTAATTACGTCACGCCGTGTTATATTTTTTACCACGGCGTGACGTCATGCGCATTTCAAGTCAATATTTCTTCCTAAGTATTTGAATGAATGAAAAAATAAAAAATACATGTTCAATATTTTCTATAAATAAGAAAGAAAGAAAAATTCTTTATTCCGCACAAACAAAGCGCACCTTTTTGTTGGGATGGGAAATCATCAAATGACTTCTCCCGCTCTGGGCAGAGCGGAAGGGCGTGTCAGACTTTTACTGACTAAAACCCACCCGTGTTTCTTTACTTGCCTGTGCAACGGCCAGGGCCACGGTTTTTTGTTTAACCAACCCGCAAAAAACAAAGCGCACCTTACAACTAAATACCATAAAATTACAATAACAAACAAAATACAAAAAAAAAAAATAATAATAATAAAATAATATCACCAAAAGTCTCTTACTCCAAGCATGCAAAACTGCCAAACTATAGACAAAGTTGATTTGATGTCAAAGCCAGGGCCACAGACCATAGAAGTACAACGTAGTACTTATCACCTCCATGCCATAGACATTAAAAAGCACACAATGCAATCCGCCTGTCATTCAATCGTAATGCGCCTGCGACACTAGCTGATGTCAACAACCCAAACAACAACATAAAAATACAAAAAGATAATTGCATAAAGGAGTAAATAAATCTATCTGATGGACATTAAATTATTTTTTAGGATACAACCCAATTCCCTTGTTCACAAACTAAACTAAATTTAAATTCAGTGCATCTTTTTTCTTTCTATTTCATCAAGAAAAGGACGGAAGATAAAATTTTAGTTTAGACCTGTCAAATTATTCCGCGCCTGACGTAATTGGACGTATTTTTGGTCTCCGTGTTTGTTTATAATCGCGTCTAAACTGTCTATGGGTGAGGTTTGGCGGGAATGTCAAGATGAGTGTCACGCTCATTTTTCATTGGACTTTTAAAATTATTTATAGTGTCGTTTACTAAATAAAAACGCGTGATTTATGTAGTAAAAAGTGCATTAAGTGAATAATTCAAAAAGAACAGTGAAATATTGTAGCATAGTGGCCACATCATGTCTTGACGCTAAACCGCTCCTTAACGTCCAAACGCGGGAAACGAAAGGAGTTAGATTAGTTAGGATAAGTTTAGGATAAGCTAGGATAAGTTAGGATTAATTAGGATAAGTTAGGATAGAAGTTTACTCATGAATATATTTACTGAAGACTAGGCCGTATGGCGTACTATGCCTTTGCCTTTTCCGTTCAGAAGAACGGAAATAATTGAACCAAAAAAAAAATGTCTATGGGTTATCAGTTTGACAGGATTAAACTAAAATGTTATCTTCTATCCTTGTCTTAATGAAATAGGAAGAAAAATATGCACTTAACTTAAAATTAGTTAGTGAACAAGAGGATCGGCGCCACTGTTGACAGCTCACTCTAAAATCACTTCACCTAACTTTTTCACGGTGAGATGTCTACAAAATCTATAGGCATGTTTGCGCGCTATTGGCGTACACGTCATGTCTGTCATTAATCAATTTGATTGAGACGAGGGAAAACAACATAAGCTCTAGGGATACGCGCGGTGTTTAGTGTGTTCTTAACTTTATGACGGTTTTAATGAGAATGCGAGGTTCGGTGTAACGGGTCACATCGTTAGGGCTAGTGTATAACAATCGTTATTAACCGACTTAAAAAAAAGAGGATAGATAGATTCTCAATTCGACTGTACTTTTTGTTACCTCATAACTTTCGACTAGTTAAATGGAATTAGATCATTCTTTTTATTTGAAAGCTGGTACTTCCTGTATGGTCCCATTTTCTCTTTGATCCATTTCTGATAATGGCATTCATAAGAAAATCGTACATAAGTATGTCTTAAATTTGCATTAACTATGTACGTCACAAATGAACGAATAACTCCATATCACGTTAATCGATTTCGATGATTCTTTTTTTATAAGAATGGATATACTTTCAATTTAGTCCAATAGAAATTTTATGAAAATCAGTTTAGTATTTTGGTTTTTAAACCAAACTAGGTACTGAACAAAAACCAAAGACATCGGCTTCCGAAATTTTAACTTCGCAGTGTTTTCTTTTTTTTTTAAGTTGTTCACATAAGGGGGTGAGCAGGCCTTCAGGATTTTTTTTTGTGTTTTTCGACATCAAAAAGGTGGCTGGCGAAGAACTGCTCAAAATCGAGCTTGTTGGCGTGCCATGGAAGAGGCTTATGTCCAGCAATGGACGAGTAGGAGCTGATGATGATGAGCAATGGCATGTGACACGATGGAAAGCAATGCGATGGCTTGGTTGGTCGCTTGGCTGAAGTTAGTGCATTATAGGACTGTTCCTTACGGCAAAATTATGGGGAAAACAAAAATAACTAATCCGAAAAAAAGTCTCGTTAAGCCAAAGACGTTCGGAAAGCTTTTTTCCTTTTATTTCCTCGACGGTTTCCAAGCTGTTCTATATCGGCGACGCTATAAATTGCCTCTACTCGAAGTCACGTTTAGAAATAGGAACCACGCTTTGGACTGGACAGGTGCCATTTCCCTAAAGCATTGATTCTACGGCAACGTTTATTTTGTATTCAATAGCTCCGATTCCTTCGTACACAAACTAAAATATATTCTAAGTTTAATAAAGTTTAAGTTTAATGACGGCACGGGTGGCCTAGTGGATAAATGTTTGACTGCTGCGCTGCGTGTCAGGGTTCGATTCCCGCCCGGAATAAATATTTCTACAAGTAATTGTTCCGGGTCTGGTTGCGATCCATCGATCCACGACCACCCACGATACTGGAGAAATTCCTAGAGAAAACGTTGCCCCGTTTTTTTTTTAAAAAAAAGGTAATAATAATTAAGATGTAATATGATCTTAAACAGATCAAAAAACACGGCGACCAAAAATACGCCAATTTACAAACGTCACTAATTTTTATCTTCTGTCCTTTTGTTAATGATATGGAAAGAATAAGATGCAATTACTTAATTATAGTTTATCTTGTGAACATTCTTTATTTGTTTATTTACGTCCACAACAGGAATAAATAATCGATTTATTTTAATTGTTAGAGTCAAATATTTTTAACTTTTTTTTTTTAATTAACAACGCTTCAGGCTATGGTTTTTATTAGCTAATTGCAATAGTGTTACGTCATAAGAAGTTTAATAACGTATAACTCACATGGTTCGGCTGTCTCGATAAATTATGTACCTTCATATCTACAGAAAAAATGTGATTGGCGAAAGTTGCCCAGACGAAAGCAAAAGTATCTTGTAGGTAGTTACTTTGTAATACAACATTTTGTGGTTATAATTAGCCTGCGTGACACGAACGTAAAAATATCGTGGCGGGATTTTATAGCGCACTAGATTTTGAACTGTCGCTGTTTTACCGAGGGTTCAGAATCTAATAAAGAGCACCTCAGTGCATCAAAACACACACACTGTTAGATTTTAAATTCTCAGCACTAAGCAGAGCGTTGAATTTCCCGTGCACGGTAAATAATCGCCGCGATATTTTAACGTTCGGGCCAACTCTGACTTCATCATCAACCTTTTTTATCGTCCCACTGCTGGGCACAGGTCTCCCCTCACACAGAGAAGGATTGAGCGTAATCACCACGCTTGCTCAATGCTGATTGGCGATTTCAGACTTAAAGCCCAGGTTTCCTGAAGATATTTTTCTTCACCTTCAGTCATTGGTGTCCAAGATATACTTAGAAAGTACTTAATAACTTTAGAAAAGTTACATTGGTAGGTACTTGCCTGACCTGGAATCGAACTTGCGCACTCATACTTGAGAGGCTGGTGTTTCAACCACTAGGCCTCTACAACTTAATAAATGACTCTGACTCATTATGTAATTATTTTTAGAATTCCAATTAGTTTCTCGAGGAGGGCGTATGGCGATGTGATAACAGTCTGTCGACTTGCATCCTAACTGCTTAACACACTATTACCACAGTATAAAAATCATACAGTCGTCCGACGAAGACGTCTAGACAGAGCAATCGTGCGGGGTGTGAGGGACGAGACGCGGGTAAGCGGCACCCGAGCTGCGAACAAAACGATGTTCGTAGCTCGGTATCTATCATTAAGGGCTAACGCGTTTTTTATTTGTTTGTTTTATAATTTGATATGAGTGTCAATTTTGAGTATAATTGGAGTGCTTGTTACGAAAAAGCCATCCTTTTTGACATCCGAAATGGCGGCGTCATTTTTTTTTATAATCTTATGAGTTTCAATTTTGAGTATAATTGGGGTACTTGTTACGAGAAAGCCACCCTTTTTAAAATCCAAGATGTCGGACGCCAATTTAAATGTATATTAGTATGATATGGGTGTTAATTCCGAGGTGGATCGGGGTGCTGGTTACGAAAATGCAATCTAGATAACTTAAATCTGTCTCGAGTTGTTCCCTTAGTAAAAATAGCAAATTAATTAAATATAATACAGCTATCGATATTGATCTGCAATAAATAAATAATTTCATAAATATTGTTTATTTGTGACAACCCTGGCCGATGCGTTACTGTCTAGACGATGTCGGCATTTTACACGAGATCAAAGGCGTCGACCTACTGTATAATTTTTGAACTGTGCTATTACTATCAATTGGAATGATTTTGAAGCATATTGCTAATCCATTGCTTTGTATGTTCTAAGAATGTGTCGGCTCGACAATGTAAATGTTTTAATGAATGTTGTTGTACTGTCAAATTGAAACCCATCGCTACTGAGGGTGTTATTGAATAGACATTTTTTTCGAACTTATAGAGAAATGTATTAGCAATATTCTTGTATCATTTTGAAGGATATCGATAAATAATCAATTGCTTCATAGAATATGTTCGAAAAATTCTGATGAGATTAATAGTTTTGAGATATTCCGCAATTAGGGTGCAGCATTGGACGGCATGATAGCAATGTGGGTTTCACAAGACGAGTTCTGTGTTCTAGCTAATCTACATAATTACTTATACAATACACACTAACAGATAAAATGTTTGCTTGTAATGTCAAGAAACTGATTTATAATAAATGCTTCGAGAAGTATATACAGTACTTACTTATAACAAAACAACAATTTATAATTTGTTAGGCTATCTGTTTGTATGTGCTGATTAATCTCCGAAACGGAGTTTTACTGCCAAGAAGTAACTTTGGCTATTTATTTTTAGAAAATTATAGTTCTGCGCAAAAAAAATGAAACTCTTAAAATCCACATCCATTCGGGCATAACCTCGAGCAAAAGCTAGTCTAGTATTATTTTCGCAAAACTATACATATAAAATTATTATTAGGCAACTGTTTTCATTAACTATTATACTCATTATAAATTCCGTTTCACAATTCTCAATACATATTAATTAAATTTTATCAGGATTAGAGCTTCTCTGATTCACAGCTATCAACGGTCACGTCAACGAAACGCATCAGTAAGATTAAGATTAATGAATATGAAAGCTAAAACAATGAACACAGGTGCGTATACGTACATACAAATGTTTTATAATAGGTACAGTCAATCAAAGAAATCAGTATGCAGGCAAATCTAACTCACAACTACTGCTAAACAATGTTGTGAGTGTACCTATAGAGTAGTCGATTCCCTAACATCGGTCTTGCCACACTTATGTAATATTATAATGTTTTGAAAATTAGTGTTCTTCTGGACTTCGGATGAACTTTATACTAGTAATGCCACTGATGCTGCAGTCAACATGTCCTACAACTAAAGTCAAACTAAATAAAAAAAGAAACGACGGGAAACGAGTTTTGTGTGTGTTTTTTTTTAACTGTATAGGTACTATGAATTTGTATATTTATGTGTCATTATGAATTACGAAATATAAATACTCTGACACTATGATTTCTACCTGTATCGTGGGTGCCTCTGCAAGCATTTATGCACCTGGCCACCTTATTTTTGTATGTGAGTTCACATACAAAAATGGTGAGACCCGGAACAACTAAACGTACAAATCTTTGTTCCGTGCGGGAATCAAGTTCGGGACACGCAGCGCAGTAGTCGATTACACAGCCACTACGCCAGCGGTGTCGTTCAAGAGTTCCATCGACACGAAAATAAGAAGAAGATTATATAGTGTTAAACTGTGTGAGTTTATATGTAAGGGGTAATCTTGGGTAAAACTACTGATCTAAATCCAAGAATTCTTCCATTAATGAGAAACTACAGTATTATTAAATTAAAATTAGCATATCATGTCACTCCTAGTATACCCTCTATTTATTTTCTTGATCTAATAAGATATTTCACGCGGCTGAAGTGGAAGGCAGAAGTTTAAAACACGCTCCATGGCGAACGGTAGCGAACACATCCGCAAAAATGTAACTGCAATTCTTCGATATCGCCTTCGGGTTGTGGAGGCCAGACGGCAGTCGCTTCACGGAAAATATCGAAGTTTAGCCAAAAGCAGCAGTTAGATTGGTAAATCGGACCCCAGACTCCAAAGCAGAAAAGGCTTCGAATGCGACTGGGATTAAAACTTGAGATGATGAGGCATATCATGTCACTCCTAGTATTCCCTCTACTTATTTCATTTCTGGTTTTGATAAGATATTTCACGCGGCTGAAGTAGAAGGCAGAAGCTTAAAAAGTTATAAACCACACATTGAAATGCATATTGGTAGTGTAGTGGGGAGATGGATATTTACATCTGCATACCAAATACTTTGTTCGTTCGTACGTATTTATATACAATATATACATCAGTGTTTGATCTTAAGAAACAAGACCTACTTTCTCTGGCATTGGGGATTAGCAGTTGTTGAGTGATGCCGCCCATCTGTTAGAGAGATGATGCTGCACTTAAAATCATTTACATCTTGTGAAGCAATATTTGTTTGTAGGAAGCCGCAAGTGTTTTATGAATAGTAAAAAATAACTACCTTTTGCCCTCGGGTACGCCCTCGTGGTTATCGGAAATCGAGTTGATTACCGGTGGGAAAGTGCTACTTTTTGTACAGCTATCTTTCATTCTGTTAGTCGAAATCCTGTAAAAATCGGTCCAGCCTTTTCGGAGATAAATAAGCTCGTAGTCAAATATCACCCACGGGTTGAGCTTTAAGGTTAAGCTCTGCTTGTCGAGGTCAATTTGTGGATGGGTGACCATCTTTAATATACCACGACCTTGTAGTGGATGATCTTGTGAAAGCAGGCTAAAAGTCGTTACTTGCTTCGGATCACCCGTGTTGGGGTCAATCTCCATTTTAACTTTTAACCGGATGCAGCTGAGGACCCAGTTCTTACATGGAGCGCCCGCCTATCTGACGTCCACAACCCAGTAGCTAGGTAAACTAATTGTACCCAGATGCATTTGTTAATGCCTATTTTTTTTTAATATACGTTATAAACTAGAGCTTGACCGCTATCCCGCCTGATGGTAAGCAGTGAAGCAATCTTTGATGGCAAAGACCGCTAGTTTATTAAGAGTCCATTCACTCTAGCCTTGAATATACGAAATGTTATCAGACGGAAAGGCCGAAGCCTAATAGCCTAATATCCAAATTCTATTGTTTTTTTATAAATTATAAACTTGACCGCAATCCCGCCTGATGGTAAGCAGTGATATGAGCGTTGATGGTAAAGCGCGCTAGTTTATTAAGAGCCTATTCACTCTAGCCTTGAAGACACTCAAATTGTAGTGTGACGGAAACACCGGCCACGGCAAATTGTTCCAGTCCCTCGATGTACGCGGTATAAGAGGGCGAAACGCTTCGTTCGGATCGTAATTCGTAGTGGTGTCAACAACGTAAGGGTGGAACGTCGAACACAAGTTAAATCTTGAATTGGGAGCCAGAGTTCATCTAAAACACTTGCGTTGTTATAATAAGTTTAGTGATTAATATTTTATGTTGTTATATTCAAACCAGTGGTAATAAACATCTTTTTTTTTTCGACGGGTCGGCCAATGATAGAACGGAGATGAGGGAATTAAATCATGCAATTTTCTTGCACACTCCTAAATGTATCCTAACCACTTTCGTAACATTGCATGATTTCATCACAGAGCTAAATTATCGCAATTGTCAGAATAATATTAATTTAGTTCCCAGATCTAATCTTACAAAATTGTAGTTAATAATCGCGGAAGATAATGTTAACAACTAATTGTTAGTAAGCCGGAATTAGCCTACATAATCTGGGCATTTGACTAAATGTGGGAAATCCAAACGTTATCTACTGTAACACGCATAATTGCAAATACGACAATTAAGATAAGAGAAGGGTGAGAGTTTTAGAAAAAATGAGTTAAATGGCGTGTAATAGGAACTGTATTTATATCTTAATATAGTCGAGTACCTGTAGTAGTAAATAATAAAAGCGCGGTATGAGATAGGAATACACCATTGGAATAAACATGAAAAACTAATTATTTTTGTCGAAACGGCACCTTACAGGCCACAGATTATAATACCGCATTCCATTTATTTATTTAAAAAAGTGCTGCCCAAGGAACTTACACCTAAACTGGAATGTGCGAACTAATTTCGCAATTATGTTTAGCTATAATTTCCTTGGTGCTACCTCATCAAAAACATTTAACATTGAGAATAATTTAAACTTATATTATTTAATTTATAGCCCTGATGCATTTGACAATAGTGGCGTACATAACACTGGCAGTTTATCGGTTCGAAGATGGAATATTGTAATTAATACAAAAAAAAAAAAAACGATAAAAATAATCGGCTTAATGAAATGAAAAGGAAAAGCATGCAAAGAATAGGCGAATTGTAGGAAAGGATATATCAGCGAGCGGCGCAAGTGGTAAGTTTTCAAATTAAGAATTGTAATAAATGTTATCATTTTTTTTTACGATTATGGATGTCAGTAGACCTACACGTGTGTTATATATAGTACATTACGATATTAGTGCGTAATGATGGTTATAACATGCGAGGCGGAATTTCAGCCCGAGCCGAAGGCGAGGGTGTAATTGAGCCGAGCATGTTATAACCAATACGCACGTATATCGTACGACGTTTTTTAACACACTTGCGAGGAAACAGAAAAAAAAGTATTTTATATTTTGTTCATTTTAAATAAACTCAATCTGTGAATGCACACTGTTGCTTTCCCACCATTAGTATTATTATTTGCCATTTCAAATATGGAACAGCGCGCAGCGCGAGTCGTGCGGCGGCGATCAGTTCCATATTTACTTGAAATAGAAAATAATGTTGTTATGGAATTTGTATGGACTATAACTTAACTATTTGCTTTGATAACACACGCGTTTGTTATGGCCCGCTTTACATATTTAAAACCGGTGGAATTACATCAGCTTTACGAGCAAGGGTGTTAAAAAATTAATTTTGCCACTGTAGCGGCACGTTGTTTGTTATAAACAAATTTATAATTTAAAAAGAAAATATATAATTAAGCACTTCCTTTTTTAAATAAATCTTTAATTCAATTACTACAGTTAAATTACAAAAGTAAAGTAAGTAATAAAATTATAATTTCAGTTTATAGTGGTGTCATTGGAATCAATCATCTAAAGTGTTAGATTATTTAAAAAAATTTAGAGTAATACATATGTTAAGTTTAGACTTTAGATTATTTTTCAATGACATATAAATAAGATTGCACAAGTTTTGATACAGTGCCTATAGCCTAGTGGTATCGGCCGCGACTTACAAGTTGTAGATCATAGGTTCGAACCCCGTCAGGCGCTTAATTTGTGTAAATATTACATCATCACTGCTCTCAAAACGGTTAAGGTTAACATCGTGAGGAAACCAGCGTGTCCTAGAGTCAAAACTTCGAAGATATGTGACATCTACCAACGCGCACTGGAGCTACGTGTTAGATTACTGCCCACTCCCTCTCACCGAGAGGAGGCCTGTGTCCCAGGAGTGGGAACATTATAGGCTGATTATGTGTATGTAAAAGTGGAGTAGGTACCACTTTTGACACTTATTGTTATTGCAATAAAGTTAAAAAGTGGTAATGCACTTTTAACCCTTACCTATACCTCTGTTCTGTAAGCTTTGACACTACTTGCGTATATTACAAGGCTTGTATGATACAACCCCAGTAATATAATGAAGACCTTAATTGTAAATACTTAGCTTACCTAAACTTTTAACTTAATATACAACGTACGAAACCTAAATATAGTTTGTTCAGTATAAGCGTGTAAGGGGGACGTTGTAAGAGATGACATGCGTGCTAACAATCTCACAACACAGGATGCTAAATATCGCTCGAAATGGAGGAAATTAAGCAAGAAAGCGGACCCCGGGCTCCAACGCGAAAGCCGCGTATGCAACCGGGATAAACGCTAAGATGATGATGATGATGATATTTTTTTTTCCCAAATACTTTTAGAAATTGCTGCAGTACGGTTACCGAGCGCGCAACACAGCTGATTAAATCAACATAAGACAGGGCTCATTGCTGCAGGCACGATCGGGCGAGCGGTGCGTTGACCATATTTTTGTTGGGACAACCAGGTAAGATAACAAGCCCATAACTTTGTGGCTTTTCATGATATCTTTTTGAAATTTTGTAGGTACATAGATTATTTACTTAAAAATATTTTACACGTGTTTCGAATTTCGCATATACAGTAAATAACGGTGTAGGGATATCTCGACTCAGTAACAGTTTCATTCGTACAGATATTTATTTTACAATCACTAGTTTCAGAGCGACAGAGCAAATTAAACACTCGACATACATATGCGGAAATTCAAAATCATCATCATCATCACAGCGTTAATCCCAGTCGCATCGGAAGTCTTTTTCAGCTTTGGAGTCTGGGGTCCGCTTTACCAGTCTAACTGCTGATTTTGGCTAAACTTCGACATTTTCCGTGAAGCGACTGCAGTCTGACCTCCACAACCCGAAGGCGACATCGAAGCATTGCAGTTAGACCAATTGTTGGACTTTTGAGGGCTCCAACAACCCGTGACGACTGCCACTAGATGTTTGTATGGCAACCGGGACCAACGGCTTAACGTGCTTTCCGAGGCACGACCAGAAAAGTGCAAGTATTCATATTCATGTGCCGCGTGCCCTGCCCCCCGCCGTCCGCGAAAGGGGTTGCTTATCGCACATGTATTAAGTTACCTCTTTTTGCGAAATAATATTTATTTTTTTAGGGGGATTTTTTTTTAAGTTTAGCCTGTCTTTGTGGGCTTTAGTAGAATCAGTTATCGTTACCTAACAATACCTTCACGGATCGGACAGGGTTTTCTTTACATATTGTATAGAAAAAAACGACGGCGAACGAGTATTGTATTTAAAAAAAAAAAAAAAACACTTTGTCCCACACTATGACTTTTTCCTGTATCGTGGGTGCAGTGCAAGTATTCATATTCATGCATACAAATACTTAGACTGTGCGGGGATCGAACCCGCGCCACCTTGCGCAGCGGCCGCTTCCGCTACCGCTACTCCACGGAGGCTGTCATATGCGGAAATTCAAAAGCTCTAACTGTAAAATTGCAGTGCTTACATTATTTAAAATAACTTGACAAGTTAACCCTCCATGTTTTGTGGGCGATTTTATTTACATGTATAAGAGACCTTTAGCCGTCAATAACTTTTGCCTTTGGTTTACGATATTGTTGATATACCTGTTGAAACAATGTATAGAGTGGTCCTTCTAGTAGTTTTACATGTTTAACAGGTCAAAACTGACATATTATCTTCTATCCTTTTCTTAACGAAATGGAAAGAAAAAGATGCACATAAGTTAAAATTAGTTTAGTTAACAACAGAATCGGCGCCATTATCTGTGCACCTTTGTCTAACGCGTTAGCCGGGTGGGTGTATTCGAATATTTTGTTAAGTATATAACATCTTTACAATAAAAAAAAAAAAAAGAGTTAGTCAATAAATAGTCGTCATCAACCGTTTAATCGTCCCACTGCTGGGCACAGGTCTCCTCTCATACAGAGAAGGATTGAGCGTAATCACCACGCTTGCTCAATGCGGGTTGGCGATTTTTCCTTCACCTTCAGTCAGTGTCCAAGATATACTTAGAAAGTATATCTTGGACACCAATGAGTATATTTTAATCATCATCATCAACCGTTTAATCGTCCCACTGCTGGGCACAGGTCTCCTCTCATACAGAGAAGGATTGAGCGTAATCACCACGCTTGCTCAATGCGGGTTGGCGATTTTTCCTTCACCTTCAGTCATTGGTGTCCAAGATATACTTAGAAAGTATATCTTGGACACCAATGAGTATATTTTAATCATCATCATCAACCTTTTTATCGTCCCACTGCTGGGCACAGGTCTCCTCTCATACAGAGATGGATTGAGCGTAATTACTACGCTTGTTCAATGCGGCTGGCGATTTCAGACTTAAAGTCCAGGTTTCCTCAAGATGTTTTCCTTCACCTACAGTCATTGGTGTCCAAGATATACTTAGAAATTACAGTAAGGGTCAAAAGTGGGGTACCACTTTTGACCCTTATTGTTATTGCAATAAAGTTAAAAAGTGGTAATGCACTTTTGACCCTTGATTGTAAATATAACTTTAGAAAAGTTACATTGGTACTTGCCTGACCTGGAACCGAACCCGCACACTCATACTTGAGAGGCTGGTGTTTTTACCACTAGGCCACCACGACTTAAATAGTGTTTAACATAAACGTTTGTTTTTCCTCAAAAACAGCGAAATATCATTTCTTATAAGTATACTATTCTATCTTTTATTCTAGTGTTATTTCACAATTTTTTGAGCTTTGCGTTAGTCACTAAATTATCTACTTAATCAACATTATTAAGTCGTTAATCTAATAGAGAGTCAAGGCGAAAATATTGATTTAATAGTGTTGAATTAATAATTTCGCCTTGGCTCTTTTAATTCGTTATGCCGTAATGTTTACGAAGTTATGAGTTGTAAATGTTTAATTGTACGATTGTCTCTGTCTGGTTGTCCGGTTGTGGGAGAAAGTCGGAATACACCGCTCCGGAATCACTTGCTGAGTGGAGATTAGGGGTGGCAAGCAATTTGCAGTCTTGGCAAAAATATTTTTGGATGTTGTTACGATTCGGGTATGTTTTTATTTGCTTTCGTAATATTCACTCTCTTGTCCTTTATTCAGGATTGGCTCTTCCATACTTTTACTACAATAATTTTTTTTTTTTACAAAAAAACAACCGACTTCCAAAAACCACTACTAAGTGCAAAATAACTAATTTCGGAAGTCGGTGTCAAAAAAGAATATACAAAACCAAAGACACCGACTTCCGAAATCAGTTATTTTTCACTTTGTAGTGGTTTTTGGAAGTCGGTTGTTTCCTTTATTCAGGATCGGTTCTTCCATATTTATGCTACCATCTTCTTCCATATACTTACCTCTTTATTAATTGTCATTTCGATACAACCCCCCTCTTGGGTGTTCTGGATGGGAAATCATTAAATAACCTCTCACCCCCTTACAACCATATCATCATTCAAAAATTACATAAATAAATGTAGTATCACTAAATTATTTCTCAAAAGTCAACACAATATTTTATGGAAGTAGGTACTTTGTGTTGATGTTCGGCGGATGTGTGTGTGCCAACCCTGCAGCGGCCGGTGCAAATTATACCGTAATGGGTGCCGGCTACGTCTGCAACCGACTAATAAGAAATATGGTGTGACGCGAACTAATCTCGTCGGATTCTTCTCTTTTCTCACTGTGCAGTGTGCCACTTATGCAGTTATGCAATCACGCTTCATTTACAATTTAGATGTTCAACACCGGTTTTGCGTTTTCGATCTCTGATTTTTTGCATTGACTAATGTGTTTTAATGTATTATCCGTTGCAGATGCCACATCCTCCGAGGCGTAGCAGTAGCGAACGCGGTCGCTGCACAAGGAGGCGCAGGTTCGATTCCCGCGCAGTGTAAGTATTTGTATGCATAAATATGAATATTTGTAATGGTCTGGTCGTGCCTCGGAAAGCAGGTTAAGCCGTTGGTCCCGGTTGCCATACGAACATCTAATGGCAGTCGTTACACGGGTTGTTGGAGCCCTCAAAAGACCAACTACTGGTCTAGATGCAATGCTTCGATATCGCCTTCGGGTTGTGGAGGTCAGACGGCAGTCGCTCCACAGAAAATTTCGAAGTTTAGCCAAATCAACAGTTAGACTGGTAAAGCGGACCCGAAACTCCAAAGCTGAAAAAGCTTCGGATGTGACTGGGATTAACGCTGAGATGATGATGCAGATGAAAATCAGCGTCACGTGAAACAAACACCTTGTATTGTTACCTAACATTGTGCTGAATTGAGGGCCTTTTAGCATCAAGTCATCATCATCCCAGCGTTCAGTCCCGGTTGCATCCGCGGCTTTCGCTTTGGAGCCTGGGGCCGCTTTCCTACTCATTCTCCTCCGTTTCGCTCGATCTTTAGTATCCTGTGGTAAGAGATTGTTGGCACGTACGTCATCTCTTACAACGTCAAGCCAGTATTTCTTTGGCCTTTGAGCATCAACCTTTCTTTTATGTTTGTGTAGTTTTAAAAACATCAGTCAACACCTCACTATGAACCCTGATAATAATAGTTTGTAAATTCTTTTATCTTCTCTTCTTCTTCAGCCTATAGAGGCCCACTGCTGGACAAAGGTCTTCCCCAAGGCTTTCCACAATGATCGGTCTTGTGCTGCCCACATCCATCGGCTTCCCGCGATCTTCACCAGGTCATCAGTCCACCTAGCCAGTCTTTTATCACAAGTGGATAATATATTGGAGCTTCCAAAATTAAATTCATTCATTAAATTTTGTTTATGTTTTATGGCAATTCTATTGCGCTCTGCTTTAATGACTAAATTACAATATTATCTATGTTTTCTCTTTTTATGTGTATCTTTGTTACCTGTTTTTTACTGTTTTATAGTGTATTTATTTTGCTGTAATGCCACTAACGACTTTTTCTTTTTCCTTTCTAAGGATGCCACTCAATTCTTGGTTGTTTACAAGTTCGGTTGTTTTCGATGTTGGTCATCAGACAATTATATCGCACTTCATTAATTGTTATTGCATAAAGTTCATGTAATATATTATTACGTAGATACTACTCAATTCGTAAAGAATTTCGTAGTGTTACTAAATTAAAATCTTGCAATTGTATGCGTAATATTTTGGTTTACCGAGTTAAACTGTGGTTGAGGAAAAGAAAGAGAAGTCAGGTTTACCAAATTGATTCCAATTTACTTTGTGGTTTTGATGATGCAACCAAACATAATAGAGGCTGTTTCATAATAGAAGAATGTTTACATTTGTTGTATTTGTCGTAACTATTTCCGTTTGTAGAAATCCTCACCTGTGTACCTAAGAATCCGTCGAAAAAGAATACGTCGTCAATTCTATAGAGGTTTTGACCGAACACTAAACTATACAATATAAATATCTAATAGGTACGGTAAGAGGCTGATTGGTGACCCTGATCTAACTCGAGTTGGTCTCCAAAGCCTAGAGCACAGGCGTAGAGTAGCCAGCCTTTCGGTGTTCTATAGGATGCATTTCGGGGAGTGTGCGAGGGAATTGCATGATTTAATTCCCCCATCTCCGTTCCACAAGCGGACGACCCGTCGTACGGCTGGTTTCCACCCTTACGTTGTTAACACCACTACGATCCGGACGAAGCGTTTCGCCTCCTCCTTTATACCGCGTACATCGAGGGACTGGAACAATTTGCCAGCGGCAGTGTTTCCGTCGGACTACAATTTGAGTGTCTTCAAGGCTAGAGTGAATAGGCTCTTAATAAACTAGTGCGCTTTACCATCAACGATTGCGTCACTGCTTACCATCAGGCAGGATTGCGGTCAAGCGCTAGTTTATAATATGTAAAAAAAAAGAATTTCGAAAGTTCTTCCGAAGCTTTTTAAGCTTTGGAGTCTGGTAAAGCGGACCCCAGACTCCAAAGCTGAAAAAGCTTCGGAAGCGACTTGGATTAACGCTGAGATGATGTTGAGGTACGGTAAGAATTGAATTAGACATTATTATAGCTTTAAACAACCTGCGACCATAATAAAGCAGCTTTATAGTGATTGAAAATGTTTTAGTGGGTACCTTCACGCATCGTTCACGAGAAAAGCCATTTTCCGAGCGGTTTCTAACTTTCACAGGCATTTGACACCGAGCCATACCTGCACAGTAGGTATTTAGTAGGTAATAAAGTGTATCCGGCTAACTCCTAAAATTCGGCTAACTAATAACCAGTTGCCTATGCAAAAAATGTTCCCCGCGATTTCGAGAAATTTGTAAATATCAGACTTTCCTGGTATTCCAAGTTAGCCGAATGCACCTTATTATTTTTAACTGCAGAAACTGCCCTTCATTTATCCATCGAAAGCCAGGCAAAGGAAAGATGTTAGTTCAGCCTAAATAAAAAAAAAGACTTTATTGACACCGAAAACCTCAATAGCCAATGGAAATACATTTCATATAGGCATATTAAATTTAGAAAAAAAAAGGTTGCACAAATAGTAAAAACCCTGCCTCCCGAACTAGGGGGACCCTGCGACTTAGGAGTCAGTGTTCTATTGCAGTTTAGTGAACAAGGGAGACCTTAATATATTGTGTGCTAACAAACCTATAATAATACATATTTATTTTAATATATAAGTATTTGATTAGAAAATGTAATGATTGTAATGTGTGACTGTGTGTGTGTAAAAGGAATAGGATGTGTTACTGGTTTTGGTGTGATATGATATGGTGTGGTGAAGGAAGGAGGTGTTCATATGTAATGTACATAGTATTACGTGCCTAGATTAATTTTGAAATAAGTTCGTCTGTACGAAAATCTAACAAAAACCACCAGTTTAGCAATTTAGTTTTAACTTCGTGTTTGTTTAATTTACTTATTCAATATAACATCACTAAATATCTTATAATCTGTGGTCCAGTGTGCAATGTAGACTAAAGGCTGTGGTCAGTCAGCGTTTCCACTACATTTTGCAGTGACCCACGTTATGTGCGCTCCATTGGCCTATTACTCTGGAAACCGACAAGTTGCTCGAAAATTCAAAATCCGAACTCGATTTTGGTTCACACTAATCTTTTGGGGAAATCCCCTTTGGCGTAGTAGTCGTAGGTAAGCTAGAATTTCCTCGCCCGAAACGTGCGAGTGGTCATCGTGATTTTTTTTCTGTATTCGGATTGCTCAAAATTATTTTGTTTGTAGGCGAGTCTAAAACTCTAGGAATATGTACATATTATATTAGACTATTGGCACTTTTTGAATTTTAGACACTGAAGTTGAGAAAAAAAGTACCTACCTACACGTTGTATGGTGTATGCTGGTGTTTTTTTTTTTCTAAACTTATATGCAGATCCTTATACACACGTGCCTTTTTTCAGAGCTATCGACTCGCCCTTAAAAATAATAATTGACAATCGGCATATTCTGAACTTTTGCTTCTGCTTTGCTGATTTAGGCTAAGTTATCGTTAAAAAGGTAATATTTAAAATTACTTTTACGTTTGCATTGTTTCTTTAATAACTTTAGTTAGTAACTACTCAACTGACGAGTCGGCACGTAACGAGGTATAATAAAATTAATATATTACGTTAATTAAATTAACAATGATATACAGCAAAAGTTAAATATAATATTTTTAACGATACTGGTGTAATAAAAATAGAATTTAAATTATTATCTAATAAAAAAATATTACCGTAATAATATTATTGTGTTAAATGAGATCCTAAATATAAAGGTTACACGATAGTAATTTAAAAAAAGAATCCGTGAATGGATTCACGGTTTGGGCGTTTTTTTGGGTTACTATCTAGTATTTCCAGCTGGCAATTGGTCATTCTCCTATAACATACTGGCGAAATGTGGATGTATCTACATATCCCCTTCCTTCGGTCCTCGGAAAGCACGTTTTATAAAGCCGTTGGTTTTAGCTGTCATTTGTAGATCTTATTCACAGTCGTTACGTGTAGTCAGAAGCCCGGAAGGCTGATATCCAGTCTTATCAAGAGATATCATATTGCCCAGAGACTGAGATGGTCTGAAAGTCGACTCCAAAATAGTTTGGAATAAGCTAAGCAGATTATGTATATACTTCTACCTAACCCAGGCCTCTTTTTTCTATTGGGCACTCTGGACCAGTGCCCAGGGCCCTATGATCTTCGGGGTCCCAGCCTCCTTTCAACAACATTGAACAACATTCTTTGCAGTCACCGCTACATTCTATATTATAGACATTATTAAGATTCTATAAGAAGATAAGTAACTTGCAGTGCGATTTAGGTACAATAAATTTGGAACCAAAAAGTTGACATATATTAGTGTGTTTTTTTATTATCTCTTACTCCAACAGGGGTCGCGTGGTCCTAACGGCCCAGGACCTCCAAGGTCTTAACCCATTGGGTGAACAGTCAGAACAGTTGTGTTAAAAACTAACAAGTTCAAGATAAAGGCAAGGAAGTTTTAAATGTACAGTCTGTTTTAAATAACTGCATTTATAATTACGAAGTAAAAGTTTAACACTGGCCTATTTATAGGACTGCGAAACGTGAATGTACAAACTATTGTAACCGTGGTCAGCCTGCCTGTTTACCACTGGGCCTAAGTTAATGGTCCTTGTACCGGTTTACAGAACATATATTTACATACGTAAGTGTACAATGTAGGCAAAGGAGATGTTTCAGAAATGTATGGAGCCTGGGCCAGCACATTGTACACTTAATGCTAGGTATAAATACGCTATAGTTAACTGTTTTAATGTTAATTTCCTATGGTTTGGCTTAGTTTTTATACAGATTCAATTTAACTCGGCACAGGAATGCAACACAACTACTAATAAATATGGTGGTCAGCAATAACTGAAATAAGATTTTGACAGTGACATTTGATTGACGTGTCATGTATACATATAAGGCTATCGTATATGACTGCGAAAAAAACAAAACATGAATTCCGAACATACGGCCCATTAAATAAACACAATCAACTCAAATCAACCCTCGACACGAACACAACGGGAAAATAGACTGTCAAAGTCGCCAATCAAACGTCATGAAAAGTGTCATGGCTACCTTAATAAAGGGTTATTTCACTAGAAACGTTTCAAATAATTAATTGTATATACTTGCATTTTTATTCAAATTAATTTAGTAGTATTTGTATGAAAATCTTCTATTTTTACTTTTTATCTAAGTATATAGCGTACATAGTGGTGGCCCAAAATGAAACGTCTCCTTTGCAGTTTTTACTAGGGTTGTAACGGAGCTTCGCTTCCGCTTCCGTTACTGCGGAAGTTCCGCAAAAAATCGTATCTTCGCTTCCGCCTCCGCCTCCGCACAATTTTTTGCGGAGTTATAACGGAGGTTTATTTACGTATTTATAAAATAAATAACGCGCAAGTTGCGACGCTCGACAACCGTCCGGCCGCGTTTGAGCGCGAAATGGTCAAGAAGACTCAAGAATCAACTAGTGCGAGGCGGGAATGCGGCAAACACAATTTGTTTCTCCTTAATTTTCATTACAAGAAGTTAATATTTTTTTACCAAGTATACTACTATTAATGTTCGTATTTACTTAAAATAAAAATTTTGTTTTAATTAACCATAAATTTCAATTTTTTCTATATGTACTTTCACCTCCGCCTCCGCCTCCGTTAACCTCCGCATCCGCGGAGGTGAGACTCGTCACCTCCGCATCCGCCTCCGCCTCCGCTAACAAGCCTCCGTTACAACCCTAGTTTTACTTTCATTCATTATCTTGGGATGTTGTTCTTTAAAGCAGTTTGTGGTAGGAGTGGACTGGTAGAAATCGTCACGCAAGGAAAAAGTGATATTCCCCCCATTCGAATGTCTAACTCTGTGTCTATTTCCATATAAGAGTGTGTGTGTGCGTGCGAGTGACGAAATTTGGGCCGAGATTAGTTCGCGTCAGGTTGTATAACCTCAATACTAAACATATATGACCTTCTTTATTGGAAACCTACCCACTCCCTAAGTCTGAAAACCACAGCCGAAATTACGGGTGATACCTACGGACATAACATTAATATTTCGGGCCCGACCTAAAAATGAATAATACAACAATTTGACAGTCATTTGTACTCCCAGTGTGTTTTTGCTCGTCCAAAAATAGCTGTAGGTTTCACTTCGAAGTTTCAAACTACGTGGTCAGACTCATGAGATAGGCACCCTAACAGGGATCCCCAAACGCGCATTTTTTTTTTTACAAAAGGCCGTCTTCTTGTAAAGGTACTAAATAATTTAATTCATTATTCAATTCAATGAGTTAGATAAATCTAATGAATATACAACTACTGCAATGGCGACTAGCGATTGTTTAACCATACATTGGCCCCGATTCCCTTCTTCACAAACTAAACTAAATATAAACTAATTAATTTATAAATTTATTCATTGCATCTTTTTCTTTTTAATTCATTAAGAAAAGGACAGAACATAATATGTCAGTTTAGACCTGTCAAATTAGTTCGTGCCTGACGTAAATTGAGGTATTTTGGTCGCGAGGCGCCACGGCGCCCTCACGTTCCGCCTGACGCAGGTCCTCACCGGACACGGTTGTTTCGGGAGGTTCCTGTTCCGTATAAGGCGGGAGGAAACGCCAGGGTGTCACCATTGTGTGGATCGTCCTGAGGACACGGTGGAGCATACGGTGGAGGTCTGCCCGGCTTGGGTAGAGCACCGCCGTGTCCTCGTAGCGGCGATCGGTGGCGATCTCTCGCGTCCGACCCTGGTCCAGGCCATGGTCCGGAGCGAGAGTGCATGGCAGGCCGTCACCTCCTTCTGCGAAGCAGTCATGCTGGCAAAGGAGGAGGCGGAGCGCGTGAGGCAACGGGAATCCCAGCGCCCTCACGCCACTAGCCGCCGCAGGAGACGCCCTGGTCGGGAGATGACACCAAACTCCCAGCCACCGTAGGCGCGGGCCTGCGGGCGGTGAGCAGTGGGCAGCTCGCCGCTCGGTAAGGACCAGGCCCGAGTCGACGGCGCGTCGTGTTTCACGCGCGCCTCAAAGAGATGTCAGCACATTGTGACGGGGCCACGAAGACCGATGCCTCCTGGGTCAGGGTTGCGGGTTGGTTAAAAAAGAAACCGTGGCCCTGGCCGTTGCACAGGCAAGTAAAGAAACACGGGTGGGTTTTAGTCAGTAAAAGTCTGACACGCCCTTCCGCTCTGCCCAGAGCGGGAGAAGTCATTTGATGATTTTCCCAAAAAAAAAAGGTATTTTGGTCGCCACGTTTATAATCGCGTCTAAACTGTCTATGGAATATCTTAATTTGACTGGACTAAACTAAAATTCATAAATGATTGTTAAAGTTTAGTGATGTTTAAAGGAATAATGGTATTTAGGACATCTCTAACAATATAAAATAGGTAATATAATAGCACACCTGTTTTGAACGACACTGAAAATAGTCTCATAACATCTATCACTAAGCCATAAAACGTTCGTCTTCCTGGTAATAATCCCAATTTTATGAGTATAACGCCGTCTGATATATTTTTTCCCCCTTTTTAAACAACCTGAGTCTCGGAATGAGATATAGTGGCGTCTGTTGAGACCCTATTTTTATTCCCATTTCTCTATTGATCGGTGGAAGGTGAAAAAAGTGTGTCAGGTTTTTTCTGTTATGTGCAAGTTGGAAAAGAAAAACAGACTTATTGTGGTGACAGATTCTTTATCAGTCTATGGTTTTGTTGTGGCTCTGGTTGTAATATTTTATTCACGGATTTTGCATGAACATTTTTGCACGGTCTGAATAGGGCTGTTTTCTGGGTAAAAAATATATTCTATCTAGTCCGTCATTCAGATTATAGAAAAATATTGGATACGTATATTTTGTTTTATCAAATCAATAAAAATTTACAAATATAAAAGGCATCAAAGATCAGGGACACGATTGCCGTTTTATGCCATTTCGTTCAGTGATTGACCACTAGGCACGCCATTTTGTTAGTAGATTACGGATTTTATCAAAATCAGTCATTATGACATTAAAAGTCGACAATTTTGACACTATTGCAATAGCAGACTAGGGCCCCAGGAGTGGTGGCTGGTGACATCACTGCTTGCTAAAAAGTGTAGCGTGCAGTGACATCACACGAGTTTTCAACGCACTGTATCGTCTTCATTTTTTGTTTATATGAAAAAATACGTGTCTAGTATTTTTTGGAAATCTGACTGACGGACTAATTAGTTTTTTTTAGTCAACTACCCTATTATTTATTAGTATAAATTCATGTTGTTATTCTATGTGGCTGTTAAAAATTTGCACAGTTTATGATTTAATATATCTAATTTGCTGGCGTATGTTTTTAAGATACGTCAATCAATAATGTTACTCAACACATCATTTGACGGCTCGTTAAAATCAATGTAAGCAATGGTTTTGCTGCGTTAATTCAAACAAAAGTTATGTTTAAAATAGTGGCTAAAACGTTAATTCTGAAAATTATGCAGAAGATGGTGTTTTAGTATTTAAAAAGTTGAAAGTGATTTCGATTCCTTAATAACCGTCGTGTTCGCCGGCATGATGTCTGGTGAAGCCGTACGGTGAACGGGTCTGAGCAGTTGTGTTGCGATGTGTGCCGGGTACGATGTGCCTAATGTTGTTGTGTCGTGAGTTTGGTCGTGGAGGGTCTCCAGATCATCCTCTGGCTCAGCATCGTTGGTCGTGTTGTTGGGTTAAACATTGCATCACCTCGCTCAATTGCCGTCTTCCTTCCTATTCACTCAGTTTTTTTGAGTGAATAGGCTTAATAAGCTAGTGCGCTTACCCATCAACGATTGCATCACTGCTTACCATCAGACGGGATTGCAGTCAAGGACTAGTTTATAACTATTAAAAAAAAAACCTTAGATATGGAGCCCCTTAATAATTAAATAATATTATATTATCTATTTTAATGTACTTTGCTCATGCTGCTATTAAAATTATATGTGTAATCTGTCTAGTCTAGTTTCACGAATAAGCAAAATTTTACAAACATTTTGTCTTTTATTAATATTTTACGTAAAGTCTATCAAATTTTTAATGGCGGTCTCCAAATCAGACGTCATTTTACTAGTAAATTGAAGCCATGTTCCCTATGGTGTAAACAAGGTTTATGTTACAATCAGCCCCCTAATCGGCGAACACATTTTTGCCAAATGATTGCGACTAGTTGGGATCGTTTGGACCGAACAGACCAATGGGCGGCCCGAACGAAACCAATTTATCCCAACTAGGCGCAATCATTTGACAAAAATGTGTTCGCCGATTAGGGGGCGGGTAAGTATCACATGTTAAATGTCCTAAGTTGTGATAAGACTACATAACTTTCCCCTAGTCGCCTGTACTATTGAGTACCGACTCATCATCATCATCATCATCTCAGCGAAAATCCCAGTCGCAGCCGCAGTTTTTTCAGCTTTGAAGTCTGGGGTCCGCTTTACCAGTCTAACTGCTGAGTTTGGCTAAACTTCGATATTTTCCGTGAAGCGACTGCCGTCTGACCTCCACAACCCGAAGGCGATATCTAAGCATTGCAGTTAAACCAATTGTTAGACTTTTGAGGGCTCCAACAACCCGTAACGACTGCCACTAGATGTTCGTATAGCAACCGGGACCAACGGCTTAACGTGCTTTCCGAGGCACGACCAGACCAGTGCAAATATTCGTATTCATGCATACAAATATTTGCACTGTGCGGGGATCGAACCCGTGCCTCCTTGGGTAACGGCTGCGTTCGCTACCGCTACGCCACGGAGGCTGTCATCCAAGTAAGTAAGTATCACATGTTAAATGTCCTAAGTTGTGACAAGACTACGTAACTTTCCCCTAGTCGCCTGTACTATTGAGTACCGACTGTTACATTCTATTCCAACGACTAGAATTCCGCTTGACTTATAGGAAGACAATGGCGCTGATTCTGTTGTTCACAAACTAAATTAATGTTAAGTTATGTGCATCCTTTTCTTTCCATTTCGTTAAGAAAAGGATAGAAGATAACATTTTAATTTAATCCTGTCAAATTAAGATACTCCATAGACAGTTTAGACGCGATTATAAACATGGCGACTAAACATACGCCAGTTTACATCAGGAGCGCACTAATTTGACAGGTCTAAACTGACATTTTATCTTCTGTCCTTTTCTTAAGGAAATGGATAGAAAAAGATGCACATAACTTATAATTACTTTAGTTTGTGAACAGCAGAATCGGTGCCAATGAAATATATAATACTAGCTTTCCGCTCGCGGCTTCGCCCGCGTGGAGTTCGGTTATATCGCGCTTTTTAGATTTCCCTCGGGAACATCAAATTTTCCCGGGATAAAAGGTAGCCTATGTTCTTTCTCAGGGTCTAAAGATTGTCTGTGCCAAATTTCATCAAAATCGCTTGAGAGGTTTAAGCGGGAAAGCGTAACAGACAGACAGACAGACAGATAGACCGACAGACAGACAGAGTTACTTTCGCATTTATAATATTAGTACTAGCTTTCCGCCCACGGCTTCGCCCGCGTGGAGTTCGGTTATATCGCGCTATGTAGGTTTCCCTCGGGAATATCAAATTTTTCCGGGATAAAAGATAGCCTATGTTCTTTCTCAGGGTCTAAAGATTGTCTGTGCCAAATTTCATAAAAATCGGTTGAGAGGTTTAAGCGGGAAAGCGTAACAGACAGACAGACAGACAGACAGACAGAGTTACTTTCGCATTTATAATATTAGTATGGATAGTATGGAAGTATGGATTATACTATAGATGAAATTTGAATAAAGGGCCCATATTCACCTCTGCCATTGCCTGGTAGTTTCTCAACTATGTTGGAATCAAATTATTCCAGACTCTGTTATCTTATTCCAGTCCAGCCGAATGCAGCTCAATACCAGTACTTTATATGAAGTGATTGCATATCTGACACTCATAAACAAGCTACTGGGTGACACTATACTCATTAATGAAGGCTTTCCATTATACCAAGTAAGAGAAACCCACATAAAAACGTTAGTTACCTATACCTAAAATCGAAAAATCTTATGATGCAAAATCTATAAACTTTCGTGTTTTTTTTTTACTTGGAGTTTCATGTCAGTATTATAATTATACTAGCTTTCCGACCGCGGCTTCGCCCGCGTGGAGTTCGGTTATATCGCGCTTTTTAGATTTCCCTCGGGAACATCAAATTTTTCCGGGATAAAAGGTAGCCTATGTTCTTTCTCAGGGTCTAAAGATTGTCTGTGCCAAATTTCATCAAAATCGCTTGAGAGGTTTAAGCGGGAAAGCGTAACAGACAGACAGACAGAGTTACTTTCGCATTTATAATATTAGTATGGATGGTACACAAATATATCGTGATTTTATATAATTTATAAATATAATTTTTGTGTCATTGAACTTTAAAGAGCATTACATTGATTATTACATACATTGCTACATACCTACTTAGATCTCAAAATGACTGTTCGATCTTTTTAAATTTTTTAAATGAAACCCATTACTCACACACCAGATAGCTAGGACAAGGATGCCTGGAGGAATTTGGGATATGCCTTTGCTTAGCAGTATGATAGTGTAGGCTAATTTAAAAAAAAATGTAGTTCAACCTTTTCAATTAGATTTTAGGACGTAATACGCAAGATTTCTAGATCGTTTTGCAGTGAAAATATTCAGGTTTACAATTCCGTGACCATTGCTACACAAAACCATAAATGCATATGAAACTACCTTTTCCTTTTAAAAATCTAAGATTAGCACAGTGAGTCTGAGGACGTGTTGGTTAACTACATAGTTATTCCGATAAAACTGGTCGGTTACATCACAGTGACGAGTGACCCACTGGAATCTGCGGTTATGTATAAATGTGTTTTCTACTAACACACATAGCTAGAAATTATCACCTTTGGCCGTCTGCGTTTTTATTCATTGGCCCAGATTTCTCTATAGAGGTCGTCTATCAAAAAAATGTTATACACTATTATACCAGAGACAATAACGAAAACGATTATAAACGCACAGAGTTTTCAATTCACAAAAATGTTTGAAAGTCTTCCGTAGTAGTAACTTTATAATTAAGAGACTGTCATTAATTAAAGTGTAATCAACTTTTGACAGTACGCATTTCAATTAAATATTATATACCTACTAGGTTGTAATAGCCATAGCGATTACTTGTGTATCACCTGGCGAAAGAGAAAGCTAGCCGATTTATCAACGCGCCACGCGGTGTTGCGTCATCATCGTCATCTCAAACCAGCGTACGCGCAGCCTCTGGGTATCCGCATCAAATGACAAATCGATTCCGTTAATTTGTCCGTGAATGTGATCTTAATTAATTTTAGATTTTATTAATTTGTAGGATTGTCATGCAAATTAACTGTGTACTTAAACGTACGTAACTTTAATTTTGTACATATTTTAATCATCATCGTCAACCTTTTTATCGTCCCACTGCTGGGCACAGGTCTCCTCTCATACAGAGATGGATTGAGCGTAATCACTACGCTTGTTCAATGCGGCTGGTGATTTCAGACTTAAAGTCCAGGTTTCCTCAAGATGTTTTCCTTCACCTACAGTCATTGGTGTCCAAGATATACTTAGAAAGTACAGTAAGGGTCTAAAGTGGGGTACCACTTTTGACCCTTATTGTTATTGCAATAAAGTTAAAAAGTGGTTATGCACTTTTGATCCTTGATTGTAAATATAACTTTAGAAAAGTTACATTGGTACTTGCCTGACCTGGAATCGAACCCGCGCACTCATACTTAAGAGGCTGGTGTTTAATCAGTAGGTGCTCTACTTATTTCACAGTAGCATAGTGTAGCGGTATCTACAACGTCACATGCGAACAAGGCGTCATAGTGACGTCACGGAAATCCTGCATCTCGCAAGCAGAGTTTTCTGTGCAACTATCTCGCAATGTTCGCATACGAGTTCACCTCATCAACCAGTCTGGCTAGAAGTTCCCCCCTTTTACATGCTTTTTATTAGCTTCACTTGCATGTTTGCTTGCTTGCTTGTTTGTTTGTTTGTCCGTCTCTCAACTCTTTGGACTACGAGTGAGCGGCTCAATATCCCACCGTTTTCAATACGTTCGTTCGTTCGTTTTTTTTTTAAGAATAACGAACTAAAAAGTTGAAAATAAATATAGTTTGAAAAACAAAAAAAAAAAACATGCTTTTAAAAAATATCAAACTAGAAGTTAAAAATTATTAAACAAAAGCGTGAGGCGCCTAATATTAAGCGCCCCACGCTTTTTTTAAAAAATATTTTTAACTTCTTTTTAGTTGTCTTTTTTAGTTTTTTAAACTATATTTTTCTATGGAAGATCAGTGAACTTTACATTCCGTTCCTCATACCTGTAAAATAGTGTGCCACTTGATAAACATTGATGTCTCAACCTACTATTCAACGGCCATCTATCCATTCACCAAAGTACGGACAACAGCAGGTCAAGCTACCCCAAACTGGCTAATATTCCCAATCAACCTTGAGCCTTAATCTTTTAGAGATAAAGTTGAAAATCTGATAAAGAAATTTGACAGATTGTAGTAGCTTGATGCGCTGTCGTCTGTACCACATCCATATTTAACATTGACGTATTACGTAGGCCATTGAGGGAGATTAGCGGTATAATAGAAACTAAATACTGCAGTATATCACTGGTCAGATCGGTTTATAATGTTCAGTTTCCTTTTCCTCTAAACATAACAGTGACATAACAGCAAACAATGTACTTCCGCGCCTTAAGAAATGTTTGCCGAAATTTTCGAGCTGACGAATCAGCCATCAGATTGTGAAATTACAAAACGTAGGTATTTTATCTGTAAAGATGATTCAGTTTTTTGGTTCTGTGTATCGTCTTTTATGGGAACAATTGACTGCATTTTTATTGATTGACCTAACAGGAAAATCCTATAATATTTTTTACCGCTAAATTGTCATTTCATCATTCATTTTTTCCGATTCTCTCTTCACCAGTCAAATTTAGGTACTGTCATTTTCATATTTCATAATGTAATAAACAAAGAATAAATAAAGTATCATCGAATGTGGTATTTTTTAAAAGGAGAACAATAGACCTGAGGCGATTGTTACTAATATTATAAATTTAAAAATGAGTTTGTTTGTTTGTTCCGCTTTCACGCTGTAACTACTAAATCGATTGCTTTGAAATTTTGCAGACGTTAAGATAGAAGTCCGTATTAAATATTAGGGTACTTTTTATTACGGAAAATTTTGATATTCCCGAGGGAAATCAAAAAAGCGCGATATAATCGAACTCCACGCGGGCGAAGCCACGGGCGGAAAGCTAGTGAAAAAATAAATAATAAAAGTTTAGGACAGCTTGATTTCATTGGCTGCTGTACATATCTTATAGTAGAGTAGGTGGTAAGGAATGTAGAGTACATTAAAAAAATGCAACCGAATTGAGAACCTCCTCGTCAGTTGAATATAAAAATAAATGTCTAAGCCTTACCAATGTTCATTGAATAAAACAAGATCGCCGTAGTTGCGTCGAACAATCGAAATTGATTTAAAACGTTTAATTAAATACAATGATATCCACCTAAACAATGCGGTTAAGCCTACGCGAATGTACTGATAATGCGTACCTGATACCAGGTATGAAGGCTTTGTGTTAGCACAAAGCCTTCATACCTGCCTGCTTAGGGTCGTAGACTCACAGCTTAGCGCCTAATGGCATAGTTCTTCAAGTTATAAAATACCACGAGCTTGACTACTTTTTTTTTTACTAAACATTAAATCATTGTTTAAGTATATTTACTTAGATTCTGGCTGGGAGGTGGTTTGAAAATACAAACTTGAGACCGAATTATGCAGATCCTATCACATAACTTTCAACAATACATTGTGTATATAAAACTAAGTAACACTGCATAAAAACAATAGGGAGACCACTTTTATTTTGCTATTTGCGGCAGTGCGAAATATAACTTCTTAACATGGGATTCCCTGATGTTGAGGAGGTGTATGCAGGTCCACGTTGAGTTATAATTTTATGTCATAATTAATATATCTGCGTCTGTAACCTGGTAAACTTAGAAGTTAAGTAAAATTGTTAGACACTAATAAACAAGGACACCACACCACACACACCAGAAGGTCATTTCTAGTACTTAATAAAATTAAAACAAAGTACAATAGTGCAACATCTCGTTTCAGCGGCAAATAAATACGACAAATATTGTAAAAATTTGGGAAATTAGACGTATTTTTGATAGACTGAGACTGCGTTCAACGTTTTTTAAATAACGAGAATTGCCACAAGGCATTATACCATTCGCAAAACATTGGGCTTATAGTCGCAGGTAACTCACTGTTATTTGTTTTCCTACCTTAAAAACTTCAATAAACGTTTGAAGTTTGACTTTAAATATCTCCGTGAACAGAAGGTTCTCAACCAATGGATTCTATAAAAATCTTACTGTGAAAGATTGGGTGCAGTGAGCTTAGACCTATTAGTTAGACCTATTAAAACCTATTATTAGCCAGGCATAAAGGGAAAATTGGGAAAAAGCCTTCCTTCCACTTTTCTCTGTCCAGAGCTGCCAAGGACAAACTTTATCTAAGGAGTCCAACTCATGCTGCAATCTCCGCCTACCGCTTATTGTTTCATTGGGAAATACTCTTACCTTAAAGAATATTCCAAGATAGTATTTCTTCTCTCCGGATTTGAGTAGAGGCATCGTCCATCGCGTAACTCCTAGCTCATCATCGTTACAGCTCGAACATTCTGTTAACAAGAAGCAAAAACGTTTAAAACATGATTCAACACATAATAGGCTTGCATAGGTACTTAATAAAATATTCGATCAAATTTAAATCTCAATCTTGATCCAATATTTTATTATAACTTAAATCTAAAATTTAATTTAATATTAAAGAACACTAAAGTAATAGATATTTAAATTTTTAGATGTCAACTTTGATGGACACATTCTTTTTTCAAAAATATTTAAACTGATTCACATTCTTGATTGCCAAAGTGAGCTGACTTGTTAATAAGTCCATTCAAATGGATTAATATAATTAATCTAGAGTTTAATCAATCTAATCTCTTTGGCGGACGCGACAGATGTTTATCAACATGGCCAATTATGCCAAATCGAATTGGGTCACCAGAATTTTAACGTTTTTAGAAATTAATAGTTAATTCAAGAGGTCAGCCGGAAAAATTGGTTAGATGAGCATGCTTTTATAAATGGACAGATTAAAATTGTATTCATATTTTTTCACAACAGGTCATCATAATGTTTCTTAATTAAAGGCCTAATCCGGAACACATTTTGATTGATTGACTTAGTTTCAAAGTATCAAAAAACAAAAGGTCAAGTATACATGTTTTATCTTGACCGTTTCCTGGCTCATCCCTAATAGCCTTGAGATGTAGCAGATTTACAATGAACATGAATGATTAAGAGATGAAAATTTGTTTGAATAATTGATTGAGTGTTTTCAAGTTCTTTTTTTTTCTCAAGTATTTAGGTACTACATAATAAATATGTAGTACTAGGTGATCTGTGCGAAGTATTTGCTCATTCTCACGCTCGATATTCATGATAGAGGATCGATAGGACAAGGGCGGGATTTGAAAAATCCTTGATTTTCAATCATAAATTTTCGAGAAACCACTAAAATGTAATTTCTATATTTTTCCAGTGTAACGATCCAGAAAAGCTTTAAAATGATGCCTCGTTTATGTATATTAATAAAGTATGAAGGAAGTTATGATGTACCGACAAAAAAGCCTTTGAGAAATACATACCTATATGATTGTATTCTATATTCAACTACTCATTCAATATCAAAGGAATCAATTTCGCAAAGTGATGGGCT
The DNA here is from genome assembly GCA_017933935.1 of Sesamia nonagrioides. Taxonomy (NCBI): domain Eukaryota; kingdom Metazoa; phylum Arthropoda; class Insecta; order Lepidoptera; family Noctuidae; genus Sesamia; species Sesamia nonagrioides. The sequence continues at coordinate 275,238 of JADWQK010000099.1, forward strand.
TTTAAATTTCAAAATCCGACCTTCTCATAAGGCCTTGTGTAATAAAATAATGCATTTAGCTCGTCCGAAACTGCACGAGTCCCAATGTAATGCCACGTTAATAGGACCGTTTATGGCAACTGGTTATAATAATAATAAAGTGGAATTCGGCGAGAGTGATATATAATGATACAAACATAAGACTAATATGGTAGAAAGCCTCGCAAGAGAATTATTTGTGTTATTATTTCGTTACGATTGTGTTTGTTGGAGGCGGATCTTTTGCGTGTTGTGTAACGTAATGATTGAGTTTCCATAGAAGTATGGTTACGATGAGTGTAATTGCATAGCGCGGTGGTGTGTAACAAGCAAACTACGTGCATGGACTTGCCGGAATTGCTTCGAAAAGGAATGTTAATGCTCGTTTTGATAGCTCTAAATAAAATGCTTATTGTTTATCGTTAGCTTGTAATAAATTGCCTCGCTCACTCGTGGTCGGCGGCCAGTTTTTGCTCTAGTTTTTTGACTGTTCTGTTAGTGATACTGTGCTCGTTTTGTGCTCACACAAAAGATTTGACGATTTAGAGAAACTCGAGCAAAAAACTTACGTACCGAGTTCAGTGTAACGTTTTCAGGATGCATTGTGTGAAGGTTTACCTATTTCATTACTCTACCTATCTACTGCCAAAGTATTACAAAAAAAATGTCAATTATCCTTCTAATTAACGTAACGTAAACATGAGAGTATGCATTTATGTTTGTGAGCGTATTTTGTTGAAATTTGGATTTACATTTTTTTTTTAAATACCTTTTCCCTGCAGTAGAGCACAAACGGCTGGTAATGCTGATGATATTCTTTGTAGTTTACTTTACTAAGATCTTAATTTAAAGTTATGTACGTTTTTGACGTTTTTAACGTTTTCACGTTTTCACTTAATTCTAAGATATCGAAACAATTTTTTTTAAAAGGTGCAAATACTTTTCATTTGTGTAACCAATAAGAATTTGGATACTAGGCTAAAAATTTGCTAATTTAAACTAAATTATATATTCAAACAGAATTGTGAAACTGATATTGTCAAACATTGTTGATGAAACATTTACGCCTGTTTTACTACCTATTATGATTTTTGATGGACGTACACTTTGACTCTTTGTCACAGTTCCGGAGGAAGCTGGCTGAACTAAATTAGTCGGCTTCACCTCTTCCCTTTTATTTGCTACTTGTTTGTTTCTTTTTTTAATTAATAAAATTAAAGTTCTTTGCATTTTGTATAGAAAAGTAATAATTTATTTTTATCTTTGGAATGGATTAATACTTGTTATGTATAATTTTTACTAGCCACTGTCTATAACGCTCCTCTAATTGTACACTGTAGCTACCTTAGTATGTTGTGCAACTAGCTAAGAACCTGTAATTATTAAGTGTACATTTAAGTGTTGTAACAATAACTGGTGGCTCTAATAAATATAAATAAATAAATAAAGCTGAAGAGTTTGCTTGTTTGAACACGCTTATCTCGGGAACTACTGGTCCAATTTGAAAAATTCTTTTTGCGTTGGATAGCTCATTAAACCAGGAAGGCTTTAGGGCCTAAAGCCTAAAGTTTAGGCTATATAACATCACGCTGCGACCAATAGGAGCGGAATATATAAAAGAAAAGAAAACCTATCGAAACTTACGCGGGTAAAACCGCGAGGCGCAGCTAGTCATTCATAAAGACCATTCGGTGTTAAATTATGTGGGAATGCAGTAGCATCTTGCGTTACTGTTAAATACTAGTAACCTTTTCGTGAAGCTGTAAAGTGTAAACTTTGTTAAAACAAACTTAGCAATTTTTCGCTTAAGGTGGTATATATTACTCTTATGGGAATAAAAGCCGGCCACTCTAACCTCGCGTTTAGATCAAGGTTAAAACATATCTTCTACATGTTGCCTACTGCACGTAAACGAGGCAAAAGGGGTAAGAATGTAAGGATAGTAAACAGTGGTGGTCTGTAGTTTCGGTGTATTATCGGTTATTTATGATACCAAGCTTTCTTCCCGTATGGATGTGCCTTCTATAATAAAAGTCAAAAATGACGAAAATATAAAGAAAATAGATAGAATAGATTATAAAAACACATGTTTGAAACATCAGTCCATATGATACCTAACATTTTTACGGCAAGTCTTTTTTAAGATTTATGGAAAATAATTAACAATTTTATAATTAACACTGTCACGTAGGGTAATGCGCAACTTTTTCGCATATGCGTAGGTACACCCAACAAAAGAGTTTGCTGTTCACGCAAGAAAGATACATTTTCGCTGTACGTGGGCGGCATTCATTGTTTTTGCGTGCGTCATCACAACTTTTAACATAAAAGACATTCTGATTTGACTTTTCTTTTCAGAACTCGTATAACGAGGGTTAAAACGTATTTATAGAGAGGGTTTGTGGTTACGGCAAGTTGGCGTTCTGCGTCAATTTATAAGCCATTTCATACAGCTCTCAAAGAATGACAGTTGAGATAGAGAATAGACGGATAATTTTAATTTGTAGTAAGTCCTGGTGGCCTAGTGGTTAAAACACCAGCCTCTCAAGTATGAGTGTGCGGGTTCGGTTCCAGGCCAGGCAAGTATCAATGTACCTATTTTATTTTATTTTAGTAATTATAAACTAGAGTTTGACTGCAATCCCGTCTGATGGTAAGCAGTGACGCAATCGTTGATGGTAAAGCGCACTTGTTTATTAAGCCTATTCACTTAAAAAACTTAGGAATAGGAAGGATGACGGCAATTGAGCCAGGTGATGCAATTTTAAACCCAAGACCAACACTACCAACGATGCTGCGCCAGAGGGAGATTGATCTGGAGGCTCTCCACGACTAAACTCCCGACACAACAACATTTGGCGCATCGTACCCGGCACACATCGCAACACAATAACTGCTCAGACCCGTACGGCTTCACCAGACATCATGCCGGAACACGACGAATCGCTTGAACTTTTCTAAGTTATATGTACTTTCTAAACTGTATATCTTGGACACCAATGACTGATTAAAAGGTGAGAAAAAACATCTTGAGGAAACCTGGACTCTAAGTCTGAAATCGCCAACCCGCATTGAGCAAGCGTGGTGATTACGCTCAATCCTTCTTTATATGAGAAGAGACCTGTTCCTAGCAGTGGGACGATAAAAGCTTGATGATGATGATGATGTAACTTTACTAAAAAGTCAATATCCTTGAATTTATTTAGCTGCGCACCTAGGTATTTATATCTCTTGACCTCTCATCATCGTTTTGTTGGGCATACACAGCCTTGCATAGCCATTATACCCGATATGTTCCTGCTTGACATTTAATACATCCATCATGTGTATGAAGAAACTACGTGTACCTACGTATTACAAAGGTCAACGATGTAACCGAATCTAGTTACAAAATACTTAAGATAAACATTACAATCATTAAAGGCGTCACTTGCTGACCGCAAACGTACTTGGGGTCAGTTTTGGCACTCCAATATTTGTATCTGTTTAATTTAATTAAAGTGTTACATTATGCGTTGCGTCTTCAAGTGACGCACGCTTGTCAGTCAATATTTGTGGTAGAACTTGTACTTCTTCTTCTTCTTCAGCCTATAGATGTCCACTGTTGGACAACGGCCTCGCCCAAGGCTTTCCACGTTGACCGGTCTTGTGCTGCCCACCACTGCTTCACCAGGTCATCGGTCCACCTTGTTGGGGGCCTCCCTACGCTGCGTCTTCCAGTGCGTGGCCGCCACTCCAGAACCTTACTGCCCCATCGGCCATCGGTTCTACGAGCAATGTGCCCTGCCCACCGCCACTTAAGTTTAGCGACTCGCAGAGCAATGTCGGTGACTTTGGTTCTTCTGCGGATCTTCTCATTTCTGAACTTGAACTACGGTTGAGAACTTGTACAAATCAAGCTAATGCAATATGTCAAATATCTTTAATAAATTTTCAACTTTATCGCTGAAAAAAATTAGACAGTATCGGGAAGGTTCATGTGGTATTAAATTAAAGAAAATTAAATTAAACATGATGACAGTTTCTTGCCCGTGGCATACAATAAACCGTTGCAATAGGACGGTGAAATTTGCTGAAATACGGCCAGGAGCACTATTAGACAACTATGATATACAACTTTTCGTCGTGGTGGCCTAATTGTTAAAACACCAGCCTCTTAAGTTTGAGTGTGCGGGTTCGATTCCTAGTCAGGCAAGTACCAATGTAACTTTTCCAAGTTATATGTAATATTTAAGTATATCTTGGACACCAATCACTGATTCAAAGGTGAAGGAAAACATCTTGAGGAAAGTCTGAAATCGCCAACCCGCATTGAGCAAGCGTGGTGATTACGCTCATTCCTTCTCTGTATGAGAGGAAACTTGTGTCCAGTAGTGGGACGATAAAAAGGCTGATAATGATATTCGACTTTTATGCCACAGGCAATTAAATTAGGTTTCACACTAGTTGATATTCAAGTCAACAAAATAATAGGTATATTTTGTCAATGTCAAAATCAGTGCGCTGTTTTATGAGAATTCCGTTCTGATGAAGTCATCACAGTGTGTGGATTAAGTATTCCATAAAAGCAAACTTGATAGTTCTTATATTTTTTTTTCAATGTTAAATTCAGTGCTATGATAAATAACAGTTATTAAGAATTATAAGTAGTCTTCACTATGTGGTTAAAGTTTTCATTTTGAATTTAAACGCTAACATTATGATTTTCGAAAATTATTACTTAAACCACAATATTACACCATACTTAAATTTTCACTTTCATTTGTTTTTTTATGAATGCAGCGCTGAATTCTTCATCGACTCTTGACTTGTGGCTCGTGTGAAGTAACTGCGCCTTAAATTTTTTACTCATTCGAAAACACAATGCTGCGATGTCCCCAATGATAAATATCTTACATTGTTCTTCTTCGGACGTGTTGGTATTTCGATAAATACCGAAAACAAATGTAAGTATTTTTTTTTTTTTAATATTTACAAACCAGCGCTTGACCGCCATCCCGCCTGATGGTAAGCAGCGATGCGATCGTTGATGGTAAAGCGTGCTAGTTTATTAAGAGCTTATTCACTCTAGCCTTGAAGACACTCAAATTGTAGTCCGACGGAAACACCGCCGCCGGTAAGTTGTTCCAGTCCCTTGATGTACGCGGTATAAAGGAGGAGGCGAAACGCTTCGTCCGGATCGTAGTAGTGTTAACAATGTAAGGATGGAAACTCGCCGTACGACGGGTCGTCCGATGGTGGAACGGAGATGGGGGAATTAAATCATGCAATTCCCTTGCACACTCCCCAAAATGCATCCTATAGAACACCGAAAGGCTGCCTACTCTACGCCTGTGCTGCTAGGCTTTGGAGACCGTCGTAAGTACCTCACGGATATTGAATATTTACTATTTTTTACATAACGTTATTTTTTCTTTATACGAATATTAAGTAGTTTGTTCAGAATAAGCAACTGAATTGATGCCAATAATTTTCATACCATGTTAGGTATATCTTTTCCCAAATAGATTTAGAAATTGTTACAGTGTGGTTACTGAGCGCGCCACGCAGCTTACGGTAGATCATAGTACGAGCAACAGCTAACGTCACAGGTCAACGCACCGCTCGCCCGCCCAAGCGAAGCGTTGACCATATTTTTATTAGGACAACCAAGTAGAATAACAAGCTCATAGCTTTGTGGTTTTTCATGATATCTTTTTGAAATTTTGTACATAGATTCTTTACTTAAAAATACTGGACACGTGTTTAGGGTTAGGGCATAAACTAAAAATAATGTTGTAGGTATATCGAATATTATGATTTTTATCAATAAATTAATACTTAATAAGTAGGTATGTGTATAATGTTGTTAATGATATAATAGATAAGTTTTCTGTTTAATCATTAAGGTAATATGTATAACATTTAAATATATCTATTCCTATTTTTTATACTAAAATAAACTAAAATTTTATGTTTATTTCACTTGGATTCGTTAAATTAGAAACATTTTTAATCATTTTTATAATCGCTAGTCTAAAAGGTGATAAAAAAGTAACGAATACTTAATTAGTAAAGCTCAAACAAAATTTGCTTCACGACATTCTCAGCATAATGGGATACGTATACATAGTACGGACGACAGCACATGAAGCTACCCGAAACTGTCAAATATTCCCAATGAACCTTGAGCCTTAATGCTTTAGAGATAAGGTTGATAATCTAATAAGGAAATCTGACAGGTTGTAGCAGCTTGACGTGCTGTAGTCTGTACAAATTGTATAAATTTTGTTAGACTTATACCTAATTTGTTGTGTTAGTTGTTTTTATATAAGTATGTTCAAATCAAAACAAAATAAGTTTTGTATAAAGTTTTCTTAAAGTCCATATTACCTGGTTTGTTCAAGCCATTTCCAAGCTGATTGAGCTGATTCGAGTAGCTGACCGTCGTCGTGTTTCCGATCCAGGTCATCACCAGCACCAGGCCGCACAGAACATTCCTTTGCCACATCTTTGTTGATTACTTAGTTTATTCACTGTATTTATTTATTCGGCAAAAACGTAACGTTTGCTCACTCTCGTATGACTACGGTGACTACTTAAAAAGCTCCGTTTGTCAACTCGCTTGCCCTAATGAGGTGACGTAGACCTTTAAAGTGTGAGATTAAAAACTACTATTTAAATATTTAAACCTGTAGGGTAATTGTGTAACACACTATCAGTAGCAATGGGTTTCGTTTTGACAGTTCAACAACATTCATTGCGTTATGTTGTTGAGCAGACACATTTTTCGAACATATAGAGCAATGGATTCGCAATATGCTTTGAAATGATTCAAATTGATAGCAATAGTCATCCTCATCTCAGCGTTAATCCCAGTCGCATCCGAAGCTTTTCAGCTTTGGAGTCTGGGGTCCGCTTTACCAGTCTAACTGCTTATTTTTGGCTAAACTTCGACATTTTCCTTGAAGCGACTGCCGTCTGACCTCCACAACCCGAAGGCGATATCTAAGCATTGCAGTTAGACCAATTGTTAGACTTTTGAGGGCTCCAACAACCCGTAACGACTGCCACTAGATGTTCCTGTGGCAACCAGGACCAACGGCTTAACGTGCTTTCCGAGGCACGACCAGACCAGTGCAAATATTCATATTCATGCATAGAAATATTTGCACTGCGTGGGGATCGAAACCGCTACGCCACGGAGGCTGTCGAAAATTGTTAGCAATAGTGTGTTACGAAATCTAAAGAACATAAGTTGCTGCAAATTGTTGTCGGTAATTCCCTTATCTAACTAATTATTATTATTTATTATGTATATAATTATATGAGACGGTTTCCGGTAGGCCGTAGAAGGTATTTGGGTCTTCCTTCACTCATTACGGATGGCTTAAAATTTATGTTATTTATTCAGTATGAAGGATACACGCCTGAGGTTGCATCAGATTAGATCATTTTCAACGCGGAAGGTGATTTCCATATCCGTATCTTTTCCACTGGAGGACGATCTATATTAATGGCATGACGACGTGTATTTTTATTAGGATGGCAATCTGTTTATCTGTGGGGTATTATTTGAAATGTATAGTTTTTTTTATCTCATCGTAGGAAGAAGAGGTGTGGTTAAATGTTATCTTTACTATTAATAATCCTGTAGACTTTGTTTGTTTAATTTCTAGAAATATCACTAAGATTTGAAAAAAAAAAATATTTTGCCTTTGACAGAACAATTCTTGGAGGAAGCCACATCACGTTGTGAGTCTTAAGTGAGAAATAACTGTAGTTGAAAATTAATGCACAAAAAATGCAATGCGACGCGGTGGGACAGGGGACCAAGAAATATCACACGGAAGAAGTCGCGAACAGAAACTAGTTTTGTAATATTTTTGAAACTGTGAACATAATTATGATTGCAGCGTGTTTCACACCCCAAATGCTTGTCTTATCTTTTGTTGCATGTTGGAAATGTCTGAGTCAACATTGCTTCATTACGATCCCAAAAAGACTAAATTATAATTATGCATCTGACAAGTTTTGTACATTCTTGCCAAGAACCTCTTGACCCGTCGTACGGCTGGTTTCCACCCTTACGTTGTTAACACCACTACGATCCGGACGAAGCGTTTCACCTCCTCCTTTATACCACGTACATTGAGGGACTGGAACAATTTGCCAGCGGCGGTGTTTCCGTCGGACTACAATTTGAGTGTCTTCAAGGCTAGAGTGAATAGGCTCTTAATAAACTAGTGCGCTTTACCATCAACGATTGCGTCACTGCTTACCATCAGGCAGGATTGCGGTCAAGCGCTAGTTTATAATACGTAAAAAAAAAAGAATTTATTTTTTTGTACTTTTGTGTCGCGCGTCTTTATTTAGACTACTGTCTCTAAGTTGAGCTACGAGCTTATAAAGGCGCTTCTCTTAACAACTAGGGTTGTAACGGAGCTTCGCCTCCGCTTCCGTTACTGCGGAAGTTCCGCAAGAAATCGTATCTTCGCTTCCGCCTCCGCCTCCGCACAATTTTTAGCGGAGTTATAACGGAGGTTTATTTACGTATTTATGCAATAAATAACGCGCAAACTGCGACGCTCGACAACCGTCCGGCCGCGTTTGAGCGCGAAATGGTCAAGAATCAACTAGTGCGAGGCGGGAATGCGGCAAGCACAATTTGTTTCTCCTTAATTTTCATTACAAGAAGGTAATATTTTTTTACCAAGTATACTACTATTAATGTACGTATTTAAAATAAAAATTTTGTTTTAATTGACCATAAATTTCAATTTTTTCTATATGTACTTTCACCTCCGCCTCCGCCTCCGTTAACCTCCGCATCCGCGGAGGTGAGACTCGTCGCCTCCGCATCCGCCTCCGCCTCCGCTAACAAGCCTCCGTTACAACCCTATTAACAACGTCTACGAATCAGTTGTGTTACGAATATTGAGAGCACCTATAAGGGCACATACCTACGTCTACGAAACTATAGGCAAAAATAGAGCCGCTTTTAAAACAACATTTTCATTTATTTGGTGACTTCATGTGAATTATTTTCTTCGCCTGACTTATTTGGGATTGCGTGCTACATTTTGCAGCCTAAAATCGCCGGCTAAGATGATAAATTACTCAAATCCGTTGGATGCAATATTAAATCAGGGTAATCTAACACACTCCCGTGACTACGATATTTTTGTAACATTGTGAAAGCCGAAAACATTGCAAGTTGTTGAAGTAATAAGACAATTATGCGTATTATGTGTTTAAAATAAAATCTGTGAAGTTAATTCGTGTAATACCTACTTACAAGGTCTTTAGTGTAAGTGTATTTCAAGGTATTGTGGACCCAGTTACTTAATACATTTTTTCAGTTACTGATTTCTTAAGTTCATCTTACCCACGTTCGTTAGAAACTTTGATTTTTTTTTTGAATGATTTAGCCTTGTGTTCACTGACATTTAACTGTTGAATTAAATATTTACCTAATCAGTTTTATATTATACTAGCTTTCCGCCCGCGGCTTCGCCCGCGTAAATTTCGGTTATCTCGCGCTTTTTAGCTTTCCCTCGGGAACATCAAATTTTTCCGGGATAAAAGGTAGCCTAGGTCCTTTCTCAGGGTCTAAAGATTGTGTGCTTTCCGCCCACGTCTTCGCCTGCGTGGTGTTCGGTTATATCGCGCTTTTTAGATTTCCCTCGGGAATATCAATTTTTTCCGGGATAAAAGGTAATCAAAATCCGTTGAGAGGTTTAGGCGGGAAAGCGTAACAGACAGACAGACAGACAGACAGACAGACAGAGTTACTTTCGCATTTATAATATTAGTATGGATATATCTATAATATTCTTTTTATTAGAAAATTAGAGAACAAAAGCTATTTACATACTACGTAGCTAGGTAGTGGTTTATATAACCCTTAGGCTTTACCTACACATATTTCTTTTAGAGCGGTTACAATAAGTCATAGTACAGATGACAGCACATCAAACTACTACAATCTGTCAGATTTCTTTATTAGATTTTCAACTTTATCTGTAAGGCTCAAGGTTGATTGGGAATATTTGACAGTTTCCGGTAGCTTTACCTGCTGTCGTCTGTACCTTTGCATCTTACATATTGTAAGTAAGTACTTACACTGTTTAGGGTAGTAATGAGCTGGATTGATAGAACAATTTATTTCCATGACCATTTTATTGCCATGACTTTTCATCATCAATAAATAAAGTGATTTAATACATTTGAAGACGCAAGCGATATCTTTAATTTTAATACCAGTCATATTAGATCCACTTCTTATTTGGTGTTTGTCTAAATGTCATGCAACATTAAGTATTTAAGAGCTGTATATATTATTTAATTTCATTTCCTTAATTGTGTAACTCTGTTGCTACATAAAGATCATGTCATATTTTGTCTGTTTACTACAATATCAATAAAATTAATTGTAATGGTGAAGGTATCAAAAACATGTCATATTCATAAACGTTGTCTGGTGTCAGGAAGCACTTGGTACAGTCACCCAATAGTGGTGTCATAGAATGTAAAAGTTGCGACCTTAGCAAGTCAAAAGTGCACGCGAATATCACTTGCACAAGATACAAGAGCTTGTAAAAAAGAAACAATGGAGAACACGGATGTAGAAATGTCATATTTACAAAGGTTGATTGAGCTATAAATGCTCAATCTTTTTTTTGACGTTCGAAACTTCGAATTCCGACAAGGATTACATACATACATAATCTCAATTAGGCATGTTTGTAATTATTAAAATATGCTGAAAAAACTAGTCTGCCATACACAGCGTCATGCCTTGCATAGGTATCATTTGATCTTCGCTCTTAATAGAATTAAATTACAATATCATGTCTTGCAAGTGTTTAAAGCTGAGAATAAATTATCACGGATTTTATTTTATGTGTTGGTTATTCTGCTTAATATGCATATACCACTGAAATCAAAAGTGATGTTAGGAGAATACGTGTCTTTATTGAAATAAATCAACTTTTATAGGCTACGGTTCGTTACAACTTAATGGATAATTGCATAAATTTCAAATGGTAGGGAGCTACGTGGATATTGGCAGGTATAGCCGCGTTACTAAATAGTTGTAGTAGAAATACATCTCTTAGGATAAAAGTCCTTGCTGACATCCGTTCAGTTTACGAGCAAAGTAATTAATGACTACCGTAATATTCGACTGAAACACAATGGTAAACGATGTCCAAAAACAAAAAGAAAACCTGTTTATGTAATTAACAAAAACTATCTATGTATCTGTTTGTCAACATTGAAACATTCTTACACTTAACATTAATAACATTGCAATCAAGATAGGTAAAATAATAAAAAGTGAAAAAACTAAAACCCAACTACGACAAAAAACGACGCTGAAAAAGTATAAAACAAGATTTTCAGAATACTGAACTGAACAAAGTTGCTAATGTAGTTGCAAGTAAATGGACACAGTAGTCTCTACCAAGAGTAAATTGACAATAATGTCTTACAATACTATTCTGAAGTATGCAATATTCACTATGTAGAGATAAATTTTCATGTTTGGAAAACCGCAGTCACACGTTATCAAAGTGCTACGGTAGGTAGATATATGTAACGTGTGACTACGCCTTTCCAAACATGAAAATTTAACTATTTCAGCGTCACTACTTATCTCGTATACTTTTTCAGCGTCGTTTTTTGTCGTAGTTGGGTTTTAGTTTTTTTACTTTTTATTATTTGTACTATTTTGGTGTTAAAGTGTATTTGTGGCGCATAATGTTAACAAAAGTTAAATTGACGAACTAAAAACTAGGTAGTTAACATACGACATCTCTTTTGACTTATGTATCGGCGTATAGTAATATGTAGAGATGTCCTATTTTACTATTTCGTAGCTTTTGGATCGTAGCGCGTATAGCAACGGTTTCCGCGTATGAAGCTCCCGGTTTTTCGTAGTAGCGACGCACATTTGCGTCGATGGCACCGAATGGGTCATGAATTAGTAGATGAGGTCGTTAGTATAAATAGATTGGATGGTTTTCTAACGGTGGTAGGCCAAAACATCGGCTGCCGGCAGAAGTTACCACCCACCAGATGAAGTCTTGCCGCTAAGCGATTCGTCGTGTTCCAGCATGATGTCTGGTGAAGCTGTAGGGAGGACGCGTCTGACCAGTTGTGTTGCGTTGTGTGGCGAGTACGATGCGCCAAATATTGTTGTGTCGGGAGTTTGGTCGTGGAGAGTCTCCAGATCAATCTCCCTCTGGCGCAGCATCGTTGGTCGTGTTGGTCTTGGGTTTAACATTGCATCACCTGGCTCAACTGCCGTCATCCTTGCTATTCCTAAGTTTTTTTTAAGTGAATAGGCTTAATAAACTAGTGCGCTTTACCATCAACGATTGCGTCACTGCTTACCATCAGGCGGGATTGCAGTCAAGCGCTAGTTTATAAATATTAAAAAAAACATATATTAAGAGGACCTGGGAAGATTTCTTAATCTATCTAATTCTGCTAACGATCGACTGTCATGTGGATTTTTAAGTAATTTATTATGATCCAATGCACTTATAAATAATCCCTCTATGGTTTTAACTCTACTGAGAGCGACATAGGCCTGTCCTTTAGCAAACAATGACTTTCCTAGATCTGTAACTTTTTTATCTAGAGTACAACCTTGTAATTTATGTACAGTACAACCCCAAGAAAGAATCAGCGGGAGCATTTTACGCTGAATTTGCCCAGAACCCCTCAAGCCGTCAAATTCAGTGAGGCAAGGCTCGATTTTGATAAGTCCGTTAATATTTTCTTTTATGGATGCGTCGTCAAATTGTATGAGAACAGCGCTTGGCTGTTCTCCTGTTCCAACTGATTGCGCCGAAGAGCAGGCCATTCGAAGGCCTTCACCACTCCCATCGCTTCGTTTACCAAACCCTGGTTTACATTCAAATTTCTACGAAGCATTACTAGGGATTATGTACAAACATAAAGTACTCGTGAAGCTCTTTCAGATGATACCAAATACGATATATTTATTTTAATTTTATATTAACATAGAACTTTTTGTCCGCTAGAGGGTGTAATACTAAATTTGGTGACAAGCTTTATAGCTCATAACCAACAGAATATCAAGGCCCTTCTAATGGTTCTGCAGTGGTCTTATTCTGATAAGTAGTAAAGAAGCTATCTATGAACGAAAAGATGTGAATTATATGCAATCAGCCCATGAATACAGGTAAAGTCACAAGCAAATGCTAGTAATATATATATATTCAAAATGTACAAGTAAAGCCCTTTCAAATGATACCAAACACGGCATATTTATCTTAACTTTTTTTTTTTACTCTGTATATTTTGTCCGCTAGAGGGCGCCACATTAGATTTTGTGAAACTCCATATAGCCTATAACCAGCGGACAATTAAGACGCTTCTAATGATATGTCACTTATCGAATTCGAATAAGTAGTTTAGAAGTTACGAGGGAACAGATGAACATACATACATACATACATACATACATACATACATACATACATACATACATACATACATACATACATACATACATACATACATAGCCTGTCAAAATCATAACCCTCCTTTTGCTTTGCCGTAGTCGGGTAATAAAGTTTAGGAACGAAAGTTTCAAAGTATCGGGTTCCTGTTTCACTTTTCATTAATATTTTCGCTTAAATAAATGAAGCCTGTCCATTGATACCGGTGCAATATTGATTAAATTTCCGTTCCAAGGTGGTGAAATGAAATGCGAAATGCAAGCGGTAATTTATCACCCAGAGTGGGCGCCGCGGCGCCGGTGTCCGGCTAGATTTTATAGGATATCACAATTTCCCACAGCTCTTCCTCAACCGAAGAGTAACTACGCACACACTGATTTATTACACAATATTTAGAGCAAATTAAAACTTCTTTATAACAATTAGCACCTCTCCTATATTGGTGATTTAATTATGGATTTAAATTGGCTAAAAAAATAAAAACCATAATCCTGTGTCACCGCTTAATGTCAAGGTCGAATTTAAAATAATTAAAGCCAGTTACCCGCTTATCAACTTTTTATAACGAGCGTAAATTGTTTTTTAATGAAAATAAAATAATAATTATGCTAATTAATGAGATGTAAACCCCGTTATATATCAAATGCTTACTCGCAGAAAATAATCACGTTTATGCACACACTGACACCTCATTGGCTAGCGGAGTCTAAAAATTACGAACGAATGGAGCTGTACGATCTTTTAGGTGGGAAAATGCGCGGGCGCTTCGACGCATGCGCTCTGCGCGGTCGTGCCGGTTCTACTAAAGCAACCAACAATGATAAACTCAAAGCCTTTATGCAACCTTCGGATTGAAAGCCGCATTTTTGTGGTCAAGCGCGATCTAACGAAGATGGCGCAAACGATTCACTCAGAGCCGTGAAGCTACATTCCAAATGACCTTTCGAAGGTTTGTGTTTTTTAATTGCTTATGTAACCTTCGCTGTAACAGAGGTCGGTTAAGGTTGATTTATTTGGAAATTTCTGCAACCTGTTAAAGCATTGTTTTAGTAGAGACGCTCTATTGGTGAAAATACAGGTAGGACCTAACAAATCACCGGATCGGGTCCTCTCTGTCTCATGTAGATATTTATTTTAGAATTCTTTAAAATGTGGTTTAGAATTTTTTTGTAAAGTCAAAAAAGCTTTACAAATTATTTACAGACGTAATTTGAGTTGCTTTTTAGGTCTTTATTCAAATGTAAACATATAAATGACTCCTGAAACGAATATAGGAAGCTAGAATGTAATTGAGCCTTTTAAAAGTATTCATTGTCAGAGATATTATTTTTAATATTTGAAACTGGTGTAGGAGGTTTATTTTTAGAAGTGTGTCTCTGTACTTCATCGCTTCATTGGTATCTACATACCTATTGCTATTCACAATCAGTCCGATAGGCTGTATTATCGAAAATGACGCACTTCGATAATCTGATCCGCTTTGTCCTCGACAGAAAAAAGTTCTCGGAAGACTTTTGAACAGCATTTTGAGGGCTAAGATAACATTAATTGATGCCCCGATAGCATATCGATCCGTTGTGATCAGCTATGCTGTTACAGAATTTCTTGTTGCCGTATCTACAAAAGTCACATACAAAACAACGCGTAATACTGACGTCACTTCATCTTGTTGTTCTACATCTCGCAAGCAGAGTTTACCTTGAAACTATTATATACAATTTCCCAACATAAACTGTTGAGCAACTGCCCGTCAGACACAACATCCGTTTGGTCGGAGGATCCTCCCTTTTCTATGGAGCAGGAAAGAACCTTACACTTTGTTCCTCATACCTCTATAGTCTTTGCACACTATCAACTCGAAAAGGTGAAAATAATAAATTCATCAGACGAATAAACAGGATCCCAAAACGACCATAACTACATTTTCCTTCCTCGACAGATGTTTTACAAAAAACGGCAAGTAAAACCTTAGGGCGTCATTAAAAATCCGTCCAAAGAAACCAGCATTACGGTGTCGTTAACCGACAAAGGGCAAGGTCTATAGACTATAGAACTAAAGACATAGACTCGGTGCGTGTACCTGAGAACTTTTAGGTTCATTGTCCAGGACGCTACTCAAAAGGAACATGTTACAAACTTAAATCAAAAATGAGCCAGATCGTCACAGCTCTATTCTTTCAATGGTGGTTCCTACGCGATTTGTTATATCTTTTGGACTTTTTGGGACTTAGTATAGATTTTTAATTCGCATTTTTCTTTTGTAATTACTTTTCTTACTTTTTCTTCTTTCCCTTCGTGTCGCATGTGTATGGCATGACTTTTCGCAATCTTATTGACCCAAACCTTATCCAAATTCTACAGCATTTTATATATAGGTATGTCACTTTGACTGCAAGTTTTGGGACAGAGAGAACACAATTTGTCTTATAGTTTTAACATTCAAAGATTTCTTTTATTAACGCGTTCCTGATCAATTTGTGATTGAGCAATAAAAAATAACTACTAACAGTGTAATTCTGGGATTTCCTCACTTTCTTTATAGCGTTGTATACGACGGGCCATAATTGTTACTCATTGTAGGTATTAAGCCACCTATTGATTGTTCTGATAGCGAACACTGTGTCTTTTACAGACGGTTAAATAAACTGCAATATGTCCCAGCTGGTAAAAGGCATTAAGCGTTGTGTATGTCTTTTTTGAAGGTCCAAGGTGTAGATGTGAAATTTATTGGAGGTTTCATTTTAAATACCCTGTATTTAAAGGCTATTAACATGGACGTGGATAATATAAATCCATATGATATGGAAAAAGGATGAGGAAAAAACTTCTTAAAATATAGGAAGACGACAAGGACCGTAGAAGTCTTTAGAGGTTCTGTAAAGTCACTGTAAACTTTGGGCGGTTCATTGAGTCTAAGGACAAGGTGGCTGCCAGAAAACTTGGCGTCATCGCAAAAGTCCGGCTATACTTCACACGAAGGCAGCTTCTAACAAAGCACAGGTCTGCTCGTGTGTGGAGTACTGCAGCCACATTTGGGCTGGTGCTGCGAAATGTCACCTGGCTACTTTGGATTCAGTGGAGAGGCGTGCGAAGAGGCTGATTGACGACCCAGATTTAACTCGAAACGGTATCCAAAGTATGGAGCACAGGCGTAGAGTAGCCAGCCTTTCGGTCTTCTATACGAAGCATTCTGGTGAGTGTGCAAGGGAATTGCATGATTTAATTCCCCCATCTCCGTTCCACCATCGGAGGACCCGTCGTACGGTGACTTTTCACCCTTACGTTGTTAACACCACTCCGATCCGGACGAAGCGTTTTGCTTCCTCTTTTATACCGCATACACCGATGGACTGGAACAATTTGCCAGCGGCGGTGTTTCCGTGACACTACAATTTGAGTTATTTCAAGGCTAGAGTGAATAGGCTCTTAATAAATTAACGCGCTTTACCATCAAAGATCGCATCACTGCTGCATGCAGGCGGGATTGTGGTCAAGCGCTAGTTTATCCTTACTAATATTATAAATGGGAAAGTGAGTTTCTTTATTTGTTTGTTTGTTCCGCTTTCACGCCGTAACTACTGAACCGATTGCTTTGAAATTTCGCACACGTAATGTTAGAAAACCGGGTTAAATAATAGGGTATTTTTATCCCAAAAAAATTGATATTCCCGAGGGAAATCTAAAAAGCGCGATATAATCGAAGTCCACGCGGGCGAAGCCGCGGGCGTAAAGCAAGTAATCTATAAAAAAAAAAACTCTGACTTTTTTTTTAAGTTGAAGTTATTTACTTAAACTTGTGTCTATCTTAAATCTCTTTGTGTAAATTCTACTGAAATATACAACAATAGTTAGAATAGGGGGCTTATTGAATTGAACATATTATATAGGCATATGCACTTTTCGAATTAGCACATTTCAAGCACTTGTGTATAAATTTCGTTAATCTAGATTCTAGATTAAAAATCAGAGAAATCTGCGTGTGTTAAACTGTTGTAAGAGTCTTAAAATTCTTTAGATGCTTATGCAGTTTTGCAATCTTATGAAGGTGACGTTTTACACCAGTTTAAAAAATACAATTTCAAAACGTTCTTACAGAAATGCTGCAAACCGATGACGTAATGAAATTATAAAATACCAAGCAAAACCATATCATGTAAAAATTGTAAATTTTAAATTCATAAACGGAGTATTTCCATGAAAGATTACGGCTGACAGCATGTGGAGACGTTACTGAGTCACGATGTCACGGAAAATGTCACGACACCGTGCCGTTTCACGCTACGCGCCACTTCTAATCATATTCTAAAGACACTTCCGGATGACGCGGGACCTGTCAAACTTGTTAAATCATCATTATATACTGATCATGTAGATCCCCAGTTTTCAAAATAAAGGAAATTGGAGGGTAAATTCTGGAAAATTATGGTTTTTAGGCAATTACGGCCGTCTCTGATATTTACCATGGAAGATCACATTCGTTTTCCTTGTTTTTTTCAAATAATGAAACAGATCGGAAGTTCAGTTTAAAATCTGGATAAAATTATTAATGACCTTGGAAGATCTCGAAAATTGGATTAGTAATAAAATTTGGATCTTGTTTGGTTACAAAGAGGATCTTCGAGGAATCATCCCTTTGTAATAAGGCGTAGGTAAGGTTAGGGGAGAAGGTGATTGATTCCATGCTGATAGTGGCCATCTATCCTAGCTTCGCACGTCTACGGCATTTTTAACCGACTTCAAAAAGGAGGAGGTTACTCAATTCGACCGTATATATGCTTTTTTTATGTTTGTTCGCGCATAACTTCGTCTTTTATGAACCGATTTTGATAATTCTTTTTCTGTTGGAAAGAAGACGTTCCCAAGGTGATCCCATGATAAGGATAGCAGGGTTTGATGGTGGAAGACCAGAGAAAACAAGGGGAACTTTCAAAACTTGCAGGGGCGACTAGTGCATTTCTGAGCATTTTCATTAAGAATTTTAAAGCACTACAATTTAATAAAGGTCTGGAGTAGATCTGATGATGGCGCCGGGAGACAGTCGAAGGGACTCCTCAACAATTCACAGCAGCTACCTTGTGTTTGGGCTCGATTAATTTGTATTGATAAGAACTTTACACCTAGATGGGTTGTGACTGTCATAAGAGCTCTGATGATGAAGACAAAGGCCAGTTCCGGAAACTCCTCAACGGTTTACTGTAGCTACTTTGTGGTTGGACTTCATTCATTTATATTTATGAGACCTTTGCACCCATTGGGTTAAAATAATGGTCTGCAGTAAATTTGATGACGAAGACCATAGGCAGTTGAGGGAATACTTACTTACGTACTTAAAAATTAAAGTAAACAAAATAACGTCGTTTCCCAACTATATTTGCGTCAGCTTCCAGTCTAACCGGATGCAAATGAATACATAGTACTTTTAACAACTAAAAAGTGTAAAATAAAAACTTTTTTACAAAAAAACAACCGACTTATTTATCACTTTGTAGTGGTTTTTGGAAGTCGATTGTTTTTTTGTAAAAAAGTTTTTATTTACTACTGCTTGCTGCCATAAAAGTAGAATAGAGTTCGTGGTCTACGTAGATAGGTACTAATCTTTATTTTACTACCTCTATGGGCAATTGAAGACCGGAGTAAAAAGATTACTTACCACATATATACAAAAAAAAAAAAAAGTGATAAAGACAACTTTTGTCAAAACAATAACTTTTTAAAAAGAGGCTGTGAAAGATAACTTAAAAATGAACATCTGGTAAGCATATAGATCAAATATATCGAACGAAGTCGTTACTATGGTTTCATGGGGTGCACGACAGCTGGCGTTTCCCAGACAGCCAAATACCGACAATGTATGAAACTTTAGTAACTTGTATGTAAATGGAAAATAAAAGGTAAAAAGTCAAACGAGTCGTATAGTGAGCGGTGGATAGTCCGGTATGTGAATTTCAATCGAATAGCAACGTTTCGAGTGCCTGGCGATCTTCGCGTCCTTGACTTTTACAAGCAACCATATAATTACCACGCGGGCTGCGTTCTTGTGTCCGATTAGTTCGAAATTTTGGGACTTGTGTGGAATCTTTAATTGTTATATGATAGGTTGTTTTATTGATGAGTAAATTCAATACTAAGGTTTGAGATTACATCAATAATTTTCATCTTTTAAGCGCAGGATAACAACTAAATGAAGCCTTACAACTTATTAAAGCCATCTACATCTGTACTATACTTATCTTAATTTTGTACTTACAGACAAGAGTGATCATCTAAAAGGCAAACATTTTAATAAATCCGCTCCCCACTCTAAGGATAATTCGCGCGCATTTGGAAATGTGCCAGAAAATGTCGTTCATTATTCATAATTTTTCAAAAGAGCCTGCTTTTTCGCAAAGCTCTTTAATTTTGTATGCGTTAGTCGTAGCGCAAAAAGTATTTGGTCCCGCGTGGCTGAATAGGCCACCTGATATTGTGTGCAGAATGCATGAAGCTGGGATCGACCTTCGCAGGATGCCGGCTGGTTCAAATGTCAAGCAGACTGGCTTCACCGGACGGTTGATAGGTAGATGTATACAAGCACAACTTTTATTGATTGGTTGGGAATTTGAATGTTCAGCGTTGATGTCATTTTCACTAAAAAATCTGACTTATTCAAATTCAATTTGAGTTAGTCATAAAAGACAAATTTAAAATATGCACAGGCATATGGTCTGGTCAGCCGATTGACCTACAAGAATATTGTTACCTCTGACATCATCAACATAGACGTCAGAAAAAAAAAATACGTTATTTTTTTAATTAATATGTCTGGGTATCAGTGTCATTTTAGGTGCGGGTTTTAGAGTGGTCTAAGTAAATCTGATTAATGTAATTAAAACTTCAATGTTTTGTAGTAGGAAGTACACTATTTTTATATGTTCTGTGCAATAGGTACCTATACCACAGAAACAAAAGCTTGAACTACGTCAACAAGACCAGTGACTCGGGAAATAGTGATGTTACGTAATGTTGCGTTAAATTGATAACTAGATATGTAATAATAGTCTTTCTGTCATTCTTTTCGATTCATAATATATGTGTGTGCACAAGTGTGTGCACACACATATATTATGCAGTGCATTATTAATAGTGCTATTCTGTAACTGTCTCACTGTGAAAACTTAGGTGAAATGATCGTAGTGTGAGCTTGTTTGACACTATTGAGAACTCACTTTAAGCTCACTTCGCAACTTTTCATGGTGAGATTTTTACACAATCGATCGGCTGGTGCACTTTCTATTCTCATATTTCCATTACCCGATGGGACGGCGATTCGGCATGACCGGAGATAGATTAGGTGCAGACCCAACTGCGTAATGTGCTTTCCATGCCTCGGATTAAAACCCAAAACCGCCAAACTCCTGGGTGTTACTAAGAAATTGCTAATGGAAAAAACCCACCGTATCCGTATCGGTGCAATCGCGATTGCTGATTCAACGGGGCAGTCATATTTTGCATTAGGTCTGCCTATTATTAGAAAAAGAAAAACTAAAAGCTTATTTTCAAACATCAAGACCTATTATTTACACAATCATGGAACTACTCAGATGACACTGTATTCAAAACTTGCATTACCATATAACTTTGTTGTATGCTTCATGAATATTTCATAACACGTGCGTTTGCTTCCAAAAGAGGCTGTATTGGAAGCAAATGCATAGGATTGGGTGGATTTCAACATGATGCCTATTACGTAATAACTGATGAAGGTGTTCGTGTATGAATGGTTTAAATCGAAGAAGTGCTTAATGGTAATGTTTATGTATAAATATTACTATATTGAATTATTTAGAGATGTTAATTCGGAAAAAAACACTGCCTTGCAAGTTGAACGGAAACAGGCCGGGTAACATGTATTCATAAATAACGACAATGGCAGTACAATGAAAGATACAGAGCGGCCGCGTCATTGTTGCTCCAAGCACAATCGTATAAATAGCCAATTTCAATAAGCCAAGAGGAAATGCAGATGTTTTAATATTCGAAAGTGGCATTGTTCGAAACGCTCTTGTAGAGAATGTTGCCATGTAACTAAGCAAGAAATGTACGGGGTAAAATTAAACTATCTAGCTATTCTCCTGCATACGGTGAGACTGTAAGCCGACCCCAATATATTGGGGAAAAGCTAGGCAGGCAATATTACGATGTATATAGTATGGTTTTGTCTATAAAATCACTTGGTTTTTAAGTCACGAAAAGGTAAGTAAATATCTCGGAAAGATCTCAGTCACATACGTAAGGATTGTCGCATTGCGTAATAAGACTAATAATTATTAGCTAAATCGTATTTTTAATTGCAATATATTTTAAACTGCCAATCGATAATTGGAAAGGCGTTCCTTATTTATTGCTGTAAGGAGGAGTTAATGCAAATGTAAATTTTAATGATAACGTAAATGAGGCTGAAAATGAAAAATGAACAACTGAAGAATGATATATTGATATCGATAAGTGTTAATATCACAATGAACAGCTGAAAGATGATATATTGTTATTGATAAAATCGAGTGGAACAAAAAGGCCATACAAGCACAACGATCAATGAAGAGAGAGAAATATCAGCCCATAGAAAGTGTAATAAAAGTGACAACTAATTTGTATAGCTTACGATTGTAACCACTCGGTTCCACGTCCCCCTCAAACGGCGGATTCGCGTACTTTTTGCTCCTACCTATAACAAGAAAAAACAAATATGAACAAAAAAGAAATATTTTAAATTGAATTAAGCTTAATATCATATGGCGTTGACGATATCGCCAGTCGCAGGAAATACCTGAAGGCCAATTCCCGTGATCAAAAACGTTTAAAATCGAATCGCAATTTCATCTCTTCTTATTTTTCAGCCTATAGAGGTCTACTGCTAGACAAAGGCATCCCCCAAGACTTTAATTCCATTGGAGGCATTGTTATAATCCCCACGCTTGTCAGGTGGGTTGGGGATCGCAGTAATTTGTTATTCTACAGGAGAAGCGCTAATGCCCGCTTCCCTGGTGAGACTTCCTTTGGTTGCCTCTTACGACACCCACTGGATGATATGGGTTGGTACTATTCTTTGCCCGGTACCACACGAGACAATTTCATCTCGGCGATAAGCAAATGTCAAAAATTTGCCAAAGTTGTATGGAAATTAGATGTATATTTGTCAGCTTCGGACTAAGATCAGATTGTGAACGTACTTGGAATTACGAGAATTGCCCCTTTGGTTGAGAATCGCTCAGAACAGAGAAGAGCATCCTCGAAGGGAAAGGCGGAAATGTACCTATAGTCTCAATTTCGCTAGCAGAGTTTAAGTCATCATCATCAACCTTTTTATCATGCCACTGCTGGGCAGAGGTCTCCTCTCACACAGAGAAGGATTGAGCGTAATCACCACGCTTGCTCAATACGGGTTGGCGATTTCAAAATTAAAGTCCAGGTTTCCTCAAGATGTTTTCCATCACCTTGTAATCAGTCATGCCGTCAGATGACGGCAATTACTACAATGGTAAAATCATCTCTAAAACATTTTTGCGTGTGCGAAATAATTTCCAGCCCATAATTTATGAATTAGTAATGCAATTCTGAGGCATTTATTTAAAGTGTGTCAAAATTGTGGCATCATGAGTACCGTTCAAGGTTCTATGTGTTATGAGGTCAGGCAGAAACCGCAGAGGTCACAAAAGGTTGCAGTAAAGAGTAGGTAAGGTATGAGGGTGCTGAGTTACATCTGTAGTTATTCATCATCTATTGAGGAAACTGCCCTGGTAATCACAACTTTCTAAAGTCACCAGGTGTAGTGATCATGGCAATAAAGTTATGGGTAGTTGATTTTATTATTATTAGTATTAGATGGCTCGTGTTCAGCAGTGGGTGTATAAGAGATGACAATCATTGGACAATATAAGTCGCCTTAACCACCACACTTGTAAGCTAATTGGTAATTTCAACACAACTATACCAGTGGGGTAATTGCGTAATACAATAACCGTAGGAATAGCTGTAATTTGGACACTTAGAAACATATTTTGTAGTAGGTGTAAGTAATGTCCAACAAAATGATGCTATTAGGGTGATAATCAGACGGGAAGGTACTGAAGCCTTTTTATTTTAGTACCGGAATTCGTATATGTTAGATTTTTACTGACAAAAATCTACCAGCATTTCTTTATTTGCCTATTCCAAGAGCTACAATATTATTTCGAACTACCCGCGGCCCTGGCATATGGTGCTGATGTCTATTCCTTTTATATAATCCTTAATCCTCCTTATAAGAAGCAGTAGCCGTCCGATGCGTCGCTGGCTGCTGTCGACAACATGCCATTCGTGTATTGAGTATGGGAAATCATCAAAATGGATCTCTCCCGCTCTGGGCGGAGCGAAAGGGCGTGTCAGACTTTTACTATCTAAAACCCACCCGTGGTCCTTCACTTGCCATTACTGACTAAAACCCACCCGTACTGCTGCATTTGCCTGTGCGCCTGGGCCATGGTTTCTTTTTTAACCAACTCGCAGCCCTGGCAGACATCAGTCTTCATAGATCTCGTCACGATGTGTGAGGGCGCTGAGATTCCCACACCGCCTCCTTCTTTGCTAGCATCACTGCTTCGCAAAAGGAGGTGACGGCCTGCCATGCACTCTGGCTCCGGACCATGGCCTGGACCAGGGCCGAATGAGAGAAATCGCCGTCGATCGCCACCACGAGGACACGGTGGTACTCCGCCCAAGGCTGGCAGGCCTCCACCGTATTCTCAGGGCGATCCCCACAGTATTGAACACCCTGGCTTTGCCCCTGACGTTTCGACACCAAAAACTCCTTTTGTGTTTG
Organism: Sesamia nonagrioides; assembly: GCA_017933935.1. Classification (NCBI taxonomy): domain Eukaryota; kingdom Metazoa; phylum Arthropoda; class Insecta; order Lepidoptera; family Noctuidae; genus Sesamia; species Sesamia nonagrioides. The sequence continues at coordinate 299,568 of JADWQK010000099.1, forward strand.
TTTCTTTGATTGTATGAAATAGATACCATATCCTCTGGCACAAGTAAATGTAGGAACATGGGTGGGTTTTAGTCAGTAAAGTCGGACACGCCGTTCCGCGCCGCCCAGAGTGGGAGAAGTCATTTGATGAGATCCCATCTAAAGAAAAAAAATTGTGTTAGCGCACTTCTTCCTTCACTTAGCTTGTACTTTGACTTACATAGCTTTACATGCATATTGTTACACATAATGGGAGTCTCACGTTCGGTGGTAACCTTCGCAGTTCGTGCTTCAATTTAAAGTTTATAAAAGTTTCTCAAGGATACTCGTTAACGTAATTATAATGCTCTTGAAGATGGGTTATTAAATGGGCCCTTTTGGAAATAAACTTTCTCCATACGAATGGTCTATATAGAGAGAGAATGGGTCGTAATCCATCACGTGGGCGTAGAACGGGTTGTTGAATAAAATAAATGTTACATATTATCTTTAAATTTTAGATCCGTGATGCCGTTTTCCTCACAATGATTTCCTTCGCCATTTTCGAAAGCATTGTCGATGAAATAAATTACAAAGAATAAATTCGACCTGGCCGGGTTTGAACCCACTATCTAACTCATACATCGAAGTTGTATGCATTGTTTACCCACTGCCATCTAGGAGGTGAACAATGGAGACTTAAATAGCAAATAGATGAAAATTCATAATAATGAGAGCTTTTGATTCCAATACTTCTTTTCAGTGTGAATCTGATTATATTAATTCTTGGTTTTGGATGCTTTGATAAGTAGCTGGGCACATCAAACTACTCAAGTTACATCTAAAGTTATATGACAATAGGGATTCTTGGTATTGGGTGCTTTTCTGAAGGTTTTATGTTAAAACGTGATGCTTAATTCAACTTCAATGGCGTATAGATTTATTTGTAAGCTACAAACATATAGGGTTTACAAGACGGACATTCTAGCTAGATCTAGTTTGTTCAAGCTAACAGAGGACGAATTTCTGCTTTATATAACAATAGCTCACAGTGTTCCTATGCAGCGTTTATCGGCTTTCTAAGTGCTAACTAAGTTTGAAGCGTAACAAGGCACTTAATGTTGGAACGTTATTCCTGCTCCATTTCGTTCCGGTATCATGTCTTTGGATCTTGACTTGTTGACGTGTCCGTTGACTAGTGATCTATATATCTAGACTGGAATAATGAACGGTAGTGGACTTACCATATATCTCTATATCTTATAATAAAGTAAATAAGCCTAAACATGCTTAATTTTCCCACTTATAGGTCACAGTCCTGCTTTATGTAAGAGTGATTTTTATTGATTGGGAAATCATCAAAAGACCTCTTTCGCCCAGGGCGGAGCGGAAGTGTCAGACTTTCACTGACTAAAGGCCACCATTGCACCAGTGGCCGCGGTATTTACAACAGGCTGCGGCCCAGGCAGATGGTAGAGGGAATTGGCCGTAATCAACCACGCGGGCCCAGTGCGGTGTAGTAGATGTTATATGACTTTTTTCATATAACAATTATATAACTCTAAAAAGGTTATATACTGTCAATGCATTTGTTTGTTATTATAAAGTTGTATAACATTTCCTAGTCGTTATATAATTCTAGTCCCCAATTAAAACAACCGCAGCAACATTGTTAATTCATTGCAAAATACCTCAAAAGAAACCCGGAAAGGTGCAAAATCCTTAACAAAAAGAGTTTGTAAACTAAACGTCCTCATTACTTTAACATTTTCAAACCGCAAAAGACACGACCTTTGCCTTCCCTCACGAAAATAAAACACGAACGATTGTCGACAAAAGAATAGTACGCTTTTTAAACGGAGAGTGATAATTTCGTCAGTTGAGGTAGTAATGAGCGCTTATTTCCCGCTGCGCAGTACGAACTACGGCACACTACAGAAATGGGTCAGTGAGTTCTGACGATGCTCCTTTTTGCACTTTTTCGCTACCATCTTCTTTCAATGTTGCTGAGTGTAGAGAACTTGGCACGTTGATACGGTATTTTTAAGAAATGTAGGATGCGAGTCTTGCTAGGTAATCACAAAGTTTAAAGTGCATACTGCTATATACTTTCGAATTGTCGATAATTTAGTTACATTATTATGGAGAGCGAACGTGGCGGGAGTTTGAAAGGAAATTAAGTTGGTGCTTCGAGATATTGTAATAGATTCTATTAGTTTGGAGGAATGAAGAGCTTAATTTCATCTTGTATAAAAGTGAGTTTGAAGAAGAAAGAGACTTTTCCCTCAGCTAAGTACTTACCAACAATTTACATGGAGCGGCTACTTACGCTTACTTACTTAAGTTACTTAGCCATCAGCACCTCGAAGTGCACACATGTGTCTAAGTGGATTAGATACATAATTGATTAATTCCTCTTTTTAATGCTACAAATCGCCAACCCATTTTAATCGCCAACCCACATTGAGGAAGCGTGGTGATTACGCTCAATCCTTACCTATATGAGAGGAGACCTGTGCCCAGCAGTGGGCCGATAAAAAAAAAGGTTGAGGATGAATGCTACTAATAGTTATATTATAATATTATTTGCAATATTTAATTTAATGAATCAATGAACGCATGCTATGACCTAGACCGGTTGTCATTGGTTTTTATAGCTTAAAAACGTGACTGAAAAAATGCAATCATATGGAATGGATCCTGGAAATATAAATGCAAATGCATGTGTGTATAAGTAGATAACACCAAATATGTAGCTAATCTTGTACATTGTTTTATACAGAACAATTAGGTTAGAGCTTTGAATTTTGGTGCTTTTTCGACTGTTGTCATTTTTTTTGTTTTAAATAAAGACACAGAAAAAGTCACTAAATATGTATTAGAGAAAAATCATATTCCGAATAATTTTAAAGCTAAGATCGAAAAATAACTAAGTAAATAATAAATAAATAACGCGATGAATGTTGTAAAACTGTCAAAATGAAAGTAATCGCGGAATCTTCGGTTGTATTAGACCGAGTTTTAGTCGTACTTGCTCTGATTATTCTATTTACATAATAGAATAAGTATAACTTAGACCTACCTACTAACTGTTATAACTTAGACAGGAATTTACTTAACTTTAACTTAGCAACTCGTATTCATATTCAAACACACATGCTATTGTTTTCGGAAGCTATTAACTGACGGTGATTGTTATTTTACGTATTATGACAGACTTGAAGGCAAAGTCGGTAATTAATAACATAAGTGGCAAGAGCAATAAAAGTCAGCGAAGTGAGTTCAAGTTTATTTGTGGTTACAGGCCATTTAGGTAACTGGTACACGTAGAAGATTACAATTATTTGAGATGCTCCGTAACCTGCTGAGAAATGACTGGTTGAATGGGCGCTATCTATCATCATCAACCTTTTAATCATCCCACTGCTGGGCACAGCACAAGTCTCCTTTCATACAGAGAAGGATTGAGTGTAATCACCACGCTTGCTCAATGCGGGTTGGCGATTTCAGACTTAAAGTCCAGGTTTCCTTAAGATATTTTCGTTCACCTTATAATCAGTCATTGGTGTTCAAGATATAGGTACTTAGAAAGTAGGTACATAACTTCGTAAAGTAACATTGGTACTTGCCTGACCTGAAATCGAAAAAATACTGTTCCACAAAACGTCTGCCATTCGTCTCGATCATTTGAATCATAGATAAAAATGGCGGTTTTCTATCGTCGCAACCCCAGAAATGTTAAAACTATTTTATGTCTGAACACACAGACATTTCACCTCAAAAAGAAGAGGAGTCTATGTTCAAATAAAATCGAGACCTTTCATGTCATTAATTTCCATTAAAAAACCTCTAAAAAAATGTTATTGGAATTTCTTCAGAAAAACGTTTACCTTCCTATATCATACCATTTTTTGGGGGTAAATTAAGGTTGAAAATCCCGTCAACAGCCATTTGCGTCAAACAAGATGTGATTGATGCGCGTTCACGTTTCCAAATAAAAAACTTGGTATATTCGCTGTATAAGGCGAGCGATAGCAAACTCGTGACCGATGCCAAATGATACGTCATATTGCTCCCAATCCCACGAACTCATTACCCAAAATTCCCTAGCTTAACGATTGAATGTATTAAAAATGTCGATATGGATACAGTAAGAAATTTAAAATATGATATTTTCAAAAATGGCAATTTTGTCTATGTATTTTATTGTAGGACTATAATGTTTTACGTATTATTATGTCACATTGAACAAAACTGAAAACGTCCTTATTTAAAAAGTTGGATCCGTAAATTCCTCTATAATATAACTCCGGAACTAACAAAGTCAAAGTTTATCAGATGGACTTGACTGACTGTTTACATTGATAAAATATTAAACTAAGGTAGATATGTCACTAGCGCACTAAAAATGAAGCGTACAAAAGGAAGTAAGTCCTGTATCTCGCTTTAGTCACTCTTGATACACTCGTAAAAACAAACGACAAACACTAACAGCGCAAACGACAAACACTAGCCATCTTTTTCTTCTCTATGCTTTAGATTGTGCCCCATCTCACTCACACTGTACTAATGTATGCCGAATAAAAATATGCATGTGTGCTGCTGCTGTGTTCGGCACATTTTTTTTGGTGAGTTTGTTAGAATATATCGTATCTGTTTAATATTTTATCAATGACTGTTTAGATTTCGCTTATTGCTGACCACCATATTTATTAGTAGTTGTGTTGCACTCCTTGGCCGAGTTAAATTGAATCTGTATAAAAACTAAGTCAAAATATAGGAAATTAACATTAAAACAGTTAACTATAGCGTAACTATACCTAGCATTAAATGTACAATGTGCTGACCTAGGCTCCATACATTTCTGAAACATCTTATCTTTTCCCGGCAATATTTCAATTTAGCTTATTTTTAAGATTAAGAGCCATTCTCTCCATATTTATATACTTAATTTAATCTAAAAAAGTTTGCATACTTATAAAAAAAAATCATTTCAAAGTAATCCTGAACTTTGATGCAGTTTATGAATCCCATCAGTGTACCTTTTTAACGTAATTAAACTTTGGTATGAAAATTATTATTTTCAATACTAAAGTATTGAAAATAATAATCATTGGTGGTTCTTCACCACTGGCAATTCACGTAAAAATAATTACCGTGAAGGTTAAATAATTAAGTATCCATTACTGAAGAATAAAAATAGATGGATTTATTACAAGATACGACAATGTGAAGAAGGCCTGGTGTTGCATACCCACATCCTGTTTGGAGTTAAACCAATATAAACTTTATTTCAATGCCAAATGAATTGATTTCAGAGTGCCTTTTACTAATGAAAAAGTTAGAAAAATGTTTAAAGTTGTAGCGTAAACTGTACTTTATTGTGTAGGAATTAAAGTTATTTTTCTATTATTTCACATTTGTAGGTATAATTTTTGGCGTATAAGTCACAAATTTTCTGTAAAGGTAATCACTAAACAACGCCCAGCAAAGATAATAGTAGTTTATGATACTGTTACATAATGAGGGGTAATTATGTACAGTTTCATACACTACTTTATCTAATCTCAGTGCATCTAACGCCAACGCAACACAATTCCATTTATTCAGTTTCATAATTGTAATATGCAAAATGTTAACAATTCTGCACCCTGCATGCACAGCGCATGCGCCAAAGCGCGCGCAGCCACAGATAAAAAATGAAATAGTACTGTCTAGATAAATTAGGATAACTTAGGATATAAAACTCAAGAAAAAACATACTGAAGACTAGGCTGTATGGCGTACTATGCCTTTGCCTTTTCCGTTCAAATGAACGGAAAGAATGAAACAAAAAAAAAAAAAACATTGATATACCAATATTATACAGATATGATATTTTGTACGCTTCAAGTTCAATGCGCTAGTGATTTATCTACCTTGGTTTAATATTATATCAATGGCTGTCTATGGTTTGTACCGTAATGAAAAAAAAAATAATATTATAACATTATATTGTTAGAGAAATAATGTTATAATTTAATTTTTTAATTTTTTTTCGACATACTATTGGTAAAGTACGTCAATATAAACTCCTTTTTGGTTTTATATTTTTAATTTTTTGATATGAGAGTAGATAAATGGTTTTATGGCACAAAACGATTTTCTCAATGATCAAAAAAGTTAATGCAATACATACAAGAACACATCTATGCATAAACACTAAATAGGTTCAACCCTGAAATGATTATAAGGTAACTCTGTCAAATTAGCTACACTTTAGGAACACTCAATAACATTTTATGTTTTCGGAGCAGGGTCCCAAAAACCAAGTCATTTCAATTGATGTAATTTTTTTAAGGAAATAGGATTGTCCTTATTTTTCAGTTTTAATTGAATAAAAAAATAGGACGCGCTTCTGGTTAGTCTAATTTGAACCAATTATTCCATTTCATGTTAATTAATTTCAAAAATGTAGACAGCAAAAAAGAAACTGTCTGGTCTGCTTGTCTCTTGTGAGTAACCTTTAGCCTTGTATATAAATAAATAATAGAACGTCTACCACGCGAAAAAGGACCCATCTAAGATGTGACTTGTAACTCCAAACATTTGTTTAACACATTTGTAACCGCATTTCTGTAAGTACTACAAGATGACAAACTCGTCCCCGTCTCCAGGCTTTCCCCGAGACCCGTTCCATCATGGTGCACCCACGTTCTGAAAGATTCTATATCAAGCTTACACCTGGATTTATAGAAGTACTAGCTTTCCACCCGCGGGTTCGCCCGCGTGGAATTCGGTTATATCACGCTTTTTATATTTCCCTCGGGAATATAATTTTTTTCAATAAAAGGTAGCCTATGTCCTTTCTCAGGGTCTAAAGATTGTCTGTGCCAAATTTCATCAAAATCGGTTGAGAGGTTTAAGCGGGAAAGCGTAACAGGCAGACAGACAGAGTTACTTTCGCATTTATGATATTAGTCTGGATAATTTCTTGCAGACATAACACTTTGAGTTCCGGTATCTAAAACTTGGTTTGCAACGTAAATTTCGTCATCTGTAACCGCATCGCTCTCAATAATTTGGCACGGCCTCGCAGATTATAACAAGATCACAAACTCGAGCCCGCTTGCAGGCATCTCTCTGAGATCCTTTCCACCACGATGCACTCACGTTTCAAAGGATTCTAGTTATGTCAAGGTTACTTTATTAATGCCATCTGGATGCATAGAGCTGGAATTTCTTGGTGGTTTAACACTTGAAGGACTGGTTTTTAATGAGTTTATCAGCTTTGTCATCTACCTTTCCTCTCGGTGGTAGGCCATAGCATCGGCTCGGCAGCAGAAGTTACCAACCACCAGACAAAATCTTGCCGCCAAGCGATTCGTCGTGTTCCGGCATGATGTCTGGTGAAGCCGTACGGAGGACGGTTCTGAGCAGTTGTGTTGCGTTGTGTGGCGGGTACGATGCGCCAAATGTTGGGTCGGGAGTTTGGTCGTGGAGAGTCTCCAGATCAATCTCCCTCTAGCGCAACATCGTTTGGTCGTCTTGGTCTTAGGTTTAACATTGCATCACCTCGCTCAACTGCCGTCATCCTTCCTATTCCTAAGTTTTTTAAGTGAATAGGCTTAATAAACTAGTGCGCTTTACACTCAACGATTGCATGCTGCTTACCATCAGGCGGGATTGCAGTCAAACACTAGTTTATAATTATTAAAAAAAAAACCTACAGATTTAGACCTTTTTACCTACTTGTCGAATTTTAGCAGTCAGATATCAGCTATGGAACCAAATTGTGGATATGTTTCAGCATAGGCGTTGTTTGTTTTATAACACCTATTTATCGGTGAAAGGAACTACGCAGGCCTAGGTCAAGCAAAAAAGTCAATGAAACAAAACCACTAAACGACCTTCATTGAAATATACTTAGCTAATGTAAACAAAACATCAGGTCACCAGTAAGTACCTATCGAAATTCGCAAAAAACTTGCTCAGTACAATTTTGAAATACCTGAAAATCGTGCTCATGAAAGCGTTGGGTTTCAATTTGGATTTAAATGTGTTTAAAACACGATATTTATCAAGTGGCCGCCAGTTAACAGCATAAGCTGCCAGCTGCCTGTAAATCGAGTTGAGATTATCGCATGATTGCGTTATCCACTGACGCTATGCCCAGCCATAATGAAAATAAAGTTTCAGGTAGCGAGAGATGGGAATTTACATTTTCTGCAATTTATTATTTGTTACGCTTCTTGTTTTGTTTACGGCGAATGTTAGGTTACATATATTGTTTAGTTTATGCTAAAACTAAAGGTTAAGTTATAAACGGTGCACAAATTAAAAGACGTTTAAACGACAAATAATGCTTAATCATTACTTAACTTTCAGAATCCGTTGTTAATAAACCGCTTTGTGTGCAATTTTAAATGTCTTGCGAACAAGTGAATGGGTAAACTTCCAATTAATTAATGGTTTACCAAGTGACTAACATATGCATGCTTGTGACTAGTCTACATTTGAAATGGCTGTCGCGTCAAAACGTGTTCATTGCAATTTTATGTCTTTAAGAGGAATGTCACGTCTACCAACAGGTGTAAGCAGGTAGGTACAGAAGGGGGCTTAGTGCCAAGAAACCGTGGCCCTGGCCGTCGCACAGGCAAGTGAAGAAAAACGGGTGGATTTTAGTCAATACAAGTCTGACATGCCGCTCATTCCGCTCCGCCCAGAGCGGGAAAAGTCATTTGATGATTTCCCATCCCAAGAACAAAAACAAAAAAGGGGGCTTAGTGCTAAAATATAAAATAATACAAAACGCTGTACATAATAAGGTCAGTAATTTTTAAGTAAAATCTTAAACTTATCTGACTGCAATTAAGCCATCTGTGTGAACGCAGACGCATGTACCATAAAAAAATAAATAGAAATAAAACATAACTACCTGCATGGACACTTACAAATCGACGGAAGCTAGGTGCATGATTCCAATCAGTGTCATCATCATCATCATCTCAGCATTAATCCCAGTCGCATCCGAGGCTTTTTCAGCTTTGGAGTCTGGGGTCCGCTTTACCAGTCCAACTGCTGATTTTGGCTAAACTTCAATATTTTCCGTGACGCGACTGCCGTCTGACCTCCACAACCCGAAGGCGATATTGAAGCATTGCAGTTAGACCAATTGTTGAACTTTTGGAGGGTTCCAACAACCCGTAACGACTGCCACTAGATGTTCGTATGGCAACCGGGACCAACGGCTTAACGTGCTTTCCGAGGCACGACCAGACCAGTGCAAATGTTCATATTCATGCATACACATATTTGCACTGTGCGGGGATCGAAGCCGCGCCTCCTTGCGCAGTGGCCGCGTTCGCTACCGCTACGCCACGGAGGCTGGCCGATTCCAATTAGTGTATCGCTGTAAAAAGGAGCCGTCAAGAAACCCGAGGGAAGCAACATTAATTATGGATACATGTATACCTATTTAATTTACATTTTTTTCAACGGCGACAAGTTACACGAAGCTGAACAAATATCTTAGCTACAACATGTGAAACTTAAAAGAAAAGATGAGTAATGATGATGGCACGTGCGGCGCAGTGAGCAAGCGATAGGCAGCTGCGTGTCGCGGGCATTTGTATGACCTACAAGTACTTGTTCCGGGTCTCGTTGTTTGTTTATGTGATGTTAGTAAGAACACCTACGCTACGATACAGAGCAATTACTAGTAGGGGGCAACGCTTTTTCCAAAAAAAAAAAACCTTTATGTTGGAATATATCCAAAGGAAAATAAGCTTCCATTTTCAGGAATTGCCTTATAAGTTATAATAGAAACGAATATTAAAGTAACGCTGTCCCACAATAGGAATTTCTCCTGCATCGTGGGTACGTTAAATATGTAGTATTATAGTTTTATCTTTAGTCGTATGGTGGGAAAACTCATAAACACTCTTTCTCTTGTATTGCATAATATGTCATCATCTCAGCGTTAATCCCAATCGCATCCGAAGCTTTTTCAGCTTTGGAGCCTGGGTTCCGCTTTACCAGTCTAACTGCTCATTTTGGCTAAACTTCAATATTTTTCGTGAAGCGACTGCCGTCTGACCTCCACAACCCCAAGGTGATATCGAAGCATTGCAGTTAAACCAATTGTTGGACTTTTGAGGGCTCCAACAACCGTTAACGACTGCCATTAGATGTTCGTATGGCAATCGGGACCAACGGCTTAACGTGCTTTCCGAGGCACGACCAGACTAGTGCAAATATTCATATTCATGCTTACAAATATTTGCAATGCGCGGAGCTTGAAACCGCGCCTCCTTGCGCAGCGGCAGCGGTCGCTACCGCTACGCCACGGAGGCTGTATGCATGCTGGATTGCATAATATGTATTTATATTCGTATATCAAATTATTCTAATACTTTTTCTATAATAATTTTATAAAAATTTCAACGACTGCTATGAAGTTTTATTAAAAATCAAGATAATTATGAGTAAATCAATAAAACTATAAATTGTACAATTCACATTGTAATGTTATGTACATATTCAGATATACTTACACTTATTATTTATACTCATATTCATACTTATATATGTATCATTCATTTCCACGGTCCATAATATGCATTCCATTATTATGAGGCTCTGTTTTGATCATATTCCACTACACCAGGACTCATTTTTCTGTTCACAGACTCAGTCCTCAACTTTACGCCTAAGTTTCGGCTACTTAGCGACCCCTTAGTGTAGGAAGCCGTACCTATGCAGGACTGTATCACTTTTTCCTATCAAACACTGCACTTTTTAATTTAATACCATTTATATTTACATTGTTACAGAACATTTTCATTATTTTGACATTTTTTGACAACATTGTTGATGATGTATCTATGACAACCTTCTCATCAAAATTCTTGTTGGTCTGCTATTTTTATTTTATAATTGTTATTCGAACTCTTTTATGGTAAAATTATTTACCGTTCCTCGTCCATATTTTCGAATATTTTAAATTTCGACCTCCAACCGTTCTCCGAGGTTTCTTTAGAAATCATCGCAGAGCAGTGGTCAGTCGAGCTCTGGCTTCCAAACAAGCCTCTTAAAAGTAGGTCTCCAGTAAACGTTGCCTCGAGAGCCCTTCTAGGGTTTTTCCTGCTGTGCCAGTCTCTATATAACTGGTGCGCCTGGAGCTGCCTGGCCCTTTGCCGCCGGAGCCTTCGACTGCTGCCGGCCTTGTGACGCCGGGGCAGTCCCTCTTCCGTAGCTGCCGCCGGTCCACCAGGGCCGTTCTTCTGTAGCTGCCGCCGGTCCACCAGGGCCGTTCTTCTGTAGCTGACGCCGGTCCACCAGGGCCGCTCCTCCGTAGCTGCCGCCGGTCCACCAGGGCCGCTCCTCTGCAGCTGCCGCCGGTCCACCAGGGCCGCTCTTCCGTAGCTGCCGCCGGTCCACCAGGGCCGCTCCTCTGTAGCTGCCGCCGGTCCACCAGGGCCGCTCCTCTGTAGCTGCCGCCGGTCCACCAGGGCCGTTCTTCGTGTAGCTGCCGCCGGTCCACCAGGGCCGTTCTTCTGTAGCTGACGACGGTCCACCAGGGCCGCTCCTCCGTAGCTGCCGCCGGTCCACCAGGGCCGCTCCTCTGCAGCTGCCGCCGGTCCACCAGGGCCGCTCGTCCGTTGCTGTCGCCGGTCCACCAGGGCCGCTCGTCCGTTGCTGTCGCCGGTCCACCAGGGCCGCTCGTCCGTTGCTGTCGCCGGTCCACCAGGGCCGCTCGTCCGTTGCTGTCGCCGGTCCACCAGGGCCGCTCGTCTGTTGCTGTCGCCGGTCCACCAGGGCCGCTCGTCTGTTGCTGTCGCCGGTCCGCCAGGGCCGCTCGTCTGTTGCTGTCGCCGGTCCGCCAGGGGCCGCCCTTCACCATCACCCATCAATCATTCATCTACATTATTCATTTTTATACTTCCATCTTGTCTTTTCTGTATACTTAATAAATACTGTCTCCCTCTAAAGTCTTTTCTTGTCGTTACACGACAACATTAGTTGTAATAAAATGTTTTAATTTCTTTCACTATCATAAATTTATTTAAAAAAAGAAACCAAATTAAGTTGACCGTTGAAATGTCAAGTTTATTGCTTAGAAACAGAACAAATCTAGCATACCTAAGATATTTCCTAGTCTAGAAGACAGGGGTGACTGTTTGAATTATGTATTTTTGTATCCATATATTATTAATGTTAAAGTGTAGGCACACTCACTTTGTATGTCTGTCTCTCATCACAAAAGACAGCGACCAATTGACATGATTTTTAGGCGGCGATAGATGAAGTTTGTCTCTTTCTAAACCGTTACTTCCCTAAAATAGGGATGGAAGTTTGTATAGAGCATTCCGCAATTTTCGAGACTAAAAATTGTTATGCGGACTATTTGTGACTAATCATTTCCCAACTCTTTAAAACTGGGTGTGAATTGCCCTCTATGGGGCCCCTGTGTGGGCGATGGACCTGACGGCCGGAACACTCGCCATTCTGCGCAAGCCGCAGAGGGCGATGGCCGTCAGGGTCGTCCGCGGGTATCGCACGATTTCCTACGAGGCGGCTTGCGTCCTGGCCGGATCCCCGCCCTGGGACCTAGAGGCGAAAGTACTCGCGTCATTGTACCGATGGCGCGAGGAAGAGCGGACACGGGGCTCCAGTCCGGCGCAGCGGCAGATCGAGCTGCGCCGAGGGGAGCTCCGTCAGGTCCTGGTGGCGGACTGGCGGCAGAGGCTTATGCGCCCTACCGCCGGCCTCGCTACCGTCGAGGCGATCCGGCCAGTACTCGACGACTGGCTCGGGAGAAGGCACGGCTCCCTGTCGTTCAGGGTGACGCAGGTGCTGTCGGGGCACGGCTGCTTCGGCAAGTACCTGTGTCGCCTAGGCAGGGGGCCGGACGCTCGGTGCCACCACTGCGTCCAATGCGGGGAGGACACGGCGCAGCACACGCTCTCCGAGTGTGTAGCTTGGGAGGAGCAGCGCCGTGTCCTCACAAATGAAGTAGGAGGCGACCTGACGCTGCCGGCAGTAGTGCGGAGGATGGCCGGCAGCGCAGAGTCGTGGGACGCGGTGGTGTCCTTCTGCGAGGACGTGATGTCGCAGAAGGAAGCTGCGGAACGGGAGAGGGAGATCTCAACTCCCTTCCCGGGCCGCAGAAGACGCACCGGGCGCCGAAGAAGGGCGGATAACGCCCTCTTCCGCCCCCCATGAATGGGTCCAGGGGCGAGGGACATGGGGAAGTCCCCGCCCCCTATTGACGGACCCCGAGGCGGAGGCGCGCGCGAGTGTCAGCGCGCGCCTTTGAGGCGATGCACGGGGTAGCTTAACACCCCACTACCCCGTGCAGGAGACGAGGCCCGGACAGACCGGACCAGCAGAGAGTGTGGGGCTGCGGAAGAATTTAGACTCCCGCGGTCCCACGCGCGCTCGTGATAGAAGAGACACCGGGGTGGTTTTAGTCAGTAAAAGTCTGACAGACCCCGTCGCCCACCCTAGGGCGGCGGACATCCTATGAGGATTTCCACCCAAAAAAAATGCAATGAAACCTAACAACATGACCAACGATACTGCGTAAGAGGGAGATTGATCTGGAGACCCTCTACGACCAACTCCCGACACAACAACATTTAACGCATCGTATCGCAACTGCTCAGACCCATCCTCCATACGGCTTCCCCAGACATCATGCCGAAACACCACGATTAGCTTGGCGGCAAGACTTTGTCTGGTGGGTGGTAACTTCTGCCGGCAGCCGATTTTGTGACCACCGGGAGAAAACAACTAAAACACATATTCTTTATTACCAATGAAAAATACCTGTCCTAGTTTTTTTTTTGTAGATATCTTCTCCCAGCCCCTAAAATAGGGGATATAAATTTAGAAAAGGGCAGTCGTGTTACCCCGAATTTAATGCGAGCGAAGCCGCGGTGTAAATCTAGTTTCCCAAAATTAAAAAAAAAAACACAATCTACAAAATTCATGTCAAAATTAATTTTCATAGGTTAACGTGTGTGGTAATTAGTTTTTTCTTGCAAATTTATAAATGTCACAGAACCAATAAATGGTTTCAATGACCCTACAAGGTCATCGGTGAAATATCGAATAGGTATATGCACCTATCTCTATAACCTACCATCATTTTCATATTAATATCTCATTCTATTTTCTTTAGAGCTTAAAGTAACTCATGTTTTAAAGTAATATTTCTGATTAAAGTGATACCATTTTTATTTTTATAGCTTTTATGCGTCGTTCATTTGCATTTTATGCTATTTTTTGTGTCGAGACGTTTGGTCCCTCTGGACCGGTCATGTGGCAGCGACACTGAACTTTTCAAGGATAACTTCTGGGGTGAAATACCGGCCTGGTCATGACCAGGCTGTTGCAGTTGCCTGGGAACTTTTATAGGTATAATCCGGACTTTAATTAGCTAGCGGAGAGTAATGCACAGCTCTTTGTGATCGCAGAAATACTTCCAGTAAGGAGTAGGTATTTACGCGCCGATACGTTTTCAGTCATCATGACCAAAGCGTACCTTTAAAAATTTAATATTAAAAAGCGTTTACAGGTACTTGATTTTTCCGAAAACAAATAGTAACTTCGAAAAATAGTAGTTGATTAAAAACAAAATAGAATATAATACTATATTACAAATAAAATAGAATATAATACTCTTTATAATCTACACCTTATAAATTACAGAACAAATATAAAGATTTTACAAAGGTTGACACAATGGGCGGTCTTATCCCTAAGAGCGATTTTTTACAGACAACCTTTCGCGAATAATATTTTACCAAAAAAGTGCCAATGAAATAATACTTTTTCGTTCAGAAGTATCAGAAATTCAACATTCCGTACCTATGCGTTCTATTTTTGTATAATACAAAGATTATGAACTGGTTTGACAATGTAAAAATTAAGAGACACGTAGACCAGATGCGTTTTAATGTGCTCGTTTTATTTTACATCTAATTTGGTGCAAATAAGTATATCGACCAATACCTAAGAATTTTTATGTTCAGATAATTTAGGTATGTTAAAAAAAATATTACGATATAGGAAAAAGTATTTTGGCATTATGTTTTAAGTAGTATGTATGAACTTGTAATAAAATCTTTTTGGCTATACTATTTGTATCTGGCTGGTTTTGGTATCATAGAAAGTTTAAATTTTAAAGAACATAATATTCCAAATTCAAATTAGGAAAATGTGTGATATTCATTTGTTTTTCATACCGTCGCGATGAGTGAATCTAATGTGGGTCATTTACATGACATTCATCATTTCGATACATTTTAAAATTTTACTACAAAAAAAGTAAAAATGCAACGCAAGTCGCGAAAACAATTTGCGATCTTTATGGACCTAATGCAGTGTCTGTGAGGGTAGCACACAGGCTGGGAGGTGTAAATACATCCGCCGTATACCTAGTTCTGACCTTGTACCTTCAGATTTCCATCTGTACCGGTCTCTTCAGAATTCTTTAGGTAGTGGCAGGTTAACATCACGAGACGACTGCCAAAACCACTTGTCGCAGTATTTTGATCAGAAGTCCCACTATTTCTATAGCAATGGGACATGATCCCATTGCTATAGAAATAGCGGGCCTATAAGATGGCAAAAAGTTATTGAACAAAATGGTACCTATATACTTTAGTTAAATGAAAATGAACCATTTAAAAAATACTTCTGTTACGTTTTATTTAAAAAATGCGAAGAAACATTAACAGAGGGCTAGCTTTCCGCCCGCGGCTTCACCCGCGTGGAATTCGGTCATGTCGCGCTTTTTAGATTTCCTTCGGGAACATCATTTTTTCCGGGATAATAGCCTATGTTCTTTCTCAGGGTCTAAAGATTGTCTGTGCCAGATTTCATCAAAATCGGTTGAGAGGTTTAAGCGGGAAAGCGTAACAGATAGACAGAGTTACTTTCCCATTTATAATATTAGTATGGATTTTATACAGGATTATAATTGAGGAGGCGTCTCAACAGTTTTGTATGTTGCTTCAAAGGAAACCTTTAAGCTCTCAGACAGACGCGATAATGGTACAGCAATTTCCATAAAAATTGTTCTATTAGAACCGCATCGCGCCTGTTTGCGGTTGCCTGTATTCTCGATTTTAAAATGTCAATTTACCTCGCGGTTATTTTTTTGTTGTTGATGTTTTCCTTCACCGTTTTGAGAGCAGAGATGAAATAATTTACACAAGGTAATGCGCCTGACGGGGTTCAAACCTGTAAGTCGCGATCAATAACAACTAGGCTCTCACACATGACATTTGTATACAAGATGAAATTAAGCTTTCTGTTCCTTAAAACCAAAAGAATCTATTACAATCTTTTGAAGCACCGACTTCATTTCATTTCATAGTCACTTCATTTCATTTGGCACTCTCCATACTAATGGACTAAACTATCGACCCTTTAGAACTTAGTACAGTATGCACTATAAACTTTGTGATTATCTACATAATTCATAATGATGTCTTCTGCTAGAAACTGAAACTGTCATGTAAGTAATACCTTAAGAAGGAAAAGAGGACCAAAGAAGAGGAAGAGAATTCAATTTTCTCACAATTTTTTTTTAGAATTTACACATCTGTGTATAGAACAATTGAATTTCGCGGGCTTCCTTAGCGTATCCCTCTTCAGTATATTATTATGCTTAAGGACCCTTATTGGCATTAGGGCTTCATCATAAAAAATAAAAAGGCGAAAGGTTTTACAACGAAAGCAAAACATACAGACCTCTTGTGAATGTTCAAATATCTCACTGTATAACTCTACCTGTTTAGGTTGTTTGTAAAAAATCGTTCTTAGCGATAAGACCGCCCATTGTGTCACCCTTTGTAAAATCTTTTTATTTATGTTCTGTAATCTATGTGTTCTACATAATTAGTATTCTATTTTATTCTATGTTTACAAATAAAAGGTTTTATTCAGCTTTCTTTTCTTTAGAGTGAATACTACTTCAACCCTTGATCAAATCAAATCAAATCATTGACCCTTTGTAAAATCTTTTTATTTATGTTTTGTAATCTATATGTTCTACACAATTAGTACCTATTCTATTTTATTCTATGATTACAAATAAAAGGTTTTATTCATCTTTCTTTTTTTAGAGTGAGTACTTCAACTCTTGATCAAATCAAATCAAATCATTTATTGCAATCCATAATGTACAATTACAGGTGGTAAATATAATAATATAATATTGGAAACAATTATGGACCCTGTTGGGTACAGCAAGTTTTAAATAAGTAGAGAGAGGAAGAGCGCTTCATGTTTCCATTTATTTAGTTTTATATAATTCTTATTCATTTATTTTTATTAATTGCATTAGAGTGAGTATTTATTCAATTGCTATCTCTTTATATTATATACATATATTATTTTAATTGGTACTCGATTAAAATTTGTTCATTATTATAAATGTATTATATATAATTAAGTATTTTAGTATTTTTTTTTTTTTGTAAATATTCCTTTCTTTACAGTTATGTATTTTTATTGAATTTATCTGTTAAATATTCTTGTAACGTATAGTAGCTTTTCCTGATTAGGTATTGCTTTAATTTAAATTAAAATATACTGGTTTTATTCTGTTCTTTCTTTTCCGGGATAAAAGGTAGCCTATGTTCTTTCTCAGGTTCTAAAGAATGTCTGTGCCAAATTTCATCAAAATCGGTTGAGAGGTTTCAGCGGGAAAGCGTAACAGACAGACAAACAGTTACTTTCGCATTTATAATATACTAGCTTTCCGCCCGCGGCTTCGCCCGCGTAGAGTTCGGTTATATCGCGCTTTTTAGATTTCCCTCGGGAATATCAAACTTTTTCGGGATAAAAGGTAGCCTATGTTCTTTCTCAGGTTCTAAAGAATGTCTGTGCCAAATTTCATCAAAATCGGTTGAGAGGTTTAAGCGGGAAAGCGTAACAGACAGACAGACAGACAGAGTTACTTTCGCATTTATAATATTAGTATGGATAATGGCAGATATTGCCAATGACAGTTGAAAAACCGGCCGCGTGAGCCGTCTACGAGGGAGATTTGATGCAAAGTCATGATGTGGCCCACTATGCTGTGATATTTCAATGTTCTTTATGAATGAATGCACTTTTAACTACAAAATGACGCGCTTTTATTTAGTAAACGATACTATAAATAATTTAAAAGTCCAATGAAAAATGAGCGTGACACTCATCTTAGCTTTCCCGTCAAAAAACCGGTTTTATTCTTCAAGATCATTAAAGCAAAGTGACGTTCAAACGTCAAAAATGTATGGGTAAACGTCACTAATCAAAACTCTAAGGACC
Source organism: Sesamia nonagrioides (assembly GCA_017933935.1). Lineage (NCBI taxonomy): Eukaryota > Metazoa > Arthropoda > Insecta > Lepidoptera > Noctuidae > Sesamia > Sesamia nonagrioides. Next base: position 317,838 of record JADWQK010000099.1, read on the forward strand.
GTTTAAGAATAAAGGTGAAAGATTGTGATTTTGAACATGGAATCTGAACAATCTCTAAATAGAACACTTGTTAGACAACTCAGTATGAACGGTACGAAATTGATTCGACTTGTTTCAGAGCATCGTGGTTCAAAGGCCATGGATTGTACTCACGACCCGCCACCGTCTATTACCCGATTGCACCTTGAACTACAGAATTAACTGACAATAAATATGGTAATTTGAACACAGCAGTCATTTAATTATCTGCTAGGCTTTAGATGTATACAGGTACTGTGTTGTAAAATGTTTTTAAATCATTTAACAAGGGCAAATTAAATTATCTAGCTAAACTTGATAGAAACCTTTCGATATCCTATGATGAATGTGAAAGTTAGTATGTATAGATGGATGTTACTTTTTCACACAAAAACTACCAAACTACGAGACAGTTAGTCTAATTATAAAACACTAGCGGCCGCCAGCGACTTCGTGCGCTTGGAGTTAGCTATGCTCTGCTCCTATTAGTCGCAGCGTGATGTTATATAGCCTAAAGCCTTCCTGGATTAATGGGCTATCCAACGCAAAAGAAGAAGAATTTCCAAATCATGCCAGTAGTTCCTGAGATTATCGCGTTCAAACAAACGAATTCTTTAGCCTTATATATTAGTATAGATTATGTTTTTGGGGGTCAACGACCGCTGGGAGTTCTCTTACCCATTGAGAAAAACAGTTTTCTTTTGCTATATCGTATTAAGATATTGTTTTTGATTGTTTCAAATGACTTACCGCGATCGGTAACCCCGTAAAAAGTCATCAATTTAATTTATTTTTTGTTTATTTTTGATCCCTTTTTCATCTTCAGATTTTCGTTGGCCTTTTTTTAATTATAAACTAGCGCTTGACCGCAATCCCGCCTGATGGTAAGCAGTGACGCAATCGTTAATGATAAAGCGCACTAGTTTATTAAGGGCCCATTCACTCTCTTTGAACACCGCCGCTGGCAAATTGTTCCAGTCCCTCGATGTACGCGGTATAAAGGACGAGGAGAGCGCTCTGTACTTTCTCAAAAAGTTTGTTATTAATTTTAGTTTTTAATGAAAGGGTTAACTCTCAAATGATATCATTTTAATACAGATGTCGCCTTGAATAAGTGAATGTTATGAATGGAAAAAATATTGTTATTAAATTAACATGAACCAACGAAAATTAGAGGTTATATAGTTTTCTCTTAGGAAATTGGTCATCCTATGTTGAATTTTCACAATTAATCAACCCACGGCTAAGTTTGCAATAGTCTCACGGACGCATTGCAAATATTTGATCAAACTTTGACATAATGTTTGTTCTTAAGTGGTTTATGATTTGGGTCGTGGTGTCTGACATATTTGCACACGCATTGCACATTGTTTGCCGTATTGACAAATGTTTGACCAATCTAACTAAACCGTACTAAGTTTGTTGGTGGTGATATCAGAGTATTATTTGGATAGCATTGAAAGAAGTATTCTTGACACTTGAATGTACCTAAGTACTTACTGTCAAAATTCTCAGATACTAAAAATAAGCAGTATTTCCTTCTGACTACAATTTAAGTGTCTTCAAGGCATAACGGTGAATAGGCTCATAATAAACTATAAACTATTGTATCACTGCTTACCATCAGGCGGGATCCGGATCAAACACTAATATAAAAAGTTAAAAATTGAATTCGATAGGTTTTTAACCGACTTCAAAAAGGAGGAGGTTGCTCAATTCGACCGTATATACATATGCTTTTTTATGTTTGTTCGCACATAACTTCGTCGTTTATGAACCGATTTTGATAATTCTTTTTCTGTTGAAAAGGAGACGTTCCCAAGGTGGTCCCATGATAAGGATATCAAGGTTTGATGGTGGAAGACCAGAGAAAACAAGGGAAACTTTCAAAAATTACAGGGGCGACTAGTGCATTTCTTAGCTTTTTATTACGTACTTTAAAGCACTACCACTACAATTTAATAAAGGTCTGGAGTAGATCTGATGATGGAGCCGGGAGACAGTCGAAGGAACTCCTCAACAATTAACAGCAACTACCTTGTGTTTGTGCTTGAATAATTTGTATTGACAAGAACCTTACACCTAGATAGGTGGTGACTGTCATTAGGGAGCTGATGATGATGACAAAGGTCAGTTCAGGGAACTCCTAAACGATTTATACAGCAGCTACCTTCTATTTGGACTCAATTCATTTATATTGACGAGACCTTTGCACCCATTGGGTTAAAATAATGGTCTGCTGTAAATTTGATGATGAAGACCATAGGCAGTTGAGGGAATACTTACGGGTAAAAATTTAGGTAAACAAAATTACGTCGTTTCCCAACTATATTTGCGTCAGCTTCCAGTCTGACCGGATGCAACTGATTACATAGTGCTTTTAACAACCAAAAAGTGTAAAATAAAAACTTTTTGACAAAAAAGCAACCGACTTCCAAAAACCACTACAAAGTGAAAAATAACTAATTTCGGAAGTCGGTGTCAAAAATGAATATACAAAACCAAAGGCACCGACTCCCGAAATTAGTTATTTTTCACTTTGTAGTGGTTTTTGGAAGTCGGTTGTTTTTTTATAGAATTCTAAAAACTTTTTACAAAAAAGTAGAAACCGACTTTAAAAAAACACTTAAAAGGAAAGAAATAGACGGTTTTCTTCTTGTTGGACGGTTGTCTTTAGCTCGCAACCGACTTCTAGTCTAGACTCTAGAGCCATGACAAAAGTAAAATAATTTTTTCCTTTTAAGTGTTTTTTTGAAGACAGTTTCTCTTTCTTTTTTTTTTAAATTGTTCTATTTCATGCTTTTCAGTGTCTTAGTCGAAATTCGAAAATTAAATTTTTCACCTCATAACAATAGTGGCAGTCATAACCCATGTTAGAATAAGTTCTCATCAATACGAAAAAAATCCCTATCTCAAAAACTACTGAACCGATTTTGATGAAACTTGTAGTATTCCCTAAGTTGAACAATACATAGTACAACAAAAAAAAGAATTACTGAAATCGGAATTGTAGTTCCCGATAAATTGGCGCACAAACATAAAAACATACATACATACGTACACTTCAAATTTGGCTTACATACATACGAATTTATAAACTCCTTTTTTAAGTTGGTTAAAAAGTGTGAGGCGCCTTATCTTAAAAACATAACTACCGAATTCTGAATTCTTCGTACTGATTACACTCATGCCAGATTTCTGAAGGCCTAAGTAGTCAATATTCCAGCTGATCGTGAACCTGTCGATCCATTAACAAGTGCACCAACTTGAAACACGAATAAATATTGACATGCAATTAACGCAAAAATAGTATCGTTACATCAAATTTATTATAAAATGTTCAATAGTAACGAGTCAGTGTTAAAAAATATACGTAGCCTAACTTAAACAAAGTGTGCAACTTGCATAATGCAATTCATTCAGTGACTGCGAATCCTCGATAACAAGAAGAAATTGCCAAATTCAATCGTGAATCGTGATACCTGCCTTGTGTGTTGTAAATGGAGTCGATTTGCTCACTCTCAACGCTTTGTAGACTGTCGTCCTCCCTCAATTCGTGCTCCTCTCTTAACTCCTGGTTGTCTATGTTATCCTGGTCATCTTGTTCCCTATCTCCGAAGTCTTCCTCTTCTACGTCTCCAACGTCTTCCGTGTCTTCCTCTTCTAAGTCTTCTTCCACTTTCTCTGGCTGCCTCGTCGTCTTCAGCGTTGGCATCTTCACCGGCAGGATATCCAGGATCGAAGGCGCCTTGGGGATGTTACTCTTCAACCCTAACTTCTTCTGGATAAACGCCTCCAAGATATGCTCGGTGATCTTGTTTTGTCTCTGCAGTTCGTGTTGCATGCCTGTGGAGAAACGAGAATGCAGATAAAAATGACTGTTTTTTGCGCGAAAATTTTTGTTCTTTAGGCAATGTTTTACTGATTACAGAATTAGTTGGGGATCAGGATTTTTGATATAGACGTCATTTTTATCTGGTTCTCCCTTCTCGGGGACCGAAAAATGGGATATACATACATTTAGTAGGTACTTTGTGAATAAAGAACATGCTGGAAGAGATACATATAGGTGGATAAAATATAAAGCTTACAGGTAGGATATGAAGAGAGGAATAGTTTCATACTTTATACGCAAAAACTCACAAAGTTAGTTTTAGAAACTAATACCTATAGATATCTCCTGCAGAACAAAATGTCGGTCAACTTAAAAATCTGTCCACTAGTTGGCTGTTAACGGCAAAAACGATGCATCTATAGGATGCATTTTGGGGAGTGTGCGAGGGAATTGCATGATTTAATTCCCCATCTCCGTTCCACCATCGGACGACCCGTCGTATGGCAAGTTTCCACCGTTGCGTTGTTAACACCACTACTCCTTTATAACGCCGTACATCGAGGGACTGGAACAATTTGCCAGCGGCGGTATTTCCGTCGGACTACAATTTGAGTGTCTTCATGACTAGAGTGAATAGGCTCATAATAAACTAGTGCGCTTTATCATCAACGATTGCGTCACTGCATACCATCAGGCGGGATTGCGTTCAAGCGCTAGTTTATCCATACTAATATTATAAATGCGAAAGTAACTCTGTCTGTCTGTCTGTTACGCTTTCCCGCTTAAACCTCTCAACCGATTTTGATGAAATTTGGCACAGACAATTTTTAGACCCTAAGAAAGAACATAGGCTACCTTTTATCTCGGATAAATTTGATGTTCCCGAGGGAAATCTAAAAAGCGCGATATAACCGAACTCCACGCGGGCGAAGCCGCGGGCGGAAAGCTAGTAATTTATAAAAAAAAAAAGACATTATTAAAGATTCTTTCTCCTTTCTATTACAAATTAAATAAATAATTGATAGGTTTGTCCATTGATACTATTTCAAAGTTTATAAAAAAATGTATTGTTGTTCCGATATAAATCTTTATTAAGTACTAATAACAGTAATTTCTTTTTGCTTTCTCTCAACATTTCAATATTCTGCGATAGCATCAGGATACAATGCAAGATCAGAAACAAAGCGGCTACTAGGTGCCTTAGTAAAGCTGACATCAGACGATTCACTCGAGTGAACGTTCATTTTTGTTTTAATTCACACTCACGAGGCCTCGACAGAATCACATTGAAATTAACGTTCATCTGTTCGTTTCGTAGAACAAAAGAATCTTTGTTCTTTATGTTTACCCTTTATAGTCTTAATTTTTGTTTCTTTTAAATTTTAGAGTGCTCTTTATCGAAAAAATCCTACGTCGCTAGATAGATACTAGTTTACTGACCATTTTGATGTTTGTGTTTACACGTTTACCTTTTTTTTATAAATTACTAGCGGCCGCCAGCGACTTCGTTCGCGTGGTTTAGTTATGCTCCGCTCCTATTGTTCGCCGCGTGATGTTATATGTATAGCCTTAAGCCTACCTGGTTTTTTTTTTATAAATTTCTAGCTTTCCGCCCGCGGCTTCGCCCGCGTGGTGTTCGGTTATATCGCGCTTTTTAGATTTCCCTCGGGAATATCATTTTTTCCGGGATAAAAGGTAGAGTATGTTCTTTCTCATGGTCTAAAGATTGTCTGTGCCAAATTTCATCAAAATCGGTTGAGAGGTTTAAGCGGGAAAGCGTAACAGACAGACAGACAGACAGACAGACAGATAGACAGACAGACAGACAGATAGACAGACAGACAGACAGAGTTACTTTCGCATTTATAATATTAGTATGGATAAACCAGCGCTTGACCGCAACCCCGCCTGATGGTAAGCAGCGATACGATCGTTGATGCTAAAGCGCGCTAGTTTATTAAGAGCCTATTCACTCTAGCCTTGAAGACATTCAAATTGTAGTCCGACGGAAACACCGCAAAAACATTCCACGCAAAAAGATTTTTTCAAATCCGACCAGTAGTTCCTGAGATTAGCGCATTTAAACAAACAAACAAACCCGACCAGTAGTTCCTGAGATTAGCGCATTCAACCAAACAAACAAACAAACTCTTCAGCTTTATATATTAGTATAGATAAACTAACGCTTAACCAAAATCCCGCCTGATGGTAAGCAGTGACGCAAACATTGATGGTAAAGCGCACTAGTTTATTAAGAGCCCACACTCTAGCCTTGAAGACACTCAAATTGTAGTCCGACGGAAATACCGCCGCTGGCAAATTGTTCCAGTCCCTCGAAGTACGCGGTATAAAGGAGGAGGCGAAGTATCCAAAATAAAAGACACAAATGAACAAACACAAACTTTAGAAAAAGTGTCTTGAGTTTCAAAACGTTACGCTTTCTTCTAGCTCGCATCCGCCAAATCTGCAGAGTAATGTATGAATGTTCCTTCCAAAATGTAACGTCTGATAACAGCCTAAGAGCAAATTAAACTTCTTACCACGGTTTCATTGTTAGAGTATCCATTCATAGGACAATGGGTACATTGGTCTGCCAATTGTTATGCCAATCGTCTACAATGTACGGAAGCTCTCTTAACACATTTGATTATAGGGCGCGGAAATGCTACGGATATCACTAATTAATGGTGTTTGAAATGGTTCATCTTCAATTGTTTTTTTTTTCTGGATATAGGTCAAGGTACTAAGGGTTTGTATTAATGGTCTATTGTTCCAAATTATGTAAAGGTCGGCAAATAATGGTTTCTTATTGTGTTTGTTGAATAAAAATTGGTGGAAAAACTGATAAGATCCTTATAACCTTGTCTTAACATTGCTATAAAACCGGAAAGTAGAAATGATTCTAATGTATGCGGAGTTTTGTTCTAGAGTAAAACTTACCAACTAAAGTTTCAGTAAACAAAAATAGAAGTTAGAAGTTATCACAAAGGTCATCTAATTAAATTGTACCTTTTTGTAATTAATAATAAACTTTTATACGAAAATAATCCATACTAATAATATTCCTAAGTTTTTTAAGTGGCTTAATAAACTAGTGCGCTTTACCATCAACGATTGCATCACTGCTTCCCATCAGGCGGGCTCGCAGTCAAGTACTAGTTTATAATTATTAAAAAAAAAATGCGAAAGTATCTCTGTCTGTCTGTTCGGCTTTCACGCCAAAACTACTGAACCGATTGTAATGAAATTTGGTACACAGACAGTCTAGAGCTTGAGAAAGGACATAGGCTATATAACATCCCGCTATGATCAATAGGAGCAGAGCAGTAACAAAAAATGTTGCGAAAACGGGGGCAAACGCGGACGTACATATTGCTCCCATTATTTTAACAGGCGCTTATTTTATATATATATATTATATAACAGCTAGTTATTTTATATTTAAATTATTTTCTTTCTACGTCTCTTTTCAGATCCAGTTTATTTATAAAATTAAGGTCGAAACGAATCTTTGTAACATACTTTTCTTTTGGTGTTACTCATTTGGTGCAATCGCTAATAAAAACTTACAAATAATAAAAAACGTGGGTAGCTAAAGTACTTTTTGGTATAAAACGGCAGTACTTATGTACCTTTCTGTTTTTCACTTTCTTTTTGTATGGAGGTTTACAATATGTACATACAGAAGTAAGTAGCTAACTAGCTATGTATATCTTCTTCTTCTTCAGCCTATAGATGTCCACTGCTGGACAAAGGCCTCCCCCTAGACTTTCCATGATGACCGGTCTTGTGCTGCCCGTATCCATCGGCTTCCCGCGACCTTCACCAGGTCATCGGTCCACCTTGTTGTGTGCCTCCCTACGCTGCGTCTTCCGGTACGTGGCCGCCACTCCAGAACTTTACTGCCCCATCGGCCATCGGTTCTACGAGCAATGTGCCCTGCCCACTGCCACTTAATTTTAGCGACTCGAAGAGCTATGTTGGTGACTTTGGTTTTTCTGCGGATCTCCTCATTTATGATTCGATCAGAGAAACTCCAAGCATAGCTCTTTCCATGGCCTTTGTGTGGCTATGTATATGTATACATCTAAATTACATAATGTGTCTGCGTTGTTCTAGGTATACTTGTACACATACCATATAATTTTAATTTAGTTATTTATTAGTATATACATTTTTAATATTAACATATTAATTACTAACTGAGCCGGTTGAGGTTGTCCTGTTCGAATTTCGATTAATAATTTGCCATAACTAAGACAAAAATTTGATAAACACATATTTATAAATTTTCCTTGAATCTTTCTCTTCTTTTGCAATAGATTTAATTTTGACAGTTTTACGATTATATACACGATTGGCGCAATGGCTGAGTGACCAACTGCTGCGCTGTGTGTCGCGGGTTCGATTCCCGCATGGAACAAAATTTGTATGGCCTACAATTAGTTGTTCCGGGTCTAGCTGCTTTTGTATGTGACTTTATATGTTTGTAAACGCACTAAAGCAGTAAGGTTCTGGAGTAGCGGCCACGTACCGGAAGACGCAGTGTCGGGAGGCCCCCAACAAGGTGGACCGATGACCTGGTGAAGGTCGCGGGAAACCGATGAATGCGGGCAGCACAAGACCGGTCATCGTGGAAAGCCTTAGGGGAGGCCCTTTGTCCAGCACTGGACCTCTATAGGCTGAACAAGAAGAAGAAAAGAACGCATTCACGATACAGGAGAAATTCCTAGTGTGGAGCAAAGTTTTTTTTTTTTTTAACAAATAAATAATTGCGTTATTTAGCACATCTCTACTAATACATAAAGCTGAAGAGCTTGTTTGCTTAACCGCGCTAATCTCAGGAAGTACTGGTCCGATTTGTAAAATTCTTTTTGCGTTGGATAGCCCATTAATCCAGGAAGGCTTTAGGCTAACCTAAAGACCAATAGGAGCGAGGCATATAAAAAAAAACATATCGATATGATTTTTTTTATATGCCTCGCTCCTATTGGTCTATTTGTCACCTATTGGTCACCTAAGCGGGTGAAACCGCGCGGCGAAGCTAGTTAGTAATATACTTCAAAATGGTCAAATTGGTAGCAATAGTGTATTAGGTAATTAGGGTGCGGTTCCTGTTTAGTGGCTATTCACATAGGTAGGTATGTGATTATGAGATGGGTTATGTATGATGTCTCGCTATTACTAGGCACTTTCACTAATCAACCACATCCTAAGTAGCAAAAAACTTAAATACTATTTTGTTTATTTAAAACGTAATCTCTTGGTTTTGCCTTCCTTGAGTATTTGATGCCTCATTATTTAGTTAGATATTATTTTTATATGTTGTTATCTTTAATTGATTAGGTATGTATTTTATTTTGTTTTTTTTTTTTTATTTTCGGATTGACGAAATAGTTTCTATTTTTTTTTTATTAGGTTAACCAACAATTGATTACACAATAACAATCAAATAATAGATTCACAAAGGTAAAATAACAGTGTATAAATTACTTATAGGTAAACACACCATGTATACAAGAAATGAATTATGGAGATAAGCTAACTTACTTAACAATAAGCGCTAATTTTGATAAAATTGTAACATTGGTATGAAATTTCGTAAGTATGTATATAATTTTTTTTTAACACCCTTGCTCGTAAAGCTGATGTAATTCCACCGGTTTTAAATATGTAAAGCAGGCCATAACAAACGCGTGTTTTATCAAAGCAAATAGTTAAGTTATAGTCCATAACAGCATTATTTTCCATAACAGCATTATTTTCCATTTGAAGTAATTATGGAACTGATCGCCGCCGCACGGCTCGCGCTGCGCGCTGTTCCATATTTGAAATGGCAAATAATAATACTAATGGAGGGAAAGCAACAGTGTGCATTCACAGATTGAGTTTATTTAAAATGAACAAAATATAAAATACTTCTTTTTCTGTTTCCTCGCAAGTGTGTTAAAAAACGTCGTACGATATACGTGCGTATTGGTTATAACATGCTCGGCTCAATTACACCCTCGCCTTCGGCTCGGGCTGAAATTCCGCCTCGCATGTTATAACCATCATTACGCACTAATATCGTAATGTACTATAACACCCTTGCTCGTAAAGCTGATGTAATCCCACCGGTTTTAAATATGTAAAGCGGGCCATAACAAACGCGTGTGTTATCAAAGCAAATAGTTAAGTTATAGTCCATACAAATTCCATAACAGCATTATTTGTCATTTCAAATAATAATTATGGAACTGATCGCCGCCGCGTGGCTCTAGCCAGTGAGCAGCGCGCTGTTCCATATTTGAACTGGCAAATTATGATACTAATGGCGGGAAAGCAACAGTGAGCATTCACAGATTGAGTTTATTTAAAATAACTGATGTCCTATTTGAAATAAACAAATTTGTATTTGTTTGTATTTAAATGAGTATTTGTAAAAAAAAACAGTTTATTCGGTAATTTAAAAACTTGACTGCATGCTCTAGCATCTTTGCCAACATTTTCACGCAGCTACGGCAGAAAATAAACCTCGCGCCATTTTTCTCAAATTTTCTTTTCTTTGTACTTGTATTCTGAATATCTTTTTTTCTGTTTCCTCGCAAGTGTGTTAAAAAATGTCGTACGATATACGTGCGTATTGGTTATAACATGCTCGGCTCAATTACACCCTCGCCTTCGGCTCGGGCTGAAATTCCGCCTCGCATGTTATAACCACCATTACGCACTATATGCATATAATGTACTATAAAATACGTTATATGGTACCTGCTTAAGTATTTTATTAGTATAATCTTATGGTTCAGGTCAAGCCGTTACATTTTAATAAGCACTAATAATAATATTAAGCCAGTATATGTATAAAGCCCATTTCATTGATTTTAAGTAGATAGGTACTTAACGAATTAAATGAGTAGATGTTGTTAACACCACTACGATCCGGACGAAGCGTTTTGCCTCCTCCTTTATACCGCGTACATCAAGGGACTGGAATATTTTGCCAGCGTCAATTTGAGTGTCTTCAAGGCTAGAGTGAATAGGCTCTTAATAAACTAGTGCGCTTTACCATCAATGATTGCGTCACTGCTTACCATCAGGCAGGATTGCGGTCAAGCGCTAGATTATAATATAAAAAAAAGATGTTATTAATGTGACTTTTAATTAATTTAGTAATTTATTGAGAGTCGTTAAATAACTCAGGATTTTTTATTTATAAAAAAATCAGTCACTTTAAATTGTAAGTATTAATTTAGGCAAACGGAAATTCTTTATTAATATCACAGTATTTAAAAAAAAAACTGTTATTAAACAGTTATTTGTACCTTTTTTTTTGAGATATTTAAGTAAATTCCTATATTTAGCAAAAATTAACCAATATTTTAGTTTAACAAATTAAGAAATGGCACAGGCATTTATCTATAATTTCCTCAAATGCAATCCCATACATTTTCACGAAAGTGGTTCTAGAAACATATGCTGGATTTATGTTTATACATATACAATTAAATGTGCGTCAATGTTCCTACTAAATATTACGGCAGTTTTTTCTCTAGCAGATGTCGTATCCTTTTTATTTTTTTAAGGTGGATAAATCCTCATGGACTATCCTCCGCTCGGGGACGCGGCCGGACTCTTACCACTAAAACACCACCTAAGCGTCCGTCATCTGCCTTTCGGGGGTATCGGGTCCTCCCAATTCTACGGAAGTTTCGGCCAAGTATGGAGCGCCTGCAAAGTGGTTAAGCAAAGGAGGTTCGTGATTTATCATCCACCGAACTATCCCAAGGGACATCTTCTCGATCCGTGTGTTATCTAGTCTACTAATAACTATAATATACACGCTTAGTTCCCTGAGGGGTGAGAAGCCTTTCTCAATGTCAATTATTGTCATAATCCATGACATTTATTGGTAATGTCACGTCATTAGATACAGTTTTGTACACATATTCAAGCTACTACCATCTGTCAAATTTCTGTAATAGAATTTCAATTTTATCGCTATAATATTAGGTTTAAGGTTGAATGAGAAAATTTGACAGTTCCAGGTAGCTTGGTGTGCTGGCATCTGTATCTACTTCATTTGGCTGTAAAAAATATAGATATATTCTTGATCATTTAGAATTAATATCGTTTTTAGTATCAATATACTAAAGTGTGTCTTTGGCAGTCGTTACGTTGGAGCCCTCAAAAATCCAACAATTGGTCTAACTGCAATGCTTCGATGTCGCCTTCGGGTTGTAGAAGTCAGACGGCAGTCGCTTCACGGAAAATGTCGAAGTTTAGCCATATCAGCAGTTGGACTGGTAAAGCGGACCCCAGACTCCAAAGCTGAAAAAGGCTTCGGATGCGACTGGGATTAACGCTGGGATGATGATGATGATGATTTAGAATTAATATCGTTTTTAGTATCGATATACTAAAGTGTGTCTTCTTCTTCATGGGGAAGCCGCTATTTAACCGTGGTGTGACATAGGTATCAACAGCAATCATGTCAGCATCATCATGTCATTTGTAAAATGGCAGCTCCTCATTGGTACACAAACATTTTTCCAGAAGAAAAAATACATAAAATTTAACCCGCTTGATACTGTCTTTTCTTCCTAACAGACGAATTTAAAAAGTAATATTTAGTTTACAAGAACTATAATAACATTGGTAGGTTAAGGGCACCGACATAATTGTTAAGAAATATTGTTATTTTTAACGTATTTAAGTCCTTTGTGACTTAATATTAAATATAAAATAAATAAATTAAGTAATTTAATAAGAAAGATATGTCATTCTTATCCAGATCATAAATATAAGTATTCAATATTAATTCTTATTTATAACCACATATAACAAGCAGATAGACGGTAGCTATATTTTTGTATCATAATTATTCTGCCGTGACAGCTGATTAATATTATAGGTACTTATCTTGGGAATATCCAACACGATTTTACATTTAATGTTAAGCCCCTGACGTTGGCGTTCATAAATAAAATCACTACAAAGTCATGAAAAGGTCCGCGTACAAGTACGATGCTACAATTCGACACGATCCTACAGTAGAACATTTTCAATGTAACTTCCTAGAAATTGTTCAACCTTGATCGTGTCGCGTCGCGCCTGTCTACGGAGACCTTTTTTTTTGTTGGGGTGGGAAATCATCAAATGATTTCTCCTGCTCTGGGCGGAGCGGAAGGGCGAGTCAGACTTTTACTGACTAAAACGCACCCGCGTTTCTTCACTTGCCTGTGGGACGGCCAGGACCACGGTTTCTTGTTTCCTTACAACAGATTTTTATACATGACATATTTTGTATAATATTACAACCATAAATTCACAAATATTGTGTGAGTTTCGCGTAACCCACACAAGATAATGGCGTCGATTCTGTTGTTCACAAACTAAACTAATTTTAAGTTAACTGCATCTTCTTCTTTCCATTTCGTTAAGAAGAGGATAGAAGATGACATTTTAATTTAATCCTGTCAAATTAAGATACCTACTCCATAGACGGCTTACTCGGGATTATAAACATGGCGACTAAAAATACGACAGTTTACGTCAGGAGCGCATTAATTTGACAGGTCTAAACTGACATGTTATCTTCTGTCCTTTTCTTAATGAAATAGAAAAAGAAGATGCACTGAACTTAAATTTAATTTAGGTAGTTTGTGAACAAAGGAATCAGGGCCAGTGTCAGAATTTCAGGGAAGACTGAAGAGTAGCTAGGGAGAGTGTTTGTCAATAATATACGTCCGCACGAGCTGAATACCTTTAATGCACTGTCACGACATGCGCTAATACATACAGAGTGGTGCTGACAATACGACAATAAATTAAACATCGTGTACCTTAACACATTCTCAGTCTACCCATAAAAAATCAAACAAATGTGTCCGTTAGTTTAGTCACAGGAAATTATTTTTCATATTTTCTACATGATGTACATGTTGATAAAGAAGCGCTTACAGGTTAATGACCAGCGCTTCCTGCGGTACCAGACTTTAACAATAATGGCGCGAAAACTGCAAGTCGATACAGGTTCGCGCTGTCGCCGATCGGAGGTCAGTGAACCAATATTTTTAAAGGATATTCTATTCCGTTTGCAATTTTATGCGATTTAGTTTCTTTGAAATTTTCATTTTTTTTTTTATTTTTGATGCTAGGTTTTTTTCCATGGTTTTGGATTATTCCTATGAACCAGCATTGTTCGTGTTTTTATTTATTGTCGTATTGTCAGCACCACTCTGTATATTATAACAATTAGGTCGGTTTTGCAATCCGACTTGACAACGACACCAAAATGCTTAATATTAAATTATTTAAACAATGGCTTGCTCAAATATTACGAGCAAAAAAAAAAAAGTCTTACAAATATATACTGTGAACATAAAAATACGCACAAAAGGGATACATGACCATTTCATTCACGAGAGGACACAATATCGACAAAGAAATTGCATTTTCATTACAAAATCGAATTTTACAACAATACAGAATTGAGACATCATTCGATTATTGAATCGAACAAAATACCATATCGATATTTTATTCGAAAATAATCTGACCTTATTTTAAATGCGGAACATGAGAAGTTCAATGATTCAATAGTTGTAATTATTTTCTGAATGTCAATGAAAATGATTTAGGAAATGATTTTTTTTTAATGTTCATTTGATCATTGTAAGATTTTTATTGAGTAGATTATTAATTTGGAGCTTGTATGTACATCTTCAACAATTAATAAATTTTAATGAGCACTTAATATAAAACTGCTTATTAAATGTTTATCACAGGTTTACAAAGCAAAGCTTTTTTAAACAGTAATAAGTTACGAGTATCGGTGGTCTAGTGGTATGGGCAGCGATTTACAAGTTGTAGGTCGTAGATTCGAACCCCATCAAGCGCTTTACTTTGTGTAAATTATTTCATCTCCGCTGCTCTCAAAACGGTGAAGGAAAAGATCGTGAGGAAACCGGCATGTTCTGGAACCAAAAAATTAGAAAACTAGTGACATCTACCAAACCGCACTGAGCCAGCGTGGTAGATTACGGCCCACTCCCTCTCACCGAGAGGATGCCTGTGACTCAACAGTGGGATCATTATGTATGTTATGTAATAAGAATGCAAAGCTCATGATCATCATTATTTCAACCGAAAAACGTCCACAGCTGGACATAGGCCTTCCCCAAGGATCTCCACGACGACCGGTCCTGCGCCTCCCGCATTCAGCAGTTTTTTCGTGACCTCCACCCGTCGCCGGTCCACCATGTCGAGGGTCTACCCACGCTGCGTCTTCCGGTGCGTGATCGCCACTTGAGAACCCGTCGCCGTCGGCCCCATCGGGCATATTGCCCGTAGGACCGATACGAAGTTCACTGTCATACTTGTCACTACTTCGCAAATGAACAATAACAGGTCGACTGAAATGATCAAAGTCACATTTAAAAAGGCGGCGCGTGAAACGGCGCGGGAAACTGGACTTAAATTTCACGCATTTTTATTGAATTTGTACCTACTTATGTAGAGAACCCGTCTCTGCTCCATTGTGTAGCGTCTTAACTAGTGTCTGACACAAGTAAGGAAATTGCCTTATTGTTAAGATTTCTGTGATGTAATCCATCTCAACGGTATTCCCAATTCATTTGCGGTCAACGCAGCATGTCTGCATTCTCAAAAACACATAAAAATGTCCAAATCGAATAATAATAGTCACTTATATGAAACTCCCATTTTGGTGAGACGGTATGTATAACTCGTATGTAGATATACCGTTTTCTGTAGGATAAAAGCATAATAGTCCATTTGGCGATGTCGGTCTGTTCGTGTCTCCTGGTCATAAATGATCGCAGTCGCACGAATTGCGTTACTTTAATAGTATTCGACATTCTCTCGCATAATTATGGTTGTATGTTTTTCACTTGCCCACCATTTATACAACCTTTAATCCAGGTCCGTACGTAACACAAAAAAATCTTTACGGGATAATACGCCCTATTTATTGAACATAAGGGTAATTGTTGCGTAAATACAACCAGGAAGGCTAAATGATGTGCAGAGGTGTTACGAAGACTTGATGTCACTCTTGTTTGATAAATGTTTTTAAGAGTGAAGGTCGATTGTCTGGAAATAGATGTTACTTAATTATTATTTTTATGGTCGTAAAATGGTAATTAAACTCCACGTGTATAGGTTGGTTCTGTTAGTAAATATGTATTATACTTATAAATCTATACTAATCTATAAAGCTGAAGAGTTTGTTTGTTTGAACGCGCTAATCTCAGGAACTACGGCTCCGATTTGAAAAATTCTTTTTGCGTTGGATAGCCCATTAATCAAGGAATGCGCAATAGGAGCGGAGCATAACTAACTCCACGCGAACGAAGTCTCTGGCGGCGGCTAGTTATATATATATATATATATATATTCTTTTTTAATAGTTATAAACTAGTGCTTGACTGCAATCCCGCCTGATGGTAAGCAGTGATGCAATCGTTGATGGTAAAGCACACTAGCTTATTAAGCCTATTCACTCAAAAAAACTGAGTGAATAGGAAGGAAGACGACAGTTGAGCGAGGTGATGCAATGTTTAACCCAACAACACGACTAACGATGCTGCGCCAGCAGATGATCTGGAGAGCCTTCACGACCAAACTCCCGGCACAACAACATTAGGCACATCGTACCCGGCACACATCGCAACACAACTGCTCAGACCCGTTCTCCGTACGGCTTCACCAGACATCATGCCGGAACACGACGAATCGCTTGGCGGCAAGACTTTGTCTGGTGGGTGGTAACTTATGCCGGCGGCTGATGTTGTTGCCTACCACCGAGAAAAAACCGTAACCGTAACCGTACCGTATATGTTACCGTATGATTGTAAATTACGTTGGTTAATCCATAAGTGAACTGAACCATCTTCATCATCATCATCCAAGCATTCAGTCCCGGTTGCAACCGCGGCCTTAACGTTGGAGCCCAGGGTCCGCTTTACTGCTCATTCTCCTCCAATTCGCGCGATCTTTAGCATCCTGTGTTAAGAGATTGTTGGCACGCATGTCATCTCTCATCACAACGTCAAGCCAGCATTTCTTTGGTCTACCTCGCTTGTTCCGGCCCGGCGGAGGCGCCGTGGTAAGACATTTGTTACCCACGTAACATGCCGGTTTTCGTAAGACGTGACCGTACCAGCGTAGGCGACCCTCTTGCAGTTTGTCTGCTACGTCACGGACACGAAGACTGCCACGGATGCGGGAGTTCCTGATGCGGTCTTTCAGCGTAACTCCACACATCCACCGCAGTACATGATTGTGAACTGTACCATACTGGTTATAATCTATACTATATCTTTTTTTTTTTTTTTTTTTTTTTTTTATAAATTATAAACCAGCGCTTGACCGCAATCCTGCCTGATGGTAAGCAGTGACGCAATCGTTGATGGTAAAGCGCACTAGTTTATTAAGAGCCTATTCACTCTAGCCTTGAAGACACTCAAATTGTAGTCCGACGGAAACACCGCCGCGGGCAGATTGTTCCAGTCCCTCGATGTACGCGGTATAAAGGAGGAGGCGAAGCGCTTCGTCCGGATCGTAGTGGTGTTAACAACGTAAGGGTGGAAACCAGCCGTACGACGGGTCGTCCGCTGGTGGAACGGAGATGGGGAATTAAATCATGCAATTCCCTCGCACACTCCCCGAAATGCATCCTATAGAACACCGAAAGGCTGGCTACTCTACGCCTGTGCTCTAGGCTTTGGAGACCAACGCGAGTTAGATCAGGGTCACCAATCAGCCCCTTTGCACGTCTCTCCACTGAATCTAAAGTGGCCAGGTGACACTTGGCAGCACCAGCCCAAATGTGGCTGCAGTACTCCACACACGAACGGACCACTGGTCCGATTTGAAAAATTCTTTTTGCGTTGGATAGCCTATTAATCCAGGAAGGCTTTAGGCTATATAACATCACGCTGCGACGAATAGGAGCGGAGCATAACTAACTCCACGCGAACGAAGTCGCTGACGGCCGCTAGTAATATATAAAGCCGAAGAGTTTGTTTGTTTGCTAGAACGCGATCTCAGGAACTACTGAGTCCGATTAAAAAAAAATCTTTTTGCTTTGGATAGCCCATTAATCCAGGAAGACTTTAGGCTATATAACATCACGCTGCGACCAATAGGAGCGAGGCATATAATAAATATCACGAACAACACCTACGCGGGTGAAACCGCGCGGCGCAGCTAGTATAACATATTGATTTTCGATACTTTACGTCTAGGCACAGTTCACAATTATTTATCGACAGCGAGATAGGCAATAAAGTATCGGTGTTCAAAATCATACGGTGACATAACTCAATTATTAATTCTCGATATCAAATAAACATGCTTAATGATACATTTTATTTGAAAGGCTACAATAGAACTATTAATCTGTTTTGGGCTCCAGTTTTAACAGGTTATCAACCTTAGTGTTTTTGTACAAGACTTTTTAAGTTTTTTTTTTTAATAATAAATCGCAGCAATGGTATTATTAAGTAATTTATGCGCATTTTTCTCTATATACCACTATGGACTAGGTAGGTATATGTTTTATAGTCTCGGATTCAATAACATGTTTAGGAATAGATACCGTTTGGTGTAAGATGGGTCATTGGCTTAGAGTAGTTAGGTCAACGATCCGTATAATGACACTATTATAGGTAATTTGTGCCAAAAGAAATGTAGAAATTGCTATAATTTATGTTAGAAACCAGAAAAAAAGAAATAAAACACATAATATTAAATTAATTAACTGATTAAAATATATATTTTTTTATCATTAATTATTAGTTCAAAAGGACCAAAGACCCCAGAATCAACCATCGCTAAGTCAAAAAACTTTACATTATTTTCTCAAGAATACTAAACTGTTTTTTAGTTTAATATTTTAAGCACCAATACCGTACGCGACCCTGAGTGACAAACAGCTAATGAAAAAAAAAGCAATTTAAAACCTAAACGCCATTTAAAGTTCATCGCCTGATCTAATCATATGAGCAATCGAATTTCGAATAAGCTTTTGTACCGCGCTTTTTAATTTTTATTTTGTCTATGCTACTGAGTTACGGCACAGTAGACAGAGAACAGTAGATTATCTAATGCCGCCCGCAGAGTTATTTGCCTACTCTTGCGTTGAACCCTAGGGTTGTCACTTTGATCTAAATTTATGGATAAAAAGCATATTATGATTGAATATTTTACCAATTTATAAATTTAGTAAAAATAAAAACTTTATTCACATAACATTTATTATATTAAGTTACAAATTTGATACCGACAAAATTTGACAAAAAGACTAGGTACTTAAGTGTAACACTAAATTATATTCTAAAGCTCGTAAATAATGATAAATTTTAAGTGATGTGTGATATGGGAAATCGATATAACTGGTTCTTATCAGAGAAGATTGTAAGTGATGAGTACTTAAATGTAACACTAACACAATAATATTCACAAGCTTATAACTAATGCTTAAATGATATAAAACATGAGAACGTAAACAATAAATATGTAGTTCTTATGAAAAAGTAGACATTAGGCTAAGATTATGTATGGGTAGCGACTATTTAACAAATGATACCTTACTTTAATAAAACCGCAAAACCTTTTTAGCCTTATTAGTTTCTGAGGTACAATTATAGTGATTGTTTATATGGGTACTGTGTAATGTTTGTTTATATAATCGGATAGCATCAGCTAGCTCAAATGCAACAAAGGCGCCGCGCGCTATTAAGAGCACCATAATTTTATTAACTTAATATTATGATTAGGACGCCATATTTGGATCAAACAACACATAAGACAATAGAAAAAAAACAATAGTCATTTGCAATATTGATTATTGTGAAATTGCCCTTATTACACTATACGCGACAAATACGTTTACCTAAAAGATATTTCGTACTCAATACTCTGTTTTATAGTAAAACTGGGCCTCTTAAAATAAACATAACTTTAAGCGTAGTATTCAGGAAGTAAATCTGAGAATACAATTATATGGAAAAATGCGACTCGGGTGCGCTCTTAATAAAGCAAATAAACTGTGAAACAAACAATACATATATCACATTTTCTAATAAGATTTAAGTTGTACTTACATTTCTGGTTCAGTAGGAAGTATGAAGAATGATAAGTCCGGATTTGCGAAATCATTATTGAGGCACCCGAAAACACTACAATATGTTTTTCCCCCTTTTGAAGTCATGCTACTCGTAATAATTAATATTATGGTAAGTGGCCGGCGAGAATTGACGAACGCGAGCGGTCATGTAATTTACGCGCGTGCTCACAGTCCCGCGCGGCACAGCCCGTATTGCCGCCATCCTATACCATCCTATATTATGCCAGCGTGTGCGTGAAATCGCGTACCGACACGGCGCTCGGCGCGCACGCATACATTCAAACCGAGAGCGGCTCGTTTATATGAAGATGTTTTACTGTTCTCTGTCTATTGTGGTTACGGTCAGTGTTGCCGTTCCTATTAGCTCTTGTATCAATCGCAACCGGATGTAGGTCAAGTGCATTCAGCCTAACTAATCGGCTTATTGTCTCGGAACTGAATGCCTTATCAAGCTTGATTGCCGGAACTTATCGATAAACGTGATTTCGCACCGGTAAGCACGTAATCAATCAATTATTACGTAAGTTCGGCACGCATCTCAAAAATGTGGTTTGTGGTTATTGGTTGCTTTTACTAAGTGAAATAAAAAGTATGATGACCAAAGAGGTGTTGCTTGTATTTTCAGACTAAGATTTAACGCTTTAATATTAATTCCATGGCCAGTGTACTTATAAATCTATGTTCTATATAAATATGTTATATTTTATAGACATCTGACCTTAAGAGCCATTACGCACTGTCGACTAGTCGCCGGCAACTCGTTCGATGGTGACTGTGACTTACTATGGTTTAAATGGGTGCTTACGCACTTCGTGTGTGGAGTACTGCAGCCACATTTGGGCTGGTGCTGCAAAATGCCATATATTCATCTATACTTTGGATTCAGTGGAGAAGCGTGCGAAGAGGCTAATTGGCGACCCAGATTTAGTTCAAAATGGTCTCCAAAGCCTGCTCATTTGTTCCAATAACATTGCTCCATATGTTCCAAAAATGTGTCTACTCAACATCGTATACAACGCAATGAATGTTGTTAAACTGTCAAAATAAAATCCATTGCTACTGAGAGTATGTTACGCAATTATTCTACACTTTACAGTCGTACTCAGAGCTTCTCCACGTTTGTTATGGAACTTTGCCGGCGTCCGTGTCCCTTCCATATTTAAGTCTTTAAAGAAAGAGTGGGCAGACTTCTACGCACGCTCGTTTCATCATAGACCTCATCCATCGCTTTCCATCAGGCGTGATTGAGGTCAAGAGCCCAACAATGAAACAAAAACAAAAATAACATTAACGGTTTTTTTGTTATCAGTTCTTGTACAGACACCAGAACAGCTATCTAGTACAATCTATCAAATTAAGTAATAGGTTTTTAGGTTTATCGCTAAAGAATTAGGTTCAAAGCTAATTAACAAAATTTGACAGTGTAGGGCAGCCTGATGTACTGAAGTTTGATATTTCACCATGTTACCAGAATGACTAGTTCTGTAAGTTCATTGACACGATTACACGATACGTACGAATAGGGCGCGCCAAATTAACGTGACCAATCTATCATAATTTTACTGCTTTTACATTTAAGTTCTGTATTAGCCATTGGTCCCGGTAGTCATTCGTAGTTCTTTGAGAGTCGTTGTGGATCTGACCATCAGTCTTACCAAGAGGTGTCATATTACCCAGTAAACGGGTTGTGGGGTCAGATAGGCAATCGCTCTATGTAAAATCTATTAGTTTGTCATGTTTGTTTCCATATATTTATTTTTTATAATTATTAACTAGTGCTTGACCGCAATCCCGCCTAATGGCAAGCAGTGATGCAATCGTTGATGGTAAAACGCGCTAGTTTATTAAGAGCCTATTCACTCAAAAATACTGAGTGAATAGGCAGGAATACGGCAGGTAAGCGAGCAACACGACCAACGATGCTGCGCCAGAGGGAGATTGATGTGGAGGCCCTCCATGACCAAACAACAACATTTGACGCATCGTATCCCGCACACATCGCAACATAACTGCTCAGACCCGTCCTCCGTACGGCTACACTAGACATCATGCCGGAATACTACGAATCGCTTGGCGGCAAGACTTTGCCTGGTGGGTGGAACCGACCCCAAAATAGTTGAGAAAAGGCAAATAATATTAATATTTAGTTTTCAAAAGCTACATAAATATCTCTCTCTAAAACGGTTTCGGGATTGGGGCTATTTTGAGCTGTTTTCATTACAGGATCGCATTAAGGCTAAAAATTTCTAGGAACTTTTCTAATTACACAAATAGGTTTTCACGGAATTTCGAAAAATATATTTACATTTTTGAAATCGGAACACGATTTTTTTGACCTTTTTCATTGGCAATCTACTATAGACATAGGTATCTTCCAGTCTACTCCACAACGCCTTCCGCAGCCAATACACCCCCCGAAATTTAGTAAAAAACCCAAATTAAAAGTCATTATTCAGTGACTAATAGCTGCAGTCCAAAAACAGTCGCATTGATCTTTTTTCAAAGGTGCTACGTTAGCGTTGGCGGTGGGTATCATAAAAGATTTTTTTATTTTTTATTTTATAGTTAGCTAAAACGGTACAAAACCAATTACATTAACTAACATAGAGACAAACAAATACATTAATTAACTTAAAAACTACCACTAAAACTAACATGGAATAGTGAAGATATATGATGATTAGCAAAATGTAGGCGCCATGCAACACTTTTGGCCATGAAAGACGTCTTCATTGTTGTCGAAGCTTATCAACACTTAAATGTTCGAGCACACAGAGTCTCAGACAACGTAAAGCCGCGTTGCCATTGTCAGCTAAATTGACATCAATTTCATTACACCTTGGCCTACATTAACGTAGGTGTAAACCCATCCTAATTTGAGTCACCTTGTCGATATCTTCGCCGTTTAGTTTGTCGAAAGGATTTCGTTTGACATTCTTTTGTAGTACATGTTATTGGGATTTAGAGCTTGTCCTGCAATGTTGATAAGCTTATTAGATATTGTCAACTGTGATGCATGTTCTAATGTTCTTACTTCACTTTTTAGTGTTGTTAAATAGTGACAAATAACGGTTGGTATAATAATAGGTATGCAATGCAGAGCGCACAGGACAGTAATATTAGCCAATGCTAATGAAATTGCATCATAGTCTTCGAGCTTATGCTGTAAAGGATGAAGGAAAATTTAGCGGTATCGACAAAATGCCACATACAAAACAACGCGTCATACTGACGTCACACGGATTCTACATCTCGCAAGCGGAGTTTACCATGCAACTAGCATTTATAGAACTTACTAACAACAACTGTTGGGCTAGTGCCCGCCAGATCGGACACCAGCGCCGTATGTCGTGCGGTGTTCCACAGGGCTCGGTCCTAGGCCCGCTCCTGTGGAACATCGGTTACGACTGGGTGCTGAGAGGCGAGCTCAGACCGGGGGTAGACCTGACGTGTTATGCGGACGACACGCTGGTCACCGTCCGGGGGAGCTCGCATAGGGAAGCAACGTTGCTGGCGACGGCTGCGGCATCACAGGTGGTGGGCCGTATACGTCGTCTAGGCCTGGAGGTAGCCCTCAACAAGTCGGAGGCCATGGTGTTTCATGGTCCCCGGCGGGCGCCGCCACTCAGCTCACATATCGTGATCGGGGGGATTCGGATCGCTGTCGAGTCCACTATGAAGTACCTAGGATTGGTGCTCGACAGCCGGTGGGACTTCGGCCCCCACTTCCGGCGGCTGGCGCCCAAGTTGTTGGGGGCGGCTAAGGCACTTTCAACGTTGCTTCTCAACCTGGGGGGACCGAGCGCCGCTTGCAGGCGGCTCTACATGGGAATCGTGCGATTGATGGCCCTGTATGGGGCCCCGGTGTGGGCTTCTGATCTGACGGCCGGCAGCATCGCTGTACTGCGAATACCGCAGAGAGTGATGGCCGTCAGTCATACATGGGTATCGGACGATCTCCTATGAGGCGGCCTGCCTACTGGCTGGAACCCCGCCCTGGGACCTGGAGGCGAAGGTCCTCGCGTCACTGTACCGGTGGAGTGAGCAGGCGCGAGAACGGGGCGAACGGCCGATGCAGCGACAGCTTGAGCAGCGTCGGTCGCAGCTCAGCGAGGTCCTGGTGGCGGAATGGCGGGACAGGCTTTCACGCCCTACCTGAAGACCTCACCACCATCGAGGCCATCCGGCCGGTACTGGCGGACTGGCTCGGGAGAAGGCATGGCTCCCTGACGTTTCGGGTGACACAGGTGCTCTCGGGGCATGGTTGCTTCGGAAAGTACCTGTGTCGCATAAACAGGGAGCCGGACGCCCGGTGTCACCACTGCGTCGACTGCCGGGAGGATACGGTGCAGCATACGCTGGCAGAGTGTGCCGCTTGGGAGGAGCTGCGCCGTGTCCTCATCTCTGAAGTAGGCAGTGACTTGTCGCTGCCGGCCATAATCAAGTCGATGGTCGGCAGCGAAGAGTCCTGGGATGCGGTGGTTTCCTTCTGCGAAACAGTTGTCTCGCAGAAGGAGGCTGCGGAAAGGAAGAGGGAGATCTCGTCCTCTCACCCGACCCGCAGCAGGCGTACCGGGCGTCGTCGGAGGGCGGATAATGCCCTCTTCCAGCCCCCCTAAATGGGTCCAGGGGCGATAGACTCGGGGACATCTGTCGCCCCCCAAACATCAGGACCCGAGGTGGCGGCGCGAAGTGTTCCACGCGCGCTACTCTTAGACGTCACGGGGGGAGTCCTACACCTCACTCCCCCCCCTGACCCGAGGAGGCCCACGGTGGTGGGCCAGCACCAATCGGGGGTTGCGGAAGCAGTATTAGTTCTCGCAGCCCCCGGTGTAGGTGTGAGACGGAACAACCGGGTGGTTTTTAGTCAGTAAGAGTCTGACAGACCCCGTCGCCCGCCCCAGGGCGGCGGAAATCCATGAGGATTTTCCACCCGGAAAATAATAAAAAAAAAAAAAAAAAGTGGATAGATAGAAATGTGAAGTGAATAGATCTCCATAGATAATGGAGAATCCTCCATTATCTATGGAGGATGAGCGAACTTTATACCTTTTTTCTCATAACTCCAAAGAAACCATCGTGAGGAATACGGTATGTCCTAGAACCAAATCAAAGTTACGTGACTACCAACCAATAGGCCTTAGTGATGGGTCGCTTTCTTACTAAGATGACGACTGTGTTCAAGGTTAGTACCGGCATGGCACCCTAATTGCGTAACACTTTATCATTCATCATCATAACAGCGTTAAACCCAGTCGCATCCGAAGCTTTTTCAGCTTTGGAGTCTGGGGTCCGTTTTACCACTCTAACTACTGATTTTGGCTAAACTTCGATATTTTCCGTGAAGCGACTTGCCGTCTGACCTCCACAATCCGAAGGTGATATCGAAGCATTACAGTTAGGCCAATTGTTGGACTTTTGAGGGCTCCAACAACCCGTAACGACTGCCATTACATGTTCGTATGGCAACCGGGACGACTTAACGTGCTTTCCGAGGCATCACCAAACCGGTGCAAAAATTCATATTCATGCACACAAGTATTTGCACTGCGCGGGGATCGAAACCGCGCCTCCTTGCGCAGCGGCCGCGTTCGTTACTGCTACGTCTCGGAGGCTGTCTATTATTGTCTACTTTTAATTAGTGGCTGTCTACTATTAGTTGGAATCGTTTTGAAGCGTATTGCTAGTGCATTACTCCGAATATTCGAAAAATGTGTTTGCTCAATAATTTCAAAAACGCAATGAATGTTGTTGAACTGTCGAAATGAAACCCATTGCTACTGACAGTGTGTTACACAATTACCGTGCTGGTCCAACTTTTAGGTACCGGTCATAACGTCTTTCTGCATAAGCTTGTAGATGATTACAAGTTTATGGGGAGTAGTAAGTAAAAGGACCTTATGACCGGTACATAAAAGTTTATTACTACGTATTTGCCAAAAATGTAAACAATTGTGAGTTTATAGAAAAGTAACTTTAATTCCTACATAATAAAGATCAGTTTACGCTACAACTTCAAACATTTTCATTCATAAATTATGACATTTATCTAATAAGCCAGTTCAGAATACAAGGACTGCTTATTAATTAAAATCAGCCTAGAGATCTGCCATCGCGATTTGCTTATAATATTACGCATAGTTATTCAAAGATTTCTCAAATAAAACATAATCTCATATTTCTAACAACATAACGTCATTTCTGCCCAGCCATTCAGGAATGCATTTTATTATTACGGATAATCAATTACTTTTTTTATTACAAAATTGATTCATTATTCATTACCAAATAAACATGTACACTAGGTTTAGTCACGGTGGTTCGGTGACATCGATTTATTATTTTTTAACCGGCCTTTTAAAACCAATTATTAATATATTAATTTATATTCGATTTTACTGACGTCAGTGCATGAAGAACACCGTGATGTAAATAAGTCTGAAATCGCCAACACAGTCAATAGACTTGTCACGAGCAACTTCTTTTTCTCCTTCAGCCTATCGAGGTCCACAACTGGACAAAGGCCTCCCCCTGGGCTTTCATTGCATTGGAGGGGTTTATCATAATCCCTACGCTTGGCAGGCGGGTTGGGGATAGCAGTAATTTGATATTCCACAGGAGAAGCGCTTCTCCCCGCTGTTGAGAGTTCCCTTAGTCGCCTCTTACGGCACCCACGGGAGGATATGGGTTGGCACTATTAGTAATTTCAAATTAGTAATAGGCCCGGTACCACACGGACAACAGTGGTGATCAATGCTAATGCATTTTCTGTATGGAAAGAGATCTTTGCTCTGTAGTGAGATAATATACTGGTATTGTTAGCTATATTTGACATTAGCTGCGTATGACGGAGATGAATATTTGTGTTAATAGCTTGAAAATTTAAAAGAGTGTCCATAGAGTTTCTTGCCCGTTCTTCTCCATAGGTACCTACTATTTGGAATGGGCGATTAGCTTCATCTTACTGTCTGACCGGCCTTCTGACAATTCAAAAATGCCTGTAACTGGTTTATTTGAAATAAATGCTTTGATTTGATTTGATTTGAAAAATATGCTGCGGTAGATGTGTGGAGTTACGCGGAAAGACCGCATCAGGAACTCCCGCATCCGGGGCAGTCTTCGTGTCCGTGACGTAGCAGACAAACTGCAAGAGGGTCGCCTACACTGGGACGGCCACGTCTTTAGAAAACCGGCATGTTACGTGGGTAACAAATATCTTGCCATGGCGCCTCCGCCGGGCCGGACCAAGCGAGGTAGACCAAAGAAGTGCTGGCTTGACGTTGTAAGAGATGACATGCGTGCCAATTATCTCACACCACGGGATGCCAGAGATCGTGCGAAATGGAGGTGAATATGTAAGAAAGCGGACCCCGGGCACCAAGGCGAAAGTCGTGGTTGCAACTGGGATTATACTTATACACTGAGATGATGATTTGACATTAGCTGCGCTCCAAGGTTTCACATTCGTAAGAGTCGGTCTCGTTTGAAAATCGGGATAAAAAGTACGCTATGGATAATTTCTGGTGATAAACCACCCGAGTGCCAAATTTCATCGAAATTCGTTCAGTAGTTTAGGCGTGACAGTGGAACGAACAAACAAACTCACTTGTACATTTATAATATTAGAAAGGATTCATTGAAACACATTTTATTTCACTGACATGAATCAGCAGGGTAATTGCGTACACATTTTCAGTAGCAATGGGTGTCATTTTGACAGTTCGACAACATACATTGCGTTCTTGACGTAGTTTAGCAGACACATGTTCGAACATATAGAGGAATCGATTAACAATATGCTTCGAAATGATTCCAGCTGATAGTAAAACTGTATTATGTAATTAGGGTGCTGCTCGGTCGGGAACATACATCTCGGTTCTTCCTCCTCCGCCTTTCATATCGAATTTCCCCCCAGACACCTTTCCCACGTGTGACTGTTCCTAAAGTACCCAAGGCTGATAAAATATTTGTTTCTCTTATTTGTGTGATAGTCGTGGTGGCCTAGTGGTTAAAACACCAGCCTCTCAAGTATGAGTTTGCGGGTTCGATTCCAGGTCAGGCAAGTACCAATGTAACTTTTCTAAGTATATATTTTCTTTTTACTTTCTAAGTGTATCTTGGACACCAATGACTGATTACAGGGTGAAGGAAAACATTTTGAGGAGACCTGGGCTTTAAGTCTGAAATCGTCAACTCGCATTGAGCAAGCGTGGTAATTACGCTCATTCCTTCTCTGTATGAGAGGAGACCTGTGCCCAGCAGTGGGACGATAAAAAGGTTGATGAAGAACTGCACGTCTCCCCGGGAAGCCCTATTAAGCTCGTAGGTTTTGCTTGATTGAAAAGGATAAATTCAACAGAAAATGGACAATGGTTGATTCACTTTTATTAAAATACCAATGAATCAGTTCAGCCTGTCGTATTTCTGCATTTTTTAAATGAAATCGTATCTTGTTCCTCCTTAATAATGTTCATCTACGGTAGAGAAATGTCAAGGTCTTAGATTTGTAAAAACCATTAATTGATTGTTTATTGGAATTTTAGGCATCACACTACGCAAAACTAAATGGCCGAAAATTCTTGAAGGCAAACTCGTCCATTAAAGTGATTCCATAAATATCTTAAAGTACACAAGTTAATTAATTTGTTATCAAAATAGGCATAATTCTAACTAATAACAGAAGCACGGGTCAATCGATTAAGTTAAGTAACACTTGCCGCGTTTCTTCCATGGATGGGTAACCGTTTTTAAATCCCAAGACCCCTTCGTGTTTCGAAAGGCACGTTTAGCAAGGTCCCGGCTGTCTTTTGCGGGTCTTTTTTTATATATTATAAACTAGCGCTTGACCGCAATCCTGCCTGATGGTAAGCAGTGACGCAATCGTTGATGGTAAAGCGCACTAGTTTATTAAGAACCTAGTCACTCTAGCCTTGAAGACACTCAAATTGTAGTCCGACGGAAACACCGCCGCTGGCAAATTGTTCCAGTCCCTCGATGACATATGGTCTTGGGAAAATCGATATGTGAAGACGCCGAAAACTAATAATCAATCTTACCAAGGGGTGTCTTATTAATTGAAATTCAAAAATTTTATTTCAAATTAAAAAAACATAGTTATCCCTATAGTGTTAGTACAAGTAAAGTTTAGCCTAATGTTAGTAATAAATTAACTAAAGTGGGTCTGGATTCCCATCCACCTACATAAGAGGGGCGAGTTCCACTGATCAGAAAACATTCAGGTTGCCATTGGAGGAGGAGCGCAAGCGCGCCGTCATGGAAGCACAACGTTTCCGCATGATCGCGGCGAACCCATCGACCTCCGCGAACATCGCTGACGCGCTACAGCGCTACGGCAACCCCAAGAGCACCCTGAATGCGTTATTATACTGTACGTGCAGGTCGCTGTATGGGTGGTTATTACCCAGTAACTGGGTTGTAGAGGTCAGCTAGGTTGTCGCTCTGTTTAAAATACTGTTACAACTGCATCCATTTAGACTGAAAGCCTAACCTAACATAGTATCCATCTCCGTTCCTTCATCGGACAACCCGTCATACGATGACTATCCACCCTTACGTAGTTGACTGGAACAATTTATCAGCGGCGGTGTTTCCGTCTGACTACAATTTAAGTGTCTTCAAGGCTAGAGTGAATAGGCTCTTAATAAACTAGCGTGCTTTACCACCAACGATTGCATCACTGCTTACCCACAGGCGGGATCGCAGTCAAGCACTAGTTTATAATTATAAAAAAGTGCTCTTCAAGATCATGTTATAAATATCTAATTCCGATTTAGTCATAGTCCAGTTTCATCTAGCGTAACCTTTATATCGCCAACCCGCATTGAGCAAGCGTGGTGATTACGCTCAATCCTTTTCTGTATGAAAGGAGACCTGTGCCCAGCAGTGGGACGATAAAAAGGTTGATGATGATGAACCTTTTTCTAGCTATTTTTATCGACTTCGTGTCCAACCGGTTACAGTATTTTAATATGGAACCTATTTGACCTATCTGGTCCCCCATAAAACAGTACCTGTGTAACACGATAGCCCTCGTCGGTTGTTCGACTATAGGACTGTATCGATTGTCAAACATCCCCAAATGACAGCCGATAGGTACCAATGGCTTCTTTTCCAAGGACATAATGGGATTGTATCGGCATATAATATTATTTATTTATTTCCGTACCACATATGTCGTCCTCCGTGGCGCAGCGGTCAACACGGCTGCCTGCGACGTGGAGGCCCCGGGTTCGATCCTCGGCCAGGTCATGATGGAAAACGATCCATTCCTGATTGGCCTGGGTCTTGGATGTTTATCTATAATATGTATCTATTAATCGCCACCCCGCATTGAGCAAGCGTGGTGATTATGCTCAATCCTTCTCTGTATGAGAGGAGACCTGTGCCAAGCAGTGGGACGGTAAAAGGTTGATGATGATGTATCTATTATAAATAAAGTATCGTCGAGTTAGTATCCCATAACACAAGTCTCGAACTTACTTTGGGGCTAGTTCAATCTGTGTGATTTGTCCGTATTCATTTATTTTTTATCCATACTAATATTATAAATGCGAAAGTAACTCTGTCTGTCTGTCCGTCTGTCTGTCTGTCTGTCTGTCCGTCTGTTACGCTTTCCCGCTTAAACCTCTCAACCGATTTTGATGAAATTTGGCATAGACAATCTTTAGACCCTGAGAAAGAACATAGGCTACCTTTTATCCCGGAAAAATTTGATGTTCCCGAGGGAAATTAAAAAGCGCGATATAACCGAACTCCACGCGGGCGAAGCCGCGGGCGGAAAGCTAGTATCCTTATAAAATAATAACAAAAGCAAAACAATGTTGTCCAGTTATGGGCTTGTAGAAAAATATTGTGGGAGACTGGTGCCTAAGCTAAGCCGAAACTTGTGTTTCAGGCCACCAGGTCTCCGCCCCAGATTTCCATTTTTATCATAGCTTCCCGTACCTATACCACGATGATTTAAATTTTACTTATAGGAAGGAGTTTTCGTGGGGAGTGTGTGTGGGTGGTATGTGAGAGGGTGAGTGTAGTGTAAGTGATGAAAAATCGGTGCTTATATAATCATGTTCACCCATCCACGGAGTGACCTCGGCAAGCGCGTAGTTAACTGATTAATCGACCCGTGTAGCTATTATTAGTTAACCACAACTGTTTTTGTTAATGTAAAGAAGATTTGAATAGCGGAAATACTCATTAAAATGATTTGATTTTTTTAATCTGTAAAATGTCAAGTACATTTTTTTTTTTAAATCATACTGGATGATAAGTCCTTGAAAGTTCCTTTTATGAAGGAAAACTTGTAATCTCGTTCACCTTTAGAATTACGCCATACTTCGGTCCTCAGTCCACACATTATCTTTCCGGTTCTACTTCTAAATGTCATCGATGCTATCATGGTGTCAAAGCTGTCACTACTGTATTGATGAAGGTGCATTACTTCATAAGATCTTATTACAAGTGAATACAGTTTAATTTGTATCAATACATGTCGGTACATGGTACTACATGACTCAGAATCGACCTTAACACCTGATCGAAATGAGATTGAAAAAAATAGTTTTGATTATGATCTGCTAAATTCACGAAGTAGTTAACATTGTATTAACCATTGCCTACCAACAGTCGGTATTAATAATGTATCTGTTCTATTGTTAATTGTTCATTTAAATGATAATACAGCTGTGGCCTGTGTGTTGCGTGGCTGTGCGTTCGATTCATACATAATTTGAACTCATTGTAGATCCATTGAGTTCAAGTTATGTATGAATCGAAGTTCATTAAAATGCAATACGGTCGCGATAACATTATTAACGTGGACTGTATCGAAATAATGACATATGCAGTATAATCAAATATAGATAAGTATAAACAACGTTATTTTTTGTATACAGAGTGCTGCTGACAATACGACAATAAATGAAAACACAGACCATGCTGGTACATAGGAATAATCCTGAATCATAGAAAAAAACCTAGCACCAAAAATAAAAAAATGAAAATTTCAAACAAACTAAATCGCATAAAATTGTAAACGGAATAGAACCTCCTTTAAAGTATTGGTTCAATGACCTCCGATCAGCGGGCGACAGCGCGTTCCTGTATCGATTTACTTTTTCGCGCCATTATTATTAAAGTTTAGTACCGCTGGATGCGGCGGTCATCAACCTGTAAGCGCTTCCCAATGAAACGTCCTGTCCTAAATGAAAAATAATTTCCTGTGACTAAACTAATGGATATATTTATATAATTTTTTTATAGGTAGACTGAGAATGTGTTAAGGTACACGATGTTTAATTTATTGTCGTATTGTCAGCACCACTCTGTATACAAAACCCGAAACACTTTGTCCAGTATTTTTATGTAAAGATCATGAAAAATCACAAAGCGTATATTATGAGCTTGTTATCTGACCTGCTTATCCTAACAAAAATATGGTCAACGCGCCGCTCGCGCGCTCGCGCCTGCGTCGTTGTGGCACGGCGGGGGCCCTAGGACACTATGATCCGCTGCGAACTGTAATGTGCGCTCGGTAACCACACTGTAACATTTTTTAAATATATTTGGGAAAAAATATAACATAGTGTAAAAATTATTAGAATCGATTCAGTTGCTTATTCTGAACAAACTATATTTAGGGTTCGTATAAAGAAAAAATAACGTTGTATAGTGTGTAGATCTGTTGATGATACTGTGTGATTTGGTCAAAATTGAGTTAAATTGAGTAAAGAAGAATTTTCCGGATCTAACCGAATGCGAAGAAAGAGCTATGCTCGGAGTTTCTCTGCGTGATCGAATCAGAAATGAGGATATCCGCAGAAGAACCAAAGTCACCGAAATAGCTCTGCGAGTCGCTAAACTTAATTGGCAGTGGGCAGGGCACATTACTCGTAGAACCGATGGCCGATGGGGCAGTAAGGTTCTGGAGTGGCGGCCACGTACTGGAAGACGCAGCGTAGGGGGCCCCCCAACAAGGTGGACCGATGACCTGGTGAAGGTCGCGGGAAGCCGATGGAAGCGGGCAGCACAAGACCGGTCAACGTGGAAAGCCTTGGGGGAGGCCTTTGTCCAGCAGTGGACATCTATAGGCTGAAGAAGAAGAACCAAATGCAGCTAAATATCAGTATTTTTTATGGAGCGACTGCCTATCTGACTTCCATATCCACAAACCAGTAACTGGATTTGACTGAGTTGTTTTGGGCTTCTGACTTCACGTAATGACTGCCAAAGATTCATGAATAACAGCCGGGACAGTTTTACGTCCTTACCGATAAATTAAGGGTTCTCGGTATGTAAAGTTTGTTACACATCTATATACCAACCGTGGTAAGTATAGCTTAACCTGACTGGTTGAACTGTGCGCCTTTTCTTAATTAGCTACAGCCTCGAGCATTAGATATATACTAGACATTAGTCCACTTAGCGCTAATCTCTGGAAATACTAGTCGGAGTAAAAAATTTAATAAAAAAAGCACTTTTATAAGGAGAGTGTGCGAGGGAATAGCATGATTTAATTCCCCCATCTCCGTTCCATCATCAGACAAATAGTCATACGGCGAGTTTCCACCCTTACGTTGTTGACTCCACAACGATCCGAACGAAGCGTTTCGCCTCTTTTTGTATACCGCGTATATCGAGGGACCATCAACGAAGGCTAGAACGAATAGGCAATTTACAATTTATATTAAAAAAAAGTTGTATGGCAGTTATAAATTAGTTATTACCAAAATAATCTCACGCGAAACGAATATTCAATTAAGCTAATAAAAACAATTTGCCTGATTTAGCAGCACATAACAACCAAAATGCAACTGTAAATGCATAAAATAGGTAGGTATTATGTGGGTAATAGGAGAGGAAATCCGGCCGGGTCGCGGGGAGCTTGCCCCCAATCCGTTATCTCAGTCGGACATTGGCACGGAGCCAGCCAGGAATCTGCTCCCATTGTGTACACTGTAATTATTATACGCTATAACCCTTCCACCACCATGTAGGAGTTAAAACAATAGCAGAGGAAAAATAACAAACTCAAACTTGAAACAATTTTTTCAAATCTTTGCTAATATAATAATAAACTATGATTGAATGAACACGTTACCAGTGTACCGGCAGGAACTGAAAAAAAGTTATGGCATTTCACAGAATATTTTACACTAGCTGTTGCCGGCAACTCCGTCCGCGTGGACTTCAGTTTACAGCGCGTGGTGGTTCCCGTAAATTGAAAAGAACTCAGTTGATATCACAGAACAGATAAAAACTTCTCTTTTCCGTGGTTGATATAAAATAAGCGCCTGTTGAAATAGTGGGAGCAATATGTACGTCCGCGTTAGCTCCCGTTTTCGCAACATTTTTTGTTACTACTCTTCCCCTATTTGTCATAGCGGGATGTTATATAGCCTATGTCCTTTCTCAAGCTCTCAGTCAGTTTTGGCGCGAAAGCCGGACAGACAGACAGAGATACTTTCGCATTTATAATATCAGTACGGATTATGCTACATAAATATGACCTTTTGGAGCTTAGATACAAAAAAAAAAAGCAGAAATTATGCTAAACCAAAACGAAACATTGGGACGCTTAAGGATATATCATATACCTCGTGTTATACTAATATTGTTTTATATTTATTTAATATTTACATAAGTTTGTTACATGAGATGCAGGTAATAGGAAGAAATTTCACGCGGCCAAAGACGAGACTTTTGAATTGTCAAGGAGTTGTTCAGACAAAAAATTTGCCGACATTTTTCCAAGAGCCTAAGGAGAGATTACAATGAAATTATACTTTTAATCAACTAAGTGTAGAGTGGCTCCAGTCTCAAAAATATCTCAATACGTCACAAATGAATAAAACACTCTCGTAATAACAAGACGTCTTGCCTCTTGCCTGAATGTCTGGAATCTTTTGGCAGAATTTCAAAAGGAGGATTTTAAGTAATATCAGATCAGATATTGCGAGGAGAATACGTTTCTAATCCTTTAAACGCCTGGCGAAGCGTTTCGATTTACCACATACCTACATACCGTTTTCAAGATTAGATTTGTGACTGCAGCTGAATTATTTTATCTTAAAGATGAATTCGATTCGACACAGGTTGAACTTAAATTGGAAGTCCAACGACTAAATATAGTAGTTAAAGTGATGACAGGTGGAGTGATGCGGCCATGCACGCCACGCCGCCCCCCTACTAGCCGACCAGGGCGTAAAGCAATTTGCGCATTATTCCAATCTGGCCCGCTGCCAACCTTACTACGTGTTACAACTTTGACTATCCTTCTATTTATTGCTAACATATTCTTTCGCGGATAACGCAAAGTTAAGTTGTTTAAATACCTCTATCCTCCATCATCTTAATTTTACAAAGTTGGACTTGTTACATTCGAAAAAGGTTGTTTCATTTTTGAGTAGTCCTGGCAGTATTTTATGAAAAAAGGTAAAACCATTGTCACTATGACATTATGGACAAGTCATCGTATCTATTTATGAGTAAAAGAAAACGACTTAAATTTTCATTTCGAGCAATGGATAAAAACTCAACCACCGACAGCAACATATCACTAGATAGCTTGGAGTCAAATATTCCACGGAGATCATCAATTAAAGGTAATTCGGACGAAAATGTTGATACAATACTTGTGCCTTTCTATGAAAAAGACGTACTCATAAAGGTGCCAAAAGACAAAAAACGAAAGCAAAACAATTCAGGTAACAAATATCATATAAATGAAAATCAGAAGAAAGAACTGTTTCAATCTACAGGGTATCTGGTAAATAAAGACAGAGAGCGTAAGCCAAAGCATAAGTCTTACCTGGAGATGTTCCGTAAGCAATTCGCGCCAAACCATTTAGAGCAAAAGAAGGAAGATAGGGATGAAATACGGTCAATATCACCAGAGTTTGGTGATACTGAAAGGGAAAGTATCGGCGAAGACGCTAACGGTCCTTTGCCAGAATTTTACAATACCGAGCCTTACAACGAAATATATTATGAACAACTTATATGTCGTGATATAAAGCGATATCTGGATAACTCATTTGAGGAAGATCACGAAGAATTGCATTTGGAATTTACTGAACGTTTAACTAATAAACCAGTAGAAATTCGTGATCCAAGTCCTGAAAATCTTAGAAGCGTTTCAGAAGTAAGGAATACACGACGCCATATTAGACGAGCAACTGTTGAACCCATACAAACTGTCAGATTAGGTGGTTTGGGACCCGATATGGAACAGATTAAACCAAGACTCGAAAGAGCTAGGAGTTTACAAAGATATTCGGAAAAAGTAAGGATGGAAAACCGTCTTAAGATTTATAAAAAAACGTGTCAAACGCAAATCGACAAAAAGAGTGAACGGGACACATCCAGCAAACGAAGCAGAGAGCCTGAAAAGGAACCGTCCAATAAAGAATGCCAAGAAAAAGAACGTCCTTCCTATTTGGTCAATAAATCGACTAAAGAAAAGACCTCCACTGTCTACAACCCATACATTAAATCAAAATCTGCTGATGTCCAGAAAATTAGAGAGAAAACCGCAGAGAAGGAACAACGACAAAAGCAGTCAGTCCTGCAGAGGAAAGATAATGTAAATCAGAAGACAGAACCTAAACAAAAGGTCGAAACTAAACCTGATGTTAAGTCGCAGAGTAAGAAATCTAAGGAGAGGACAAAATCTAGTTCTCAAAATAAGGGCATCAATACAGAGAT
This sequence comes from Sesamia nonagrioides, assembly GCA_017933935.1. NCBI lineage: Eukaryota > Metazoa > Arthropoda > Insecta > Lepidoptera > Noctuidae > Sesamia > Sesamia nonagrioides. The sequence continues at coordinate 354,551 of JADWQK010000099.1, forward strand.
GGAATCTGAGGTACCTCCAGTACAAATAAGTTTTATGGTGAACGTTGGAGGGGTCCGACAGACGAGTGCCTTAAAAACACTGGAGGAGAAACATAAAATGTATCAAGAGCAAGTAAAAGCCTTTATGGAAAATAATAATAACAGTTAATTTGCCAAATATAATATTAGATATTGACGAAACTATAACCAAGAACAGTGTGTTTTTATTTTTCAAATATTTTAATGGAGTTATGAATTTTTTTAATAAACGTTAACATTGTGTTACTTTCGTTTTTAGTCTTTCATTCATCATCAGTCTCTACTTGTCCACTGCTGGACATAGGCCTCTTCCATGGCACGCCAACAAGCTCGATCCTGAGCAGTTCTCCGCCAGCCATTATCAGCTACCTTTTCGATGTCGTCGCTCCAACTCGCCCAAGGGCGTCACAAGCTACATTTGCCGAGACGCGTTCTCCACTTAAGGACTCATTTACCCCAACGGTTGGCGATCCTGCGGCACACAGAGTACATTGAACATATGGCTGCGGCATATGTGACCAGCCCATTGCCACTTCAGCATGCTAATCCTCTCAGCTATGACGGTGACTTTGGTGCTCCGTCGGATCACCTCAATTCTGATGCGATCCTTTAGAGAGACGCCCAACATTGCCCGCTCCATAGCTCGCTGAGTGGCTTTAAACTTATGGACTAGTCTGACCGAGATTTTTCATTAGCACTATTCATTCTACTAACTTTTCTAACCCGTACTGGGCCTACGCGGTAGATTACATCCCACTCCCATCTCACAATGAAAAGGTGTGTCTTAGCCACAGCGTTATAGGCTGATTATGCTTATGTTTGCATATTATACAAACCGCTTAAGTTTTCCTAATTCTCTCTGTCTCTCATTCCTAATCTTCTTATGGAAATGGATGTACGATCACCAATAGTTACAACCAAGTAACCAGGAACTCAAAATTTTAGTAAGAAAGTGATGGATGTTTTTAAATATAATTAAACAATAAAAAAAAAATCCAGTCCGATCCGTGAAGGTATTGTTAGGCATCGATAACTGATTCTACTATATTCTAGTTAAAAAAAGATCCGCCTAAAAAAATAAATATTATTTCGGAAAAAGAGGTAACTTAATAAATGTGCGGCAGGCAATCCATGCGCGGGCGAAGGGGGGCAGGGCACGTCGCATCGCTCATAATAATACCCTCGAATATGGTGTTGTCACTTTTTTAAAAATTACTAAATTTCGGGGAGTTGGAATTAATTCGTTGGAAAAAAAGATTATTTAAAAATTCATTAGTATTGTTACTATGATGATTATGTAAAATTTTGTATTATATTTCATCATCATGTACTTACCTAACCTTTATTATCCTTATGGGTCGGACAGGGTTTTCTTTACATATTGTATAAATATAATTGTATAAACAATTGATAGAAATCGTTACAGTTTATACAACGTAATTTTTTCTATATACGAAACCAATATAGTTTGTTCAGAATAAGCAACTGAATCGATTTCAATAATTTTTAGACCATGTTATGTTTTTTCCCAAATATATTTTAAAAATGTTGCAGTGTGGTTACCGAGCGCACAACACACGTGTTTCGGGTTTCGTATATACAAAATATAACGTTGTATATCAATTTTCTTTCATTAGAAAACTATCGGTTACTAACCATATTCGATGGTAAGTTATCTCTTACTAGCTTTCCGCCCGCGGCTTCGCCCGCGTGGAGTTCGGTTATATCGCGCTTTTTACATTTCCCTCGGGAACATCAAATTTTTCCGGGACAAAAGGCAGCCTATGTTCTTCCTCAGGCTCTAAAGATTGTCTGTGCCAAATTTCATCAAAATCGGTTGAGAGGTTTAAGCGGGAAAGCGTAACAGACAACAGACAGACAGACAGACAGACAGACAGATAGACAGACAGACAGAGTTACTTTCGCATTTATAATATTAGTATGGATGGTGACTGTACTTTCGGCCTAGTTACTCGTAGTTCGACTCAACAAATGAAGGCTTGAAGATTGCTTTTTATAATGGTTTATATTGTTACTATAAATAAGATATTATAACATTTCCATTTCTACTCTTCCGCATGTCAAACTGCAGCTATATTATTAAGCAAGGTGTTTACTTTTAATGGACTTGTAGAATAGTGTTGTCCACACATTTCGGTGTCGAGATTAGATCATGTTGGAGAGATTGACAGGTTGAAAGACGTGTGGAGACAAGTGAAAGTGTGTGCAGGCGCTGCTGAGACGGGCACTGGGTTATTTCACCAAATAATTAACCTTCACCTTTTTTTTGTTTAATATCCTCTTGTTAAGTGCTGTACAGTTTTTAACGTTGTCTGGTTCAATGATTGAAAATATCTGCGAGACGGTATCTGACGTTCCTAAAATGGAATACCTCTAAAATTATTTAATTAACATTATTTTCGAATCGATCTTCTTCTTCTCTTATATATTAAGTATTCGCAAAAACTCTGAAACAGCTCGGTATATTATGAAGAAACTTTTGTAAGTTGTGATCTAAACAAAATAAAGAAATAAAAGGTTCATAATAACAATAAAATGACCGGTCATTGCCCAGGCCCAGTTCATCATCATGTACCTTTTTCCGACTATTTTGGGGTCAACTTCCAGTCTAACCAGATATAGCTGAATGAATAGCAGTGCATTTCATGGAGCGAATGCGATTCCTCTTGGTAATACTGGTTGTCAGACTTACGGGCTTCTGACTACCCATAACGACTGTCAAAGATCCACAAATGACAGGCGGGACCATCGGCTTAACGTGCATTTGGAGATATGGAGGAGTGTAGGTATTACTTATTTATAAAGCACTAGCGGCCGTCAGCGACTTCGTTCGCGTGGAATTAATTATGCTCCGCTCCTATTGTTCGTAGCGTGATGTTATATAGCCTAAAGCCTTCCTGGATCAATGGGCTATCCAGCACAAAAATATTTTTTCAAATCGGACCTGTAGTTCCTGAGATTAGCGCGTTCAAACAAACTCTTCAGCTTTATATATAAGTATAGACATAGATAACTAAAATCACTTTAATTTTTCTAGAATCCCTAAAACATTTCTCTATACTTAACTTTATCCACTATTTCGCTGGAAACATTAGTGTTGCTTCTAGGACGTTTCGTCACAGTAGACAGGTTTCGTCCCACCCCTTAATTGCCATAAAATTCATAATAATTGAGATACCGGACGTAATACCAAGTATATAAATTCGAGCCATCTTCCAAATAATGCGTGAATGAATTCCGGTTTGGCAGAGAAAGTCGCCCGCGCACTTGAACGCCTCAAAACGACCATGTCGACTTCATAAAGTGTATTGCTTACATTATGTTACGTCACATGTGTTATACATATATAGTATTATAAATATTACTATTAACGTTGTTTGTTTCTTGTGCATTTAAAATAAACTCGGGTTGTAAGCGCCTGCGTGGTTGTGCAGAGAGAGGTAAAGCTATATGTTATTGATATTCAGTTAATGCAGGCTTAGTAATTACTACGCTTTGATAAGCTCAAAAATAGGAACGATAACGACAAGCTATAGTTCTGTGACTTCTTTTAAGTAATTATTAATGTTAGTTAGAAAAATATCAACGATAACATGACAAATTATGGAGTAGAGTAGTTCGAACAAGACTTTGTTTCAAATACTGCTGACTTAATTCCCCCATCTCCGATCCATCATCGGACGACCCGTCGTACGTCGAATATCCACCCTTAGGCGTCGTCCTAATTGGCATAGATCGCACGATGACACGATGTGTTCTCTTCGTGCGATGAGTTCAAACACAGATTTCATCAGAGTGTCCTATGCGTGCGATCGTTATTAAGCATTTCATGTGCTCGCTGCGATGTTCAAATTAAAGACAGGTTAAATCAAAGGAAGACAGGTGGGTTTTAGTCAGCAAAAGTCTGGCACGCTCTTCCGCTCCATCCAGAGCGGGAGAAGTCATTTGATGATTTCCCAACCAAAAAAAGGCCTGCTACCTTGTTTATTAGGTCTAAAGCCCCATCAATACATATGGCAAGAGTAAATAACCACTAATATTTAATAACCTTCTAATATATAACTGTAATCCAAGTCTTATTCAGCCTCTAGTTCTTTATCAGAAAATATATACTTCGAATCCAACTGACTTGCAATGAAAGATATCCCATTAACAGTAGAACTTACTACGCTTCACTTCGTCGTTGGCTACAGTCGAGAGTATTACTTAAACCGATTGGATCTGCAATCCTTTTACCACCCTCAGAATAAGAATCTAGGTCAAAACTCACAACTTTTACTGTCCTTGATACATTTGTGTCTTTGATACATTTCAGATCGTTTAATTTTAATTTTTAACCTAAAAATGTCCTACAAGATTACAAACCCGTTATGGGTCATTATCATTGCATTGCTTGAACTCAATTTTGATGTCAAAATTTTAACGATTATTTCGTATGCAATTAATAGTAATCATTTAAATCACCGGCTGGTTATAAAGTTGTCAGTCACTACAGGTTCTTAATCGAGCACTAAGGACCTTTTTTATATATATATAGTTATAAACTAGTGCTTGACCGCAAACCCGCCTGATGGTAAGCATGTGATGCAATCGTTTATGGTAAAGCGGGCTAGTTTATTAAGAGCCTATTGACTCAAAAAAAACTGAGTGAATAGGAAGGAAGACGACAGTTGAGCGAGGTGATGCAATGATAAATCTAGAGGGAGATTGATCTGGAGACCCTCCAGGACCAAACTCCCGACACAACAACATTTGACACACATCGCAACACAACTCCTGTCTTCCGTATGGCTTCACCAGACATCATGAACACGTTGAATCGCTTGGCGGCAAGGCTTTGCTTGGTGGGTGGTAACTTCTGCCGGCAGCCGATGACCACCACCGAGACCTACACTACACAACATGGTAACGTTGTGGGGGACCGGGTAGTTACAAGCTTGTCTCAACGGAATATAGGTTACCGGCTGAGACACTGCGTACAGTACTAAAAGTTAGGAAATATCAGATAAACAGACTATAAACCTGAGAAACAATGAACATTAATTCCGTATCAGATGACAGTGCCTTAGCGGGCATCTACCACGGACGTTGTTGAAACATACGTGAATGTGTAACATCCCTTATGCAACGCTGGGCTCCGTCGATACGGTTTTCGAGTTCTCCATTGTACAGGGAAAGTAGAGCATGTAGATAATACGTTAAAATTATGTTAATGTTTTATATTTTAATGCTTTAATATAAAATGGCTGCCACCGTTATGCAAAAGTCGTAATGATTAGCATAATTATCCACACATGGTTCGTTGACAATGCTTATTTAATTTATTTGAAGTGTTAATTTTTTTGTTATAATAAACGGAGGATGAGACAATTAAGTCCAGTTATGCTTTTACATAGATACGCTAAAAATTTTAACAGGTTCAGTTGAAAACCAGCGTCAGGCACTAGTTGTCTGGCATTTTTGCTGAACTGGGCCTTTTTGGCGCAGCCGGGAGGCACACATTCCTGCTAGGTTTCTACATTAATTTGTTTTATCACAATTTACTTTATTTTTTTATAACTATGTTTTACTTTTTAATGTTTGTCTTTATCTGATGTATTGTGTGTCTTTTAGTTTGTGCTAAATAAATGTATTTTCTTTCTAACACACACTTGTCAGAAAGGAATCTAACACCACACAAAGGACTTTTAACATTGGATTTTAGTTTTTAAAATAAAAGTATACCAAAGCACCTACTACGTCGTACTCGTCGCACCTCGTGTCGTATGACTATGTCGCTGTATGTCGCACGACTATATCGAAGTGTGTCGCACGTTGACGAGACAAAAAGTAACCTTTGACATTCTTCATCTATTCAGCTATAGCCACTTAAAAAATAACGTCACGTAGACGAAGTCGCGAGCAGAAGCCAGTAATCTTTCAATTTTAATAATAAATGTGTAGATTACGTTCGTCTGTTTGTTAGAACGCGATAGAGCTGGTGCTAAATAAAATAGTACAAGCTGAACTCTTTGTTCGTATCTAATCCAGTTAAAGTTGTGTTTTAGTTTCGATCCCAATCCGTATCGCGCTAAAGTTGTAACTTCAATTGAAGTAAAATCAATGTGTGAGTGATACATTTCGTCAGATATAATAATTGAAACTAAATAGATTATAAATAACTCCCATCGTTTTGACGTAAGTTTGACAAAGGGCACAGAAAAAGTTAGCTTTGTTTTAACATTTTCATTTGACAGCGGTTACGTTCCAATTGTGATCCAGTTATGATTAAACCATGTGTCAAGCGGTTAGCGTGATGCGAAACGTAACTAATGTTTTGGTTTGGTTGCGATGCAATTCTGTTTTGGTTACATTATTTTAGCGCGCATTGCCCCCCTGGTGAAGCAGTACGAAGGACGGGTTTGAGAAGTTGTGTTGCTTTGCGATGTGTGCTGGGTACAATGCGACAAATGTTGTTGTGTACTTTATTCTGTACACCATAAAAATTACAGAACAAAAAGTGACACAATGGGCGGTCTTATCGCTAACAGCGATCTTTTACAGACAACCTTTAGGTTTCTTTCATGATTTTGGTCTTACAATTGAAACGGAAATTTATCCCTGAGTAAGGGATTGGAAAACCTCAAAATAGCTGTTTGTTAGTTATTGGTTACTTATATCCCGCGGAAAATGTGAGGTGCAACTACAACTCAGTGCAATGCGGGAAGTGGATCGTTATGGTGTGTGCAAACGCGCTGTGATTGGGCAACCGTTAACAGGCACCTTAATTGCGTTACACACTTCGTTATTACTGTCAGTTGGAATCATTTTGAAGCATATTGCTATTGCATTACTCTATATGTTCGAAAATGTTTCTACTCAACAACGTAAAAAACGCAATGAATGTTGTTGAACTGTCAAAATGAAATCCATTGCTACTGATGGTGTGTTACACGATTACCCGGCCGTTCTTAATAGGCTATTTGACAGTATTCAATTATTTGTGATTTTTTGCTTTAATTGCATAAAATGAGGGTTCTTTATATCATTTACAAGAGTTTTAATAAAAAATAATAACAATTATTATATCCAAAACACAAAAATATGTTTGGCTTTTTGTTTCTCGCGCCACACATTGTGAAACGATCCGGATTGGCTAATGTCGCGATGACGTCATACGCTTGTTTCCGGCAAACTTATAAACTGTTTTTCGGGGGTTTTTATCGATTTATTTGTACAACCCAGTACAGTACACCACTTGTAAACCATTTTATTAGATAACAACAGCAAATAATAATTAAAAACAAACACCACTGAGAACCGAAAACCGCTTGTGACGTCATTTACCAGGCGCAACGCCATATTGCTGATTATATCCTTTTCGCGGCTTATTTGAATTTTGAATTTTTATTTGCATATTTCTTACGAAATACGTATTTAAAATTAAAAAAAATACTTTGGATGAACTTCTTAACCGCAACCAAGTAATTCAAGATAAAAATTATAAATCTGTCAAATAGCCTATTATGAAGTTACTATTGAACACTTGTTTACACTGTTTTACGACATGTAAAGGAAACTTAGCTAGGAGCTTATTAGCAAATACTTTTCCTAATAAGACCTTCATTTTACATGCACAAGTCATCATCATCTCAGCGTTAATCCCAGTCGCATCCGAAGCTATATCAGCTTTGGAGTCTGGGATCCGCTTTACCAATCTAACTGTTGATTTTGGCTAAACTTCGATATTTTCCGTGAAGCGACTGTCGACTTTTGAGGGCTCCAACAAACCGTAACGACTGCCATTAGATGTTCGTATGGCACTTGGCAGCCGGGACCAACGGCTTTACGCGCATTCCGAGACATGACCAGACCAGTGCAAATATTCATATTCATGCATACAAATCGCTACCGCTACGCTACGGAGGCTGAACTTACAAGAGTGCTGAGTTTACAAGCACAGGTAAACAGCCTTTTAATATAAGTTCCCACTTCTGGGACAAAGGCCTCCTTTCGTTGAGAGGAATAACCACGCGGGGTCAACTTCCTCGCTTTGCTGGTGATATGTCATATGGGCGGGAAATTGGTACCGTCTTGTCACTCGAGCACTCTGGCTTAAGGAGGTGACACGCAAAATGCGTGGCTTAGTAGAAGGACGAGCAGTCGTGGGGTTGCTCGCACTTGATGATGGCGCCCGCTACGCATGGCGGACTGATACCAGTCGGGGGTGTGGCGAATGCACAAGAATCTCTCGAGCGCCCGACTCATGTTACGGGAAGGAACAGAGTGGTTTTAGTCGACAGTATGACATAACCCTCTGCTATTCATAGACGGAGGGTAACCACGAGGATGTTCAAAAAAAAAAGTTAGGTGTTGTCGATTTTTTGGTGCTAGGTCAAGGTGGTGGTTTTCCTTTCTCCACCGTTTTGAGAGCAGGGATGGTGATGAAATAATTCACGATGATGATAAATTAATGCACAAAGTAAAGCATATGCCTGTCGCGGTTACTACCATTAGGCCACCGCTGCTCTCCAATAATAGGTACTTATATAATTTTAAATGATATCGAGTTTAGGTAGACGTAAAAATAATAAGTAGGTAGGTATACTTCTTATTTTATTAAAAGTTCAATGTCAAAGCCCGTGATTTTAGGCATGTGTGTGATATTTGGATAAAGCATCCAAAAATGTCATTGAACTCAAATATTCTAATTAAATAAAGCAGGTACCTATTTTGAAGTCGTTCGAACTATTAGTAATGTAAAAACTATATTATAGTTGAAAGGTTATAAAAATATGTGCTGAAAGTTATAAACAGCTAGAAGCTGGTCTACTGGGTCACGTGTAGACGATGGTAGGACTATTTGGAGAAAACAAACGACCAGTGATCCACTAGGTATATCCCTGGATCCAAAGAGTTGGAAGCTTCCAGCTGGAAAAATGCTACTCCCTATGCAGAGTAGCCTTTTCCAGCGACAAGTGGGATGATACAGGCTAACAGTAACAGTCAGTTAAGCAATACCTAACTGGTATTGTATTTTTTATTTAACTTACCATATTTAATCTAATGATACAACACAAATTAATGGCGAAATATTCCTAAAACTGCTATTAATAAAATGGTAATCGATTTGACCAAATCCGGTTCGTATTTCACTGTAAACAAAAAATATATAGTCATTAGAAAAACATCGTTAAACATATCAACTTCAAAGAACCGCCATTGTTAACGTCACTGTCATGGATCTCCGTGATTCGTTATTGGTTTCGGTACCGGTAGCGAACACGCAAAGCGCGCAATACGGAGTAATCCATTATTTTTTAAATGCAGTCCAATTTCAGTCAACCGACTTCAGACGTTCCGATTTGCTGTAAAGTCATTAAGTTTGTGCCTCAAGCTGGATCGATATCTCGCCGTAACTAGACCACTCGATCAAATGTTAAACGACCGACTAAATTTAGAAGCACGCTTGTCTGAGACAGTGAGACTTAGGTATTCCAAACTAGCTGACGCCAGCGACTTCGTTCGCGTGAAGTTAATTATTTGAACATTTTATTTTAACCTCAAAATATACAGCATATATTTTAAATTTTTGGTATGCTCCGCTCCTATTGGTCACAGCGTGATGTTATAACCTAAAGTCTTCATGGATCAATGGGCCATCCAACGTAAAAAGATATTTCAAATCGGCCCAGTAGTTCCTGAGATTAGCGTGTTCAAACAAACTCTTGAGCTTTATATATCAGTATAGATAAGATAAAGTATAGCTTTCTAAAAACCGGTTCCGTCATTGTTTACAATAGACATCAGAAAAATCTGACATTTTCACTAATACTTGACATTGAGGTGTCAAAAATGCTCAGGCATAATGACGACTGAATGCAATTATATTTCCAGTTTAAAAGAGAAACGGAGCTATACATAACTGGTAGCACCATCCCCTTTTCGCACTGGAATCTTGATGGCACTAATAAAAAAAAAAACATCAGACTTTACAATCCATAGTGTGTTAGTAAAACTTACGAATACTAGGATTAGTAGAAAAATATAAAAAATTAAAGAAGTAAAATAGATAACATAAACCGAAAACAAAATAAATAATTAAAAGACGTTAAAATTATACGGTGCTTATTTCCTAACATGGGTATAAACCCAGTGCTGGACGTAACGCGTATCCAGCCTATCCGCAATAACAGCCAGAATGCTGTTGGTGCTGGCGCGCAACCTACCAAGCGCCGCGGCGCACCGCTTGCGGAGCACGGCATGGAAGCCGTCAACGAGAGCGTCCGCAAACATGCCCGACGCACTGCACCAGCGCGGCAGCCCCAACAACGCCCTAAAAGCATTGTTATATTGGATCCGTAAGGCGTTGAAAGATTTTTGCGACCCACAAGCAACACGAATACAAAGATGAGCAATGCGCTCTGAATAGTGTTATTTTCACTTGAGCGGTACAACGTTTAAATCTGCGGGCTATCATATTGGCTAATGCGGCTCCTGTATTTGGACCGTACAAACGCACAAGTCGGACAATACTTACCCAAATATCTACAAATGTGTTGGAATGCTCCTTTTATAACAGTTTTTTTTTGCGACACTTATACATAAGTAACAAACAATGTAATAAAAATCTTAGAAGTAAATAACTATTTTTGTACGCGTAGTACAGACGACAGCACATCAAGCTACTACAATCTGTCAGATTTCTTTATTATATTTTGAACTTTATCTGCAAATTATTAGGGCTCTAGGTTGATCGGGAATATTTGACAGTTTAGGGTAGCTTGACCTGCTGTCGTCCGTACATGTAGTTCGGATGAAAAAACTATAATTTGATATCTAGGAGCTGACCTGATGATGAAGCCAGGAAGTGGATAGAGGAAATTGTAAACCCTTGACGTGTCCAATGGATTAGATAAGCGTGTTTTTACTACATATTCCTTCGTTAATTTGTTTGCACATGCTAAAATATTTTCACATTTGTGAATGTGAAAATATTGTGGTGGTAGGTGTGTGAAAAATGGATAACGTCGGTTCCTGTCCAAAACAAAACAACTCACAAAATGCGTCGCGTGCAACTGTGTGATTGTTCATACCACTATGCGAGCGGTTCTATTGGAAAAGTCTATTAAACTGTAGGTAACAGCGTGCACGAGGGACACGTAACTATACATTTATTTGCCTTTTGGCAAATAAATGTGCCTCAAAACTAGCGATTTACCAATATTTTAAGTTATTAAGTATTATCCCCCTTATTTTAAACGCTATTTAAAGTTAACTAGTGATTAGCGATTCTTTAAACATATATTTTAGACTGTTACCTACACGTCACTTAACTTTAATAATCGCAGAATAACCCCCTTAAACACTGTGGTGTTTATTCATAAAGGATGATTAAAGGTAAGGTAACTTTAAGCAGCTTTTATGAATAAGGGGGTATATCTTTAACTAGCTCATTAAAGCTTACGGTTTTACCCCCGTAAGTTTTAATCACGTGGGGATATAGAGATAAAACCCTATGTGTTATTTTTTTTTATTAGATATAAACTAGTGCTTGACTGCAATCCCGCCTGATGGTAAGCAGTGATGCAATCGTTGATGGTTAAACGCACTAGCTTATTAAGCCTATTCACTCAAAAAAACTGAGTGAATAGGAAGGAAGACGGCAGTTGAGCGAGGTGATGCAATGTTTAACCCAACAACACGACCAACGATGCCTGATTATAAACCACCATCATCATCATCTCAGCGTTAGTCCCAGTCGCATCCGAAGCTTTTTCAGCTTTGGAGTCTGGGGTCCGCTTTACCAGTGTAACTGCTGATTTTGGCTAAACTTCAATATTTTCCGTGAAGCGACTGCGGTCTGCTCTCCACAACCCAAAGGCGATATCGAAGCATTGCAGTTAGACCAATTGTTGGTCTTCGAGGGCTCCAACAACCCGTAACAACTGCCATTAGATGTTCGTATGGCAACCGGGACCAACGGTTTAACGTGCTTTCCGAGGCACGACTCATCAGTCATCATCAGCCTTTACTCGTCCACTGCTGGACATAGGCCTCTTTCATGGCACGCCAACAAGCTCGATCCTGAGCAGTTCTCCGCCAGCCACTACCAGCCATCTTTTTGATTTCGTCGCTCCATCTCGCCCAAGGGCGTCCCACGCTACGTTTGCCGAGACGCGGTCTCCACTCAAGGACTCGTTTACCCCAACGGTTGTCGGTCCTGCGGCATATGTGACCACCCCATTGCCACTTCAGCTTACTAATCCTCTCAGCTATGTCGGTAACTCTGGTCCTCTTTCGGATCACCTCATTTCTGACGCGGTCCTTCAGAGAGACGCCCAACATAGCCCGCTCCATAGCTCGCTGAGTGACTTTAAACTTACAGGCACCACTAGGTCAGTGCATATATTCATATTCATTCATACAAATAGTTGCACTGCGCGGGGATCGAATCCGCGCCTCCTTGCACAGCAGCCACGTTCGCTCTAGCTACGCCGTGGAGGCTGCTACAAACCATCTGTGTGCCCAAATCTGTTCAGAAGTTTTTGCATGAAAGAGTAACAAACTTCCATCCATACATTCTTACAGATTTTCGCATCTATACTAATAATAGTTTCCGCCAGCGACTTCGTTCGCGTGGGGTTAGTTATGCTCCGCACCTATTGGTCGCAGCGTGATGTTATATAGCCCAAAGTCCTAAAGTCATAGGCTTTTCAACGCAAAAAGAATTTTTCAAATCGGACCAGTAGTTCCTGAGATTAGCGCGTTCAAACAAACAAACAAACTCTTCAGCTTTATACTAATACTAACTATATTAGTACTAGCTGCCGCCAGCGACTTCGTTCGCGTGGAGTTAGTTATGCTCCGCTCCCATTGGTCGCAGCGTGATGTTATATAGCCTAAAGCCTTCCTGGATTAATGGACTCATCATCATCATCCCAGCGCCAATCCCCGTCGCATCCGAAGCCTTTCAGCTTTGGAGTCTTGGGTCCGCTTTACCAGTCCAACTGCTGATATGGCTAAACTTCGACATTTTCCGTGAAGCGACTGCCGTCTGACCTCCACAACCCGAAGGCGACATCGAAGCATTGCAGTTAGACCAATTGTTGGACTTTTGAGGGCTCCAACAACCCGTAACGACTGCCACTAGATGTTCGTATGGCAACCGGGACCAACGGCTTAACGTGCTTTCCGAGGCACGACCAGACCAGTGCAAATATTCATATTCATGCATACAAATACTTGCACTGTGCGGGGATCGAACCCGCGCCACCTTGCGCAGCGGCTGCGTCCGCTACCGCTACGCCACGGAGGCTGTCAATTAATAGACTATTTAACGCAAAAAGAATTTTTCAAATCGGACCAGTAGTTCCCGAGATTAGCGCGAACAAACAAACAAACAAACTATTCAGCTTTATGTATTAGTATATATAGATTAGTAAAGATAAAGATATCAAGCTGAAGAGTTTGTTTGTTTGAATGGGCTAATCTCAGGAACTACTGATAGCCCATTAATCCAGGAAGGCTTTAGGCTATATAACATCACGCTGCGACCAATAGGAGCGGAGCATAACGAACTCCACGTGAACGAACTCGCTGGCAGTCGCTAGTTTATAATATTAGTAGGATTGAATAAACTTCCAGACAATGGGCTTCTTATGGAAAGTGCAATTTCGTGATAAATTAACATTTAAGAAATTACTGTAATATTGTCTTGTTGGAAATAACAATTTGCCAAAAACAGTTAATATCAGTTTTATATTCCTCGAACCATTAGTGATGTTTATGTAATTAATTCATTAAAAATTAACATATCTACTAATTTTAGTAACTGCGTATTTTTTTAATGTTAATTTACTTAAAAACAATTTAGGACAGTCCTTGTAATGTGATGTTAATAGCGCAATTTATCATCCATAACGGTAGTAATCATAAAAACCCTTTCATTGGTATCGTTCATAATTTAATAATATCATCAAATTAAATTACCTAACGATTATTTAAAGCGCTTATTTGTGTTTTGGCCTTTTTGACATATTTTTTAATGATTTTATGATATGAACGTTAATTGCTTGGCAGACGAATACGTCTACACAAGCGCGGGCGCTACATCAAATGACTTCTCTCGCTCTGGGCAGAGCGGAAGGGAGTGTCAGACCCGGACACTGACTAAAACCCACCCGTGTTTCTTCGCTTGCCTGTGCGACGGCCAGGACCACGGTTTCTTGTTTAACCAACCCACAACCCTGACCCAAACATAGCCTACCCACAGTGACAATGTGAACGACTCCTGATCATTACATCAGTCAATCATTGATACTAATAATATAAATGCAAAATTAACTCTGCCTGTCTGTCTGTCTGTTACGCTTTCCCGCTTAAACCTCCAACCGATTTTGATGAAATTTGGCACAGACAATCTTTAGACCCTGAGAAAGGACATAGGCTACCTTTTATCCCGGAAAAATGTGATATTCCCGAAGGAAATCTAAAAAGCGCGATATAACCGAACTCCACGCTTGCGAAACCGCGGGCGGAAAGCTAGTATTTAATGAATTCTCACATCTATATATTTCAGTTATCTACTTATTACTTTTCTCAAGCTTCCTCTAAATATTTGTTGTGTCTGGCAACTGAAGCGCATTATCATGCAAATTTTATATTAATTATAAACTAGTGCTTGAACGCTATCCCGCCTGATGGTAAGCAGAGATGCAATCGTTGATAGTAAAGCGCGCTAGCTTATCTTAATAAACTAGCGCGCTTTAATATCAACGATTGCATCTCTGCTTACCATCTCTTAGCCTATTCACTCAAAAAACTGAGTGAATAGGAAGGAAGACGGCAGTTAAGCGAGGTGATACAAAATTAAACCCAACAACACGACCAACGATGTTGCGCCAGAGGGAGATTGGTCTGGGGACCCTCCACGACCAAACTCCCGACACAACAACATTCGGTGCATCGTACCCGGGACACATCGCAACATAACTGCTCAGAACGTCCTCCGTACGGCTTCACCCCTCTTGACTTCTTCAGACTTGACTTGAAAATGTGACACTTTGTTAACATAATTAACACATTTATTCTAATAGCCTTGTCAACAACAGGATTTGTCATGTTGCAAAGCGTAAAAATCTCACCGTAAGAACTTTCTATTCTATTTTCAATTATGGCAAGTGATGCCGATGTCGACTATTCTGGCAATGTCAAAAGTGGATTGGAAAAGCAAAAGTGTACTTAAAAGGAGGACTGAGTTTAAAGTTAGCTGGGGGGCAATCGCGCTAAAATAATTCAACTAAAACTGAATTGGATCGCAAGCAACCAAACCATAACTTTTGTTATGTTTCGTATCGCACTAACCTTTTGATAGATGGTTCTTAAACCATAACTGGATCGTAGTTGGAACGTAACCGCTGTCAAATGTAAAAGTTAAAACAAAGCTATCTTTTTCTGTGCCATTTATCAAACTTACGTCTAAACGATTAGATTTACTTATAATTTATTTACTCTTAATTATTATATCTGACGAAATGTATCACTCATACATTGAATTTACTTCAATCGAAGGTAAAACTTTAGCGCGATACGAAATGTGTTCGAAACTAAACTATAACTTTATATAGTTTAGTTTCGAACACATTTCGTATCGAAGGTAAAACTTCAGCGCGATACGAAATGTGTTCGAAACTAAACTCTAACTTTATATAGTTTAGTTTCGAACACATTTCGTATCGCGCTGAAGTTTTACCTTCGATTGAAGTCTGGCTGGATTAGATACGAACAGGAGTTGAACTTCCACTGTTTTTATAATTTAAATAGAATGACAATTTATTCACTTCAAGTTCATTTCCGCTGGAGAGACGCACCGCCCAAGTCTCAATCAGTCCACAAACGCCAAGCATAGTGGTTTGTTATACTCCTCGGACTTCTGTATAGAGATATGCTAGGAGTTTCTCTGCGTGATCGAATCAGAAATGAGGAGATCCACAGAAGAACCAAAGTCACCGACATAGCTCTGCGAGTCGCTAAACTTAAGTGGCAGTGGGCAGGGCACATTGCTCGTAGAACCGATGGCCGATGGGGTAGTAAGGTTCTGGAGTGGCGGCCACGTACTGGAAGACCCAGCGTAGGGAGGCCCCCAACAAGGTGGACCGATGACCTGGTGAAGGTCGCGGGAAGCCGATGGATGCGGGCAGCACAAGACCGGTCAGCGTGGAAAGCCTTGGGGGAGGCCTTTGTCCAGCAGTGGACATCTATAGGCTGAGGAAGAAGTTCATTTCACTCCACGTGCTTTTTCACTTTTGCAGAATAGGCCAGCTGATGTTAAGGACCGTCATTATTGATAATAGTTAACTATACCAAAAATTTTTAATGATGACATTTTTGTAGAATTTATAAGCAAGTACCCCCTAATTTGTGCTAAGCTAGGACCTAACTAATGGGAGAATTTTCTCATCTATTAACCATGCCATCAGCTCTCGTGTGTTTTGTGTTGAAAGTTTAACAATGCCACGCACCTGGACTTGACCGTATTAAATTTCACGCTAGTGTAATATCACGTTATGCCGTAAATATTACCACAGATTATTAAAGTTAGTTGGCATTACGTGATTTCACTGCTCGCTTGGAAATAAAAAATCATGATACTAGGTACTGGTTTTAAAGCACAGTGGTTAAGGTTTAGTAGTAGCAGTTCTTATTATGAAATTCTGCTGATGTTCTCCGATCCTCTGATAAAAATATCTTAGTTTCCTCCTAAAGAAAAACACTATCTGTGGGTCCTTAAATAACCCCTTTGCCGGGACAGGCCTGTCTTTTCGAGAAATGGTGGGCTAACGCTTACCACGCGGGCTCAATGCGAGTTGTTGTGGTTCTAACATATTTTTAATATAGTAGATTATATAATACATACATAGCTATTTTAGTTATCGTTTCCGAGTTCGGAGTCGTAAAAGTCGCTTTAATTACATTTGTATTTATAAAAATAAGTTAAAGAAACCGTGGTCCTGGCCGTCGCAGAGGCAAGTGAAGAAACACGGTTGGGTTTTAGTCAGTAAAAGTCTGACACGCCCTTCCGCTCCGCTCAGGGCGGGAGAAGTCACTTGATGATTTCCTATCCCAACAAAAAAAAGGGTATCAGTGTAAGTATAATAACGAAATATACAATTAAACGTATTACTAAGAAGTAATGCGTTTAATTTCTTATACTTTAACAGGATAACATGACAAGACAAATTGCTATTGGTCAGTTTCCCCAACACAAAATAAAAATAAGCTAAGCCAAAAACTTCAGTGTCTCGAATTTGAATATCGAATTTTGTATCCACAATTCTGCATCAAAGTGAATTACGTACGAGCAAAGGATTCGAGTCAGTAAGGCTCGTGAGAAAATACCGAATTTGAGAGATAGATAGCAACGATTTAGAGAATGCTTTGGATTTATGTCCCGAAGATTGTGAACGGCAAAGTGTTTGCTCCAGTTACCAGTCTTGCACAACAGAGTGCGTCTGAATCTCTTCCTACTACAGTAAATTGGTTCGGTTTAGTTTATAACCATGTACGATATTCGATAGATTCCATTAGTTCTTCGTAACAGTTTGCACGATCTACAGCTTATGCTAATAAATTTATGCTAATAATAAAGCTAAGAATAAAGCTTGTTTATTTATTTGAACAATGTCAATTATATATTATTATTATCACATATTGTATGCTGTTAGTACTGGACGCTTATATTTAGGTAATAAGTTTTTACTTACTTATATAAATTTTCTTCTTCCCAGCGAAAGCACTAGGAAGTGGCGAAGGGCAGGCGTTTAGAGGGACTGTCTTATGTAATATTGACGTTCAAAAAGTGCTGATTCTCAGGCTAATTCGAATAAATACTTTTGACTTTAATTTGCATTTTCTAATATGGTTTTTTTTTTTTTTATTTTGGCTTTGCTCGTGTTTTGTTATAGTACTTAGTTAATTTACATGCATAATATTGTATAGAGTATTTTTTTAAGTGTACAGATAGCTATACTGCTGGGGAGTTTGTTCCTTCACTTCTCCTTCACGTCGCACTAGGATGAGACGAAGGGCGTGCGTTTTGGGGGACTGTCTTATGTACCATGACGTTTAAAAATGTGCTGTTTCTCAGCCTGTTTTGAATAAATGAGTTATGATTTTGATTTTGAAACTACCAGTCTGATTCATAAAAAACACTTTTTGCTCTTGATAGCCCAATTCTTGCAGTAAGCAATAATATTTAACATCAAACTATGATGCATGTAGATAATGCGCGAATCCACACGGCCGCGTAAAAACAGCCGTGAAAAAACGGCTGTGTAAAATGATTATTAATACCTAGGTATTAATAATCGCATTATCATGAACGTCACAGGTAACTATTACCTACTAGACTAATTAGTAATATATGTTATTAGTTAATAGGTACTAACATTTAGCAAATAGCCGTAATTAAATGTTGTATTTTACATTCGCGATGAACAGACTTGTTTACTGTGGGATTGGACGATGCCCTTTTAATTTTGATATGTTTATTGGGTTTGAAGGCGGGAAACGGCTTCTGATCTTTATCAGTAGGGTAATTGCGTAATAGTCTATTAGTAGCAATGAGTTTCATTTTGACAGTTCAACAACATTCAAAGCTTTATTTATGTTGTTCATCAGTCACATTTTTAGAGAATAATAATAATAATAAACGTTTATTTTTTTTCCACCACATAATTAAACATAATTTTGACACAAAATTAAGTATATATGATATAACGATGTAGTGGAAACTGGAGCCTGTACTAGGACAACCTGTGTTACAGGTCTCCAGGCCTCCTGACTACACGGTCGTGTCACAACAAATACAAACGTATACTAGTAATACTAATAGATGACAAAGATTAAGGGATGAAAGAAAATTGACAAAAAAAAAATGCAAAAATGAAAACACATAAAATCTTTTTTACAAAAAAACAACCGACTTCCAAAAACCACTACAAAGTGAAAAATAACTAATTTCGGAAGTCGGTGTCTTTGGTTTTGTATATTCGTTTTTTGACACCGACTTCCGAAATTAGTTATTTTTCACTTTGTAGTGGTTTTTGGAAGTCGGTTGTTTTTTTGTAAAAAAGTTTTTATTTTACACTTTTTAGTTGTTAAAGGTACCATGTATTCAGTTGCATCCGGTCAGACTGCAAGCTGACGCAAATATAGTTGCTCAGCTGCCTTGGTCTTCATCATCAAATTTACTGCAGACCATTATTTTAACCCAATGGGTGCAAGGGTCTCATCAATATAAATGAATGAAGTCCAACCACAAAATAGCTACTGTAAACCGTTGAGGAGTTCCCGGAACTGGCCTTTGTCTTCATCATCAGAGCTCTTATGACAGTCACAACCCATTTAGGTGTAAAGTTCTTATCAATACAAATTAATCGAGCCCAAACACAAGTTAGCTGCTGTGAATTGTTGAGGAGTTCCTTCGACTGTCTCCCGGCTCCATCATCAGATCTACTCCAGACCTTTATTAAATTGTAGTGCTTTAAAATACCTAATGAAAATGCTAAGAAATGCACTAGTCCCCCTGCAATTTTTGAAAGTTCCCCTTGTTTTCTCTGGTCTTCCACCATCAAACCCTGATATTCTTATCATGGGACCACCTTGGGAACGTCTTCTTTCCAACAGAAAAAGAATTATCAAAATCGGTTCATAAACGACGAAGTTATGCGCGAACAAACATAATAAAAAAAAAAAAAAGCATATATACGGTCGAATTGAGTAACCTCCTCCTTTTTGAAGTCGGTTAAAATAAATAATTATGTAATTTAAAAGATTATACAGCAAACGAGGGTATGTTCGTGTCGATGTTTGAGTGATGATGATAGAATGAAGTTTAACGGGAGCTGTATTGAGTCAACAATAAGCTTTCAGTTTTGTTGTAATTAAGCGTTTGCAGCCAAGTATTAATTTTCTTTTTAAAATACATTATAGGGAGTGAGAAAAAGTTCAGAATTTTGTTAAGACTATTGTATAGGTGAGGGCCTTGGAAACAGGGAAATCTTCTTGTAAAAGAGTACTTGCAGCGGAAGGGTTGGCAAACCTTGTCTATGCGTCTTGTGGTGATTGTTTCATAAGAGGTTCTTTGATGCTGATATAGTAGTACATGCAGTACAAATAATGAATTAAGAATGATTTGATTGAGATTGATATGATATGTGTGTAACACCATTCGGTGCACGCGATCGATTTTGTTATTAAAAAAATCACCGTGAAAAGTTAGGTGAGGTTAATTGAGCTGTCAATCATTATCATCATCACTTCAGCCGATAGACGTCCACTGCTGGACATAGGCCTCCCCCAAGGATCTCCACGGCGACCGGTCCAGCGCCTCCCGCATTCAGCGGTTTCCCGCGACCTTCACCAGGTCGTCGGTTCACCTTGTCGGGCGCCTACCAGCACTGCGTCTTCCGGTGCGTGGTCACCACTCGAGAACCTGTCGGCCCAATCGGGCATCGGGCTGTCAATAAGTAGTGTCAATCCCATTAGTTGGAATAACAACTCACTTCAACTAACTTCAACCTCAACTCTTGATCAATGGCCTCTGTGGAATAGATACCACAATTTTGCCAATAACACGTGTAACAAATTATAGAAATTCTTTGAAAATTTTATTTCACAATAATGACAGTTCAAAAAAAAAACTCAACTAAGTTTTCACAATAGTTACAGAATCGCACTGCAGCCCCTGTAGCCAATGTATCATCGCTTCGTAGCGAAGCGAAATCGAATATCAAACCAGCTAATGGCGGGAACGTTTGACCACGTGATTTATCGCGTCGCGTCGTCTAACGTTCGCGCCATTGGTTGGTTTGGTATTCGATTTCACTTCGCTACGAAGCGATGTTACATTGGCTACAGGCCCAGGTGTCACCTCGTTATAAAAATAATCAATCTATGCACGATTTCTATTATTATAATGGATTTAAATGCCATGTTTTATTTTTTGTTTGTTTTCGCAATTTTGTTACATTTAGGTAATGTTCTTTTTTTATAGATTGTAGGTATTTCCTGTGCGCGTCCTTTTTTTTTGTTAGAATTAGAAAGGTTCGTGTAGTGAAGTGAAAGAGACTTCATTATGAATACCGTTCTTTTTCAGTTGAAGTCACCCTACCTATAAAATTTTGCTTTGAAATCAATTGTTGTACAAATATTAATGGACATTAATACATTAATCATCAAAATATGATTGATTTCTTACCATGATTAGTAGACATAATTGCACGCAAGTAATAACCAACACTAATTAACACATGACTATTTTGAAACTTGAAAACAATTTGAGAAACTAGTTTCCTGATTCAGCCGCAGGTATATTTTGCTCTGACGCCTCTGACTGTTTTGAGCGAAATACTCCCGCCGCTAAGCGAGTACAGTTAGGTAGTAATTGAACACGAGTGAGTTTTTAGACGAGTCTTAGCTGGAGGTGTGAACAGTCAATGATCAACTAATAACACGGACACGGTACCTATCTTTTAAGTGATTAAATCGAGTCAAATTTATTCTTCACATAATAATTTATCATTTATTCTCGCTTCACAAAGTTGATTTATAATAGTGTGTACAAAAAAAATAGTCCCAGCTGAATTCCACCTTTGTGAGAGACTGGTGCCTGAAATAGATATTTGAAGAAAAACCTGTGTTATAGGTCACCAGGCTCCTTCCATGGCTAGAATTAGCTTTAACGGAGATACCGCGCAAGAGTCAAAGACAAATAATAATTAGGCATGACAATATAAAAGTTATAAATACACAATATGCTTAAGAGCTAAAAGCAAAAGTAATATAAGAAATACCTGCCTACAAATTGCAGAATTAGTTGTGGAGTCATGTTGTGAAATGGACATTACATTAGGTCCTTTTCAACTAAGGCACTTACAAAGTAAGTTACCTTAAACTTGCCACACTTCGGATAAAAAGAAAAGTATTTCAGGGCCGGTTGTCGTAACAAAGGGTCGATTAATGTAATTTACGTACTTTAAATAATAATGATTTCGAATTCATTATTTTGTAATTTTAATTTAAATATTTTTTTTTTGTCTGACGACGGTAGTTAGTGCCATCCATGACGTGCCTATATGTAGGTACGCGTCAAGTAGACTTGAAATAATCCAACCGAATAACCGATCCGAAAGGTTGCACATACAAATAAAACCGAAATCCATATCATATTGAAAATTGATGCACGAAATTGTAACGTAAACCCTTTAGCCGTAGTTTCCATGCAAATGAATAATAATTCTACCAGGAATTTCAGCAGAAAAGCGATACTGAAGCTTGTGACTTAGATTTTAGGGTTCATATTTGTTTTGTGCGGTGGGTGATAGTTGGTGGAACCATTTTTGCCGGTCCACGTCACCGTCCAGTCATCGGGAACAGGTAACCAACACTGTTATCGTCGGATGTATCGCACATAGGTCTGTACTTATGTACTAGGAAACGGCAAATTGTATCCATTGGTCTAAATAGGAGTAATAATCTGTTAACAAATGCTTGATAGAATTTAGCCTGAAATAAGCTTGCTGACTAAAAGGCATGTTTCACTAATGTAGGGATACTTATATAATGGAACTCCTTAACAGTAGTAGACAAGGCATTAACATAAATATCGAAGTTTAGCCAAAATCAGCAGTTAGACTGGTAAAGCGGACCCCAGACTCCAAAGCTGGAAAAGCTTCGGATGCGCCTGGGATTAACGCTGAGATGATGATGATGACAAGGCATTAACAAACGTATAGCGATGGGGCTTTGTTTCGCACAGGATCCTGCCATTATGTTGAGCGATGGCACCACCCACCAGACAAAATCTTGCCGCCAAGCGATTAGTCGTGTTGCGGCATGAAGTCTAGTGAAGCCGTGCGGAGGACAGGTCCGAGCAGTTGTGTTGCGATGTGTACCGGGTACGATGCGCCATATGTTATTGTGTTGTAGTTTGGGCGTAGAGGGTCTCCAGATCAATCTCCGTCTGGCGCAGCATCGTTGGTCGTGTTGTTGGGTTTAACATTGCATCACTTCGCTCAACTGCCGTCTTCCTTCCTATTCACTCAGTTTTCTTGAGTGAATAGGCTCTTAAAAAACTACCGCGATTTACCATCAACGATTGCTTCACTGCTTGCCATCAGGCGGGATAGCGGTCACTAGATTATAAATACATATAATAAAAAGTGTAACGCAAATTATTGCTTTGATTTTATTGTTCTTTTCTGGGTCAAGTTTATTGCAAATAAACTTAGTTTCTTTCTTTCTAACATTTTGATTAATAAAATTAGACACTTATCTGTAAAATTATAGCTTGCTATGTAACGTAGGTATTTATATACCTTATCCGCAGGTGAGAAACATTCCCTAAGCACATCAACTAATGTACCTATGTTTATCTGTACTTAACTATTGCAGAATATGTATTAAAAGTAATAACAGTCTTCCGTTAGGAATTACAGTAGTTATGAAAGAATAATGGGCTCAGGCCCAGTTTGAAAGGAAATCATAAAAGATTAAGGTCTGATAAAGTGTTGCATTCCTAAGTAGGCATGAATACCTACTGTCATATATTATGAGGTGTGCAATATTAGCCACAATTTGAAGCTGATTTATATGCAATTATTAAAAGGTAGGTAATTATTAATTTAAGTAAAGTTTTGCGTAAAAACTTAAATTTAACACACCACAACTTACTTAAATTGCAGTCATATGTATTTTTATAAATCTTTCCTGAGTCTACATCACCTACATGTCCATGTTAATAACTAAGTAATTATTATTTTTAAAACGAGTTTATTTTATGTCTTATTTATAAATAATATTTCTTAGTAGCTTACGTAACGCAAAGCAACAGAGGGTCGCTGGTACGGACGACAACAGGTTAACCTACTTGAAACTGTCAAAACTGAGCCTTAAAGCTTTAAAGATAAAGTTGAAAATGATATAAAGAAATCTGACAGAATATACAACGTGTAACAAAAAGGGTATATACATATCAAGGGCATAGCACCTTTAGATGATATCAAACGATATCGGAAGGGTTTCAACTCAAAATAAAATACTCAAAAAATTGATACCAACCGTTTCTTAAAATCAAATTACAATAAACGTGGCAGCACACTACATACGTTAATAACTACTCGTAACCCGTCACGTTACCTGCCAAAATCCGATAAATGTCTTCAATATCTCTGTGCGACTAGTATGATAGACGCCTATCACAGGCGGTGTTTTTCCTCATAACTTCCTAACATAAAGAGATAGGATTAAAAAACCCCTCCAATATCGTTTGATATCATGTAAAGATGCCATGCCTTTGTTATGTATATACCCTTTATGTTACAAGTTGTATAGGTAGCTTGATGTGCTGTAGTCGTTTCTGGTACACATTCTATTTCCATAAAAAAGCGTTCTTGCGTATTCTCTCCTTCCTACATAGCTAATATCTATGTGAAATGAACTAAGTAGTGCAATTCAAAGAGATAGGATCTCAACAGTCTGCTTAATGCTTGTTACCTAAAGATTAATGACTACCAATGCAAGTACTAGCCAGCAGACTCGACGTGAAAGTGGATAGTCCAAGATATGCTTAGACTACTGTAACAGTATATTAATTAAATGTTTATAAACGTTTGTTTATAAAGATTTGCTTAAGATAATTTTGTTAGGACTGTTTAGCGTTTTCTGGTGCAACGAGTGGCATTTATTACCCCAATACAGTTCTGGAGATCATTTCCGAGAGGATTGACTTCCCGTATAGCAGACATTGCTGTAGAAAGTAGGGTGTTAGCCCGGTAACTTTTGTTTTATGTGATGTATTGTGTATGTACATTATGTATTCGACCTTCGTGACGCAGCGGTCAACACGCCTGCCTGCGACTTGGAGGCCCCGGGTTCGATCCCCGGCCAGGTCCTGGTAGAAAACGGTATTTTCCTGATTGGCCTGGGTCGTGGATGTTTATCTATATATGAATCTATTATTAATATAGTATCGTTGAGTTAGTATCCCATAACACTATTCTCGAACTTACTTTGGGCTAGCTCAATCTGTGTGATTTGTCCGTACCTATATATTTATTTATTCATGTTAATGAATAGATCTTTTTTGGTTATCTGAATTAAATGCTCTTTAATGAGGTGTTTGTATATAGCTGTACATTTTATGACTCATTAATTAACTTTTTATCGCTTCGAGTATCGGTTATTTGAAAGTTAGTAGTTGGTTGTTAATTGGCACTTGCAATAAACATAAAGTAGGAATTAGTAAACTATTTTTGACGTTCCGTCCTTTTGATTAAATTCTTTTTGGAGTTTATTGGAGTTTACTCCTTATGAATCGATTTTCATATATAAGGCGCCCGGTATGAGAAAAATCCGAGGGGTAAAACCTACTAACGAGTAACGAATTTTAAGCGTTACTATTTTAGTGCGCACCTTTGGTGCGTAACTTTCTAATCTAAAAAAGTGGCATAATTATCTTTTTACAACTATATTTTGTTAGTTATTAAGATAATGTTATATTAAAAAAAAAATTATAATAATTTAAAAAAAATGTTTAAAAAAATTTTTTATTATCAACTTTCTTAAAATTGATTAATTATTTTTTTTTTCGTACTTAAGGAGTAAACTCCAGTCGTGCGTCGGAGCTGACACACACACTTTTTTTATTATGTTAATAGAAGTACTTCCCATAGCTGAAACCGTTCAAAATGAAGTCGCAATTTCATATTAGCGACAATCAATAAATTATAATCATTTCTTTAATAAAGTGTAAGGGAAACTCTGATTTCATTAATTACCATGTTGGAAAATGAATTCTAACTATGATGACATAGATTTGCCTGAATGCCAAATTGTCATAAAATGTGGTAAAAGTAGAGGTATTTTTGACAGCGATTAGAAGTCAAACGTTCTCAAATATAAGGGAATTTTGTGCCTCAGTTTTATAATCATTAGTGCAAATGACGGGGTTCGAACTCACCGACCTCTTGCTCGTCAGTTCGACGCCCTGTTGATGACTCACGGACTGCTGAATATTGTGCCGTTTGGCCTTTAGTTGACTTTTTAACCCTAAAAGCCTACCATTAGTCCTACCCGTGGTTACCGGTGGCTTTTGTTCATCTGGAACTTACCTGAAACAAAGAAAATAATAGAAGTGGTTAATTAAGTAAATAATAGTCGTTGGGTTCAACAGGGTCCGAAATTGAACCTTAGCTTTTTAAAGCTAAGCTTTTTAATGTTTTAACATTGTAGTACATCTACAATATTGTGGAATAATTTCATAAAATTTATCCTAAAGATGTAGATGTGTGTAGTAGAGTAGTAGTAGTAATAGTAGAGTCGTGGTGGGCTAAGTCTGAAATCGCCAACCCGCATTGAGCAAGCGTGGTGATTACGCTCAATCCTTCTCTGTATGAGAGGAGACTTGTTCCTAGCAGTGGGACGATAAAAAAAGATTGATGATAATAGTGATGTATACTAAAACCAGGTGACTCGTGCGAAGTATTCGCACATCCTTGATTTTCAATCGTAAATTTTCGTAGAAGCCACTGAGTAATTTGTATATTTTACCGGTGTAGCGGTACAGAAAAGATTTAAAACGATGCCTCATTTATTAATAAAGCATGAAGGAAGTTAATAATAAATAATAATAATAAGTTTATTTACCAATAGTTACAGAAATGTACACAAGTACTAAGATACAACTAATGGGTGACTTATTATAGGCATTACAATGTGTTGCAAAAAATTCTGTACATATTTATAGTAACCCTGCCTCTGAAACTAGGCTAACCTGTATTTTAAGTTTTTGTTTTTTTATTTATGACGTAGATACTGACAAAAAAAAAACCTTAAGAAGGAACTCGACTAGTAGTCCTTTCTCTATACAAACGTATTCCGCTGTTTTTTTCGTGGATAATGCTTTTAAAGTATTTTTTTTTCTACAATTTTATACCGTGATTATACGTGGCCCTATCATTTGATTTATTCCGAAACTTAATTAATAAAAGAATAAATTTTCGGTTTCCCGCGACCTTCATTAGGTCGTCGGCCACTCCTACGGGCAATGTGCCCGGCCCACTGCCACAATTCTTCGGGCTATGTCGGTTACTCTCGTTCTTCTGCGGATTTCCTCATTTTTTATTTTATCACACAGTGAAACCCCAAACATAGCCCTCTCCATTGCCTATTGAGTGACCATGAGCTTTCTTATAAAGCCCATTGTTAGCGACCACGTCTCAGTTCCATTAGTCATCACTGGCAACACACACTGGTCGAAGACTTTTGTCTTGTGACAGGCATTCGCTCCATGTAAAATAGTGGTATTTAGTTGCATCCGGTTAGTCTGAAAGGTGACCAGTAGGGTAATTACGTAACACATTATCAATTGCAATGGGTTTCATTTTGACAGTTCAACAACATTCATTGCGTTATTTACATTGTCGGGTAGACAGTGAGCAGAGACATTTTTCGTACATATCAAGCAATGGACTAGCAATATGCTTCGAAATGATTCCAACTGATAGTAATAGTGTGTCACGCAATTAGGGTGCAGCCCCCTAATCAGCGAACACATTTTTGTCAAACGATTGCGACTAGTTGGGATCGTTTGGACCTAACGGACCAATGGGCGGTCCGAACGATCCCAACTGATACCAACTAGTCGCAAGCATTTGACATAAATGTGTTCACCGATTAGGGGGCTGCACCCTAATTGCGTGACACACTATTACTATCAGTTGGAATCATTTCGAAGCATATTGCTAGTCCATTACTCCATGTGTTCGAAAATGTGTCTGCACAACAACCTAAATAACAAATAATAATATAATAATAACAAATTAGCATCAAACAAGTGGCTAAAAATAGGAAACCTTTTTCCAGAAACCGAAGGCTTTATTATAGCTATATAAGATCAAGTCATAAACACCAAAAACTACAGAAAAATTATCATATATGTCGTTCCCTAGTGTAACAAATAACAAATGCCGCAGATGCCATGTTCAAGCAGAAACCATACAACACATAACGGGAGCATGCATAGCCCTCACACAGACAGATTACACTCACAGGCACAACCAGATTGCGAACATCATCCATCAAAAACTAGCACTTAAATACAGACTCATACAAAACACTAACACCCCCTATTATAAGTACACACCACACTCTGTCCTAGAAAATGACACATATAAATTATATTATGACCGTGCCATACTTACAGATAGGACTATCCATTACATTATACCAGATATAACCCTACAGGATAAAGTAAGAAAAATTACTTATTTAATAGACATTGCAGTTCCCAACACCCATAACCTACAAAAAACAATAACAGAAAAAAATAGCAAATACACTGAACTTAAAGAAGAAATAACAAGAATATGGAGACAAGAAAAAGTTTATGTCGTTCCCATCGTCCTTTCCACAACAGGTGTTATCCCCAACCATCTCCTCTGTAGCCTAAAACTAATAGACCTAGAAGAATCCACCTATATCGATATGCAGAAAGCAGCCATCCTAAACACCTGTAGAATAGTGAGAAAGTTCATGCAGTTAGAAGAAAATATAACACCATAAAATACACCACACTGTTACATTTACTTGGCTTTGGCCCGTAAATGCAGCTAAAACCAGCATTAAAGCTGAGGAAAAAGAACTGTCCCAATAATAATAATAATATTTATTTTTCATTTAACAAAAAGTTCGTATTGTTGTAAACAATAATTTGGAGTACATATTTGTAAATATAAGGCTTACATAAGTTAACAATACATAGGTACTCTGACTCCTAACCTAGGTGAAACCTGTGACTTAGGACTCAGTGATTCTCCGCAAGATACAAAGCCATAATTCTAGTACAATCAGGACGGTTTAACAATAATCAAAGTGGTGGACAAAAACAGTAAAACTAATTAATAAACAACAATTAACAAACTAATTAACAAACAACACAATGAATGTTGTTGTTGTTGGAAAAAGTCTAGGCATAATGATGATGTGCGAAAATGTAACCTCAAACATCTTCGTAAATCTAATGTTCAATGAACAAGAACTTGCAAAAACCTCTTAGATTTGACTTTGAAATATGAATATTCATGAACTTCGGTATTGTGAAACACAAGTCACACGCGCATCCTCAATAGTAATGGGTAGGTATTTAGATAAAGATGTTCATCTGCTTTAACGAACCAATAAAATGTTACAATACTATTGAACTTTAACGTAATGATCTATTAAGATCCGATTGATCTGAATTTACTCGTGGAAGTGCAATTACAACAGACTTCAATATTTTTATAATCACAAATTACTAAAATATTGATTGGTCTATTTTAAAATGCAATTTTGAGTAGGTATTTATCGAGGTACTATAATAGATAAGTACACATTAAAACTAAAATTAAAGATAAAAAAAATTAGGTTAAGTACCTGTTTATGCTTGCTTATACCTACGGAACAGTAAGAAGTGCAGATAAGCATAATGCACTATGTAAGCACTTTCCAGAAATTGATTATGTACGGACGAAAGTAGGTCAAGCTACCCGAAATTGTCAAATATTTCCAATCAACCTTGAGCCTTAGAACTTCAGCAATAAAGTTTAAAATCTAATGAAGAAATCTGACATATTATAGTAGCTTGATGTGCTGTTGTCTGTACTAGTAACTTGTTTTATAGCTCGATTTTAACATATTTTTGCTGCATTTGAGGCGGCAACCATAAAACTTGTTTAGTACTAACTCGGTTCGATTTTTCAAATAAACATTTGAATCAGTGGGTTTCCCAAACCTGGTGATATCAGCTTTATTTGATTAAATGGATATTAATATGTAGAAACACACCGAACTTAATTAGGTGTGCCTTTAATTTCGGTCTGTTGGAATGGTAAGTGCTTGGTACATGTAGGTTACTTTTTATCATTCGATTTCAAAGACCATGGAAAATTACCTAACTACATACATATACGGCTTCAGAATATTATAGATTGGAATATAGGAACATTAATGGTGCTCATTCCTTCTTCATTCTCAAATTATTTTGCAGTAGATTTTGCCCTCGTCTTCTTCTGCCTTTATGTACGAAAACATCCCACAGGAACTTACAATCGGGATCAAAAACACCCTATGAGATAATCCAGGATATAAGCTCTGCCCAATTTAATCCAAATTGCATTCAGCAATCCAGATTACACTAGGTGGTCAGATTACCTGACCAAAATCGCAGGGAAGCGCTGGAAGCAGGTCGCATCCAAGCGTTCCTTTTGGAAATCCTTGGGGGAGGCCTATGCCTAGCAGTGGACTTCATGTGGCTGAGATAATGATGATTATATGCATCCAAGCGTTCCTTTTGGAAATCCTTGGGCGAGGCCTATGCCTAGCAGTGGACTTCATGTGGCTGAGATAATGATGATTATATATCTAGCATATATTACAGACAAATGGACAACAATAGGGTATTTGACTAAAAAAAACTAATTAGTCCGTCAGTCAGATTTCCAAAAAATACTAGACACGTATATTTTGTTTTAACAAATTAATAAAAATTTACAAAAATAAAAGGCATCAAAGATCTGGAGTGGTGGCTGGTGACGTCACTGGCCGCTAAAAAGTGTAGCGTGCAGTGACGTCACACGAGTTTTCAACGCACTGTGTCGTCTTCATTTTTTGTTTATATGAAAAAAGGAAAAATACGTGTCTAGTATTTTTTGGAAATTTGCCTGACGGACTAATTAGTTTTTTTTAGTCAAATACCCTATTCTAAAAACTTTATTATCAACATCATAATAAACGTGTTTCCCATAAAGCGAAAGAAAACTTTTTACAGTTCTGCATTCCTAGAGTATATGAAAAAACAATACCCAATACCTAAACAAACTGCTGATTGCAAAAAAAAAAATTGCGAACTCGTTGATTCTTCAATACCATTATCATAGTGGTCAAGAGGGATAAACCCATAACTTTTATCGAATTTTGTAATGGCCTTCTATGCTACGAATAACTTCAGTACGTACGCGACAGAATGTTAATTAATACACAACTTTCAATCTAATACACATTTTTGCCTTATTAGACGACTAACTGCAATATATTCACAAATACATTGCGATCATACAATTTTATTTATGCGTTCCGTAAACTTACATTTCAAGTAAAGCGCGCATGCGTTAAGTATGCGTTCTGTCGCAAGCGCAAATCCAAGCATCTAGTTCACAGCCTGCACATTTTAAGAGTAAAACATTTTACGTAATCACTGATTTTTAACGCACTGTTTCCGATCTTTGTAATATGTACCTTTTACTTAATTTATTATTATGTATTAGTTTTATAAAATTTACTACCTAGTTGCTCATATAACGCAACAAGAATTTTGGTTATTATAAATAATTATATTGTAATATTTAATTGTTTTGAATACGTTTTTATTTGGTAATTCTCTTTGTTCACTGTTGCCACGTAAAGCAGCGTGGGCACAGTCTGCTGACTGCACTATACTTACACGACGTTTCCTCGCTTTACTTATAACAATAAAGCTATTAGCACGACTAGTTATGGAAATTATGGTTTTCCTAATACTTGAAGAGTGCCTTTAAATTCCTTATTATAGACATTATTTCATACCAATATTACATGGAGCCTATCTGACCTTCACAACCCAGCGGCTGTGTTAGTTTACATATGAACATAATTATCTCCTTCTTTCTATAGAGGTCCACTGCTAGACAAAGGCCTCCCCCAAGGCTTTCCATTACATTGGGAGGGGAGGGGAGGGGGGGGGGGTGCCATAATCCCCACGTTTGGCAAACGGGTTGGGAATCGCAGTAATCTGATATTCCACAGGAGAAGCGCTGCTGCCCGCTTCCCTGATGAGAGTGCCCTTATTCGCCTCTTACGACACCCAATATAAAATAGTCTTAATGAGTCATAACAAGGCAAAAATAAAAGCAAATCTTTAATTGTTTCAAAATATCGTTCAACAAATTACAACACGTATTCAGAAGATTATTGGCAATGTCGATAAATGTCAATAATTACCGCCCTTTCAGTTATAAGGCAACAGTTATAACTTTTAACTGGTGCATAAAAACAGTCGATATGTGTCGATTGGATAGATATATGTATTAAGAAAGACTATAATTATGTAGTTGTTTAAGAACTTTATTATTTCTCATTAAAAATTAACAATAATTTATTTACTTACCAAAACTACCCCCAACTTTTATTAACTAACTTTATTTAACTTTAAAAATATATGTCAAAACTTATATGTGTTTAAGACCAATTTTAAATAAACATTGAGCGCGTTATATTGATTCAAATAATATGATGAACCAATAATAAGTCCTTGGGCTAGTTTCATCGCAATTTTAAAAGTTTTTTCGCACAAGGTATGAGTCAAAATTAATAGCTTAAAACGTGCCCACTGTTGGGACACAGGACTCTTCTGTGGCGCTCTTCTGTCGTCCTCCGTGGCGCAGCGGTCAACACGCCTGCCTGCGACGTGGAGGCCCCGGGTTCGATCCCCGGCCAGGTCATGATGGGAAACGATCCTTTCCTGATAGGCCCGGGTCTTGGATGTTTATCTATACAACGTGTAACATAAAGGGTATATACATAACAAAAGCATGGCATCTTCACATCATATCAAACGATATTGGAAGGTTTTTTTTAATTCTATCTGTTTATGTTAGGAGTTATGAGGAAAAACACCGCTTGTGATAGGCTACTATCATACTAGTCGCACAGAGATATTGAAGACATTTATCGGATTTTGGCAAGTAACGTGACGGGTAACGAGTAGTTATTAACATATGTAGTGTGCTGCCACGTTTGTTATGATTTTATTTTAAGAAACACACGAAACCGAAAATATGGTACCAATTTTTTGAGAATTTTATTTTGAGTTGAAACCCTTCCGATATCGTTTGATATCATCTAAAGATGCCATGCCCTTGGTATGTATATACCCTTTTTGTTACACGTTGTATATGTAGGTATCTATTATAAATATAGTATCGCTGAGTTAGTATCCCATGACACAAGTCTCGAACTTACTTTGGGGCTAGCTCAATCTGTGTGATCTGTCCGTATATATTTATTATTATTTATTCTGTGAGAGGAAATGGGTTGTAATATACTACGCGGATCCAGTGCGGGGTCCTTGTTGCCTCACATCATCATCAACCTTCTTTTTTAGTGACAGGCTTGCGACATGTATTTTAAAATATGTATTTGTACTAACAAAAAAGTAACTAACAAGAATAATCCAGATCATCATCATCATCATCAACCTTTTTATCATCCCACTGCTGGACACAGGTCTCCTCTCATACAGATTTCCTCAAGATGTTTCCCTTCACCTTGTAATCAGTCATTGGTGTCCAAGATATACTTAGAAAGTACATAATATAACTTTACAAAAGTTACATTGGTACTGCCTGACTTGCAACACCAGCCTCTCAAGTATGAGTGTGTGGGTTCGTTACACGCACACTCATACTTGAGAGGCTGGTGTTTTAACCACTAGGCCACCACGAGTTGCCTCACGATGTTTACTTTTGGCGTTTTGAGAGCAGTGGTGATGAAAATACCCTCATAGTAATGATTCTCTTTGGGTTTGTACCCACGACCGATTCGTAAGTCAGGGCAGTTACTACTGCTCTCCACATATGACATAAATAACCAGAATAAGAAACTACAAAATTATACACTGGAGCAACACCACCTGCAAGCAACTGCGGCAAAGTTATACGCAGTATGATTGTTAGGTATTTGGTTAGCAAAATCCAGTATTATCAATAAAACTTGCAACTGTAATCATTATTATGATAATGACTTCGTGAGATAATGACCAGACAAATAGCTTACAGTGGAAGCGTGGTAGATAATTTAGAAAACCTTTTTCAAGCAGAGGGGCATTACACGTGTAAATAAGCAGGTACCTGCAGAATTTTGTCTAAAGGCAAGTAAAGGATGTAGGTACGATCAATAGCTAGGGGCATTCACCACCATTAATTATGCCTTTTTGGAATAACTCTTTTAACCCGTCACCGTAGCCCTGTTATTCGTAATCCAGTTTTTAATATTCATGCATATGGAAGGACCTCGCCTGTACCTGCTTTATACAGGATGTATCTTCGCGAAAAGGCTAGACCGCATGCCGCTAATAAAAATATGATATTCATTTATATCATTAATGAGCGGTTACAGAAATCACAGTGTTTAAAAAAATGTCGGCTCGGCGTTTGAACGTTGCAAGCGTGCCGCCGCGCGTGTTTGTAGGTATGACGTTGATCCCTGATGTGAACTCTATTAAATCAGCTATTAGGATAGTTTATCGAGTTTTGTAAACATTGCGCTTTTTTGTGTAATTAGCGAATTAATTAATTTAATAATAACATTTTAAACTTTAAATTGTTATTGTGTTATAAAAGTAGGTAAGTATACCTAGCAATTATAAACGGACTAAAGTGAAAAAACTGCATATTTTTTTTAATAATCAGGAAAATGCCGACGAAAAATTCCACCACTAGGGAGTTCAGAATCATATACTGGACCTATGGTACTCGTTTGTGCGTCGATGTCAGGTACACCCTTTATTTCTTTCCATTTTTCATTCGCAGAACGCCATTGAAGAGAACAATTGGAAACATTGTTTGAATTTTATTTTCCCGTCGATTTAAAACGTTTACAATGGTCGTAATTCACGGATCATCGCGCTGTACTCTTTTTTTCCTTTCACATTGCTGAATACAGAGTTTATATTATAACGTCCTGTATTCTGCAATGTATTTACGGACCTAATGAAAACAGTAAGTATAGTCCGATTCCACAAAGTCACAGGGCTTTGTTCGCAGTTTCTTCAACCAAAAGCCATCAAAGTATTTAAATTAGGCTGAGAATCAGCACTTTACGAATTTCAAAATAACAAAACTGGACGCTACTCATCTAAACAAAATAAAAGACGCTCTTCGATATAATCAGCCGATTAACCCATAATACACATTGCGTGAAAAGTCAAATTAAATTGATTAATACATGCCTTCAGCATTCTAGATGCAATCTAGGAACAGTTGTTACAATACAACTGCTGTACCCATCGTATGATTGACGACTATTATTACGATAAAGTTATTTCATAATGAATGGAAGGTCAGCAGGTGAAGGCCGATAGAGGTGGTTAAGTTGACCATTGAGTGGTTTGGACAATAGGTTAGGATGCTTTGTAGTTAGTGTAACAATAGAGTGTTAGAAAGCTAGATGAGTGTAGGTTGTTTTTCACTAACAAGATTATAACTAACTGTTTTGATAAGAATGATATAGGTAAGTATGGTATATTAGTTAGAATACTGTTTATTAAATACACCAAAAAATTACAGACGAAAATGCTAAGAAAAATAATCGCTAAAAGTGATTAATAGTATAAGGCGAGATAATACTGCAGGTATAGCATTTACACTGCCATTGGTGTAGCAGTTACATATACAATTAATACATACTTACATATAACCCACTTAATGAATATAGAACCCAGTTTTTTTGTAAACATTATTCACATCATCCGCCACGTCTCTTTTTTTTTAATTAGGAACCTACTTTTCATAGAAATTTCTTTAGCAGTTCTTGATGAAGCTGATGAATAAATCCAATGCTAAGTTATCCAAAAGTCAAAATCAAGGTTGAAAAACAAAAAATCGCTTACCGGATAAATTAAAACCCATCCTAAAAATCGCAATCTAACTTTAATTCTGGTAGATTTCGTTTTCTTAGATACCTAGTTTTTATGCATAGAAATTGTATTTTTTACTGATCTTTTAGGTATGACCATAACACACAATAATTCGTAGGTACTGCCTCAGTAATTTGGTGAAAGCGTTAAATGACTCATAAACTTTTCAGTTAACGCCATAATGTCGAGACTTACGTCATTAATTCACTTAATATTCACGTGTAGATAAAACAGAAATATATGTAATGAGTTTTTAAAACTACCCAGCTATTGCAAACAGTTGCAATGGGCCTGAGTGCCGACGTTGCAAAACTATATCAGTGCATACAAAACAATTTACGTACAAAATAATAACTTAATTGAATGGTAATCTAAAATATTTTCAACTTAAGTGCCTGTGATCGTGACTTCATTCGCGCGGACTTCGGAAAACCATAATGCGTCTCTGTACTAATTCATTTCTAAAATAAGAGTAGCATAAGTTACCACAAATCAATTCTGGCAATTTAAAAACGTTCACAGTAAGATCTAGTGTTAAAATTTCACAGCACTTTCTCTCGGTGGTAGGCCATAACATTGGCTGCCGGCAGAAGTTACTACCCACCAGACAAAGTCTTGCCGCCAAGCGATTCGTCGTGTTCCGGCATTATGTCTGGTGAAGCCGTACGGAGGACGGGTCTGAGCAGTTGTGTTGCGATGTGTGGCGGGTACGATGCGCCAAATGTTGTTGTGCCGGGAGTTTGGTCGTGGAGAGTCTCCAGATCAATCTCCCTCTAGCGCAGCATCGTTTGGTCTTGGGTTTAACATTGCATCACCTCGCTCAACTGCCGTCATCCTTCCTATTCCTAAGTTTTTTAAGTGAATAGGCTTAATAAACTAGTGCGCTTTACCATCAACGATTGCATCACTGCTTACCATCAGGCGGGATCGAAGTCAAGCACTAGCTTATACATATTAAAAAAAAAAACTCCGTCTGTCCTTCTTACTTTACCATAGTAGTTTTTCAGGACGCCCCATTGTTCATTAAACATTTATCGGCGGCAAAGCGCTACAAAGAACAAGCACAAATAAAATATGGAGTTGAAGATATATGGTTGTAGGTATAGAGTGAAGTTTTACATATAGGCCTGCGACCTCCATGAGCACATCAACCGAGTCTCATCAATTAACTCCAATACAAAGTTAGATACTAGTATCACGCGATCCCACGTTTAGATGACGACGTGAATTACTGCAGGTAAATGTTATTATTAGGTGTCGACATAAGTGTCGTAATTTGCTTGGCATTGCCTAGATCTACCATACCGTTTATCCAAACGGTAGCGGTCTAGCAATCTCTTTTGACATTCATCATTAAATCATCGATCAAGCATCAGACCAAAATCAGATAAAATCAACAATTAGCGAGTGCATCTTTAAACCAAGTGTTCAATGTGGGGGCCCCTACGCAACAGGCTGAGCGAGAAAACCTGGATATTCTGGTGAGTCCCATTCGATCCTTCTATCCATCTTCTGTAATATGCTTGAATTAAGAATTTCTCAGTAAGACGCGCCTCGTGACGCAGTTCCATTTATCGAAGGAATTTATCAAACCACCAAATTATTACAATACACAAACATATTTTTTTACAACGGTATTTTTTGTATATTATGCTTCACCCGAAACACGTGTCCAGAATTTTTATGTAATGTAAAGAATTTATGTACAAAATTTATGTTACCTGGTTGTCCCTACAAAAATATGGTCAATGCGCCGCTTGGCCGCTCGCGCTTATAGTGGCGCGGCGCTGTGGGGCCATAGGACACTATGATCCGCTGTGAACTGTGTCGAGCGTTCGGTAACCACACTGCATCACTTTTTAAATATATTTGAGAAAAAATATAAGATGATGTAGAAATGGTTGGAATCGATTCAGTTGCTTATTCTGAATAAACCATATTCAGGTTTTGTATAAAGAAAAAAATAACTTTGTTTAGTAAAAAAAATGCGTTTGTCAATCGACTTGTATTCGAGTTGATGTGGAGAACCTGGCTGGAATCCAAAAGTCACGGTATTTGGTTTGTCTATGTATGCATCCGAACCTACTTGTAACAATGCCATCACCACATTGATTATAATATCCACGCTTGTCTTATTCCAGGACAAAAGTTTCATTAAGAAGCCGTAAACATTTTGTACTTCACACTAAAGTAGATTAAGTACTGCGCAAAATAATTGCTGGGAAAAATCTTATTTCTGGTGTGAATTTTCTATTTAGGATACAATTTTGCGCAATATAAAGCACTCAAAATATTGTGCTTATGGTTCCAAGCAATAATACAAAAAAGTTAAGTAAACAACATTAAGAGGGAACTCTAGTGGTGCTTTCTCTATACAAACGTAATCCGCTGTTTTCTTCGTGGATAATGCGTTTAGAGCATTTTTTTTCTTACAATTTTACACCGTGATTATACGTGCCCCTATCATTTGATTTTTTCAGGAACTTAATTAATAAAAGAATTACGATACTTCAAAATCGCGAAAAATAACCCATTTTTACCGTGATGTTCAGATGACTATTAGACAAACGTGATAAGTTTTTGACAAAAAAGAAAATAATAGAAGCATAGTTATACTTTTCCTCTAAATTTTTGTATAAAGTTAATTGAGATCTGTCGTGCTTTGAAAAAGAAAACAGCGGAATACGAAACTTCTTTTGGTTTTTTGTAGGTAAAATTTGCCTGAACTGCAACTGTCCTTTTCGCACCTTACCGGGAGAGGTTGGAAGCAGCGCGACGGCAATAGTTTCTGGAAATACCTTTTTTCCAAATTCCTCGGCACTAGAGTCCCCTCTTAACAACCTTGTTTTCGTAAAAAGTGGAACTTTGACTTCTAATGTCCAGACGACAAAAAAAAAGATAGCCCAAAGACAAGTGGCTTGTTATTTCAGGCTTTTGCTTAGCCAGCATGTAGGCATCAACTTCGCTGTCATCACACATCATACATTAAAAGATTATAATCAAAACTCCAACACAAAATTTTTATACACACACGTCACTGAAAATATATAATGTCATCATGAAATGCAAAATACAACGTAGGAACACGCTTGCCATGTTAACATGCAAAGTAAACCAGAAAACTACCCTTTATTCGACGACGGAAAATGGCGGAACTACAATAGAGTTGCTTTTATGCAACGTCCAAATAAATATTTATAACTAGCCTACAACGGCGCGGCTGCCAGTTGGACTAATTTCCCGTGGGCACTTTAGTTTTTCATAATATACATCTGTTAGTCTAACACGGAAGTAGAAAAATATGGCTGTTTGACATTAGGAGGTTCTCGGTTTTAAAAATTTAACTGAGTTATTTAAGACTATGTCGTGAAATACGCAATATTGCATTCCTGTATAGTCTTCAGGTTATGAACATTAGTCCAGAGGGTAATTGCGTAACACAGTATCAGTAGCAATGGGTACCATTTTGACAGTTCGACAACATTCATTGCGTTATTTATTTTGTTGAGTAGATACATTTCCGAACACATGGAGCAATGGATTAGCAATATGCTTCGAAATGATTCCAACTGATAGTAATAGCACAGTCTAAAAATCATACAGTCGTCCGACGAAGACGTCTAGACAGAGCAATCGTGCGGGGTGTGAGGGAGGAGACGCGAGTAAGCAGCACCCGAGCTGCGAACAAAACGATGTTCGTAGCTCGGTATCTATCATTAAGGGCTAACGCGTGTTTGTTTTTTTATTTGTTACTTTTATAATTTGATATGAGTGTCAATTTTGAGTATAATTGGGGTGCTTGTTACGAAAAAGCCATCCTTTTTGACATCCAAAATGGCGGACGTCATTTTTTTTATAATTTCATATGAGTGTCAAATTGGAGTAAGTATAATTGGGGTGCTTGTTACGAAAAAGCCACCCTTTTTGAAATTCAAGATGGCGGACGCCAATTTAAATGTATGTATATTAATATGATATGGGTGTTAATTCCGAGGTGGATTGAAGTGCTGGTTACGAAAATGCCATCTAAATAACTTAAATCTGTCACGAGTTGTTCCCTTAGTAAAAATAGCAAATTAATTAATTATAATACAGCTATCGATGTTGATCTGCAATAAATAAATAATTTCATAAATATTGTTTATTTGTGACAACCCTGGCCGATGCGTTAC
Source organism: Sesamia nonagrioides (assembly GCA_017933935.1). Classification (NCBI taxonomy): domain Eukaryota; kingdom Metazoa; phylum Arthropoda; class Insecta; order Lepidoptera; family Noctuidae; genus Sesamia; species Sesamia nonagrioides. The sequence continues at coordinate 394,514 of JADWQK010000099.1, forward strand.
TGTCTAGACGATGTCGGCATTTTACACGAGATTAAAGGCGTCGACCTACTGTATGATTTTTATACTGTGTTAATAGTGTGTTTCGCAATTAAGGTACTGCCCCCTAATCGGCGAACACATTTTAGTGAAATGATTGCGACTAGTTGGCATCAGTTGGTATCGTTCGGACAGCCCATTGGTCCGTTCGGCTCAAACAATCCCAACTACTCGCAATCATTTGACAAAAATGTGTTCGCCGATTAGGGGGCTAATTTGTTTTATGACATAATAATATCATAATAGTCTTGAAAATGTCAGTACTGATAAACCGACTGAGTGGTGAATAAGTATTATTTTTTTACGGCGAGTATCCACCCTTACTGTTCTGCACACCACTACGATCCGAACGAAGCGTTTCGCCTCCTCATTTATACCGCATACATCGATGAACCGGAACAATTTGCCTGCAGCCGTCTGATTACAATTCAAGTCTAGAGTGAACAGGCTCTTTGTAAACGAGCGCGCTTGATGATTGATCCACCTGATGGTAAGCAGTGATGCAATCGTTGATAGTAAAGCGTGCTAGTTTATTAAGAGCCTATACCTACACTAAAAAAAATTCAGTTTATTAAATTAACAACGTAATTAATTATAATTATGTTAATTGATCGAAAAATTAGTTGAAACGAGCGAGTCAAAAACTGAGTGAACAGGAGAAGACGGCAGTTGAGCGAGGTGACGCAATGGGGTGCGCCAAAGGGAGATTGATCTGGAGACCCTCCACGAGCAAACTCCCGACAGAACAACATTTGGCGCATCGTTCCCGGCACCCATCGCAATACAATTCCTCAGAGCCGTCCTCCGTACGGCTTCACCAGCAAAATTCGTAACATCGTGTTAGCAAAGCCGACATCACTAGATGAATCAACAATCCTTTGACAAACTGTTCTAACACTGTCTGTTGACTGAGCTGTCGCTGAGCTGTTGCTGTCCGAGTTTAAATAAAAATAAAATTAAAAAAAAACAAGAGCATGGCACCGATTCTTTTCCCGCCGATTCACAAAACTAATTTGAAGGTGAGTGTGTCTTTTTCTTTCTAATTCATTATGAAAAGGATAGAAAATAACACGTAAGTTTAGTCCTGTAAAATTATGATATTCCATAGACTATAGAGGGTTTGTTTAGACGCGAAAAGAAATGGAAAAAAAGACATGGCGACTAAACATACGTCAAGTGTGCACTAATTTGACAGGACAAAAGTAGTATTTATCTTCTGTCCTTTTCTTAATGAAATAGAAAGAAAAAGATGTGCTAAACTTAATGATTTTTTTATTGTTCAAACATTTATACATATACACACACATTCTTATCATTTAACATTAAAATATCTATGACAGCCTCCGTGGCGTAGCGGTAGCGAACGCGGCCGTTGCACAAGGAGGCGCGGGTTCAATCCCCACACAGTGCAAATATTTGTATGCATGAATATGGTTACTTGCACTGGTCTGGTCGTGGCTCGAAAAGCACTTTAAGATATTGGTCCCGGTTGCCATAGGAACATCTAGTCATCTGCCACTAGATTCTAGTGGCAGTCGTTACGGGTTGTTGGAGCCCTCAAAAGTCTAACAATTGGTCTAACTGCAATGCTTAGATATCGCCTTCGGGATCTGGATGTCAGACGGCAGTCGCTTCACGGAAAATATCGAAGTTTAGCCAAAATCAGCAGTTAGACTAGTAAAGCGCCGCGGACCCCAGACTCCAAAGCTGAAAAGCTACGGATGCGACTGGGATTAACGCTGAGATGATGCTGATGATTAAAATATCTATGTAAGTAGGTATGTATACAAATTTATTTACACGAGAAAAAAATAAAAAATAATCATAATCTAGATCACTGGACAAATGTGCCCAAAGGGCCAGAATATGCCAGTATTACCAAGTTGCATGGCAATGTTGATTCTTTGGGCTAAAAATAGACCAGCCCTCTTGTCACGTGAAGAGTCAGCTAACCGCCAGGCGATGTTCCGAATAATTCGATCGGCATTCGGACCCCAAGGCCCTAGTTAATTTAGTTGAGTTTGTCATCATCATCTCAGCGTTAATCCCAGACGCATCCGAAGCTTTTTTCAGCTTTGGATTCCGGGGTCCGCTTTACCAGTGTAACTGCCGATTTTGACGAAACTTCGATATTTTCCGTGAAGCGACTGCCGTCTATAAGTCGTATGTCGTATAAGTCGTGGTGGCCTAGTGGTTAAAACACCAGCCTCTCAAGTATGAGTGTGCGGGTTCGATTCCAGGTCAGGCAAGTACCAATATAACTTTCCTAAAGTTATATGTACTTTCTAAGTATATCTTGGACACCAATGACTGAAAGTGAAGGAAAACATCTTGAGGAAACCTGGACTATATAAGTCTGAAATCGCCAACCCGCATTGAGCAAGCGTCGTGATTACGCTCAATCCTTCTCTGTATGAGAGGAGAACCGTGCCCAGCAGTGGGACGATAAAAGGTTGATGATGACTGCCGACGATATCGGAGCATTGCAGTTAGACCAATTGTTGGACTTTTGAGGGCTCCAACAACCCGTAACGACTGCCATTAGATGTTCGTATGGCAACCGGGACGAACGGCTTAATGTGCTTTCCGAGGCACGACCAGACAAGTATATTCATATTCATGCATACAAATATTCGCACTGCGCGGGGATCGAACCCGCGCCTCCTTGCGCAGCGGCCGCGTAAGCTACCGCTACACCACGGAGGCTGTCAATAAAAAAAGTTGTTTGGTTTGTGAACAAAGGAATCTGGGCCAATCTCTCTCTCTCTCTCTACTACCTGTCTAAAGCCTGCAAATTATCTAAGCTATTCGTCAAGTAAGAGTCTTGGGGCGATTAAATAATGTAGCCAACTTTCACAAGTGTAAAAACCTAATGTAATTAACACCTTTTCGTTTATATGCTCTGAATACATGATGGATGAATAATTTAGCTATTCCTATGCAATATAATTAGATATACAGTTAGAAGATCCGAATCTTTAAGCAATTGAAATTATTATACGTATATGTGAAAAGATACAAGTATTATTTAATTAAGTACTACTTTTATTATTTACTAATATTTTGCATGCTTTTGTAACGATCAGTTATTTATGTTTGAGGAAACTTACGGTCTTTTCATAGCGACATTACTTAATTGGAATGATTTCGGAAACTTTTTATAACACTGAGTTTTTAGGTCTCGTGCAAAATATATTGCGTTTGTTTTTTTTATAGTTAATTACTGCACATAATTTTTCTTAATGATTGTACCCTTTGTTGGAACACAGGCCTTCCCGTGATAAAAAAGAATGCGTTTCATAGATGTCACACGTGTGTATTGTGGAATGGTGTCAAAAAATTATTAATTCTCGGACATGCTGGTTGTCTCATGATGCACCTTAGTCGCAATAAAATAATTTACAGAGAGTAAGAGCTCTGTTTGTGTTCGAATCGGCTACAAACAACTAAGTAAGTCACGGCCATTACTGAACCACCACTGCTGAAAGAAATGAAAACATTATTGTATACAACATTATTTTTTGTTTGAGCGAAACCTGAATACAGTTCGTTCAGAATAAGCAACTGAATCGATTCCAATAATTTTTACAACATGTTATATTTTTCCCAAATATACAGTATGTTAAATAACAGAGGGCGTTCCCTTAAACTCGTTATTATGTTTCGCAGCTTCTTTCTTTGCGATTTGGTTAACAAATTGTAGATGTGTACCACGCATCAGCCTATCACACGGATTTTTTAAATACATTTTTTTTTTTTAACACTGGCAACTTACTTTTACCCCCACTACCCCCACTCTGCCGCTCCTGCCGGTTCGATCGGTCGGCGCGATCTGCTCCTCATTATGTGTTTCCGTGCCGAAGCCTACGCACGTCATTGGGAAAGAACCCTACCGCACCATTATTTGAATTTGAACATGGGGAAGAAGCGGAAATACGAGGACTCGGAAGAAAGGATTAGGCGAAAAATTAGAAGGTTAAATGAAAAACTTAAGAAAATCCAGGCACTTGATTAGGAAACAAATAGTGCCGAACATTTGGTCATTCGAGCCGGATAAGTATGTGAATCAGTGATAAGTGAGATCCAGACTCTGGATTCCAGAGTGTTCTGTGTAAAACTTGGCGTAGAAACCAGGGTGGATCGCCCTGAAGCGCCGCATACCCAAGCTGGTGTGCAAAGTGAAGTGAGTGCCGCAGCAGTGAAGTTGGCGTGGAGCAGCACCAGGTGGCGCAGGGCGAGGACCAGTACCAGGTGTAGAGGTGGCGCAGGGCGTGATCGGAGTACCAGACCAAAGAGGCGGCGCAGGGCGAAGTTCGAGTACCACGGAGTGACTGTTATTATAAACTGATGCGTAACTGCCATTACTCTGGGCTTTTACCCTCAAAGATGCGAACAACTACCGTTTATACTTATTTAGTATGAATAACTGGGTTGTATCCATCCAATTTTATTATAAACTGATGCGTAACTGCCATTACACTGGGCTTTTACCCTCAAAGATGCGAACAACTACCGTTTATACTTATTTAGTATGAATAACTGGGTTGTATCCATCCAATTTTATTATAAACTGATGCGTAACTGCCATTACTCTGGGCTTTTACCCTCAAAGATGCGAACAACTACCGTTTATACTTATTTAGTATGAATAACTGGGTTGTATCCATCCAATTTTATTATAAACTGATGCGTAACTGTCATTACTCTGGGCTTTTACCCTCAAGGATGCGAACAACTACCGCGACCGTTTATACTTATTTAGTATGAATAACTGGGTTGTATCCATCCACTTTTATTATAAACTGATGCGTAACTGCCATTACTCTGGGCTTTTACCCTCAAACATAGCTATTCGGGGCTATTTCAATTGTATAGTTTTTACAAGAACTTTTCGTTCTTGCTGGCTGCTCATACGAACTCGAGACCGAAGCTGCAGTGGCTGGCGTGGAGACTGTTCCTGACTCGCCGACAATGCAACATACTGACGCTGATGGCTTGACGGGCGCAGTCGAAGACGCCGTCCTGGACACTGACATCGTAGCGTTGCTAGGAAGCGCCAGAACCGGAGATTAAAACTTCAAACCCCTGCATCAAAAAGTTGCGGGTAAGCAGTATGCACGGAAGAGTCTGCCCGGCCACCGCCGCCGCCGCGCGCCTCACCGCCGCCGCGCCGCGTCGTGGCAGAGGCGTTCAAGCTCGCCGCTAACGCAAAAAGAGGTACTGTACGCAGGACGTTTACGTTTTTTCTCACAAAGGTGGGCGAACATTACAAATGACCCAAGAGGCCGTAAATTTTCAAAAATCTTTAAATAAATTACTTAAAATTGGAGCAATTCGTAAATGTACTTACGAAAACTCAATTTGTATCTAGTGTATTCTTAGTACCGAAACTTAACGGAGAAAAAAGATTTATACATCTGCAAGGAGGTCAAGTGACAACTAGCAAAGGAATATTTTTATTACCTAAGAGTTGCTAATTGTTGGTGCCGCCTCTATTGGACCCGGGGGCTAGGGCCGCATTGACGGAACTCTTTTAAAAACGGGATTTCTCGCTTATGTGTGGGCGGAAACAAGTAGGTGCTGCACTCGCGACATTGGCTCCAGTTATTGAGGTCTGGTTTCGAAAAACTTCAACTAAAATGGGAAAGAAATTTGTTATTTAATCCATAAGTACCGGTCTTCGAGATACCCTCGTAAATTCAAGCACAGGTAAATTGTTTTTTTTGGCGACGTTATGTCCGAAAAAATAAAACATGCCAAAAATGTGCAAAAATCGGCAGAGGCCCGTAAGGTTACGCAAAAGACACAAAAATCACCTTAAACTAATAGTTACAAAAAATACAAACCTAAACAAATTGTCATTTTAAGATAGAAGATTATCGCACTGCCTTAAAATTAATAACACCAAACTGTTTCATGGCATCTATCGATTTACAAGACGCTTATTTTTTAATTAATGTTACTAAATCACATTGAAAATACTTACGTTTCAAATCACGCACTTATCAAAACTCTCACGAGTGATTGTACGAATTCACTTGCCTCCCACTTGGTGTACAGCAAGCACCATACGTTTTTACTAAATTACTTAAACCCGTAATAGAATACTTACGAAATAAAGATTACATATTCGCTATATATTTTAACGATATCCTTTGTTTCGGCCAATCATTAATTACACAAGGAAAGTTTTGACAGATCTAGGTTTTATAATCAACACAGAAAAAAGTTCACTTGCCCTAAAACAACAATGCAAATTTTTAGGTTTTATTTACGATTCAAAACTTATGACACTATACCTTCCTGACGAAAAGAAGTTAAAAATAAAAAATAACTTAGAACCCTTCACACACAAACGAAAATGCAAACTTCGCGATTTTGCTACAATAAATTGGTCTGCCGGTTTGTGTTGCCCTGCGGTTCAATATTCTTGGTTATACACTAAATTGTTTGAACGTCACAAGTACCTGTGTTTACAAAATAATGACAGTTACGAACAAATTATTCACCTACCCAGTAATTTGCAAGATGATTTTTGTTGGTGGTTAAATTACATTGCTAATGCTTGCTTACCTTTTAGATTTAATCAATTTAGTTTCGAAATATTTTCCGATTCGAGTTTAACTGGCTGGGGTGTTTTTTGTAATGATAAGGAAGCGTCCGGTTATTGGAAAAATGACGAATCTTGTTTACACATAAATGAATTAGAAATAAAAAGCTGTTTTCCTCGCACTTAAGGTTTTTGCAAAAGATCTTTATAATGTAAGTAGACATTTTATTGAGAATCGACAATACAGCGGCTATTTGTTGCATCCACCGTATGGGAAGCGTGCAGTACCCACATTTAAACAATGTAACCAGAGAAATCTGGCAATGGTGTGTGTCCCGATATATATATATATATTTTTGTATCTTACATAAATACCAAAGATAATTGTGAGGCCGATATTTTATCTAGAAAGGCATTTCAGGACACGAATGGGAATTGGCAGACTATGGTTTCGAAAAACTTTTGTCAGGTGTTTGGCCTTTTTGAAATAGATTGTTAGCGAGTCGCTGTAGTGCCAAATGTATATTACATGGAAGATCGACCCTGACGCATGGACTGTCGACGCCTTTACTGTGTCCTGGACAAAATTATATTTTTATGCTTTTCCCCCCTTTATTTTAATTTAAAAAGTGTTACGAAAAATAAAAGCAGACAAGGCAGAAGGAGCAGTAGTTGTGCCATATTGGTCATAAAGACCCTCGTTTCCTTTGTTTAAGACTAGTCTGCCCATCCTTTATACATTTCAGTCCTGCCGTTAATCTTTTGTCAGCTCCTTTCGGAACACCCAACAACCTTCACAAGACACTTCGCTTAGTTGCCGCAGTTATCCGACAAAAATATCTGAAGATATTCATACCAGAGAGGACGGTTAGCATTATGATCAATTCGCTTTCAGATAACACTTACAAGCAATATGACACTTGTATTAGGCCCTGGTTAGAATATTGTAAACAAAGCGGTTGTGACTATTTGGATACCAATGTTACCGTAATTTTAGATTTCCTTACAAAAGTATTTGATAAAGGTGCCAAATATGGCACAATTAATTCGTACATATCGCCCTGTCAACATTATTTCCAAATATATTACAGGACTCGCGAATAAAAAGGTTTATGAAAGGAGTTTTTCAGATCAAGACCATGTCAACCAAGGTATAATATGACTTGGGATACTGATACTGTTCTTGGCTATTTATCTGAACAACCTGGAAACTCTTTCAAAGAAAACACTTACCTTGTTGGCTCTAGTAACTGTTCATAGAGTATAAACTTTTTTCACAAATAAAAATAAGCAATATTAATGTCATTAATCAAAACCTAATTACCATTAAAATTCCAGATCTAATAAACACCTCGAAACCGAATTCTTTTCAACCCTTTTTGAAATTACCTTTCTGTAATGAAAAACCTAGTATATGTCCAGCTACCTGTTTACATGACTATATAAATAAAACAAATTCCATTCGAGAGACTAATAATGATTATTTATTCATCAGTTACAAGAAACCTTATAAGAAATTGTCATCCTAACGGTTGGATTAAGAAAATATTACAAAAGAGTGGTATTGATATTTGTATATTTAGTGCGCAAAGTACTCGTCATGCAGCCACATCCAGAGCCAGCAGCTCAGGTGTCAGTATTGATGTGATTAGAAATACTGCTGATAAAAGATCGATAGTCGAGGATAATTTGCAAGCTCAATATTAAATTCTACAGATTAATACATGTAAATCTGTTGTTACGTTTATCTGTTAAATGAACATCTGTTATGATTTGCCTATAAAGAGGTGTTCGAAAATTTCATATAATATTAGTAAAAACTATTCATTTATTATGAAATAATTTGTTTTATAAAAACTTTTATAAGTACCTATATAGGTATATTTTATATTTGTCACCTCTAAACATCCTACAATTTGTTAACCAAATCGCAAAGAAAGAAGCTGCGAAACATAATTAAAAATCAAACGAACTTACCAAGTGAAGTTCGATGATAATTATGTGAGCGGCTTCTTTCGACGCGATTTATATACACCCACCCTATTATATTACATTATGCTATAAGTACCTACTTATGCCCTACCCTAACAGACATACAAATACAAAATATACATATATAATTATACTTTCAACTAAAATGAGGAGCAGATCGCGCCGACCGATCGAACCGGCAGGAGCGGCAGAGTGGGGGTAGTGGGGGTAAAAGTAAGTTGCCAGTGTTAAAAAAAAAAAAAATGTATTTAAAAAATCCGTGTGATAGGCTGATGCGTGGTACACATCTACAATTTGTTAACCAAATCGCGTCGAAAGAAGCCGCTCACATAATTATCATCGAACTTCACTTGGTAAGTTCGTTTGATTTTTAAATATATATCATTAATAGATTAAAATAAAAATGTCAGCATAGAAAAATAAGCATAAAAAAATCCGAATAAAAAAAAATTCTAATTGGAAATAAATTTGAAACCTCCTGTTTTAAATCAAAATAGTAGTCGTCATGTATAAATAAATTGCGACGTTGCCGTCTTTCATGTTCGCGTGTACAGTGTGTTTCTTTTACATGTCAATTTAAAATTTTTATTGAATATTTTCATATTGGAAAAAATTTTAAAACGTTTTGTTTTCGAATGGAAATATTTTTTTTAGCATGTATGTATGCTATACTATTTCGGGTTAACGGGAACGCCCTCTGTTAGTTAACATACTGTATTTACAAATTGCTGCAGTGTGGTTACCGAGCGGTTTCAATAGGTCATAGTACATGCGCACGCCACAGCTGACGCCAGAGATCAACGCATCGCGCTTGCCCGCCCGAGTAGAGCTTTGACCATATTTTTGTTGTACCAAGTAGAATAGCAAGCTCATAACGTTGTGGCTTTTCAATACTTATATCTTTTTGAAATTTAATACATAGATTCTTTACTTAAAAATACTGGACATGTGTTTTGGGTTTCCCGTGAAAAAAAAAGTAATGTTGCATACATAGAACTTTTTAAAAAATATCACAAAGCCTCTACAATTGCAGCATGATATGATTAAACATATGTATGAGAATATGTAGAAAAGTCTTCTAAACCTCGCTGCACATTTTTATTAGTCGCGTCGAAATTTTTATTTCTCCATTATCCTTTGTCCACACAGCTCCGCTCGTAGAAACGCAAAAAAGGGTAAAAAGCCGGGAACGAGTTTATTGCGGAATCCAAGTTAACCCCGCGGCGATGCGTGATAACACAATAGCTTTTCTCGCAGACAACTTTGTGAACACGGTTTGTGTTGAAGTTTTACTTAAGCTCTGTTCGCTAGATTTTACATAAAGTAATTTTTTTTTATGTAACAGGCGGTGAAATTTTAATTGGTGTTTATTTTGCTCGTACCAAGGTTAATATAGTGCTCTGAATTCATTCTAAATATAAGCGTAAGGTGGAACATGAAATCACCGTAGGCGCGGGCCTGCCCGGTAAGCGACTCGACGGCGCGTCGTGTTTCACGCGCGCCTCAAAGAGATGTCAGCGCATCTTGACGGGGTCCACGAAGACCGATGCCTCCCGAGTCAGGGTTGCGGGTTGTTTAAAAAAGAAACCGTGGCCCTGATGCACAGGCTAGTGAAGAACTCGGGTGGGTTTTAGTCAGTAAAAGTCTAACACGCCCTTCCACTCCGCCCAGGGCGGGAGAGGTCATTTGATGATTTCCCATTCCCAAAAATAAAAAGGTGGAGGATGAAATGATCACTTTGTTAAAAGAGTTCACTACTGAGATTGCGCCTTTTAGAGAAGTATGGAAGAAAAACCTGGGCGTAGCTAGAGGGAGCAAGCGTCGGCAATACTTCTTCAAGAAACTGCTTTGTCTACCCTTGAGAAATTGAAGAATTACTTAGTCTTTTTTTCTTTCATCATCATCATCAGCCTCTACTCGTCCACTGCTGGACATAGGCCAAAGGCCTCTTCCATGGCACGCCAACAAGCTCGATCCTGAGTAGTTCTCCGCCAGCCACTATCAGCCACCTTTTTGATATCGTCGCTCCATCTCGCCCAAGGGCGTCCTACGGTACGTTTGTAGAGACGCGGTCTCCACTCGAGGACGTTTACCCCAACCGTTGTCGGTCCTGCGGCATATGTGACCAGCCCATTGCCACTTTAGCTTGCTAATCCTCTCAGCTATGTCGGTGACTTTGGTCCACCTTTTTTCTTTAGTCTGCATTTATTAGAACCGTATTGACGGCATCAGGTCAAGCTACCCTAAACCGTCAAATATTCTAATCAATCTTAAGCCTTAATGCTTATGCAATAAACTTGAAAATCGAATAAAGAAATGTGACAGATTGTAGTAGATTGATGTGCTGTACAGTTTGACCATGATGTCAGCAGGGTAATTGTGTTACACGTTATCAGTAGCAATGGGTTTCGTTTTGACAGCTATGAAACCCAGTCTTCAGGCTGCTATTGAGAAAATCCAGATAAAAAAATAAAATCAGTAGTAGCTATTGTCCTTTCTTTCATCGCCATATTCGTTGAAGCTCGTATAAATATGTCGCTATGAATACCCCGGACATAAACATTACTCTCGCCGATTTATAACAGCATAATCTTTGATTTGTGCCCGCTTCGTGGATTTTGCGATATATTGAACGTCGTATACTGTAGCCACTTGGCGAAATTGAAGTAGATAATCAATACGATGTGGGTTTAACTACTCTAGCTTACAATGAAGTATGAATGAAGTAAAAAAATTATATTTAAAAAAGGGATCTTCTATCTAGGCTTTTCCAATTATATTGGCAACGTTTTTTTTTAAATATATTGAAGTTGAACCGGATGCACCTGACTACCAGTACTTTACATGGAGAATATTGGTAGTAGGTCATAACATCGGCTGCCGGCAGAAATTACCACCCACCAGACAAAGTCTTACCGCCAAGCGATTCGTCGTGTTCGGGCATGATGTCTGCTGAAGCCGTACGGATGACGGGTCTGAGCAGTTGTGTTGAGAAGTGTGCCGGGTAAGTTGTGTTTTGTTAATATTTCACGTTCATTGTCATTTTAAAACTTTTTCGTCGTGACCCGATTGACACCCGCCTTGGAAAGTCTTACTACATAGTTTACGGATGTCGACTCGATCAGTCACGAACTCGCCGCGAGCTGATACCCGCGCCCATGACACCGACCGTCAACACTAACACTTGCGAGTATTCGATGTTATTCAATGATATAGGGTGACGCCACTAATGAAATAATGCATGGGAACTATGAGGCATTATAGTAGAGTAGGTAATACAGATAATGAACTGTAAAAATAATGAAATATGTAGTATTTTTATGGGGTCATTCTAATCGATTTTATCGCAATAGCTACTTATTACGACTTGAGTAAACATACACACTTACGCATGTATATTTGTTACGCAAAAACTGAATTACGGATTAGAATGAAATTTGCCAAACCGATAGTTTGAGACCTGGATAACCCATTTTTATCCGGATAGTACGTTTCAGTGGATTTATTTCCAAAATACACGCGGGATAACCGCTGGCAATAGCTATTTTGCTATAAGTAAGGATATTTTTAGATAAGTTAACTCGAGCACCAGAAAAAAATAAAATGGATCTATATAAATCGAGGATGCATAGAACAGAAATAGTCTGCAGCTGTGCAGCTGCAAGTCGGAGTCGCGACTCTGACACGAAGACCACCACAAACTTGTTGACTTTTGTACACACATGACTTGAAAATGTTCAAGATACGAGTACATTGTAACCACAGCTGTAGTTCATTCTATAGTAACTAATTACAGCTTCTGGTATCAGGGCGTATAAGAGGAGTGGACAAACCAAACTGTATATAAAATCAAACTGCCAAAAATTTCAAGCTATACTTGCAGATCGACTGACGAAAACACCATTATTGTAACACCTGCATTCTAGACAAATAAAGAAATTATTATTATTATTATCGATTCTGTAAAATTCTCACCGCGAAAAGGTAGACGGCTTAAAGTGAGCTGTCAATAGTGTCCCTAACATCAGAGGGCATGACAGCTAACTATGGAGTTAGCTGTCATGCCCACTGAAACTAGGGACACTATTCACTTCACCTCAGTCTTCATAGAGAGATGGTTACAGAATCGCACTGCATGTCACTTATGACTTTCATTTAAATACAAGGTCGCCTCTCTTGATTTAGAGGTCAAGAAATAAATATAGTTACATTTTGATATATGTATAGTATTTCGTATGGAAAAACTGTCAAAATTTTAAAATATCCTTGGCATAAAATTATCATCTACCCTTTTTTTTTTTTTGGGACAAAACCCGCCATACTGTTCCCAACCCACTGCAACTCCTGAAAGCCAGAATCAACAGTGGAGACCGCCAGAAAAACGCCGAGCAATGAAGCCCGACGAGTCCCGGAGAAACGTTTCAACTGTCTTGGGTCCCGCAACGAAATTAATCAGAAAAGAATAGCGGAGGAGTAAGAAAAAAGATATTTTTTCCACTTCCCTCCATAATAAGCAGGAGACAGAACAGAACTAGGCCAATCGGCACAAAGGGACATTATTGCAACTGGGAGAAGCCCAGATTGCCAAGCACCACGGAATAACATTTGATCAAGCTAATGGGTCCTAAGTAGGTATTTGCTGTTACAATTGATTCCAATAATAGGTATGGCAAAAGCGCCTGAACGCACGGAAATTAGTTCTAGTTTCAACAAGGTCCGTATAATAAACAACTCCGGATGTAACTTGTACACTATCCAACATAATATTGCGTTCATTCTGCCAAAGAATACACTCCCACAAGATGTGATGTGCGGACTGTTCAAATTCACAGTTCGATGTAGAACACTGACACAAAGGCGAAGGAACAAGTTTAAAAGAATACAGTTTACTTTTAAAGTTGCCATGACCTGTGAGAAATTGGGCAACGCAGTGGTCAACCTCCAGCCATGTCTTAGCCAGCCGATCGCCAACGGATGGAAAGAACAGATGGAGGTGCCGGCCCTTGATGGAATTATCCCACCTACTTTGCCATTCGGATAAGAGGTCCTCCCAGACGTCAGTCTGAGGTTTAAATAATCTAGAAATTCTATTGAGGTCGCGTTGTGTAACAAAGTTAGTGTCCATGGCCTCCCCCCTCGCGGAGTAGTACATTGAAGCACGTCGCTGTACTTCAAGATCGACTGGAAGTACACCTGCCAGAACGGGTAAGGCTTCAGTACTGACTGTTCTATACGCCTTGCATAAAAATATCAATGCCAAACGTTGGCTTTGAAGCAGTTTACGTCGCGCCGCCCCTATGCTGGCCCTATCGGCCCAAACAGGTGCACCGTAGCACATACATCCTAAGTAGGTAGCTCCATATATAGTTTTTAAAGTTAGGAATGATAGACCCCAAGTTGCTTTGGATATTCTAGTTAGGGCATAAAAGTTCCTTTTAGCTTTTTCGCCAACTATTTTTATATGTTCGATAAATGAAAAATTCCTTTCTAAGACCATACCAAGGTAGCATACGGATTGCTGTTTTTTAACGGGAACGTTATTAAATTTAATAGTAGGCAATGATTTAAGATTACCTTTTAGTAGAAGTTGATAGGTTTTATGCGGCGCAAACGCTAGGCGGTTACGATCACCCCACTGAGATATTAGATTTAGGCAAGTATGGGCCAAGTTCTCAAGTCCGGCTCGGGTACTTGACTGAATGAGCAGTAGGCCATCGTCCGCGTAACCAGTAAGTGAACAGCCGCAAGGAAGCGGGATCGCGAGAAAATCATCAAAACCCAAATTCCATAAATAAGGACCGACAACTGAACCCTGAGGACATCCCATGGTTAGTGCTTTAGTACTAGAAAAATGACCGAGCTTAAGTACCGCGGAACCGTTTATAAAGTACGAGTAAACGAGATTATATATGTTTCTATAGCAACCGCGGTTTTTTAATTTTAACAACAACATAGGCCACCAAGCGTTATCAAAAGCCCCAGAAATATCCAAAAAGATACCAATCACGTACTTGTGTTCCGACTGGTTAACGGTTCTTCTGACAGAAAGCGCCGCGTCGACTGTTGATTTACCGATGGTGAAGCCATATTGATTACTATGAAATTTTGGACCGTTCGGTAGTAAACGTGGAACGATGAGGCGCTCAAGAAGTTTCCCCAAAGATGGTAGAAGCGTGATAGGCCGATATGACTTCGGATCATCCGGTGGTTTATCACCACACTTTGGTATTATTCGTATGAAACCGCGTCGCCATTTACGAGGAAAAACGCCTTCAGCAATGCATCGGTTATATACAGTTAAGATGGCATCACCCGCTGTTTTACACGCTTCTTTAATCATCCTATTAGATATTTTATCTTCCCCTGATGATTTGTTGACCGGTAGTTTTCTAACAATATTTATAAATTCGTCATTAGATGGTACGTCTGACATTGGTGATTCAGGTGGCACAGGAGCCCACGCTCGAATCTGTTGGTGGTAGTCGCTATCGTTAGCCGGTGAATCATCAGGGATAAGTGTATTAATTAGTACTTTTGTTGTTTCCTCTATGCCCGTGGTATGCTTATCATTGACCTTAATGTTTTGAACGTATGCAAGGTCGACCGATCTGTTAGCTTTAAATTCGTGATATAAGGGAGACCACGGACCCTCCCTGTCAAGTTTGTCAACGATTTTCCGCAACAAGTTACCCTTAGATTTTTCCACCGATGCTTTGTAGCGTGACTTGGCAACTCTGAAAGCATTTAAAGCGGACGTAAGAAGATCTCCAGTAATCATCTACCCTTAGGCACATGAAAACGAAGAACGATAAAACATAACATACTATCAGTAGCAATGACAGAAGCATTTTGACAGTTCAACCATGGTTCAACCACGTTTATTGCGTTTTTCACGTTGTTGAGCTGACACATTTTTCGAACACAACGATTGCAATGAAATTCGACTCAGCAGTGTCTTCTCGTCCAAAATACCTCAGTGCCTAAAGACAAAATTCTTTAACCAATGTGTGTTACCGGTGAAGATATGTGCATCAGAAACGTGGTCCCTCACAATGGGCCACATAAGAAAGCTCAAGGTCGCCCAGAGAGCTATGGAGAGGGCTATCCTCGATGTGCTTAGTGTTTCTCTACGTGATCGAATCAGGAATGAGATTCGTAGAAGAAGGAAAGTTGCCCACATAGCCCAGCGGATTAGCTCTTTGAAGTGGGATTGTACGTAGAGCCGATGGCTGATGGGGCAGAAAGGCTCTTGAACAGCGACCACGTACCGGCAAGCGTAGCGTTGGATGCCCACCGACTAGGTGGTCGGATAACCTGACCATAATCGCAGGGAAGCGCTGGATGCAGGCCACGTCCATCCGGTCTTTTTGGAAATCGTTAGGGGAGGCAAATGTCCAGCAGTGGGCTTCCTGTGGCTGACATGATGATGATGAAGCTTAAAAATTATTAAAATTAATAGTCAGATACTATTAATTGCGTTACACTGCACGGTAATATCAAAGAAGGAATTCACAACTTTACTCACAAACCCGTCATTATACTAATAGGTAATAAATAATATATCTTGACAAGAATGTGGTAGGTCAATTGCAGCTGCTTCGAAGGACATCGGGTCATCTCAGCGGAACAAACTGGATAATCCAGTTCACTGCATCTAGATTATATCTTCAAAGTCAGTTATTCTCTGCAATTACGAACCTACTTTATATGAAGTTTATAAGCGTGACAGTAAGGATATCCTAAATGGATTGCCGTTTTTTCAGTTTTATCGGCCCTTTAAAAACTAAAAAGTCGATGATAATTCTGATTGTATAAAATATACAAGTAACAGTACAAATTTTGCTGGACACATAATAGTGCAGAGTTTACGCTACCAAAAATCTGCCATAGATATTACGCCATGAAAACTCCGCTACGCAGTCTATGCTACAGAGACTACTCCAGTGACATTACGAACGTCAGCAACAAACTCTCGGCTGTAGAGACTATACCAAAGACGTTTACATAAACGCTTCGAATACTCGGCTACGGAGTCTGCGCTACGGAGACTACGCTATTTAGACTATGAAAAATTCCATACTTACTTTTCTAAATGGTAATCTTTTGACAAATAATGCTTGTGTCCATAGACACTATAAGGATATAATATGACAAACAGTGTTTTCAAGGGGTATCGAGGTCAGTTTAAAAGTGGTCAGATAGGCAGCCGCCCCATGTAAAATACAGGTATTCAGTCGTTTAGACTGAAGGCTGACCCTAACACAGTTGGGAAAATGCTAAGCAGATGATGAGTTATACTGCATGGAGAGAAATTACTGCACAATTTTAATTATGTATGTACAGTAGGCAGCATGTGTAATGTTTCGACCTTGAACGGACCCAATCCAATTGGGTTTCAATAGAGTTAGGTATAGGTCACCGTATACTGGTTTTGTTACCATTAACACGCAGCACACTGTCCTACATTTCTTTGTATGTAATTATGTGATTTGTGGGTGCAACAGCGGAATATAAGACCGATGTCTTATTTTTCGTTCTCCCTCTTATTACAAAACATGGATTTTATTTAGATCACGTTTAAATTAACTAAATGGTTATTGAATTATGCACCTAACCATTGTAGGATGCAGATTATGATTTCGACCCTAAAAATCTGACTTGCTGCCCCCATCAGGCCTGACTTGTTCCCATTAGGCCTGACTTAATTCCCCTTAAAATGACAGCTTAGTTAGGTACTCTTTTTTTGGATGGGAAATCATCAAATGACATCTCCCACTCTGGGCGGAGCGGAAGGGCGTGTCAGACTTTTACTGACTAAAACCCACCTGTGTTTCTTCACTTGCCAGTGCGACGGCCAGGGCCACGGTTTCTTGTTTAACCAACCCGCAACCTTGACCCAGGAGGCATCGGTCTTAGTGGTCCCCTTCACGATGTGCTGAATCTCTTTGAGGCGCGCGTGAAACACAACGCGCCGTCGACTCGGGCCTGGTCCTTACCGGGCGGCGCCCTGCCCACTGCTCACCGCCTTAGTTCGGTAGGTACCTCAATAAAGTTCTTATATACAAATACTGACCCCAAGGTTAAGAACTTGAACTAAAGTTAGATTTCGTTTTGTCATAAGGAGGCCTAAGTTTCCAATCTAATAAAGACACATGATGAAGCTGATGTTTTGTTTTTGCCCAAACATTAGACGGACGAAGTCGCGGGCAGAAGATAGTTATGTAATTATATGCAAAGTTTTCCTTATTCATTGGATATTACGCCTTTCACTGACAATCTATCAATGCATCAGAATAAGTAATAAACTTTCGGATATAAGCTTATATATTTTATATTTTTTTTTTCCTTATGGTGCTGTATAATTAATTCTATAGCAGTGTTAGCTCCGAGAGTGGGCCATAAGTTCGAACCCAATTAGGCACTTTGGGAATCTAATTTTACTACCATCGCTGTCATAATGGTGAAGGAAAACATAATGATGAGCCGTCTACTGATGTCCTAGAACCAAAACTTCAAAAACGTGACATCCACAAACCCGCACTGGGCCTACCTGAGTAGTGGGGTGTGCATATTCCCTCGCGTAGAGATGAGACATATTATGTCCTCATTAACTGCCTTATTCCCACTGTATTGAGGTCGGCTTCCAGTCTTAGCGGTTCAGTTGAATACCAGTATTTTACACAGGGAGGCTGTCTATCTGAACTCTACTACCTAGTTTCTGGGTTTTACGATACCTCTTGGTGACATTGTTTTTTTTTATAATCATAAATTAGAGCTTGACCGCTCACCCGACTGATAAAAAAAAATTAGTGAATAGGTAGGAAGACGGCAATTGAGTGAGGTGATGGAGACGCTCCACGACCAAACTCCCGACATAACAACATTTGGCGCATCGCACTCGGCACACGTCGCAATACAACTGCTCAGACCCGGTCTCCGTACGGCTTCACGAGACATCAAGCCGGAACACGATAAATCGCTTGGCGGCAAGACTTTTTCTGGTGGGTGATAAATTCTGCCGGCAACCGATGTTATGGCCTACCACTTATTACTTAGCTGGCTTATTGGTTGTAAGACTTGCGGTCTCCTGACGTAACGACTGTCGAAGAATCACAAATGATATCCTGGACCGAATATTTAACGTACCTTCCGAGGCACCAAGGGGTCACGGTCTGTAACGGTAGTCACCCATCCAACCAAAAATCCATCCCGTCAAACCAAACGCGGCAAGCATAGCTTGATCTGATTGATCAACCTGTACGATTTTTAATATGTGGCCACGGGACAATAATGAGACCTAAGTTCTAACACTACATTAAAGGCTGGCAAAGACAAATGATCTTAGGGCCGCAGCCAAGCAAGATGGACTGACCAAATTTGCTGCACACTAGATACCCTAATACACGCCGTGCTACATGGCGCCAAGAACAGACACAAATGGACACTAACAGGGAAAAGCTTCTTCCACGTGCCTTCACGACCCTCAGCAATTATGGAATACCTGGAATACCTGCGATGCGAGGAGAAGGGATAAGAAGGAAGGGATGTTGATAAAAGTATAGGTATTTGTATGTAAGTGAGGCTGCTTACTTACATACAAATACCTATACTTTTATCAACAAAACGGTGTCCTCATATCCTACCCTTTGTGCTTTATATTTATGACTAGCGGCCGCCAGCGACTTCGTTCGTGTGGAGTTAGTTATGCTCCGCTCCTATTGGTCACAGCCTAAAGGTTTCTGGATTAATGGGCTATCCAACGCAAAAAAAAAAAATTATCGGACCAGTAGTTCCTGAGATTAGCGCGTTCAAACAAACAAACTCTTTAGCTATAAACATTAGTATAGATATAGTAATATAATAAGGTTACTAATACTCATTACCGCAATACAATGATAATGACAGTAATTTTGTGGCGTTTGCGCAGCCGTGGGCCGCCATGATTGATGTTGAACATCGTATTACAAATTATATTTAAACTATATTGATAGACCGAGTGTCTATGATTGATTGTTTTTTCTTAAGGACGTAATAATATTTGCCAATTTTTGTAGGCAATTTTGAATCCTTGACTTTCCAACATTATTTAATGCTTAGCCTAATGTGAAGGAAACAAGCGGGGGCATGAGGGCTGGACCGAGGTGACTCTATAATAGTAGTTTATGATACTGATACATAATGAGGGGTACTAAGCACGAGTGTGAGTTTAAAAAACTCGCTTCGCTCGTTTTTTAATAGTATCACACAAGTGTGTAATACCTAATTATGTACAGTTTCATACACTACTTTATCTAATCTCAGTGCGTCTAACGCCAACGCAACACAATTCCATTTATTCAGTTTCATAATCGTAAAATACAAAATGTTAACACTTATGCATCCTGCCTCACAGCGCATGCGCCAAAGCGCGCAGCCACAGATAAAAAATGAAATAGTACTGTCTACATTGATATACGAATCGAGTTTGGCGGGAATGTCAAGATGAGTGTCACGCTCATTTTTCATTGGACTTTTAAAATTATTTATAGTGTTTTTTCCTAAATAAAAGCGCGTGATTTATGTAGTATAAAGTGCATTCAGTGAATAATTTATAAAGAACAGTGAAATATTGTAGCATAGTGGCCACATCATGACCTCACCCAAACTTCCTCCTTCTCGGCCTCACGCGGGAAACGAAAGGAGATAGTTTAGTTTAAGTTAAGCTAGTATAAGTTAGGATAAATTAGGATAAGTTAGGATATAAAACTCAAGAAAAAATATACTGAAGACTATGCTGTATGGCGTACTATGCCTTTGCCTTTTCCGTTCAATGAACAGAAAGAATGAAACAAAAAAAAAACATTGATATAATATTAAACAGATATGATATTTTGTACGCTTCAAGTTCAATGCGCTAGTGACTTATCTACCTTAGTTTAATATTATATCAATGGCTGTCTATGGTTTGTACCGTAATGAAAAAAATAATGATTATAACATTATTTTGTTAGAGAAATAATGTTATAATTTAATTTATTAATTTCCTTTCGATATACTATTGGTAAAGGACGTCAATATAAACCCCTTTTTGGTTTTATATTTTTAATTTTTTGATATGAGATTAGATAAAACTATTAATAATCCACTCCACCGAGTGTAAATTCAAAGTGTTGATTGACGCACTGTAATGTACCTACCTATGCTTAGAATAAAGTTCAAATGTCCAATTAAATTTAAATTTAGAATACTAAAATATAATAAGTAGGTACGTTATGGTTTTCGATAACACCAAGGCCAATTCTCGTAATTTAAAAATATTCGTAGTCTATTCGCAGTCATCATAGTGAGAATGAAATGTCAAAATTATGAGGTAAGTATTTTTGACAGATTGGGACTGAGATCCGACTTTAAACATTCTTATAGTTACGAGAATTACCCCACAAGTGGTATCGTGACTTGTTTATTAATTAATTCATCGGCATACGTTCAAAGTTACATTTAATGTAAAAAAAAAAAAAAAACACGAAATATGATTTAATTTCTGCCAATATAAAATAAACATAGATGTTACCGTGACATAAGATTATCTCTACCTACTTTCACACAATTTTTACTTCAATGTGTTAAATATTGATTTCATGATTTATGGTCATGAATTTGTGATACTTATTTTGTGTCCTATTTGGACCTTACGACGTAGGACAGAGAGGTTGAAGCTGTTTTGCTAATTTTATTCCGACTACATATTTCTAAAGACTTATCAGAAATACCTACAACTTTATAATTATATATCATTGCGTAATACACTATTACTATCAATTTGAATCATTTTGATGCATATTGCTAATCCATTGCTTCATATTTAAGAAAAAAGCCTTTGCTCCACAATGTAAATAAGGCAAAGAATGTTGTCGAACTGTCAGAATGAAACTTATTGCTACTGATAGTCCACAGAAAAAGGAAATCTACAGGCCTCTTGGAAACGAAATATTTTTTATCTAAGACAATGGCTGCATGGCTCTGCCTTTGCCTTTCCCGAGAAACGGGAAGAATTAAAAAAAAAAGCTACTGATAGTGTGTTACGCAAATACCCTATTTTTCCTCTGACCCACTCCTTCCCATAATATCGCCTGCCTGTACTTTTACTTCTCACTTAGCATTATTTCTGTTCCTTTTTCTTTTTACTCTGCTCCTAAGGGTTCAAGCATAATATTAAATCCATACTATAATATTATAATGCGAAAGTAACTCTGTCTGTCTGTCGGTCTGTCTGTCTGTCTGTCTGTCTGTCCGTCACGCTTTCCCGCTTAAACCTCTCAACCGATTTTGAAGAAATTTGGCACAGACAATCTTTAGACCCTGAGAAAGAACATAGGCTACCTTTTATCCCAGAGAATTTGATGTTCCCGAAGGAAATCTAAAAAGCGCGATATAACCGAACTCCACGCGGGCGAAGCCGCGGGCGGAAAGCTAGTAGCCTATAAATTCCTCCGAATTGGGAATTCAAATGTAAAACTAATGATTTAAATGCTAGCTACTGGTACCTATCTACATAGTTCCAGCGATAGCATGTTTAAACAAACTCTTTACTCTTATTCGGTGTTGGTATTAGAAAATAGAAATATAATTAAAGATGGGTCAAACTACAAGCACATGACTTTGTAACCAAATCTCTTGAAATAACCACATCCTTGATAATACCGGTAAGTCCTGGTAATGTTAGTAATTTTTTTGGTGGATATGGTTTCACGTTTTTAAACAACCTGTATCATATTTAAGGTGTATGTATAGGTACAAGATGTCTTTAGTGTACAGTACCTCGAAAGGAAAAAAGGGGAATCCTTACTATACGATCACTTTATTGTCCATCCGTCCGTCTGTTAAACCCCTTTATCCAGGAATCGTAAATTCGGATTGGAAATATAAATCCAGCGGGAATTACTGTTATTTAATTTGTCTATGTTAACACCGTTAAACACCACTCACATTCTGGAACCTACACACGTCTATCAAACGGAAGATTTCCAGTTTTAGATGACCTAGCTTTGTATAGGTTTTTAGTACATTCAGAAGCAGCTTATATTGGTTACTAGCTGCGCCCGCGGGTGTTTCAATTCCGTGGGAAGACTGGGAAAAAAGTATGTGTTATTCCTGGTTATACACTATCTGTGTCCCAAATTTCATCTAAATCCGTGCAGTAGGTAGTTTTTTTGCGTGAAATAGTAACAAACACCTATACCAGTGGTTCCTAACCTGGGGATAATTACCCCCGTAGGGGTAAAACGGAGATTTTAGGGGGTAACATGGGATGGCATGAAATAGTATTAAATTGCTTACAGATGTGAAACTGGTTTCTTAACTCTTCTTACATTAAAAACAAAAACCAGAAACCGTCTGAATGTTGAGCATGACATGAGATGCGCGTTGAGAGAAACCGAACCTAATATCACAGTCTAAAAATGTGCTAATATTATTAACTCCGAAATTTATTACATAATAAACATATTTTAGTTCGAATTTGTGTGGTTTTAATTATTTTAAATTATCTAGGGGTAGACTCAATTCCCATACTTCAGTTCACAGGGGTAGTGACATTGAAAAGGTTAGGAACCACTGGACATACATACTCACAAACTTTCGTATTTATAGTTGGATGTAGGTATATGATGTATAGTCGTGTGTACGCTGAATGAGGAAGTAGGTTGAGGTAAGTTCCTTGTTCATCTCAAACTTTTACTTGTTAACTGTAAATCAACTGCATTTCTTGAGACTTACGATTCTACAGAGTTGTGACCAAAATATTTCACGACAGAGTATCAAACTTGGAAGAAAACAATTTTAAATAACTGGCCAGTCGTAGGATGTTATAAATTCCTTCAAAGGTGATACTTATAATTTAACCAGCGCTGCGGCGGATGACTCGAGCAGTTGCTTACACGCTAGCTATTTACATAAAATTAGTGCGTAATAATTAATGGGCTCATAATTAGGCAAGTGTCAAACTCGTTTGCATTAGCCGTCATGTAGGAACCGCAATCGGCCTACACCTATGCAGATTTAAAATGATTGCGGCATTCTTTAAATTCAAGTGTATACACTTTAAAATTAGCAATGTTTTCATAGCCTAGAATAAAAATCTTAGTAAAAAAATAATGTTTTGTTCTGCGGTTGCAATATGATGCAATATGAGTTTTTCAAATACCTACTTACCTTCATAGATATACTTAAAACCTGCATACCTATGCAGGTTTTAAGTATATCTATGAAGGTAAGTAGGTATTTGAAAAACTTAAAAAAAAACCTAAAAAAGAAAAAACTGAACTAAAATTAGCGCTGGAAAGATCATATGGTATGGTCAAACAAATAAGTTATGCCTTGATGACACCATAATCCCCACGCAAACATAATATATTATTTGAACTTTTAGCATTTTTACAGAAAAAATTTGAAGCTTCAGGCAACTCCCGCGCAAGTTATGTGAGATATTTATAACGAAGACACACATTTTATGTGACTATAAAAGACGCTTGTTTTGTATTTATTATATCGCCGAAGAGACAGAAAATGCAGAGAGGATAAAGATGATAATATTTCGAGATTTACAAGTGATTAAATTATTCGATTGTTATAAAGACGCTGAAAACAGCTGTTGAGCTGCGATGTTTTGATATTTTTCGCCACGCCCAGTGTATCTCCGATATCCTAGCGCCATTCTTAGAGGGCGGTGATACAAAAACAAACTGCTGTTCCTTATACGTATTCTGAACCTGGTTTAACACCATTATGAGGAATACTCATGGTAGTCCATGCAATGAGTATTCCTAAAAATACATTCGATACTACAAAATATACAATGGGCGTATCATTAATGCAATATGTCAATTAATAGCGTTGAGCAGACAATTTTTTCTAACAATTGATGTCCTTCAAAATAATTCAGGTTGTGATTGATAGTACGGGACGACAGCAGGTCAAGCTACCCGAAACTGCCAAATATTCACAATCAACCTTGAACCTTAATGCTTTGAAGATGGAGATGAAAATCTAATTAAATAATTTAAAGATTGTAGTAGCTTGATGTGCTATGCTACTTTATTATTAATATTTATTTATTTAATCTTACACTTACTACCATTACAGGTTGCTTAACCTAATGCGGCAGCAAGGATACATTTCCCCACCTACCTTTTGGAAACTTACACATATAATAAATAAAATTTAATTAAAACAAATGAAAAATGATGGTTCACTTTTTATGCCCTAACACCGTACATTTGTCACACCTTTTTAGTTCTTATAACATTTTCGAACAACGAAACCGTAATTATTGTGAGTTCTATAAAACCACAAAAGCATTCGACGCTTTTATATGTTCTGTCTTCCTATTTTTTATTACTTGACTAAAGATAGCGTGATTGAGAGCGCTGTAAAGTGTAACTGTTACAAAAACTTATAAAATGGTTACCATGTTCACGCGATTGTTGGAGTCAATAAAATAACTTCTATAGGTATAATACCTATCATCGATATTTCGTACTCATTTTGTTTTCTAGACGTAAGGAGCTCGAAAGTCTGACAACTATCTAATACTCTTTTTTTTTGTTTGGGATGTCAAATCATCCAATGACTTCTCCCTCTGTGGGCGGAGCGGAAGGGCTTGTCAGACTTTTACCGACTAAAAGCCAAAGGGCTACGGTTACTTTTTTGACCAACCCGAAACCCAGGAGGAGGCATCGGTTTTCGTGGACCCCGTCACGATATGCTGACATTTCTTTGAGGCGCGCGTGAAACATAACGCGCCGTCAACTCAGGCCTGGTTCTTACCGGGCGGCGAGCTTCCCACTGCTCAGCGCCCGCAAGACCGGGCCTACGGTGGCCGGTAGTTCGATGATGTCTCCCGACCAGGGCATCTCGTGCGGCGGCTAGTGGCGTGAAGGCACTGTGAGTCCTGCTGCCGCACGCGGTCCGCCTCCTCCTTTGCCAGCATCACTGCTTCGCAGAAGGAGGTGACGGCCTACCATACATTGGCGCTCCGAACTATGACCTGGACCAGGGGCGGACGCGAGAGATCGCTGCCGATCGCCGCTATGAGGACACGGTGGGGCTCTACCCAAGCCGGGCAGACCTCCACCGTATGCTCCACTGTGTCCTCAGGACGATTCATACAATGGTGACACCCTGGCGTTTCCTCCTACCTTATCCGGAACAGGAACTTCCCGAAACAACCGTGTCCGATGAGTACCTGCATTAGGCGGAAGGTGAGAGCGCCGTGGCGCCTCTCTAGCCATTCCTCAAAGAGGGGACTTACCGCTGCTATTGTGGCATGCCCAACCTAATACCTCCTTGGTAAGAACCATGGAGCATCATATTAGTCAGTAATTGGGTGGTGGAGGTCAGATAAGCTGTCGCTCCATATAAAATTACTGAGATTGAAGCGGACTCAAATATAGTTGGCAAAAGACTTGGCAGATGGTGAAGATGATCATACATAATTTTAGTTCGGTTACCACAAAAAAATGATGGTCCACTTTTTATTAAAAATTCCTTTCTGATTTCGCGTTATGAGGTTCTTTGTGCAATTTAAACACCGCGTTTCATTTTTTTATTACCTATGTTTATAGGCGTTAATACTTTCACATGTCTAATAAAAACCTACGGTAGAACCTGTTTCTGTATGTAATTATATTATAATGAGGTAGGTACAGGTAATTTTGTGAGTTTGTATATAATCTTTAGAAATACTTATTCTATTCAAAAAATCCCTCACTAATGAGAAGCTAAACTATTGCCGAGTATCCTATCTACAAAAGTATCATAAGTTTTATGCTAAAACAAGTAATTTCACGTAGACGAAATCACAAGCCGAAGCTGGTCTAATAGAGGTAACAGCTTTCGTCGCCTCGCCAGAACTTTTTAGCCAAATTATATTATCAAAATTTAAAATGCAAATACATATTGGAACTGCTACGTAATAATATTATAGCATCGAATCTGGTCGGATAGTCAATAGCTTGCTTCCGAAAGAGAAATCACACCCACAGTTGTGTCATGAAAAGTAAAAGTGGTGCCGCCATGCCGATGTCGACCACTGTCAGTACGAAATGCTTTATTTATACATTCTTATGTATAATCATGGTTCTCGCCTTACGCAACAAGTATTGATAACTTGTTCCAATAACTCAATTTGTAGCAATCAAGGTTTTACTGAAAACACTTTTTTTTTAAATTGAATTAAGAACGAATTGTTTGTGGTATGTAGGGCATTGCTTATCTAGTTTTTATGCTTTAAAAAAAAATAACAATTGAAGGCCTCATGGTATTTAAAGTTATGTTTAAGATCGTTTAGTATAATAATTAATTTGTCTTTTCTAGCAATTAAGTTTGATTGGCTGATCTGATGAAAACATTATTGTAACCTGTTACGACAGTGTTTATAATTTATTCCTTAATTACCCTGCGAATATTAGTGATGTGTTTTACTTTTAAGTAAAGCAAACGCATTTTCAAATAAATCAGATTGCTTATATGATTGGATAATATATTAAACCTAAGCACGAAACATATTTCACTAAAAGAACCTAAATACAAATTACCTTTTATTTAAAATGTAAATCTAAATAAAAACATCTTAATAGTACATTACGATATTAGTGCGTAATGATGGTTATAACATGCAAGGCGGAATTTCAGCCCGAGCCGAAGGCGAGGGTGTAATTGAGCCGAGCATGTTATAACCAATACGCACGTATATCGTACGACATTTTTAACACACTTGTGAGGAAACAGAAAAAAAGATATTCAGAATACAAGTACAAAGAAAAGAAAATTTGAGAAAAATGGCGCGAGGTTTATTTTCTGCCGTAGCTGCGTGAAAATGTTGGCAAAGATGCTAGAGCATGCAGTCAAGTTTTTAAATTACCGAATAAACTGTTTTTTTTTACAAATATTCATTTAAATACAAACAAATTCAAATTTGTTTATTTCAAATAGGACATCAGTTATTTTAAATAAACTCAATCTGTGAATGCACACTGTTGCTTTCCCGCCATTAGTATTATTATTTGCCATTTCAAATATGGAACAGCGCGCAGCGCGAGCCGTGCGGCGGCGATCAGTTCCATATTTACTTGAAATGGAAAATAATGCTGTTATGGAATTTGTATAGACTATAACTTAACTATTTGCTTTGATAACACACGCGTTTGTTATGGCCCGCTTTACATATTTAAAACCGGTGGAATTACATCAGCGTTACGAGCAAGGGCGTTAAAAAATGTCTAATCATACAAAATGTCCTTTTATCATTTAGGTGTGTTTTATTTTTTCTCAATAATTACAAATTTACAAATAAGTACATATTTAATGGGACAAAAACACATTATTAAATTTTCGTGTACATTGATACTGCATTACAATAGGTTCATCCCTGTCCCCTAAACTAAGCTAGGCTTGTACCTTAGTTAAACGCAAAACTACCAACGTAAAACACGCAATGGATGTTGTTGTACTGTCAAAATTAGAGCCGTTGCTATTGTTAGTGTATCATGCAATAATTATTCCCTGCAGAATATTTTTTAGTCTTAGTAATTAAATCAGACATGCTATCGCATCACTAGGGTAGGTACCCAAAATAAGCTATTAAAATTGAGCAATTTATTCACAATAAAATAAATTCTATAAGCTAGAACATCACGATACCTATGTAACTACTTAGGCACGCCAAAATTGGCATTACAAGGCTATTGCTACAATTTAAAGTAGGTAGCATCTTCATAAGCGTTTAGTTTTATTCAAATAAATTGCATATAAAAAATAAACTAGATTCTAGGTATTTCAATATGCTAATGTATATTTTATCTGAAATATTTAACATTTGATAAAATTATCAGTCACCGGGTCATCGTCTGTTCTTGAGCTTTAGTTGAATTTTAGCGGCCATGTTTCTTTGTTTTGATCGACTTTTTTAACAAAACTATTTTATTATGGTGGATGAAAAATTCGTCTTAATTTTATGATACAAAAACTACTTATTTTTACAGTAATAATAAGTCATAATAAGCAATTAAACTGCTACTTTTACTCACTACAGACTTTTAGTTTTAATTAATTTATAGTTTAAATTAATGATTAAGAGAAAAATGTTACTCACCAACATCTCTTCTTTGAGCATTCGCCAGAAACACCAACGACAACAGTAGCACGATAGGCACGTTATTACCGAAAAAGTAATTCATCTTCAATTTTATTATTCAAAAACAATTTAATATACAACAAACTTTAAAAGGACATCAACGGAGAACACTAAAATATATTTGAATTTAAACAAGTTAATTTGGCATTTCCTTATCAAATTTAAAAACCGAACACGATATGTTTTTCGCGCGGATTTAGAGTTTCATCGGGCGCGGAGGTGGGAGCGCGTGCGGCTCAGCCTTTGCTAACTAAACTGAATGGAGGCTGCGGCGACGCAGGTGTATCTATAGAGAAAGAAGAACGCATGCCCATCGTTGAGCGTCGGACCGGTCGACGGCACGGGACCGCCTGCTGGCTACTATCTTTCGATAAACAAGTGATTACAAACGTTTAGGTATTTGCGGTATATAAACGTGGTTAGATTGAGCTTGTAGAAATTGGCGCTTGCAAAAAGCTTTTACGTTATTACGTTTTTTACACTCAGATATTTAATACTCATACGTTATTAAGCCTAAACGCCAAATGTTACTAGGTACTTATTCAGTATTATGAACGTATTAATAAAGTTAATCCGAATTCAAATAATCAATTTATCAATGCATATGTCTGTTACGTTCGTTTGCATAAAAACCTAGTTAGGTATTTAAAATGCCTGACTACTAATGCACGTGCATAATGGTCTGATCTGATGAATGCAATTTAAATAAGTAAGTCAATACACATACGAGTAGATTTCCTAAGGGGTAAGCAACAGCTGATTATACCTGCCTATAATAATATAGTAGATAGTGGATACCAACGCGACAGCTTCCGTGGCGTAGCGGTACCGAACGTGGCCGTTGCGCAAGGAGGCACGGGTTCGATCCCCGCACAGTGCAAATATTTGTATGCAGGAATATGAATATTTGCACTGGTCTGGTCGTGCCTCGGAATGCACGTTAAGCCGTTGGTCCCGGTTGCCATACGAACATCTAGTGGCAGTCGTTACGGGTTGTTGGAGCCCTCAAAAGTCTAACAATTGGTCTAACTGCAATGCTTAGATATCGCCTTCGGGTTGTGGAGGTCAGACGGCAGTCGCTTCACGGAAAATATCGAAGTTTAGCCAAAATCAGCAGTTAGACTGGTAAAGCGGTCCCCAGATTCCAAAAGCTGAAAACTACGGATGCGACTGGGATTAACGCTGAGATGATGATGATGAGTGGGTACCAACATAAATATTTTGGCATTTTTGTTTACATCTCATGTAAGTAACTGGTATGGTAGAAAAACATTACCTATGCCCGACTTGGGGATATGCACCCTTATTGTATAACACACTTTCATTCTGAATCTATATCATTCTGAAGGACTGCCTATCCATTACTAAGTATACTCGAAAAATATGTCTGCTCTACAATTTATATAAAGCAATGAGTGTTGTTGAACTGTCAAGATGAAAACTATTACTACTGTATTATACTACAAGGCCTTTCTAAAACAGATTTGCAAATGCCACCAGATTGAAAAAATATCCGTCTATTGCAATGTTATCCAAATGTACGCATAGCAGTGCAACAATGGCACGAATGGAAAATAATTCTTTTGGAGGATACTGTACCTTCTCTTACGATATGAATTTACATAGTCCATATTTCAAAACTTTTAAGTACTACAAAACCATTGTGAGAGAAAATAAATTAATTTATTGTTAATCATTTGTTCCTTAAGATCGAGTACTTCATAAGTATTATCATTTCAGCCGAAAGACGTCCACTGCTGGACATAAGCCTCTCCCAAGGATCTCCACGACGACCGGTCCTGCGCCTCCTGCATCCAGCGGTTTCCCGCGACCTTCACCAGGTCGTCGGTCAACCTTGTCGGGGGCCTACCCACGCTACCCAGGCCCCCGTAGGCCCCATCAGGCATCGGTCCTACAGGCAATGTGCCCGGCCCACTGCCATTTAAGGCGATTAGTAACGACGATGACCTTGCGCATCTGGGCGGGGCTAGGCAGAAACCCCCGCGCACCCCGCATCATATTTACGTGCACATTTCCTACTCGCTTGCTTCGAGCGCGGACGTCTCGCGACAAACGTAGAATGCCACACCATGTCTATAAAGTATACTATTCTGTCTAAAAAGTACCTAATATAGAATTACGTGGTATCAAAACTCATGCCCTAAAGTGAAACATATTAGGTAATTACTTTTATTGTGTTGTTTTCGATACTGCGTTGCAGGGATTTTTTTATTTAAAAAAGGGAAAACAAATATTAATTTATAAAAATGATTAATGCAAAATGGGAACCGGTTTATTCTTTTTTATTTATAGTTATTATTTAGCATTTAGCGTTTTTGGTATAATTCCCATTGATACTTACCAGGACTTAAAAAAAAAAATCCCGGAAACTCCATCATCTAAATAAAACTCACAGGTCAGACTAAAATAGGTGCATATTATTTAGAATACATATTGTTTAAAAACTTAGCTGACCAAATTTTAGGTAATGAACACCTGAGACTAATGAACTTAAAGAATGAAAAAAAGAAATTGTTTTGATTTACCTACAAGAAAAAAAAATTGAGGAAATTTAATCAAGTTTCATATGGATTAAATTACAAGTATTAATTATATATTTTTTTAGGGAAGGAAAATATTATTGTTTTGGACTTAGCAAAAATTTGACGATTTTTTTTTGAGATGTTCTTAATTTTTATTGGAGGAACCCTAGTTGGAGGGCCCTATTTCTAAGGCCACACCCTGTTCAAGGGTGTGGCCTTAGAAATAGGGCATGCAATTAGCGTAATTTTTTTTTTACCGGTAAAAAAACGGTAATTGAAATATTTTTACCGGTAAACCGGTAAAAACGGTAAATTTATATTTTTTTTTTTCAAAAATATTAATATTGTGATTGGGTAGTCCTAAAGCAGAAAATAAATAAGTATACAAGGTACAGTGGTAGTGAACATGTTACATATTGCTTAAAATGAGCATATAAACACAATTTTTAAAACCATGACCTTTCCTTTGGCGCAGTCAAGCGTAAATGTAGCACTTTTAGATTAATTTAGACAATTTTCATTTTCAAAACGCAGCCAGCCAACGGATGCTGGTAAATCTACATCAAGCCCGTGGAGAACCCGGAACTAACCTCTATGTAGCTTGCTAAACCTCCATACGATCTTTAGTGTCAAGTACCTACTTGACACTAAAGATCGCATGGAGGCGATCGGTGGATACTGGCTTGCACCAGTTCTTTTTAGCCAAGGCAAGGAGAGCGGAGTGAGTCCCTTGTCAACCGCGACCACATCTCGATGCATTCCCACGTCGGTTTTTAGGAAATATTCCCTGAGACTGCATATCTCGCGATTGTGGAGGGTCTTAACATATAAAAAGCTTCAACTTTCACTTTTTCGCGGGGTATACACTAATACAGCCTCATAACCGATGTCAGTGGGTGATGCAATTGAATTGTAGTCAGCACCGTACGGACTCTCCTATCCAGGGTGTCGACTTCGGTCCGAGTCCATTTTAGTATGTTGAAAGAGTACATAAAATCGGGATGATCCAACCGTTGAAGGCTCGTACCTTATTTCCGCTTAATAGCAGACTATTTATTACTTTTTTCAGCGATGCGAAGATGAATATGAGATGCGAAACGTTTCTTCAGCGATTGCTTCATACCAGTAACATTGATACGTTGGGTATCAATGTTACTGGTATAAAGCATTCACATACCCAATATTTATAGGTTTCAGATGCAGAGAGCGCTCTAATGTTTACGGAACCCGTGAGTTGGGTTCCCATGGATGCCGCAATCTCTCCTCGCTTTACATACATGACCACACATTTATCCACACAAAATTCCATCCTGATAACGCTACTGAAAGTTTCAGTAATTTTCAGTAGCTCCTTCAGTTGAAATTTGTGGGGAGCAATGAATTTTAAGTCACTCATGTAAAGGAGGTGCGATATAACCTGACCACCTCTCCTCAGCCTATAGTCTAGACGTGTATTCTCCAGCAGTGTACTTAGAGGATACAAGGCTAAGCAAAATCAAAGTGGACTCAAAGTATCGCCCTGGAATAGACCTGGCTCGGATCGCTATTCCTATGAATATCTTGATATCCAGGATAGCGAAGGACCGTCCTCCATTAGCCATACACGTCATCAAGATGGTGTGCAGAGTTGCATCAACTTTATAGAACTCCATCACCCGCATGAGCCTTGTATGTGGCACCAAGTCATAATAGGCCTTATTATATAATAATAATTATTATTATTCATTTATTTCTCCTCACAATGTTTTGTTTATAGCTAAAACCGTACAATTACTCAGTCTAGTATTTGTTACATATGTGAGGAGCTGGTATCCGTGAAAGGCAATATAAAAAAAAAACTATTCAAGATGTCGATAGATCCTTTTGGGAACGACGAACTTGTTGGGTAATGGCCATGTTACTAAGGAGTAGCTCCTTAGTACCGCGGGAGCCGCTCCTACATCCATTTTGAGAGGCAGACATGATGAGTTGCTGTCAATATGATTGTTAATTTTAACTTTAAAATTGGATGTGAGAACTTTACAGATGGTCGGTAAACAAGTGCTCCGCCTATAATTTTTGGGTTCCGCAGTGCTACCTGATTTACGGAGCAGGTTGGTTACTCTAGTTGTTAGGAACTGAGGTAGCGAACCAGACTCAAGCGAGCGTGCAACCTTGAAAACCATTTGATCCAAAAAAGCGACAGGCACCAAACAGATACTGCGCCAGAATGAACACATGGCATCGTCATATACCTATCGATAAACCCACCTTTCATTGTTTTAGAAAGTGCGATTCTGGGTGTACCGTATATTTTCTGCATCAGGAAGTCGATGTGCTCCCTGACACGGGTCGTATAATCCTGTAGGTTGGTATTTGTACCTGAAAATACCCGCCTTACAAAGCGTATCACTCTAGGACGAGTATCACATTCCCTGAAGCAGATTAGTTTACCGATAAATGCTCTGGCCCCACCAATACGGTATTCAATCCTGCACTGCCAAGCTAGTAAGACTGGTTACGTTCGTCTAGCTCTGGAGTCATTGGTAATTTTGACATGAGTTGGATAGTCGTTGTACAGTACAGTTATACAAACTAATGAATGACACGAATCGTCACAAACGCCTACGTCAAAGCTACTGTCAAGTGTCAAACATTACATATAATGGAAAGTTTGACGTATGCGTGAATAAATGAACAACGTTGCCCAAAAACGTAAAACCGGTAAAATACCGGTTTTATATTTTTTTACCGGTAATTTTATAGTTACGAAAAAAGGTGAAAGGAGAAAAGGCGGTAAAAATGAAAACCGGTAAACCGGTAATGCATGCCCTACTTAGAAATAACTTTAACCCGAAGGAATCTAGAAGCGCGATATAACCGAATCATACTAATATTATAAATGGGAAAGTGTCATACTAATATTATAAATGGGAAAGTGAGTTTGTTTGTTTGTTTGTTCTGCTTTCACACTGTAACTACTGAACCGATTGCTTTGAAATTTTGTAGACGTAAAGTTAGAAATTCGGATTAAATGATAGGGTACTTCTTAACCCGGAAAAATTTGGTGTTCCCGAAGGAAATCTGAAAAGCACGATATAATCGAACTCCACGCGGGCGAAGCCGCGGGCGGAAAGCTAGTATCAAAATAAAACATCATATAAAATCACGTAAAGCGTCCCAGCGTGGCAATAAATGCAAACTTTCAATAATTATACACAAAATGACTAAAAATACTTCGTTGCACTCGAAGTACTTAGTGTTAACTTAGATACTTAGTGTAAACTTAGCTTGCGCTTCCCGCTCATCTATGAAGCTATACTTAGTTTCATAATTATTTTATATTGATCGTAGTTGCGTAATTATTTATGTTAATTTTAATTTATTATGATTACTTTAAATTACTTGGGAGGATTTTAAAACCTTAGTTTATTCTAAAATCACACTTGGAAGTACACTTCCGGTCTTTCGGCCATTAATTTATTAATTTTAGAATTATTGATGCAACTTCCGATTACCGCCAACTTTTATTATAAAATCCTATCGAGCATTAGTCTTCCCGCCCATCGGATATTTATTTATTGAATCAAGGATTGTTCAAATAAATAAATATAAACAACTTTCGATATTTTAGGTTAATTCAAATATCTGTACACAATTATTGACAATTACTATCGTTACTATTAACTTTTTCTTAATTTTATTCAATACCTGATAATTTCCGTTTCCGTTGTCTATTAGTTTTGTGACTATTCGTTAGTGTTTTGACTCAATGGTGTATAAATGCTACTGATGTCTGTACTGTTGATCATTAATTAAACAGACTTGTACTGGATCATACTACGTCGTTATTATTTTCCACGCTTCTGAAGCATGTCTTTACATTAGTATCCAAGGGTGCGCGGAGTAAAAAGTGACACAGCCTCCTCTCACGAGCGCTGGCGCGAGACTGCCGGCCACCCGCGCCCGCGTCCCGCATAGAGCCCCTCTGAACCTCGTAAGGCGCAAACTCGTACGGACACTCATTTTTATTACTTTTCTTATTAAATATTTCATCAATTTTAAAATAGAACTATGATTCTATAGTTCTTACAGGTACACGTTACTGCGAGTAAGAATATTTTAAAAAGTCTAAGCGCTTTAAGAGAAATATCGATTTAAAAGTTAAAAAACGCCGTGTAGAAATATTTTTTTTTTGACGTAAATATAGGCCGTATAGAAAATAATAAACAATGAATATGTTGTGCTTGAATCTATGATTATAATATATTTTTTTCAAAATTTTTGATCCAGGCATTCTGGAGTAATAAACTTTGAATGATGAGCGTTTTTTGCCGTTCGAGGGTATCTATCGCCTTAAGTGTTTCAATTCTTCGGGCTATGTCAGTTACTCTCTAGTTCGAGTACTCCAATACGTAAATAACGCAATGAATGTTGTTCAACTGTCAAAATGAAAGCCATTGCTACCGTTAGAGTGTTACGTAATCACCCATCACAGTGCTGGACTGAATATCTACTTAGCAGTTGCACTACTTACCTACTGATATAGTTACAGTCAGCAATAAAAGTCGATTAAAAGTTTAGTTTTCGAAATATTAATTCTTAAGTACCTACTGAACAAAATATTTTACTAAAGTCGAAATCGGAGTGACGTAGGTATAATGAAATAACAGCGCTCCAATTTTTTCGCTAACATATTTAAATATCAGGTTCTAATATGCTATGCTGACTGTGCCAACGAGGTAGGAAGCAGAACCAAGTACAACAACGTTTCTAAATTGAAGAGTACAACTGTAACGGAGCATAACAACTACAGTATCTGCAGGGTAATTACGTTACACACTATCAGTAGCAATGTGCTTCATTTTGACAATTCAACAACATTCATTGCGTTATCTACGTTGTTGAGCGGATACATTTTCGAACATATGGAGCAATGGATTAGCAATATGCTTCGAAATTATTCCTACAGATAGTAATAGTGTGTTAAGCAATTAGGGTGCTTGTATTACGTTTAGTCAATTATGTCACGTGCTTTTTGTTTACTTTTTAAGTTTTTTAGTATAATTTTATATTTTGATTAATATTTCTGAGCCCAATAAATTTACATGTATTGTCTTTGATTCTGTTAGACGCTATCGATAAAATCAGAAAACTTACCGGTGAATAAAAAAAATAAATTTATAATACCTCGGGGAGGCCCGATGGCCGACGATCAGCGAAGGAACTATCAAGAAGGACACGTTACACGAATGCACATTGATGGAGATGGGGGCAAAGGCACTCGTTGGATGTCAGACGGTGGTCACAGTGGACACGCCATCGAGGTAGACTACGGGGAAGGTGGTGTGAAAACGTTTTGCAGGGCCATTATGCCCAGAGATCGCACAAGACACGGAGGTTTGGAAGTAAATAAGGAAGACTGTTACACAGCAGTGGGACACGGTAGTTTCTGAGGCCAAGTTTTCACCTAATTAGATAACTGGCAATTTTTATATGTATTAAAAGTCATATAAGTAGCAGAGGTGTTAAAGGCTTGAGGCGCATATTTTTTAAATTGATGGAACGGGCTTCTGTTTCTACGGTAATTAATGTTCCTAATAGAACCGTGCGGGTTTGATTGTGAAAGGTGTTTGGCTAATGAGTTGAAATGGTTTTATTAATTATTATCTCATCAATATAAAAAATAATTATAGACATAAACAAAGAATAAAAAAATAATACGCTGTAAGAAACTAATAAGAATCAATCGCTTACCTACATAATGAAATGGAACGCAGTCTAGCCAGCGTTTTTTTTCCTGGAATCAATACAGGGGGGGCACACTTAGTACTTCATCAATTTTTACAGTCGACAGCGACACCTGAACTCTTGCGAGTGAACAATTTGGCAGCCATCTTGTCCCTAGGGTCAAATAAAGGTCAATGACAATGCCATATTTTTTCATTTTAATTTCATGAAAGAAGTAAGATGGCGGATAGAGAATCAAACAATTTTATTTTATTTAGACTTGTGTTGAATTAATGTAACAAGTGCACGTGTTAATGCCAAAATTGTGGTGTCTCTTCATGACGACAGGATGCAGATGGATAAATTACCATGGTTATGTGTTATTACAAAATAATAGGTATACTTATAAGTAATCCATACAAACTTTCAACCCCAAACTTCGAGCAACACAGGGAAGGGAGTAGCCTTACCGTCTGTTCTCCGTACAAATTTTTCTGGCATATTTTGCGGGGGGAGTCAAGCACACAAGTGCAATTACTACTACATCTGCACACATAAGCACGCTTGTCATGACGACACACAAACATGGAAAATAAAACAACACATCAACAAAATCTGCACATCGCCATCTGTTTCTTTGTACAGATGAGACACTACCTACACATCGACACTTTTTTAATGGCCGATTTTATTGCTTTTTTAGTGTAGTTCCAAATGTCGATACAGCAATATCGATACATTACTAAATGAGGCGCAAGGAATAAAATGTAAGGAACTGAAACATTAGACTAGTATTAAATTTCTTTATTAGGTAGACGAACGATAGAGTTAGTGGCTAATAACAGATTAAAACAGGATTTATTTATAGTCAATTACGGTACAACACCAATTACATGGTTAACATTTAAATATTTTAAAAAGTTTAAAAATAATATTAATAAAAATCAGATAGCCGGAAATGAGTGGAGCAAATTACACTTGTCCTCTTGGGATCCCAGGTTTGCTTATTATTGCAAAAATTCCATACATTCTTCAATTCAGGATTTTTAGGAAAGCTGTAACATAAATAGTTTTGACTAGAAATTACAACATGAAAATTAAAATATTATCGTAATATCCATCAAAGATATCGGTAACCGTTTGATCAGAGGCACAGATTTTGAAGCAGTTTAGCCTACACTTTTAATTATTATAATTTCCAATACAGGGCTTCTGTCAAATACATATATTTTATTTTATTAATCCAATTATAATCCAAAGTGGCGTTGTAAAGTATAACTTTACAACGCCACTTTGATCTTGTAACATGATACACAATAATAATAAAATATCTCATATAAAAACCTGATAACATTTTGTTAAACCGCATGTATCGCATTAAAATTATCGACACATTATTATGTGTATGAGGTAACATCACTACGTTGTCTATTGGCGGCGAGAAATCGGATTTGTTGCTCAACTGAT
The DNA here is from genome assembly GCA_017933935.1 of Sesamia nonagrioides. Classification (NCBI taxonomy): domain Eukaryota; kingdom Metazoa; phylum Arthropoda; class Insecta; order Lepidoptera; family Noctuidae; genus Sesamia; species Sesamia nonagrioides. The sequence continues at coordinate 432,981 of JADWQK010000099.1, forward strand.
CCGAAATTTGTACCGAGAGAGCTAGAGCGTGCGGACTTGATGTTGATAAACAAATCCGACGATTACGATTGCACAAAATATCAGATTTTGGTGTTAAATGATAATGAGTCACAATAATATGTAAAGATTTACTTACATATGAAACGTAACACCATCTTTTTGTAAATTTGAAGTAGCAGAGCTCTTTTTACAACAGAAAACAGAGCAATTCGGTATTTTGATGACAGCAGCGTTCACTCGCGCGACTCGACTCGGTCTAGTTTGAAGTCAAAGCGCAACTAGTTTTGTTACTTGTGGTAGCTTACTTGGGCTTGTACTTCGACAGAGGGGAAACGTTGCGTATGCCCACTCCCTTCCCTGTGTTGCTCGAAGACCCCAAACTGTTAATTTGTGACACTTTCGGCTAATTTGTAATATTATTTCTGTGTGTGTCAGCTGTGAAGTTTCCACTCATAAAATAAATGAATTACTGAATACTTTTTTTTATTCATCTGAAAACCCAGACCTTTAATATACATAGCTACGTACGCATAGGTACGTAGCAATAATATACATAGCTACATATGCATAGGTATGTAGCTATAGTATACATAGCTACATATGCATAGCTACCTATATCACTCACTAGTAGTTGTTCACGCACAAAATGTAAGGGGGCAGCACTTTCCATACATGCAAATTTTACCACAGAGTTGTCACTCTTTATTATATACTTATTATACTCTTTGAATCAATATGGCGTTAGTAAACGTCAAATGAAGTGTGGTGTTGTGGTCCGTGGCGTTTATAATTATTTAGAATTTTCCTAAACCATGGCTGGTTTTACGGAAAACGCGTTAGTTCGTAAGCTCCAAGAATTGAATTCGAGTCAGCAAAGTATTCAAACGCTTTCCTTGTGGCTGATCCATCACAGAAAACATCATGCCGTAGTTGTAAAAACCTGGTTCAAAGAAATGCTAAAAGGTAACCTACAATATTTTCTTATAAGCGCAGTATAATGTGTAAATCAATAGTTATTCATTTACTTAAACTAAAATTGTTCAGGAATGAGGAAAGCTTTTTTTTCTACAATGGTTTCTACGGTCATTATTTCACCAATTAATTTCTCACTTTTGTTCGTTTCAATTTTACGAACATAGAATAATCTAGTAGTTTAAATGCTATTTATGATGCTAAACACTACCACAATCATATTTTTTTTAGTTTTAAACGACGTATAATCAACATACGTTGACCATATAACAAAAAGCACCCACCTATCAATTGGTTTGGTAGTGTACTGATAACAAAATATACATTTAGCATTTGAGCTTCTAGTATTGGAATGTTCTATCTGGATCCCAATGAAATAAAATCAAAAGTTCTGATTTTAAACAACTAATGCAAATATAATATCAATTTTGTATTTTTAGCACAAGTTGCCCCACTACAGGCCAATGGCCTACCTGTCTTCTTTCCTCTACAATCTGTGTTGAGTGTAGACCTCTCTCATCTGTAGGCATTATGCTTGTATACATATTTGTGGTTGTAAATCCTTTGCAATTTAATAAATTATCTTCATCCCAATGACAATCTGTGAACAAGTGCAACAGAAGGTTGCTAGCTAGTTTTGTCTATTAGTATTTTTACATCTCATTATAAAATAGCTACCTGTGGATATTCCACGCCTGTAGATTTCAGTTGATTTGATTATTTGTTAATTGGAAGCAGTGGTAGCCTAATTGTAATGCAGCTATAGCTTATGGATTGTAGGTTCCAACCAAGACAGTCTTATTACTTCATCATGAACCTTTTTATCGTCCCACTGCTGGGCACAGGTCTTCTCTCATACAGAGAAGGATTGAGCTTAATCACCACGCTTGCTCAATGTGGGTTAGCGTTTCCTTAAGATGTTTTCCTTCACCTTCAGTCATTGGTGTACTTAGAAAGTACATATAACTTTAGAAAAGTTGCATTGGTACTTGCCTGACCTGGAATCGGAACGCTGGTGGTTTAACCACTAGGCCACCACAACTTCACCAACCAAGACAGTCTTATTCTTCTTCTTCTTCAGCCTATAGATGTCCACTGCTGGACATAGGCCTCCCCCAAGGCTTTCCACGCTGACCGGTCTTGTGCTGCCTGCATCCATCAGCTTCCCGCGACCTTCTCCAGGTCATCGGTCCACCTTGACAGTCATATTACTATGAAGGAAAATACATATGAAGGAAAAAATTGTGAGGAAACCGGCATGTTCTAGAACCAACTTTTTAAAGACATCACGTCTAGCAACCCACCCTGGGCCCTCACACTAGATTGTGGCTCATTATGTATCTCTGACAAGAAGCCTGTATGCAGTGGGAACATTTTCAGCTGATTATGAGTTTTTTTTTTCTAATAAGGATTAGGTATGCTAATAGAAACTAAATATTTTTTTTTTTTTATGTATTATAAACTAGCGCTTGACCACAATCCTGCCTGATGGTAAGCAGTGACGCAATCATTGATGGTAAAGCGCACTAATTTATGAAGAGCCTATTCACTCTAGCCTTGAAGACACTCAAATTGTAGTCCGACGGAAACACCGCCGCTGGCAAATTGTTCCAGTCCCTCGATGTACACGGTATAAAGGAGGAGGCGAAACGCTTCGTCCGATCGTAGTGGTGTTAACAACGTAAGGGTGGAAAATAGCCGTACGACGGGTCGTCTGATGGTGGAACGGAGATGGGGGAATTAAATCATATGCAGCTTTAGAATAAAACAGGCTCATTTTTATGTATTTTTCCATACTATCATCATCATATTAATCATATCATTATATAGTCTCACATAAAGACCCCATCTGATAATAGGCTAGAAAGCTGATTGCAGATAAGATCTGATAGACACACAAAAATAAATCAATCCATTATTTACCATTAGTCACGCTGGATAGACAAGAGACTTGCCGCCATTCCAAAAAAAAATTAGGCTGCTCAAGAATAAATAATAATTTTAAAGAAGATACTCAAGTTGTTCTCCAAGTTGGGCAAAACATACAAATGTTGCTTTATGTTTTTTTTTTCCTTACAGCCAAAGACAGCAAGCAGCTTACATTCATGTACCTTGCTAATGATGTTATACAGAACAGTAAAAAGAAGGGTCCGGAGTATGGGAAGGAATTCGGAGAAGTTCTAGGGGAATCTTTCAAGCACATGGCGAAGACTGGTATAAATTCTAAGACTAAACACTCATTGCACAGAATACTCAATATCTGGGAAGAGAGGGGGGTGTATGACTCGCAGAAGATACAGGAATTCAAGGAGGCTGGTGAGTTTGTCGTAGTCTTATATAGTTGAAATTTAAATATAGCTTCTATACAGGTCAAATTTTTAGCATGAATGATGGGTGGGCTGTATACAACGTAAATGGAAGTGACAAGGGACAATGGTTTTGTTGATGTTTTTTGTTAGTTATTCTGTAAAAAATTGTTCTTTCATACATTTTAAGGTTGTCTGTGAAAGATCACTCTTAGCGATAAGAGAACACCCATTGTGTCACCATTTGTAAAAATTTTATATTTATGTTCTGTAGTCTATATGGTACATAATAAAGTGTATTCTATTCTATTCTAGGTATTTTCTAAAACTGCCAGTTATTTTTTGATAACCAACAAAAAAGTTCTATTATCATATGCTGAATTCATGGTTTAAGTTTGTGTGTTGATGCCTGCATGCAAGACCGGGTGATGATTATCTTGTAATAATAAAACAACAATGGTATACCCAGAAACAGCTACACATCTAGCTTCCTGTTTCAGCGGAGCTCGCGTCGGTTATTCGTATAATCAAAAGCTTCTACTGGTAAAATTTGCAAATGCACATATACCAGAATTTACATGGGCGTACCCAGGGAGGGTGGGGGGCCGCCCCCCACGGAAACGTCGCAGAACATATGAACTTCCCTAATTACTAATCAAAGTATAAACAAGGACTTATACAGAATCATTTGCATCTATTTGAACTACACACTACACTACAAATACCTACTGCTTCATGTATATGTGCTTGTTTAGTTTCTAAAACAAAGTAGCAGGGATGATTCTTCCCTAATAATCTGACTTACCCTTAGCCCAGACTTGCCGACTTCAAGTTCTTATTGTCAATTTGCTACACATTGCAGTGGATCCCAACGACGCCATTCCTCCAAAGAAGGAGAGCAAGAAACGCAAGTCAGTTGACGTGGAGGTGGTGAGCAAAGAGCCAGAGAAGAAGGCGAAGATCGAGCATCGCGAGAAGCAGGAGCGCCGCCGCAGCGAGACTAAGGAGGTGGACGGGCATCTGGAGACGCACACCACGCTCAGCCCTAAGACGCCGCCCGGAGACCCCCCTGAGCCTGAGGAACTTATCAAGGTAATATATAGATTTTTTTTTAATGGGTGGGTGGCACCAATTTGTTTTGTGTGTTCAAATTACTGTGCTGTTAGATGTTGTTTGTTGATCAAAATTCAATCCGCGGGAATCAAATAATTAATTAATTTTAATCAGTTAGGTAAAGCATAGCTCAAGGAGGGGGCATGCAGTATGTGCGTCTGCGGTCGTGGTATCGGGCGCACTTGGCGATTTCGCCCGCTAGGGATGGCGGGCTGATACCAAACGGGGGTGCGGCGGATGTAGTAGTATCTCCGGGGCCCCCGACCCATGGTACTCGAAGGAATAGTGGGGTAGGAGTCCGCCATAATATAAGGATTTGCTCTAAATCATATAATTTTCACGAAATAATCTTATTCTCAAAATTTGTGCATTGCAACTGCCAAGGAGTAAAAGAGTCGTGGAGCGAGGCCCTCCTCGCTCGTCGGACTTGAAAGGTTTTTCCATTTATTTATTTTAGCCATCAAGACCCATATAAACGTACAATACTACTACTACATAAAAACTTAAATAATACATTTAACTGCAATGCTAATGAACACGAAGTGTCGCCGTCGTGTTTCGCTGACTGTGTACCATGCTAGGCTACCATGAGTTTTCATTACGAAACTCGATCGTCGATATCGACCGCGTTTGGCGCTCTCATTGGTTGAGAGTTCTTACAACCTTGAAGCGGGCCAATCGATAAGTCAAACCCTGTCGATATCGACGACGCCAGAGCTCTTCTTTAAGGAACTTCTCTAGTTGATGTGTCGGAACGCGCACCACGAACGACTTGAAATTCGTGTCGTGACGTGACTCCAACCTCTCGACCCCCAAAGTATAGCTGGTCTTGACGCGCAGGTACTCCACGACATCTTCAACCTTCGTGGAGTGGTGTAGTCTGGACACACAGCGGCGCCGTCGGTACTACTAGACGCAGTAGCATGTTGGGTCCTGCCAGAGTAGTACCGCATTGGTTCCGACAAGGAGGCTTCTTCTTCCTTTCCTCCACCTTGATGAAACCAAATTTATCAAAACCCGTTTTGATTTTGACAGGCTCCGTTTATCCTCTTGTTTTGTCCGCTAATTTTGCCTGCGAGTTTTGTGGCTCAATAGGCTTTTTAGCGGCTACAATTGCTGCGTAGACTCGTTTGGGGGTCGCCGAACCTACACAAGTCATCGTCTCTACCTGGGGTGAGGCAACGACGGCGATAAAGATGCGAGTTGCACCATTCCATTACGAGACGACGCGGTTTGATAGTTGATCGATCATTATAAAGGAGATGTTTCATTTTGGGCCACCATTATGTACACTATACATAATGGATACACCATGGTGATAATGGTGTATATACAATATGTATAGACAAAAAGGAAAAAAATAAAAGATTTTCATAAAAATACTACTAAATTAATTTGAATAAAAATACAAGTATATATCCACTCAAGAGTCCGGGCCAACTAAGTTGCCTAAAAAAAATTCCAGTTAAGCGTTCAGGCAACCATGGTGTCCTCACCAACATGTATACTTTAAATGAGTTTTTATTTATGATATGTTGAACTTCCCAAAACAGTGCCCCACCTGACTGAATATAATTAATTATTTGAAACGTTTTTTTATAGTGAGATAACCCTTTATTAAGGTAGCCATGACAGTGGTTATGACGTTTGATTGGCGACTTTGACAGTTCTATTTTCCCGATGTGTTCGGGTCGAGTGTTGATTTGAGTTGTGTTTATTTAATGGGCCGTAGCCGTCGGAATTCATGTTTTGTTTTTTTCGCAGCCATATGATAGATAATATAGATACGATAGCGTTAGATTTATGACACGTCAATCAAATGTCACTGTCAAAATCATATTTCGCTTATTGCTGACCACCATATTTATTAGTAGTTGTGTTGCACTCCTTGGCCGAGTTAAATTGAATGTGTATAAAGACTAAGCCAAAATATAGGAAATTAAGAATAAAAACATTTAACTATAGCATAACTATACCTAGCATTAAGTGTACAATGTGCTGGCCCATGCTCCATACATTTCTGCAACATCTCCTTTAGCAGATTATGCACTTTTAACAGTATGACAATGGAATCGTGTTGGAACGACAAATTTATAAAAATAGCAGATTAAGGCCCTAGATATTTTTCAAACGCTCTAGTTTATTTAAAAGCTCCTCTGTGGCGTCCAAAATATTTTGATTTTTTTTTTGTTTAAATACTAAGTTCCCCTTTGATTTGTCTCATAAAGTATTAGAAGCAGCTGATTTATTTAAAGTTTTTGTTATTTCCTATTTTAAGTACTGTACATGAATAACAAATTAAAATAATGACGTCTATTGAATTTTAAGTGGTGATTAATGCCATAATTATTTCTCTGCCTATTATATACCTTATTATATGCCTATTATATGGTCATATTAACAGTCTTAAACACCCATAACCTTAATAAGAGAAATAATTATGGCATTAATCACCACTTAAAATTAATTTGTTTGATAATCGATTAATTATAAAAATGGATACAGAAATATTGACAAGGTTGTTTTTATTTACAGTCTCTACTAGAGCTGGAGGCCAGTGCCTCGAGCGACGAGGCAGTAAGGGAGAGGATTGCCTCTCTCCCACCGGAAGTATCCGAAGTGCAATTATTGTCTAAGTTAGAAGGTAAAACGCCACCCTATCACCGTATCAACTTTGTATCTAAACTTTTTGCAAGACTGTGCTCTTTTTCATACGATTTAGCTGTTGGATAGCCGATGCCGGTCCGGGTCATGCCGGTGTGGCAGTGCTTAGAAAAGTATGCAAGCTTGGCTTAACAGTTAGTACTGCTGGATATCAGTATGCTAACATTATAAACGTATGAAGAGGGGTAACGTGCTTGTCCAATTTCCCGAAATAAAACTGTGAAAAACTAAAATAAATTCTAATATTGTGTGCTTGTTTCATTTCGCTCATTGACATAAAAGTTAACATTCTGTTAAGTTAACATTTTTGTTTTTCATGGTTTGTATTTAAAGACATTATGTTGTTTTTGGAGTATATTGTTGTCGCATTCAAAAATTAAATAATCTATATTAATTTGTTTTATTAGATTATTTGTAAGCATTGACTGTGTTATTATTGAGAGTATAATAAACAGAAGATTAAGTTAAGATTGATTTTATGTGATACATACTATTGTAAAACTACAACTATATAAATAAAGAATATTGATGACATGCTCTGTGTATTTCACTTATTCACTGATATGCCCAAATTGGTTCATAACTTACAAATTAACTAATCTTTCTAACAGATTTGTGAAAAGATTTGTCATTGTTTACCTTACTTTGATTTCTCCTTACATGATTTTTGAAGCACAATACTCTTTTAAAACAAAGTTATCCTTTGGAAAACTTTGCTTCAGTATTGCGTTTATTGGAAATTAATCTTGTGTTCATAGTAGACTCGCCACTGTGTAGCAAAACACAGTCAATGCAGATAACTATTGAATTCGTTCATAAATATACAAGTTTTTTTTGTATCCAACCTTAGGGCTGGTTTTTGATCCATATTTAAAATCGACCAATAATTGTTAAAAATCGTCACTATTGGTTAAATTTTAGCAAACTATGTTTCTTCTTTAATTTTTAGTTTATGTAACAATCTAATATATTCAATAATTTATTGCATTCCATAATGTGTACATTATAGTTGGTGTATTAAAATATAGAAGCAATTATGGACCCTGTCAGGCACAGCAAATTATTAGGCTTTTTTTTTAAATATCTTATGGTCAAATAATTAATTGTTAGTAAATAAAATGACAAATACGTTTTTACAAAGATGTAACCAACAGTTATGTACTATAATTAACATTTTATTTTATACAAAACTGCCCCAGACTAGGAATTACTTCAGTGTTCATTCAGTACCATGAATTTTCATTACGAGACCAGATCGTCGATATCGAGCGCGTTTAGCGCTCTCATTGGTTGAGAGTTCTTACAACATTGAAGCGGGCCAATCGATGAGTTAAACGCGCTCGATATCGACGATCGAGTCTCGTAATGAAAACTCATGGTAGCCACACTGTATCCTGGGTGCGTTTTTACAAACATTTAAATTCATATACACAAACAACCAGACCCGGAACAAGTACCTGGTTGCAACTAACAATTGGTTCAGTTTATTTGTTGTTTATTTTTTAGTACGGATTTAGTTAACTACGGATCATGAAACCGCCCCATAGTAATATTGTAATTAATTATTGTCCTGCCATTACAATTTTCCAATATATATTTTCACTGCAATACGCCCTTTTTTACGACACCATAAAGGTCATTCTAAAGTTTAGTTACAAACAGAATGTAAAAAATGAGTAATTGTGAAAACAACTGAATTTAATCTTATACAACGTTATTTTTTGTTTATGCGAGACCTGAATATAGTTTGTTCAGAATAAGCTACTGAATCGATTCCAATCATTTTTACACCATGTTATATTTTTTACCAAATATTAAGCGCCTCACGCTTTTTAAAAGATTATTTTTAACTTTTTAGGTTGATATTTTTTAAAAGCATATTTTTTTAGTATTTTAAACTATATTTATTAACGTATACTAGTGCTTGACCTCGATCCCGCCTGATAGTAAACATATAGATAAGGCGGGCTCCCTAGGTAAAGCACACTAGTTTATTAATCTATAATAATAATCAAAATACATTTAGAAATTGTTGCAGAGTGGTTACCGAGCCGTTACCATAGATTATAGTGCTTGCGGGTGCGCCACAGCTGACGCCAGAGGTCAACGCCCCGCGCTCCTTACCATATATTGTTTGTTTTTTATTATATCTTTTTGAAATTTTGTACATAGATTCTTTACTTAAAAATACTGGACACGTGTTTCGTATAAACAAAAAATATGGTTGTATAAAGTACATTATTTCTTTAACGTCAATTGGAAACAAGCATTTGAATAGATTTCAAGCATGTAATGGCAACCTTCTTCTTCTAGACAAAGAGTCTGCGATGAGTCTGAGTGCGGTGGTGAACTCTGCAGTGGACCTGCTGGCGGAGTACAACCTGAGGCTGAGTGAGGAGTTGGAGAAGAGACGCAAGGTAGCCGCCATGCTGAGGGACTTTGCGCAGGCTCATCGAGACCTGGCTAAACAGGCTGAGGCTAGGCTAGAGGTAATGTAATGAAAACTTTTCATTATTAAATTTCAGAGCAGCCGCATTAATTTACTGTTAGGCACAAAGGATGGGTTGAAAAGAGCCATTTTCCGCCCATGATACACTCGAAAAAAAGTTTCGGACTCCGGCAATTTTTAAATGTATTTATAAACTTGAAGATGTGTATTTTCTTATAATGTAAGATTGTCGTGATAAATAAAATAGTAAGTCAAAGAAATTATTTCCCAAAAAGACAGTGTTTTGTGTTTTTCATATTTTTTTTTAGTTTTTGAAATATTGTATTAAGAAGCGTTTCATGAACCAAAGTGAATACTCATAAAAAAGCATATGAAGAGTAGTATCATAAGCAGTCAAAATTAATATGGTTCATGTAAGCAGAAAAAAACCGGCATTACAAGAACAAAAAATATTATATTTTAAGTAAAAGTTTTCTATTCCCGCCTTTTTTTCATATTTTTAAAAAAAATATTTTTTCAAGAACGAAATTGAGCTTCGCCGTTCAATATTTAAAATTTAAGACTATTTATTGTACTCATACGAAGACAAGGCTGAATAGCGAAGCGACCTTTTTATCACTGGGCTGAATGCATGATGTCTATTCCCAGTATGATGGTTAGATGTACGCGTACTTGTTGAAAGAGTGAAGAGTTTTTTTTTTTAAATTACTTACTGCCCTAGGGTTTTTCTAGCTATATTATTATCCTAGACCACTAATTGGTCAGCAACAAGCCCCAATTGGGGGGTAATAAGGACCTACTTACCTAATATGAGAGATGTAAAGAAATCTTACAATATTTAAAACAAAACTGCAGAGTCCATTAATGATAGTTATTTTTTGTGGAGGCATGTTTTCTGTCTATTGTCCATGACATAATTACAAAATAAATTAGCTAGCGAAACTCGACAAACTTGGGTATAGGATATCAATTTGGGTCAGTTCCCCGTATTTTTCTTAGTTTAAATCTGACAAGTTTTTGAGTTTGACTATCGCTGAAATGAGATAACGACTTGAATTTGAACGTATTTTAAGCACGAAACATGATCTTCAGATAAACGTATTTTTCATCAGAAACCACGCAAATTTTCAGGTAATTTTTTCATAAACATACGATGAAATACTACCTACTTATATCTTCATATTTATGTTCTGTAATTTATATGGTGTACAAAATAAACAGTATTCTATTGTATTTCTATTGTGGTTTAAGCAGACTCGATTATTAGACGTTCATTCAAGTTACACACTAGCTACTCCCGCTGTGGGCGTGTTAACTTTTACCGACCAAAACCCACCCGTTTGTCCCTCCATTTGCCTGTGCCAGAGGCCACAATATCTCTTTCGCCCGCGACCCTGGCAGACAACTGTCCTACTGGACCCCGTCACGATATGCTCACGATTTTTTAGAGGTACTAGTACCTGTAGCCTCATTTGTCATATTGCTTCAAAGGCCAAAATGAAAAGTCATTTATTCAAATTAGGCTGAGAATCAGCACGTTCCGAACGTCAATATTATACATAAGACAGTCCCCCCAAAAACCCATTCTCAGCCCGCCCTTCGCTACCTACTAGTACTTTCGCTGGGAAGAAGAAGTAGGGGAACAAACTCCCCAGCAGCACAGCTGTCTGTTCATATAGTTTATATACAAGGCTGTTTTCGAAGACATACTAAAAGGTCAAAAGCAAACCTATTTTATAAACAAACCGATTTTCTTATTCCAGGAATACAACATAAAACTGCAAAAGATCTACGCGGTGAAAGCGGAAGTTAAGTCCCACATAGAGAACTTGCCGGACGTGTCACGTTTACCGGATGTGACGGGCGGGCTGGCACCATTGCCGTCTGCCGGCGACCTGTTCAGTATCTGAAGATGAGAAGAGACGACACACGACTAAAGAAATGCACTTACAATGTCACGTATTGAATTTTAATAAGCTACCGGGGTAAACTTATTTTTTTACTGTCCAAGATGGGATACTTGTAGGTCTAATTAAACTATCTAGTGAAACTTTAAACAGTCACCAGTGAGACTATCACGAGTTTTCATTACGAAACTCGATCATACGCATCGACCGCGTTTGGCGCTCTCATTGGTTGAGAGTTCTTACAACCTTGAAGCGGGCCAATCGATGAGTCAAACGCGATGAACGCGATCGAGTCTTCGCAATGAAAACTTTTGATAGCCACACAAGTGTTTAGCTACATATGATGCACACTGATGGAAAAAAATCGATTCCTTTTTTTGGGGTCAACAACCGCTGTTAGCGTAGATAATTGATACTTACCACGTAACGGAGTTTCGCTAAGTAATTTAATGTTACCAAATATAAACGTTGTTTAGCATGCATGAATGCTAGCTTCATTTTCATCTCGGTTGTTTCCAAGTCAGATAATATATTACATTAGAGTCTAAAGTATTATTTTATGCAATAATATCTAATTGCTCAATATGTAGGTATCTATAGCCAAAATAGTCTTGGTATTCTTTGGAAGTCTCCAGATCAATTTCCCTCTGACGCAGCATCGTTGGTCGTGTTGCTTACTGCCATTTATTCTACGATTACTTGCATTGGGTAAACTTTGGCACGTTAAATGGAGATAGAGGGATGATAGTGGACAAAAATTAATATACTGTTCCACTGTAGCAATTAAAATATATTTTAGGGGAGAATATTTTTGTTGTAATAAAACTTTGGTCTAGTACTTGCGGAATTTGTTGAAGCTGGGAATGACAATAGGCAGAAAAACATAGACCAATGCCTTGAGAAGGTGACGGGTTAGACTGACGAGATGAAGCACTTGATATTTTGTAAAAATCTCACCATGAATAGTTAGTTGAAATGAGTTTAGAACGGGCTCGCGGCGTTCACTGTTGGACTTAGGCCTCCCGCGAGAATCTCCACGACGACCGGTCCTGCGCTTCCCGAGACCTTCACAGGCCATCAGTCCACCTTGTCGGGGGCCTACCCAAGCTGCGTCTTCCGGTGCGTTGTCGCCACTCGAGAACCCGTCGGCCATGTGAGTAGACTGTGAATAGTCTCAATCCCTTATCATTAGTTGAAATGACAGCTGACTCAACTCACTTCAACTAACTTTTCATGTTGGGATGATTACAGAATTGCGCTGCTGTGATAATAAAGGTATAAGAAATGTGGCTTAAAGTTAGTCATCCTCTATAGAAAAGGGAGGGGGGGGGGTTTGGGTCGTCTGACCGGATTTGTGTTGTTCCGCGGGTAACAACCCGACGATTAATGTCCGGACGTTGTATATGTGCTAATCGTGCGGTAAAATCTGTTTATGTCGTCTGACGCGAGTATGATTCGTTCGGATGTGGTAATGTGGATAATAACTTAGGCGAGGTCTATTATATGATTGATTGAAAGCTGTAAATCAAAAGTATATTATTGTAACAAATTTATTCTTTCCTAAAAGCCCTAGTGTAAAATTCGATACGTGTTTTCGGTAACGTCTAAGTGCATTTCAAGGTGAAATCAATGTTAACATTCAGATGGGATTCTAAGTAGGGTTGTAACGGAGCTTCGCCTCCGCTTCCGTTACTGCGGAAGTTTCGCAAGAAATCGTATCTTCGCTTCCGCCTCCGAATCCGCACAATTTTTGCGGAGTTATAACGGAGGTTTATTTACGTATTTATAAAATAAATAACTCGCAAGCTGCGACGCTCGACAACCGTCCGGCCGCGTTTGAGCGGGAAATGGCCAAGAATCAACTAGTGCGAGGCGGGAATGCGGCAAACACAATTTGTTTCTCCTTAATTTTCATTACAAGAAGGTAATATTTTTTTACCAAGTATACTACTATTAATGTACATATTTAACATAAAAATTTTGTTTTAATTAACCATAAATTTCAATGTTTTCTGTATGTACTTTCTTTCACCTCCGCCTCCGTTAACCTCCTCATCCGCGGAGGTGAGACTCGTCGCCTCCGCATCCGCCTCCGCTAACAAGCCTCCGTTACAACCCTAATTCTAAGTAGTCTCAAATGTCGTGTAACTTATTTTGCAACATTAGCTTAACTGAAACGTAGTGAGATATAGTCGTTGCGAGTCACGAGCGCGCGTGCCTTTTGATATTGACTTAGGGTTTAAATTGCAGTGGTTTACGCGCATTCATGAAATACACCCACCCACAATACTGAAGTGTATGGTCATGTATTTGCCGGGAATGATGTTCTTGCCGGACCATTAGATACAGTCTTTTCACAGTTGTATTACCTGTAGCAACCAAACAACGACTTTATTGTAACTACAATTAAGATCACAGACTTTGACAGACATGTCTGTAGTAGCAATCCAATTGCAACTTTATAACTACAGGAATAAAGGTTAATGATCAGTGGAACGACTGTAGCTATTATTTAATGATACTTGACATTAAGATTGACGGAATATCAACTTAGGTACGTATTTTGTACTATAAAACAAGACTAAAATATAGAATGTACTGAATTTTGATAGGTATGATACCAGACATATATTTTTACTCAAACTTAAAATACTGAATTTTATTGTTAGTGACATAATTGACACATTATTGGCTACCCACTATTGTAAAGATAATAATTAATAATAATTAATGCATTATCATACACTTCTTATAATTTAATTATAATCGAAGTTTGCCTTATTTTAAAGAGAATAATCGCCTTATCATTCGCATACAACATTATGGTATGTTATCGAAAATCCAATAAATCGATTATAGGCATCTCTTGTATGAAAATTGTTTTTATGTTACTTTTAGAAAGATTTGTATCACAAACCAAGTTGTCTTGGGCAAGCGTAGCAATCAAGGTTTGTGCCTTCTCTAAATGAGAAGAAGCCTATGCCTTGCAGCCGGACAATAATAATCCTTTTTTATCTTATCGATATTAATTCGGTCTTAAAAGACTCGATAATCGGTAAAATAAACGTTGTACGTAATGGTACATCTCTAAAGTATTGTTAGTCATGTGTCACAGATGATATTGTATTTTCATAAAACGAACACAAGGTGTGACCCATAGACATAAATGTGTATTGTACTAATGGTCATGCCGTACGCGTGAGTGAGAGAGATGGCCTATGCTTTCGGTCTAGCACTATCTCTTTCCTCATAGATGATTGATGATTTTGAGAGAGATACAGATAGACGAAACTTCGTTTCCTCTCTTTCTTTCGGAGTGCCACAAGTCTCACATCTAAGGCATGTCCATTAGTATATGTCAATGGTGTGAACTCTCAATATTTTAGTAACATTCAGCCATAAATTGAGTCGGTTAGTGTGTCCAATACCTTATTTTATTCAATTATTATGTTTGAAGTCGTTAGAGTTAGTCCACATTTCCATACTTTTATCTCATAATCTCTTCTTGGTGACCTCCATGTTGTATAATAATAATTAAGGTGTATATTATACAGATGGTAATTTGAGAGCCTGCAATTGCATCTGCCCTTAAATTATTATATTAGGTGTACACATAAGTTTCCGCCCTTTAACAAAAGATGTCCTTACTAAGAGGTTTCGTTGAAATTGTCACATGTAAAATGTGATATCGTAAGTTCGGACTTCTGGTAAAAACATTCACTTAGAGTATTAGTGAGTGAAAATGCCAAGTTTTATGCCTAATAAGCATCATTTGCGGGAATTTATGTTACTTCTTTAATTTGAAGAAATCTGCAGCTTCATCAATAACATCATAACAACGATTGCTTGTAAAAGCTTTTTTTTTTTTACATATTATAAACTAGCGCTTGACCGCAATCCTGCCTGATGGTAAGCAGTGACGCAATCGTTGATGGTAAAGCGCACTAGTTTATTAAGAGCCTATTCACTCTAGCCTTGAAGACACTCGAATTGTAGTCCGACGGAAACACCGCCGCTGGCAAATTAAGCTTATGAGCTTCACCATGACCACCACTTTATGAGAGAGAGCGTGTCATGAGTCGTTTCAAAAGTTTAGAAACTGTGAAGACAAAGAACGTAGGGAAGCATTATTGGAGGAAAATAGAAGGAAGAGAAAAAACGCGCACATCACTACTCCAGATATGACAAAATTATACACCTACATGATAATGCTCGTCTGCATGTTCAAAAAACGGCGGAAATTTATTTGTACACCCATTAGTATCTTTATCTTTCAAACCGACGCGCGCCATACTTTATTCATTATTCTTTCGGGCAGTATCAAGATCTTACACACGCTTATACATACAGAGTGTATCTGACATCGTAACGCAAACTTCGCGAAAAGGCTAGACCGCATGCCACTAATAAAATTATGATAGTCATTTATCTCGTTAATGAACGGTTACAGAATTAACAGTGTTTAAAAATAAGTGTCGGCTCGGCCTTTGAACGTTGCAAGCGTGCTGCCGTGCGGGTTTGTAGGTATGACGTGGATCCCTGATGTAAACTCTATTAAATCAGCTGATAAGATAGTTTTTCGAGTTTTGTTTTCATTGCGCTTTTTTGTGTAATTGGCGAATTAATTAATTTTTACTTTAAAACTTTATTGGGTTATAAAAGTATAGCAATTATGAAAGGTCTAAACTGAAAAAAACTACACATATATTTTTTTAAATCATGAAAAAGCCGACGAAAAATTCCACCACTGGGGGGTTCAGAATCACGTACTGGATCCATGGTACTCGTTTGTGCGTCGATGTCAGATACACCCTTTATGTATTCACAGCGTGTATACACTTGGTAAATCAAACAAGCAAGAAATGCGCCTGTCGCTTAGTTGGATAAAAATATTGTACCCTGCACACTATAGAATATTTTAAAAATGATTGTTCCATTTTATTTTGAAAATCTTATTTTCATTTGATTTGATGCTCTGATAAAACTTTCCTGCACATTTTACTTCATTTTAATATATGAAACCAGAACAGATTCTGGTTTCGATCTGTTTATTTAAAGTTTTCACTATACCATCGCCAAGCTCTATAAAGAATAGAGGTAAACAAACCAATTTAGGGTTATCACAACTCACGTTTTTGCAAATATCTTATTATTTACATGATTATTGCCCTTTACATGCTAACTAATTATTAACAATTCCTATTGCAGCATATTTAAATAGAATCACTAAAATAACATGCATAATAACTTGGTATTTCGAAAAACTATTACAAAGTCGACATTAATTTCACGTGATAATCATACAAAAAAAAATAAAAATGTATGAAATCCAGGTATTAAACACATTTTGTGAAGTTCAACCAATGGATAAAGTTTGGGCATTTGTTAATACAATTTTGCCTATTTTAATTACTTTCATATCAACTGCATGACACATGCATTGTAATGGTTTGAAGTATGGACTAAGTATAATATATATGTATCAAAAATTTATCCTATTATGAAATTAGCTTACCTGTGTGTCATATTTCATTCAAATCCGTTAAGCGTTCTATGTAAACCATAAATAAACTGTTTACATTAGTAGGAAGTACGAATAATCGTACTTCCTACTAATGTAAACAGTTATAATACTTAATAATACTAATAATACTTTTATGAAAATCATCTATCTAGAAAAGGTTGTTAACGTCTGTCTTTTCTCTCGTTGCCTAGCAACGGTTTGTTTACCTCCATTCTTTATTGAATTTGGCTTTTATATAGATAAGTAGTAATCAATATGAAACGTATTATATTGGCATAAAGTACACAGGTATCAATAAATTGATTAAATTACTAGCAATTAATATAATTTACTCAGAAAGGTGTTTATTGTAGATACACAACATACTTTTTCAGTGACTAGTCTAAAGATTATTTTTATAAATGTTTGTATACACGATAAATTTACGTTTCGTTACGTTTGGTTCAAGAAAAAAAAATCCTTTTGATTGGTCATTGAAAAAGAATCCTGTATTCTTATTATGAGTGCTTTTGGTTATTAAAATTCACGTAAAAACGTGGTTATTTCACACTTTGTAAACCAAATAATAGCGTATTTTGGTGCGATTGTTTAATTTATTTAGCTACACCGAATCCACTATGTATAGCTAGATATTAAATGAATTATAGATTTTGTTATATTAACAATCTTGATCTTTTATTGTTTATTTAAACCCCTCTTACCCAGATGTGGCGGCTCACCACCAGCTCTTATAGCAGGGCATAAGTTCAACAGTGTACAGTGTTCAACAGCACCATGAGTTTTCATTACGAAGACTCGATCATCGATATCGACCGAGTTTGATTCATCAATTGGCCCGCTTCAAGGTTGTAAGAACTCTCAACCAATCAGAGCGCCAAACGCGGTTGAGGCTTATGATCGAGTCTCGTAATACTCTTAAAACTCATGGTAGCCACACTGTGTCGTTTTTCTGTACTTAATAGTCTTAGAACAAAGAAGCAGTACAGTTCATGCCTGCAATAAGATTGGTAGTAAGGTGGATTAGGTCTGGCTCTCATTAGGCAAGGAAAAGGATTCCACATGCAAGAAACTATGCCTGGGAATTCTGCAACGTTCTTATGGATGACGAGGCGTCCTTAAGCATGCCAAGCTACCTCAGAGTTTTGCCTCGGCTTACAGCTACGACAGCGTAGCGAAGGATCCCCAAGAATCCTCAAAGCTGCAATTCAGTAGCCTCAAGCATATCAAAGCGGCATTTTTGTTGCTACTATCCTATGATAGTAGACATAAAGTACAAATTTAAATGTTATACTTAGGTATATCATGGAAATTTCGCCTTGCATGGAAATTGCCTTGAAGTTAATGTATAATGCTTTTTATCACCTAAAATCCTCAGCCGTGCCGTTGGCGAAAATGGGCGCCAGGCTTTACTTTGACGTGTTAAATAAATCATGGATCCAGTGTCAGACAAAGATGGAGCTATACAGGCTTAATAGTGCTATCCCTTTTTACAACGGTTTAATGATGATTTTAACATGTCATGTCAGTAAAGTTAAGGTAACGAAGCGTGATGACCCAGTGGTTAAAACATCAGCCTCTCAAGTATGAGTGTGCGGGTTCGATTCCAGTACCAATTTTCTAAGTTAGGTATATGTACTTTCTAAGTATATCTTGGACACCAATGACTGATTACAAAGTGAAGAAAAACATCTTGAGGAAACCTGAACTTTGTCTGAAATTGCCAACCTGCATTGAGCAAGCGTGGTGATTACGCTCAATCCTTCTCTGTATGAGAGGAGACCTGTGTCCAGCAGTGGGACGATAAAAATGTTGATCATGTCAGTAAACACAAACACAGTATTTTAAACCTTGAAATGTATGTTCTTTCATGATTACGAAAAAGGTTTATGCAGTCACTGTCAACTTGGCAAATAGTTGTTATACTTCTTGGTTTGACACATGTTTGTCAAGAAACGTTTTTGATAAATATTAATTATTTATATATAATTTCGTTTTGGAAATGAGTGAAAGTGTGGTGAGTGCCTACGTTTTTATATGTATAAATATTTTGTAGTAAATGATGGCAATCAATAATGTTATTTTCTCTGTATTTCAGAGCACTCGTAAAACTTTGACCGACTCAGTAGACAGTGAATCTACAGAGAGTCCCCTGGTAATGCACGGTTTGATTACTTTATTTAGTGCTTATTTAATTTTTATATTTAATACTGCTTGTTGGTAGTTACAGTCAAGACCAAAAGTCGAGTTACAATCTCACAAAACTATGAAGTCTTACACAAGATTTGTGTTTCAAACAAAGCCATTATCGTTTGCGGTGATTTTAATATTAATTTATTAGAGAACTCTGGTTATTGTAATAAAATTAAGTCTATTTCAGTCCTACAATCTTGTAAACCTATTTTTGGAGCCCACAAGAATAACACCTACTTGTGCCACGTGCCTAGATAATATTTTTACAAACATAATACCAAGCCACAAAGAAGTTTTAAATTTACTTGATTCTGATCACTGCGGACAAAGGATTACTATTCCAAACCATAGTAAAAAAGTGGCCAAAAAGGATATCACTGTTAACCCCAAAACTGAAAGCCGCTTGGAGGTTTTTAGATTTGATCTCATCAATAAATTGCCAGTCTTATCCAGTGCTGTTAATGCTGATCCTAATCATCTCTATGACAATTTTTTTAATATATACTGTAAGCTATTTGATTCCACCTTTGTTCCCAAGACTATCTCTGTTAATAGTAAAGCATCTTTCTCTGATTGGGCTACCATCGGTATTCATAAAAGTAGAACTCGGCTTTATGAATTGTACAATGAGAGGATTTATATTAACACTGTTGAATTCAATTTATATGTTAGAAAATATTCAAAATTATTCAAACAAGTTTGTTATATGACCAAGTCACGTTACTTGAGTTCAAAGATAAAGAACAGTGGCAATGTAATTAAAACGACTTGGAAAATTATTAATAGTGAAACGGGAAGGTCCAGTGATAGAAATACTGACTATAGCCTGTCTATTAATGACAACATAATTAAATCAGACTCGCAAGTCTCTGAGGCATTTGAAATTTTTTTTCGGATATTCCTGTTTCAACTACTAAATCCCTAAACTCATCACCTTCTGTTGCGGAGTCTTTGCTTAAAGAAAATGTTAATGTTTGTGATTCGGAGTTTCATTTTGAACATGTTATCAGTAGAGATATAATTAAAATCTTTCACACTCTAAATGTAAAAAAGACTGCTGACCTATGGGGTCATTCGGTGGAAGTTGCTAAGTCTATTATTGATATTGTGGCACCCACTCTAGCTGTTATCTTTAATGCTTGTATTGACTGTGGAGAGTTTCCTGATCTCATGAAAAATAGTAAAATAATACCTTTGTTTAAATCTGGTAGTACATCAGACCCCACAAATTATAGACCTATTTCTGTACTACCTACCTTAGTAAAATTTTTGAGAAATTAATTTTAAACCAAATGCTAAATTTTTTTAATAAACATAAATTATTACATAGCAAACAGTTCGGTTTTACAAGGGGTCGTTCAACTACTGATGCCGGTGTTGAACTTCTAGGTCATATATATAATGCATGGGAGGATAAATGCGATGCCTTGGGCATCTTTTGTGATTTGTCCAAGGCATTCGATTGCGTTCTTCACGATACGTTAATCAGGAAACTCCGCCACTACGGGATCCGGAACTCTGCACTGGATCTTATTACATCTTACTTGAGTGGTAGGATTCAAAGCGTTGACGTTAATGGAAAAAGATCTTCCGGATCTTTAGTAACAATGGGAGTCCCACAGGGGTCAATTCTTGGTCCTTTTTTGTTTCTTATTTACATCAATGACCTGCCGTACCTAATAAAGGATAACCACGATATAGTGTTGTTTGCAGATGACACTTCACTTTTATTTAAACTGAAACGTCAGCAGCAGGTTACTGATGATGTAAATAGCGCGATCTCCAAAGTAGTCCATTGGTTTAATGTTAATAATTTACTCTTAAACGAGAAAAAAACCAAATGCATTAAGTTTACTCTACCTCACGTGAGGCAGGTGGAAACTAAAGTGTTGATAAAGGGCGAAGAATTGAAATCTGACGACAGCACAGTGTTCATGGGTATAACTCTGGATGCTAAGCTTCAATGGAGTTCACATATAGAAAAATTGTCAAAAAAGCTAAGTTCTGCTGCATACGCAGTTAGAACAATTCGTAATTTGACTGTTGTTGAGACGGCCCGTTTAGTGTACTTTGGCTATTTCCACAGCGTAATGTCGTACGGCATTCTGTTGTGGGGAAATGCCGCCGATATTCAAACAATATTTGTTTTGCAGAAACGAGCTGTTCGTGCAATTTATAAATTAAGTCCGAGACACTCTCTCAGAGAAAAATTTAAAGAGATTAATGTACTGACCGTGCCGTCTCAATATATTTATGAAAATCTTTTGTATGCTCATAAAAATATAAAATTGTTTAAAAAATACAGTGATGTCCATGATATAAATACTAGGAACAGGCACAAATTTATTGTACCTACAACAAGGCTCAAGAAAATAGGTGGCTCTTTCAGATGCCAATGTATACATTTTTACAATGGACTTCCAGAGGTGGTTCAAGATCTAAGCCTGAATAAATTCAAATCCTTCATTAAACGTAAGTTGTGTCAGAAAGCATTTTATAGTGTTGTTACGAATGGACCTTATGTCGATGGCATAAGGTTCAATATCGCGTGACATGCAGTGTGTCACTTTTAAGTCCTATTCCTCCAGATCTAGACATTTTCTAGGTACAATAATAAAACGCATTACTAGACTTAGGACGGCCTATCGAATGGTACAGGTCTCAACAGTTTTGTCAACAAAGTGTCGACATCGAAATTTCTAGAAACCCGTTTCCGGGAATTACCGTAGGTACTTCCGAGTGACCTCGAAGTTATGTGCTATTATTATTACGCCTAGAGGATTCTGGAATGTTCGATCAGCTGGCCTATATAAGCGCCGCGACGCCGACGCAGAGTCAGTCTACACTCGACTAGCGATACGAAAACAGCGACAGTTAAGAAGCGATCTTCGAGAATACCTACTGCGACAACTGCAACAAGAACTGTGAGTACTACGTGGAGTAACATCTGTACTGTTATTGTGTGTTTACAACACGGACTTCGTGGACGTAAGAGAAGACTTCGGTACGACATCAGCTACGTTCTACTTGTCATTGCCTACAATCGACTGTACCTTCGTTGCCAATAAACTTCGTAACCCTTAACCGGCGTTTAAGTACCCCTAGCCCGTAACAATTGGTGTCAGAAGCGGCATGCCGGTCACGCCAAGGGAAGACGAAAGAGTTCGCACGCGACGACAAGCAGCGATGGATTTGGCGCGTCAAGAGGAAGTATCACTTGGTGTCCCTGCACCCGTAGAAGATGCGGCCGTCGTAACACCGACGAATGTGAGTGCGCCTACTACCACCACCACTGCCGGAGCCAGCGGACCCGATTTTTCGGCGTTACTGGCTCACTTGACGGCGCAAATAAAGCTGAGTATAGAACAATCCCAGGCAGCAACCCAGGCTCAAATAAAACAATCCCAGGTGGAAACCCAAGCAAAAATAGATGAATCCCAGGCAAAATCCCAGCAACTAGTATTAGAACTAAATAAACAGTGGAAAGAAACCAAAGAAGAGGTTAATGAGCTTAAAATAAAAACAGCACAACAAGATGCCCGTATGGACCAGCAAGACATGCGTATAGACAAACAAGATGCGCGTATGGAGAAACTAGACAATACCATCATGGAGTGTGAGAAAGAAATACAGTTTCTCCATAAAACGGTGCAGAAAGGAGGCATTAAAGGTGTGGTACCTGTACCCAGTGCTTTGCCGACCTTCAAGGTACCTCATTTTGACGGAACAACATCATGGGTGGCCTTCCGTCTTCAATTTGAAAAGGTCGCAAAAGGCAACAATTGGTACGACGATCAAGCTGTAACCGCCCTTACGCTTGCTCTGCGTGGTGAGGCGGTACAAATCCTCGAAAATATTTCCGGCGACTGCAATACCCTAGCCTGTCTGTTAGAAGCGTTGGAGTCTAGATATGGAGAGAAACACCTGGAACATGTCTACAGGGCTCAACTCCGCGACCGCACACAGAAAAGCAGTGAGGGTTTGCAACAATGGGCATCGGAAATAGAACGTATTGTTCGGAGGGCGTATGCTTCAACGCCGGGAGTAATTGATGCTAGTACGGTGCAAGCTTTTACTGATGGAATTCGAGATGCGGAAGTCAGGGCTGCGGTTCGTCTGGGGCACCATCAGACTCTGAAGGCAGCCTTGACACACGCTCTGGAGGTGGAAGCAGTACGTCAAGACGGCCGACCACACCACCGTATTCGTGAGGTAACCGCACAAATGAAAGCCCGACAAGGGCCAACATGCTATGAGTGCGGTGAAAAAGGGCATATTCGGATCAATTGTCCCAGGAAGGCTAAGGGAAGAAGCACTTCTGGGACACAGGTGGAAGCCGAGGATTTAAACTAGGAACAGCCAGGGCTATGGGGCGAGTACTGGCTGGTCGACATGTAGCCCCCATTATAACAGTATCACAAGTGGGTGACGGAAACAGTCTCATTATAGAAGGAGAACTGAATGGTAAATCCTGCAGTTTCACATTGGATACTGGTGCATCAAGAACCATTGCACGACCGGAGCTATTTCCTCGGACCATAGTATGGAAAAGAGGATCTTCACAATGCCGATTACAAACCGCCACTGGCCAACCAGTACTCGTCCTTGGTGAAACGAACGTGACTTTGAAAATGGGTGATAAGACATTCACGCACCCTGTTTTAGTAGCGAATATTACAGATGATTGCATAATAGGACTGGACTTTTTGAAGAAACAGCAGTGCGTCCTTAATGTAGCAAAAGGAGTATTGAGTTTTCCAGAACAAGAAGTATTTCTTCAAGGTGGAAAACAGGGGTCAGTGTACTGTGTAAAGAGAACGATATTACCACCAAGATCAGAAACCTTAGTAGATATTAGATTATCACCAATAGGATGCCGTAAACGTTGCATTTTAATAAAAGATTCTGGAGATCACCCAGACTGGATAACAGCAAGGACACTGATGATGATTTCCGATAAACCAAAAGTACGCATTATCAACGTTAGTAACAAGGAAATAATTCTTGAAAAGAATTGCATCGTGGGTGTGTGCGACCATGTAGCATCATTGCGAAAAACAGAGGCGCACGAAAAGGAACGTGATAAGAAGTGGCAGGAACATGTATCGACACTACTCGAAAATTGTAAGGGCAATTTAAACAAGTTCGAAAGTCACAAAGTTAAGCAACTGTTGCATAACTTCCATGACATCTTCTCTAAGACCGACAGTGACGTGGGAAGGACCGGGCTCGTCAAACAGCATATAGATACGGGCGATACACAGCCGATAAGACAGAGACCACGTCGTATCCCCTTTGCAAGAGAACAGGAAGTGTCGGAAATGTTAAGAAATATGGAGAAAAATCGGATTATCGAAGCGTCTACCAGCCCTTGGTCATCTCCAGTTGTCCTAGTCAAGAAAAAGGATGGCAGTACAAGGTTTTGCGTTGACTACAGGATGTTGAATGATGCCACGAAAAAGGACAGTTATCCCCTGCCACGTATAGATGACACTTTGGACTTGCTAAGTGGCATGAAATGGTTCTCCACAGTTGACCTCAAAAGTGGATACTGGCAGGTGGAAATCTGTCAGCAGGATAAAGAAAAGACCGCCTTCTCCTCTGGTCCTGGGAACGGTCTCTGGCAATTCAATGTCATGCCTTTTGGACTGTGCAACGCTCCAGCTACATTTGAGCGCCTAATGGAGCGCATCTTGGTGGGGTTGCTTGGTGATGCATGCCTGGTCTATTTGGATGACATCATCATTATGGGACGAAACTTCGCAGAACACCTACGCAATTTGGAGAAAGTGTTCCAGAAACTGCGTGAAGCGAATTTAAAACTCAGTCCTAGTAAGTGTACACTATTCCAGAAAGAAGTTGGATACTTGGGACACATTATTTCGGCGCAAGGAATTCGAACAGACCCTGAAAAAATAAAAGCCGTGTCGAAGTGGCCTACCCCTCGTAATAAAACTGAGGTACGCTCTTTCTTGGGTCTATGTGCATATTACCGTCGGTTTGTGAAGAACTTCTCCGAGTTAGCGAAACCGTTGCATCGTTTAACAGAGGAAAAGTGTCTATTTGAATGGAACTCTGATTGCGAACAGGCATTTGCTCTACTGAAAACTCACTTGTGTGAGGCTCCTGTACTAGGTTACCCTAGTAGGGACGGCCGATTTTTGGTAGACACAGATGCCAGTAATGTGGGTACTGGAGGAGTTCTCTCTCAAACACAAGGAGATAGGCAGGTCGTTATCGCATATTTCAGCAAATGCCTTTCCAAGCCAGAAAGAAATTATTGTGTTACCCGCCGAGAACTTCTAGCCGTTGTTAAGACCTTACAACACTTCAAGAAATATTTGATTGGGAGGCAGTTTACACTTCGTACCGATCACGCTGCCTTACAGTGGCTCCTCCAGTTCAAAGACCCAGAAGGACAAGTAGCAAGGTGGATAGAGCAGCTGCAAGAATTTGACTTTGTCACTGAACATCGGAAAGGCAAGTCACACAATAATGCTGATGCTTTGTCTAGACGACCTTGCGAAGAGTCTTGCCGACATTGTGCCAAACAGGAAAAGAAAGAGAACGTAAGGATTATCCAGGTGAACGCTTTGGACGAAGACTGGGATAATCAATCATTGGAAGACGCACAAAAGGAAGATAGTGACTTGAAGACAGTAATCGAATGGAAACAACGTGGCCAGAGGCCCGCTTGGAGTGAAATATCAGCGCTTAGCCCAACAGTAAAAAGTTACTGGGCTCAGTGGGACAGCCTGATAATTGATAATGGAGTTCTCAAGAGGAAATGGGAATCACCCAGTGGACAGGAGGTCACCTTACAGATAGTTGTCCCCTGCGATAAAGTCGCGTCAGTGCTAAGACAGGTGCACGACGGAGTATCCGGAGGACATCTAGGAGTAAAGAAAACCCTGGAGAAGGTGAGGAAAAGATTCTATTGGGTGCATTGCCGCGAAGACGTAGAGGACTGGTGTAGAAAATGCGTAGCTTGCTCCTCAGTAAAGGGACCGCAAACGAGAGCCAGAGGTCGGCTGAAAGTGTACAATGTTGGTGCACCATGGGAAAGAGTTGCTGTCGATATAGCTGGGCCATTCCCTGTTACTGAAGAAGGGAATAGGTATATCATCGTCATGCAAGACTATTTCAGCAAATGGCCAGAAGCTTTTGCAGTACCTAACCAGGAAGCTCATACAGTCGCCAAAAAGCTAGTTCACGAGGTGTTCTGTCGATTTGGCGTTCCCTTGGAGTTACACTCTGACCAGGGTAGAAACTTCGAGTCTTCACTATTTCAAGAGGTTTGCCAACTACTCGGGATACATAAGACTCGTACAACACCGTATCACCCACAGTCAGATGGAATGGTCGAAAGATTCAATCAGACGTTGGAGAATCATTTGGCCAAAGTAGTGGAAGAACACCAGAGGGATTGGGACCAATACATTCCACTCTTCTTAATGTCATACCGCTCTGCAACACATGATAGCACAAATTGCACACCGGCGAAAGTCAACTTCGGCCGAGAAATTAGACTACCCATAGATGCACTAACCGGAACACCTCCCGATACTCCTACCTAGCCGTCGACTATGTGGCCGACCTACGGCGTAAATTAGATGGAATACATGAGCTAGTGAGAAAGAATGGTCTGAAAACCAGTGAGAAAATGAAAATCCGATACGACCGCAAAGCTAACGTGCCCGGATTTGAAGAGGGAACTTTGGTATGGTTACATAATCCCATAAGGAGAAAAGGAAAGAGTCCGAAATTTCAAGCCAAATGGGAGGGTCCGTACACGATAGTAACCAGAATAAACGATGTCACCTACAGGATTAAGAAAGGGCCTAGAGGGAAGCTGAAGATCGTACACGTAGACCGCCTAGCTCTCTATTATGGATCAAATCATGCTCGGGACGAGCATGACTAAGAAGGGGGCAATGTTACGAATGGACCTTATGTCGATGGCATAAGGTTCAATATCGCGTGACATGCAGTGTGTCACTTTTAAGTCCTATTCCTCCAGATCTAGACATTTTCTAGGTACAATAATAAAACGCA
Source organism: Sesamia nonagrioides (assembly GCA_017933935.1). Lineage (NCBI taxonomy): Eukaryota > Metazoa > Arthropoda > Insecta > Lepidoptera > Noctuidae > Sesamia > Sesamia nonagrioides. Next base: position 460,161 of record JADWQK010000099.1, read on the forward strand.
TTACTAGACTTAGGACGGCCTATCGAATGGTACAGGTCTCAACAGTTTTGTCAACAAAGTGTCGACATCGAAATTTCTAGAAACCCGTTTCCGGGAATTACCGTAGGTACTTCCGAGTGACCTCGAAGTTATGTGCTATTATTATTACGCCTAGAGGATTCTGGAATGTTCGATCAGCTGGCCTATATAAGCGCCGCGACGCCGACGCAGAGTCAGTCTACACTCGACTAGCGATACGAAAACAGCGACAGTTAAGAAGCGATCTTCGAGAATACCTACTGCGACAACTGCAACAAGAACTGTGAGTACTACGTGGAGTAACATCTGTACTGTTATTGTGTGTTTACAACACGGACTTCGTGGACGTAAGAGAAGACTTCGGTACGACATCAGCTACGTTCTACTTGTCATTGCCTACAATCGACTGTACCTTCGTTGCCAATAAACTTCGTAACCCTTAACCGGCGTTTAAGTACCCCTAGCCCGTAACAGTGTGAAGGATTATATTGAGGACAAAAAGGCTTGGGCTTGAGCTGCGTCCGATTTCTATACAATGATTGTTCTTTGATTTTTCCTCTTGTAGTTTTAATATGTAATTGTTTATGTTATTTATTCAAAGCCTGTATTACACACTATGTAGCCAAGCATATTGTACGTTACGGAATTGTATCGCTGACAGAGGTGTTCGGCACTTGTACAGCTGCACAGGAGCTAAACTTTCCACAGATTCGGGAACACTGTTGGAGCTGCTGAACCTTGGACAAAACCATCTTAGCATTGTGTAGATTCAATTTCTCAGTATTGTATAATTGCATGGCAAACGTGTGAGCACAATGTACGAATGTGCTGTAAGGCATTTATTTGTTGGGTTAGTCTTTTTTATTGACTTAATTGTGCTCTGGCTGTTGAGAGTATGTCATGCTCACTCAAATGTCTCGCTGATGGTGGCGTGTGTTTTGGGTCATTGGGTTCCCTTCGATATGGTTGAGCTGAATGATGCTGATCCATACGTCATGTTCGTGAACGGACGCCGTCGGAGGGGACTGGTCATCTCTTAGCTGCCACGGCGTATTTTAATTTCTGAATTGATTTTTGTATGTTTTCCATAATGGACGCTCTCAGCGTACAATATATTTCTGCATCGTTCTCACGCGGTTGATTTCAACATGAATGATGTAATCAAATATTTGTAACAATAGCTTAAAAATTTAAAAGAGTGTCCATGGAGTTTCTTGCCCGTTCTTCTCCATAGGTACCTACTCTTTGGAATGGGCGACTAGCTTCATCAAGTGCCTGTAACTGGTTTATTTGAAATAAATGATTTGATTTGATTTGATATGGCCAAGCAATACTAGTTGTAGTTACGACCTTCTTCTATAATAAAGTTTGATACACACTCATAAACATTGACAACTTACTGCCCGCTTATGATTGTTAGGTACTACTTACTAATTTCAACGTTCACAGTAAGTGTTTAAATGGCCTAGCGGTCCTCGCCTTGATAGGCATTCAAGGTGGTTCGAGTTCAAATCTAATAACTTACAAAATATTTTTGAAATGTTTATTGGTGAGTTATGAATTCTGACAACAAAAATATGTAAAAATACCGATCCGCAACTTAACGATGATACTTTATTATAAGATTTTTTCTATATTAGAGTCATTATAAAAAGATGACGGTAGATTTGAAACAAACTGAACAAAAAATATTCCACTACCTACAATAACTATTATTAACTACAATAACTCAAATAATATTACTTAGCTGTTGTTGGTTGGTGAACATATAGTTACGAGTTCGTGTTATTAGTTTTATTTTTTAATCAATATGCAGGAATATATCTCAAATATCATAATATGAAACCGGCTATTGTGTAAGTTGTTTTTATTATTATTTGGGTAAGGTGCAAACCAATCGTTTGTTACAAGTGTGTAATAAAATTGTTATTGTTTTAGAGAAGTACTGTAAGTCAAAGTCAAGAGGTTGGGGGACGAAGGTGGCTTATGTGTCGAGACAAGCGGAACGAAATAACAATATTTACCGTTGAATAAACCTTTAAATTGTGCGAAGAAGGGAGGTTGCATTTGTGGTTTAAAAATAAACTGGCGAGACTGGTGGCGACTTATCGAGCTAAACAAAAAAAAACGATTTATAACAATCACAGTGCAGAAGTGTCCTACAGAGTGTTTTAAATATATACCATTATATGTCTTAATAACGGTCTCTAAACCAACTCGTAAAGTAATTAAGCTAAGTGATAGTAATATGTTCGGTTGGTTTAATGGCTAACAGATGTCGCCTTTTGCAATTTCAATACAAATTACTTTTGGTAAATTATAAAAACAATAATTTCGGAATTCGATAAGAAATAAGTTCGTTTACTTTTGAACTAAGAAAGCGCTTGAAGATTATAATCTCATGCCTTCAAACTCCGAACAAAGGCACTGCAGGATGGCATGCTATACATCCAAAAAAATTGTAAATGTATTATGCACTGTTTTGTGTTCTAAGTATAGATTATTTTATGATTGTAATAATATTCAGGTTAAGCTTCAATCCTCTTTTCTTTAAGAAAATGAATAATTAAGCTATAACCTCTTTAATGATAACATGTAATACTATAACTTTCATATCTAAAAACCAAAAATGTTTTTTTATATTTTTTACCATAATAATATCATAAGTTTGTCAAGGATTACTTTTATATAAAATATTACAATGCTGCCATTTATTTCAACGTTTGGTTCATTTATTAGTATAAGTATACCGAATAATATATAACTTTATAATATATTGTATTATAATATGCTTATTGTTTTATTTTTATATATTTTTTATTATATTACATCTATAGTAAACTAAAACATATAATAAAAACCTGTTTTGGTTTAAATATTCAGTAAATTTTCCTATTTGTTTAAATATTATTTGCAAACATTTTTACTTTAAAATACAAATCAGTTATCATAATTTTAAATTATATGAAACAACAAAAAGATTTGCCATTATTAAGGATCGAACCCACAATCGCTCGCTTATGATAGACCATTGTTAAGACGCTGTGAATAGCAAACTTTTAGGTATTTGAGGGGGTGAAGCAGACGAAGTGGGACACGACTAGCCCCGCCCACTGCGGGGCGCGGGGCGCTCCGCGCGAGTACATCGATGCGTGAGGTGAGGCGTCGTGCATCGAGAAATACGCACGTTCTATTAAATCTATACCAACCATTCTCTATTCCATCTACATTTAGAACCGTAATTTAACAACCCAACCGCGAGGTACGGTTGGCTCTGTTCGTCACAGTCCCGGTTCGCATGAGACGAGCAGCAGGTTCGAATCCCACATCCGTTCACTTTACCTTGCGATTTTCGAAAATGTATATTTTATACATATTTTCATTTTTTATTATTACTTTTGTTTTCTTTTTTATTTTTATAATGCGCTTTGTCCGTTCTGCTTAAATTTTTTGTGTTATGTCCTTTTTTCATGAAACTGTTAGAAATATATCATTTCTAGAAATTACTATTTATAAACAGCTGTTTAGAGTAACTGTTAAAAAAAATGCATTTTCGGATATTTAAAAAAATAAAAGATTTTTTCTTCAAAACTGCAACTCTTATCGAAATCGGGTTTGTACGAGTGAAATAGATGGAGGCACTTGGAGGAGGCCTATACTGAAAGGGGCCATGAATAATGCAACAAAATGAAATCTAAATTTACTGTTTTGAACTATTATCAAATCAACTGTTATTTTTATTGTTTTTCTTTTCTATTCCATCTACATTTAGAAGGGTAATTTCACAACCCAACCCCGAGGTACGGTTGGCTCTGTTCGTCACAGTCCCGGTTCGCATTAGACGAGCACCAGGATCGAATCCTACTTTACCTTGCGATTTTCGAAAATGTGTACTTTATACATATTTTCATTTTTTATTATTTTTTTTGTTTTCTTTTTTATTTTTATAATGCGCTTTGTCCGTTCTGCTTAAATTTTTGTTTTATGTCCTTTTTTCATGAAACTGTTAGAAATATATCATTTCTAGAAATAACTATTTATAAACAGCTGTTTAGAGTAACTGTTAAAAAAAATGCATTTTCGGATATTTAAAAAAATAAAAGATTTCTTCTTCAAAACTGCAACTCTTATCGAAATCGGGTTTGTACGAGTGAAATAGATGGAGGCACTTGGAGGAGGCCTATACTGAAAGGGGCCATGAATAATGCAACAAAATGAAATCTAAATTTACTGTTTTGAACTATTATCAAATCAACTGTTATTTTTATTGTTTTTCTTTTCTATTCCATCTACATTTAGAAGGGTAATTTCACAACCCAACCCCGAGGTACGGTTGGCTCTGTTCGTCACAGTCCCGGTTCGCATTAGACGAGCACCAGGATCGAATCCGACTTTACCTTGCGATTTTCGAAAATGTGTACTTTATACATATTTTCATTTTTTATTATTTTTTTTGTTTTCTTTTTTATTTTTATAATGCGCTTTGTCCGTTCTGCTTAAATTTTTTGTGTTATGTCCTTTTTTCATGAAACTGTTAGAAATATATCATTTCTAGAAATTACTATTTATAAACAGCTGTTTAGAGTAACTGTTAAAAAAAATGCATTTTCGGATATTTAAAAAAATAAAAGATTTCTTCTTCAAAACTGCAACTCTTATCGAAATCGGGTTTGTACGAGTGAAATAGATGGAGGCACTTGGAGGAGGCCTATACTGAAAGGGGCCATGAATAATGCAACAAAATGAAATCTAAATTTACTGTTTTGAACTATTATCAAATTAACTGTTATTTTTATTGTTTTTCTTTTTTAAATTATATTATGAACTAAGAAATTCATGGTTAAATAAAGGCTTATTATTATTATTTATTATTAATTTCTAGAAATTTGTAGAAAGAAAATTATAACGAATTGATTTTAAATATTAGTTTGCATTATAATTGTTACAAAAAGAATATATTTAAAAAGATGGAACAATTACCTACTACAAAAAATACAGAAAATCGGATAAATTAATAATAATTAAAAAAAAAAAAACAATTGCAAATAAGAAATCCAACAAAAAGCATACAACGTAAGGCTGGGGTTTGAACCCGAACACATACAGGTGAAGAAAAATGTGCCGCGAAAAAGTAAAAAGAATAATTACAGAAAAAAATCAAATAAAATATCGGCAAAAATACAACAGTAAATTAAAAAGCATTTATTTCAATTAAAATCTACAAAAAGCATATAATGTAAACCTGGGGTTTGAACCCGGGCAAAAACGAAATATGATTATTCATCAACAAACAGACACGTAAATATAATTATTTTCTGTGCGGGGTAAAGCAAAAAGTGACATAGGTCCGACAAGCACCACGCCTCAGCGGTCACTGTCGCTAAGCATAGAAGTGAAAGAGAAGGCAATAGACGCCGCGATGGAGCGACGTTTCGTTCACGTTATTTATCATTAAATACATTATTTATTTTAGAATATCTTAGTTAAATCGATAAACAAAAACAATGGTTGCATTTACTATTATATTTTACATCCCTCTTCTCAATTTTATCAAGATTTGATGATTAATAATACAGTTACAACTGTTATAAATTCAATTTTAGGGGTTACTTTAGGATTTTTTTCTATCGAGAAAATTAATTCAAAACGTGTTTTGAAAACAATGGTTTCCTGCTACATATAATCAAGATTAACATATAAATTTTTGGCTGCTCTGAAATGTATACATTTGGCTAAAAAATTGTTTTAAGAAGCCTATTTTTACTGAACACAGCGCCTTAAGTGCGGCCGCTAACGTAACTTCAAATAAAGTAATGAAATTTTGGATTACTTTAAAGAAAGACGAAGACTGCGATAAAAAAAAAAATAATGCGTTAGTGTGCGTGGCCGGTTTAGCGCAGGCGACAGTAGTCTTTAAGGTGGGAATGGACTTCTACAGCTGATTGTACATGAATCTTCGAATAGCGTAGGTGAACCAAAGGCAATATGCATCGATAGCATACTAACTTTAGAAAAGTTTGCCATAAAACAGAGGAGCGAGGGTATAGCATTTAAGCAGGGTTTATGCTGTTAATTGTAGTTTTTTTATTGTTGTTGGAATTTGAAACAAGTTGCTACACAAGCTAATATTGCTGCAACTATGCTGCGTAACCAGTCGCCTGAACATTGCCGAAGTGATCAGACGTTGGCTATGTTTTAAGTAACATGGCCGACGTCTGCCCCCACGTCTGTTCCATAAGCTTACTTACTTGATGAACTCAGCAAAACGCCGTAGGAAGTGGAAAGAATGGAGGGGGATCTTAGCCTGGCTGAGGAACGCCATCGACTGATATATGTAGTACCTACTTAATACTTAAAGACGTCGCCCCTTCTTGGCGAGGTTGTAGTTCAAATCTGACTTTGTCTCAATGCACTTTCGAAGTTTATCTTGGACATTACTACAACAAAATTGAAAAAATATAGTGTGGAGCCTTGACTTAGCCTGCAAACAATGTGAAACTGGCTTCATTACATTTCCTATTATTTATCAGCGTCTATAGGTACCTACTAGTATCTCGAACCCGTTGATAACGTAGGTACTGCGTATGGTAACTACCTAGTATTTGTCTGTATGAATCTGTAAAAAAACTAATTTCACTCATAAATCAATTTCAAACATTTATTAGATCTTTGGTCGTTGTGTCAGTAAATTATGAAAAACGTAGAAGTGCCGATATGATAGGTACCTACTAGATGAGCGATAAGTCTGAAATCGCTGAGTAGTCTTGCACAAACATGGCGGTCAAAGCTTGTGGCCTGTATGAGGCTCTTGGGTGTGTCACAATAATAGGCTACTAATCTTTACTCCCAGGTAAACGACCGATGGACAAACAATATAAGTTACCGCCAGCTTGTGGTGTCATCCTGCATCGGTATATTCCAAGTGTGGTGGCATCCTTACCTCTACGACTTCCGGAAGCTATTGCCCTTCCTGTTCCTGTACAATGTCTTCAGCATAGTGATCGGATATCCGCTGTTTTATCTGGAACTCGCTTTGGGCGTGGTCACTAAGAAGAGTGTGCTTAAATGTTGGGATATGGCGCCTATGGCGAGAGGTAGGTAGAACAAATTATTTGTAGGTTGATTTGGCCCGATGGTCGATGGGGCAGTGAGGTTCTGGAGTGCCGGCCACGTACCGGAAGACGCAGCGTAGGGAGGCCCTCAACAAGGTGGACCGATGACGTGGTGAAGGTCCTGGGAAGCCGGTGGATGCGAGCAGCACAAGACCGATCATCGTGGAAAGCCTTGGGGGAGGCCTTTGTCCAGCAGTGCACATCTATAGGTTGAAGAAGAAGAAAGATTGATTTGAAGGTTTTGAAGCTAAAAAAAAAAAAAAAAAAAGCTCAAAGTAAGTTATGCTATTATCCCAATGCTTGTACTTTAGTCTGGATAATCCACCCGTGAAGATCCATATAAACAAATGTTTGACTGAGATACCTAGTAGAGGCTAGAACGAACAAATTCCGTTCATTAGCGTACGGATCACTTTAAAAGCTCTAATGCGAGTTTACTGCCGTCTTCCTGCTTATTCACTCAGTTTTTTTTTATTTTTTTTTTATTGACCTCTTAATAAACTAGCGCGCGCACCATCAGGCGGGATTGCAGTACAGCACTGGATTAAATTATTGAAAAAAGTAATGTTCTTGAGGCACCTTGCTACATTCAGTGGCCTCACAGGGTCATTGCTCCTGTATATTTGTTACTAGCTGCGCCCTATGATTTCACCCGCATAAGTTTTGAACCTATGGAAAAAATCGGGATGAAAAGTATACATAACATACATAATCAGCCTATAATGTTGTCATTCCTGGGACACAGGCCTCCTCTTGGTGAGAGGGAGTGGACTGTAATCTACCACGCGGGCCCAGTGCGGGTTGGTAGATCTCACATATCTTCGAAGTTTTTTTTGCCACAACAGGGGCCCTAGCTAATGTAACATCGCTTCGTAGCGAAGCGAAATCGAATACCAAACCAACCAATGGCGGGAACGATTGACCACGTGATTTATCGCGTCGCGTGGTCAATCGTTCCCGCCATTGGTTGGTTTGGTATTCGATTTCGCTTCGCTATGAAGCGATGTTACATTGGCTACACATCATTAGCGAAGCGAAACAAAGCAACCAATGGCGGGAGCGATTGACCACGTGATTTATCGCGTCGCGTGATCAATCGTTCCCGCCATTGGTTGGTTTGGTATTCGATTCGCTTCGCTATGAAGCGATGTTACATTGGCTAGAGGTTTAGCCAATAACATCGCTTCAGCGAAGCGAAATCGAATAAGCAACCAATGGCGGGCGATTGACCACGTGATTTATCGCGTCGCGTGATCAATCGTTCCCGCCATTGGTTGGTTTGGTATTCGATTTCGCTTCGCTACGAAGCGATGTTACATTGGCTGCAGGGCAGGTTTCTTCACGATGTTTTCCTTCAGCGTTTTGAGAGCAGTGGTGATGAAAATATTCACACAAAGTGCCTGTCGCGTTTAGAGCCTACGACCTTGTAAGTCGCGGCCGATACCTGTAGGCCACCACTGCTCTTTGTTGAAAAGTATACTTTATGTTAACCCAATATACATCCTCACAAACTTTCGCTTTATATGTATAATACTAGCTTTCCGCCCGCGGCTTCGCTCGCGTGGAGATTGGTTATATCGCGCTTTTTAGATTTCCCTCGGGAATATATTTTTTTTCTGGGATAAAAAGTACCCTATTATTTAATCCGGACTAACTTTACCTACGTCTGCAAAATATCAAAGCAATCGGTTCAGTAGTTACAACGTGAAAGCGGAACAAACAAACAAACTCACTTTCCGATTTATAATCATCATCATCATCACAGCGTTAATCCCAGTCGCATCCGAAGCCTTTTCAGCTTTGGAGTCTGGGGTCCGCTTTACCAGTCCAACTGCTGATATGGCTAAACTTCAACATTTTCCGTGAAGCAACTTTCTGATTTATAATATTAGTTCCTATAGATTAGTAGGATAGGATGGTGAAGGTGTGGTCACGAATTAATATATGCTACAGTTTCCGGCACGTAACTTGGCAAAAGTTGTTAGATGTGCAGAAATCGTTTTAGTTCTGTTTGGTGGTGCGCGCGGGACGCGGGGTATGAGTAGCGCCGATCCGAACGCGCGATTGGTGCGTCAGTCGACATTTGCCCCCGCACCGCGTCTACGTCCCGTTCGCTCCCGATTACACTTGCGTTCATTTATTCTTTAATGCACCATGCGAATTTACCCATACTACGTCAAAATCTAGCCAACATACGTGCCGGGTACTGGACTCTATGTTTTTCTCAACAAATTATTAAATAATGTATCTTAAATTTCACCAGGCATAGGTTTTGCGATGCTAACAACATGCGTGTTCAGTGCGCTAGCGGCCGGCGCCGTGGGTGCGTGGTGCCTGGCGATGATGGTGCATTCCGTCCACACGTTCCTGCCGTGGTTGCACTGCGCGGCGGCTGCAGTGCCACCATGTGCAGCCAGGCATCGGCCACTGCCCTCAGGGAGCGAGACACCGCCGCAATCATTCTTTTTGTTCGTACCGACACCATGGTCAATTTTTAAAAAGTAGCCTTTTAGGCTAGATTGTAATTAATGTAATTTAAATCTTATTCATTTTTTTACGTGATTATGTTAAATTTAGAATAGTGTTCAGTCGGGTTAAATACTTGTGCCTAAATTCTATTAAATAATTGTTCCAGTAACTTCGTCTTGGAGCTGAAACGCGATGGTCTATCAGGGGGTCTGGGCAACGTAGTGTGGGAGCTGACGACCTACTACGTCATATGCTGGATACTCATCTATTTCATCGTCATTAAACGAATATATAGCTACTCAAAAGTAAGCTTTGCACTTGATTATCATATTTCATTTAAGAATCTTTATCTAAGCAATTTTTATCGCAAAACTTTAGAAGATCTAAGGCCAAAATATACCTAGTATCTACCTTTTGATCACCAACCAAAGGTTATTTTTAGCTGGGTGACGAAATGTCAAGACTACTAGGTACCTACCTAGTAGTCTTGACATTTCCTAGTAATCTTGAGACTGTAGATTAAGTACCTACTTAATCTACAGTCTAAGTAAGAATTTAAGTTTAGCAAATATCCTTCAAGGTTCAGGCATTTGCAATTTACCACAAAATCAATGTTACCAAAGTACCTGCGAATTAATTAAATCATCATCATTTCAGACAAAAGACGTCCACTGCTGGACATAGGCCTCCGTCAAGGATTTCCACGACGATCAGTCCTGCGCCTCCCGCATCCAGCGGTTTCCTGCGACCTTCACCAGGTTGTCAGTCCACCTTGTCGGGGCCTACCCACGCTGCATCTACTGGTGCGTGGTCGCCACTCGAGAACCCGTCGGCCCCATCGGGCATCGGTCCTACGAACAACGTACCCGACCCATGCTACTTAAGTGTTGCAATTCTTCTGGCTATATCGGTTACTCTCGTTCTTCGGCGGATCTCCTCATTTCTGATTTGATCACGCAGAGTGACCTTGAGATTTCTTATAAGCCCCATTGTTAGTGACCACGTCACAGTTCCATATGGCATCACTGGCAGCACACACTGTTCAATGACTTTGGTCTTGAGACGGCTACGTAGAATCTTCTCGTCCGAAATACCGCAATTTCGGACGAGAAGATTCTACGTAGCTTCTCGAAAGCAGCCCAGCCTAGTTGGATTCGACGATTGACCTCTCGAAGTTGGACCTACCTAACTGGATAGTTTGTCCCAGGAATACGCAAATGTTAACAACTTCAAGAATAGAGTCTCCAATTTTATAGGAGTCTCTACAGCATGGGCATTAGACAGGGCTTTAGTCTTGTCCATGTTCATTTTATGACCGGCTCGATTGGAAGCTCTCGGTCTCCGCCATGACTACGATATCATCAGCAAACGGAAGGTGTGTAATGTCCTTGCCATTGAAGTTGATGCGTAGTCCTTTCCAGTCCAGAAACTTGAAGACATTCGCCAATGCAACGGTGAACAGTTTCGGGGAGATAACATCTCCCTGTTTGACACCACGCTGCAGAGGTATTGGTTTCGAGGTCAGGTCTTGTATTCGGACTGACATGGTGGCGTTTTCGTATAAAGCCTTCAGCGCTTTAATATACCGATAGTCTCTATGGCATCGCTGGAGAGACTGCGGTAGAGCCCAGGTCTCGATGGAATCAAAGGCTTTTTTGTAGTCCATTAACGCCAAGCAAAGGGGTAGGTTATACTCCTCGGTCTTCCGTATAACTTGCCGCAGCGTATGTATGTGGTCTACAGTGCTAAAGCCCTTCCGGGAACCGGCTTGTTCGGGAGGCTGGAAGTCTTCAAATTTACAAGCGAGACGATTCGTGAGGACTCTCGAAAACAACTTACAAACATGAGTCAGATGGGTCTGTAATTTTACAAAAAGGTGTGTTCACCTTTTTTGAAAAAAATTACCACCACACTTTTGTGCCATGACTATGGCGTTTTTTCTTTGCCTATGACGGAATTCAATTAATAGGTTTCCTTTTTTATCTTGAACTAATAGCAATTTAAAAAAGTAGAGGCCGATTGATCCCGTTAAGCCACGCTTGCTGCGGATGGTCTTTGGATGGGTAATAATTTTTACATACCAAGACCTCTCCGTCCTTGCCTCGGAAAGCACTTAAGCCGTTGGTACTGGCTGCATATCAGATCTTTGACAGTCGCTACGGGTAGCCAGAAGCCCGAAAGTTTGACAACCAGTCTTGCCAAGGGCCCAGTTACTGGGTTGTGAAGGTCAGATAGGACTGTCGCTCCGTATAGAGTGGGATTGTCCCACTCTAACAGAAAAAAGATATATATATATATATATATATATATATCTATATATATATATGTATGTATATGTATGTGTATATATATATGTATGTGTTGTGTGTGTGTGTTTATATGTTTTGTGTTTTGTTTTTTTTATATATATATATATATATATATATATATATATATATATATATATATATATATATATATATAGATATCCCTTTGGGCACTTTGTTGATCAGACGTGCCGTATAGGGAGTAATTTGTTGATCCATTTTCACTTGTTGATCCGGGGGCCTTTTCTTGATCCGTTGCTATCTGACCATAAATATGTGGCTCCGTTCGGAGCCACATTTGTCACGATGAATAATAATAAGTAATAACAATAATTAAGGGCTGTTTTATACAAATCCACCTTTTTGGCGTCTGACCAGTTGTTGATCCAATTCAAACGGGCCAATCAGGGCGCAGCATTTGCCAAGGGAGTGAAGCGATTGGATAAGCAGCAGTTACTTTTTATGTATGTTCACCGATAAATCTCAGACGCCTAAACCGATTAACAAAATTCTTTTTATGTTAGAAAAGGTAAACTTTCTAAATGGTCCCATAGTCAGGATCTGATGATGGAAGACTAAAGAAATCAAGAGGAACTTCCAAAAATCGTAGGGGCGACTAGTGCATTTCTAAGTATCTTCATTAAGTATTTCAGAGAACTACAATTTGATAAAGGTCTGGTATAGCTGATGATGGAGCCGGGAGAAAGTCAAGGGAACTCCTCAATTATTCACAGCAGCTACCTTGAGTTTGTGCTTGATTAATTTTTGTTGATAAGAACTTTACAAAAAGATGGGTTATGACTGTCATGAAGGCTCTGGTGATGAAAAAAAGACCAGTTCACGGAACTCTTCAACGGTTAACAGTAGGTACCTTGTGTTTGGACTTAATTCATTTATATTGATGCGAAATTTGCACCTGTATGGGTTGAAATGAAGGTGTGCAGTAGATCTGATGATGAAGACCCTAGACAGTCAAGGGAACTCCTCAATGATTCACAGCAGCTACATTGAGTTTGTGCTTATTAATTTGTATTGATAAGAACTTTACAAAAAGATGAGTTATGACTATCATGAAGGCTCTGGTGATAAAAGCAAAGGCCAGTTCAGGGAACTCTTCAACGGTTAATAGTAGGTACCTTGTGGTTGGACTTAATTCATTTATATTGATGAGAACTTTGCACCTATATGGGTTAAAAAGATGGTTTGTAGTAAATCTCATGATGAAGACCATAGGCAGTCGAGGGAACTCCTCAACTATTCACAGCAGCCACCTTGCGTTTGTGCTTGATTAATTCGTATTGATAAGAACTTTGCAACTATGCTCGGTGCCTTTGCTCGGTGGTAGGCCATAACATCGGCTGCCGGCAGAACCAGACAAAATCTTGCCGCCAAGCGATTCGTCGTGTACCAGCCTGATTTCTGGTGAAGCCGTACGGAGGACGGGTCTGAGCAGTTGTGTTGCAGTGTGTGCCGGGTACGATGCGCCAAATGTTGTTGTGCCGGGAGTTTGGTCGTGGAGGGTCTCCACATCAATCTCCCTCTGGCGCAGCGTTGTCGACGCTCAACTGCCGTCTTCCTTCCTATTCACTAAGGTTTTTTTAAGTGAATGGGCTTAATAAACTAGCGCGCTTTACCATCAACGATTGCATCACTGCTTACCATCAGGCGGAATTGCAGTCAAGCGCTAGTTTATAATTATTAAAAAAAAATATATGTCGGCTAAAATGAATGTTTGTCGGTCGTGGTCTTCATCATCAAATCTACTACAGATTTTCATAATAATGCATATCGGTGAAAATTGCTCATCCATATATATTAATTAATTCCAAATACAAGGGAACTACTGTAAACCGTTGAGGAGTTACCTGAACTGGCCTTTGTATTCATCATCAGAGCCCTAATGACAGTTACAACCCATTTAGGTGTAAAGTTCTTATTAATACAAATTACTCAAGTTCAAACGCAAGGCAGTTGCTGTGAATTGTCGAGGAGTTCCCTCAACTGTCTCCCGACTTCATATCTACTCCAGATCATTACTAAATTGTAGTGCTTTAAAATACTTAATGAAAATAACTAGAAATGCACTAGTTGTCCGTAAAAAATTTGAAAGTTTTCCTTGATTTCTCTAATTTTTAATCATCAGATCCTGGCCTGGTGACTATGGGACCACCCTTTCAAATAAAACAAGAATTTCGTAAACGGGTCCAGGCGTCTTACAGTAATCGATGAACACACATAAAAAAAGATTGCGACGAATTGTGAACCTCCTCCTTTTTTGAAGTCGGGTAAACACTTAAATTGCCAAAAGAAAATAATTTTTCTGTTGACAATTCAAATTTTATAGGATTTTGACATTGATTACTAACTTTTTTATTGCTATTGCCCGCGCTGCTGCCGATGACAATAGTATCATACTAAGCAGTATACGGTGAAATCACGCAGGCATTTACTAACTACTTTTCTCAAACAATCTGCGGAAATCAAACACATAATTTTCTTTTTTAAGTTCAACAACGAATAATGAACAATAATATTTTTTCCCGCGCTATTATAATGTTCTTTCGTTTTTTTCAATAAACAATCTACTACTGTCTATTTGCAAGATAGTCCAAAATTTGAATAAAACCTTTTATTAGTTACCTCCTTGGTATTCCATGTTTCGAATGCAGTTTTTTTTTTCGAAAGAAATTCAAACTAGGACGTTGGAACGAAACGCAAACTCCCTATTTCGAAATTGCCGCCGCTAAAGTTGACATTCCATGTGTCTAACGCGTTCCAGTACCTACCACAAACCATTACTATTCATTCATCATATCATTATTATTCTTTGTAAGATCTGTCAATATTTACCTGTGTTAACAAATAAATGATTTAATTTGATTTGATTAGAAAACAGCGCTTTCTTTCGCTAAAATATAACGCGACTAAGCAAAATTATTTTTATAACACACTTAGGTATGTAACTTTGAGTAGACTGAGAAATCATCCACCAGATCCACAGATCTTTATTACCTTTATTACTTAGTAAGTAGCAAATATGATTTTATTTCCACTAACGTGCGGTTGAGTTTATCTTTTTTAATTTACAAAAATATTATAAATGAGGTACACATGTTTATTGTACACACTACGCTAGGATATCTCAATGTTCTTTATGAATTATTTACTGAATGCATTTTTACTACATAAATCTCGCACTTTTATTTAGTAAAGAACACTTTAAGTAATTTAAAACTCTAATGGAAAAATTTAAGCTCAGCTTAACTTTCCCGCCAAAACTCCTGACCCGGGTTATAACATCAGGAAAACATTGTTTTATTTTGAGTACGAGGCTTTTTTAATAACAATAACTTTGACTTCATACTAAACATAATTGATCGACCGGTACGGTATCAGTACATCTTCAGATCAAAATAAGTATTACGAAGTACGAGTAGCTACATGGATCAACATAAGGCAATGATTTTTGAAATATGTTCCAAGCCAAAAAGTCTTCGTGCATTTAAAAAAAATAGTCGTTATGGATCCACTAATGCATGGAATTGTAAAAAAAAATATATAGATCTTACAATGTATGGAGCATTGCGAATATAAAATATCTAGATTAGCTATAGTAAATTCCTATTTGATCAATTGTTACGGTATAGGTATCGGATCAAAAGATGTATTACTGGAAGTACGAGTATATAAATGGATCAACACAAGTAATTGATTTTTTAAATATATTCAGAGCTAAAAAGTCCTCGTGGCTTCATAAAATTTAGCCGTTACGGATCCATTAATGCATGAAATTGTTGAAAAAATTTTTATCGAGTATAATGTCCTATCGATGAATATGTTTGGCAACATCGCTTAACAGAATGCAACGTTGCCACTCCGCCCGAGAAATACGCAGCTAGATCAAAGTTATTCCGTGCTATAGGTGGAGTCTATTGTGTTCGGGATTGCGGCTGGATCAACTATGTGCCCAAAGAGGTGTTTATATATATATATATAGATATCCCTTTGGGCACTTTGTTGATCAGACGTGCCGTATAGGTAGTAATTTGTTGATCCATTTTCACTTGTTGATCCGGGGGCCTTTTCTTGATCCGTTGCCATCTGCCCATAAATATGTAGGTCCGTTCGGAGCCACATGTGTCACGCTGAATAATAATAAGTAATAACAATAATTAAGGGCTGTTTTATACAAATCCACCTTTTTGGCGTCTGGGCAGTTGTTGATCCAATTCAAATGGGCCAATCAGGGTGCAGCATTTGCCAAGGGCGTGAAGCGATTGGATAAGCAGCAGTTACTTTTTTATGTATGTTCACCGATAAATCTCAGACGCCTAGACCGATTTACAAAATTATTTTTATGTTAGAAAAGGTAAACTTTCTAAATGGTCCCATAGTCAGGATCTGATGATGGAAGACTAAAGAAATCAAGAGGAACTTCCAAAAATCGTAGGGGCGACTAGTACATTTCTAAGTATCTTCATTAAGTATTTCAGAGAACTACAATTTGATAAAGGTCTGGTATAGCTGATGATGGAGCCTGGAGAAAGTCAAGGGAACTCCTCAATTATTCACAGCAGCTACCTTGAGTTTGTGCTTGATTAATTTGTGTTGATAAGAACTTTACAAAAAGATGGGTTATGTCTGTCATGAAGGCTCTGGTGATGAAAAAAAAGGCCAGTTCACGGAACTCTTCAACGGTTAACAGTAGGTACCTTGTGTTTGGACTTAATTCATTTATATTGATGAGAACTTTTCACCTGTATGGGTTGAAATGAAGGTGTGCAGTATATCTGATGATGAAGACCCTAGACAGTCAAGGGAACTCCTCAATGATTCACAGCAGCTACATTGAGTTTGTGCTTATTAATTTGTATTGATAAGAACTTTACAAAAAGATGGGTTATGACTGTCATGAAGGCTCTGGTGATAAAAGCAAAGGCCAGTTCAGGGAACTCTTCAACGGTTAATAGTAGGTACCTTGTGTTTGGACTTAATTCATTTATATTGATGAGAATTTTGCACCTATATGGGTTAAAATGATGGTTTGTAGTAAATCTGATGATGAAGACTAGGCAGTCGAGGGAACTCCTCAACTATTCACAGCAGCCACCTTGCGTTTGTTTTTTTTTTTATTTTTTTTTCTTACATATGATAAACCAGCGCTTGACCGCAATCCTGCCTGATGGTAAGCAGTGACGCAATCGTTGATGGTAAAGCGCACTAGTTTATTAAGAGCCTATTCACTCTAGCCTTAAAGACACTCAAATTGTAGTCCAACGGAAACACCGCCGCGGGCAAATTGTTCCAGTCCCTCGATGTACGCGGTATAAAGGAGGAGGCAAAACGCTTCGTCCGGATCGTAGTGGTGTTAACAACGTAAGGGTGGAAACCAGCCGTACGATGGGTCGTCCGCTGGTGGAACGAAGATGGGGGAATTAAATCATGCAATTCCCTCGCACACTCCCCGAAATGCATCCTATAGAACATCGAAAGGCTGGTTACTCTACGCCTGTGCTCTAGGCTTTGGAGACCAACTCAAGTTAGATCAGGGTCACCAATCAGCCTCTTTGCACGTCTCTCCACTGAATCCAAAGTGGCCAGGTGACACTTGGCAGCACCAGCCCAAATGTGGCTGCAGTACTCCACACACGAACGGACCTGTGCTTTGTATAACATTAGAAGCTGCCCAGGTGTGAAGTACTGCCGGACCTTTGCGATAACGCCAAGTTTCCTGGCAGCCACCTTGGCCTTGGACTCAATGAACTGCCCAAAGTTAAGGTTCGAGGAAATCTCAACCCCCAAAAGCTGAAGGCGGTCGGAACACTCCAAGGACACATTTCGAACAGTAGGAGCCAAGGTGAACGGGCTCCTTTTGGCGGTGAAAAGACACGCTTGTGTTTTGGCGGCATTGAATGCTACAAGATTGGCATTGCCCCATTCGGAGACTGCCTGCAGTGCAACACTCGTTCGCTCAACCATAGCCTCTCTTTCGGACCGGATTGATTCCCTACTAGCCCGAGCATGATTAATGCTTGATTAATTCGTATTGATAAGAACTTTGCACCTATGCTCGGTGCCTTTGCTCGGTGGTAGGCCATAACATCGGCTGCCGGCAGAAGTTTGCACCCACCAGACAAAGACTTGCCGCCAAGCGATTCGTCGTGTTCCGGCCTGATTTCTGGTGAAGCCGTACGGAGGACGGGTCTGAGCAGTTGTGTTGCGATGTGTGCCGGGTACGATGCGCCAAATGTTGTTGTGCCGGGAGTTTGGTCGTGGAGGGTCTCCACATCAATCTCCCTCTGGCGCAGCGTTGTCGACGCTCAACTGCCGTCTTCCTATTCACTAAGGTTTTGTAAGTGAATGGACTTAATAAACTAGCGCGCTTTACCATCAACGATTGCATCACTGCTTACCATCAGGTGGAATTGCAGTCAAGCGCTAGTTTATAATTATTAAAAAAAAAATATGTGGGCTAAAATGAATGTTTGTCGGTCGTGGTCTTCATCATCAAATCTACTACAGATTTTCATAATAATGCATATCGGTGAAAATTGCTCATCAATATATAATTAAATCCAAAAACAAGGGAACTACTGTAAACCGTTGAGAAGTTACCTGAACTGGCCTTTGTATTCATCATCAGAGCCTTAATGACAGTTACAACCCATTTAGGTGTAAAGTTCTTATTAATACAAATTAATCAAGTTCAAACACAAGGTAGTTGCTGTGAATTGTCGAGGAGTTCCATCAACTGTCTCCCGACTTCATATCTACTCCAGATCATTACTAAATTGTAGTGCTTTAAAATACTTAATGAAAATAACTAGAAATGCACTAGTTGCCCGTAAAAGTTTTGAAAGTTTTCCTTGATTTCTCTAATCTTTAATCATCAGATCTATGGTGACTATGGGACCACCCTTTCAAATAAAACAAGAATTTCGCAAACGGGTCCAGGCGTCTTACAGTAATCGATGAACATACATAAAAAAAAAAAGATTGCGACGAATTGTGAACCTCCTCCTTTTTTTGAAGTCGGGTAAACACTTAAATTGCCAAAAGAAAATAATTTTTCTGTTGACAACTTTAACAACAAATTTAAATTTTATAGGATTTTGACAGTGATTACTAACTTTTTTATTGCTATTGCCCGAGGTCGAATCCTTTAGTCTCAACGCCCGCGCTGCTGCCGATGACAATAGTATCATAATAAGCAGTATACGGTAAAATCACGCAGGCGTTTACTAACTACTTTTCTGAAATAATCTGCGGAAATCAAATACATAATTTTCTTTTTTAAGTTCAGTAACGAATAATGGACAATGATATTTTTTCCCGCGCTATTATAATGTTCTTTCGTTTTTTTCAACAAACAATCTACTACTGTCTATTTGCAAGATAGTCCAAAATTTGAATAAATCCTTTTATTAGTTACCTCCTTGGTATTCCATGTTTCGAATGCAGTTTTTTTTTTCGAAAGAAATTCAAACTAGGACGTTGGAACGAAACGCAAACTCCCTATTTCGAAATTGCGGCCGCTAAAGTTGACATTCCATGTGTATAACGCGTTCCAGTACCTACCACAAACCGTTATTATTCATTCATCATATCATTATTATTCTTTGTAAGATCTGTCAATATTTACCTGTGTTAACAAATAAATGATTTAATTTGATTTGATTAGAGAAAAGCGCTTTCTTTCGCTAAAATATAACGCGACTAGGTAAGCGAAATTATTTTTATAACACACTTAGGTATGTAACTTTGAGTAGACTGAGAAATCATCCACCAGATCCACAGATCTTTATTACCTTTATTACTTAGTAAGTAGCAAATATGATTTTATTTCCACTAACGTGCGGTTGAGTTTATCTTTTTTAATTTACAAATATATTATAAATGGTACACATGTTTATTGTACATACTACGCTAGGATATCTCAATGTTCTTTATGAATTATTTACTGAATGCACTTTTTACTACATAAATCTCGCACTTTTATTTAGTAAAGAACACTTTAAATAATTTAAAACTCCAATGGAAAAATCGAAGCTCAGCTTAACTTTCCCGCCAAAACTCCTGACCCGGATTATAACATCAGGAAAACATTGTTTTATTTTGAGTACGAGGCTTTTTAGTAAATTATATTACTTTTTTTTTATTTTTTTTTTATTTTGGGTTTATTATTTTTTTGTATTATTATTGTAATGTGCGTTCTGTTTGGAAGGAGTAAACAATTTTTCTTTCTACCTGATTAATACCTTAAAAAAACCGCTACGCAAAATTCAACGCTTAAAACTGAAACTTCAAATTTAATAATAATATGTATTCGCATACAATTTCTAGCAAAGAAGTCTATACAAGCAGTGTTAATTGCATTGAGTGTAACCGAGGCCGTCCACACAATATTTTCAGCCCAAAACATGCAGCGCCGATATCGTGTTTAGACTAATTAGATTGATTTCGATGAATAGAGTTTAAAAACTTAATATAAATGGTAAGTTAGAAATAAAGTATAAAAACCCCATACGCAAAATTCAACCTCTTTAAATATTAATAACAATAACTTTGACTTCATACTAAACATAATTGATCGACCGGTACGGTATCAGTACATTTTCAGATCAAAATAAGTATTACGAAGTACGAGTAGCTACATGGATCAACATAAGACAATGATTTTTGAAATATATTCCAAGCCAAAAAGTCTTTGTGCATTTAAAAAAATAGTCGTTATGGATCCACTAATGCATGGAATTGTTAAAAAATATATATAGATCTTACAATGTATGGAGCATTGCGAATATAAAATATCTAGATTAGCTACAGTAAATTCCTATTTGATCAACTGTTACGGTATAGGTATCGGATCAAAAGATGTATTACTGAAAGTACGAGTATATAAATGGTTCAACACAAGTAATTGATTTTTGAAATATATTCAGAGCTAAAAAGTCCTCGTGGGTTATATATATATATATATATATATAAACACCTCTTTGCACACTAAGTTGATCCAGCCGCGATCCCGAACACAATAGACTCCACCTTTAGCACGGAATAACTTTAATCCAGTTGCGTATTTCTCGGGCGGAGTGGCAACGTTGCATTCTATTAAGCGATGTTGCCAAACATATTCCTCGATAGGACATTATACTCGATAAAATTTTTTTCAACAATTTCAGGCATTAGTGGTTCCGTAACGGCAAAATTTTTTGAACCCACGAGGACTTTTTAGCTCTGAATATATTTCAAAAATCAATTACTTGTGTTGAACCATTTATATACTCGTACTTCCAGTAATACATCTTTTGATCCGATACCTATACCGTAACAGTTGATCAGTTATGAATTTATTATAGCTAATCTAGATATTTTATATTCGCAATGCTCCATACATTGTAAGATCTATATATATTTTTTAATAATTCCATGCATTAGTGGATCCATAACGACTATTTTTTTTAAATGCACGAAGACTTTTTGGCTTGAAATATATTTCAAAATCATTGCCTTATGTTGATCCATGTAGCTACTCGTACTTCATAATACTTATTTTGATCTGAAGATGTACTGATACCGTACTGGTCGATCAATTATGTTTAGTATGAAGTCAAAGTTATTGTTATTAATATTTAATGAGGTTGAATTTTGCGTATGGGGTTTTTATACTTTATTTCTAACTTACCATTTATATTAAGTTTTTAAACTCTATTAATCGAAATCAATCTAATTAGTCCAAACACGATATCGGCGCTGCATGTTTTGGGCTGAAAATATTGTGTGGACGGCCTCGGTTACACTCCATGCAATTAACTATAGACTTCTTTGGTAGAAATTATATGCGAATACATATTATTATTAAATTTTAAGTTTCAGTTTTAAGGGTTGAATTTAGCGTAGCGGTTTTTTTAGGTATTAATCAGGTAGAAAGAAAAATTGTTTACTCCTTCCAAACAGAACGCACATTACAATAATAATACACTAAAAAATAATAAACACATAATAAAGAAAAAGAAAAAAAAGTAATATAATTTACTAAAAAGCCTCGTACTCAAAATAAAACAATGTTTTCCTGATGTTATAACCACCCGGGTCAGGAGTTTTGGCGGGAAATTTAAGCTGAGCTTCAATTTTTCCATTGGAGTTTTAAATTATTTAAAGTGTTCTTTACTAAATAAAAGTGCGAGATTTATGTAGTTAAAAGTGCATTCAGTAAATAATTCATAAAGAACATTAAGTTCGTACGAACGTTCTTCTCCATAGGTACCTACTCTTTGGAATGGGCGACTAGCTTCATCTTATTGACTGACCGACCTTCTGACAATTCAAAAGTGCCTGTAACTGGTTTATTTGAAATAAATGATTTGATTTGATTTGATTTGAAGATATCCTAGCGTAGTGTGTACAATAAACATGTGTCCCCATTTATAATATTTTTGTAAATTAAAAAAGATAAACTCAACCGCACGTTATTGGAAATAAAATCATTTTTGCTACTTACTAAGTAATAAAGGTAATAAAGATCTGTGGATCTGGTGGATGATTTCTCAGTCTACTCAAAGTTACATACCTATGTGTGTTATAAAAATAATTTCGCTTAGTCGCGTTATATTTTAGCGAATGAAAGCGCTGTTTTCTAATCAAATCAAATTAAATCATTTATTTGTTAACACAGGTAAATATTGACAGATCTTACAAAGAATAATAATGATATGATGAATGAATAATAATGGTTTGTGGTAGGTACTGGAACGCGTTAGACACATGGAATGTCAACATAGGGAGTTTGCGTTTCGTTCCAACGTCCTAGTTTGAATTTCTTTCGAAAAAAAAAACTGCATTCGAAACATGGAATACCAAGGAGGTAACTAATAAAAGGTTTTATTCAAATTTTGGACTATCTTGCAAATAGACAGTAGTAGATTGTTTATTGAAAAAAACAAAAGAACATTATAATAGCGCGGGAAAAAATATTATTGTTCATTATTCGTCATTGAACTTAAAAAAGAAAATTATGTGTTTGATTTCCGCAGATTGTTTGAGAAAAGTAGTTAGTAAATACCTGCGTGATTTCACCGTATACTGCTTAGTATGATACTATTGTCATCGGCAGCAGCGCAAGCGTTGAGACTAAAGGATTCGACCTCGGGCAATAGCAATAAAAAAGTTAGTAATCAATGTCAAAATCCAATAAAATTTAAATTGTCAATAGAAAAATTATTTTCTTTTGGCAATTTAAGTGTTTACCCGACTTCAAAAAAAGGAGGAGGTGTTTTTTTTTATGTATGTTCATCGATTACTGTAAGACGCCTGGACCCGTTTGCGAAATTCTTGTTTTATTTGAAAGGGTGGTCCCATAGTCACCAGGTCAGGATCTGATGATTAAAGATTAGAGAAATCAAGGAAAACTTTCAAAATTTTTACGGGCAACTAGTGCATTTCTAGTTATATTCATTAAGTATTTTAAAGCACTACAATTTAGTAATGATCTGGAGTAGATATGAAGTCGGGAGACAGTTGAGGGAACTCCTCGACAATTCACAGCAACTACATTGTGTTTGAACTTGATTAATTTGTATTAATAAGAACTTTACACCTAAATGGGTTGTAACTGTCATTAGGGCTCTGATGATGAATACAAAGGCCAGTTCAGGTAACTCCTCAACGGTTTACAGTAGTTCCCTTGTATTTGGATTTAATTAATATATATTGATGAGTAATTTTCACCGATATGCATTATTATGAAAATCTGTAGTAGATTTGATGATGAAGACCACGACCGACAAACATTAATTTTAGCCCATATATATATTTTTTAATAATTATAAACTTGCGCTTGACTGCAATTACGCCTGATGGTAAGCAGTGATGCAATCGTTGATGGTAAAGCGCGCTAGTTTATTAAGCCCATTCACTTAAAAACCTTAGTGAATAGGAAGGAAGACGGCAGTTGAGCGTCGAGAACGCTGCGCCAGAGGGAGATTGATGTGGGGACCCTCCACGAAAAACTCCCGGCGCAACAACATTTGGCGCATCGTACCCGGCACACATCGCAACACAACTGCTCAGACCCGTCCTCCGTACGGCTTCACCAGAAATCAGGCCGGAACACGACGAATCGCTTGGCGGCAAGACTTTGTCGGGTGGGTGGTAACTTCTGCCGGCGATGTTATGGCCTACCACCAAGCAAAGGCACCGAGCATAGGTGCAAAGTTCTTATCAATACGAATTAATCAAGCACAAACGCAAGGTGGCTGCTGTGAATAGTTGAGGAGTTCCCTCGACTGCCTATGGTCTTCATCATCAGATTTACTACAAACCATCATTTTAACCCATATATGTGCAAAGTTCTCATCAATATAAATGAATTAAGTCCAAACACAAGGTACCTACTGTTAACCGTTGAAGAGTTCCGTGAACTGGCCTTTTTTTTCATCACCAGAGCCTTCATGACAGTCATAACCCATCTTTTTGTAAAGTTCTTATCAACACAAATTAATCAAGCACAAACTCAAGGTAGCTGCTGCGAATAATTGAGGAGTTCCCTTGACTTTCTCCCGGCTCCATCATCAGCTATACCAGACCTTAACCAAATTGTAGTTCTCTGAAATACTTAATGAAGATACTTAGAAATGCACTAGTCGCCCCTACGATTTTTGGAAGTTCCTCTTGATTTCTTTAGTCTTCCATCATCAGATCCTGACTATGGGACCATTTAGAAAGTTTACCTTTTCTAACATAAAAAGAATTTTGTAAATCGGTCTAGGCGTCTGAGATTTATCGGTGAACATACATAAAAAAGTAACTGCTGCTTATCCAATCACTTCACGCCCTTGACAAATACTGCGCCCTGATTGGCCCATTTGAATTGGATCAACAACTGCCCAGACGCCAAAAAGGTGGATTTGTATAAAACAGCCCTTAATTATTGTTATTACTTATTATTATTCAGCGTGACACATGTGGCTCCGAACGGACCTACATATGTATGGGCAGATGGCATCGGATCAAGAAAAGGCCCCCGGATCAACAAGTGAAAATGGATCAACAAATTACTACCTATACGGCACGTCTGATCAACAAAGTGCCCAAAGGGATATCTATATATATATATATATATATATATATATATATATATATATATAGATACATATTGTTAATTAAATAAAATAAAGTGGTAGGCTATAACGTCGGCTGCCGGCAGAAGTTACCACCCGCCAGACAAAGTCTTGCCGCCAAGCGGTTCGTCGTGTTCCGGCATGATGTCTAGTGAAGCCGCACGAAGGACGGTTTTGAGCAGTTGTTTTCCGATGTGTGCCGGTACGATGCACTAAATCTTATTGTGTCGGAAGTTTAGTCGTGGAGGGTCTCCAGATCAACATCCCTCTGGCGCAGCATCGTTGGTCGTGTTGTTGGGTTTAACATTGCAGCACCTTTTTTTTCCGGGGTGGAAATCCTCAAAGGATGTCCGCCGCCCTGGGGTGGGCGACGGGGTCTATCAGACTTTTACTGACTAAAACCACCCCGGTGTCTCTTTTATTACGAGCGCGCGTGGGGCCGCGGGAGTCTAAATTCTTCCACGGAACATTGCATCACCTCGCTCAACTGCCTTCATTCCTATTCACTCAGCTTTTTTGATTAAATAGGCTCTTAATAAACTAGCGCGCTTTACCATCAACGATTGCATCACTGCTTACCTCCAGGCGAGAGTGCGTTCAAGGACTAGTTTATAATTATAAAAACCTTCTTATCTCGTTCTTGTTTAGCTGGTGATGTTCAAAGACGTATTGGCGTATTTTGTTTTGGTGTGCGTGGCGGTGGGCGTACTGCAGCTGAAGGGCGCGGGTCGCATGTTCAACGACTGTGATTGGACGGTGCTGTTAGAGAGTTCACAGGTAAACCTCTTTAAAACCTATCGGTCTCTGTATATGGAGCTACCTACTTAGGATGTATGTGCTACGGTGCACCTGTTTGGGCCGATAGGGCCAGCATAGGGGCGGCACTACGTAAACTGCTTCAAAGCTAACGTTTGGCATTGATATTTTAATGCAAGGCGTATAGAACAGTCAGTACTGAAGCCTTACCCGTACTGGCAGGTGTACTTCCAGTCGATCTTGAAGTACAGCGACGTGCTTCAATGTACTACTCCGCGAGAGGGGAGGCCATGGACACTAACTTTGTTACACAACGCGACCTCAATAGAATTTCTAGATTATTTAAACCTCTCGTCTGGGAGGATCTCTTATCCGAATGGCAAAGCTGGTGGGATAATTCCATCAAGGGCAGGCACCTCCATCTGTTCTTTCCATCCGTTGGCGATCGGCTGGCTAAGACATGACTGGAGGTTGACCACTGCGTTGCCCAATTTCTCACAGGTCATGGCAACTTTAAAAGTAAACTGTATTCTTTTAAACTTGTTCCTTCGCCTTTGTGTCAATGTTCTACATCGAACTGTGAATTTTAACAGTCCGCACATCACATCTTCTGGGAGTGTATTCTTTGGCAGAATGAACGCAATATTATGTTGGATAGTGTACAAGTTACATTCGGAGTCGTTTATTATACGGACCTTGTAGAAACTAGGCTCAATTTCCGTGCGTTCAGGCGCTTTTGCCATGCCTATTATTGGAATCAATTGTAACAGCATATACCTACTTAGGACCCATTAACTTAATCAAATTTTATTCTGTGGTGCTTGGCCATCTGGGTTTCTCCCAGTTGCAATAATGTCGCTTTGTGCCGATTGGCCTAGTTCTGTTCTGTCTCCTGCTTGTTATGGAGGAAAGTGGAAAAAATATCTTTTTTCTTACTCCTCCGCTATTATTTTCTGATTAATTTCGTTGCGGGACCCAAGACAGTTGAATCGTTTCTCCGGGACTCGTCGAGCTTCATTGCTCGGCGTTTTTCTGGCGGTCTCCACTGTTGATTTTGGCTTTCAGGAGTTGCAGTGTGTGGGATAATGTGTGGCGGGTTTTGTCCCAATAAAAAAAAAATACCTATCGGTCAAGAAATTGGTTTAAAGTCTGAGCTCACCGAATTTTGCCAAGCAATTTTGTACCTTATCACTTAAATAAAAAGCTTTGAAATTACTCATTACTTACAGATGTGGCGTGAGGCCATGGAATACTCCTTGATCGAGATGACTGTTAGCCAAGGTTCCCTAATCATGCTGGGGTCCTACTGCCCCAAGTCTCAACACAAGCTAGGTACCACTGCGGTGCTTGCCTTCGCCATGTCCAAGAGTAGTTGCATGACTACCGCGTTAGTTCTAGGAGCCACACACGGAGCGCTGTACAACGACTATGAGAATGCTACTAATATTTGGCCAGGTTGGTGCGGTTTTCAGTTTTTGTGACTTGGCAAAGTATTGTCAGAGGATAGATACGAGTAACCGCGTAAATTATAATTTGCGGAAGGTTGTAAATATTTGAGTTTCAGATGCACATAAATAAGCAAATAAAAAAAATAAGCGTTATCTTTGTACAATGTTTTTGTTCCTTTTTTGTTGTCTGTTCATATACATATTATGTGTAAAAATAAATGGTTAAATAAAAATAAATAGCTCCTAATAGTTACATGATATGCCAGAAGTATTCAATCTTAGGTTGGTAAAGAAATTCTGAAGTCGTCTATACTTAGGTATTCACTAGTCCTGAGTGTGCAGATGGGAGATAAGAATAGTTAAATTTTGGGAAGCGCATGATTCTATGTCTTTTTTTTCTGTCATATAGTGGGTTTATCAACTGGATAGGAATTTATGAGCAAAATGAGTAGCGATTAGTATAGGACCTGTCCCCTAATCGGCGAACACATTTTTGTCAAATGATTGCGACTACATGGGAACGTTTGCACCGAACGGACCAATGGGCGGTCCAAACGATCCCAACTAGTCGCAATCATTTTACAAAAATGTGTTCGCCGATTAGCCTGCTGCAGGTAATTACGTAAAAAACTTTCAGTAGCAATGGGTTTCATTTTGACATTTTAACAACATTCATTGCGTTAATTTATGTTGTTGAGCAAACACATTTTTCGAACATAATAAGCAATGGATTAGCAATATGCCTCAAAACGATTCCAACTGGTGGTGTGTTACGCAATTAAAGTACGGCACCCTATTTGTATAAAGTACGGTACCCTATTTGTATAAAGTACGGTACCCTATTTGTATAAAGTACGGTACCCTATTTGTATAAAGTACGGTACCCTATTTGTATAAAGTACGGTACCCTATTTGTATAAAGTACGGTACCCTATTTGTATAACTCACTGGTACAACCAATTGGAAAAATTTAGAAGCATATTGCAAATCCATCGCTACCTAAGTACGAAAAATACTCCTACTGAACTCTGTAAAAACGCAATGAATATTGTTAAACTGAAAACAATTGCTACTAATAGGTAGTGTGTTACTCAATTACCCTGAAGATGATTGATATAATTACTAATAGGTACATTTTAATACCGCTAGCCCGTAACAATATAAATATTATAGACATTTAAAATGATTAACTGGTTCTGGCTGTAGGGATTCAACACAAACATGCCTTTGGCTGATATATTCATTTCTTGCTGTAGGTAGTGGCCATTCGCCTTCACTTTGTATGACGTAATGAATGCCACTGATGCCGCATGCAACGTGACCATCTACTCAACAATACAAAATATCGAAAAACAGTACCATCGCCACAAAAAGAAGAATTTATCCAAACGTCTGAAGATTCCATTGCACGTTTCATTTGTACCCACTTTCTTACTGCTTCTTATGAAATGTTCACGTTGTTTTCTCACTATTACAGGAACTTCATCATCGATAATCTTATGGTCTGACTACGTATCTCGGATACCAGGCAGTCAGTTCTGGTCTGCTCTTGTATTCTTCACACTCTTCGTTTTGTCACTAACCACAGCGGTATGTACCTATACCGTACACTGATTCTGTACAGATGACAGCACATCAATCTACTACAATCTGTCAGATTTCTTGACTAGATTTTCAACTTAATCTCTAAAGCATTAAGGCTTAAGGTTGATTGGGAATGTTTGACAGTTTCGGGTAGCTTGATCTGTTGTCTTCCGTCCCTTCAATACAATAACGCGTTCGAGGTGTTCTTGTAGTTACTGTAGCGCTGTATCGCGTCAGGGATGTTCTCGGAGGCGAGAGTCGATGGGTTCAGCGTGATCATGAGGAAGCGATGCGCTTCTATGATGGCGCGCTTACGCTCCTCCTCCAATGGCTGAATCTGTTTTCAGACAGCTCCTGACTCTCACCCTCTTACGTAGGTGGATATAGAGTCAAGATCCACTTAAGTTAAATTAATATGTAGGTAGGTACTAACATTAGACTAAGCCATACTGTTATCAATATTGTGTTGATCATTTAACTGAAATATTTCAATGCTATGAAATGTTTGGATCGGCATGATCTGGCACAGCTCGGCGGAAAAAAAGTAAAATAAAATATGTAGATACTTTTGTGTTATTTTCAGGCACTATTAGTCCAGACAGTGATGTCGTCATTTACTGGGCGATCGATCAAAAAAATCAGTTGGGCCTTCCTCATAGTAATATGTTTATTGTTCTGTCTGATCGGAGTTCTCACTCTCTGCACACAGGTAACATTGTATGCCCATCATAAGCTTAAAACGTATTAAAAATATTAATAACTAGCTGTGCCCCGCGGCTTCACTCGCGTAACCTTCTAGCCGAATGAGCTCAGTTGATATAAAATAAGCGCCTGTTAAAATAATGGGAGCAATATGTATGTACATCCGCGTTTGCTCCCGTTTCCGCAACATTTTTTATTCCTGCTCTGCTCCTATTGGTTATAGCGGGTTGTTTTATAGCCTATGTCCTTTCTCAGGCTCTAGACAATCTGTGTACCAAATTTCATAACAAGCGGTTCAGTAGTTTTGGCGTGAAAGCCGGACAGACAGACAGACAGATAGAGATACTTTCGCATTTAGAATATTAGTATGGATTTAGTCACATAGGTAGGCGACCAAATGAGAGATGTCCTGTATCCTGTCATACTGCATTGGCCGAATAAATCGACGACAATTGATATAAATTAATCGAGTCCCTATTGTGCTTTCATTGCGTTATGGTGTGCCAATTGCAGTCGTCTTATCATGAATCGGGGACCCGGGAGATAGCTGTAGGTACATTCGCCGCACCCCTGACAGGAAGGGAAATATCTTATCCTCGCAAACATATTTTCTTAACATGTTAGAGTCGACATGATGTCGGCACAATCCAAAACACATATCTCGACCTTTGAAGCATTAGGTCGAGATATACAACGTTATTTTTAGGGTTCCGTAGTTAAATGGCAAAAAACGGAACCCTTATAGATTCGTCATGTCTGTCTGTCCGTCTGTATGTCACAGCCATTTTTTCCGAAACTATAAGAGCTATACTGTTGAAACTTGGTAGGTTGATGTATTCTGTGAACCGCAATAGGATTTTAAGACAAAAATAAAAAAAATAATAAATATTGAGGGCTACCCATACTTAGAACGGAAACTCAAAATTTTTTTGTCATCTAACACATACGTGAGGGGTATCTATGGATAGATGTTCAAAAATGATATTGAGGTTTCAAAATATTGTTTTTCTAAACCGAATAGTTAGCGTGACAGACGCTTCCAAAGTGGAAAAAGTTGGCCCTTCTCTATCTTCTAAAATAAGAAAATGAAAAATAAAAAAAAAACATGTGATGTACATTACTATAAAAACTACCAACGAAAATTGTTTTGAACGAGATCTAGTAATTAGTTTTTTTTTAATACCTCGTAAATCGTTAATCGCTTATTACCGCGTAATCTTTCATACAAATAACTTAAGTCCTTTAATTTCATAAATCAATGGTACGGAACCCTTTGTGCGTGAGTCCGACACGCACTTGTTTGTTTATGCGAAACCCGTATCCTGTATTTTTATGTAAAGAATTTATGTATAAAATTTCAAGAAGTTATCATGAAAAATCACCAAGTTATCAGCTTGCTATGTTATGCACTGCAACATTTTTAAACATATTTGGGAAAAAATCTAACTTGGTGTAAAAATTACTGGAATCGACTGTTGCTTATTCTAAACAAACTATATTCAGGTTTCGTAAAAAGAAAAAAGGCCTCTCGGCTTAGCTTGGATTATGGCCAGACGGCCCGGTAAAGTACAAGAAGGTATATGCCGCCGAACAAGCCGAATATTATTTACTAATTACATGTGTAATTTGCATTGCGACACTGCGCCGAAAATGTAAACACATATTATGAGTTTATGGAGAAATACCTTTATTTCGTTCATCATTATTTACTGAATTAAATGTGTGTACCACAAGTGAAGTATCCTTTTCAACACTGCAGGGTGGTTTATACATACTAAACTTCGTAATGAACTGGCCGGCATCGAAGCCCCGCGTGTTGATCGCAGCACTCTCAGCTACTATAATCACCTACGTGTATGGACAGACCATGTTCTGTGAAGACGTGTTCTTCGCGGTTGGAGAGTACCCTAGCGTCTTCATGAGGATCTGTTGGGCGATCGCGCCGGCTATTATGATGGTAAGCAGCGTGTGTAAGAAATTATACGTAAAATATTATACATAAAATTGTTATTGTTAAAAAAAAAGACGCAAGTTAATTGAAGATTTTTCAATCGACAGATAATTACGTCCTCGGTTATTCGGGGGACTTTTTGTTCTCTATGATCTCGACTGCAGTAAACAATTATTTCGTTTCCAGACTATATTCGCGGCGGGCGCGGCCAACACGTGGCTGCTGACCGATGCGCTAGCTGGCTGGCTGTTTGTGGGGATAGCTATGCTACCCATCGGCCTCGTCATGCTCGTGTACGGGATCTTCAAGTGCCGAGTCAGAGTAAGTGTGCGTGCTAGTTTTCAGCAGCCTAGGACACGCCCGGATGCGGGCAGGACAAGACCGGTCATTGTGGAAAGCCTTTGTCCAGCATTGGACCACTATAGGCTGAAGGACACGCAGCTAGCCACGTGTCGTTACCAGTACGTGGTACGCCTTGATGGCCAATAACCACATTGTACGTGGTACACCTTGATGACCAATAATGTACTCAGTCGTATGCTAACATTTCGCTTTGTTTTTCTTTCAGAATATAGTTCGAGACGAAAAATAATTGTTTTAGAATATAAATAAATAAAAATGAAACATTGAAATCAGAATGACATCTTATTTTATTCACAAAATTTTTCATAACACCAATTTGTTACCAAAATAAAGGATTATTTTATAATTATTAGTCATACACACATATCCACATAACAACTTAGAAAGCTGATCATAATAAATAATGCACGATGTTTAAATATTGGCATTATTTTTTTGTCTTTTTAAAACGAACATTATCTATTATGATCAACAGGAGTATTTTTTACACAATATTAAGTTGTTGGTTAAATAAAAACATTAAATCAGCTTCGCTTGATTGGGAAAAAACACTCCTTCTATTAATACAGCCTTGGATCTTATTTCTAAAATTAACCGTAACTTAAATAATGAACTTCTCATATAAAAATAATAATGATAAGCATTACTACATAATCTTTTAAAAAAATTACAATCTAAGTAGATAGACCGCCAAAGTGTTCATTGTAAAGTACTGTTTCTATCATATTCGTTTTTATAGACTATTGTTTGTGTTCAACATAAGAATTTACAGCAGTAAATAATTATCTATAGCAACAGAAACAAATTACATTCCACGATAAAATAATATGATTTGATTAAATCTGATAAAATAATATATTTGATTAAATCTGACGGGGACTAGATGAGAAGTTTGAAAATAAAAAAAACACACTTGCATACAATAAACAAAAAATATTTGGCTTTAAATAAGATTTAGAATCACGATATTTGGACATCAAAATTTCTCGAATTTACTCATTACTAACTCTGGGGCAGGCTGGTCCGGCCTGGATTAAACCGCAATACACATGCATAAAATAATAATAACAAAAAGAAAAAACTACTGGTATCTGATATAATTTAAAATACATACATGCATGCAAAAATCAGAATCACTTATGAATGAATTATTATGACCTTGGTCTGCCTGGTTTTATAGATCTATTATTTTTAAAATAAGTGTTCTATATTTACAAATAATTTGATACATAGACTATTTTTGACGGCATACACGTGATAATGGATAAACTTAGAAACCCTAGGCCTTGTAATTTGTTATTGTGGAAGTCAAAATAGTCGCGTTCTCAACGTTTCAACCACGTTGGAACCCATTTTATCGATAAAAAACAAAGTTACATCATAATATTTACAGATCATTTTATGATAAAATTTAAATTTTTGTAGTATTCAGTATGTTAAAATTGCAGTTTGTTGCGTACTTGATAAATAATAAAGATTTGATTTTTTAATTAGAAAAAAAAGGTTGTTTATGTCGCCAGCTCGTCCCAATCATTCACGCCGTTAGGCGAACGGCGCAGTCTAAAGTTAGGCAGTTAACCGAATGACATGGCGTCCATAAAAGCATTTTCGATTGTAAATTTTCAGTTGGCCTAAAACAAATACATTATTTGAAAATTGTTTGAACAGTTCATAATAAATCTTTTTGTATTCTATGTCATTGAAAAAGTCGTAATACTTGGCTGACTACCATACATATGGCGGCTTAAAAGAACAAGCGAACCTATCTATATTTATTTGGATTTGCATAAAGCAGTGGCCGTTTCGGCTGCAAGTGGAAAACGGTTTTGTTAGCCCTTTTTAGACACTTGACCGCAGATACCGGTCTGGCTGGGAAGTGCATAAGCGTGAAAGCTTTCAGAAATCACCAGTTTACTAGTATATTGACGACGGCGTCTGTCAGGGGAGAATCTCTAGATGACTGACTATTCCAAAATATTGGTTACACATTCAGAGAGCAGATCATCATACATAACATTTATACATTAATATTAAATGTTTAAATAGACACTTACTATATTTAACACTGAGATAAGCTCTTGTATTTGTATTCATTGCAGTATTTTATGACAGGAAACTGTACAGAAGTCTTACATCTTATGAGAAAAGATTTATTATTTATTACTGTCAAACATTATTATAGATGAAAGTATCATCGTTCCAATATACTCTTGAACACAGTTACCATTCGAATGGTACTTGGCACTTTAGCCTGTTGCATTACGAGAAGTAAAACATAAAATAAGCTGCTCTCTGCTGTAAATAAAACTATTTAAAAAGTAGTTTGATTTCAATCACAACTATTTTGATCTGTTGTTAAATTACAAACTATCACCAGGAACATTCACTAATTGATTAAACTCTTTAAACTAATATACATAATGCAAAAATTTTACATTCTATCATCTATACTGATTAGTATAAGATGGAAATGATGTATTTAGTTTGCGATGTGTGATTAAGTGTAAAATTTACATAAACAAAATGAACATGGGGATACTGGCGATTGGCACACTAACCAATAACTATGTCACAGCCAACTACGTGTTCCAGTAACTAGAGAACCGCTAGCTACAGTACATACGCTACGTACTTCAGGATCGTGCATCAATATTGAGACACTGCATCAGACATGTTTCCATTGTTTATGTGATAAACCTGAATTCATTATGTGCGCAAGTGAGATGCGACATTACACGAGGTTTTACACCAATTAGATTAAGGTTTTTAGTTTATTCAATAAATACGCAACACAGATACTTAACTAAAAGGCAGCGTTTTTTACTATAAAATCTTATTAGCTATGTGTGCTCGTATTCACATCTTAACAAAAAATAAATAACAGACATTCGGGACCCTGCGCTCAGTCTTACGCATAAAAGATTCCAACCACATTCACTGGAGGACATTGCTAGTATATACCATTTTACGTCAAAGCTTCTAATTACAAGCCTTTTAGTATGTTACAGATGTCACTAGGTAATTGCTAATTTAATATAATCTAACAAAAACTACAATGATGCCTCCAACGTAAACTTTCAAGTGTCCTATGTACTGTTGTAACATTATTTCTATTTCGCACCCAACTGAACCATAACTAAATAGAAGCATACAAACACCATAACAAGCAATCCCTTTAGCAATACCTCACACTCGATAAATAAATATCGCTAAAAAAAGAGGAACAGATTTTTATGAACTAATACAAAATAATATAACTTGTGCAAGTAAACATGCTGTAGGTTTGTGAATCAGCGGCTCTCCGCTATGTTCCACTACTTTTTAGAATACTCTACTAGATTTATAATAGATGAATAAATTCGTGTTAATCTTATCAAACAGTTAATGTAATCATTATGTACAATTGCAAGCAGCAGCATCAATATCATTTTATAATTCGTGCCGTGTGCTAATACGCGATACATTACAAAAGGACAGTCGTGTCAATGAATTCGAGAGCTGCGCATAATTATAATATGCAGTGTTATTTACGCATATTCATTTCATCTTCACGAACATTTTAAAGATATTATAGATCATAGGATATTTTGACTAGCTCAGAAAAAACAAACATTGAATAATAAAAGGATTATTTAGAAATAATTGAATGTCAATGAAGCATTGCTCCTAATATTATTTAGTAATTAATAAGAGTTATTAGGAACTGGTGCATTTAAAATATAGGAACATTAAGAGAAGATTAAGGGCTGCTGGTAGTAACAGTGACTGACTTGCATCAAGAACATTTACACGACTGTCCCGCACAGAGCGTACCACTCGACGGAACTCCATTGTCAGTAGTATTCCCGTCATCTAACTACCTTCAGTAACTGCTAACTACATAAATACCTACCCATAATCCAAAATAAATGAATAAACAACCAAGTTATACATATAAAAAAGCTTAGCAAGTTAGTACATACATAACTCTGTTTTAGAAACTATCATACAAAAGTAAACCTATTTCGTTTTCATTATAGTAATAGTTAAATTGACTAATTATAAGATTAAATACTCCTTCATTATAATTTGGACACAACTGAAGTGTATTTATAGATATCATTATATCGCCTAAATAGTGTTGGCTTCTTTATTATGTTTTTCATAACACTAAGTAGAAAAGCTAGAACAGCAGCAATTTCAAATAATATCCATACTTTTTGGTCAATTTCGTAATATTAGCATTCAAATACCTAATAAGGCATGATGTATTTATTGCCTTCATCATTTTAAGGAAATTTACATCCAAAACTCGTAATAATTCCCAAACAACAACAATATGAGTGAGATCAAAATGGTTCATTAACAATTTACAATAATAAATGGATAGCATAGCTATTAATAAAATTGTAATATCAAACTAGCTAATCAACTCTAAAGCAATTCTCTT
The DNA here is from genome assembly GCA_017933935.1 of Sesamia nonagrioides. NCBI lineage: Eukaryota > Metazoa > Arthropoda > Insecta > Lepidoptera > Noctuidae > Sesamia > Sesamia nonagrioides. The sequence goes on from JADWQK010000099.1 coordinate 496,417, forward strand.
TATTAACATACAAAAATCAATTCAGATATTAAATACTAGTGGACACTAACATAATCATAGCACTTGTGCTATCTCACACACTTAAAATAGTCAATTGAGTCACATTTTGAATGTTAATTTCTCGATAAATCAACTAATACGCAAATTTTAACATATCATACAACAGTCAGCTAGCTTGATTGCCGAGAATTAGGCTGGCATTCTGACAACAAGCGAGTTATAACATAGTTAAACCATTGTATCAGGTTATCAAGAATACAATCCTCATTCTCAGTTTTCAACAGATAAAAAAATAGAACTCAATGAATTTGAATAATATTAAAAACACATTCCCCACAACATACCAAGGGTGAGATAATATAATCTATTTATATTTAACACTTATATTGTTATAACAATATCTATACAATAGTGTACAAGTAAACAATCTGCTGTAATCATCCTCAAGCACTCGGTTATCACAAGAATCATAGGGCACATATCACTCACTGCTATAGTCAGTCCATCTCAGCACCGATACCATTAACATTGCCAGCGTTAATACTCCACAACCTCTTAATTTATCACTTAACACTAAACTAACTTAAACAATTCAAGTTACATATTTTTCCTTCACTACAACATCCGTCAGTCCCAAAATACCAGCAATTTAAAATACACTTACAAATATAAATGTATTTGTTAAACATACTGGTATACTTGGGACTAATATCACACATCTTTTAATAGCTTTGTACTATCTAACAGCTCATTACACCAATTTAGTGTTCGACATTTTCGAACTAAACAGAAATAATATGTATCATGAATGCAGTAAGTATTAAATATTCTACTATGTTTTTTTTACATTTTTTATAATTTATAAACACCACAATTCCATATAATCGAGGACAAAAATTTCAAATAAACATTAAAGAAAAGAGGAGGCAGCTCTGTAACTGTGTGAGTTGGGTCTAATGAAACACAAACATGTTTCTGAAGACACCTACCTCCACGCTTGACTTCGGCCTTCGCTCCTCGGAAATATTAAATATACTATTTACATTGATCATGCTTGTAAACTATTTTAATTAATTCCATAGTAAGTTCAAAGTTTTGACTGTATTATAACGTCACCACTGGGCTGGTTCGTTGAACTGAACCTATATTTTGTACTTTTAAATGGCTAAAATAAGTCACACTCAGATCTAGTCAGGGCCCGTGAGCGTCGATAATATCCAGCGAGAGAAATGCACCGGGCATAGGTAGACGCGCACCTCGGGCGCCAGCCGGTCCAGCGGCGGAGGCGCTTCCAGCTCCACGTGCAGCGTACGGCGCAGCAGTAGGCGGTGTGGCGCCGCGCCGCCCGCACACACCGAGCGGCTCCATGCAGCGCCAGCACACGCCACGCGCGACACCAGCAGCTGCACGTCCAGCGGCCGCAGCGAGCGCGGCGCCAGCGGGCGGGGCGAGTCTCACTCGGGCTTGCCGGCCGCGCGGTGCGGCGGCAGCGTGTCGTGGCGCCGGTACATGAGTAGGTAGGGCATGCGCGGCGGCTTTGGCTTTAACACGGCCGAGTCGCTCACCTGCGTCACCGTCGAGTCGTCGTACCTGCACAGGGGACAAATGCGTCAGCAAACTTACAGTATGACACACCATGGCTCGATGTCCACAGTTTCCTCAGTTAAGTTTGTCCACACTTGACGTGATTTTGATCACGATTGGAGACGAAAAATAATGACATCATTGTGGAATAGATATAAAAAAATAATTTGATCACAATTTCCTCTGCAAATATTTTACGTTCAGTACTTGAATTTACCTTATCCAGCCCACTTGTCCATGGAATGTGTCAGTGAGGTAGTGACCCTTCACCGCCTCCACACCTTCATGGTATACGACAGCGAACAGTTTGTACATACGTTGTTTCGACGTGTACTTCAACTTAGAAGACATTATTTCTGAAATCACAATGGCAAAGGTATTGTTAGTGTTTAACATAATTTATTTGTAAAAATAATCATTTTTAATTTACTCAGTTAATGTTTACCACAGGTATTAGACATAATAATGTCATTCAGAGACGAAAAATAAATACATCATTGTAAATGTAAAGTTCTTGCAGGAAGTAGATAAACTAAAATCATCATAAACAAAAATTTAACTTACTTGGGTCAATTTTCAAGTCAACCGGGAAGTCAATATTCTTGACAATCTTGGCAGTGTGTCCGTCGGCGTCGAGTTTGAAGCACTTGAGGTGCAACAGTAACACGACGGGCAACTGTTCCAGAGACAGCTGTTGCCACGCGTCGCTCACTCCTTCGAGAGTATCCTTACCAGCCAACAGCTCTAAAGCATCTTTCACACTGTTTGCACGCTGAAATTATAATAGAAAGGTTTAGTCATATATTGTGAATGAATTTTGAATAGTAGAATTTGTTTTGTAGTTTAATCAGTCAATACTGTCAACATTGAAGTAATTATTATCACATTCAGAGACGAAAAATAAGGAACATCATTGTAAAAGTAACAAATTAATTATTGTCGTGGGTATCGCCTGTATCATGTACTTTTTGTTCACATTGAAATACCATACCTCCTGTGATTATTTAACCATACCATTTAGAATTTGAACATCACTAATTAAATTTAATCATGCTTTATGAATAAACCCCTTAAACACTGACACTGTGTGTTTATTCATAAACGATGATTAAAGGGACGTTAAAAGGTCAAAAATGTATGGTTAAAGAATCGCTAATCACTAGTTAACTTGCAATGTTTATGAATTAGAGGGATTGTTAATTAATTCTGTTTACATTATATTTTTTACTAGCTTTCCGCCCGCGGCTTCGCCCGCGTGGAGTTCGGTTATATCGCGCTTTTTAGATTTCCCTCGGGAACATCAAATTTTTCGGGGATAAAAGGTAGCCTATGTAGCAAATTTCATCAAAATCGGTTGAGAGGTTTAAGCGGGAAAGCGTAACAGACAGACAGACAGACAGACCGACCGACAGACAGACAGACAGACAGAGTTACTTTCGCATTTATAATATTAGTATGGATGACGTGGAGACGAGAACTGACCTCGATATCAAGCTGCAGCGTGAAGAAGGGCTGTACGGCATCGGTGACGTCATGGTGCGTGGCGCGGTGTAGCCGCAGACGAGTTCGTCCGCGGAAGATGTCCGCCACCGGCGTGCGGCGCGCCGCCCACCGCCGCTCCACGGCGCCCCGGTTGCGCGGCCCCATCACCTTCCACTCATCATCCTCCTCCGCCGCCGCCGCCGCCAGCTCCGCCGCCGTGGGTGCGGCCGCCGCACGCGCCTCCTCGGGCTCCACTAGTTTTATAAGCTGCAATAAAACAAATCAAATATTACGCCTGTAATGTTCAATGGATTAAACTGTGGTGAATATTTTGCTAATAGTAATACTAGAAAGTCGTCGTATTTGGTATAACTGCAATACTTATATCACCTTCGGGTTGTGGAGGTCAGACGGCAGTCGCTAGACGGAAAATAAAGCGTATCCCAAACTTTCTCTTAAGCTGAAAAAGCTTCGGATGCGGATTGGATATATTTGGATGGGGATTTAACACTGAGATGATGATGAGTAATATTCCAGAAAGACGTCGCTATCTGGTACTCTGACTCACCTCGAGCATCTCGTCATTGAGCGAGTTGAGTAGACAGCCGAGGAACTCCTCGGCGTCCTCCTGACGACCCTCCTGCGAGCCGGGGAAGGGCCTTAGCGCGCGCAGTACTCGCTGTCCGGCGCCACCCTCGAGCGGCGGGCCGGCCGGCACGGCGGGTGCGCCACCGGAGCTGGCGCCGCGCCCGGCCCGTGTGACCGGTGCCAGTGGACTGAACTCGTAGCACAGCTCCACCCTGAATATAGCACTCATTTATTGAATTTCTGAATTTCTTCACAAGAAACCGCACATTGCAACTAGCAACAAGATTGAACATTTATTTACTTACATTTTATTATTTATTAAGATAAAAAAGTCGTCAACATATCTAAACACAAGAACATTTGGCAATCTTATTACTATAATTTATATATGTCACTGGCGAATATTACACCATAGAAGATTCTGTGAATGTTACAACATTCAACAAAGTAAAATTTATAAAATGTCTGCAATAAGTTCACAACTAGAAACTAGGGCTATACTTGTTGAAAAATCTAGGGCAAAAATAAAATGTAGCTAAATAATTTACAATACTTACAAGGAATCAATAACAGGTGTGCTAGACTTGCCACGACGAGTCTGATACGGCAGTGCCTTCAGCATGTTGTAGAAAGGTGGACAGGCGATAAGCGCCTGTAGGATTGCATTCACGTAGCAGTAGTTAGAACGGTTGGTGAGTCCACGCGGCAGCAGGGATACAGGGCGGTTGTCCAACTGGTACTTCGACAAAAATTCTGAAAAAAAAAAAAAATATAGCTTCTTTAGTCATAATCCCAAAGTAGATATTTTATTATTTTAGTTTGGTTCTTTTATACTAAAAACATGGCTGAAAATTGGCGAAAACGAAATAGATCCCTATTCAAATTGCAATTGTGGTGAAACACTATTAGAGTATTAAAAAAAAAAGCACACGTGGGAACTCACCTCCCATCCTGTACGAGTTAGGGTCATCGCTGAAGGGTGAAGGTGCGGCGGGCGCGGGTGCGGGTGCGGGGGCAGGTTCCTTGCTGGCCGGCACCTCACGCGGCTCGGATGCGGGCACAGCACGCGCGCCTCCTGCCGTCGCGTTCACCGACGTCTTTTCAGAATATGACACGGCGGCCGACGCAGTGCTGCGCGGCGTCGGGGAACTCTTGTCGACATTCGTCGCCTGCAGCGGCGACGCGTCGAAGGGCGGTACTTTGGCGACCGGCTTTTGTACATTGGGAGGCACAGGAGGCGTCGCCGTCGTGGGACTGGACAGCTCCTCAGGCGCGGTCGTGGGGGCCGGAGCGGGGGCCGGTGATCCGCTCGCCTTGCTGGAGAACAGGCTGGCCCACGACTTGCCGGGCGCGGGCTGCGGCTGCGGCTGTACGGGCGGCGGCACGGGCTCACCGCGGTTGCGTGGTGTGGGCGGTGGCGGGAAGTCCGATGCAGTAGGCGCGGGTGGCGGCGGCTGCGGGGCTGGCGGGGGCTCGGGCGCAGCGGCTCCTTTCCGAGAGTGACCGAAAGGTGCCTTGTTCGTCACGATGAGCGGCGGCCCAGCCGCGTGCAATGTGATAGAGATCGGCATTGGTGCCTTGCTGGGCGGCAGCGGAGGTTCGCGTTTAACGTGCTCGACTGCAGGTGCGCTCCTGTCAAGATTGTCATTGGTTTCGTTGGACGGAGAGCGGTTAGTAGGTCCATCACGCTTTTGTCTGGACCCGAACGGCGCCTTTGGTGTGGACGCGGCTTGCTGCACGGGGACTACGGTCTGAGGAACGACAGGCTTGGCCGGCTGTTTACCACCCGAGAATGGTGCGGCGGGTCCCTTTGTGGCTTTTGTTACTGCAGGCTGAATCTTATTTGTGGGAATCTGATTGGTAGGGGGCGCGGACGAAGTAGGGAATTTATTTGCAGGAGATTGTGCTGCAATTGGCGCCTCGGATTTCGAGTCAGTTGCGTTCCACGCGGCCTTATTGCCCTCGGTCTTCGGCGTAGTCGAAACTTTTTCTACCGGGGAAAGCTTTGCTTGGGAGGTATCAGGCATTCGGTCAGACTGTTTCGGACTTCCAGGACCCTTTCCAATTTTTAGGTCCTTCATAGGCAGCGATTCCACGGATCCCGCGGATGCTGATGCGGTCGGCGGTGGGGGCATTACTTTTTGTTCCTGACTCTTGTCTTGCGGGATATAGGTTTTGTTCTGACTCTGTCCCTGCACGAAGTTCTTGGCATGCACGTTGAACTGGTGCGGCGTGGTCTGTGGAGGTGGTGGCGGTTGTGGTTGCTGCTGCTGCATGGGCACGGGCGGCGGGTGTGGAGGGGGCGGCAAGTACATGGGCGGCATGTACTCCACCCCACCATCTACAGGAGGGCCATAGGGAGGCGCGGCGTAATGCGCCGCGTTGGCGTAGTATGCATCCACGGCTTCCTGTTCCATGACGACCTCCTGTGGGTAGTCATCCGGGCCCTTGTCAGGCTCGCCCTCCACAGGCATTGGGTATTCAGGGTAGTAGGGCGGGTAGGCGTAGGGCCCGTACATGAGCGGCTGGTACACGGGCAGGTGGTAAAGCGGCGCGCCCTGCGCCTGGGCAGCGGGATAGTACTGCGGGTACTGCAGGTAGTAGGGCGGTGGCTGTGGTGGACTGGCGGGCCGCTTGCCGCGCCGGTCTCGTCGCTGCGTGCGTGCCGCGCGCTCGGTGGGCTGCGGGTACTGCGGCTGCGGCTGGTAGTACTGCCCCATGTAGCCGTGCACGTTGACGTTGGCCGTCACCTGACTCACGTAGACGTTGGGCGGTGCTACGGGCCACTGGTGATGGTGCGGCGGTGGGTAAGCGGGTGGCGGCTGCGCATAGGGAGGCGGCGGCGCGTGCGGGGCGGCGCGCGCCGGCGAATGGGGCGCCATCTCGCACTCGCCGCCCGACAGGCTATCCACGCTGCTCGACACGGTCCCGGCACCCGCCGTGCTAGATGAACACGATGACGGATCTAAGGCACACAGACCAAAATACATATTAATTAGGCGCTCTTTATTTTCATAAATTATTTAGTTTTTAAAAGCAACTGCATTGTTAAATAAATAAAAACTCTGTCTTTACCTATAGTAGGTTCTTTCCAGCCACCGGCGTTCGCCGAGATGTCGGGTATCCGGTCGTACAGGGCGCACTGCAGTCTGTTCAATTCTGCTTCCTTCACATCAGATAAGTCTAGGAACTCATAGTCCTGAAACACGCCTTAGATATTAACATACAACTTGAATCATTCCCGTGAAATGTCATCCAATTCCACGGTTATGTAATATTTCTTACATACAATAAATATAAGACTAACCACTACAAATCAAATAGTAAAGGCAGGTCACTTTCCATACTAAGTAGGCCGTGCTGAAGAACTTCTATTCCGTCGCCTTGTATAGTAAAACTCAATTTTCAAATTTCCTTGTGGTTTATAACCAAACCATTCCAGATCCCTGAGATCTGAAATTACTTTACAATTGATTCACATTGAGCAAAAAATTATTGTGTTTTTTCATGTTATTTTTTTTTTTTTTTTTTTTTTTTTATACATAATATAAAAACATTATGTTTTAAGTGATATAACTGAACTTGCAGGATTTGTTTTTAAGCTTTCTTGAAAGAGATAGAGGTATGATAAATCATGAGTTTATTGTCACGTTTATTATTCTATTAATTTTAATTAAAGAAAAGGGCACTGGAAGTGAAGTAGTGAGTGGAAGTGCACCACCAAAAATAAAACTCAAATTCAGAATTTGTTCTGTTGTTCTTTATAAATATGGAAAAATCTCTCATTGATTTTAATTCTCTCAATTTTTTTCGTCCATTCACTTTAAAAAAATATGTGTATTTATATTACAATTGGTCACTCAAAATTCCATTTAAACTACACAATGACATAGTAAATGGAAATCATTCTAAATTCAAGTATAGTATGGATAGAGACCCCCTTTCAAGTTAGTATTTTCAGAAGAAACCCATGTATAAGAGAAAGGTTCATGATGTTCTGAAATAAAGATCTGAGACACATGACCACTGGAAACAGAGTGCTGCCATCACCAAAGTAAGAGTGAAAATAATACTAGCATGATTATTACTATCTGTTGTATATCGAATAGGTATTACAACTTAGGAATAGTGATAACCCCTGGAAAATTTTTCTTCAGTCACCATAAGACAATTTTACACAGTTTGCCACTTGTGAATCCATCAATGGATATTTCTGCTAATTGCCTCAGTTAGTTGGATTGAAATCTACTACTATAGTAGATTTTACTATGGAGTATAATTGTATTATCCCTATAATATTTTAAGTGCCAGCTAAGCTAACTACTTAAAATAAAAAGTTGAAGTTTAATTACTTTCAATACAATCCAATTTCTAACATTTGAGTTCTCATATCCATTATTTAATTATTAACAATGGCGACGCGACGGCAAGTTACCGGTACCAGGTCAAGATCTTTATTTACAAGGAGAAGAAAAGACCATTGTAATACAATCCCACAATTTTTATGGTCTTATGCAGTTGACCTACAGTGTATTTTTGATTTTAGGCCTTTATTGTGCAAAAACCTTGAAATTTAATTATGTTTCTATTACTAAACATTAATAGAAATTTTGTTAATTTATGCAATTCCTGTACAACAAGAAACTCTTATTCAAAAGTTCAGCATAATATTGATTTGGATTCCTGTCATCCTGTGCACCTGTACCCATAGCTGGGCTTAATGCTTCATGAGCATTTTCCGTAATATGGCGTCCCGGCGTTAAGGCAGCAAAAAATGCAAATGTACCTACATGTAGCGGACCACAGTGCACAGCCATTTGCCACCTAAACATTCTTTCATAGACAATACTAAGAGTCAATGGACTTGCTTGCTAATAGAAAGTATGCAACTATATTCATTGGTAGACTTGCATAATGAAATCACAACTCAATTATGGTAAAACAGTAATTATAAAGTTATTACAAATAAATATCACAATTTGTTTTGATTTTTTAAGGGACTAAGTTCCATGAAAGTACTGACAGTCGTTGGAGGAAATTACATATTTTGATAAAAAAAAAGTAATGAAAAGAACATACATGAACATAATGAAGCTGTGATTGAATCCGCAGACTGCAAAAGTAATTGTCATGCATGCTTAGCTACTAAATTAGTAGAAATCATGATTACATTCAACTCACTAATAACCTTTCTAAAGTAGCATACACTCTCTAAAAATATATTCTCTTTCAATGATCAGAACATTGAATACTATTTTTCTTTTCCCAATATATGTATAGTTTCTTTATCTTTAAGTATAAACAGATGCACTAACTACCTGCAAAGTGACACCTATTTGTGCAGTTATTAATGGAAAAAAGGCATTTCAAGTTGTATTTACTTGTTTTTTTTAGAGAAACAATGATGAAGGCAAAGTTCTGTATATAAAACAGATATTGCTTGTACAAAATAAATAGCTTTTGCCCATGGATGTAGGGAAAGTTTCTATAAGAACATGCAACTGCAACCAGGACCTAAATTAGACTGTATCCTTTCCCAGAAATCTGTTCAGATTTAGGTGGAAAGAGGTAACATATGGAGAGCTACTTTAAATATAATATTATTAGTATTGATGTAGAACTATACAATACAATAATAGTGACACTTAGAACATGCATGTTTCAAATACAATCACCTTAGTATATGTACATGCTAAGCACAATCAAACCATAAATATCATTTTATTAAGTTTTTTTTTTTTTTTTGATATGGCATCGCGTTGGTGGCTACTAAGAGACCGTAACTACTTAATCGGACTTTCCTGTGGATGCTTTAATTAAAATTAAAGCCTCCAGCCAGGGGCACTTAAAACTAAATTAAAATTAGGCGACTACGCACTAAGGGCACCCCCCGTGGGGTACGAACCTCGGCTTAGGGCGTCGCTAGAGAGGACAGCAAGGGCGGCTGGATCGAAAGTTATACTTAATGGTTTGATGACCACGGCGTTTCCTAGTACTAGCTCTGAGAAGAAACGCCGAAACAAACTCAGAGGTCATTGTTGGGACATTATGATAATTACTGGCTCAGCTGCGGCGCGGGCTGGCCTTCATCGGACAGGGGACAGGGGAGAGGGTTGCTACGGGGAGCGCGTCGCGATGGAACTCGGCGGCGAGGTCGGTATAACTAAGTTCACTATAGCTGTACCCAGCTAAACAGAAAAGATTCAAAATACAGTGAAACTTGTTTTTAAGTCTTTTCTTTGTCTGAATTTATGCAAAATGGAGCCTCTCCTCAAATTTAAATATCTGGAATCATATGATTTTTCCATTGCAAACAAGGTGGATCTTTTTGTTATGAGAATTTAGACTACTTTTAAATTAGTACACTTAAAAAAAAAAAAAATTGTGTAAGTAGTTTTCATCAGAAATTTGTTATGAATGTGAACAACACCAACAATAATATTCAGTACACACTTAACAGTATTATAGGATCATCATCATCAACCTTTTATTTTCCCACTGCTGGGCACAGGTATCCTCTCATATAGAGATGGATTGAGCGTAATCACCATGCTTGCTCAATGCGGGTCGGGGATTTCAGACTTATAAAGTCCAGGTTTCCTCATGATGTTTTCCTTCATCTTCAATCATTGGTGTCCAAAATATACTTAGGATAGGATATACTTAGACTTACTTAACATAGGTTAAATTACGAATATCCGTTAGATAAACTTTGTGTTTGTTAAGACTTATGCATACAGCAACAAACTGAAGACTTGAGAGTTTAAGAGAATAGAGAGCACTCACAAGTTTAAAATGGGTTTCATTTATTAATCATGAATTTCCTGCCCTTACCCCAAGTTACATGGGGTCAGTGCAATGTCTTTTCTTTTCCATATGTCTCTAATAAATGTCATCTTTCTAGCCCTCCCCCTTCTTAACAATATTTTCATTGACACATTCCATCCATCATTTCTTCTGTCTTCCCCTACTCTTATTAGCCATTGACATTCATATTCAAAACTCTCCTCACAATATTTTCCTCATCTCTCCATAACATATGCCCATACCATGACAATTGACAACCATTTCCATACAACTTTTCAATTATCAGTGCCACTTTTAGACTTCCTCTTACATACTCATTTATATTTATGGGTATAATTATTTAAATTAAACAATTAATGGTTTTCCTTTATTAAATGATTACGAAGCGTAACCTTTTACACACCACTATAGAGAATAATATACCATAATTTCAAAAATAAAATATGATAGAAGATGTATAATTTGCTTTAGAATTGGATGAAATGGACTATGACAGGCTGGAACTTTATAAATAAAACTTAACACATCTTTAAAAATCTTATTGTATAACTATTGATAACTATAAGACTTAAAATTTAACATAAAACAAGATTTATAATGCAGCAACAAATTCAGGTTTTGACTAATTAATTTTACTAATTAATACAGAAGCAATTCTCAATTGTCAATGGTAGTTTACAACAAGTAAATTATTAGACAAGTTTACCTGAAAGTATAGTGTGAAGTCAACAGATACATTCTGAAGAAATTCATTGCATCAACTTGACTGGCTACCAGACGTTTTTTTAAAGAAAAGGTAACCTTGGATTCGCTGCGAAATGTAAAGAAATGACAACCCGTTTGAACGTTGGACTTCACTACGGCTTGTCAAATTTATAGGTTATATGATTCGGGATTTTACGGAGTCGTTAAATGTACAGAAGCTCTTCTTATCAAACAATAAGTACATCAAATACTACACGTTTATCTACCATGCAAAGATTATAATATGCAAAAGCTTCCGTACCGACTAAACAACAACAAATCAATAGCACATGTGGTTTTTTCAAGTCATGAAATGAAATGCAAAAGTGAAATTGACATACCGATTACTGAACCAATAATTGTCGAATTGACTACCATTGGAATTCCTTTCGATTAAAGCAGGATTTTCAACATTTAATTTTCTCTTTTATTAACGCAAAGCTGCAAAATATGCGGAACATTTGGAGGACTATAAGATGGCGTAACAACGCTCAGTTGCCGGGTGCCATCAGAGTATTGACAAATCAACTTAATGGTGATTCTTAATGCGTAAACCCGAAACTGGACACTATCTATTTATCAAAAACTATTGGCACTTACCTCCCACGTGCATACAATGTCTGGAAAGAGATATTTTTTCTAATGTAATGGCCAGTTTCAATATCACCAAAACAAGAAACAAAAGCCAAACAAATGTTTAAGTAAATGTACTGCAAATATGATATTCTTACCGTTTTCATCAAATCCATGGCCTTTTAAAGAACACCATCACGAAATTTAACACCGTCAATAGTATATATACAGCAGCGGCGTTGAAGAAAAATATCTCAGAACGGGATCAACGTCGAGGCCATGCACTCTCCCAACACATAACAGGATGTGACAAAACGCGCGCCATTTTTAACTAGCCTTTTGGTAGCCAATAGGATTGCAATATTTTAACCATAAACTGTTACCAGAGACAAAAACTGCTTTGTTCGTAGTGTTGTCGCACTTGTTCGGATGTGCGCCATTGTAAGTCAGAGACAATAGTGTTTTCATAGTAATATTCAAAGAGTAAATCTGTGGGGGAGTTCAAATATTAAAGCTTTTCAATCATATTGTTATATTTTTTGTTTTTACTTTCAGGCGGCCGCAAGAGACGTAAGTCCGTAAGTAGAGACCTATACGCAAATTTACAAGTCAGGCCTAGGGGGGGCATTTAAAATTTTTAGACTGAGTAATCTTTGTGCACTATAGACGCACGCGGTGTTTGGGCAATTACCTACACCGTACATTTTGTCAGTGTCTGCTGCATGGTTTATCTAAAAGTTATAGATAAGTCCTCATTTATACTTTTTTTAGTAATTAGGGGAGTTCATACATGTTCTGCGAGATTTCCAGGGGGGATAGCGCCCCCCCGCCTGCCCTCACCTGGGTACGCCCATGTTTACAGATGACAGCACATCGAGCTACTGTAAGCTGTCAGATTTAGTTATTAGATTTTAAACTTTAAAGCATTAGGGTTCAATGTTGATTGAGAATATGTTATTTTGACAGTTATATATGACGGATAGCTTGACCTGCTGTCGTCCGTAAATACTGAAATGAAGTACCTAGGCAAGTGTGTAGGTATCTTATCCTACTAATATTATAAATGCGAAAGTTTGTATACTTATATGGATGTTTATTACCTACTCTTTCACGCAAAAACTTCTAAACGGATTTGGATGAAATTTTTTATCCTGATGTTCCTAGGGGAATGAAACTTGCGCGATAAAACCGCGGGACGCACCTAATACAATAAACATTCCTACATCCTTCAACGCCTGTCTCTCATTGAGGATGTGCCTTACAGGTGTTGCGTAAGGGGGTTCCGAAAATGGGTTTTAAGAGGAACCGGGACCACCCCTATTTGCAAATGGTGATCACTGGGTGGCTTTAGCGAGGTAAAAATCCTACCGTAGAAATTCCTTTTGCTTCAAAAAGCAATTCTGCAATCATTCGCAAAACATGTACAGATGACAGCACATCATGCTGCTACAGTCTGTCAGATTTCCTTATTAGATTTTTGGAGGAGGGGCGCTGCGCCCCCTGGAAATCTCGCAGAACATATTCATATATGTTCAGTTTGTTTGTTTAGCAATCAGAGGAGTTCATACTCCTCTGATTACTAAACAAAGTATAAAGGAGGACTTATCTTTAACTTTTAAATAAACCACGCAGTAGACACTGACAAAATGTACGATATAATTGCCAAAAACAGCAGTCAAAAAATTTGACTTGCCCCCAAGGCCTGATTTGCCACCCCCTAGACCAGACTTGCCCCCCACCCCCTAGGCCAGAAGCTGGGTACGCCCATGGAGGTGTCCATAGATCTTACATAGCACCGGCATCCGTCGTGATATGGTGATTCTGTTATCTGTGCTGAAGCATATTCGTACAGACGACAGCACGTCAAGCTACTACAATCTAACATATTTCTTTATTAGATTTTCAACTTTATTCCTTAAGGCGGCTCCAGAGGAAAAACACACCGCAAGCCGTTTTTATGTAGTTTTCCGGAGCTATCTACTCTTTATCCAAAAGAAATATCAACTTATTAAAAATACGTAAATTTTCTCCATAATCTTGGCTCCAAAATTGTAGATTTTTTTTTTTATTTTACTAAGTATAATGTTTAAATAATTCCTTCACAACGAAACCACTGACAAGAGAAATAATTATCATAAACGTGCATCTCCTCGGAAAGTAAGCATTATTTAGATTGCGTTCTTACACTAATGGATAGGTAATTTCATGACGAACATTATTGTAGAAATATTTTTTTAAAACGACCAAAATCAAAATTTTGTTCAACAATCTGAGCGCATTCGCCATCATTTCTGTTGCCCGGGCTATTGAGATTCAGTATGCCACAAGCTCTCGAAGGGGGAACCCGTGTTTCGTCATCGCGCGCTCCGCTAGCATAAGCGGGCGGCGCGTGAGCGAGAAAGCATCTGCTTGCTCGCTCACGCACCGCATGTCGCATAGAGTATAATACTATCTTAGAGTATCTCTGTTATTGATGTTTATTTTGGTGTTCGTTTTTTAACCGATTTCAAAAAGGAGGAGGTTGCTCAATTATATGTTTTTTATGTTCAATTTTTAACCGACTTCAAAAAGGAGGAGGTTACTCAATTCGACCGTATATGTTTTTTTTTTTATGTTTGTTCGCACATAACTTCGTCATTTATAAACCGATTTTGATAATTCTTTTTCTGTTGGAAGGAAGACGTTCCCAAGGTGGTCCCTTGATAAGGATATCAAGGTTTGATGGTGGAAGTCCAGAGAAAACAAGCGGAACTTTCAAAAATTGGGGGCGACTAGTGCATTTCTTAGCATTTTCATTAAATATTTTAAAGCACTACAATTTAATAAAGGTCTGGAGTAGATCTGATGATGGAGCCGAGAGACAGTCGAAGGAACTCCTCAACAATTGACAGCAGCTACCTTGTGGTTGGGCTCGATTAATTTGTATTGATAAGAACTTTACACCTAGATGGGTTGCGACTCTCATAAGAGCTCTAATGATGAAGACAAAGGCCAGTTCCGGGAACTCCTCAACGGTTTCCAGTAGCTACTTTGTGGTTGGACTTCATTCATTTATATTAATAAGACCTTTACTCCGATTAGGTTAAAATAATAGTCTACAGTAAATTTAATGATGAAGACTATAGGCAGTTGAGGGAATAGGTACTTACGGGTAAAAATTAAAGTAAACAAAAGTACGTCATTTCCCAACTATATTTGCGTCAGCTTCCAGTCTGACCGGATGCAACTGAATACATAGTACTTTTAACAACTAAAAAATGTAAAATAAAAGCTTTTTAGAAAAAAACAACCGACTTCCAAAAACCACTATGTAAAGTGAAAAATAACTAATTTCGGAACTCGGTGTCTAAAACGAATATACCAAACGAAAGACACCAACTTCCGAAATTAGTTATTTTTAACTTTGTAGTGGTTTTTGAAGTCGGTTGTTTTTTTGTAAAAAGTTTTTATTTTTATGTTTGTTTGCGGATAACTTCGCCTAAAATTTGGTATTTCGATGAATTTTTGGGTATTGCGACATGGGTGTCGTGATAGGGGTTTTCGGGAGTGCAGATCACGAATATGACGTAATTTTTGAAATCCAAGATGGCCGACACCAATTTTATGATATTTTGACATGGGTGTCGTGAAAGGGGTTTTTGTGGGTGCTAATAACGAAAATGACGTCATTTTGAAAATCCAAGATGGCCGACACCAATTTTATAATATTTTGACATGGGTGTCGTGAAAGGGGTTTTTGTGGGTGCTAATCACGAAAATGACGTCATTTTGGAAATCCAAGATGGCCGACACCAATTTTATGATATTTTGACATGGTGTCGTAGGGGTTTTTGTGGGTGCTAATCACGAAAATGACGTCATTTTTTGATTTTGGATATTTTGACATGTCGTGACAGGGTTTTCGGGGGGTGCAGACACTGAAAATGATATTTTCATGGGTTTGTGACGGTTTTCGCAGATCATTTAATGGCGACGTAATTTGTTGTCGACACCAATTTTATGATATTTTGACATGGGTGTCGTGAAAGGGTTTTGTGGGTAATTACGAAAATGACGTCATTTTGGAAATCCAAGATGGCCGACATATTTATGATATGACATGGGTGCCATCAGTTTTGTGGGCATTAACGAAATGACGTTTGGTTCAGTTACGACATCAATTTATATTTTGACGATTCTAAATGACGTCATTTTGAAATCCAAGATGGCCGACACCACTTTTGATGGGTTTCGCGGGTGCTATCATTTAGGCCGACGGTCGTTTTAGCAGTGGTCGAAATTATATTTTGATGCAGCCAGACGATCACGAAAATGACGTCAATTATAAGCTGTGGCATAGTTTCTATTTTTATCAAAGTCAAAATAAAACATCAACAGCCAATGCTGCATCTCAATGACGTCACTGGTAATAACAATAAATAAATTACAAAAAGAAAATACACTTATACAAAATGCGTATACGTTAATTCAGCAATAAAAATGTCATGTCATACTCCAACTAATGCGGAACTTTACTAACTACGGTACCCACTGCCACTCGGTGCGTTTTATCACCTTTCACGCATCTGCAGCCCTGCGCTGCAGCCACATAGCACCATGCGCGTTTTCTCCATGAAATTTCATGCACATCTAGCACACCTATCTTATAAATTCATCAGAGAACATGTTCCCACTCCTCCGAATTTTGACCGATTTCTGTAATTTTAGAGCTCTTATGAGTAGCGTCTGAGAATCGGCCAACATCTGTTTTCAACCCCTTAAATAGTTGTTTGTTTTTTTATTTTATACGTTTTAGTTTCTATTTTTTTACAACATTAAAATACATGCTCTTTTCTTACGATCGTCGATCAATCGTCAGTTTACCAGTTTTATTCCCATGCTGGAACAAAACGATAATGGCCCGGGCGAAGCGCGGGCGGAAAGTTGCATATAAAGCTGAATAGTTTGTTTGTTTGAACGCGTACGGGTCCGATTTGAAAATTCTTTTTGCGTTGGGATATATGTCTTGCAGCTTGCTGTTGCAAACATCACGACTGCAGAGGCCACTGGTCGCAGAGCTGAGCACCAACGTGCACGAAAGTCGAGTGCCACATGTTTTGTTCAAAGACATCTTCAGCGTAGTTCATGTTTAGCCTGATGATGCGGACACTAGGTAAAATCTAGAAGAAATTTAAAAAATCAAAGGGGCGTCTAGGGCTTTTCTAAGTTTTTTCATTAAGTGTTTTAACGCACTACAATTTAGTAAAGTTTGGAGTTGATGATGGAGCCGGGAGACAGCCGAGGGAACTCCTTAACGATTCAATTTTACCCATTAATTTTTACCCATATGGGTGCAAATTTCTCATCAATATAAATGAATTAAGTCCAACCACAAAGCAGCTACTGTAAACCTTTGAGGAGTTCCCTCAACAGACTGTCCTTCGTCTTCATTATCAGACTCCTAATGATCATAACAATCCATCTAGGTGTAAAGCTCATATCAATACAAATTAATCAAGATATTACACAAGGTAGCTGCTGTGAATCGTTGAGGAGTTCCCTCGAATTTCTCTCGGCTCTATCATCAGATCTATTGCAGACATTCATTTTAACCTACTTATATGGGTGTAAAGTTTTCATCAATATAAATGAACAGAAATAAGTCCAAACATAAGGTAACTATTGTAAACCTTTAAGGAGTTCCCTTAACTGGCCTTTGTCTTCAACATCAGAGCTTTAATGATAATCACAACTCATTTAGGTGTAAAGTTCTTATCAACACAAATTTATTAAGCACAAACACGAGGCAGCTGATGTGAATCGTTAAGGAGTTCCCTCGGCTGTCTCCCGGCTCCATCATCAACTCCGAACTTTATTAAATTGTAGTGCGTTAAACACTTAATGAAAAAACTTAGAAAAGCCCTAGACGCCCCTTTGATTTTTTAAATTTCTTCTAGATTTACCTAGTCTTCCATCATCAGACCCTAATTTCCTAAACATGAGACTACCTTGAAGATATCGTCTTTCTAATAAAACAAAAACATGTGGCACTCGGGGCTGCCGCGGTAAAGCTATTTTATACTAGCGGCCTCCAGCGACTTCGTTCGCGTTGAGTTAGTAATGCTCTGCTCCTATTAGTCGCAGCGTGATGTTTTATAGCCTTAAGCCTTTCTGGACTAATGAGCTATCCAACGCAAAAAGAATTTTTCAAATCGGACCCGTAGTGCCTGAGATTAGCGCGTTCAAACAAACAAACTATTCAGCTTTATATATTAGTACTAGCTTTCCGCCCGCGGCTTCGCCCGCGTGGAATTGGGTTATATCGCGTTTTTTAGATTTCCCATGGGAATAAAACTAATTAAATGACGATTGATCAGTTTTGAAGGATTGATCGTAAAGGGTGAAAATTTAGGATTGTATGTATTTTTGTATGTTGTAAAAAAATAGAAACTAAAAATGTTGTGTAAAAATAAAAAAAAACAAGTAGGGGTGGACTACCCCTAACATTTAGGGGGTTGAAAACAGATGTTGGCCGATTCTCAGACCTACTCAATACGCTCACAAAATTTCATGAGAATCGGTCAAGCCGTTTCGGAGGAGTATAGGAACGAAAACTGTGACACGAGAATTTTATATATAAGATAGGTGTTCGCTAGTACCAAATTTTGTATGGAGAAACGCATGGTACTATACATTGAATCTGCGCTCACGCGCAGGGCTGCAGATGTGCGTGAAAATGCAGATAAAAAACGCAATCCTGCGCGTGGCTGCGGGGTAAATCGCAAAGGTGTGCACACCGAGTTCCGCAGTATGTAGTTAGTAGGAAATTTTTTATTAGTTATTTATGACATAGTATTTTTTTTATTTTGCCAATTAACGTATACATTTGTATAAGTATGTATTTTCTTTTTTGTAGTTTATTTATTTATTTATTTTTTACCAGTGACGTCATTGAAGGAGTGCGAAAAATGGTGGCGATTTAGCGACTAAACTATATTTGATGTTTTATTTTTGACTTTGATAAAGAAATAGAAGCTATGCCACAGCTTATAATTGACGTCATTTTCGTGATCAGCGCCCCGAAAACCCGTCACGATACCCAAGTGAAAATATCATGAAATATAATTTCGGCCACCTTGGATTTCAAAAATGACGTCATTTTCGTGATTAGCACCCGCGAAAACCCCTTTCACGATACCCATGTCAAAATATCATAAAATTGGTGTCAGCCATCTTGGATTTCAAAAATGACGTCATTTTCGTGATCTGCACCCCCGAAAACCCCCGTCACGACACCCATGTCAAAATATCCAAAAATTGGTGTCAGCCATCTTGGATTTCAAAAATGACGTCATTTTCGTGATCTGCACCCCCAAAAACCCCCGTCACGACACCCATGTCAAAATATCATAAAATTGGTGTCGGCCATCTTGGATTTCCAAAATGACGTCATTTTCGTGATTAGCACCCACAAAAACCCCTTTCACGACACCCATGTCAAAATATCATAAAATTGGTGTCGGCCATCTTGGATTTCCAAAATGACGTCATTTTCGTGATTAGCACCCACAAAAACCCCTTTCACGACACCCATGTCAAAATATCATAAAATTGGTGTCGGCCATCTTGGATTTCAAAAATTACGTCATATTCGTGATCTGCACTCCCAAAAACCCCTATCACGACACCCATGTCGAAATACCCAAAAATTCATCGAAATACCAAATTTTAGGCGAAGTTATCCGCAAACAAACATAAAAATAAAAACTTTTTACAAAAAAACAACCGACTTCAAAAACCACTACAAAGTGAAAAATAACTAATTTCGGAAGTTAATAATATAATTTCACAGTCTTGCCTGGTCCCAAAAAAAAACATGAATTTTTTTTTTTAAATGTGTCAGTTCTGCAGAAATTTATTTGACCCTGATTACGTTTTCCCTTAAAATAATAAATAATGATAAATTAAACTTTATTATATTATTTTTCTATCCCTTTGTCCATCTGACTTAGCTAACTTTCAATCTACAAAACTAACTTCCAACCCTGAAGTTACAGTCATATTTAGTTATAAAGGTCTAATCAATACACATTAAATAAGCTCAAACACGTGACAGTTGCTTCCGATGTGGATTCCCTTGATATTCTGTCATCTCCATCATCAGGTCAGGCCCAAATCTTCACGGTTTTATAGTATCATCCGATATAAACACGAGTATCAAGTTGTCACCCGAAGCGTGCCTACAATTTTCGATAATTGGCCTAAATTTCTCAGAATTTCCATTATCGACACTGACGTGGTAACAATGGGATTACATAGGCAGCATATCCCTTCATATAAAAAAAGAATGGTCTAAATAGGTTCATTAACCATAAAGTTATCAGCGACAATAAATCGAACTGAGAACCACCTTTTTCTGAAGTCGGTTAAAAAATAAACACCGCAGAATTTTTATTATGAAGTATCGTCAACATTTGTTTGAGTACATAATAACCAAAAGTATTTGGGCGCACCAATAAACAAAAATAAAAGTGCCATGTCTGTTACTTCTGTGGTCTATGAATTTAACTTGTATTTGTAAGAAAAAAGGCGGGAAAAGGTTGAAAACGAAAGGCGCGTTTTTTAAACAAAAATTTAAATTTTTTCCTTTTTGTGCATTGTTCTTGTAAATAATTTCATAAATACTTAAATCTTACTCTATACGTTACTTATAAAGAGAGTTTATAATGCCGAAGAAGCGAAAGAGGAAGGAAGGGGATCCACCTCTGGATCCTCAGGAGGTATCTACTGATTCCGACTCAGCAGCGGAATCCGTGATAGCACCAGAACCCAAAAAAGATAAATATGCAATTTATAAAGTGAAGGGTTACTCGCGTAAATACCCGGAGGATACCAACAAAAAAGAACTCGTCGTTTTCTTGAACCATCTAGAAGAAAACCAGACCTTCAGCGATAGAGATCGTATGGCCCTGTCGAAAGGCATACGCGAGCACGGAGTTTCAGGCGTAATGCATATGCGTACTATCAACAAGTACAAGGTTGGCATTACGTTCGACTTGCCGAACAATGCTAACATGTTCCTAAAGAATAAGAAGATATTAGACCAACTGAACATCAAAGCGTCCATTCCTGCTGCAGACACGGAGGTTACCGGTGTCCTGACCTCAGTTCCTGTGGAGATGTCGAATGCAGAAATTTTTTCATTAATTGGCAGCTCAAAAAATGTCATTCAAGTAAGACGATTCATGCGGAGAGTAAAGGGTATCGGCGGCGGCGGCGGTGTAGAATTTATACCTACACAAGCAGTGGCTGTTACTTTCGCTTCTACAATACTACCTGCGTATGTATATCTGGACTCATGGCGTCACGAAGTCAAACACTACATTCCACCGGTAAAGCAATGTTTAAGATGCCTTCGATATGGTCATATTGCCAAGTACTGTCGTAATCCACAGGTATGCTCAATTTGCACTTTAGATCATAGTTTTAAGGATTGTCAGGTCGACCCTAAAAATGCCAAGTGTGCAAACTGCAAGGGTGACCATATAGCTATCTCCTCATCTTGTACAATAAAAAAACAAAAAATTGAAGAAAATAAAATTAAGTCCAAAAGTGTTGCATATTCCGACCTTTTTAATGTTGGTGCATTTCCAGCGTTATCCGCAAAAAACTTAGATGTACAGATTAGTAACTTAATGAAATCAGATACCTTTATAAATATTTTAGTCGAAACAATAACAAAAATCATTAGTAATAAAGATACACCTATAAACTCTTCCTCAATTAAAGAGGTACTAAAAATAACTCTAAGAAATAAAATTCCAGCTTCTTAATGGATTTATCAAATTTAAACATAATGCAATGGAATGCACAGAGTCTGAATAGCAATAAACATATATTTACAAATTTCCTCTATACATACAATATTCATATAGCAATTATTAGTGAAACATGGTCTAGACCTGGGCAATACTTTGAAATTAAAAATTACAACATTGAAAGAAACGATTGTGGCAACAAACATAATGGGGTTGCCATTATAATTCATAAAAGTATTATTTATACTAAAATTAACACCTACTTTGACAATTCTTTACAAAATATTTGCGTACAAATTTCAATTAATAATAAGATGATAAGTATAGTTAGTTTCTACAGTCCTCTAAATTCAGATCCAGTTTTCAATAAAGATAACTTTGATTCTTTGGTGAAATCGATTCCTGGACCTTTTTTATTTGCTGGAGACTTCAATGCTCATCACACTTCCTGGGGTTGTGGTTCTGACTCATCACGTGGTCGAAATATATTAGAGGTCATTGACGAAAATAATTTAATTCTGCTTAATAATGGTCAGGCAACAACAGTTGGCTCCTTAACATGGCGTCCCAATGCATTGGATTTAAGTTTGGTGTCCCCTTCATTGGCACTTAATTGTGAATGGCATATACATGATAGTCCTCTTGGTAGTAGTTATCACATTCCTGCAATTATTAAAGTAGTGATTAGTAATGGTCAAAATAAAGATTCATTTGGAAACTGCCCTACTAACACTGAACATTTTCCCATCTTTCCAAATTACAAAATGGTGGATTGGAAAATGTACAGTAAAAATGTGGATGAAATGCTAGTTAATTTTAATACAGCTAATATATGTCCACTTGAATCATATCATCATTTTTGTACAGTTCTACATACAGCTGCTGCTAATTCTTATTTTAATGGCAATAAAAATATAAATAATAATATGAGCAATCGCTCATGTCCTACAAAGGGGTTTAGAAGACCTTCCCTTCCTTGGTGGAACCGAAAGTGTACGGATGCTGTATCACACTTCAAAACAGCTTATATAGATTTTAAAAATAATCCATCAGAAGTAACTTATTTAAATTTTAAAAGACTTCGGGCACTTAAAAAATTAACTATAAAAACAGAACGACAAAAAAGTTGGTTGTCCTTATGTGAAACTTTCAACAGATGCACACCAATATCTATCATATGGAAATTCATGCGTAAATATAACAAAACATATAATTGTAATAATCTTGGAAATGATGCATGGATATCGGATTTTTTGAAAAAATACACTCCAGATTTTGTACCCCATACCCCAACTTCGTTATTGAATAATAGTACCGCCTCTAGTTCTAGTAATTCTATTCATAATTTTCTATTAAAACCTTTTACAATTAGTGAGTTAATATCTGCAATCTCTTCCCGAAGAGACACTGCTTATGGTCTTGATGGAATGCCATACATATTATTTAAGAAACTGAGCATTTCTGGTTTAAAATCATTTGCAAATATTCTTAATCAACTATGGGAAAATAATATTATTCCTGAAGACTGGAAAGTAGATTGCCTAGTACCAATTTTAAAACCGGAAAAACCTGCAGCAAATCCTGATTCTTATCGTCCTATAGCACTTACTTCTTGTGTTGGTAAAATATTTGAGCAACTATTAAAGCAACGATTAGAGTATTATGTTGAAAAAAATTTTATTTTACCTTCTAATCAATTTGGATTTCGTAGAAATCGGTCCGCTAGAGAAAGTGTCTGTCAACTGCAGCTTGATATACGTAATGCTTTATTAGCCAATAGCAATTTTATTGGAGTGTTTTTTGATATTTCTGGGGCATTTAATGGAGTAAATATAGATATCTTATGCCATGAACTACAAATAGGGATTAGTGAAAAACTTATATTTTGGGTTCGTAATTTCTTGAGTAATAGAAAAGTATTTGTTAAATTTAATAGTCATCTTTATGGTCCTAGACTCTCATCAAAAGGTGTTTGTCAAGGGGGCATATTGTCACCTTTGTTATTTATATTGTATATACGTAGATTAAATTTAATATTAGGTTCTCAGATTAAAAATTTACAATTTGCTGATGATTTAGTTGTTTATACTACTGGAACTAACTTATCACAGGTTGTCCAAAAAGTCAATGATGCCCTGTCAAATTTATACAAATATTTCTCCTATCTTGATCTTGATGTCAATTCATCTAAGTCTAAAGTTGTTTTGTTTGGTAAACAGAGTCATAATATGCCCTCAGTTGTATATAACAATTGTGTATTGTCCATTTCACAAGAAGTCAAATTTTTAGGGGTTCTTTTATCACACAATTTATCCTGGACTAATTATATAAAACATATAGTTAGTAAAGCAAATAAAGCATATAATATATTGAAATCTTTGGCTGGTTCATATTGGGGTGCAGATCCAAAAATTTTACTATTATTATATAAATCTTTAGTACGTAGTCACTTTGAATATGGTTTTTATTGTTTTGCTGCAGATACCAAAATTGTAAATAGTTTAGAAGTTCTGCAAAACAAATGTTTGCGTCTTATTACTGGAGCATTCAGAAGCACTCCTATAAATGCAATGCAGGTTGAATGTAATGTCCCACCATTAAGGATTCGTTTTCAATACCTGAAAGAAAGATTCATATTAAAACTTTTTAGTGTAACTAATAATAATCTCTTAGTCAATTTGTTGCATTCTAATTTCAGTTTGGGTATAAAACCATTTTATATGTTAGAGGAGCTTCATAACTTTATAAAGTTTATTAAAGATGCAAATGTCTACCAATCAAAAAATATTTTGCCTTGTTATCAAGGAACCTTCATAGGTAAATTTCCTGAAATAAAAATAATAATTAAAAATAAAAAGGAACTTTCTACTAAAGAGACAGTTAATGCATTGTTGTCAGAGTGGTCAGATCATAAATTTGTGTACTGTGATGGTTCTAAAAGTAATAAAGCAGTCTCTTTTGCTATTTATGAGCCAACATCAAATATAGGTGTTGGTCATAAAATTTATAAAGATACCAGTATATTTACAGCTGAAGCTGTTGCTATTTTGAGTGCTTTAACACACATTAAAAATTTAAATTCAGGACACAACAAGTGGATTGTAGTAAGTGATAGCATGAGTGTTCTGAAAAATCTGGAAATAATAAATTACATGCTAACACTAACTACATAATCTATTTAATTAAAGAGTTGTGGACTGAACTGTCCCAGTCGCATATTAAAGTTAGCTTTGTATGGGTACCCTCACACATTGGTGTCCCAGGCAATGAAAAGGCTGATTATCTGGCTAAAAAAATAGTTGATTTAGAGGAGTTGATTCCACATTCTGATATGAGTGTTTCTATACCACATACAGATGCAGTTAGTCTTTTAAAACAGCGCATGTGTCATGCATGGGGGAGACACTCATATCAGTTTACACAGGTACAAAATAAAGGTAATTGGTTTGCTACTATGGATGTACAGGTAAACTCCTTACCTTGGTTTTGCAGGTATAAAAAATTTGTAAATAGGAAATTTTATTCAATTATCTGTCGTATGCGTTTTGGCCACTGTCGTTTAAATTTTCATCTTCATCGTCTTAGAATTGTTACTTCCCCTTTTTGTGAGTACTGTGAATTACAGAGAGTTCAGTCTTTGCATCATATCTTCTTTGAGTGTTCGTCTTTCAACATTCAGCGCCTTGTGTTGTCGGACGAATTACTAAATATTTATAAAAAACCTGATAAGGTCCCGCAATGTATTCAGGAGCTGCTTATGAATGCCGAAACTTATATATATTTGTACAGATTTATAACTGAGACTGTAAAGGATGTATAGGTTGTAATTTGTAATTGTTTTCGTTTTTTTACGTCAGGTAATTGTATATTGTAGTATATTTGAAACTAGTTTATAAAACTTAAAAGTGTACTTTGTGAACATAATATTTTGTAATTTTATATTTATAATTTGTTTCTAAATGAGGACTGAGGAGATATCTATAATTTGACTTGACAATGACGTTTGTTTTTGTTTACCTTGGATTTGACAAATACTGATGGAAAATGGCTAATGGAAAATGCGAAAGCAAATTGGAATTATTACGAAAGAAGAGAATACAGCGAAATTAACGACAAGATACCCAAATACGAAAGACTTTTTATTGAAAAATTATTACGAAAGAAAACGAGGAACGAAAGACTAGGCGATATGGTCGAACGACTATAGCCTTCCCTAATGGGTAAAAGGAAAAAAAAAAAAAAAAATTGTATTTGTAAGTACTTCGTCCGCCAGACGGCGCTAGTAATATTTTGCGAAGTATTGTAGAGGTGGGGCGCGGTGAAGAGGGAGCAAATGCTCGAGGTCATTTGGTGAGGGTACGACCTTAAGTTATAAGGGTCAACATTGAATGGGAATATTTGACAGTTTAGGGTAGCTTGACCTGCTGTCGTCCGGATCGTAGTGATTGATAATAAAGGTGTGTTGCGCAATAAAGGGAAGCCCCCTTTAGTTTTTATGTTATGGCATTTCGTAGTTGACCTTGAGAGGCCGTGACTACCTAACCAGGCTATCCTATGGATGCCTTAAAAAAAATTTAAGCCTCTAGCAAGGGGTACTTAAGAACTACTGAGCGACTACGCAAAAGGACACCTCCTGTGGGGTACGAACCTCAGCTTAGGGCGTTTCTAGAGGGGACAGCAAGGGACGGCTGGATCGAAAAGTTTTGAGTGGTTTGATGACCGCGGCATTTCCTAGTACTTATCTCTGAGAAGAAATGCCGAAACAAACTCAGAGGTCATAGTAGGGGTGGATACGATTTTACTGGCTCAGTTGCGGAGCTGGCCTTAATCGGACAAGGGACGGGGAGGGCAATTAAGCTGTGGGGCGCGTCAGGGAGGACCTCAGCAGCGAGGTCGGTAGGTCGGTCCCTTGCAGAAGGTGCTGGTGGCTCTATTGGCTTGGAGGAGGGTTATGGGGTCATAAGGGTCATCAAGGACGGCGTAGCTTGGAGATGTTGGAGGGAGTGTAGTTAGCAGCCGCTGCTATCAGGGGATTGCGGTGCTTGAAAGCAGTGCAAGGAAAAGCTTGGAGAGACGTTTCATGAAGTGCTGGATGGTGGGAATTTTGAGATCGAGATGGAGGATCTAATTTCGGACAAACCAAGGAGCGTTTGTGGCTTAACGGAGGAAACGGTTTTGGACTACTTGCATCCTATGGATATGATGTGGCTTACTGGCTTGGTAAGTGCGAAGACTGCACAAGCATATGTCATTATCGAGCGTATGCATGCTGTGTACAAGCGCATTTTGCGCCTGAGCGACAGTTTACTGCGCGGGTTGAGGACGGGTTGAGTCGACCTAGAGCATGAAAGCCTCTTTTATTGCGTAACACACCTTTTAAACATTTATCAACATCATTTCACTAAACTAGAAATGTCATTATATTTTACGCTTATCTGTAGAGTTAGACGGATAACTGAATAATACTTGTCAAAAATCGATATAAAAATACCCAATAAAATATCCCATCACTAGTCAAGGCTCGACTAACAAGCGTGGGCCATCGTGTACGTGACTCTGCCACACCGTTCCACCTGCCTGACGAAATAAACTATTTCTATTAACGGCACTCTAATCTCCACAAATATTGAACTGTTGGCTTGGCTGTAATTCAAATGCTACGTGACACATTTGGGCTTATTATTTCCACATAATAATTTTGTGGAATAAATGTTGTCTCATGGCGTATTATGTGTGTGTGTGTGTGTGTGTGTGTGTATTAATATTATTTATGGCTAGCTGAGTAGGTACCTATGTCTACGCTTTCGTATATTCTTATCTACAAGGTGAAATTAAATTACTTAGCAAAACTTCAGACGAGGTGTACCTAACGAACGAACTGCAGTTCGTTCATTGTTATTTTACCTCTGACGAAAAAAGAACGAGTGCGCTGCGCTTCGGAGTTTTTGGATCGTCGTGGGGAAAGTTCAAATACCGTGATCGAGCAGCTACTGGTTGGCGATGAAACTAGGATCTCAAAGCAAGCGCGAGTCCATGGAATTGCGCCATTATAAGGGTGAAAAGCCCCCTAGAAAGGCAAAGGTGGAACAATTTGACGACACGGAAGGTGCAGTGGCTGAGCAATTAACTGCTGCGCTGCATGTTGCGGGTTCGATTCCCGCACGGAACAAATGTATGGCCTACAAATGTTCCAAGCCCGGTTGTTTGTGTATGTGAATTTAAATGTTTCTAAACGCACCCACGAGGTAGGAATAATTCCTAGTGTGGTGCAAAGATGTTAAGAAAAAACACTAAGGTCCGTATTCCAGAAGGAAACTCAAGCATTGATCTCTGTTTAAGCATTACTTAAAACTAGTTTCAACCAATCAAATGGCTTGAAACGAGACTTAAGTAGAGCTTGAGTTTTGAGTGACGTTCTGTAATGGGACCTGAAAAACCGTGCACAATCTTTTGGGATTTTCAATGCATAGTGGATTTTAAAGAACGCAATTCAATCGTTAACTGCAAATTATCCCCCTTAGTCATAAACGCTGCTTAAAGTTAACTAGTGATTAGCGACTGTTTAAGCATACATTTTCGACGTTTGCACATCACTTAACTCGTTTATGAATAAACATTTATGGGACAGCCTCCGTGGCGTAGCGGTAGTAGACGCGGCTGCTGCGCAAGGAGGTGCGGGTTCGATCCCCGCACAGTGCAACTATTTGTATGCATGAATATGAATATTTTCACTAGTCTGGTCGTGCCTCGGAAAGCACGTTAAGCCGTTGGTCCCGGTTGCCATACGAACATCTAGTGGCAGTCGTTACGGGTTGTTGGAGCCCTCAAAAATCCAACAATTGGTCTAACTGCAATGCTTCGATGTCGCCTTCGGGTTGTGGAGGTCAGACGGCAGTCGCTTCATGGAAAATGTCGAAGTTTAGCCATATCAGCAGTTAGACTGGTAAAAGCGGACCCCAGACTCCAAAAGCAGAAAAAGCTGCGGATGCGACTGGGATTAACGCTGAGATGACGATGATGATGACGATCGTTTATGAATAAACGTCTTAAACACTATGGTGTTTATTCATAAACGATGTTTAAAGTTAAATGACGCTAAAACATTGATATAATATTAAACTAAGCAAGATAAGTCACTAACGCACTGAAAATGAAGCGTACAAAACATTATAATTCTAATGGCTTGCCTTAGTCACTCTCGATACACTCGTAAAAACAAACGACAAACACTAACAGCGCAAACGACAAACACTAGCCATCTTTTTATTCTCTATGCTTTAGATTGCGCCCCATCTCACTCACACTGTACCAACGTGTGAAATGTACGCAGAATAAATAATTTGCATGTGTGTGCTGTTGCTCCGATCGGCACATTTATTTTGGTTAATTTGTTAGAGCATATCATATCTGTATAATATTATATCAATGCGCTGAAACGTCAAAAATGTGTTGTTAAAAATCACCAGTCACTAGTTAACTCTACGCAAATTTTATGAAAAAGGAGGATTTTTTTTTAATAATTATAAACTAGTTCTTGACTGCAATCCCGCCTGATGGTAAGCAGTGATGCAATCGTTGATGGTAAAGCGCACTAGTTTACTAAGTCTATTCACTTGAAAAACTTAAGAATAAGAAGGCAGTTGAGCGAGGTGATGCAATGTTAAGTCCAAGTCCAACACAACCAACGATGCTGCGCCAGAGGGAGATTGATCTGGAGACTCTCCACGACCAAACTCCCGACACAACAACATTTGGCGCATCATACTCGGCACACATCGCAACACAACTGCTCAGACCCGTCCTCCGTACGGCTTCACCAGACATCATACCGGAACACGACGAATCGCTTGGCGGCAAGACGTTGTCTGGTGGCTGGTAACTTCTGCCGGCAGCCGATGTTAAAGCCTAGTGTCTGACCGAGTCTTTTGTATATAAATTACGAGAGAAGGATAAACGAAGAGGGAAGATGTCTAAAGCCTAAAGGTGTCCTGTTGCTCCATGACCACGCCAAACACTGTTCATACCGCTGGTGTTTCGAAGGATTTAGTTTGTCAATACGAGTTCACAGAAGTGGAACATCTATCTTCCAGTCCAGACATGGCCCCGTCCGACTATTATATATTTCCAAATTTAAAGCGGGCCTTAATAGGAAGAAAATTTTCAAGCGATTAAGAGTTGCAGGCAGCCTTCTTCGATCATTTTAAAGATAAAAGTTGTGATTATTTTTATAAAGTTTTAAAGATGTCAGAAGTGTTTTTATTGATTTGTGTGTTAGTATTCATCTGTGGTACTCATGGTGATATTATTGAAAAAATAAAATTGGTTTCGTTTCATTTCCTTCATTTAGTGGTTCATAGTAAAGCCAATTCATTACAGGACGGCCTACCTATGTATGTATTTGTTTCCCTTTTACGCAAAGACTTCTAAACGGAATTGGATAAAATTTGGCACATAGATAGGTTTGTAACCGGGAAGAATACATATATGTACTTTTCATTCTGATACTCCCACGGGTTTAAAACTTTCGCCGGTGAAACTGCGGGACGCAGCTTTTAAATAATAATCTTGAGACAAAGATCACCTCGCCCAACTGCCGTCATCCTTCCTATTCCTAAGTTTTTTAAGTGAATAGGCTTAATAAACTAGTGCGCTTTACACTCAACGATTGCATCACTGCTTACCATCAGGCGGGATTGCAATCAAGCACTAGTTTATAATTATTAAAGAAAAAGATGTATTTCTGTACCTAGACATTCATACGATATACAGATACTATCAACATACAGATAAGGGACTAAGGTCCGTATTACAGAACGTCACTCAAACTCAAGCTCTACTTAAGTCTCGTTTCAAGCCTTTTGATTGGTTGAAACTAGTTTTAAGTAATGCTTAAGCAGAGATCAATGCTTGAGTAACGTTCTGTAATACGCACCTAACATTTATTACACAGAGGTATAGTATTTACACTTAAAATTCTTACTTTTTATCTAAACCTTTTAAGTCTAGACGTCTCGGTTGCCTGAAGCTAATTCTAAATCTCTTTAAGGTGGTATGAGACTATTTGACTAACGAGATGAACTGATTAAGACGATAGTTTAATTACAGAGAGCAACGAAGTATTTTTTTAGAATCAAACAGAGCTCACCTTAGTCATAAATTCGGCTGAAGTCAAATTGTCTATGGTTAAAAAATGTATAGGTGTATGTAGGTGGTGTCGATGAATGATTCGTGAAAGAACCACTCCCGCTTTAACTTAATCAATAACTCATGAACATGTGCATTTTTCCCACCTTTAATTACGGAACGCAAACATGGTTTACTAGAAAGTCTGTCAAAGTCTGCCAAAGGGCTATAGAAAGAAGTCTACTGTCTACTAGATGGCAAAACCATAGATCACATTAGGAACTTTTTACTTCATATCAACATACAAATATTTTCCCGGGGCCGTACAGCTGCTGGACTATAGTAGAAATAGGCTGGCGATATCTGTTGCATGTCGGAGCAACAATACGCAAAACACAGCTCAATTATCAAAAGGAAACGGCTGTTCAGTAGGCCTAGAAAGAGATCGCAATAAGCTGAACTCCTCAAAGGATTGGCCCGCTATCGCAGTAGGCCGATAAAAGTGGTAGTGGCTTTTGCCCTGCAGTGGACAACACGGGCCTATAATACAAATAATGAACTAGGAACATTTTTTTTTAAATAATTATAAATTAGTGCTTGACTGCAATCCCGCCTGATGGTAAGCAGTGACGCAATCGTTGATGGTAAAGCGCACTAGTTTATTAAGCCTATTCACATAAAAAACTTAGGAATAGGAAGGATGACGGCAGTTGAGCCAGGTGATGCAATGTTAAACCCAAGACCAACACGACCAACGATGCTGCGCCAGAGGGAGATTGATCTGGAGACCCTCCACGATCAAACTCCCGGCACAACAACATTTGGCGCATCGCACCCGGCACACATCGCAACACAATTACTGCTCAGACCCGTACAGATAAAATTCTTACCTTATTGCATATGCACGGCTTGGAGCAACTTTCCTGGGATCCAACGGGCTCGGGGGTCTTTATTCCACTAAGTGCTTTTAGGAATTTTGACATCTTCTGGGCTCTTGGGTTTCTGGTGCTAATAGCTGTAGAATACTTCTTCTGTCCTCAAGCACTTCCTGTCGAGTTGTCGCTTCGTCAGTATGTGCCAGCAACAGATTCCGGGGGACTATTATTATATATGTACCAGGGTAATTTACTAATTTGACTAATAAGTTAATTACTTTTCTTAGTACCCTTAAATAATGTTATTGATGAGTAATTAATATTACATTTAGTTGTGGTCATTAGTTTGCTAGGTTATCGTTAGTCAACGATAACCGGAATGGCAAACGTAACAATTTAGAAAGGTCAGCGTCGCGCCCTTTATTCATTTTCTTTATTCATTATCAAACAAGGAAAATGTCAGAAAACTCTTCACGAACAGTGAAGAGAAGTGGAGAGTGGAAAAAACTATTCAGATTGTGACTGACCTTCGTTATATACGGTTCAAAAGTGGTCAAGTGAATTTAAAAGGGGCTGAGAGTGCATGGGCGTACCCAGCTTTTGGCCTCGGGCAAGTCAGGCCTAGGGGAAGGTAAGTCAGGCCAGGGGGGGGGGGAGAGTAAAATTTTGTTAGTGTCTACTACGTGGTGTAGGTATTTAAAAGTTAGAGGTATACTTTGTTAGATGGAGATATACGTTTATACTTTGTTTAGTAGTTAGGAGAGTTCATTCATGTTATACGAGATTTCCAGGGAGGCAGCTGCCCCCCCTGCCCCCGCTGGGTACGCCCATATGAGAGTGTATTGATATGATACTCGCTTGGGCGAACCAGTTACTGCCTTTATGAAAGAACGTAAATAAAATTGAGAAGTTTATACTGAGGTCTTTGCTTAGCAGTGCGATGATGCAGGCTAACAGTAACAGTTTATACTGGAGAAGTCCAGAATGACGATCAATTCATGGAATAGCAGAGATGGAAGTGTCTACACAAATTAAAGGTTGAAAGTATAAACACAACATTCTGCTTATCCACTTTATAAAATTTACGGGTAGCAATTAAAGGTAAAAGACGGGGCCAACTGACCACCGCTCGTGTTGTTTCTTCACGAAAACGCCCCGCAGGGTAATTGCGTAACACATTACCAGTAGCAATGGGTTTCAATTTGACAGTTCAATAAGATTCATTGCGTTATTTACGTTGTTGATCAGGCACATTTTGGAACATATGGAGCAATGGATTAGCAATAAGCTTCAAAATGATACCAACTGATAGTGCGTGTATTTTATGGTTTTGAAGAAATTAACGATCCGTCTTAGAGCCCGTAGGACCTAACCCCGAATGTTTATCATTTGGTTTCTTAATTTGAAAAACGTCCTTCTTCTTTCTTTCTTTTATGGCTTCGTACGGTTTGTGCATTTAGCCAATGTCACGTAATGAATTATTCATGTCGAAAAAGACGGCCCCGTGAACCGTCTTACGAGGAAAGTTTGAGATAAAGTCATGATGTGGCCACTGTGCTGCGATATTTCACTGTACTTTATGAATAAATAATTTAAGTCTGAAATCACCAATCTGTCTTGAGCGAGAGTGTTATTATGGTGGTGAACAATACTCATGCCTTCTCATAATAAGAAGAGGCCTTAGCCCCAAACTGTTTGTTTGTTTGTACTTTTGTTTGCGATAATTATATGAACGATGGAACGAAGAGATAACTTGAACCCGATATAAGAACGTACTGAAAAACACTCAAACTTTAGCGCTTTAATAGGATTTAGAAGCTTTTTCGAAAAATCAGAAATTGAACCGGACGAAGTCGCGGGAAAACTCATTTAATAAAATGCAAATCTAAGCATTTGTATTCAAGCATTTGCCGTTATTTGATAGAATAATAAATGCCTTCAGAATTTTAAAGGATCGGCCAGTGCCTCAGTGGGCATAGACAATACCCTGAATCAATAATTATATTATCGACGTGGGTTCACGAACAAATATTGGGTAAACGGTCGTGTTGATAAAATAATGAAAAAATCCAACAGGATTACGGCACCCTTATTTTATTTGTTTGCCAGTATTTCTTCTTTTTTTTTTTGGCATTATTTTTTAAATATTGGTGTCGCTTTTCTTGTCTACAAACTATACTAATTTTAAGTTAAGTGCATATTTTTCTTTCTATTTCACAAAGAAAGGGATAGAAGATAACATAATAGTTTAATCCTGTCAAATTAAGTCATACTCCATGGACAGTTTAGACGCGATTATAAACATGGCGGCTAAATTTATGACAGGCGCGGACTAATTTGACAGGACTAGTCAAGTATTTATCTTCTATCCTTTTCGTAAATTTATTTATTTATTTTATTATATATGTACACACAATAAAATACATAAGGATATGTCAAAATTAAGATCTAAGTAAAAAGGTGCTGCTTATTTATTAAGAAATTTCTTCCAGCATACCTTCGAAAGGTAAAGATCGATCGAAACGACGATCTAAAGATTGTCTGTGCCAAATTTAATCAAAATCGGTTGAAAGGTTTAAAGCGGGAAAGCGTAACAGACAGACAGACAGACAGACAGACAGACAGACAGACAGACAGATAGACAGACAGACAGACAGAGTTACTTTCGCATTAGTTATATTTAAGAATTAGTGTATATTTAAGTATTAGTGGATAACTGAACTGTCGCATTAGGGTAAGATCTGTAAGGACAGTTGTAACAGTGATAAATAAATAAATAACAAGTAAATAAATCATTAGTATTGACTAATGATAATTTTAGAAGTCATTACTAATTAAATGACTAATTAACTAACTAGCTAATCAGGCCATGATCATAGACAGCAGATTCGTTCGTAGTGCGGGTGATGTTAACATCTTTCATACCTTTGTATCTTGATGGTAACTCCAATCTTTCGTGGCGTCCTCACCTTAATGAGGTCACGCGAAAGGTTTACTGTTTTCATTCGCAAAAATGTCTACAAGGCTCCTAAGTATTCGCTTCCGCAGGAATACTCAAATTAAAGTTTCTTCTTCCACTTTTTACGCAACCACCTTCCTATCATATCATTATTTTTCTTGCGCTCGCCCCACTCATAGAATAATAGAATAAAGAGGGGAAGTAGGTTATCTCCGACCTAATCCGCGATTTAATTGCCTACTGTCTTAGGGTTGACGACTGTCCGCGCTTCGTCGGTTACGGTTGTCGCCCAAACCGCTAACAAATATTTATAGACTAAGCGCTTATGTTTAAATTATTTGCTTAGTATTTAGTTTACATATACTAGACAGTTTTTTTTTTAAATAATTTTTATTTTTAGTTTTGTACACGTAAAGAACCATATTTATTTTTAATTAATACAAATATAAATAATACAAACATAATATCTATTGAATCACACATTTAATACAAAATTACAAATTAGCTACAGAAAAATACCTACTTTCTTCGGTTTCGACTATTACGAAACGCGTTGTTATTAAACTTTAATGTGTAATATATCCGTATCCTTGTAAATAACTTTTAGAAATATACTTAATTTGTAAAATATAAATCTTTTATTTGTTAATAAATAGACATACCAACTTTGCAGAATAATTTTTGTAGTGAAGATACCTAGATTCTGCACTTAAATTGCAAACTTGCTGATTAGCATTTAAATACGATTTAAGTTGTTCGCAATCCTCGTGACGATCCATGCATTTTTTTAACAAAAACACGTGACGCGCGAACCTCGTCCGGTGCTAGCCGCGACTAGCGCACTGATAGCACTCTAATATTGTGTTTAGGTGTGCGTGCGGCGACCCATAGATACTAAGGCGCACACATACAAGCCGCGCGCCATCCGTTTGTATGAAGATCGTTCGGGAGATCGCGACGCCCCCGTCAGGGGGCGTGGCGAGCGGACCCAGGGCTATGCCCCCCGGCCGCGGAGTCCATTTTGGTGGCCCGTTAATACGGGCCTCTCTTTGGGTCGGCGACAATGGCCTGTCAGATGTAGATACGTGCGTGAGTTGCGCACGTCTGTGTTATTGGTTGCTATGTGTTATTCTGTAGGCGCGCCACAGGGCCCACTCACGACCCTGCTTGCTTCACGGCACTCCGGCGGTCAGTCCCTGCCAGGTGAGACCCCCAGTTGCCCTGGGGGAAGCCCAGCAGAGGACGACCAGCGACAGGTGGTGCCGACTCGACGCTCCTACAGAGTTACGGATGTAACATGTAACCCCCGCCCGTCCTGAGAAACCATCTATGTACGGTAACCACTTCAGGCTAAGGGGTCGTGATGTATGTGTGGGCGGTATTGAATTGTAGAGTAACACCGCCCAGTGATTACGCGTACCGCGGCCCACGCTACGCGTACGCGTGTATGTGTATGGCGTCTGTTTTGTGATGGTTGTCTGCCGCCGCGTATGCGTACCTATATTAACCTAGCATACGCTACGCGACGAGTGTGTGTAGAGGGTGCAGTATTATTGGGTCAGGTGAGCCGCGTGTAACCTGGGTGCGACTCACCTGTGAAGGTCAATCCGGTGGAGTGGGGTCACAGGTCCGCTACCAGGTCGCGGGGGAAGGGTTTCGCGTCAGGGGGGCGCGCGTGCCAGGGCGCGATGTCCTTGACATGCGTCAGGTCGGACGCGTCGGCACGCGCGAACATACCCTTCGCGAGGCGCCGCACAAACTCATCCAGGCTCTCAAGCCTGAGGTCCCTCCGGATGACATCGTTCCTCACGTAGCGAGGAGCGGCAACTATTGTCCGCAGCGCAAGGTTTTCTTGCGCGCGGAGCGTCTTGCGGTGCGCCTCGCTAGTGAGGGCGAACCATGCCGGAGCGGCGTACGTCAGTATTGGCCGTATGTACAACTTGTACACGGCCAGTTTGACGCGCGCCGGGATGCAGGATGAGAGCACTGGTTTGAGCAGGTGGCGGGCAACCCTGCCCCGTGCGGCGACCGAGCGGACGTGTGGCCCCATGGTGAGCCGGCGGTCGATCGTCACCCCCAGGTACTTCACCCGGGGGGACCACTCGACGGCGGCTCCCAGGAGTCTCAGGGGTGGTGGGACGGACGCACGCCCGAATAAGATCGCCTGCGTTTTTCCCACGTTCACCGACAGCCGCCACTTGGAGAGCCACTCGGGAAGGAGCCCGAGCACACGCTGCATCTTGACGGCCGCGTACTTCGCATTAAGCGATGTAGTGATGTACGCGGCGTCGTCAGCGTAGAGCGCGAGCATCGCTTCCGAGGTAGTGGGGATGTCGTCGGTGTAACGTGAGTAGCACGCAGGCGACAGGCAGCTGCCCTGCGGTACACCCGCGAGCACAGGGCGGGGGGCGGATAGCGTCCCGTCAACCACCACCCGGAAAGTCCTGTCGGAGAGGAAGGTAGAGACCACCTTTACAACGCGACGGGGCGCGCCTGATGTGGCCAGTTTGTAAATCAGGCCGTCGTGCCACACACGGTCGAAGGCCTTCTCCATGTCGAGGAGTACTGCAACGGCACACTCTTTCTTGTTAAGAGCGGCCGTGACGTGGTGCAGTACCCTCGACAGCTGGAGCGTCGTGCTGTGCTCCGCCCGGAACCCGAATTGCTCGGGCCGCGGCGCGATATGAGGCTGGAGATGTCGCAGCAGGAGTGCCTCGAACACCTTGGAGACTGTCGGCAGCAGTGTGATCGGCCGATAGCTCTCCGGCTTCAGTATGTTTTTTCCCGCCTTGGGCAGCATTATGACGCGCCCCTCCTTCCAGACAGCGGGGAAGGTCCCGGTGCGCAGTACCGCGGTATACAGGCGCGCCAAGGCCGCTACCATTCGGTACGGCAGGTGGCGCAGCGCTGTATTGGTTATACCGTCAGCACCGGGGGCCTTCTTGGGCTTAGTACGGAGGATGGCGCGTCTGATTGTATGAAGATAGCCTACTCTGTCCCTCTTTATACTATGCCCCACTGTTACGCCGTGTAGAACACTCTGAACCCTTCCCCTTCCCTGTGCATGCTATACGATTTTTAGAACGTTTTTATACATGCGTGCGTGTATGCGTCTGTGCGTGTGTCCGTGCTTGTCTGTGTGCGTCTGTGCGTGCGTGTATGACTGCATGTGTGCGTGCCTGTATGTGAGGGTGCGTGCGTGTGTGTGTTGTGTTTGGTGTGTATAAGTATGTTTCTGTGTGTTGTTATGTTTAGAGTGTGTATATTTAAGATTTTTTTTAAACATTGCCCCACACTAGGAATTTCTCCTTTATCGTGGGTGCGTAATTTACAAACATAAAGTCGAATACACAAACAGCCAGACCCGGTACAACTAGATACTTGCAGGTCATACAAATATCTGTTCCGTGCGGGAACCGAACCCGCGACACGCAGCGCAGCAGTCAATAGCTTTATCACTGCGCTAACTGTGCAGCCAAGTCAAGTCAAGTTTTTGTATTACATATTTGTTAATCTCTTTGATCGACCTCAGCAAGAGAACAATGGTAGAAAAAATCACATGTTTGTTAACCACATTTGGGTCATTGTCAAAACAGGGTTCAGATGAAAAAATAAAACAAAATCAGTTATTTTTAAAGAATTCGTCCTTTATTTAATAAAAGAGGTCAATTGTAACAATAATAAATTATTGTTTGAGATCAAACTTAACAATTAGAATAGTTATTTAAAAAAAACGTTTTTATAGGTCCACCGAAAAGACACAGATGTCTACCGAATGTACTAAAAGTGTAGTTTAGCAAAAATTTTAACATATTAATAGAATCTTTTTTCTATAATATTAATCTAATCGTCTCAGAAGAAACGATAAAAAAAAAGCCAACGCAGTATCATTGAAAAGTAAATTAAAATAAAATAAATCCCTTTGTCCACCAAAAATATTATGTCTTCTTGGTGGACATAATATCTTCATCCTCGGATGACGACCAAAAATGACAATGCGTCTGGTGAACTTTTATCGGAGTTCCAGGTCTTGAAGTAGGTGGTGAACATGAACTGTCGGAGTAAACATCAGCAAACTTAAGGCGTTTTCGACTTTTGAGGCCATGCAGGATCTTGGAGCAGGTTGGTTTTTCTAAATCATTGCTTTGAGTCTCAGTAACTGTTGGGCTCAACTTTTTCCTGTCTATAGAGTTGAGCAACTGTTGGACTATTGGAGTTCAATTAGGACTCATTAATGGGCTTGGTAGACTTGGTAAAGGGCTGGGAATAGAACACTGAACTGGGGTGGGAGCAGGTATTTCAACGTGCATATTGTGTAATGGTAAGTCAAGACTTATACAACCTAAGTCATAGTGATGACATATAGCACTTGGATGGCAAGTAATGCAGCTTAATCTTCGGAAGTGCAGGGTTCTTGGTTCGCGTTTGTCCCATGTAACTTGATGCACTTGCATAGTACCACGAAAAGGGCGGATTTCGCAGTTTTGAATTTTGATTTCAATGTCTTTTGCAATAGTATCGATTCGCATTTTATACTTAGAAAGCTTATTTTCTACAATCTTCAGTTTAGATTTGAGCATGAGATTTTCTAATTTAAGCCGCCGTTTGTTTTTTGCAGCTACAGCCCGGCCAGATTCAGCCCTGGAAGTAGATCTTGATGAAAATGAAGTGGCTGGGCTTATTGGAGGGGTTACATCTGTAAATCTCACAGTTTCTTTTTGTTTCTTTAGTCTATCTCTACGAGATTTTGCGTCCTTTCTCCATTTGTTTCGTAGTTGTCTTTGCTGTCTATCTGATAAATCATTTATCGTCTTAATTTCTCCTAGTGTTTTTTTCCTATGGTAGTACTCTCTATCCTTCTTCCGCTTTTCTTCTAATGCTACTGGATCTTTCTTCAATTTTTCTCTTGCTCTCCTCATACTTAACTTCTTCTGTTCGCGTCTTCTTTTCTTCTTCTCATCTTCAAACAATTTATTTCTAGTTCTAGCCATTGTCTGTGGGTAAAGAAAAGAGGGAGCCTAAGCAAGGCACAAAGCACAAACGAAACTATTTATTATTAAAGTGGAATACAAATGTTTCACGTATAAGTCAACTGCAAGCCGACATGTTTAGTCATTGTCTAGAAATAATCTGACTTCACCCTGATGACTTTTGAATGCGATGGAAAGATATCGGCCAAGGTAAAAAAAAGTAGCTTACTTTATTTGTGTGTTCCTTTTTACGTGTTGTTGATATTATTCCGCTTTAATAATAAATAAAGAAACAGCGAACATGGCACATTCAACGTAAAACGCCAAAAACAGTATCCACAATAATAATATTACTCGTAAAAACCGCCTCCCGAATGCAATATTTCTATTATGCAGTTAAATATCTAATTCGCATTAACAACCACATGCAAAACCAGAGTGCACAAAACAAAAATAAAATATTTCATCCACTTGGTGGACATTCATCTTTTTGGTGGACACAAATTCCACCGAAAAGATGTCCACCAAATGGATTTTTCTGAGAAATTATTTCATTTCAAGCATTATTTTGAGGTTATGTTGTAATCACTAGTATTTTTAGATAAATACTTTAGAAATCTAACACATAACGTAAAGTTATGAATTATTAAGGCTTCATTTACCAAAATACACAAGGAACCGAAAAGATGTACTCAACTTTGACACCACCAGCTATTTTTAAACAAGGAGCAATAATTTCGTTCATAAGCGAGCCGCGTCAAAATGGCGCTGGACGTGATCAGCTGAGTATTGGACGCGTTCGTGAATAACGTTTCGTTTACAAAATTTTATTATTTTCATAATAATTTTTATACATGAATTAAGTCCACCAAATAGATGTAGATTTTAGTAACAACATTGCAACTTACAAAAAGTGTTTTTATTTTAATTCGTTATTTTTTATTCTGAGTTATTAAAGTATTTAGAATATCTATTTTGGGAAAACATATTCAAAGGTTAACTTTCCATATCAGTTTTCATTATATGATTGAATTTGCATGAAGAGGGAGAGTGGTAACAGCCCACCGAAGCGGACTTTTCTTTCGAAATTGTTTAATAACTACTTTATTTTAGTTTTATTTGAAATTACGAATATACATTTTGAAGTATTGAATAGTTATCTATACTATAAAATATGAACCTGGTATTTTATTAACGTTTAAGTCTTTTTTTTCTGCTTGTAACACAATTTTAGGCGGTTATGACAATGACCCATTTACCTTTTCAAACAGGTTGGCATATTTTGTAATTTAAAAGCCACATAATATGAAGCAGAAAGAGCAATCACAATGAATGTATACCTATAAGTTATCAAAAGGTACTACGGAACATACGGTAGGTATGTAGGTAGCTTTTCATTTCCACATATTGACGAGAGACTGCAGGCATAGACAATTTTATTTGCTACACAATACAAACTCGCGTTCATAACAAACTTTCAGTGGAAAGTGCATGTAATTTAGCTCTTACAACCTGAGACTAACAAAATTGTGTCTTGTGACATTTTCGTAAGGTTTAGTTTCATTTGTAAGCGTTGGTTGAGTTGTTCTTTTTGGTCATTCAGTGCATTGGGAGTTAGTGATGCGACAAAAGTGTTTTTTCAATTTGATTGGTTCACTGCTCTCATTTATGCTCAATGTAGGCATACATCGGATGAGTTATCAGTTGGTAGTACTCATAAATAAAAATAAGTTAAATATTTTACTGCAATTTCCGTGAAACACCTATAACTTACATTGAAATTCGTTTTTGAAACTCTAAAACACTTTTTAATAGAAACAATGAAAGGCGGAGAATGGTTAAATAAGCTATTCAATGGATAGTCTCCAGCACGAGTCAACTTTAAACATACTGCCAAAAGTATCTACAATTTGAATGCCTACTACCATTTTTTTTCTTTTTTTTCCGGGGTGGAAGTCCTCAATGGATGTCCGCCGCCCTGGGGTGGGCGACGGGGTCTGTCAGACTCTTACTGACTAAAACCACCCCGGTGTCTCTTCTATCAAGAGCGCGCGAGGGGCCGCGGGAGTCTAAATTCTTCCAGGGCCCCACACCCTCGTGCTGGCTCGGTCTATACGGGCCTGGTCTCCTGCACGGGGTAGTGGGGTGTTAAACTACCCCGTGCATCGCCTCAGAGGCGCGCGCCGATGCTCGCGCGCGCCTAATGCCTACTACCTACTTCAAGAAAACGCCCACGTTGCTATTGTTAGTCAAACATGGATTGAGCCGGAATCTCACAGCCACATTAGTGGTTATAATATATTTAGTAGAGACAGGTGCGACTCATACGGTGGTGTAGCAATTATCACTCATCATTCCATAAAGACACAAGTATCATGTTTCATACTGAATGAATGCAGCTATTTTACATGTTTTTGTTAGCTTCACTTATAAGTTTGCTTGGTTGTTTGCTTGTTTGTTTGTTTGTCCGTCTCTAACTCTTTGGACTACGAGTCATCATCATCATCCCAGCGTTAATCCCAGTCGCATCCGAAGCCTTTTCAGCTTTGCTTCGCTTTACCAGTCCAACTGCTGATATGGCTAAACTTCGACATTTTCCGTGAAGCGACTGCCGTCTGACCTCCACAACCCGAAGGCGACATCGAAGCATTGCAGTTAGACCAATTGTTGGATTTTTGAGGGCTCCAACAACCCGTAACGACTGCCACGACATGTTCGTATGGCTACCGGGACCAACGGCTTAACGTGCTTTCCGAGGCACGACCAGACCAGTGCAAATATTCATATTCATGCATACAAATACTTGCACTGTGCGGGGATCGAACCCGCGCCACCTTGCGCAGCGGCCGCGTCCGCTACCGCTACGCCACGGAGGCTGTCTCTTTGGACTACGAGTGAGCGGCCGTTTTCAATACGTTCGTTCGTTCGTTTTTTTTTTTAAAGAATATCGAATTAAAAAGTTGATAATAAATATAGTTTAAAAAACTAACCAAAACATGCGCATTTAAAAACCTCAAACTAAAAAGATAAAAATAATTTTTAAAAAAGCATGAGGTGCTTAATATACAAAAATTATGGCACAAAGCGCTTCATGCTTTTTTTTTTAAATTATTTTTAACTTTTTAGTTTGATATTTTTTAAAAGCATGTTTTTTTTTAGTTTTTTAAACTATCTTTATTTAGGTCTAGAAATGAGTATTTGTGTGTTTTGTACCTAAATGCTGCTATTACACTACGATGCAAGTTTGAGGCAATTGACAGTCACCTTTATTTGTGTGTAGTTGTTTAGCCATACATATTTTAACGTTTAAACATCACTTAACTTCAATTATCGTTTACTTAACTTAATTACATAATAAGCATTTGCTTATTATGTAATTTGTTTATAAAATATTATTCTGAATAAAAGGCATTTTGACCTTTAAAAGTGCCCTTTATGTGCCTATTTGAAATAAATGCTTCAACTCTCTGATATTTTGAATTTATTGGAACCGAGAATATTTATATTTATTTCCAGAAGGGAATGGTTCTAACTTCGGTTACTTTTTAATCATATCGTATCTCTCGTCACTCTGTATTTTTTATCTTCTTGTTAACTGGCCTTCTTCACAGCACTAGCAGTGGCTTTGGGATTTAAATATAATGTCTTGGTGGGTATTGTATGTATGTCACGGATGGTTTTGCCGATGCTCACCACACTCGATTATTGTTTGTTTCTATTTCAATACAAAACTCTACTGGAAAGAATTTGATAGCTTTTTATTTTGCTTATGTAGTTCGTATGTTGTATGTAGTCAAGAATTAACATATCACATTTATATTATTTCTCAAGGGCTTTTCAAAACTTCCTTCATACTTTATCAATATATAGGTACATATACAGTATGTTAACTAACAGAGGGCGTTCCCGTTAACCCGAAATGGTATAGCATACATACATGCTAAAAAAAATATTTCCATTCGAAAACAAAATGTTTTAAAATTTTTTCCAATAAGAAAATATTGAATAAAAATTTTAAATTGACATGTAAAAGAAACACACTGTACACGCGAACATGAAAGACGGCAACGTCGCAATTTATTTATACATGACGACTACTATTTTGATTTAAAACAGGAGGTTTCAAATTTATTTCCAATTAGAATTTCTTTTTATTCAGATTTTTTTATGCTTATTTTTCTATGCTGATATTTTTATTTTAATCTATTAATGATATATATTAACGAGTTTAAG
The DNA here is from genome assembly GCA_017933935.1 of Sesamia nonagrioides. Taxonomy (NCBI): domain Eukaryota; kingdom Metazoa; phylum Arthropoda; class Insecta; order Lepidoptera; family Noctuidae; genus Sesamia; species Sesamia nonagrioides. The sequence continues at coordinate 540,152 of JADWQK010000099.1, forward strand.
GGAACGCCCTCTGTTATTTAACATACTGTATAAATGAGGCATCATTGTAAAGCTTTTCTGACCGCTACACCGGAAACATACACAAATTGTTCACATTTCAGTGTTTTTTTTTTGTGAATTTACGATTGAAAATCAAGGAATTGTGCGAATACTAAGCACGAGTCATATAGTTTACAATTTAAAAAGATCCTGTTCAATACGTACTATTGACAGTGATGCGGATTAATTGTTTGATGCGCTTTGATTATTCCCTTGCTTTTTCGTATTCATTTTAAAACTGTTGGCTATTTGAAATTATTTTAATATTTTCTTTGTAAATAAAAGAAAACTACTTAGTAACATTAAAAAAGACATAGTTATCCGTTGAGATGGAAAACTTTAAATACAAGGCTTAAAAATGTAAGCCTTGATTTTTTGACTTTTCTTATACTAAGTAAAGTAACCGTTGAGAATCTTTAACACAAACAGCAGAGGTTTAGACAATTTAATAATCAAAATATTTAGTTTCACTTAAACATGGGCACTTGTGAATCGTCGGAATCTAGGTGCACGGTTGCAACATTGGTGCTCTCAGACTCGGAGTTAAAATTGCGGTATCATTAGATATGAGAGGACAGTGTACGCATTTTTTTGTGGATGGGTTCATTAAATGAACTCTCTCGCTCTGGGCGGAGCGAAAGGACATGTCAGACTTTTGCTGACTAAACTCAACCCATGTTCCTTCACTTGCCTGTGCGTCAGGGCCACGGTATCTCTTTCGAACAACCCGAAATCTGGTTGGCATCGGTCTTCTTGGACTCATCATGATTTGCTGACATCTCTTTGAGGCGCGTGTGGAACGCAACGGGCCGTGCCCCGACCCGCACTTAATTCATACCGGGCGGCGGGTTTGGCATGCACTCTTGCTCCAGACCATGGCCTGAACCAGGGCCGGACTCAAGAGGACACGTCGGTGCTCCGTCCAAGCTGGACAGACCCAAACCGTATGCTCCACTCTTCAAAGGGGGAGTTTACTTCGCTATTGAGGCGTACCCAGGACAGTGTAGGCTTCTCAGAAAGTACCAGTAACTTGGTAAAATTAAAAATGGTCTACAAGTCGCTTAAAATAAACTAGCGCGCTTTACCATAAAGGATTGCATCGCTGCTTACAATTTTTTTTTGTTGTGGACGGGAAATCATTAAATGACCTCTCCCGCTCTCGGCGAAGCGGAAGGGCGTGTCAGACTTTTACTGACTAAATCCATCCGTAATTCTTCACTTGCCAATGCGCCGCTTTTTTTTTAACCAATCCGCAAATCTGACCTAGGAGGCACGGTCTTCGTGGACCCCGTCACGTTGTGCTGACATCTCTTTGAAGAGCGCATGAAACACAACGCGACGTCGACCCGTGCCTGGTCCTTACCGGGTGGCGAGCAGTGGGTAGCTCGCAAGCCCGCGCCTACGGTGCCCGGGAGTTCGATGTTGAACAGGGCGTCTCCTGCGGCGGCTAGAGGCGTGAGGGCGCTGGGATTCCCGCTCCCCCACGCGCTCCGCCTCCTCCTTTGCCAAAGTCACTGTTTCGCAGAAGGAGGTGATGGCCTGGACCAGGGCAGGACGCGATAGATCACCGCCGATCGCCGCCACGAGGACACGACGGTGCTTTACCCAAACCGGGTAGACTTCCACTGCTTACCATTAGGTTGGAACGCGTTCAAGCAATGGTTAATAATATAAAAAAATACATCTGTATTTTACATAGTTATGCATTTAATGATATGCAGTGTGTAAAGTCATATGTATAAAAGGAATTATTGCATAACGTCCTTGTCTTCAAAGTAGTCTTTAAATTTTGTACTATGTATGCTTTTTTGATAATGACAGGTTCGATGCGGGTTTTGATCTTTCCATCGCTAAGTTTTGTAACCGAGTTTCGAAACTTGTTATAAAAGCGGATACTGTTTACAAGAAATGACTTTCTAGTTTTAATTAATCTAAATTTCATTTTTACCAAGTGTGGAAATGGCTTCGTATTTTGGTTTTTGCGAACTTACAATTTCTTTCTGAGATATAAAGAGAAGACACCGTTGGTGTAAAATCTTTATAAACCTACTGTTAAATAATCTGTTTTCCTTTTCCAGATACGGAGATGTTATTTACCGTTTAAGAATGGTTTATTCACCTATTCATATCATTTGTTAAGTGAATTGTTTGTGTCCTTAGGGAATAACACTCCTTTATAAACCGAAAGGAAATTGAATTGCAAATGAACACAACTAAAACATTATAACATAATGTTTCATACTTGTACCTACTGTAAGCGATTACAAAGAGTGGGCGTTTCTTTGTGGATGACACTTTTTGTACACAGGTGACTAACGCAGTACAGCCGCACCGACTGAGAAGTGACTAAAATCGCATGTAGCAAATTAGATCTGCCCCCTAATCGGCAAACACATTTTTGTCAAATGATTGCGACTAGTTGGGATCGTTCGGACCGCCCATTGGTCCGTTCGGTTCTAACGATCCCAACTATAAGAAAAATAGTAGAACAAACAGAAGGATAGTAAAGGAAAAAAGGAAAATAAAGTCTGACTACCATACCAGGGGAGACCAGATAAAAAAAAAGTATCCCAACTAGTCGCAATCATTTGACAAAAATGTGTTCGCCGATTAGGGGACAGGTTTATACTTTTCTTGTGCTGCGAGTGCTGCGACAGGTCGCATGGTAATAGCCCGTTGCCGTTGCATACCCAGAACCATTTGTGCTGGGTATGGTGGGGCATCAGAGTTAAAAATTAAGAAGAAATCTTAGTCTGATAAAATACTTCGTCCATCGAATTCCTGGTACCTATTTTAATTCCTTAATGTCGTGGTGGCCTAGTGGTTAAATCACCAGCCTCTCAAGTATGAGTGCGCGGGTTAGATTCCAGGTCAGGCAAGTACCAATGTAACTTTTCTAAAGTTATATGTACTTTCTAAGTATATCTCGGATACCAGTGACTGAAGGTGAAGGAAAACATCTTGAGGAAACCTGGACTTTATAAGTCTGAAATCGCCAACCCGCATTGAGCAAGCATGGTGATTACGCTCAATCCTTCTCTGTATGAGAGGAGACCGGCGACCAGCAGTGGGACGATAAAAAAAAGGTTGTTGATGATGATGATAATGATTTAAATTCCTACTTACTTCAGTACATCTCCTTTGATATCCCACTGCCCATTAGACACGCACCACGCCCTCGTCGTTGTCCTCTATTCAAAATACCTCAAGCCACCATAACCCGTGCCATCAACCATGCCATACCATAACCTAGTCCTCGGATGTCTTCGCTAACGCTGAACTTGGATTTCTGAACACTGCTACTCCATACCAAGAATCCATTGCCATATTGCCAATACAATATTTTAGGAGTGGATTAATATATTAAATAATTAATTAAAACCGTAAACCGTATTAAGGGAAATCGCTGGATGCTGGAGACGCAGGACCGGTTGTCGTGGAGATCTTTGGCGGAGTCCTAGGTCGAGCAGTAGACGTCTTTTGGCTGAATTGTTATTTCAATTTCATTGTATCTTAATCCTATGTTTCATTTTCATCTAGTTTTGGAAAAAATATAAATATTTAAAATTTTATTTCAAATATTCAGTTTTAATCTAATTTTTATGATTGTACTAGCTTTCCGCCCGCGGCTTCGCCCGCGTGGAGTTTGGTTATATCGCGCTTTTTAGATTTACCTCGGGAATATCATTTTTTTCCGGAATAAAGGTAATCTATGTCCTTTCTCAGGGTCTAAAGATTGTCTGGGCCAAATTTCATCAAAATCGGTTGAGAGGTTTAGGCGGGAAAGCGTAACAGACAGACAGAGTTACTTTTGCATTTATAATACCAACTAGCTTTCCACCCGCGAAGGTGGAGTTCGGTTATATCGCGCTTTTTAGATTTCCCTCGGGAACATCAATTTTTCCGGGATAAAAGGTAGCCTATGTTCTTTCTCAGGGTCTAAAGATTGTCTGTGCCAAATTTATCAAAATCGGTTGAGAGGTTTAAGCGGGAAAGCGTAATAGACAGACAGACAGACTTACTTTCGCATTTATAATATTAGTATGGATTATTTTTGATACCTACTAACGGCCTGTGTCAATTGCGTAACACTGTAGAAATAAGTTTCATTTTGACAGCTTTAGACATTCATTCCGTCATTATCCAATGTAAAAAAACATTGGATAGTAATAGTTATTAACACACTATATTACTATCAGTTGTAATAATTTTTCTCGGTGGTAGGCCATAACATCAGCTGCCGGCGAAGTTACCACCCTCCAGACAAAGTCTTGCCGCCAAGCGATTCGTCGTGTATCGGCATGATGTCTGGTGAAGCCGTACGGAGGACGGGTCTGAGCAGTTGTGTTGCGATGTGTGCCGGGTACAATGCGCCAAATGTTGATGTGTCGGAAGTTTGATCGTGGAGAGTCTCCAGATCAATCTCCCTCCGGCGCAGCATCGTTGGTCGTGTTGTTGGGTTTAACATTGCATCACCTGGCTCAACTGCCGTCTTACTTCCTATTCCTAAGTTTTTAAGTGAATAGGCTTAATAAACTAGTGCGCTTTACCAACGATTGCATCACTGCTTACCATCAGGCGGGATTGCAGTCAAGCACTAGTTTATAATAATTAAAAAAAAAAAAAAATTCGAAGTATATTGCTAATCCATTGCTCCACGTGTTCCAAAATATGTCTACTCAACAACCTAAATAACGCAATGTTGTTGAACTGTCAAAATAAAACCCATTGCTATTGATAGTGTGTTACGCAATTGGCCTGATAACAATTGGACTGAAATGATGACTGAAATGAAAGAAAAGTTAATTTTGCAACCTGGGATTTGTGTAAATAGGGTGATGTTTTGGCTTGTGAAGCGATTTGGAAGCTACTAACCAGCAACACATAGACAATCGACTTAGTGTCTATTCCCCATTATTCGTTTTAGTGCCATCAATTGTATTAGAATAGTGACATTGACATTCATCATAAAGATTATCTACTTAAAAGGAGAAAAAATAAGATCAACAGTTGCAAAAAAAAAAAAATTGTTTCTTAAGTCGGCCTTCAAAAACATCAAGGTGTGTGATGTAGAACCCACATAGATATATAGTTATATCATCATCATAAACCTTTTTATTATCCCACTGCTGGGCACAGGTCTCCTCTCATACACAGAAGGATTGAGCGTAATCACCACGCTTGTTCAATGCGGGTTGGCGATTTCAGACTTAAAGTATAGTTATATGCACTGTAACAATAGCCATACATAGGCATGTATTCTTGAGTTTCTGGTTTGATAGATTTTATTTTTAAGGCACAACACACTGGCTCAGGTTGGCATGACTTGGCACAGCCGGGCGACAATATTATTTTTTCTTCCGAATCATGCTACCCCGAACAAGTGTGAAGAAAGCCTTAATGTAAGCAATATCATTTTTCTATATAAACTTCAAATATTAAGCTAAAGGAGTGTCTACGTTAAGGTCGCAGCTGGTGGCGTTTGCGCCTAAACCCTGGGGAAGGAGGCGATTGGCGGCATTACAAAAAGGGTTTTTTAACCGACAAGGTATTGTATCGATCAAGATATATTATTATCCGCTAAACTGTTAAGAAATATTTTAGTTAAGTACACGTAGGATGCCATTTGAGAACTGTGATAGGAGGGTAGCATTAACATTCAAGGGATTATATCAATCAAGGTATTATATCTTTCACTGTTCAGGCCCCTCGTTTGAGGAATGCATTGCAATTGAAATAAAACGCGCGCATTCGTTGCAGGAATTCAAGAGACTTCTAAAGGATTACTACTTGTCGCTATGATTTTGTTCAATAAACACTTTATTGGTTAATTTATTTGCTTACTTACCTCTTATGTTTAGTATTTCTGTATTTATTTGTGTATTTGTGTATCTATTTCAGTATATTGTATTAATAATATTTGCACCAACGACAGTCCCATTTGTGGTTCGGGAGAATCTGTCCATTCTTTTATTTGGCTGGAAGAGATTGCATTAGCGATAAGGCCGCCCATTGTATGTTTTGTTGTGGTGAATGTATTTTGTTAGACGTGTGTTTTTGGTGTACAATAAAGAATATATAAATAAATAAATAAGTATTTTCCAAAGAATTCTACTTACCCATAAATTATGGGTATTTGAAAACGTGGCGCGACAATTGCCCATAATCCTCCACTTTTTTCACATGACTGTCATTTATTAGCCCATCAAATTAACATTCCACATTCAGAATTAACGAGGAAATGTCGGAAACAGACAAACAATAAACAATTATAATTGATTCTCGCTCATACGGAAATATTTACCTACTTGCCTAATTAGAAAATGTAGGTGGGTACTGGAGTAGGTTTTGTTCGGTAAAACTAATCTGTCATGGTGTTCGCAATGTGTGATCTATCAATGAGACAAGGGGACAATTAAACGTCATGATGAAAGTATGGACGCAGTAATCAATTACCCGACATATACTAATCATTCGCAGGGAAAGATACGCGATCTATATCTAGAAATTGCGAAGTGACGCCATGAGAGAAATGTTAGGCTGGGATCGTACTGTGATAGAAATGGTCGCGTCTAATGTACATAAATACGTGAAATTATCCGTTTTTCCTATGGTGGTAGACAAAAACTAAAGAATGCCCTTACATTGAACTCTTTTTGCGTCACTAATGTTTAACTATACATTTTTTCGCACGGATCATGCACGCACGATGTTTGCAAGTACTATAATGAACTCATTGATAAAATATTAAACAGATACGATATATTCTAACAAACTGACCAAAAATAATGTGACGAACACAGCAGCAGCACACATGCATATTTTTATTCGGCATACATTGGTACAGTGTGAGTGAGATGGGGCACAATCTAAAGCATAGAGAAGAAAAAGATGGCTAGTATTTGTCGTTTGCGCTGTTAGTGTTTGTCGTTTGTTTTTACGAGTGTATCGAGAGTGACTAAAGCGAGATACAGGACTTACCTCCTTTTGTACGCTTCATTTTTAGTGCGCTAGTGACTTAACTACCTTAGTTTAATATTTTATCAATGAATGAACCTGAACTTTCTAGAGAACTTAATTGAATCCTCTTTTTTTAATAATATTGATTGAGACATGCAACTCACGAGAAAGTAAGATAGGTAATAAATAGATTTTATGATAGATAGTGTGGTGTATTTACATTTATTTTAAAGAAAGCTTACAGACATTAATTAATGGCAAAGAATATAATATTTAAAAACAAATCTAATAACAAGCCCCCACACTCCCACGACTGCCAAAAGCCATCTTAGGCTCGATACACTGGTGCAAAATAAATCAATAGTTTAGTGTAGTACGTAGTTACTCGATAGTGTAATTAATAAAGAGTATTTATTCTATCCCATTCAATGATAGACAAACTAAAAAGTAGAACTTTGTCAATTACTATGACGTAAAACACCTATCAAACAAAATTATATGCAGGAAATCAATCAATGGTCTCGAAGGGTCTACTTAAAAAATCTTCACTTTTCCAGTAGGGTTACCATAATAAGCCTCTAAAGTTCGCTTAGCTGAGACACATGCCTCCACCCTTTGGGAGGGAGTGGGCCGTAATCTATCACACGGGCCCAGTGGGGGTTGGTAGATGTCACATGTCTGCGGATTTTCGGTTTTAGGACATACAGGTATCCTCACAATGTGTGCTTCATTCACAATATTGAGGGCAGCAGTGATGAAATTAATACTCGAAGTAAATTACCTACTTGTCTGGTTTCGAAATGCACGAGGCTATTATTGTTCACTTTTCAAGCAAGGTGACTTCAACTTTTTCTGCAAATTTCTAAACGACAAACAAGCGTAGAATAATGAAGATATCTTGACCGGCTTCTGTTAGAAAAAGTTCACACTTCGCAAATTGGTAATGATTAGTCAGTCGCTACCTACAAACGTGAGGCAATGTTGTAAGTTCTTTAAAAGTTTTCCTTAATCTTTGTTAAAATTATATAAAACACCAACTAACGCTTGTGGGATCAGGATAAACAAACCTATGTTAGGACATATTTGGACGTAGTTAGGACATAGATGAAAAACTGTGAAGTAGGCTATAAGATGCAATCTATCTCCTTGCCAAATTTTATCGAATTCCGTTTAGAGATTTAGGCATGAAAAGGTAACATAGACACGAAGTCACATCCTATCTTCTATCTTTTTCTTAATGAAATAGTAAGAAAAACATGAACCGAACTTAAAATCAGTTCAATTTTTATACAAGAGATTTAGGGCCAATAACTATGTAAATAGTGCGATTTTATAAACAATCGGGCTCATTATGAACTTATTTAGAGTTAAATTCTATAGAACACCGATGTTCATGAAAACAATATTATTATCAACTGAAATGATTAATGGTGTTACCTCAGACAGGCCTTTTAGTGGGTGTCATACCTATTATTTATTCACACCATAAAATGTCAGCAACTTAAACTTTGAGTTGATTAAGGTATTTTAGATATTACAAAAAGTATTTTTAGAAATACCTTTTTTAGGTATCTATACTAATGTTGGGGTTCAGAAGTTAAATTAAAGGCAAGTGGACTGTATACTATATATTTAAAAAATAATCTTCAACAAGCAATTAAAGTTTAAAAGGATGGCTGCGCGCGGTCGTGTTGGACGATTCAATGAAGCTTGTGTGGCCGGTCCCGGAGTCGATGCCGCCGCGCTGTGAAGTCATCATCATCATCATCATTTCCGCCGAAAGACGTCCACTGCTGGACATAGGCTTCCCCCAAGGTTCTCCACGACGACCGGTCCTGCGCCTCCCGCATCCAGCGGTTTCCCGCGACCTTCACCAGGTCGTCGGTCTACCTTGTCGGGGGCCTACCCACGCTACGTCTTCCGGTTCGTGGTCGCCACTCCAGAACCCGTCGGCCCCATCGGGCATCGGTCCTACGGGCAATGTGTCCAGCCCACTGCCACTTTAGTGTTACAATTCTTCGGGCTATGTCGGTTACTCTCGTTCTGCGGATCTCCTCATTCCTGATTCGATCGCGCAGTGAAACCCCAAGCATAGCCCTCTCCATTGCCCTTTGAGTGACTTTGAGCCTTCTTATAAGGCCCATTGTTAGCGACCACGTCTCAATTCCATAAGTCATCACTGGCAATACACACTGGTCGAAGACTTTTGTCTTGAGACACTGCGGTATTTAGGACGAGAAGATTTTACGTAGCTTCCCGAAAGCAGCCCAGCCAAGTTGGATTCGACGATTGACCTCTTTCTTGAAGTTAGACCTTCCTAACTGGCTCTCGCTGTGAAGTGTGTGTGAACAACTAATATACAGTATGTTAAATAACAGAGGGCGTTCCCTTAAACTCGTTAATATATATCATTAATAGATTAAAATAAAAATATCAGCATAGAAAAATAAGCATAAAAAAATCCGAATAAAAAAAAATTCTAATTGGAAATCAATTTGAAATCTCCTGTTTTAAATCAAAATAGTAGTCGTCATGTATAAATAAATTGCGACGTTGCCGTCTTTCATGTTTGCGTGTACAGTGTGTTTCTTTTACATGTCAATTTAAAATTTTTATTGAATATTTTCTTATTGGAAAAATTTTAAAACATTTTGTTTTCGAATGGAAATATTTTTTTTAGCATGTATGTATGCTATACTATTTCGGGTTAACGGGAACGCCCTCTGTTAGTTAACATACTGTATAAAGCTGAAGAGTTTGTTTGTTTGTTTGAACGCGCTAATCTCGGGAACTACAGGTCCGATTTAAAAAAATCTTTTTGCGTTGGATAGCCCATTAATCCAGGAAGGCTTTAGGCTACACATATAATATCACGCTACGACCAATAGGAGCGGAGCATAACTAACTCCACGGGAACCAAGTCGCTAGCGGCCGCTGGTGGTCTATAAAAATGTAGGGGTTGGTTCAGCAGTGGACCTCTATAGGCTGAAGAAGAAAAAGACAGTGGAGATTAGATAGGAATTTGATTCATGTAAAATATTGATATTCAGCTGAATCTGGTTAGACTGGCAGCCGACAGCAACATAGTTGGAAGTAATCAGGCAGTTGATTACGGGTTCATGAATATTATGTGGAGGCATGCGGAACAGGGAGTAAAATTCACTTATCCTCCATAGAAAAAATTCCCCCTTTTCTATGGGGGACGAGTGAATATTACTCTCTGTTTTTCTGACCAAACGGGTGTTATGTCTGGGGGGCACTTGCCCAATCGTTGATGTTGGGAAGTTGTATGTATGCTAACTGCACGGTGAAGTGAACTTTGCTTGCGAGATGTAGAATTCGTGTGACGTCAGTCTGACGGGTTGTTTATTTGTGACGTTTGTAGGTAACGCTACAATTACTTCTTGTTTTTCTTTCTTTAAATAATGACATTCTGTAAGCGCTGAGTTTTCAATCAACAGTAATCTTTTAACTGTGGAATAAAAATAACGACCAACAATTTCTGTACTTACGGAAGTAATGTCAAAACCACAGATTACAGAATACTACATATCAAAAGTTAATGTATAAAATTATTTGGCGTTGAAACAATCTGCCCGTTCATCATCATCATCAACCCACTGCTGGGCACAGGTCTCCTCTCATACAGAGAAGGATTGAGCGTAATCACCACGTTTGCTCAATGCGGGTTGGCGATTTCAGACTTATAAAGTCCAGGTTTCCTCAAGATGTTTTCCTTCACCTTCAGTCATTGGTGTCCAAGATATACTTAGAAAGTACATATAACTTTACAAAAGTTACATTGGTACTTGCCTGGCCTGGAATCGAACCCGCACACTCATACTTGAGAGGCTGGTGTTTTAACCACTAGGCCACCACGACTCTGCCAGTTCAACCTTTCTTTATTTTCTATTACTGACGTTAACATTATTAAATCATCATCTCAGCGTTAACCCCAGTCGCATCCGAAACTTTTTCACGGCAAGCACGCTTTTGCTACGCCATGGAGGTTGACAACATTATTAAAATTATTAAATGATAAAGTTTTATTTGGTAGTAGCTTCAGGCCGCGACTTCATTTGCGTACGAGTCTTAATCTTAAGACATTACAATATTCTACAATAACACCCACATTTAGCGCCCACGCTATTACTTCGTTTCTATTTAGGGTTCTTTCTGTTTGTTGTTATCCGTTCTTGCATCTTCGTATCAAGTTTTTTTTTGTAGTGTGGCACTACTGATGATTTTGCGCCAATTTCAAGTAAAATAAAAATCTTCAAAAGTTCTTTCTTTTTTGGCTTCGCACAGTTTGTGCATGTAGCCAATGTCACGTAATGAATTATTCATGTCGAAAAAGACGGCCGCGTGAACCGTCTTACGAGGTAGGTTTGAGGCAAAGTCATGATGTGGCCACTGTGCTGCGATATTTCAATGTTCTTCATGAATTATTTACTGATGGCGTTTTTACTACATAAGTCAAATTTACTACATAAAAAATAATTTTAAAAGTCCAATGAAAAATGCGCGTGACTCATCTTAGCTTTCCCGTCAATAACTCCCAGAAACTTGTTAAAACGTAGGGAAATTAAAAGTATTTTTTGACAGATTGAGACAGTAAATGTTTTTAAAATGAGTAGAATTATTTCAATGTGACTTAAAGCTAAAGACGTAATATAAAATATGTTGTTAAATGTAGGTGTTATTAGAAGACCAACCCCGTACGGAATAAATATTTGTATGATCTACTAGTACTTAGTTGTTCCGAGTCTAACTGTTTGTGTATTTGTGTCTAAATGTTTGTAAACGCACCCACGATACAGGACGCCATGATGCAAGGCACAGTCTTGTGTCGAAGACAAATAAAGGTCAAAAAATATAGAGAAATTGCTGGGTTTTTTGACACATCGACACTAGTGTATATACAACGTGTAACATAAAGAGTATATACATAACAAAGGTATGGCATCTTTACATGATATTAAACGATATTGGAAGGGTTTTTTAATCCTATCTTTTTATGTTAGGAAGTTATGAGGAAAAACACCGCCTGTGATAGGCTACTATCATACTAGTCGCACAGAGATATTGAAGACATTTATCGGATTTTGGCAAGTAACGTGACGGGTAACGAGTAGTTATTAACGTAATTATGTAGTGTGCTGCCACGTTTGTTATGATTTGATTTTAAGAAACACACGAAACCGAAAATTTGGTACCAATTTTTTTTTTATGTGTATTTTATTTTGAGTTGAAACCCTTCCGATATCGTTTGATATCATCTAAAGATGCCATGCCCTTGGTATGTAAATACCCTTTTTGTTACAAGTTGTATATACACTAGTGTCGATGTGTCAAAAAACCCAGCAATTTAAAAAAAAAATATTCACAGTTTGATCCTAGGATCAACCTGTGAATATTTTTAAAATTACAATATTTGAGAATCTGCTCAGAATTCTGTATGAATTATTAGTATTAATAGTGAACTTAAACAGATTCAATACCATTAAATACATAAATCATTTCATTGCAAGATTTAATCTAATAGAGTACTTAGCGGTAACAGTGATTGGATTATTTTATTAACCATACCTATGTAATACGAGTAGTAGAGAGATTTAAATTGTGATTAAGAAAACCTCTTCAACTGCTATATGGGTTTTAATTACGGAGTATTAAGTAAATGGAGTACTCAGGCGTGTGTGTAGACCGCCCATTGTGTCATACTTTGTAAAATATTTTTATTTATGTTCTGTAATCTATTTATGGTGTACATAATAAAGAGTATTCTATTCTATGTCTTCAATGGATTCTGTAGATTGCTTTGAGCAGTGCATGAAATAAAATATGGTTAGACTGTCGATGACGTACACAGCGTAATTGCCATTAATGTGGATTTTACATACCGTGTGTTTTCCGGCTGTTTATTGTCCCTTTTTTACATAAATAACTAAGAAAACTTCAAAATGTCGTCTAACTATAATCGTAACTAATATTAGAAACGTGAAATACCTGTGGAGCGACATTCAGTTTTTAAATGTCGAAACATTATGCTGTGATAGGAGCCTTTGGGCCTCGTAAGGCACTTTCTGATTTTTGTAATATACAACTATGTATATTTGTATTTTTATATTTTTAATTGTTTAACTTAATTTAATTTTATAATCGTTTTGTACGTGTATAAATACTTTGTTTTTTTCTTTCTACGTATGTTTGTTGGTCTTTCACGCAAAAATTTGGCACCCAGATGATTTATAAGCAGGGTTAACATATAGGGTAATTTTAACCCAATTTTCCTACGGGATCGATTCTTCATAAACCTTTTTATCGTCCCACTGCTGGGCACAGGTCTCCTCTCATAGAGAGAAGGATTGAGCGTAATCACCACTCTTGCTCAATGTGGGTTGGTGATTTCAGACTTATAAAGTCCAGGTTTCCTCAAGATGTTTTCCTTCACCTTCAGTAATTGATGTCCAAGATATGCTTAGAGAGTAAATATAACTTTAGAAAAGTTTCATTGGTACTTGACTGACCTGGAATCGAACCTGTACAACTCATACTTGAGAGGCTGGTGTTTTAACCACTAGGCCACCACGACTTTTTATCGGGATTGATTATGTGGATGAAATTACGAGGCGCAGTTAGTATCTTCAATAACTTCATTTACTGAGTTGAGCGATCAAAAACATACTCTTGATTACCTTTTTATTATTTTACTCATAACGTTATAAGTTTATTTTCTTTATAGTTCCCATTCAATTGGCTAGCTACTCTGTGGTTATTAATGGCGAACAGTTATGCGTCACTGATAGCTTACTCGCACTTATGTAATGAGCTCGTTCGACGAGATTCCAACTATTATAATTAAATCGAAGGAAGGATATGGGTTTTCTCGTATAGGTCTCAGGGAAATGTTTGCAAGCCTGCTTGTTTGATTTTGTAAGATGTATTTTGAACTTTAGAACAAATCTAATAAGGAGATTGTTCAAAGTAAGTCTGAGCCTTTGAAGATTTATACGCCGAGCTACGCCGTAGTCGGAGCTACGCCGTAGTCGGTGTTACGTTCACGTAGAATGTATGCCTACGAAAACTTTTCTGTAAAGGATTCCAGTTTATTCGTTCATTTGAAGAATGTAGAACATATTTTATAAATGTAATTTCGCTTATTTTCAGTGTTTGCTCGACTAAAGTTGGGGATGAGTTTTGGGGTTTTTTTATAATTATAAATTGATGCTTGACCGCAATCCCGCCTGATGCTAAGCAGCGATGCAATAGTTGATGGTAAATCGCGCTAGTTTATTAAGAGCCTATTCTCTCAAAAAAACTGAGCGAATAGGAAAGAAGATGGCAGTTGAGCGAGGTGATGCAATGTTACACCCAACAACACGACCAACGATGCTGCGCCAGAGGGAGATTGATTTGGTGATCCTCGACCAACTCCCGACACAACAACGTTTGGCACATCGTATTTGGCACACATCGCAACACAACTGCTAAGACCCGTCTTCCGGACGGCTTCACCAGAAATCATGCCGGAACATGACGAATCGCTTGGCGGCAAGACTTTGTCTGGTGGGTGGTAACTTCTGCCAGCAGCCGATGTTATGGCCCAATATAATTAATACCCGATGGCCGATGTGGCAGTAAGGTCCTGGAGTGGCGGCCATGTACTGGAAGACGCAGCGTAGGGAGGCCCCCAACAAGGTGTACCGATGACCTGGTGAAGGTCGCGGGATGCCGATGGATGCGGGCAGCACAAGACCGCTCAGCGTGGAAAGCCTTGGGGGAGGCCTTTCTCCAGCAGTGGACGTCTATAAGCTGAAGAAGAAGAATAATTAATACTATTATAATGTAAATGATTATTTATTAAAATCACCCTTACAGATATATGTATGTAATTTTCCAACTAAGTCATTTCACCATCATCAGTCTAAAGCAATTCAGGGGCTTCTTCTATTGCACGCCTTAGGATTAGACCATGAACTTATTTTTTGAACTTCGTTCGTCGTAAATTTTATTTTCTTGCATTCTATCCCACAAATCGTCGACCTCCTAATTAGGCATAAGTCGTAGGTGTGGAGCAAGCCTAGAGGTAAAACTGTCAGTTCCCAGGAAGGGGTTACCACGCTGTCGAACGAACGACACCTGCTCCCGGCGATGTTGACCTTACCATCGTTACTTTAGACTTATGGAATAGGTACGGACGACAGCAAGTCAAGCTACCCCAAACTGTCAGATATTCGCAATCAACATTGAGCTTTAATGCATTAAAAATAAAGTTGAAAATCTAATAAGGAAATCTGACAGATTGTTGTAGCTTGATGTGCTGTCGTCTGTACTAGATTTTTTTTTGTTCCTATTTTTTGTTCAGCACCCTATTATGCTTTTTTAGGGTTCTGAGACTGTCTCTGTCTGTTTGAGGATAATCTCAGTGACCTTTAGGATAAAAAAACTGAAATTTGGTACCAATACGAATATGTACATATTTTGTCGGCGTGATAGACGACAAAGTGATAAAATAAAAAGTGGAAATAAATGTTTTAATGGGATTAAAAAATCGAGTGTTTTTATTTTCATTTCCACTCTAACGTGTGATATATTGTTGCATAAGTATTGTAAAAGGGATAAATAGAGTATACTAAAATCATTTTTAATATTGTAAATATTTTCAGTACAAGTAAAAAAAAAAATATGACCGCTTATAACTTCTTTCATTTCATAGGATTACAAATTTTGAAAAAAAATCGGAAGAAGAACTTTATAAAGACTTTCTAGGAAAATTATTTCGTACCTGATGGGTTGAATAGTTTTCGAAAAGTTGTTTAAAATAGTTTCTCAAATAAGTTTGTAATTTAACAGTAAAATTGGCATGCAAAATTGTTTTGGTTGTACAGTTACATATTTTATTATTCTGAACGCATCTTCTTTCAAATCCATACTAATATTATAAATGCGAAAGTATCTCTGTCTGTCTGTCCGGCTTTCTCGCCAAAACTACTGAACCGATTGTAATGAAATTTAGTATACAGATAGTCTAGAGCCTGAGAAAGGACATAGGCTACATAGCATCCCGCTATGACCAACAGGAGCAGAGCAATAATAAAAAAGTAGCTGAAACGGGAGTGAACTCGGGCGTACATATTGCTCCCATCATTTTAACAGGCGCTTATTGTATATCAACTGAGTTCCTGTAAACTGATCTCCACGCGGACGGAGTCGCGGGCAACAGCTAGAAAAAAAATAATTATTAAGATCGTTTTTACGAAATCCAAAATTACAACCCATCATACGGGACGGGTGTGAAGTATTTCATTATTGGAATCTATAACTATTTCTTCAATTATCATCACCATCCTTTGTGGGGCCGTTTTTAGAATTCCGTACTTAGTATGTCAACTCAATGTAACAAATAGCCTATTTTTTTGACAGACTATTATCTGAAAGACGGAAAACTACGGAACCCTACAATGAGCGGGCCCGAGACGCTCTTGACCGGTTATTAACTTTTGTCATGAATTTTGAACTTCGGTAGTGCGACTCTGTAACCATCTTTCATCTAAAGACTAAAAACCACATCAGTGTACCTAACATCTACGTCAGGGGTCGTGGGAACAAACACCGCTGCTGCCCTCTTCGGGTCCTGGTGTTTGGACGGCGACAGTCCCTGAATCTGTCAGAATCAGAAATCAGAAATATTTTATTTGTGATACATAGGTACGGTGGTTAGGTATTCATATTTGAGGATAAAGTGCGCTATGATCAGCCTATTATAGGCATACAAATACAAAAAATAAAATAATAAAATTACATTATACAGATTACATTATAATAGGGATAATTAAAGTCAAAAATTCATAATAATTTTTTAGTTAACGTCAAAACCATTCTGATTTAAATACAATTTGGTCAAATAAGCAAATCCCATAACGTTATCATAATGAAGTCAAAACAATTAATTAAATATATGTCAAACTAATTTGGACTTTTTGTCACCCCTGGAATACTTTAATCCAGGCTCCGGCTGTAAGATGCCGGCTGTAACCCCTGTATCCGGCTGCCCCCCCCGGCGCCCAGCTAAGCCGCCAAGCCGCCAGTGTTTTCCTTCAACATCCACTTGCGGCTTAACGGGCCGTACCCTCCCGGCAGTGGCCGTAGTGGAGACACCGAGCGTCTAGCTCAGTCAGCATGTTTGTTATGCGACACAAGTACATTCCGAAGCAGCCATGCTCTGAGAGCACCTGTGTCACCCGAAATGACAGGAAGCTGTGCCTTCTCCCGAACCAGTCCGCCAGTACCGGCTGGATCGATGGTAATGAGGCCGGCGGCAGGGCGTGAAAGCCTGGCGCTAAGCTCACGTTCAACTTTTTACACTAAGATTTTTGCAGAATCGATCGGGTTTCTAATACTATACATTTCTGTACCTAGAGTCACGAGCACTAATATGTCAACATTTGGCAACTGTCAATTGTGTTTTTGTCGTGAAATAACAATGGCGACGTTGAAAACGAAACATTACATGTACCTTTTTCTTCAGCCTATAGATGTCCACTGCTGGACAAAGGCCTCCCCCAAGGCTTTCCACGTTGACCGGTCTTGTGCTGCCCGCATCCATCGGCTTCCCGCGACCTTCACCAGGTCATCGGTCCACCTTGTTGGGGGCCTCCCTACGCTGCGTCTTCCAGTACGTGGCCGCCACTCCAGAACCTTACTGCCCCATCGGCCATCGGTTCTACGTGCAATGTGCCCTGCCCACTGCCACTTAAGTTTAGCGACTCACAGAGCTATGTTGGTTCTTCTGCGGATCTCCTCATTTCTGATTCGATCACGCAGAGAAACACCGAGCATAGCTCTTTCCATTAACTTACCATTTCCTTTGTGTGACTCTGAGCCTTCGTATGAGGCCCATTGTGAGCGACCACGTTTCAGTTCCGTAAGTCATCACTGGCAACACACACTGGTCAAAGACTTTAGTCTTGAGACACTGTGGTATCTTGGACGACGAGAGGATATAGAGTAGCTTCCCGAACGCTGCCCTCCTCTCACCTCTTTCTCGAAGTTGGACCTACCTAGTTGGACTGTTTGTCCCAGGTATATATACTTGTCAACAACTTCGAGTGCAGAGCAGCCAACTACAACTGGAGTGGGTGCGACATGAGAGTTCGACATGATCTTCGTCTTATCCATGTTCGAGTGGGTCTAACAGTTGTTGGGAAGCCCTGCTGAGGTCATTGAGCATTTTGCCTAAGTCTTCCACGGTCTCAGCCATGACCACGATATCATCTGCAAAACGGAGATTAGTGATGTAGTCGCCGTTGATGTTGATGCCAAGTCCTTCCCAGTCCAGGAGCTTGAAGACATCCTCCAACGCAGCAGTGGATAATTTAGGAGATATGACTTTGTCCTTGTCTCACTCCACGCCGGAGTTGGATCGGTTTCGAGTCCTGATCCTGGAGACGGACTGACATAGTGGAGTTTTTGTACAAACACTTTATCACCTCAATGTATCGATGGTCAATTTGGCACCGCTGGAGAGACTCCCTGTGAACGTCTATGGATGCACGCAAATAAAACTTTGTAGTTTTTATCTGTGATGTTTCTGTAAATATGGGAAAAATAATTATGGAAAATAATTGCCCAGTTGTTGTAGCATATCGATATATGAAAGTCGTGGTGGCCTAGTGGTTAAAATACCAGCCTCTCAAGTATGAGAGCGCGGGTTCGATTCCAGATCAGGCAAGTACCAATGTAACTTTTCTAAAGTTATATGTACTTTCTAAGTATATCTTGGACACCAATGACTGAAGGTGAAGGAAAAAATCTTGAGGAAACCTGGACTTTCAAGTCTGAAATCGCCAACCTGCATTGAGCAAGCGTGGTGATTACGCTCAATCCTTCTCTGTATGAGAAGAGACCTGTGCCCAGCAGTGGGACGATAAAATGGTTGATGATGATGTGGCATATCATTGATATAATATTAAACAGATATGATATGCTCTAACAAATTAACCAAAATAAATGTGCCGATCGGAGCAACAGCACACACATGCAAATTTTTTATTCTGCTTACATTTCACACGTTGGTGCAGTGTGAGTGAGATGGGGCGCAATCTAAAGCATAGAGAAGAAAAAGATGGCTAGTGTTTGTCGTTTGTGCTGTTAGTGTTTGTCGTTTGTTTTTACGAGTGTATCGAGAGTGACTAAAGCGAGATACTGGACTTACCTCCTTTTGTACGCTTCATTTTCAGTGTGCTAGTGACTTATCTACCTTAGTTTAATATGTTATCAATGTGGCATATCTATTAAGTATAGTGTCACAAAAATGTGTGTGTGTGTGTGTGTGTGTTCAAAAAATGTTTAAAAAAACATTTTTTGTAAAAATCATACAGTATGGTTCTAAAAGTTAAAAAAATATGTTTCTATTGATAATAGTTTGTATTAAGACGTGTTCGTGTATAACAGTTCTAATAATAAGCACCCAGAACTCAGGTGAGATTGCGGTCAAGCACTAGGTTATAAGTATAAAAAAAACTCTTTTCGTCTGCGTGAAAATTCTTGCGTTGCAATGCGACCCGATGTGTAGGGAGACCCATCGGATCGCATTGCATCGCATGCTTCGTCGTTCTTTTTTCGTTTTAATCGGCTGCCAAAGCCTGGACCTTTCGGAAACGAATAAAACTTGAAGTTGTTTTTTGTATGTTTTTTACATTGTTAGGTATCGTTAACTGATTCTACTAATGCCTACAAGCCGGATTAAACTTAAAAAATCCCCCTAAAAAAATAATATTAGGTATTTCCCGAGAAGAGGTAACTTAATACATCTGCGGTAGGCAATACTTGCGCGGGCGAAGGGGGGCTGGGCACGCGGCGCGTGGTTGAATTGCTCGTAATAATACCGTCGAAAATGGTGTTGTCACTTTTTTTTAAATTACCAAATTTGGGGGAAGTTGGAATTAATTTGCGAAAAAAAAAGATTATTTCAAAATTCATTAGTATTGTTACTATGATGATTACCTATGTAAAAAATCGTATTTTATTTGGTCATGTGTTTACCAACCTTTCTTATCCTTATGGGTCGGACAGGATTTTCTTTACATATTGTATATATGTGTGTACATAAATGGTAAATAAATTGATAAAGTTAAATAAAACAGCCGCGCATACTCTGTTTTTAATTAATTAATTTCATTCTGTTAACAATCAGGTTTATGTAGCTAAAGTTGTTACTAAGTTAACTGCGACACTGTGTAAAACAAATGGCTTCTACACAGCCCTTAGTCATAAAAAAGAACTTTGAAATGTTTCTGGCTTTGGCTCTAATAATAGACTGGACGGGGTTCTGTTAGTTTCTATTCGGCACAGCACAGGCATTATTCGTAGTCTTATCATCCTTCATCATCATCATCATCATCATCAACCTTTTTATCGTCCCACTGCTGGGCAAAGATCTCCTCTCATATAGAGAAGGATTGAGCGAACTCACCATGCTTGCTCAATGTGGGTTAGCGATTTCAGACTTAGTCCAGGTTTCCTCAAGTTGTTCCTTACTAATATTAAAAATCGGAAAGTGAGTTTGTTTGTTCCGCTTTCACGCCGTAACTACTGAGCCGACGTAAAGCTAGAAGTCCGGATTAAATAATAGGATACTTTTTATCCCGGAAACATTTGATATTCCCGACGGAAATCTAAAAAGCGTGATATAACCGAATTCCATGCGGGCGAAGCCGCGAGCGGAGAGCTAGTACATTCATAACAGCTGTTTGAACTTAACTCGTGATTAGCGATTGCTTAACCATACATTTTTTTACGTTTGCACTTAACTTTAATTATCGTTTATCAATAAACTTCTTAAACACTATTGTGTTTATTCTTACACGATGATTTTTAACGTTTGTCGTTTGTCGTTTTCACTAGTTATCTTAAAGTAGCATCATCATCCCAGCGTTAATCCCAGTCGCATCCGAAGCCTTTTCAGTTTTGGAGTCTGAGGTCCGCTTTTACCAGTCCAACTGCTGATATGGCTAAACTTCGACATTTTCCGTGAAGCGACTGCCGTCTGACCTCCACAACCCGAAAGCGACATCGAAGCATTGCAGTTGGACCAATTGTTGGACTTTTGAGGGCTCCAACAACCCGTAATGACTGCTACTAGATGTTCGTATGGCAACCAGACCAACGGCTTAATGTGCTTTCCGAGGCACGACCAGTTAATTTAAAGCAGCGGTTATGAATAAGGGGGATGGTGATTATTTAGCGGGGTACTGTTAAACAACTTGGTGACTCGCTGTTGCTTCGTACTGGTGAACTCTATTCACCCGCGCGATGTCAAAACGTGGAATATCAGAGATATATCAAAGTTTAATATTAATGTTTCACTCAGATGTAAATTTTCTCGAATAAGTTCTCTTAATTATAATGAAAACCGCATCAAAACCATTTTGCAGTTCAGAAACGCTTATTAGTTTTGTAGTATGTTAGTATGCGAGTATTGTAAGTATATACTAGTGAGGATGCGAATATTATTAGTTTGATACTATGTGTTGATATCTCACAGTGAGGCTTCCGGCGACTGGGACCGCAATTAACTCGGACCGCGATTAGATGTTTATCCGTTTGACTGTACCGGTTTTGGCTTGTATAGTAGATTTTTTTAAGTTACCTATAGAGTAAGATCCCAGAGCGATCAAACGTAACTTATTTTCACATGGATGAAACCTTAGGTTCGTAGTAGTGCCTCATGTACTTAGAATACCTGTGTGTTTGTGGAACTTGCCGAGTGACACCTGGGCAGGTACCAGGTGAAAAAGGCAACTAAAAATTAGAGTTATTTTACTTAAATTCTGATGGCTGATATTTATATATATTATGTAGAATATTATACTAAACTAGTATCATAAAGTGTCAGACACTTTTCATGGACCAAAACTTTTGTCAGACGCTTTAAAGCTCCATAAAAAATAAATGAACTTTACTTATTTTCACATGTCTGACTTTTACATATGTTACTGAGGTAACTACTACAAAGTTATATTTCATCAGTCAGACAAATTTGACTGACCAAACATAATTATTCGACTGGGAGTGCGAGCGCGTAAGCACTATGCATGCATTGAACAGCGAGTGAGATGTCCATAGCAACTCGGTTCCCCTTCATAAACTTACCATATGCTCCACTCTACTGTGTGTGTGTATGTGCCTAGTACGTGTCACGTAGTAGTATAGAGTTTAGATCCGTAAAGAGCACATGTTTTTTTTGTTTATGCCGTGTATTTTTTTACCAGGGTTCGAAGGATATATATCAATTGATATATTTCATGATATATATCCGATATAATTATATCTGATAAATTTATATATATAATTATATCTGATAATAAAAAATAATTGATCAAACCATTTTTTGTGATATATATCAAAATTTATAGTATGTTGCATCTAAGTGCTTTTACCGACGCGCTGCTGGCATATTCTATAGGGTTCTGCAATCAATAGTAATAGTGTAACGTAAAAGAGCCAAAATAATTTTCAATTCTATCATCTGCAAACATCCCTACTCCTTAAAAGTGAAGTGTAGTGTTAATCCTTTAGGAATGTCAACAGGCGATTTGACAGTTCTAGCTGACTAGAAAAAGACTAATTTGTTATTTGATTATAACTCGACTAAGTACAAATATTAGGATTTTTAAGATATTTTAATTTTATTTCCCTAATATTTATAGACTTTATTTTCTCAGAAAAAGATAGTTATTTTTAGTTGATTTTGGTGAACTATAAGATTTTATGTTTATTTTGTTAAATAAAAACTAAAAATATGTTGTTTTTATATTGTTATAAATTCATAATAATAAACTGTCATGTACCTGTGGCAATCGTATAGGTAGTAATAAGATAATAAAATGGCAGTCTTAAAAAATGGATATAAATATCGGATATATATCCGATTTTGGATATATATCGGATATATGTATATCATAAATATCCGATATTTTGAATTTATATTCGTATATATATAATCGAACGATATATATTCGAACCCTGTTTTTTACTCATATTAAGTAATTTGTGATAGTGAAAAAACCATGGAAGACGGAAAAAGACGCACTCCCAGTCGAATAATTTTTGTCTTAAGGGATGTTTGGTCAGTCAAATTTGTCTGACTGATGAAATATAACTTTGTAGTAGTAACATATGTAAAAGTCAGACATGTGAAAATAAGTAAAGTTCATTTATTTTTTATGGAGCTTTAAAGCGTCTGACAAAAGTTTTGGTCCATGAAAAGTGTCTGACACTTTATGATACTAGTTTAGTATAATATTATACATAATATATATAAATATCAGCCATCAGAATTTAAGTAAAATAACTCTAATTTTTAGTTGCCTTTTTCACCTGGTACCTGCCCAGGTGTCACTCGGCAAGTTCCACAAACACACAGGTATTCTAAGTACATGAGGCACTACTACGAACCTAAGGTTTCATCCATGTGAAAATAAGTTACGTCTGATCGCTCTGGGATCTTGGACTACTATGAGTGGTCCCAGTCGCCGGAAGAAAATTATTTAATTTTTATGAATCCGGCGACTGGGACCGCGGTCCGAGTTAATTGCGGTCCCAGTCGCTGGAAGCCTCCTCACAGTGACCTGGATTTTTTTTTATGACTTATAAACTAGCGCTTGACCGCAATCCCGCCTGATGGTAAGCGGTGACGCAATCGTTGATGGTAAAGCGCACTAGTTTATTAAGAGCCTATTCACTGTAGCCTTGAAGACACTCCGACGAAAACACCGCCGCTGGCAAATTGTTCCAGTCCCTTTATGTACGTGGTGTAAAGGAGGAGGCGAAGCGCTTCGTCCGGGTCGTAGTGGTGTTAACAAAGTAAGGGTGGAAAATCGCCGTATGACGGGTCGTCCGATGGTGGAATTAAATCATGCAATTCCCTCGCACACTCCCCAACATGCATCCTATAGAACACCGAGAGACTGGCTACTCTACAGATTTTACTTTAAAGATTTTGTTTTTTATTCTTAATATGTTATTAAGTGCACTTCTTCTTTTTCTTCTTCAGCCTATAGAGGTCCACTGCTGGACAAAGACCTCCTCCAAGGATTTCATTGCTTTGGGGGAGTTTTCCATAATCCCCACGCTTGGCAGGCGGATTGGGGATCGCAGTAATTTGATAATTCTTAATTCTTACACAGGAGAAGCGCTGCTGCCCGCTTCTCTGGTGAGAATTGCCTTAGACCCACAGGAGGATATGGCTTGGTACTATTCTAAGCCAGCTACCACATGGGAGATATAGCAATTAATACCTATTTAAGTAATGAACTTTCTACTCCATAGAGACCTTATTGGAATGGAAAACCAGCTTTGTTTTACTGTCTGACCGACCTTTTGACAATTCAACTGTAATTGGTTTATTTAAAACTAGCTGCGCCGCGCGGTTTCACCCGCGTAGGTTTGATTATATTTTTTTTATATGCTTCGCTCCTATTGGTCGCAGCGTGGTGTTATATAGTCTAAAGCGGGCAAATCAGCTATCCAACGCAAAAAAAATCAAGTCGGACCAGTAGTTCCTGAGATTAGCGCGTGCAAACAAACAAACTGTTCAGCTTTATATATTAAGTAATATAGATAAATGGTTTGATTTAAATGAAAATATCCTTAGTTAGTGTAAGCTATTCACAAACTAAGGTATTGGTGTCAATAAATTAATCCACTGTCGACTGGTTACGTATTCAAGAGACTGACGTGACGGTAAAACCACTTTGTATGGCAATGCTTCGACTCCGGCCAAGTTAAAAGCCAATCCACATCAACTCACACTGGCCTCGCATGGAGGATTACGACCCACTCTCAGAGAGGAAAGGTCTATATTTAGTGGTGGGAACATTAAAGGCTAATTCATCATCATCATCTCAGCGTTAATCCCAGTCGTATCCGAAGCCTTTTTTAGCTTTTTGGAGTATGGTGTCCGCTTTACCAGTCTAACTGCTGATTTTGGCTACGCTTTGATATTTTCCGTAAAACGACTGCCGTCTAATCTCCACAACCCGAATGCAATATCTAAGCATTGCAGTTAGACCAATAGTTGGACTATTGAGGGCTCCAGCAACCCGTAACGACTGCCATTAGATGTTGGTATGGCAACTGGGTGAATGACTGAAGGGGAAGGAAAACATCTTGAGGAAACCTGGACTTTATAAGTCTGAAATCGCCAACCCGCATTGAGCAAGCGTGGTGATTACGCTCAATCCTTCTCTGTATGAGAGGAGACCTGTGCCCAGCAGTGGGACGATAATAAAAAAGGTTATTGATGATGGCAACTGGGACCAACGCAACGGCTTAACGTGCTTTCCGAGGCACGACCTACCGGCTAATTATGCAAGGTAAATGTCAGCTAGGTCACTGGAAGTGTCATTCAGCCGTTTCGAGATTTTCTTTAAAAGACAGTGAATACTCAAATTCTACGGTTTCAACCACAAACGATTAGAAAATATACCAATAAGGTTGTATAGCTTTTTTCTGGATTAGAAATCATCAAATAACTCTGGGTGAAGCGGGAGGGCTTGTCAGACTTTTACTGACTAAAACGCAACCGTGTTTCTTCACTTGCCTGTGCGCCAGGGCCACGGTTTTTTTTAACCAACCCGCAACTAGGTTATGAAGCTTTAGATTTTCTTCACTTCACTTCTCACAGTTGGATAAAATCCTATAGTTTCCACAACAACGCCGGTTTCATTTTCAAATTTAAAAAAAAAACTGAGGGAAGTCCTAACTGTCGTTATAAACATCGTCATTTTCTAAAAACTCAGCAACTCTTCTGTGAACACTTCCATGAAAAAAAATTATATTATTTGTCAATAACTTATATATTAAACTAGCTGTTGCCCGCGACCCCGTCCGCGTGAACTACAGTTTATAAGCGCCTGTTAAAATAATGGGAGCAATATATAGTACGTCCGCGTTAGCTCCCGTTTTCGCAACATTTTTTGTTACTGCTCTGCTCCTATTGGTCATAGCGGGATGTTATATAGTATATGTCCTTTCTCAGGCTCTAGACTATCGGTGTACCAAATTTCATTACAATCGATTTAGTAGTTTTGGCGTTAAAGCCGGACAGACAGACAGAGATACTTTCGCATTTATTATATTAAGTATGGATTATGGAATACCAATAAAAACCTTAAATCTATTAAATAATTTAATCTTTTTATTTGTTTGCTTATTTTACAAACGAATAGTATCAACTAGACATAATTTATTACACACAGTGAAAACAAATAAAACAACTTTCAAGTGTCAAGATATTAGAAAGATGTGTCTTCTCAAGAAAAACAATGACAAAAAACTGGGTTACATCCGGATTCTTTAACTTGAAGCGATTCACCGATTTGATCTTTAAATAAACTGTTACGATTTTTGGAAGCATTTAATTTCATTGTATTCAGCTGCAACGGCTTAACTTACACTATGTCGTAAACAATATTCTACAATTTAATTTGTAACTTAATCAAATAAAAAACAAAGTTTCTTACAAACTTTTAATCTCGACACTAAGCGGATTTATTTTCGTGCCGAAAGTTCTTCAAAAGATCCCTTTCATAAAGTTTAACAAAGCATCGACAAAGAATTTAACGTTCTAACCTGACACGTAAAATGAAAATAGAAATGTTAACTTTACTTAGTCTGATACGTGTTCAAAACAAAGGTAGTTTTAATAATAAAATAATATTTTATTTAACAATGCATTTAATTACAAGTCAATATATAGTTTGCGGCACAATTATCATGGTAGTATGCCGTAGGCCGGGGCCTACGCACGCCTACGCTGGGCGCGGCGTAGCAGCGTAGCACCAACCGCTACGCTGTTGGCCTTACCCCTAGCTGCTGAAGGGTATATAATAGGGAGGTGCGAGGTTCCGTGGCCATTTGTGTACAACCTTCCCATCGCGCAACACGCGCCCTACTGCTCCACCAGTGTTACAGTGCACTACTCGTACAGTTTCAGACAACATAAACTTACAGGTAAGTTTTTTATTGGCTCTTAAAAGTTTCATAGGACAGATTTAGGGTTGGAATTAGTGATAATTTTGTTGTATTTAATATTTTCAAAGATTTTCGTATGTAATTTTTACAAAAAAAAAAAAAATCACTTTCTTCGGTAAAACGCAGGGAACGCGTATGCTTTTTATTTATAATAGAAATAAATATTCTGGTAAATCAGTAAGGTTTATATTTCAAAGGAATTAATAAAAACTAGTTATTATCTATTATGTAGAGAGAAAATAAATGAAAAATAAGCAGAAAAATCCTCAACATTTTTCGTTAAATAAAAAAATACTAAAATATTTTTTTCCAAAATCTGATTAAACGTGGTTAGCAATAATATAACGATCAAGTGCCAAGTTATTTATAAGTAATTTTATATGGTTAATACGGTGCAGGGATGCTTACTGACCTATATGATGCGATCTACGTAGCTCGATACCTCAGAGTATAAAATGAAGTTAAAACTACTCAATAAAATTTGCACCGATTTAGCTATTATTGTGTATAAAAAATATTTTATGAAATGGTATACTAATAAATAATATTCAAAAAATTATATTACGTAATAAATTTAATGGAAAAATAAAATTCTAAATTTTACGTGCCTGAACTAGGAAATCCTGTTTTAGACAAGAAATGCTCTGAATACAGTGTAAAGATTTTTCTATCTAGATATATTCACTTTAGCACAATTTAGTAAATTCTGTAGTTTAATTCGTTGGAAATTCTTTGAAGAGCTTCCTTAAGAATTTTCTTACAGTTGAATAATTCATATATAATAATTCATGGTTCGCGTTTAGTCTTCTAGCATTATATAAGTACAATTAGTTAACATTTTTGCTAAGTGTTTTTCTGAAAAAAAAAATGTCATAAACGCTTATAGTCCACCTGAATTTATAAAAAAAACTATCATGACGCAGTCATGTTAAGTGTCGTTAATCCGCGTACATCGAGGGACTGGAATATTTTGCCTGCAGCGGTGTTTCCGTTTGACTACAATTTAAGCGTCTTCAAGGCTAATAAACTAGTGCGCTTTACCATCAACGATTGCATCACTGCTTACCATCAGGTGGAATTGCGAACAAAGACTAGTTTATAATATGTACAAAAATCTAAATGCAATTCGGACTAGAATATTATATTTATTTCACTAAAACCCAATCGCCAGAGTAATGATATTACGTTATTATTATTCGTTAATATCGTTAATTTTATCGTTAATTCGTTATTATTATCTCGTTATCGTCGTTGTCGTCGTCGTTTCTCGCTCGTTATTATTGTCTCGTTTATTATTATCTAACTAGCTGACCTAGCAAATGTTGTTTTACCATATACCTATGTACATTACTTCTAGGAAATATTGCCTTAGAAATGCGATTAAAAACAGTTTGATCCTAGAAGGGTGAACATTTAGGGTTGTAAATATTAAAAAAATGTAGGTATATAAGTTTTTAACTTTTTTGACAATTTTCTTATCTAATTTTCATACCCCTAAGTGATCATCATTGCTCGGGCACATTGCTCGTAGAACCGATGGCCGATGGGGCAGCAAGGTTCTGGAGTGGCGGCCGCGTACTGGAAGACGCAGCGTAGGGAGACCCCCAACAAGGTGGACCGATGACCTGGTGAAGGTCGCGGGAAGCCGATGGATGCGGGCAGCACAAGACCGGTCATCGTGGAAAGCCTTGGGGGAGGCCTTTGTCCAGCAGTGGACATCTATAGGCTGAGGAAGAAGTGATCATCATCATCCCAGCGTATAATCCCGGTTGCAAACTCCGCATATCCGTAAGTGATATGGGGTGGAACATCAGTATCACTTAGGGGACACAAATAGATAGTAGCCGATTATCAGACCTACTGAATATGTACTATATATAATCATCATCATCATCTCAGCGTTAATCCCAGTCGATCCGAAGCTTTTCAGCTTTGGAGCCTGGGGTCTGCTCTACCAGTCTTTTACTTTACTTTACTATTGAATATGTATAATAACATTTCATAAAAATCGGTCAAGCCATTTCGAAGGAGTATGGTGATTAACATACACGAGAATTTCATTTAAAAGATTAATCTACTAGCCTCCATGCTTAAGCTTATTAAATTTGCCTAATTACCAAGGGTCGGCTATTGTACAATAAATTCAAAACGGTCAGTAATTGTTACTCATATCTGTACAAAATAGCTGAGTAATATGTCCGGAAATTATGTATAAACAAACTCAATTTTCTTTATTAATGAAATAATGTTTACTTATTTATGTAAACATAATTTCTACTAATACATACAATTTCCATCCGAAATAAAAGTTAATCGGAAAAATATAATAACTTTTTGTGTGTGTATTAGTTAGCAAGTTAGCTTTGACACACAATAATATATTTAATAATATTTTTGTAATTATAGTAGCGACCTGTGTTCTTTATATGCGTCTCGTATAGACTTACATTATTACATTTAATTGGTGTGTGGCAGGCCATAACATCGGCTGCCGGTAGAAGTTACCACCCACCAGACAAAGTCTTGCCGCCAAGCGATTTGTCCTGTTCCGGCGGCGAAGCCATGCGGAGGACGGGTCTGACCAGTTGTGTTGTGGTTTGTGCGGGGTACGATGCGCTAAATGTTGTTGTGTCGAAAGTTTGGTCGTGGATGGTCTCCAGATCAACCTCCCTCTGGCACAACATCGCTGGCCGTGTTGTTGGGTTTAACATTGCATCACCACGCTCAACTGCCGTTTTCCTTCCTATTCACTTAGTTTTTTGACTGAAAAGGATAGAATATCTTAATCAACTAGCGCGCTTGACCATCAACGATTGCATCACTAGTTAAAAAAGAAAATGCTTGTACTTCAGTACATCTGACATATAAATTATATGGTTGAAGTTGGATACAATCAACCATCAGCCAGTCAGCGTCAGTCCTTCCAGTCTTCCAGTTATACTTGATGCTATGTACCAGTATCTTACAAGGATTGACTGACTGACGTGTCTGACCTCCAAAGAACAGTTTCTGGGTAAACCGATAAGTCCAAGTCATTTAAAGAACTACTTTATAACTGTAACTCATTTGAACAACTACTATTTTACCAGTACGCAATGCATCTTCCTATGTAGTCTCATAAATATTAATCCGATAATTTAGTGATTTTAAAAACTTTTTGTATCTTTTCTATTCTTTGAAACATGGTCCCACATAGAGCTACAAAAGTCTAAAATAAAGCGGACGAAAGAAAAATAAAGAATTTTTAAAGTCGTAATATTTTTAAAAGGTTTACTAGTTCTCAAAATAAAACCTAGGCTGTGAAAGGCGGAGCCGACAATATGATCGGTTTGATTAGTAAATGTTAATTTGGAGTCCATTTACGAGACCTAGGTCCCTGATGGTGAAAACTCTTTTGAGAATTGAGCCATTTATGGTGTAGTCTAGTACAATATATCTGTAAGTCATTTAAGCAACTAATAAACACATATCTGTAACTGATTTAAGCAATTACTAACATTCCATGCAAAAATCTCTCCAATTATGCAAGATCCGAAAAGCAAACCAAAGCACCCACGTTCGCCTTTATCGCTTGCAAATTATCCCTTAAGACATAGCTAAATCCAACAACACTTGCTCGAACTGGGAATCATACTTAATACTCCACGTTCAGCAGCCTCGTTTGCAACTTATAAGTTTCACACATGAATTAAAGTCTGCTGGATCTCGACTTTTCTAAATAAAACTGCAGAACCAACTCTGGTATATCGAAAACAATATCATCGTCAACCTTTTTATAGTCCCACTGCTGGGCACAGGTCTCCTCTCATACAGAGAAGGATTGAGCGTAATCACCACGCTTGCTCAATGCGGGTTGGCGATTTCAGACTTAAAATCCAGGTTTCCTCAAGATGTTACATATCCTTCACCTTTTAATCAGTCATTGGTATTCAAGATATAGTTAGGAAAGTTACATTGGTACTTGCCTGACCTGGAATCGAGCCCGCATCCTCATACTTGAGAGGCTGATGTTTTAACTACTAGGCCACCGCGACTTACACCGAAAACAATATTTGATCTGCTATTTCATACTAAAATGTGGTCTTCCTGAATCTACCTGACCTTCTCATAACTGGATCGCCTGCCGCCGAGCCGTTGGCCGTGTCCATACAAGCGGAAGCAGCTAATACCGTTATCTACATAACAATACCATCATATTATTGTCCCACAGTGGGGAAAAGGCCTTTTTCATACATATAAGACATTACATACCAAAGTATATGTATAATATAATACCTACCGTACCAAAATCAAAAGTCATTTATTCAAATTAGGCTGAGAATCCGCACTTTTTGAACGTCAATGTTACGTTAGACAGCTATATTATAAAAGAAATGTTACACTCCTTGAAAATATCGGCATATACATCAGAGGGTAATTTTACTAACTCGTAATTTTACTAACGTTTACAATCTATGGGTTAATTACTAATTTTAAGAAAGTTTATACTATCATCTTTTTCTCAATCTGTCAAAAAATACTTCAATATCTCTACATTTTGATAAGTACATATTTGACATTTATTTGTCGCCGAATTGAAATTGTGACTAGAGTTTTGACCGGAAAGCTAAGATGAGTGTCATGTCCATGTTTCATTGGACTTTTAAAATTATTTATAGTGTCGTTTACTAAATAAAAGAGCGTGATTTATGTAGTAAAGTGCATTCAGAACATAAAGTTTCATAAAGAACATTAAAATATCGCGGCATAGTGGCCACATCATGACTTTGTTTCAAACCTCCCTCAAAGACGGTTCACGCAGCCCTCTTTTTTAACTGTCATTGGCGATATCCGCCATTATTGTGAAAAAATTTTTTTTAAACAATTTCTATAATTTGTTATACGTGTTATTGGCAAAATTGTGGTATCTATTCCACAGAGTCCATTGATCAAGAGTTGAGGTTGAATCTCATCTTGAAAAGAAAGAAATTGTGACTAGATTTTGAACATTTTAAAATTGCGGGGATATACTCTGAGAAGCTTCCAGGGGAAAAAAAAACCTTTGAAGGTTTCATCTATATTTTTTTAAATATAATTTAATAATCAAACAGCTACATCTAAAACAATTTATACTAATTATTATTTAATAATTAAACAGCTAAGAAAAGCTGGCTTAAGAAAAAAAATCTCTCATTTAGACAGCCTTTATTTTATAAGAAAAAGAAAAGAAATCATCAAATACCCTCTCACGCTCTGGGCGGAGCGGAAGGGCGGGTCAGACTTTTACTGACTAAAACCCACCCGTGTTCCTTCACTTGCCTGTGCGCCAGAGCCACGGTTAGTTTTTTTTTCATTTCGATTCGTTTATTCGCAAATGTGCCAACTCCAAAAATAGGTAAAAAAACTTGAACTCCTAAAATCACGATAGTATTTTAATTAAGAAGTATAAGTAATGAAGTCTAATTTATCAAAAATACTAGCTTACGATATAATCTTACAAGAACAACGGTATTAGGTATTTTAGATTTTTTATACAGTGGTGTATAAAAAATGTACAGTTTTAAGCATCTCCAGAGAAATTTTCTTATAATATGGAGTTAGCGGGCTTGCGAATTAAGGTATCGATTTGTGAAAATAAAATTCAAACTAAACGGTGAACAACTGTGTTAAAAAAGCATTGCCTTAGGTAAGCCTAGGGACGTAATCTTCTATAACAATGCACGAAACCGCAGGGTAATTACGTAACACACTATCAGTAGCAATGGGTTACATTTTGACAGTTCAACAACATTCATTGCGTCATTTACGTTGTTGAGCAGACACATTTCCGAACACATGGTGCAATGGATTACCAATATGCTTCCAATTGATTCCGGCTGATAGCAATAATGTGTTACGTAATTAGGGTGCCGCTCGGAATCAACGCGAGATTGGCGGTATTAGGTAAGGAATTGATGTGGTTTCGCAAATTGAAGGATTCGTTAATTGGTCATAGTGAATTATGAGCCAGAGCTAACTATTACATCTGACTAGGGATCATACATTTTCAGGAACACCTGCAGGTTGGACCTCCTCTTGATCCTATGAACTTGCAACTGGATCAAAAGTTTCCGCTCCTAGATCAATAACACTAGAATTCGGATCAAATCAAAGGATTGCTCACTTATAGGTTTTTTGTTTAGGTACCTAGCAGTCGGTAAACTGCTAAAAGAGTATATCCTTTTAATTAAATTCGTACTTACTAATATCCATACTAATATTATAAATGCGAAAGTAACTTTGTCTCTCAACCGATTTTGATAAAATTTGGCACAGACAATCTTTAGACCCTGAGAAAGAACATAGGCTACCTTTTATTGAAAAAAAAAAATATATTCCCGAGGGAAATCTAAAAAGCGCGGTATATCCGAATTCCACGCCGGCGAAGCCGCGGGCGGAAAGCTCGAAAAAGTCAACGGCAAGATTGTATGTTTTATTTCTTCTTCTTCTTCGTTTCGTTCTAGACAGAACGGCCGTGGTCACTATGACTGATTTCGAGACGTTGATATAGTTCGCTGTACTCTCTCTCCATCTATCCCTGTTGTACGACAGTCTGGAGCATTCATTTACAGGTCCTCCCACTGCCGATTTGATTTGGTAGTAATTTTAATTCTAGAACGTACTTTTTCTCTTCGTTATATACATAATCACCAGGGTAATTTTGAAACACACTGCCAGTAGAAATGGTCTTACTTGTTCACGAATTTTTCGATAAAAAGTGAAAATAAAGTTTTATGGCCTCCATTCCTGGCCGTATCACACGTTAAAATACCATTACAATAAAAACAGAAAACAATTAAAAAAAGCACTGGCAGGCATTGAAGTTTTTAATTATAAATGGCTATCCATGAAAAAGATGTTATAAGTGAAATAGGGATATTTCCTGGGAAAAAAATGATTCTATTTAGTCCGTCATTCAGATTATAGAAAAATATTGGATACGTATATTTTGTTTTATTAAATCAATAAATAAAATACAAATATAAAAGGCACCAAAGATCAGGAGTGGTGGCTGGTGACGTCACTCCTCGCTAATCATTCCTCCTAGTAAATTGGCATATTTTTATACGCCATGTTTTTAACCACGTTTAAAACAGTTTAAACGGGATTAAAACATAGGATTAGAATATTGCATAGACAGTCTATGCATTATCCTATTGTATTAATGAAACAATAATATTATTTTAACTTTTAACCTAACCTAAAAAGTTTTAGCAATGCAATGGCAAGAACAGGGTGCTTCTATAGTGCGGAGACATTTCATTTAGTGTAAGTATTAAACTGACAGAAAAAAAAAACTAATATTTTATCTACTATCCTTTTCTTAATTAAATAGAAAGAACACGGAACTTAAAATTTGTTTAATGCGTCAACAAGGAAATCGGGGCCAGTATCTAAGTTTTATTAGAAAATGCACTAAATCGTTGGATAGGCTTTTAAATGATCCAAAGTTATTTGAAGTAAAAACTTCACGGTAAAAAAAAAAACAAAACATTCATTTCTTATACCTAATGATATGGCAGGAACTAGACGTATGGTTCCTATTAATCGTTTATCTATGTAGAAGAACCGACAAGAAACTCTACGGTAAGGCTTTTAAGTATAAAATGACTTTTACAACGTTTACAGACTGTTAACATATTCTGAAAATTGTATAAAAATGTAATATAATATAAACTTTCTCTCTCCTTTCTCTATTAAGCAAACTTTCAAAAAGTTGTATTACAATTAGAACAAACTTTTTAGTACTCTAGTTGAACAATCGCATACATATATGGCCACTTAACGCGAAAAATGGTAAGCGAAAGCCATTTATAAAAAAAAAGAAAAATATTTCTTTTTTTTATTTAAAGGCTTCTGTTATTTTTTACTCTGATGTGGCGGCCTGGGTTTATAATATAGATAATTACCACAGAGGTTATATAAACACTCTAAATAGGTTAGGTGTTGTTAGCATAGGAATGATAATGGTAAGTAGGTACTAAGATATTATGTGTGGGCGTTAAATCAGAAGCAATATAAAATTATCACTATTTATTTAAAGCTGGTTAATTTTACGCATACGCACCTAACACATCACTGTTATTTTTTCGTGACAAAATCGAATAATTAATATTGAAACCTAAGTAATTCTCAAGGAGTGGATAAAGACCTTTGCCCATTAGTGGGACAAATCAAGCTAGTAAAAAAAATGAGTGGTTGTCTGCAATCATAATATATTCTACTACACCGTATTTATTAAGTTAGATTTTTAAAAGAGCATTTTAAACTGAGAAAGCACTAGATATGTAATAGGTATTATCAGAACATTTCATTATATTTTAGTCTTTTTATTATCAAATTGTTCGGAGAAACGTGTTCTGAGATTAAGTTTGCGATCTGAACGAGAACTGCATACGAAGAGAGAAGAAAGTTTAAAAGACAAGCAAATTACTAACATAACGGGAATTGAGATTTGCTTCGAGAAAGCTACGGTATGGCTCGTAGTTCTAATTTGAAAATAAACGTTTGAAATTAATTGCTTATTACAGGAAATGGAATACATGGGGATAACTGAACCTTATCACAAATGAATAAGTTATTCGAGCAAAACATTTTAAAATCAACTTCTTCTTCAAAAATCTTCTAAATTCAAAAATAAATAGTAAAATATTTTTAATTTAATACGCACGGAACAACGGAATGTCGGTACTAGAGTTCGCCTTACTACCTATATATTACGTTAAAAAAAAGTTAGGCTTAAAAAAAATCGTCGTACCTATTAGAGAAAAAAAACATCTTTTCCAGAATAGAGTCATAAACTACAAAGTATTCAACAATTTGTTATTTATAAATTGCTAAAAGGCCATTGATATAATATTAAACTAAGGTAGATAAGTCAATAGCGCATTGAACTTGAAGCGTACAAAAGATTAGAATTCTAATCTTTTGCCTAAGTCACTCTCGATACACACGTTCCATACGCGCGTGTGTGACATTTAAGTGCAAACGACAAACACTAGCCATCTTTTTTTCTCTATGCTCTATTGCGCCCTTCTCTATTGCGGCCCATCTCACTCACACTGTATCAACGTGTGAAATGTACGCAGAATAAAAAATTTGCATGTGTGTGCTGCTGCTCCGATCGGCACATTTATTTCGGTTAATTTGTTAGAGCATATCATATCTGTTTAATATTATATCAATGTAAAAGGCTTGTTTTTGTTGTTCGACTTTATCCAATTTTTACTCTACAAAATAAGAGGAATTTTAAAGGGTAATCCAATCAGTAGCTAATAAATTGTCGAATTTGGTGGAGAAAAAATATTCCGGCGGATATGAGTGTGTTTTATTGGTGGTGGTTTATTAAATTTTCTGCTAAATATATTTTACAAAAAGGCGCCATATTGCTTTT
This sequence comes from Sesamia nonagrioides, assembly GCA_017933935.1. Taxonomy (NCBI): domain Eukaryota; kingdom Metazoa; phylum Arthropoda; class Insecta; order Lepidoptera; family Noctuidae; genus Sesamia; species Sesamia nonagrioides. Next base: position 576,603 of record JADWQK010000099.1, read on the forward strand.
GAAATGTCACCGAGCATCAAAGTAAAAAATCGAGTGGCACTCATTCTCGCATCCGCACTACAGTAGGTACTTAAACCTTGGGCTTTCAAGTACGAAATGTTGTGGTCTACTTCGTTTTAAATAAGGAATAAAAATGAGCTTGGAATGTTTAGTTTATGCTCAAGTGTTTTTACATTTTAACTAAACTTAAGCGCAAAAGTACCATTTTCTTTAATTTGAGTGCCATGATGGCTGTGTTTGCTTAAATGGAATTTTATATACAAAGAGGATGCAGATACTGGTAAATTTTAATTATTTATTGAGTACAAAATATTTATTTTATACATTCATTATGAAGTTCTTTCAGCAAACGTTTGACTGATTACAGGGATCACAGATAGGACTTAGGGATTACGGATAGGATTCAGTGTACAATATTGTATCTACAGTAAAATATAGTATTATATATTGTTTGAATATAAAAGCAATTATTTCAGTTCTGTAATACTAAATACTTACAATCTTAGCTATACACTTATGTAAGAACTCAACTTTAACTCAGAAAATAAATACCGAATGTATTATTATTCTTCGAAATAATTCTCCCCAAAAAGATCAACGTCCTCTCCAACATTTTAAATCTACATTCCCTCCAAATTGTGCAAAAGTCACAAACTACCACACTTTCAAATAATGGTGGCAAAGGTCTCAACTCTAAACAGCTTAACAATATTCAATCTGTCAATGTTACCCGCCGAAAAATACAAGACTGTTTACGTGCTTATAATAAATACGTCTGACAGATATTTGTCTTTGGTACAAATGAAAATTGAATAACCTAATTCTTTATTAAAAAACTGTTAGTCTAATACAAAGTTTATAATATTATAATAGGATGTGAGATTGGTAGAAGTACGATGTAGGAAAAATATGCACGCAAATATTGGTTATATCATAGTTAGGTATACAACAACATATCAATGTCGATGTATTGCCTGTTTTATTGGTTCTCCCTGAGTGCGTGATCTAATTTCATAGGCCCATTTCCCATCTATTTCTAAAGCTTGGAAGCTTTCAATTTTCAGGACGTCATTGTTTGTTTTTTATGCAAAGTTATTGATTGTGTAGGAGTATTCTTTTAATATCGTAAACAATAACTATTGGTAAATAGGTACTAAGAAGAGTCTAGTATCTAAATTGTATTTGGAACTTGTCTCAGACAGTACTTTAATTCACTTTGATTAATATTTTCTTATACTTAAAAAGACTGGCCACGTATAAGTAAAATAATTTAGAGAAACCGTTACATGCAAAAAAAAAAGAAACTTAAAAATATTTTTTTTTACTGATAAGAGTTCAAGTCATCCTTTTTATTGTAGAATATGGCCAGTGATTTGATAACAAAAACTAACATTAGAAATACATACATACTTATTTATTCTATTTCTTTGGTATTATTGAACAAAACAAATTATAAAGAGGAACATCGCAAAAACCTCAAACGGTCAGTCCGGATGATAGGACATAGGTACGATTTCTTGCCGTGAAAATGTAGGTACGATTTATTCGTCGTGTGTATGTACGATCGTCAGCGTTATACCGCGCGGTTTTTACGCCGCCCCGCAATTCTTTATGGTACGTACCGTGCGGTGTATAAAGGGCCATAGACCATAGAAGTAAAATAAAAACTGCATCACAAAATAGCAGATAGAAAAACATTATTAATGCCATCGTAAACTAATCGTCTCGCCGCCAGGATCAAAGCTTCCACGTACCTCTAAACTTATTACCTTCGCTCGCGTAAAGCATGTACGAGCTCAAAGCCTTAATGGCGTACTGTATTACTCAAATAACTGTATTAATCTCGTTTGAAACGAACATGGTGACATTTCCTGATAATAGTCACGTCCTGTCATTCGTAATAAAAATGTTATAAAAAGGTTTCTGAAATTCCCAGCGACTGCTATTAAGTGCTTCGTCCCCTTTTTCATTAATACCTTTAGAGTGCACATGAAAGAAAACACCTTATATTATTATAAGGTGGTTTCCTTATATATCCCTTGTTATTGATGGAAAGTGAAATTACAATGGGACTAATTATAAAGAGTTTTCATTCTTCATTGTAGATATTTTTGTAAGTACCGCTTGAAGTACCAACTTGAATGGTTGAAGTAGGTAGGTCTAGGTATTTAGGAGTTTTACCTTTTAAATGGCAGATTACGTGGTCATCTTAGTTTAAGTAGATTATTATAAAAGGTAAGTGCTTAGTTAGTATTAAAATAAGCACTTTTCTTTGTAGAATACTCAGCCAGTTTAATATTTTCTAGTTCTTTTTTTTTTTTAGAAAATCTATTGAAAAAATAGTACGTATAATTTCTAGAATTTTATATTACTAGCTGCGCCCCGCGGTTTCACCCGCGTAGATTTCGATGTCTTTTTTAAATGCTCCCCCTCTTATTGGTCGCGGCGTGATGTTATATAGCCTAAAGCCTTCCTGGATTAATGGGCTATCCAACGCAAAAATATTTTTCATATCGGACTTCCTGAGATTCGCGCGCTCAAACAAACAAACAAACTCTTCAGCTTTATATATTAGTATAGATAATTGCTTACATTAATAAATAACGAATGTTACCTAGTGTCTATATGTCAACTTACACGCCTAAAGCACTGACTGGAATATCATAAAATTTGACAAAGACTTAGGCCACTTTCTCGGTAGCACTTTTCTATGTACCTAATAATTACCGCCGCCGCGGAAGCCGCGGGCAGGTTTGTAGTTTTACAAATTACACTAACGGTTTGTCAGCTTACAGATTTAACCCGAATATATTTATTATGTACGAGATTAAAAATACATGTTCAAAGTTTATACTGCTGTCGGCGGTGTACCCTCAGGTCTATAAATATTTGATAACAACCGAAAACAAAATTACTTTCTCTTTTTTGGATAAATTATTACCCTTTCAGAACTTAAGTAAATACTTACATATTGTCTCTGGATACAGAAATCTTAGTAATATTCTAAACACACGTTTTGTTTGTCGTGCAAATCTACGGTTTATTTGTCGTGTATAGGCACGTTCGTCAGTTTTGTAAGAAGCATGTTGACAGACATGTTTTTCTACGGCTCGGTTTATACATATTCGTCATACATTTTGTCGTCCTCGACGTGGAGGCCCCGGGTTCGATCCGGCAGGTCATGATGAAAAACGATCTTTTCCTGATTGGCCTGGGTCTTGGATGTTTATCTATATATGTATTTATTATAAATATAGTATCGTTGAGACTAACTCAATATAATAATCCCATAACACAAGTCTCGAACTTGTTTTGGGGCTAGCTCAGTCTGGGTGATTTGTCCGTATACAATATGTAAAGAAAACCCTGTCCGACCCATAAGGATAATAAAGGTTAGGTAAACACTTGACCAAATATAATATAAAATTTTACATAATCATCATAGTAACAATACTAATGAATTTTGAAATAATCCTTTTTTCCGGGGAATTAATTCCAATTTCCCCGAAATTGGGTAATTTTTAAAAAAGTGACAACACCGGTATTATTATAAGCGAATAGCGACGCGACCACGTCACTGGTGCCGCGTGCCCTGCCCCCCGCCGCCCGCAGAATGGGGTTGCTTACCGCACATGTATTAAGTTACCTCTTTTTGCAAAATAATATTTATTTTTTTAGGGGGATTTTTTTTTTAAGTTTTACCTGTCTTTGTGGGTATTATTAGAATCAGTTATCGATACCTAACAATACCTTCACGGATCGGACAGGGTTTTCTTTACATATTGTATATTTATTATTATTTATTTATTTTGTACCTTTAAGAAACGGTACTCTAATTGCGCAACATACTATTACTATCAGCTGGAATCATTTTGAAGCATATTGCTAATTCATTGCTCCATATATTCGAAAATGTGTCTGCTCAACAACGTAAATAACGCAATGAATATTATTGAACTGTCAAAATGACTGATAATTTGTTACGTAATTAAAACCGGCGAGAGAGAAAGCAGGTCTCTTTGCATCTCTCTTTGCCCATAATTCGCGTCTAGATACTGGCAGTGCTACTCCACCTAATTTACCTCATTGCGGAGCTTCAATGCCTGAGGTCCGCATTAGAAACAAGGAGGTTCTGAGAGTACTGTGTCGTCTGGACGTGAATAAGGCTAGTGGTCCGGATGGTATACCAGCGATTGTTCTTAAGGCATGTGCGCCCGAGTTGTCTCCTGTATTGACGCGCTTGTATCGCCTCTCATTTAGGACTGGTATAGTGCCCAAGTCCTGGAAGCTTGCTAACGTGCAGCCTGTGCCCAAGAAGGGTAGTCGTGCCGATCCCGCCAACTATCGGCCGATTTCGATCACCTCCATACTTTGCAAAATTATGGAGCGTGTATTGAACTCGCGCCTCTTGGCATACCTGGAAGGTAACGATCTCCTCAGTGACCGACAGTACGGGTTTCGCCGCAATCGGTCAACTGGGGACCTACTAGTGTATGCCACTCACTTGTGGGGCGAGGCCCTCGAGAAGAATGGGGAAGCGATTGCTGTCTCCCTTGATGTCTCGAAGGCCTTCGACCGGGTTTGGCACGCTGGCCTTTTGAGTAAGCTTCCAGCGTACGGCATTTCCCCTAGCCTGACTGGCTGGGTAAAAGACTTCCTGACTGAACGGTCCCTCCGAGTTGTTGTCGACGGATGCTCTTCTGAGCCCATGTCAACTAATGCCGGTGTTCCTCAGGGGTCTGTTCTCTCTGCAACTCTGTTTCTGCTGCATATTAACGATCTGCTGATGCCCGGTATCTATGGGTATGCAGATGACAGCACAGTTGTAGAGAGATACCTGCCGGATGCTCGGGCTAGTAGGGAATCAATCCGGTCCGAAAGAGAGGCCATGGTTGAGCGAACGAGTGTTGCACTGCAGGCAGTCTCCGAATGGGGCAATGCCAATCTTGTAGCATTCAATGCCGCCAAAACACAGGCGTGTCTTTTCACCGCCAAAATGAGCCCGTTCACCTTGGCCCCTACTTTTCGGAATGTGTCCTTGGAGTGTTCCGACCGCCTTCAGCTCTTGGGAGTTGAGATTTCCTCGAACCTTAACTTTGGGCGGTTCATTGAGTCCAAGGCCAGGGTGGCTGCCAGGAAACTTGGCGTTATCGCAAAGGTCCGGCAGTACTTCACACCTGGGCAGCTTCTAATGTTATACAAAGCACAGGTCCGTTCGTGTGTGGAGTACTGCAGCCACATTTGGGCTGGTGCTGCCAAGTGTCACCTGGCCACTTTGGATTCAGTGGAGAGACGTGCAAAGAGGCTGATTGGTGACCCTGATCTAACTCGAGTTGGTCTCCAAAGCCTAGAGCACAGGCGTAGAGTAGCCAGCCTTTCGGTGTTCTATAGGATGCATTTCGGGGAGTGTGCGAGGGAATTGCATGATTTAATTCCCCCATCTCCGTTCCACCAGCGGACGACCCGTCGTACGGCTGGTTTCCACCCTTACGTTGTTAACACCATTACGATCCGGACGAAGCGCTTCGCCTCCTCCTTTATACCGCGTACATCGAGGGACTGGAACAATTTGCCCGCGGCGGTGTTTCCGTCGGACTACAATTTGAGTGTCTTCAAGGCTAGAGTGAATAGGCTCTTAATAAACTAGTGCGCTTTACCATCAACGATTGCGTCACTGCTTACCATCAGGCAGGATTGCGGTCAAGCGCTGGTTTATAATTTAATAAAAAAAACCATTTCGACACCATTCTGATAAACGAAACGGTAGGGCCGTTTCGTTTATCAGAATGGTGTCGAAATGGTTTTATTTTGTACGAAACATTTTTAAATATACATTATAGAGCTAAGAGCATATAATGCTTATATCAATCATATTATAGCATGTACTTAAATGTTATTATTATTATTGCACTACAAGCAGTCTCCGAATGGGGCAAAGCCAATCTTGTATCATTCAACGCCGTCAGAACACAAGCGTGTCTATTCACCGCCAAAAGAAGCCCTTTCACCTTGGCTCCTACTTTTCGCAATGTATCCTTGGAGTGCACCGACCGCCTGCAGCTTTTAGAAGTTGAGATTTCCTCGAACCTGAAATTTGAGCGGATCATTAAGTTAATAGTCAAGGTGGCTGCCAGGAAACTTGGCGTTATTGCAAAGGTCCGGCGGTACTTCACACCAGGACAGCTTCTAATGTTACACAAAGCACAGGTCCGTTCGTGTGTGGAGTACTACCTAGACATGAGTTATAGCTACTTAACCGGTTGTTGTAGTTTAATAACTACAACCAAGCGACAACGTTCATTCCGATTAAGTAGCTATAACTCACGGCTACCTCACAATAACCCATAGTAGTCTGTAATACAAGAGACTGAAATGACCCATTGTGTACGAGGTAGTTTTACTCCAGAATAAAGCTCTGGTGCAAACACGTTAATATTTTTGGCGAATTAACCGCGAACGTAAATTTAACAACATGTAATTACAATGGCAACATTAATTTGTCATGCGCGTATTGAGCAGTAATCGTAATAAATATGGCAACACAAAATAATTCTTAATTTGAAAATTCCCACCTACGCTTCTCGGCGACAGTGGACGCTCTCTCTCTTTCCTTCAATTCGTCTACTGTTTGCACGTTATTCGTTTTAATTTCATTGATGCGATGTTATTATCTGTGACCCCGGCAAATGACCCCTGCACTTCAGTTCTTTAAATTGCTCCAAGATTCTATTTTAGAAAATTGAAAATATAAAACGTTTAATGAAATTAAAATATTATGTTTATAAAATGGAAATACGAAACCGTTATACCTACGTGTGTTAAATTAATATCTCAATGAAAGCTTTACGAATTAAGTATGTAAATTGTAACGTGTATATAATTGTCTTCATAAAGATATGAACTCACGTCTTATGGGGAGGCAGAAACTTTATATATTCCTTTTGCTTTGTTTTGCGTTCATAATTCTAATAATACCTACTTACCTATTGCAAGTGTTACCACGCACTTTTCTTTCCCATTATTTACAGAAAATCTATAGGTTACCCACCTATAGAATTTTTGTAAATTGCAATTTTATTTGCATATAAATAAAATTGCAGTGTCTCTTTCTAATATTGAAATAACCGTTTTTTACTACATGTATATGAATATAGATATATGTATAATGTGTATATAGTACATACACCAAAATATATTTTTTTTTAATTTTTGTCTGTCAGTCTGTTTCATCTACATCTCTGAAATAGGTGGACCGATTTAGACGAGACTTTTACTGGCATAAAAGTTCCGTTTTAATCGCTCCGACTATAATAAGGAATAACTAAGGCTACTTTGCTATGACCTTTTTATTCTGATATTCCCAAGGTATTTAAACTCACGCGGGTGCGACTGTGATAACCAATAAGATCCATCCTTCTAGGGAGTCCTTTTCCGAAATCACCACAAATTAACGACGAATACGACACGTTTACCTACATCATCAACAACAGCTATGGTTTTTAGATTCGGTGTCATAAAAACTAAAGACAATGAAAATAGAGTCGATCGATGGCACGGTTGACACAGTGGTTAAGCGATTGGCTGCTGCGCTGCGTGTCACTTGTCCGATTCCCGAAGGGAACAAATATTTGTATGGCCTACAAATACTTGTTCTGGGTCTGGTTGTTTGTTATTATGAGTTTAAATGTTTATAAACTCACCCACGATTCAGGAGAAAGTCCTAACGTGGGCAATGTTACAAAAAAAAAAAAAAAATGCTTCTAACAATTTATAACACCAACTTCCCAATTAATCCCTCATATGGTGGATTATGGAGCACTTGTTGTTGGAAAGAGTAGGCTTCTGTCTTAACAGTGGGTTCATTATAGACTGGTATACTTACAGCAGTTTATAGCATAGACATTTTATAGGCCTATGGTTATAAAACACGCATTTGAACACAAATTATAGCAGTTTGTAGACTATCCCCTAGTTACACAATTGACATTATATTTGGGCACAAAACAAGCTATTTTCACTATTCCCGAGCGCAAATGTCATTTGCATCCTGATGTCATTTTGCGGTCTTAACGTAACACTGAATGAATTACTGGCTGAAAAAAAAACAAAAGTTACTTTATTTTTAAGCAGATTTTGTGGGGCTCAAAAATTGGAAATGACATCTTCGTAGAATAGAAAAGAATACTCTTTATTATGTACACCATATAGATTGCAGAACCTTAATTTAATGATTTCGCCTTCGTATTCACGCTGTCATTCACACAATCAGTTTTTGATTTTTTTGCGTAGTTTTTAATATTAGTCATCACGGAGGCTCTGCTAAGAGGTTTTTAAGTGTGTTTTACACTCAGCATTAGCAATTAAATGACCAGTCAAGACATTCGCTTAAAGATCAAAATAAAAAGTCATATATTCAAAATAGGCTCAGAATCAGCACTCTTTGAGCGTCAATATTACATAAGACAGTCCCCCCAAAAAGCTCGCCCTTTGTCACTTCCTAGTGCTTTCGCTGGGAAGAAAAAGTGGCGGAACAAAAGAAGTTATTACTTTGTTCATTTAACGATATTTCTATGAGTTGCAACTTGATCGTAATTAAAATTATATTGAACGATCAATTTAAAGTTAATTTTCCTTTCTGCAACTGCAGACCTATTGTTAGAATTTTCTTTTCGAAGAAGTTAAAAACGCTTCCCCTTAGTAGTTTTCACGAATTGTTCTTTTAATTAATTTATAGTTGATATTCAATAATCAAGTAAAAGGAAAATACTTATTATTATAATTGACATAAATGAATTCAAAAATTTCAATTATTGGGAAATTCACACACTTTTTGTATTTACTTTTAGTATAAGTAGGTACTTTCCTCCTCCTCCTCAAGTCGTTCTCCTCATTACTGAAGGTCGTGATGTCCCTGTGGAATTATCTTCTCCTTTACGATAGTTTGCCATCTGTTACAATTCCTGACCGCGAGTATAGCATCGCGCAGGCCGGTGTCCAGAGATAAACGAATTTGGTCAGTCCACCTTATTGGACTGCGACCTCAAGAACGTCGTCCATCCACCTTCCTAGTTACCATCAGATGGTAGGAGGTTGTCTTCATCTTTTCTGACAATGGCCTCCGATTCCCTTAGTCATAAACTAAACTAAATTTCTGTGCATCTTTTTATTTCTATTTCATTAAGAAAAGGACAGAAGATAAAATGTCAGTTTAGACCTGTCAAATTAGTGCGCTCCTGACGTAAAGTGGCGTATTTTCAGTCGCCATGTTTTTAATCGCGTCTTAACTGTCTATGGAGTATCTTAATTTGACAGGATTAGACTAAAATGTTATCTTCTATCCTTTTCTTAACGAAATGGAAAGGGATAGATGCACAAAATTTAAAATTAGTTTAGTTTGTGAACAACAGAATCGACGCAATAAAATATTCTAAAATTCTTCAAAGGCAGACAGAGGACAGTCTTATTCTTTTTTTTTTTTTTTTTTTTCGGCACAATATGGCTAAATTATTCTAAAATTCTTCGAAGGCAGACAGAGGACTGTCTTATTGTGACATCAAGTAGGAAATCCCAGTATAGCCTTTTCAGCTTTACTTTACCAGTCCAATAATCTAAATTTATACTGCCGTCTTGACATGTATTGCAGCTCAAGATTTTTGAGGGGTAACGATTGCCATTAGACGTATCTTAACGTGCTTTACGTGGCGATGGCGACTACAGATACGTCTTACTAGACGCGATGGCGGATACAATATACGTCAGGCGCGGACTAATTTAAAAATTAGACGCGATGACTACAATACGTCAATATACGTCAGGCGCGGACTAATTTAAAAATTAGACGCGATGGCGACTACCGTCAATATACGTCAGGCGCGGTTGATGGCGACTATACGTCAATATACGTCTTAGACGCGATGACTACAGATACGTCAATATACGTCTAATTTAAAAATTAGACGCGATGGCGACTACAGATACGTCAATATACGTCAGGCGCGGACTAATTTAAAAATTAGACGCGATGGCGACTACAGATACGTCAATATACGTCAGGCGCGGAATAATTTAAAAATTAGACGCGATGGCGACTACAGATACGTCAATATACGTCAGGCGCGGACTAATTTAAAAATTAGACGCGATGGCGACTACAGATACGTCAATATACGTCAGGCGCGGACTAATTTAAAAATTAGACGCGATGGCGACTACAGATACGTCAATATACGTCAGGCGCGGACTAATTTAAAAAGGACTAAAATAATGTTTATCTTCTGTCCTTTTCTTAATGGAATAGAAAGAAAAGATGCACTGAATTTGAATTAAGTTTAGTTTTTGAATAAAGGTAACGGGTCAATGTCATCATTCGGAAAAGTCTATATTCTATTAAAATATACAGTGGAAATGGGAGTTTTGGCGGGAAGCTAAGATGAGTGCCACGCTCATATTTCATTGGACATTTAAATTATTTATAGTGTCGTTTACTAAATAAAAAACGCGTGATTTATGTAGTAAAAAGTGCATTCAGTGAATAATTCATAAAGAACAGTGAAATATTGTAGCATAGTGGCCACATCATGGCTTTGAACCAAATCTTCCTCCGTGTTCGGTCCGCGCGGCCGTCTTTTTCGACATGAATAATTCATTACGTGACATTGGCTAAATGCACAAACCGTGCGACGCCATAAGAAAAAGAAAGAAGAACTTTTGAAGATTTTTATTTTACTTGACATTGGCACAAAGTCATAACTAGTGCCACACTACAAATATATATATATATATATATATATATATATATACAGTGATACAGTGCAACCACGACAGCAGCGAGAAGCTACTACAATATGTCAGATCTTTTACTTTATTTAATTAATAATTGATTTTCAACTTTATCTCTACAGCATTAAAGCTCAAGGTTGATAGTGAATATTGGCAGTTTCGGGTAGCTTGATTTGCTGTCGTCTGCTCAATAAAGTACAAGAAATAAAGAAGCTGCTTCTTTCAATCCTCATCGGACCCTGAAAGTCTCATCGGACTCAAAAAGTATATAACTACTTATGAATGTACAAAAATCTCGCTGATTGTTTGTGGTTCATTTGATTAAAAAATCAAGCTGTTAAAGCTTATTTTTTTCGTTTTCCTTTCTACGGTAATTGTGGTCGGAAGCGAAACTAAAAACACACAAAAAAAGAAACTGGAATTGTTATCCTCCAAGGAAGGTTTCGTATTAGGTACCTACATTAATTAAGTTTTGACTGTAGCTACCTTGTAGAAATCGTGGGAGTAGTACCATTTGCTTAATGCTTTTCCAGAGGCTTTTACTTTCCTTAGATGGCGGTCTTTCTATGTTTGTTTATTGTTTTGAATAATTTAGAAAATCGTTTAAAAAATAATAAGTGTAGGCGACAATATAGAGACCCTTAACCTAGTGAGGTTATTACCTATATAACTTACTACTTTAGCGGTGGACGGGACGGTGACGTTGAAAAATTACACAATAGCTTCAAAGAAGGTTTTGACGGGTCAGGCCACATATTAAAATTCAATACAATATGTCTGATAAAAGTATATTTAGAACACTATTACATAGTTTTTCTCATGATATTGATGAGAATAACTTACTTCCGCTCTTTTCGCTCATTTTATACATAATCCTGTACAATTTTCGCACTCCAAAATTAAACATGCACAAAAAAAAACAATAAACCATAATGACAGTTCGACTCCCCTGTTTCACGACACCAACCAAATTAATACCAAAATGCCATATAATCAGTTTGAATTTAGAACACGAAACAAAATAACTGGTGTAGCTACATCAAAAATTGCAGGCTCAGCTCATTGAATAGAACATATTGTTTGGAGGCGAGAGATTTCAATTAACCAGGGAATGACATGGCGTTTGCGCACAAATAATGAATAGCAAGCTTCGGCGCTCATTAACACTTAATGAACAGACTGTTGAACATTCGACACCTTAAAGGCTGAGTTCTGCGGTTCCATCAAAGTTCATAAAAGCTATGTGGTCGAGGCACGAGATCAATCATAAAATAATTAATCATTAATTAATAGTATTTTATGTAAGACTTAATACATTATTAATTACGATAATACGCTGTAATTGGTTTATCAAAGTATATTTTAGTTTTATTCTGAAATGTTACGTTAATATACATATAGGTACTTGTATTTCTGCACAAATGTTTGATTTACTTTCAAATATGTATTAGCACTTAGAAATATGTATATAATTGTTTTGTTGGGATGGGAAATCATCAAATGACTTCTCCCGCTGCGCTGCGAGCGGAAGGGCGTATCAGACTTTTACTGACTAAAACTCACCCGTGTTTCTTCACTTGCCTGGGCGACGGCCAGGGCCACGATTTCTTGTTTAACAAACCCCCAACCCTGACCCAGGAGGCAACGGTCTTCGTGTACCCCATCAAGATGTACTGACATCTCTATGAGGCGCGCGTGAAACACGTCGCGCCTTCGACTCGAGCCTGGTCCTTACCGAGCGGCGAGCTGCCCACTGCTCACCGCCCGCAGGCCCGCGCCTACGGTGGCTGGGAGTTTAGTGTCATCTCCCGACCAGGGCGTCTCCTGCGGCGGCTAGTGGCGTGAGGTCGCTGGGATTTGACTCACGCGCTCCGCCTCCTCCTTTGCCAGCATCACTGCTTCGCAGAAGGAGGTGACGGCCTGCCATGCACTCTCGCTCCGGACCATGGCCTGGACCAAGGTCGGACGCGAGAGATCGCCGCCGATCGCCGATCGCCGATTATACGGAACAGGAACCTCCCGAAACAACCGTGTCCGGTGAGGACCTGCGTCAGGCGGAAGGTGAGGGCGCCGTGGCGCCTCTCTAGCCACCCCTCAAAGACCTACCGCCGGTATTGTGGCGTGCCCAAATATATATATTCATGATTATATTTCTCTGAGTGGTGTCTGACTCTTACATTGAAGAATATACGCCATTTCCATTTCGTTGAAACAAATGAAAGAAGGAAATGAAGTTTAAACCACAACAATAATAATGATAGCGATGGGTTATTTTAACTTAGATAACCCAAATTATAATGCGTGTGCCCAAACCATGAATAACGGTTTTCGATATCCAAAATATAAGGTTAATCCTTTTAAATACGGGTTAACGTCTCATTGCTACCACCGAGGCCCTAATCTTTGAGATTATTCTCAAATGTAAATAAGTACACGAGAGCTGAGGCTTTCAGCGGATTAAATCCTCTGGTCATTTGAGGCAACACAATATGGAGTGTAATCTATGAACTTGTTTAGGACGGGAAGAGAAATTAGTTTAGCACCCCTAAATAGATTAAGTATTTCGAGCATGATTAATAAGTAACCCCTGTCAACTTTAAAACTAGCCCGAGCCCCATTCAAATTTGTGTTTGGTCTTCATATTATAATTTCCAAGCATTCTTAGTTGAAAACGAGGAGTTGATAACACAAATAATGTTTAACATTCCCCTACGGCGCACACAATACTCGTCACACGCCAATGTTGGACGTTCTTAGGCACTATACCAAATTGTGTCATCCCGCATGATGGTAAGCAGTGATGCAATCGTTTATGGTAAAGCGCGCTAGTTTATTAAAATCCTATTCGCTCAAAAATTTGAGTGAATAGGAGGGAAGACGGCAGTTGAGCGAGGTGATGCAATGTTGAACGCAGAGGGAGATTGATCTGGAGACCCTCCACGACCAAACTCCCGACACAACAACATTTGGCGCATCATACCTAGCAACATAACTGCTCAGACCCATCCTCCGTACGGCTTCACCAGACATGGCGCCTGAACACCACGAATCGCTTGGCGGCAAGACTTTATCTGGTGGGTGGTAACTTCTGCCGGCAACTGATGTTATGGCCTACCACCGAGGCATAAAACCGTTTATTGTAATATCTGTTTATTACATTTAAGAAACGAATAGTGAAAACTATAGACGCAGACAAGTGACAAGCAGTTAATCCTCTTCTTCTTTTGCGTCCATTTTCTTCTGCTATCAATGTCCAACCTTAATTGTTTTAAGTATTTTACTGTCTAACCTTATGCATTGTTTTTATTATTTTTAATTGGCATTAGTCTGTTCGCATGCTTTATAATATACAGTATGTTAAATAACAGAGGGCGTTCCCTTAAACTCGTTAATATATATCATTAATAGATTAAAATACAAATATCAGCATAGAAAAATAAGCATAAAATAATTCGAATAAAAAGAAATTATAATTGAAAATAAGTTCGAAACCTCCTGTTTTAAATCAAAATAGTAGCGCAGAATAGTATCTACCTAACGTTGCATTGCCCAACACACATCAACCAACACACATCAATCAATTAGATCTTAGATCGCCGTCGCATACGCGGCTCGTCATTCATAAATAAATTGCGACGTTGCCGTCTTTCATGTTCGCGTGTACTGTGTGTTTCTTTTACATGTCAATTTAAATTTTTTATTGAATAATTTCATATTGAAAAAATTTTAAAACATTTTGTTTTCGAATGGAAATATTTTTTTTAGCATGTATGTATGCTATACTAGTTCGGGTTAACGGGAACGCCCTCTGTTAGTTAACATACTGTATATCCCAGTTAAACAGGGACATCTATAATTGGCCATAAAAAAAGTAATACTCATATTTTGCAAAATATATTATATATCGCTGTTGGTTACCTAAATAAATCCTTACTGATATTATAAATCGGAAAGTGAGTTTGTTTATTTGTTTGTTCCGCTTTCACGCCGTAACTACTGAACCCGATGCTTTTATATTTTGCAGACGTAAAGTTAGAAGTCCAGATTAAATAATAGGGTACTTTTTATTCCGGAAAACTTTGATATTCCCGAGGCAAAACAAAAATATTGTTAGCTTCATACCAGTTCGGTGATAGATGGCGCTGTGTGTCGTTTAAAACAAGGTAATGTATTGCAAACGAATATGCAAATGTAAACTTAGAAGCTAAATGATACGACGATCCCCGAAAATGAGGAATCTAAAAAGCGCGATATAACCGAATACTACGCGGGCGAAGCCGCGGGCGGAAAGATAGTAAATAAATAAAAATGGAATCGGAATTTTCTTTCTAGTCATGGGAAGAATAATTCAACTCGCAGGCCACGAAAGTGTAAAACCATTTTATTTAACTCGTATTTACACATTAATTTCCAAAACAATAGTTTGTATTTCATATTATCAAAATATATTCGGTCAACTTGATAAAGATGTTAACGTAATATTGATGTAAGAAAATGTTTACTCAAACAGTTTATGATTGAATTACTTGGAGATTCGGAGCCACAAAGGTTTAATTGAACGCCTTAATTAGTCAAAGGAAAACTAGATTGGAGCAAGTTGGTACAAGGGAATGTGGTACTTATTACATTCCGTTTATTTCAGTAGCCGCCCACTCGTCGGATGCATACTTATTTGCTTTTATCTTGTAAAGAAACTCACTTCAAGTTTCGAGCAACTTAATCGCTGTCGAGTTAGACGTCGCCGCGTCGCAGCGTTTATATCGAAACGTAAACTTGGTGTTGGATAGTTTTATTACAAAACTGAGATAGCGACTCGCTGGTAAATAGTTGAGGAACATGTTTTAACATACAGTATGTTAAATAACAGAGGGCGTTCCCTTAAACTCGTTAACATATATCATTAATAGATTAAAATAAAAATATCAGCATAGAAAAATAAGCATAAAAAAATCCGAATAAAAAAAATTCTAATTGGAAATAAATTTGAAACCTCCTGTTTTAAATCAAAATAGTAGTCGTCATGTATAAATAAATTGCGACGTTGCCGTCTTTCATGTTCGCGTGTACAGTGTGTTTCTTTTACATGTCAATTTAAAATTTTTATTGAATATTTTCATATTAAAAAAAAATTTAAAACATTTTGTTTTCGAATGGAAATATTTTTTTAGCATGTATGTATGCTATACTATTTCGGGTTAACGGGAACGCCCTCTGTTAGTTAACATACTGTATATAGGAATATTTATCTTTACGGATGTACTGAAATATTTTTCATAGAGTTCAGAGAAAGAAGAAGTTTGTGTAATCTGTAATGGCCAAATAAAATACGAAATTTTACATAATCATCATAGTACAACACCATTTTAGACAGTATGTATTATTATGAGTGATGCGACCACGAGCCGCGTGCCCTGCCCCCCTTCGCCCGCGCATTTATGCCTAGCGTGTTCCCTATTGCACATGTATTAAGTTACCTCGCTTTTCGAAATAATATTTATTTTATTAGGGGGATTTCTTTTTTAAGTTTAGCCCTGCTTTGTAGGCATTATTAGAATCAGTTATCGATACCTACAACACCTACACGGATCTGACAGGGTTTTCTTTATATATTCTATATGAAGCTATATATCACTATAAATATTATAATGCACCAAATTAACCACCGTTACGTTGTTAACACCACTACGATCCGGACGACGCGTTTCGCTTCCTCTTTTATACTGCGCACATCGAGGGACTGGAACAATTTGCCAGCGACGGTGTTCCCGTCGGACTACAATTTGAGTGTCTTCAAGGCTTGAGTGAATAGGTTCTTAATAAACTATAAAGTAACGCGCTTTACAATCAACGATTGCATCACTGCTTACCATCAGGCAGGATTGTGTTCAAGCAGTAGTTTATAAATTTAGTTTATAAACGGCCGCCAGCGACTTCGTTCGCGTGGAGTTAGTTATGCTCCGCTCCTATTGGTCCTATCGTGATGTTATATAGCCTTCCTCGTTTATTGGGCTATCCAACGCAAAAAGAAGTTTTCAAATCGGACCAGTAGTTCCTGAGATTAGCGAGTTCAAACTCTTCAGCTGCAATATATAAATATAATATAATAATAATAATAAGTATTTATTTCACAAAATATTAGTAAACATAAACAAAAATAAAAACTTCAGATATTATTATTAGGAAAAAATGGTAAATTTATTCTCATATTGCTCCTCGACTAATATTTTTCATTCTTAGTAGAAATTGTCGCATCAATGTATTTGGTGAATTGATATAAAAGCTAGGCGGCCCTATTAAGCTGATATCCTAGCTAATGGAAGCGGACTCACAGCTGGCTTACATACCAGGTTCTCCTATCAGATTTTTATAGGCTAGCTATTTTTATATTCAAGAAAGTAAACTGATAGTAATAACATGGAATGATATTGCTATTGAAACCAAAAATGTGCTTTCAAGTGGCTTATAGGCTTCCAGTGTGGCGATTAGGTTATCACATTAAATGAAACCACGTATTCTACATTACGTATTTTAAACATACGCAAAATTTGCATTACAACCGTGGAACTCTTTTTTCGTTTGAGTATTTAAGACCATTATATTTAATTTGTTACTTCGGAAGGTTTATTTGTATCATCATCAACCTTTTTATCGTCCCACTGCTGGGCACAGGTCTCCTCTCATTCAGAGAAGGATTGAGCGTAATCACCACGCTTGCTCTATGCGGGTTGGCGATTTCAGACTTAAAGTCCAGGTTTCTTCAAGATTTTTTCTTTCACCTTCAGTCATTGGTGTCCAATATATACTTAGAAAAAAAAAATCAAAATCAAATTTATTAGATCTCCAAATTATTTGACATTAGTTGGTGTAAAGTACATACTAGCTGACCCGTGCGAAAAATTCGCACTATACTAATAATTTGAAAATAGTATTCCATGGTACCAGGGACGAATATCTGTCCATTGGTGGGTCGGACGTTCAGATTGGTTCGATAGAAAGAGAGAAAAAGGGAGAAAACGGTTTCAGACCCTTGGAGAAATAATATATGGCGATAACTTTAGAAAAGTTACTTGGTGCTTGCGTGACCTGGAATTCAACCCGTACTCATACTTGATAGGCTGGTGTTTTAACCACTAGGCCACCACGACTCGTGTAATTAATTATTATTAAATCTATAAATAATAATAAAAAACTCCTTGTAATTTGTTTTTTTCTAACTTCAAAACCGTGCAAAATAGGATTTAGTCTACTTACGGTCTCCAAAGGATGATGGATGTTTTTGAATTTAATTAAATTTATAGAAAAAAGAAGCGATTTATTTATCAATTTAAATTTCATTCGAATACGCCCATCGGTTTCTTAAAAAATTTAATTATATCTGACGACACTGGTTAGGCGCTCACACACGGCACCGCGCACCGCCTCGGTAGGCGGTGAAGCAAATCTCATGTTGTATTGACCTCTATTAAGCCCGTAAATGCCTAACACACATACACCGCTCAACCGCGCGGTCGAGCGGTACTCTCGCCTCCATCGCTCCTCCGCGTGGTGGAGCGGTGCCTCACACACGGGGCGCCGCATAACCGCGCGGATCATCGCTCCAACATCCGCTTTACCGTCTCCGCCCTCCGCGGCAGTACGCGGTGCCGTATGTTAATCGACTACATATCGTGTGCACTCTTCTTTTTTTAGTCGGTACACTCTTGCCAGAGTGGTCGTGGTCATCACAATGAATCACGATGAATGATGATTTTAGTTATGCGGCGCCATTCATCATGGACTGCAGTCTTCCCGGTACATTCACAAAGCACTTAGTCGCATCCTTTCTCTGGTCCGTCCATCTCATTGGCGATGTACCATGTGGTCTAATGCCCTTAACCTTTATCTGCAATTTTGTCAAATTGCGTGCCTGAAATGTATGTAGTTGACAGTCGCTGTCTGATGCCGAGTTCCTTTAATATGGAATCATATAGTGTTATGATTAATAATTTCTCATCACATAGGCCTTCCTCATGGATCTCCACGACGACCGGTCCTGCGCCTACAGCGTTTTCC
The DNA here is from genome assembly GCA_017933935.1 of Sesamia nonagrioides. Taxonomy (NCBI): domain Eukaryota; kingdom Metazoa; phylum Arthropoda; class Insecta; order Lepidoptera; family Noctuidae; genus Sesamia; species Sesamia nonagrioides. Next base: position 595,434 of record JADWQK010000099.1, read on the forward strand.
CGTGACCTTCACCAGGTCCTCGGTCCATCATATCGGAGACCTACCAACCTACCGGTGCATGGTCGCCACTCGAGAACCCGTTAACCCCATCGGGTACCGGTTCTACGGGCATTGTGACCGGCCCACTGCCACTAAGTGTTGCAATTCTTCGGGCTATGTCGGTTACTCTCGTTTTTGTGCGGATCTCCTCATTTCTGATTTGATCACGTAGTGAAACCCCTTTGAGTGAACTTGAGCTTTCTTATAAGGCCCATTGTTAGCGACCACGTCTCAGTTTCATATCTGATCACTGGCAACACACACTGGTCGGAGACTTTTGTCTTGAGACACTGCGGTATTTCGGACGAGGAAATTCTAAGTTACTTCCCAAAAGCAGCCCAGCCGAGTTGGATTCGACGATTACCGACCGATTACTACTTAACTGGATAGAATAAATTTCTGATATGAATAATTAATATTTAGGACGAGAAAGGGACCCTACCTGAGCACATCAGTTCTGAAAAGTCATTACTGTGACACCTGTGACATATGTCACATTTCACTAATGACACTGACAAGTCTGCCTACGTGTTATTCAATCAAAGATGACATTGCTATGTAGTAAGGCAAGGCTCAGTACGGCAAGTCACTCATTTGAAATGGATAGGTATTTTTAATTAATGTTTGTTTGTGGTTTAATTAAAAAGCTAATAGACAAATTAAAGTGTATGTTTAATTTAGCAGCCGATGGATATTGTAAAAATTTCACCCTGAGAAGTAGAGCGAAGCGAGATTAGGGTGAGCTGCCGTTTAATAAAAAAAGTGTCAATAAATAGTTAAGTTTTTAAGGTGCAATAGTTTTCTTTTTTTAATTATACTTTGCCCCACGCTAGGAATTTTTCCTGTATAGTGCGCAACTCTGCGTAAAGGCACCCACGATACATACACAAACATCCAGACCCGGAACAACTACTTCTAGGTCATACAAATATTGTTCCGTGCAGGAAAAAATCAAACCCGCGACACGCAGTGCACAGTCCATAGCTTAACCACCGCGCTAACTAAAAATATAATAATATACTATAAATATATACAACATTATTTTTTGTTTAAACGAAACCCGGAATACGTGTTTAGTATTTTTAGGTAAAGAATCTATGTAAAAAAAATTCAAAAAGATATAATGAATAACCACCAAGTTATGAGCTTGTTATTCTACTTGGTTGTCCCAACAAAAATATGGTCAAAGGTCCGTACGGGCGGGCGCGCGGGCGTTGACCTCTGGCGTCAGCTCTGATCTATCGTAACGTAACCGCTCAGTAACCACTCTGCGGTCTCATTCTAAATGTATTTGGGAAAAAATATAACATGGTGTAAAACTGATTGGAATCGATTCAGTTGCTTATTCTGAACAAACTATGTTCAGGTTTCGCAGAAACAAAAACTAACGTTGTGTAACATTATTAACCAACTTACTATCTGACACATTTTCAACAGTAATATGTGAACACAGTAGGCTTCAGTGCCACAGCATTCCATACATAACATAATCATCCCATAATGTCCCTACTTCTGGGCCTCCTCTCGGAGAGAGGGAGTGGGCCGTAATCTAGGCCTGGTACCAGTACGTGTACTGGGTCTAAACCATGCCTCATTTCATACTTGTATTTCAATATGGATATATTCATCTTTTACAGATGAATCTTCAGTCAGCTTTTTTATGTCCGAATATCCGAAAATGCCATCTATGATTTTTGTCTCATAAGCTAAGCTTGGATAACTTTTGCTTTCTTCGACTCTAGAAATGATATCAAAATGCCTACAGATATTTATCATTAGTAAACCTCAATATGAAACGATATTGAACCAAATTAGGTATATTAGTGTTGAGTAGCCATTAGTAAGCCGAGTGGTAAGGGCCTCAACTTACCGAGTTGTAGGTCGTGGGTTCGATGCAAAGCAAGCACTTTGTTTTGTGAGTAAAAATTCTAACTCTTTTGGCAATCGGCACTTGCCTGCGTAGTGGATTATGGCCGGCTTCTTCTTAAAGTGAGGTCTACTCAGACCTTTCCGACGTTTGGCACCCAGACTGGAAGGGGCTGGGGCTGCCCTGAAGCGGCTCCTTCCCAATCTAGGGTGACTAAATGCCTCCTGCCGGAGACGCGGGATGTCAGCACATCGTGACGGGGTCCACGTCATTTTACCACAGATAATCCGTATCTGTGGTAAAATGACGTGGACCCCGTCACGATGTGCTGACATCCCGCGTCTCCGGCGTAAGAGGCGTGTCGTTTAGGACTAACACGAGAATGATAATGCAGTCCAAATGTTCAGTAGATAGTACATAAATTATTATCATTTCTTTGCTATTATTGAGAATTTCGTCGGGAAGGCGTTCATAAAACTGACTTTTTCATATCCCTAGCTGCCTATTTTTTAATTATTTACCTACATACGTTGTTTATATCGCCAACCCGCATTGAGCAAGCGTGGTGATTACGCTCAATCCTTCTCTGTATGAGAGGAGACCTGTGCCCAGCAGTGGGACAATAAAAAGGTTGGTGATGATGATAATGATATGGTGTTTAAATTAATACTTTAACTTTGGTTTTTGCCCACTTCTGTGATGGTAACGTCTTACAGCAACAGTAATTTCAAAATTTTTGCTGAACATCTTTGACTAATACAATAAGAAACGAACTTTATACATAAAAGTTTCTTTTGCGATCATTTTAAAGTAACAAAGAATTTTCGGTCCACCTGTTTTAGGTAAAGACTACTTGAAATATTATTTCACTCCCACGTCAAAGATAAAAAGAGTGGTTCCAAGTCAAAGACTGGTAGCGATACTTAAGAGGGAACTCACCGTGGTGCTTTCTCTATACAAACATATTATTATTATTATTATTATTATTATATTCCGCTGTTTTCTTCGTTTTTTTTTCTGCATTTTTACACCGTGATTATACGTGCCCCTATCATTTGATTTTTTACAAAACTTAATTAATAAAAGAAATATGCTTCAAAATCGCAAAAAAAACCTTTTTAACCGTGATGTTCAGATGACTATTAGACAAACGTGATAAGTTTTTGACAAAAAGGAAAATAATAGAAGCATAGGTATACTTTCCTCGAAATTTTTATACAAAAATAATTGAGATCTGTCGTGGTTTGAAAAAAAAAAAACAGCGGATTACGAAACGTCTAGGTGTTTTAATCAACGTTTTTGTAGGTAAAATCAGCTTGATCTGCAACTGTCCTTTTCGCACTTTACCGGGAGAGGTTGGAAACAGCACGACGGCAATAGTTTCTTCAAATACCTATTTTCCAAATTCCTCGGCACTAGAGTCCCCTCTTAATGTGATGATAACTCTGCTTTACCAGATGGCCTGACTAATTCAGACCAGCCAGGGTGATTGAGTAACACACTATCAGTAGGTACCTAGCGATGGGTGTCATTTTGACAGTTCAACAACATTCATTGTAGTTTTTATGTTGTTGGACGGACAAAGTTGTAGAACATACTACGCAATTGATTAGCAAAATGCTTCAAAATGATTGAAATTTATAGTAGTAGAGTGAGTGTGAGTGTGTGGAGATTTAACGCATTTACATTGACATTCTAAAATCAAACTGTCAAAATGACAGCTAATTTCCCTGCATTTCTGACAAGTTTTCGGCATTTAAGCGTACTACACACCAACACACACACGGCACACATACACACGCGCACACACGGCGGCACAGCCCGCCGAAACAACCCGGCTTATGTTGAAAGAAGAATGTCGGCAACATTGCGCGCGCGTGTTGCCCGCCTACACATCGGCGGCTTGCCGGCGGCTAGCGCACGCAAGCGCTCAGTTGCCCGGCGACATTTCAGCTGTAGTGTCGTGCTAGTATTTTAACTGCCAAATAAGTTTCTGATGTCGAGCCGCCGACATGTCACTGGCAAAGTTTTACGACTTGCAATGACTGAAGCCGCCAACCTAGCCCGCCGGCAAATTGTTGCCGTCATATGCCGCCATGTAATGTGTGTGTGTGTGTGTTGCATGTTGTGTTGTTTTGTTTGTTTGTTTGGTTGTTTTTTTGTTTTGCTGTTTGTTGTGTGAAGATCGTGGCGTTCCAAAGTTTCTGTCTTCTCCCTTGGAAAACAAATGTGAGTTTATGTATGTATTTATGTTATTAATCTTAAGTTTTGGTTACATAAAATGGTATCAGTTTTATAAAGTCTCTAAAAACAAAATAATAACGTTTTAACATATGAAAAAATTTAATTAATTCTAAACTTATAACTACATGAATATTGCTACCGATTCCCTTATTCACAAACTAAATTATATTTAAGGTCGATCCATCTTTATTATACAGGGTGTATCTGACATCGTAACGCAAACTTCGCGAAAAGGCTAGACCGCATGCCACTAATAAAATTATGATAGTCATTTATGTCGTTAATGAACGGTTACAGAATACACAGTGTTTAAAAAAAAGTGTCAGCTCGGCTTTTGAACGTTGCAAGCGTGCCGCCGTGCGAGTTTGTAGGTATGACGTTGATCCCTGATGTGAACTCTATTAAATCAGCTGATAAGATCGTTTTTCGGGTTTTGTTTTCATTGCGCTTTTTTATGTAATTAGCGAATTATTTAATTTTTACTTTAAAATCTTATTTGATTATAAAAGTATAGCAATTGTGAATGGTCTGAAGTGAAAAAAAACTACATGTATTTTTTTTTTAATCTTGAAAAAGCCGACGAAAAATTCCACCACTGGGGGGTTCAGAATCATGTACTGGATCCATGGTACTCGTTTGTGCGTCGATGTCAGTTACACCCTTTATTTCACTAGCGGCCGTCCGCGACTTCCTTCGCGTATAGTTAGTTATTATGCTCGTCTCCTATTGATCGCAGCGTGATGTTATAAGCCTAAAGCCTTCCTGGGTTAATGGGTTATCAAAAGCAAAAATAATTTTTCAAATCGGACCCGTGGTTCCTGAGATTAGCGCGTTCAAACAAACACACTCTTCAGCTTTATATATTAGTATAGATATAGATTATCAGTACTAAATATTTATCTTATGTTCTTTTTAGTGAAGTATAAAGAAAACAATCATCATCATTAAATCAAATCAAAGCAAATCATTGATTTCAAATAAACCAGTTACAGGCACTTTTGAATTGTCAGAAGGTCGGTCAGTTAGCCTCTACTCGTCTACTGCTGGACATAGGCTGCTTTCATGACACGCCAACAAGCTCGAGTGGAGACCGCGTCTCGGCAAACGTAGCGTAGGACGCCCTTGGACGAGATAGAGCGACGACATCAAAAAGGTGGCTGGTAGTGGCTGGCGGAGAACTGCTCAGGATCGACCTCGTGGGCGTGCCAAAGAAAACAATAGCAGAAAAAAATATTAAGAAAAAAATTTCACTCAAATTAAATTAAATTTGGTTCGTGAGCAAGGGAATTGCCCCTAAGTACATTTTTCAGAATCAACTCCTGAGGGCAATAGAAGTCGCACCCGGAATTTTTGTGGGCGTACCCATAAATATACGATACCCTCTAATTATTGTAATTAATTACTTTGTAGATGTTTCCGCCGGGAATACACTGATGTGCGGGTAATGGTGCGAAAATATCACTATTCACTTCATATATTATGTAAGTGCTAGTTCGCACATACACACACTCTTCGCCGATAAATTAAGTTACATTTCTATGACCTCTCATTTCTGTAGTCTGTAAAATTCCAATGATATTTAAATGTAAGAAATCGAATGGCTATACTTGTAACTAGCATCATCACCAACCTTTTTTATCGTCCCACTGCTGGGCACAGGTCTCCTCTCATACAGAGAAGGATTGAGCGTAATAACCACGCTTGCTCAATGCGGGTTGGCGATTTAAGATTTAAAGTCCAGGTTTCCTCAAGATTTTTTTCCTTCACCTTATAATCATTGCTGTCCAAGATATACTTAACTTGGAAAAATTACATTGGTACTTGCCTGACCTGGAATCGAACCCGCACGTCGACATGTAACTAGCAGACTAGGGCCCCAGTGCAGCTAATATTACTTGAGCTACTTACAAAGAATGACAATTGTGGTGTCTATCCATACTATCCATACTAATATTATAAATGCGAAAGTAACTCTGTCTGTCTGTCTGTTACGCTGTCCCGCTAAAACATCTCAACCGCTTTTGATGAAATTTTGCACAGACAATCTTTAGACCCTGAGAAAGGACATAGGCTACCTTTTATTGAGAACATTGATATTCCCGAGGGAGATCTAAAAAGCGCGATATGACCGAATTCCACGCGGGCGAAGCCGCGGGCGGAAAGCTAGTAAAATTATAAAATACAAATAAACCCATTACCCTAGCTTATTAACTTTGTATTTTTTTTTTGCTAGCTGTCCTTTTATGCTACGGGTGACGTCACGCAGCTGTTATTGTGACAAGGTTCCATCGCAATATCAACGTGCGGGGCTTATACATCATGGCGTTGGGTTCGGCTGTCGGCAGTCGTAACGGCTCCCTAATCGGCGAACACATTTTTGTCAAATGATTGCGACTAGTTGGGATCATTTGGACCGAACGAACCAATTGATGCCAATTAGTCGTAATCATTTGACAAAATGCCTGCCAAATGGCCTGTGCTTGAGCGACACAAGCATGAGAGCTGCATGTCATGGAGATGAATATGCTGCGGTGGATGTGTGGAGTTACGTGGAAAGACCGCATTAAAAACTCGCGCATCCGTGGCAGTCTCCGTGTCCGTGACATAGCAGACAAACTGCAAGAGAGTCGCCTGCGCTGGTACAGTCACGTCTTACGTAAACCGGCAGGTTAGGTGGGTAATAAATGTCTTGCTATGGCGCCTCCGCCGGGCCGGAACAAGCGAGGTAGACCAAAGAAGTGCTGGCTTGATGTTGTAAGATATGACATGCGTGCCAACAAGCTCTTACCACAGGATGCTAAAGATCGTGCGAAATGGAGGAGAATGTGCAGGAAAGCGGACCACCGGCTCCAACGCGAAAGCTGCGGGTGCAACCGGAACAAACGCTGAGATGATGATGATGATTTGACAAAAATATGTTCACCGATTAAGGGGCTGGTCAGAAGCCCGTAAATTAGACAGGCAGTTTACGCGTACGCTTTTACAAGACCAACACAATAATTACGATAATTCCTAACGTCAAAACATTTAAAGTGATGACACTGCCATTGCTTTAGGAGTTTCATTGTCATGATTCATAACAATAAGAGTAAATAACAGAACCATCACCGACAGATTTTCTGTAACGTGATTACGCCAAAACATAAAACTTGAGATTATTTCACTTAAGAGAGCCCTTTGTATTGTCAGACGCGAATGTCGAAAACATCGCTGCCTTTTTTATTATCTCACAATTGTTTCATTTTTACCAGCTTTTCAGTTGAACATCAATATCAGAAGCAATAACCCGGGGACCTCATTATTCAGTTACCCCCCAAGATAATCAGGGGCGATCACAAAATATCAAATATCCCATCCCTATAGTGATTGAATTCTATATGGTCGTAAATCGTTTAAATTTTGCACACTCGACGAAGCGTTGAGATTCAATAAGATTTGAATGTAATATTTGACCCTTGGATTTTTATTTCTCTACTGATCGTTTTATTTAAGCCGATAGATGTGGTTTAAGACACATTTGGGGGTCTAAGCATTTAAATTGCATACCATTTGATAAATAGTTTGGGATTAGCTTAGTCAATTTGGATGGGACGAGAAGTTTGAAAGTGAACTAATGCTTCGAGAATTAGAGTATCTAACGCTATATAAGTTATGGATAGGGAGAGATTATAATATGTATCTGTAGATCTCAAAAATCGTTCAATATGAGAGGCCTAAGTCTACCAGTGAGCTGTTGTAGGCTAATTATGAGGTCTTAAATACAGTATACAATCTAAGGCTATATATTTAAACTAGCGACCCGCCCCAGCTGGTTGGTACCGCCGCAAACGCGACGCCCCGCAATTTTTAAATCTCTAATATCTTCGAAAATATTCATTTAAATCATATGCTATAATGAGCGATATAGATCTATATTAAATCAAAATTATATTTAAAGTATTAAATTAGATAAGGATGAATACTGTATTGGTTAAAATCGCTTCGAAAATTATTAGATACTAGCTTTCCGCCCACGGCTTCGCCCGCGTGGAGTTCGGTTATATCGCGCTTTTTAGATTTCCCTCGGGAATATCAATTTTTTCCGGGATAAAAGGTAGTCTATGTCCTTTCTGAGGGTCTAAAGATTGTCTGTGCCAAATTTCATCAAAATCGGTTGAGAGTTTTAAGCGGGAAAGCAGAGACAGACAGACAGACAGACAGACAGAGTTACTTTCGCATTGATAATATTAGTATGGATGTAACTCCAGTGTAGGGTTTTTAGTTAAAGTGTACAATTTTATATATGAAGAAAAACAACACCGGCAAAGGCAGCAAATCGACATTGACAGTTGTTTTTTTAATTTGTTTTTTTTTTAATCTGATATGAATTGAAGTCAAATCCTTTAAAGCCATACCAATGTTTTATTTTTTGTCACCTGCCGAAAGTAAAACAAAAGAAATAATATCGCGAAGCCGACCAAGTTGTTATTATTATATTTTGTGACTATTCAATTTGGTCGGGTACGCGATCACTTTGTTTTAATTTCGGAACGCGACATTAAGGTCCGTATTACAGAACGTCACTCAAAACTCAAGCTCTACTTATGTCTCGTTTCAAGCCATTTGATTGGTTGAAACTAGTTTTAAGTAATGCTTAAGCAGAGATCAATGCTTGAGTTTCCTTCTGGAATACGCGCTTAAATCCTCCAACGACGTATTTTGTGCTCCAACGCACACACGCACACTGTTTTGATAGATATGATTGAATTTGAACTTTGTATAGCGGTAAGAAAGCGCAAATTTACTTTTTGACGTTAGGAACACACCTACATTTCTTAGATAATAGTGAGTGCTTGTAATTTAATATGAACTTTATATAATAGCAATAAAGCTCAAATCGATTCTACGTTTTAGTTACAAAACGTATGTATGGGAAAAAGAAAAGGGCTGTTTTTAGGGTTTTCCCGGAAATTATTCGGTTTTTTCTCGCCGTAAGAACCATCCTTGGACTTTAACGAACATTTAAAAAAAATAATTAGCCAAATTGGTCCAGGCGTTGTTGAGTTATGCGCTTACCAAAACATTTTGCGATTCATTTTTATATACAACGTGTAACAAAAAGGGTATATACATACCAAGGGCATGGCATCTTTAGATGATATCAAACGATATCGGAAGGGTTTCAACTCAAAATAAAATACCCAAAAAATTGGTACCAAATTTTCGGTTTCGTGTGTTTCTTAAAATCAAATCATAACAAACGTGGCAGCACACTACATACGTTAATAACTGCTCGTTACCCGTCACGTTACTTGCCAAAATCCGATAAATGTCTTCAATATCTCTGTGCGACTAGTATGATAGTAGCCTATCACAGGCGGTGTTTTTTCTCATAACTTCCTAACATAAAGAGATAGGATTAAAAAACCCTTCCAATATCGTTTGATATCAAGTAAAGATGCCATGCCTTTGTTATGTATATACCGTTTATGTTACACGGTGTATAGATAGATTTGTCGTAAAAATAAATGACAAAAAAATGTTATTGTTGTATATCCATAAGAGATAGACATATACCATCGTGGACTTTTCTGTAGACCTTTTAATTTTGTACAATATTTAGTACATTATTTTGATAAATCTCTTAGGGTTCAGCCTGCGTTTCACTTCAAACGCGGAAAAAAAGTAATTATTTACGACATCACATTAGAAGCCTCAAAAATAACAGTATTTCTCCACTATTTAATGGATGTTATTATACAAATAAACCTTCCACTTTAATCACTCTATCTATAAAAAAAAATATCAAAGTTCGTCGCGTAGTTTAAAATATTTAATCATACATAGGGACATAGGGAAAGAGAAAGCGACTTTGTTTTATACTATCATCATCATCATCATCATCTCAGCGTTAATCCCAGTCGCCTCCGTAGCTTTTCAGCTTTGGAGTCTGGGGTCCGCTTTACTAGTCTAACTGCTGATTTTGGCTAAACTTCGATATTTTCCGTGAAGTGACTGCCGTCTGACCTCCACAACCCGAATGCGATATCTAAGCATTGCAGTTAGACCAATTGTTAGACTTTTGAGGGCTCCAACAACCCATAACGACTGCCACTAGATGTTCTTATGGCAACGGGGACTAACGGCTTAACGTGCTTTCCGAGGCACGACCAGACCCGTGCCAATATTCATATTCAAGCATACAAATATTTGCACTGTGCGGGGATCCAACCCGCGCTTACTTGCGCAACGGCCGCGTTCGCTACCGCTACGGTACGGAGGCTGTCTGACTTTGTTTTATACTATGTAGTGATAAAGGTGCATAAAAAATAAACGAGGAGAGGTCAATGGGTATCAAAAAATTCGTCAGTATCGTGGTCAGTGAGAAAAGTGCCAAAGTACCCTGAAAAAGGCTGACAGTGTTGCCTCGTCCTTTGTTCGATATTTACTTTTTATGTTTTCAATAATTTTTAAAGGCAAATAAAATATACCGCCAAGTTTTATTACTTTATAACTTATTTCATAACCTTTGCTCGAGATCTCAGCGAGGTTAATACTAAAAATAAATTACGTAACATTCGTTCAAATGTATAAAATGGTTCACGAGATCGGATGAATGTTCTTTTGAAAGAAGGACATTTTATGGTAGGTAGGTAACGCAAACCTCAGTATTTCATTGAAGAAGATAACTTATTTTTATGGCATCTTTAAAATGGATCGTGTAGAGTAAGACAAATGTTTGTTGAATCTATACTTACCGTCTGACTTTTTTAGGGTTCCGTAGTAAACTCGTCAGTATCGTACCCTTGTAAGGTTAAAACTTTTTAAATATAGATACTTAAAACTTCACCAAGTCTGTCTGTTCGTCCGCGGATAATATCAGTGACGGTTAGCATTAGAAAACTGAAATTTGGTACCCATATACAATATGTTAAGAAAACCCTGTCCGACCCGTAAGGATAATAAAGGTTAGGTAAACACATGGCCAAATAAAATATGAAATTTTACATAATCATCATAGTAACAATACTAGTGAATTTTGAAATTATCTTTTTTTTCCGCGAACTTCCCCAAAATTAGGTAAATTTTTAAAATGTGACAACACCATTTTCGGCGGTATCATCGTTTGATTTATTGTTGGATATTAAATGTATAAATTTATGTTCAATATTTGGCGGTCTCGTTTGTGATGCCGGCGCGCGGCGAGTTTGTCGGTGTCCTCAAAGGAAAATAGTAGGTGAAACTAGGGATGTACTATTTTTTGCGTAATAACGTCTTTTATCGCTATTAATCGAAACTTGTATCTGGTTGAAGGATTTGTTGTAAAAACACAGATTACCCAATGGTAAAAGTACTTTTGTTTGTTTACCGATTAATTACTAATAACATTATTATAACACAAGTATTAGTAAACAGAAACGAGAAAGACTTATGAAACACAATTTTAGTAAAGTTTTACAAATATTTTATCGGTCAATATCATCGATATTAAGACAGAAACTGAAATTAATACTTTGGCATGATTTTCATTTACAGCAGTGTACCTCGCTAATTTGAGTTTTGTAAAAGTTCTAAACAATTCCATGCGATGTTGAATCGAGAATAAGAATGAGAAACTACAATACTAAATCGATACCAAAAATAGACGAGTATCAATCGATAAAAAAACAATATTTTGATTACTTACACATCTCTATCAAAGCATGAAGCCGCCAGCCGCGTAGATACCTACCTATGTTTATAAAATAAACATAATTTTTACTTTAAATTATTAGTTGCGCGGAAACATTGCTGGTGTACACACTATTCGTGTATTGTGTGATCATGTCGTTTTCTAACGTAGAGTAATGTAACATGCTGATGGAGGTAGTAACTGCAATTAGCTGTGTTGTGATCAGGTGTTTTGGAAGTGGGTACTTATCGGTCAATGCTGCACGAGGGTTCCAGCATGACGGTGCCTCACGATATTTTTTCCGACCTGTACGTGAGTACATTATCATTATTGTCCATTATCAGTTCGGCGAGCAGTGGATTGGTAGGGGCCAACTGTGGCCAGCGCGGATTTGACACCACTTGATTTTTATTTGTGTGCATGTCCGTGCTAATCTCGTGCGACGAAATATGGAACATCTCCGCCTGCAATCTCCAGCAATCCAATCCCTCCGCAATGAAATAATACATTCGGAGAGTCAGACGACCTTCCTCCTTAAAAAAAATTCTTTTCTCAAGCTGCCTAAGTATCATTGTTTCTTTCGAGAGTCGATAAACGTGAACAAGCTACCTATACCTACAAGCATGAGGTCAACTGCGGTCATGACCTGTGCCTGTGTTGCCATGAAATTACCTATTTATTTTATTTAAGTTATTTATTTTTAGGGGGTATTTTTTTTTTAAGTTTAGCCAGGTTTTGCAGGCATTAGTAGAATCAGTTATCGATACCTAACAATACCTTCACGGATCGGACAGGGTTTTCTTAACATATTGTATAAATCAATTACGCCGAGAAAATGGTAATAAAAAATATTAGGAGTGTCTCATACAAATAAAGTGGGGGATATTTTTTTCTTTTCAAACCTAACGTGTGATATATTGTTGGATAGGTATTTAAAAATGAATAAGACTTTACTGTTATTTTTTTTTTGATAATGCTAATATTTTCAGAAATAATCGCTCCGAAAGTAAAAAAAAAAATGCACTTTAACTTTGAAAAATTACGAAAAAACTAGAACTTTATAAAGACCTGGCTCGACGCGAACTTGGCCAATTTTTTACTGTCTGGACAAACATAGGGTATAAAAGGTAGACGGAGTAGAAGCGTATGGCATAGAAATATTTATCCACAAGAAAAAAATAATACAGATAACAAAAGCACAGAAGTGTAGTTTTTATTTTAATTGATGTGAAAAAATATATCGATGCCATAGACTTTTGTTCAGGTCACCCAAACCCTGTTTTTGCAAAAAAAAAGTCAGTCGGTATACCTACAATATGTAAAGAAAACGCCGTCCGACCCATAAGGATAATAAAGGTTAGGTAAACACATCTTCATCATCACCAAATAAAATATGAAATTTTACTTAATTATCATAGTAACAATAGTAATGAAATTTGAAATAATCTTTTTTCCGAAATAATCTTCCCCAAAATTTGATGTTTTTAAAAAAAGTCACAACACCAATTTTAAAGGTATGAGCGAATAACGATGCAACCGCGTGCCGCGTGCCCTGCCCCCTTCGCCCACGCATGTATTGCCTACCGCATATGTATTAAGTTACCTCTTTTTGCATTGATAAAATATTAAACTAAAGTAGATATGTCACTAGCGCACTAAAAATTAAGCGTACAAAAGGAGGTAATTCCTGTATCTCGCTTTAGTCACTCTCGATACACTCGTAAAAACAAACGATAAACACTAACAGCGCAAACGACAAACACTAGCCATCTTTTTCTTCTCTATGCTTTAGATTGCGCCCCATCTCACTCACACTGTACCAATGTATGCCGAATAAAAATATGCATGTGTGCTGCTGCTGTGTTCGGCACATTTTTTTTTTTGGTCAGTTTGTTAGAATATATCGTACCTGTTTAATATTTTATCAATGTCTTTTTGCGAAACAATATTATTTTCTTAGGGGGATTTATTTTTTATTAAGTTTAGCGTCGTGGAGAACCTTGGGGGAGGCCTATGTCCAGCAGTGGACGTCTTTCGGCTGAAATGATGATGATGATGATGATGAAGTTTAGCGCGGCTTGGTAGGCATTAGTAGAATCAGTTATCGATACCTAACAATACCTTCACGGATCGGACAGGGTTTTGATTACATATTGTATACATATCAAAAGACACATCAAAAAAATATAGACAGCCGGTGGTCCTCCTGGAGCCTTTGTATTACTTACATAACTATGATGTAGGGTTGTCTTCTGGTCGTCATTTGGAGAAATCGATTCCGTTTCTGGGTACTGACATGATGTTACCCGTTTGCCGATCAGCCACATCTTCAGAACAGTGAAAACGTGATCACAACCTTGTTAGCACCTATTGGCTGCTGTATAAGGCCTCAGCAATATCGCAATTAATAGCACCATTTTCCAACATGGCCACGGTTCGTAAAATCAAAAGTCATTTATTCAAATTAGGCTGAGAATCAGCACTTTTTATCGTCAATATTACATAAGACAGTCCCCCCAAAACGCCCGCCTTTCAACATTTCATCTCTACTCAAATGACGATGTGACATGAATCTTTAAGGTCACACGGAACGTTAAATTAAAAAAGAATGTAATCCCTTTTCATTAATTAATATTAATAATGATTCAGTTTTAATTTTTTTTATCATGAAGATCTACTAATAATTTTTGCCGCCGTATTTCGTTTTATTTTTTATTCCATTTTTAAATTTTGATAAAAGATTAAAGGTGTCTCAGCGTTATCATCATCTCAGCGTTAATCCCAGTCGCATCTGAAGCTTTTTCAGCTTTGGAGTCTGGGGTCCGCTTTACCAGTCCAACTGCTGATTTTTCCTAAACTGTAAAGTCTGAACTCCACAACCCGAAGGCAATATCCAAGCATTGCAGTTAGACCGCATTAGATGTTCGTATGGCACCCAGAACCAACGGCTTAACATGCTTTTCGTGGCACGACCAAACCAGTGCAAATATAATATCATGCATACAAATATTTGCACTGCACGGGAAACGGACCCCGCGCCTCCTTGTGGATTTTATTACCTCTACATTAGTAATAATGTTGAATTATACATGGTACGACTACTCACTACACATAACGTCGCGGCGCTAATCACTGTTAGATTATTCGGTGGCTTATATAAACTCTATACAAATTTCGTCACATTATGTAATTATGGCTTACCGTAAAATCCTTTTAATGAAAGTTTTCTATGATTAATGGCTTCATTCTGAATATAGAATTTGTAATATAATCAAAATGAGAACAAATGTACAAAGTTTCAACAGGATTTTAACGAATTCGTCGCTTTCAGCGCTTTATAAAGAGGTGTGAGACAATACCATCTTCGTCGAACAATACAGCTGTTTTAAAGATGATAAATCCACAAAAACTTAAAATTTTATTTATTTATTTATCACTTTTACAACTGTCCTTACAGGTCTTACCCTAATGCGACAGTGCAGTTATCCACTAATACTTAAATATACACTAATTCTTAAATATAACTAACAATATTTAAGAAAACTCTTGCGAATTCACTCAAAGAACATGAAAATATGTCCAGTCTTTCATGGATTTCGTTCACCATACGGATTGCACGGGTGAGGGGTGCTTTCGCCAGTAGGTTGGTTCTGGCCACAGGCACGTTTAGCAGTTACGGGCGTCGCCGCCTCCACACGTACCGGTCCGGCACTTGAAGCTTCAGCTGACGTAGCACTCCTGGGTTATGTGCTACGCCACGCAATAACTTAACTACATATGCAGCAAGACTGAAATCTCGGCGAACCCTGAGCTCATTATACCCCACCATACCAAGTACAAACAGTGTGGGGTACATCAATGGGTAGAACGGATACACTCCATATAGTTTAAAATACAAAAGCCTTGTAAACTTGTTCTATACCCGTTCCAACATGACACTATACAATATGTTAAGAAAACCCTGTCCGATCCGTGAAGGTATTGTTAGGTATCGATAACTGATTCTACTAATGCCTGCAAAACCTGGCTAAACTTAAAAAAAAAATCCCCCTAAAAAATAAATAACTTAAATAAAATAAATAGGTAATTTCATGGCAACACAGGCACAGTTCATAACCTCAGTTGACCTCATGCATGTAGGTATAGGTAATTTATTCACGTTTATCGAGTCTCGAAAGAAATAATGATACTTAGGCAGCTCGTGAAAAGAACTTTTTTTTTTAAGTAGGAAGGTCGTCTGACTCTCCAAATGTATCATTTCATTCGATGAGCATATTGGCTGTGGCGGAGATGTTGTTCCAATTTCGTTCACTAATAACGATACAGGCCCAGCTGGCACCGCCGCACGAGATTAGCACGGACATGCACACAAATAAAAATCAAGTGGTGTCAAATCCGCGCTGGCCACAGTTGGTCCACCCTTACCAATCCACTGCTCGCCGAACTGATAATGGAGGTTCTCACGTACAGGACAAAGATATGGTGACGCACCGTCATACTGGAACCACATTGACCACATTGACCACAATCACCTGATCACAAAACAGCAGTTGCTACCTTCCATCAGCATGTTACATTACTCTACATTAGGAAACGACATGATCACACAATACACGAATAGTCTTCACTAGAGCGATGTTTACGCCCAACTGATAATTTAAAGTAAAAATGATTTTTATTTTTTAGAATTGTACCTACGGGGCTGGAGTCGCGGCATCCTTTGAGTAAATAGGGATGTGTAAGTAATCAAAATATTGATTTTCGATGGAAACAATTTACTCGTCTATTTTTGTTATCGATTTAGTATTGTAGTTTCTCATTCTCATTCTAGATTCAGCATCGCATGGAATTGTTTAGAACTTTTACAAAACTTAAATTAGTTAGGTACACTGCTGTAAATGAAAATCATGCCAATTTTTTAATTTCAGTTTCTGTCTCAAAATCGATGATATTGACCGTTAAAATATTTGTAAAATTTTACTAAAATTGTGTTTCATAAGTCCTTCTCGTTTCTGCTTACTAATACTTGTGTTATAATAATGTTATTAGTAATTAATCGATAAACAAACAAAAGTACTTTTACCATAGGGTAATCTGTGTTTTTAACAAATCATTCAACCAGATACGAGTTTCGATTAATAGCGATAAAAAAACGTTATTGCGCAAAAAATAGTACATCCCTAGTTTCACCTACTATTTTCCTTTGAGGACACCGACAAACTCGCCGCGCGCCGGCATCACAAACGAGACCGCCAAATATTGAACATAAATTTATACATTTAATATCCAACAATAAATCAAACGATGATACCGCCGAAAATGGTGTTGTCACATTTTAAAAATTTACCTAATTTTGGGGAAGTTCGCGGGAAAAAAGATAATTTCAAAATTCAATAATATTGTTACTATGATGATTATGTAAAATTTCATATTTTATTTGGCCATGTGTTTACCTAACCTTTATTATCCTTACGGGTCGGACAGGGTTTTCTTAACATATTGTATTTGATTTCATACGATGCCCAAATTATCGCACTATGCTCAAGTTGGCATCTAACTAGTGCCTCATACAACACCTTGAACATGGTAATGTTTGTAAAACCCTGTGACTGCCTCAATACGAAACCTATGTTTCTGAACGCCTTCTTGCATACCTTACTGATGTGTTCGCGATAAAGTGACATACACGCCTAGATCACGGGCCTGCGACACACGTTGCATTGGTGCTCTCTCTACTTTGTACTCGTAGCATATTGGAGTCCGCGCCCGAGTGAACGGTATCACCGAACATTTGTCGATATTGAAGTGGATGATGAATTTGATTAATGATTTTTATTATTAAACTGTTAATAACTTACTAGTTGTGTTTATCACTAGCGGCCGCCAGCGACTTCGTTCGCGTGGTTTAGTTTTGCTCCGCTCCCGTTGGTCGCAGCGTAATGTTGTATAGCCTAAAGCCTTCCTGGATTAATGGACTATCCAACGCAAAAAGAATTTTTCAAATCGTACCAGTAGCTCCCTAGATTAGCGCGAACTAACAAACAAACAAACAAACTCTTCAGATTTATATATTAAGTATAGAGTATAGATATCAGTTTTTAGAAATCTGTTTATTAGTAATAGAAATTATAATCACGCCAAAACTACTAAATGGACTTCTATTACTAAAATTTGTCGGGTCGGGTCGGGATCAAAACGTGACACGGGCAATACCATATTAATATCTATTATTTCTTTATTTACTTTAAATTCTTATAAATTACATTTTTGAATATTCATCATCATCATCATCATTTCAGCCGAAAGACGTCCACTGCTCTATTGAGCGTAATCACCACTCTTGCTCAATGCGGGTTGGCGGTTTCAGACTTAAAGTCCAGGTTTCCTCAAAATGTTTTCCTTCACCTTTTAAGCAGTCATTGGGGTCCAAGATATACTTAAAAGGTACATATAACTTAGAAAAGTAACATTGGTACCACGACCCATATTTTGTGTATGTATACAAGTTATTTAATTATATTACCGTTATAATGGAGGCAGTAAATGGTGTAGGGATCACCTGCGTCCAACACCCCCTTGTACAACCTAGCTAGATTATTTATTAGACGTTCACCTACGTATCAATCTTTCGTCTTGGATAACGTTGCCCACGCTAGACTTTCTCTTTAAAATTAATTATGTTTGCGAACTAAGATAAGAACGTACCATCCGCTGCTTAGGAGCATAACATCAAGTCGTTTTACTTATTCAGTATCCATATCACAGGCTCAACAATTTTACTTTAGATTTTTACCCGCCACTACCCTTTTTTTTGTTTGGGATGGGAAATCTTCAAATGACTTCTCCCGCTCTGGGTGGAGCGGAAGGGCGTGTCAGACTTTTACTGACTAAAACCCACCCGTGTTTCTTCACTTGCCAGTAGGCCAGGACCACGGTTCCTTTTTTAATCAACCCGCAACCCTGACCCAGGTTGTTCCGACACTTCTTCCCAGCGAAAGCACTAGGAAGTGGCGAAGGGCGGACGTTTTTGGGGGACTGTCTTATGTAATATTGACGCTCAAAAAGTGCTGATTCTCAGCCTAATTTGAATAAAAGACTTTGATTTTTTTGGATTTTGATTAATGATTTCATTTTCACTTCGGACAGCCACGACTTCTATTGTTTTTTTTTTAATTTCTGAAGAAAACTTATAGCTAGAATACAGGTAGATGACAGTTAGTGAAAAAATACCAATTAAAAGTTTCCACTAACAATGTTAATAATATAATTATAAATAGTGTTCATTACACTAATGTTCACTAACTTTTCTAATTAGTAAGTGTCGCACATGTTTCAAACATGGAGTTGTCTATTGGTTGTCAGTTTTAGGAACACGGTAGCATGCCCACACTTGTCAAAAACACTGCGGAATATCCCATGTGGCCCAGTTAGGGTAATTATAAGTATATCTACGTAATCAATTATCGTTTGGTGACAAATTATTTGGGTTATATGGTTTTAAAGTAATTGGTAGTAATGGGATAGTTTTTATTTAAAAGTTTAACGTCATCAATGATATGGCGTTCTTACCCCATCCCACTTAACCTTGTATGCAAGGCTGTTTTAATTCAATTCAATATTTAATCAAAAAAAGTCTCCGACATAGCTCTTCGAGTCGCTAAATTAAGTGATAGTGGGTGGGGCACATTGCTTGTAGAACCGATGGCCGATGGGGCAGTAATGTTCTGGAGTGGTGGCCACGTACCGGAAGATGCCGCGTAGGGAGGCCCCAGCAATGTGGACCGATGACCTGATTAAAGTTGCGGGAAGCCGGTGAGCCACAAGACCGGTCACTGTGGAAAGCCTTATTATTAAAAATTCTATGTGTTACTTCTGGATATAAACCATCTGTGTGTTAAATTTCATCCAAATCCGTTTAGTAGTTTTTGCGTGAAAAAGTAACTAACAATCATCCATCCATACTCACAAACTTGCGCATATACAATATGTAAAGAAAACCCTGTCCGATCCGTGAAGGTATTGTTAGGTATCGATAACTGATTCTACTAATGCCCACAAAGACAGGCAAAACTTAAAAAAAAATCCCCCTAAAAAAATAAATATTATTTCGCAAAAAGAGGTAACTTAATACATGTGCGGTAAACAACCCCTTCCGCGGGCGGCGGGGGGCAGGGCACGCGGCACCTGTGACGTGGTCGCGTCGCTATTCGCTTATAATAATACCGGTGTTGTCACTTTTTTAAAAATTACCAAATTTCGGGGAAATTGGAATTAATTCCCGGGAAAAAAGGATTATTTCAAAATTCATTAGTATTGTTACTATGATGATTATGTAAAATTTTGTATTATATTTGGTCAAGTGTTTACCTAACCTTTACTATCCTTACGGGTCGGTCAGGGTTTTCTTAACATATTGTATAATAAAGAGTGTCCCATTAAGTATGGGCGTACAGAGGAGGGGGCTCGAAACTCGCAGTGCATGTATGAACTCCCCTGATTACTAAAAGTATAAATGAGGACTTATCTCTAACTTTTAAATAAACCACGTAGTAGAAACTGACAAAATGTACGGTGTAATTGCAAAAAAACCGTGTCCGACTATAGCGCACAAAGATCACTCACTCAAAAAATTTGACTTGCCCACCCCTAGCCCGGACTTGAGCTCAGGAATTTTTGGGGTTATAGTCGTGGTGACCTAGTGGTTAAAACACCAGCCTCTCAAGTATGACTGTGCGGGTTCGATTCCAGGTCAGGAAGTATATCTTGGACACCAATGAATGATCTTGAGGAATCCTGGACTTCAAGTCTGAAATCGCCAACCCGCATTGGCATGGTGATTACGCTCGATCCTTCTCTGTATGAGAGGAGACCTGTGCCCAGCAGTGGGACGATAAAAGGGTGATGATGATGATGATACGCTTAAACTTAAGATTTCACAAAACCCAAAGAAAAAAGTCACACGGTGTTCAATCCCACGATCTTGGTGGCTAGTTGATATCAGAATTTCGTGAGAAGATATGTTCTGGAAATCGTTGCTGCAATAAGTCGGTTGTTTCATGCGCGGTGTGGAAGGTTGCACCGTCCTGCTGAAACCACATGCTGTCCAGATTCATGTCGTCCACTTGAGGCCACAAGAAGTCCACGTATAAGCGGTTTCAGAGTAACTTTCCCCATTTTTGTAATGAGTTTTGAAAATTAGAACGCGTTGTTCTTTCGAAATACGCTCCATTTTTAATAACAGAGATGCCTAGAGAGGCAAAGAGCCACTTGCATGAAAAAAAAAAGAATATTCCAATTTTAAATAAAACCGGCCAAGTGCGTGTCGTACTCATGCACAAAGGGTTCCGTACCACTGATTTTTTAATTTTTTTTTTTATATACCTATTAATCCTATTATAAACTAGCGCTTGACCGCAATCCTGCCTGATGGTAAGCAGTGACGCAATCGTTGATGGTAAAGCGCACTAGTTTATTAAGAGCCTATTCACTCTAGCCTTGAAGACACTCAAATTGTAGTCCGACGGAAACACCGCCGCGAACACAATTTACCTGATTTATGAAATTAAAGGATTTAAGTTATTTGTATGAAAGATTACATGGTAATAAGCGGTTTACGATTTACGAGATATTAAAAAAACTGGAGTGAATAGGCTCTTAATAAATTAGCGCGCTTTACCATCAACGATCGCATCGCTGCTTACCATCAGGCGGGATTGCGGTCAAGCTCTGGTTTATAATTTATATTAAAAAAAAATGCTTTTTTTAGATTTTTCATTTTCTTATTTTTAGAATTTAGATGGGGGCGTCTTTTTCCACTTTGGAAGCGTCTGTCACGCAAACTATTCGGTTTAGAAAAAAATATTTTAGAAACCTCGATATCATTTTTGAGACCTATCCATAGATACCCCACACATATGTATTTGATGAAAAAAAAAAAAAACGAGTTTCAGTTCTAAGTATGGGGAGCCCCCAATATTTATTACTATTTTTTTATTTTCGCATCAAAATTTTAATGCGGTTCACAGAATACATCTACCTACCAAGTTTCAACTGTATAGCTCTTATAGTTTCGGAAAAAAATGGCTGTGACATACGGACGGACAGACGGACAGACAGACATGACAAATCTATAAGGGTTCCGTTTTTTGCCATTTGGCTACGGAACCCTAAAGTGCACTCTTATTGTGACACCCCTTATTACTAGACTAACATGGCCACTTTAAGTCATCGTGTGCACATCGCATAATAAGGAAGAGGGTAAACTACAATGGCGTAATAATCTATTGTCACATAGAACCTATGTCATTGTTCTGTAATATGGCTTCCTCTTCAGTTGTGAATGCACAACATAAGAACACTACGTAGTGAAATAAACACGGAAGTATTTCTTGGTACGGACAACCGCCAAGCTACCCTAAACTGTCAAATATTTTCAATCAAACTTGAACCTTAACGGTTAAGCAATAAAGTTGATAATCTAATAAAGAATTGTGACAGACAGAATGTAGTAACTTGAAGTATCTCAACCTAAGAGTTTTAGTCGACAAGTGCTAACGAATCTAGTTTAGATTTTACTTTTAATGTGGCGACCATTACAAGGCAGTTGAGTATATGGGTTTGTTTTCGGCTTTGTAGAGCTACGGCTTGACCTATACCTAGGTCTTGGTTACCAAGTCATAAAATTCCAAAAAAAAAAAGTAGAGCTACGGATCTGCGGAAAAATTACGTTGTTACATTATTAATATTGGAATCGGTTTCATTTTGACAGTTTAACAACATTCATTGCATTATTTAATTGATGTGCGGATTTTTTTTTCGCACTTATGAAGCAATGATTTAGAAATTTGCTTTAAAATTATGCAGATTCCCATTAATAGTCTGTTACGTAATGAGGGTGCATATCGACGCTTGAAAGACAATCATATCTAAGCGACAAAAATTCGTAAATTGAGTTATATACACCAAACGACGCAGAAAAATCTGGCGGTTCGAATGGTGTATACATATAACTCAATTTACGAATTTTTGTCGCTTAGATATGATTGCCTTTCAAGCGTCGATATAATTAATCAGGTCATATCTAAGAGTGACGGTCTCTTGTTTATGATTTCGTACCCAAATTGTATTTTTTTAATTACTTAAAGTTTACACATTTAGTTTGGTTTCGTTCTCACATATTACAAATTTACATTGTCATTACAAATTACTATTAAATTAAATGAAATTGAATCAAATCAAATCAGTTTTTGCATTTTCATTAATTTGTCATTTTTTAAACGGGAGCAGTCTTAGGTATACTGTGTTAGCTAGACAGTTGAAATTCGCACAGATCTGTTGCTGCTATAATGATAAATTAAGAAATACTAAAAACAGCATAATATATACAAAGTTGTTTTTTGTTTATGCGAATATTTTTAAGTAAAAAATCTATGTACTTACAAAATTTCAAAAATATATCATAAAAAAAACACAAATTAAGGGCTTGTTATCTTACCTGGTTGTCCCAATAAAAATATGGTCAATGCACCGCTCGCCCGCGCGTCACGGCGCGGCGCGGCGGGTCCTGTCTCACGCGCCTAGTACTATGATCTACCTTCAGCTGTGTTGCGCTCCCTGTAACCAGACTGCATCAATTTCTAAATGTATTTGAGAAAAAATATAACATGGTGTAAAAATGATTGGTTGGCGATTCAGTTGCTTATTCTGAACAAACTATTTATATTTAGGTTTCATATAGAGAAAAAATAACGTTGTTTATAGAATAATATTATAATGATAATAAAATTATAAAAAACTTTTTTTTTTATATATTATAAACTAGCGCTTGACCGCAATCCTGCCTGATGGTAAGCAGTGACGCAATCGTTGATGGTAAAGCGCACTAGTTTATTAAGAGCCTATTCACTCTAGCCTTGAAGACACTCAAATTGTAGTCCGACGGAAACACCGCCGCTGGCAAATTGTTCCAGTCCCTCGATGTACGCGGTATAAAGGAGGAGGCGAAACGCTTCGTCCGGATCGTAGTGGTATTAACAACGTAAGGGTGGAAACTAGCTGTACGACGGGTCGTCCGCTGGTGGAACGGGGATGGAGGAATTAAATCATGCAATTCCCTCGCACACTCCCCGAAATGCATCCTATAGAACACCGAAAGGCTGGTTACTCTACGCCTGTGCTCTAGGCTTTGGAGACCAACTCGAGTTAGATCAGGGTCACCAATCAGCCTCTTTGCACGTCTCTCCACTGAATCCAAAGTGGCCTGGTGACACTTGGCAGCACCAGCCCAAATGTGGCTGCAGTACTCCACACACGAACGGACCTGTGCTTTGTAGAACACGAGAAGCTGCCCAGGTGTGAAGTACTGCCGTAAACTCGGGCTATCCTGATTTATTTATATGACTGCATTCACAATGAATTATCAAACACGTAATATATTTACACTGAATACAAACGTTTCACGGATTTCTTAAGATTTTCTCTTCATTGCTTACACGTTTTGTTTAAAACTACAGAAGCAGTAAAGAGGTATTTTCTGTTTATTCTTTTGGAAATAAAACGTGATATTTTGGGGTCTAAATTGTCAGGAATAATAATTTTAGGTTGACGACAACGTGTCAATATTCCAAAAATAAATAAGGGATACTTTTTAAAATAAATTTCCTTAATTAGCTATTTTCTTGCCTCAAGTACTTAATAATGGGTACATGACATACAACAAAAGCCAGCTGTGTTCTACATATTTCAAAAAGAAACGTTTTTTTCTAGGCACAAAAAATAGGTTACAAGTTGATATTCATACCAATAGGGTAGTTGACTAAAAAAACTAATTAATCCGTCAGTCAGATTTCCAAAAAAAAAACTAGACACGTATTTTTCTTTTTTCATATAAACAAAAAATGAAGACGACACAGCGCGTTGAAAACTCCTGTGACGTCACTGCACGCTACACTTTTTAGCGGCCAGTGACGTCACCAGCCACCACTCCTGATCTTTGATGCCTTTTTTTGTAATTTTTTCTTGATTTCATAAAACAAAATATACGTATCCAATATTTTTCTATAATCTGAATGACGGACTAAACAGAATAAATTTTTTTTCACCTAGGAAACGCCCATATTAGCATTCCAAATATTGCAACTACTTATTTATTCCTTATTAGCTGCTGCCCGCGACATCATCTAGGATGCAGGATGAAATGTAGCCTTTGTCCAGGTCATAGTCTACCCAAGTGTGAAACTTCATCCAATTCCCTTAAGCCGTTCTATAGTGAAAGCGTAACAAACAAAATTACTTTCGCATTTATACATAATCAGCCTAAAATGTTCTCACTGTTGGGACCCAGGCCTGCTCTCGGTGAGAGGGAGTGGGTCGTAATCTACCACGCGGGCCCAGTGCGGGTCCGTCACATGTCTTCGGAGTTTATACTTATAAGACCTGCCTTTTAATTCACCGTTTTAAGAGCAGTGGTGATGAAAATATTTACAGAATGCAAAGCGCCTGACGGGGTTCGAACCTACGACCTACAACTTGTTAGTCGCGCTCGATAACACTAAGCCACCGCTGCTTCCGCGTTTATAATCTATACTAATATCACAGTATAAAAATCATACAGTAGGTCGACGCCTTTGATCTCGTGTAAAATGCCGACATCGTCTAGACAGTAACGCATCGGCCAGGGTTGTCACAAATAAACAATATTTATGAAATTATTCATTATTAACATCGATAGCTGTATTATATTTAATTAATTTGCAGTTTTCCTAAGGGAAAACCAAACACACACAAACACAACACAAACACTCGAAACAGATTTAAGTTATTAAGATGCATTAGCATTAGCTATTTCGTAACCAGCACCCCAATCGACCTCGGAATTAAAACCCATATCATATTAATATACATTTAAATTGGCGTCTGCCATCTTGGATTTCGGAAAGGATAGCTTTTTCGTAACAAGCACCACAATTATATTTACTTAATTGACACCCATATTAAATTATAAAAAAATGACGTCCGCCATTTTGGATGTCAAAAACGATGGCTTCTTCGTTACAAGAACCCCAATTATACTCAAAATTGACACTCATATCAAATTATAAAACAAACAAATAAAAAAAAACCAAACGTGTTAGCCCTTAATGATAGATACCGAGCTACGAACATCGTTTTGTTCGCAGCTCGGGTGCCGCTTATCTGCGTCTTGTCCCTCACACCCCGCACGATTGCTCTGTCTAGACGTCTTCGTCGGACGACTGTATGATTTTTAGACTGTGCTAATATCACCTCACCCGTCATCCATCAGCCAGCCTGCCTTGTGTGTGCGACAAGCGTGCGTGACGTCGTGTGTCTGGATATATAAAGCTGAAGAATTTGTTTGTTTGTTTGAACGCGCTAATCTCAGGAACTACTGGTCCGATTTAGAAAATTGATTTTGCGATGGATAGCCCATTAATCCAGGAAGGCTTTAGGCTATATAACATCACGCTGCGACCAATAGGAGCGGTGCATATGAAAAAACATATCGAAACCTACGCGGGTGAATTTTATAAATTGAAAGTTATTGAGACCATTACTGTATGCTTGCTAGTGACAGCCTCCGTGGCGTAGCGGTAGCGGACGCGGCCGCTGCGCAAGGTGGCGCGGGTTCGATCCCCGCACAGTGCAAGTATTTGTATGCATGAATATGAATATTTGCACTGGTCTGGTCGTGCCTCGGAAAGCACGTTAAGCCGTTGGTCCCGGTTGCCATACGAACATCTAGTGGCAGTCGTTACGGGTTGTTGGAGCCCTCAAAAGTCCAACAATTGGTCTAACTGCAATGCTTCGATGTTGCCTTCGGGTTGTGGAGGTCAGACGGCAGTCGCTTCACGGAAAATGACGAAGCTTAGCCATATCAGCAGTTGGACTGGTAAAGCGGACCCCAGACTCCAAAGCTAAAAGGTTTCGGATGCGACTGGGATTAACGCTGGGATGATGATGACTGTATGCTTGCTAGTATACACCTGGCTTGGTTTAGGCTTAAACTCCAAGTCGCGGCAGAATCAAGGACGCTCGCGGCTCCGTGCGCACGTGACCGAAGAGACACCGGGGTGGTTTTTAGTCAGTAGGAGTCTGACAGAACCCGTCGCCCACCCCAGGGCGGCGGACATACATGAGGATTTTCCACCACGTAACAAAAAAAAAGGCTTAAACACCAAAAAGTATAAATCAAACCATCCATGGTTATTTCCCTTGTTGAACGCATTTGTAACGTTTACTAGTTCCTCGTAATTTTCGCGAGAAGATAAATAAAATGGTGCTGTCTATTCCCAATGGGATTTAGGGAAACAATTTGTTAGAGTTGTTGCAGAACTTCTCTGTATTTCTTCTAAAATCCTCTAGGGGAGTTCTTTGACTATAATTATCATTGGCTTTATAAGTTCCGCGGTTTCATCTGCGTAAGTTTCGATCCCGTGAACATATCGGGATAAAAGGTATTCTATGTGTTATTCTTGGTTATAATCTATCTGTGTGCCAAGTTTTATCCAATTGCGTTCAGTAGTTTTTGCGTGAAAGCAGAACAAACAAATTCACTTTCACATTTAAAAAGAAAAATAAATTATAAATATAAAAATAATTAAAATAAATTATACAATACTGAATAAATATAAACTAAACTAAAAAGCTAAAAATTATTTTTAAAAAAGCGTGAGGCGCTGAGTGCCATAATTTTTGTAGGTATATTAAGCAAGCGCCACACGCTTTTTTAACCGACTTCAAAAAGGAGGAGGTTACTCAATTCGACCGTATATATGCTTTTTTTTTTTATGTTTGTTCGCGCATAACTTCGTCGTTTATGAACCGATTTTGAAAATTCTTTTTCTGTTGGAAAGAAGACGTTCTCAAGGTGGTCCCATTATAAGGATATCAGGGTTTGATGGTGGAAGACCAGAGAAAACAAGGGGAACTTTCAAAAGTTGCAGGGGCGACTAGTGCATTTCTTAGCATTTTCATTAAGTATTATAAAGCACTACAATTTAATAAAGGTCTGGTGTAGATCTGATGATGGAGCCGGGAGACAGTCGAAGGAACTCCTCAACAATTCACAGCAGCTACCTTGTGTTTGGGCTCGATTAATTTGTATTGATAAGAACTTTGCACCTAGATGGGTTGTGACTGTCATAAGAGCTCTGATGATGAAGGCAAAGGCCAGTTCCGGGAACTCCTCAACGGTTTACAGTAGCTACTTTGTGGTTGGACTTCATTCATTTATATTGATGAGACTTTTGCACCCATTGGGTTAAAATAATGGTCTGCAGTAAATTTGATGATGAAGATCATAGGCAGTTGAGGGAATACCTACTTACGGGTAAAAATTAAAGTAAACAAAATTACGTCGTTTCCCAACTATATTTGCGTCAGCTTCCAGTCTGACCGGAAGCAACTGAATACATAGTACTTTTAACAACTAAAAAGTGTAAAATAAAAACTTTTTTACAAAAAAATAACCGACTTCCAAAAACCACTACAAAGTGAAAAATAACTAATTTCGGAAGTCGGTGTCAAAAAAAGAATATACAAAACCAAAGACACCGACTTCCGAAATTAGTTATTTTTCACTTTGTAGTGGTTTTTGGAAGTCGGTTATTTTTTTGTAAAAAAGTTTTTAAAAATTATTTTTAACTTTTTAATTTGATATTCTAAAAGCATGTTTTTTAGTTTTTTAAACTATATTTATTTTCTACTTTTTAGTTAGACATTCTTAAAAAAAAAAAAAAGAACGAACGAACGTATTGAAAACGGTGGGACATTTTACAGTAATGGGCAGCTCACTCGTAGTTCAAAGGGTTAGAGACGGACAAACAAACAAGCTAACAAGCAAACAAACATACAAGTGAAGCTAATAAAAAACATGTAAAAATATAGATACGGAAAATATAATACGGAACAGTAATAAATATTTTTTAACTTTCATGTATAATCGATGTTTTATTCATAGGCTATATAGGTACAATATTTAAAGAAAACCCTGTCCGACCCATAAGGATAATAAAGGTTAGGTAAACACTTGACCAAATATAATATAAAATTTTACATAATCATCATAGTAACAATACTAATGAATTTTGAAATAATCCTTTTTTCCCGGGAATTAATTCCAATTTCCCCGAAATTTAGTAATTTTTAAAAAAGTGACAACACCGGTATTATTATAAGCGAATAGCGACGCGACCACGTCACAGGTGCCGCGTGCCCTGCCCCCCGCCGCCCGCGGAAGGGGTAGCTTATCGCACATGTATTAAGTTACCTCTTTTTGCGAAATAATATTTATTTTTTGTGGGGGTTTTTTTTTAAGTTTAGTCTTTCTTTGTGGGCATTAGTAGAATCAGTTATCGATACCTAACAATACCTTCACGGATCGGACAGGGTTTTCTTTACATATTGTATATCGTAAGAGTTTAAAAGAATACCCCTCCTGGTTCATACAATTTAACACTAATGTTAATTTAAACCTGTCACTGTTGGACGCCATGTCTATGATCGCGTCTAAACTGTCTATGGAGTATCTTAATTTGACAGGATTAAACTAAAATGTTATCTTCTGTCCTTTTCTTAACGAATTGGAAAGAAAAAGATGCACATAACTTAACATTAGTTTAGTTTGTGAACAACAGAATCGGCGCCATTATCGTCTATTCTAAATCATCATCATCATCTTTTTTATCGTCCCACTGCTGGGCACAGGTCTCCCCTCATACAGAGAAGGATTGAGCGTAATCACCACACTTGCTCAATTGGGTGGACTATTTCAGACTTATAAAGTCCAGGTTTCCTCAAGATGTTTTCCTTCACCTTCAGTCATTGGTGTCCAAGATGTACTTAGAAAGTACATATAACTTTAGAAAAGTTACATTGGTACTTGCCTGACCTGGAATCGAACCTGCGTACTCATACTTGAGAGGCTGGTGTTTTAACCACTAGGCCACCACGACATTGTATTCCAAATAACTCTCTGTAAAATTCATAATTACTCCCACTTGTAGCGAATACATCACAGGGGCCCTAGCCAATGTAACATCGCTTCCTAGAGAAGCAAAATCGAATACTAAACCAACCAATGGCAGGAACGATTGACCACGTTATTTATCGCGTCGCGTGGTCAATCGTTCCCGCCATTGGTTGGTTTGGTATTCGATTTCGCTTCGCTATGAAGTGATGTTACTTTGGCTACAGGCCCAGGTATGCAATATCTAGAAAGTTAAGCTAGAAACACACATGTATGGCGAATATTATCTACTGGTTTGTCATTTCTCATTGACGTTAATACCGCAACCTATTTTAAGGATAGATAGGTATCTGCGGCTCAATTTATAGTAAGAATTTAGGCACGAGTAGGTTCTATATGTAAGTAATTAATGAATTAGAGCATTATAATGTCTAGTATGAAGCAGTAAAGTCTCAAAGATATTATTAAACGTCGCTTCTAAACAAATTCCCCCTTATTCATAAACGTGGCTTAGAGTTAACTAGTGTATAGCAATTCTTAACCAGACATTTTTGGCCTTTTAACGTCACTTAGCTTTGATCATCGTTTATGAATAAACTAAACACCATAGTGTTTAAGGGGTTTATTCACAAAAGATAATTAAAGTTAGGTGACGTGCAAACATGGTTAACAATCGCTAATCATTAGTTAACTTTTAAGCAATGTTTATGAATAAGGGCGCCTCAAAGAGATGTCAGCACATCGTGACGGCGTCCACGAAGACCGATGTCTCCTAGGTCAGGGTTGCGGGTTGGTTAATCAAGTAACCGTGGCCCTGGCCATCGCACAGGCAAGTGAAGAAACACGGGTGGGTTTTAGTCAGTAAAAGTCTGACACGCCCTTCCGCTCCACCCAGAGCGGGAGATGTCATTTGATGATTTCCCATCCCAAGAAAAAAAGGGGGATTATCTTCAAATACCTACTTAAATCATTTTATAGGCAATTCATTCACAAAGTATTCCAAACCACTACGAACTATAGCAAAGACAAATAATATTAAACAGAGACGTAAAGCTCAAAGAAATGGAGGGAAATAATGTAAAATGTCTAAAAGTTCCCGCCATTAATATTGAAGGCGAGATCCTGATTGGTTCGAGTAGTCATCATCTATATTCATGTGGCGTTAATAGGACTTCGACCAACACTAATAAGATTTGTTTAAAGTTGAGGCAGAAAGTTGAATACGTTCAATGATCAAAAGTAGACATGAAAATAATATAGCCTTTTGTGCATTATTTCCATTAACAGTGAATCCGGCGATATTTTGAGCTCCTCTCTTCTGAATATTTGTTCAGAATATTAGACAATATGTAAAGAAAACCCTGTCCGATCCGTGAAGGTATTGTTAGGTAGCGATAGCTGATTCTACTAATGCTTACAAAGCCGGCTAAACTTAAAAAAAAAACCCTAAAAGAATAAATATTATTTCGCAAAAAGAGGTAACTTAAAACATGTGCGGTAGGCCATAAGGCGCGGGCGAAGAGGGGCAGGGCACGCAGCACGTGGCCGCATCGCTATTCGATCAGAATTATACCGTCAAAAATAATGTTGTCACTTTTTAAAAATTACCAAATTTTGGGAAGTTCGGATTAATTCGCGGGAAAAAAAGCTTATTTAAAAATTTACTAGTATTGTTACCATGATGATTATGTAAAATTTCATATTTTATTTGGTCATGTGTTTACCTAACCTTTATTATCCTTACGGGTCGGACAGGGTTTTCTTAACGTATTGTATACATAAAAGCATACAGCAGGGTAATTGAGTTACACACTATTAGTAGTAATGGGTTTCACTTTGACAGTTCAATAACATTCATTGCGTTATTTGCATAGTTGGGCAGACACATTATTCAAACATATGGAGCAATGGTTTAGCAATATGCTTCAAAATGATTCCAATTGATAGTAATAGCGTGTTACGCAATTAGGGTCCTAATCGGCGAACAAATTTTTGTCAAATGATTGCGACAAGTTGGGATCAGTTGGTATCGTTCTGGCCGCCCATTGGTCCGTTCCGTCCAAACGATCCCAACTAGTCGCAATCATTTGACAAAAATGTGTTCGCCGATTAGGGGGCAGGTGTCTCTATGAAAATCTTCTTAAAGTGGGTAATCGTGTAAGGAAATCGAAAAGTCGTATAGCAACGCACAACACAATAGTCCACAAAAATCCTTAATTGTCCATAATTTCTAAAAATTCAGATTATCTAACGAAACTCGCTAAAATTAAGCAACATAGGTAGACTTTCTTCCAAAAGCGCCACTATAATGGATATAATGTTTTCCAAAGTTTTGACATTCGTATCTCCAATATACATACGTAAATGTAGGTAGATATAACACTCACGTTTTTTCCCAAGGGGGTAAAAATACCACCTGCTACGATCCTTACATACTCCTTTTGCTTTGTCTAATGTAAGCCTTCTATATCAACTGTCTGTTCTCTGACATAACTTTCTTCTCTTCATTTGCATAACTTCCCATTTCAATATCTTAACTCTGAAATGAGAATTCTTAACAAAATAATAAATGCTGCTGAGTGGAAATTCAGAGAATGTAAAATTACATTAGAATGCACTTTGACTGGGTTTTCAATTTAGACGGTATGATTTTGCACCAATTTAGTTTCCGAGAACTTTTGAATCCCGACTACATCTACTTTTATTTTCATTACAAAAATGAAAAAGAAAATTTTTAATTTACCTTACTTCGAAAATGAGGTTCTTTGGTAAAGTGAATATTTGCAATATTTCTCGTGCATATTTGAAAATTCTGCAATTTTTCTGAATAAGAGTTTATTATTTCAGCTCGTGTACCTACCTACTGTTTTAGATCAGCAAAATATTGTATTCGACAAAGCTGAAAGAAACTTAGTGACTACATTCATTCTCTCCCTTGGGAGGTAGTCCAGTTTTAGTTCCGAACCTATTTATTTATTTATGTGAAGCCAAAATCAGCAGTTAAATTGGTAAAGCGGAAACCCAGACTCCAAAGCTGAAAAAGCTTTGGATGCGACTGGGATTAACGCTGAGATGATGATGATTGATATAAGTGAAGTATGTAACTATGACTAAGTCGTGGTGGCCTAGTGGTTAAAACACCAGCCTCTCAAGTATGAGTGCGCGGGTTCGATTCCAGGTTAGGCAAGTACCAATGTAACTTTTCTAAAGTTCTATGTACGTTCTACGTATATCTTGGCCTCATTGGCTGAAGGTGCAGGAAACCATCTTGAGGAAACCTGGACTTTAAGTCTGAAATCGCCAACCCGCATTGAGCAAGCGTGTTGATTACGCTCAATCCTTCTCTGTATGAGAGGAGACCTGCGCCCAGCAGTGGGACGATAGAAAGGTTGATGATGATGATGATGACATAACTATGTACTTTTATACCTATAGAATCGCACCGCACTACTAAACAGACTAGGTAACAGACTTTGAAATTTCCGGTATAAAAATCTCATGGAAATATGCTAGTCTGATATTTACCCTTTTTATCTTGTACGATCTGTCTGGTACGATTCCCAGAAAGATAAATAACTTTGTTTTTTTTTTGTTCAAAATCTTTTTAACTTTGAAATTGGTGTAAAGAAAACTTTGTCCGCTGAACCGCTTTAATTCCTTTTCTAGTTGTTGTCTTTTAACTTTGGACGCTTTTCTTGTAGATATCGCGCGCTTCATTGTTTGGAGTTTTGAAATCTTCTTTAGTAGTATTTTATAAAGTACTAGCTTTCCGCCCGCGGCTTTGCCCGCGTGGAGTTCGATTATATCGCGCTTTTTAGATTTCCCTCTTGAATATATACAAATTTCCGGGATACAAAGTACCCTATTATTTAATCCGGACTTCTAACTTTACGTCTGCAGAATTTCAAAGCAATCGGTTCAGTAGCTACGGCGTGAAAGCGGAACAAGCAAAATTACTTTCCGATTTATACATACTAATATTATGAATGCGAAAGTAACTCTGTCTGTATGTCTGTTACGCTTTCCCGCTTATACCCCTCAACCGATTTTGATAAAATTCGGCAAAGACAATCTTTAGACCCTGAGAAAGGACATAGGCTACCTTTTATCCCGGAAAAATTTGATATTGCCGAGGGAAATCTAAAAAGCGCGATATAATCGAACTTCACGCGGGGGAAGCCGCGGGCGGAAAGCTAGTGTATTTATAAAGTACAAAGGTTATAGATGTTATTTTGTCACTATGTAGATGGCACCTAATATGTACATAGTTGCGAGATTTCATGTTCAAAACGTCGTGAAAACCGTTTGTTGATTTCGCTGGTGGCTTCATCTGAATGATTAACTAATTAATTCATTTTTTACTCCCAATATTTCGACAACGTATATTGACAATCCTGTACAAACAGATGAACAATTGGATTAAATTTTAATATTTTTTTTACCAAACTTGCCATAGGAAGGCTTTTTTAACCAGAAATCCACCTAAGCGAAGGAGTTCATTGGTGCGTAATTTGCGACGGCTTACGGGACTGAGGGAGGTAAAAGACGATACATTGATGAATTAGTTCTTAGGTACCACGATGTATCGATGTTATTACAATGAACTAGGGAATAAAGTACCGTTGTACGGTCTGACTACTGACTAGTGCTTGTCTGCAATCCCGCCTGATGGTAAGCAGTGATGCAATCGTTGATGGTAAAGCGCACTAGCTTATTAAGCCTATTCACTCAAAAAAACTGAGTGAATAGGAAGGAAGACGGCAGTTGAGCGAGGTGATGCAATGTTTAACCCAACAACACGACCAACGATGCTGACGGTGGTAACTTATGCCGGCGGCTGATGTTGTTGCCTACCACCGAGGATTTTATAGTAAAACTCTTATTTTATCTTTCTTCACATTTAGGACCGTATTACAGAACCTTACTCAAGATTTAAGCATTACTTAAATCTCGTTTGCAGCTATTTACTTGGTTAAAACTAGTTTTAAGTAATGCTTAAATCTTGAGTAAGTTTCTGTAATACGGTCGTTAGTATAAAACACGAAGACGAAAATATGTGATTGCTCTTTATATAATCTCTGCTCTCATTATTAATTTCTGCAATAACATTTTAATATAATAATAATTTATCTTTCAAATACTAAACAAAAAAGTCTTAATTACAAATTTATTATAAATAATAATTAAGTATGTTTAAAATGCGATCCGGTGAATTGTACGAAAGAGGTTTTCTCATTTATTTTTTGAAAGGCAAATCTGATTGGATTAAATTTTGTTCATTTTAAAATGAATGCATGCTTTTTATTGCTACCATGGATTGATACGTACTGTTAATTAAGGCAAGAATTGAGAGAGCATTCATATTTGTTTATGCTATTAAAAGTTGGCAAATGAGATGGTTGACAAAAGTGAATGGTGGTAAGTGGACAAAGGTGTTATCCGGCAATATATATAAATATTAATTGATGATAAATCGATTTATGCAAAAAAGTCATTATTATTTTATTTATTCAATTTTAACCGGACATAACCCCTGTCCTTAGTCAGGGTGATCTATAAATATAAAACAGTAACACTACAGGTTAAACGATCCGGTGCACATAATGCGATTTACTTCCGGATATAACGTTAGCTACGGATTAGGGCTTCTGGCCGGTTCCGTGCCGGTGACACGACGAAGTCCAGCGGAGTCTGGCAAACAGTGCATTGTTTTGCAAAATTACGAGCTTGTAGTTACGTTTATACGTGTTGCTCTCTAATTGGATTGTAGTTTGAGATTGGGCACGTAATCAAAGAACAGTCTGAACGTTATTTGGAACTGAGTTTTCCTATTACGGTTAGATTATTTGTTGAATTCTAGTGATCTGCAAGATGGTAAATATGTGGGATGGCATATGTGGGATGGCAAGGTATGACATTCACCTAAAAGCTTTAACTGTTTTTTTTTTATTCTGAGACCGGTAAAATAATTTCGGTTATTTTATTATTTTGAGATATTCTTCTTCTTCTTCTTCCTCAGCCTATAGATGTCCACTGCTGGACAAAGGCCTCCCCCAAGGCTTTCCACGATGACCGGTCTTGTGCTGCCCGCATCCATCGGCTTCCCGCGACCTTCACCAGGTCATCGGTCCACCTTGTTGGGGGTCTCCCTACGCTGCGTCTTCCAGTACGTGGCCGCCACTCCAGAACCTTGCTGCCCCATCGGCCATCGGTTCTACGAGCAATGTGCCCTGCCCACTGCCACTTAAGTTTAGCGACTCGCAGAGCTATGTCGGTGACTTTGGTTCTTCTGCGGATCTCCTCATTTCTGATTCGATCACGCAGAGAAACCCCTAGCATAGCTCTTTCCATTGCCCTTTGTGTGACTCTGAGCCTTCGTATGAGGCCCATTGTGAGCGACCACGTTTCAGTTCCGTAAGTCATCACTGGCAACACACACTGGTCAAAGACTTTAGTCTTGAGACACTGTGGTATCTTGGACGACGAGAAGACGTAGCGTAGCTTCCCGAACGCTGCCCAACCGAGCTGGATTCGCCGAGACACCTCTTTCTCGAAGTTGGACCTACCTAGTTGGACTGTCTGTCCCAGGTATATATACTCGTCAACAACTTCGAGTGCAGAGCAACCAACTACAATTGGAGTGGGTGCGACATGAGAGTTCGACATGATCTTCGTCTTATCCATGTTCATTTTTAGACCCACTTGTTGGGAAGCTCTGCTGAGGTCATTGAGCATTTTGCCCAAGTCTTCCAGGGTCTCAGCCATGACCACGATATCATCTGCGAAACGGAGATTAGTGATGTACTCGCCGTTGATGTTGATGCCAAGTCCTTTCCAGTCCAGGAGCTTGAAGACATCTTCCAACGCAGCAGTGAACAATTTAGGAGATATGACATCTCCTTGTCTCACTCCACGCTGCAGTTGGATCGGTTTCGAGTCCTGATCCTGGAGACGGACTGACATGGTGGCGTTTTTTGTACAAACACTTTATCACCTCAATGTATCGATGGTCAATTTGGCACCGCTGGAGAGACTGTAGCACCGCCCAAGTCTCAATCGAATCGAAGGCCTTCTCATAGTCCACAAACGCCAAGCATAGTGGTTTGTTATACTCCTCGGACTTCTGTATAACTTGCCGCAGCGTATGAATGTGGTCTATGGTGCTAAAGCCTTTTCGGAAGCCTGCTTGTTCGGGAGGCTGGAAGTCGTCCAACCTGCGAGCGAGACGATTCGTGATGACCCTAGAAAACAGCTTGTAGACATGGCTCAGGAGGGATATCGGTCTGTAGTTTTTCAGGAGGGTATTGTCACCTTTTGAGATATTGAATCTATACTAATATATAAAGCTGAAGAATTTGTTTGTTTGTATGTTTGTTTGAACGCGCTAATCTCAGGAACTACGGCTCCGATTTGAAAAATTATTTTTGCGTTAGATAGCCCATTAATCCAGGAAGGCTTTAGGCTATACAACATCACGCTGCGACTAATAGGTGCAAAGCATAACTAACTCCACGCGAACGAAGTCAATGGCGGCCGCTAGTACTAATATATAAAGCTGAAGAGTTTGTTTGAACGCACTAATCTCATGAACTACTGGTCCGATTAGAAACATTATTTTTACGTTAGATGGCCCATTAATCTAGGAAGGCTTTACACTACATAACATCACGCTGCTACCAATAGGAGCGGTGCATATAAAAAACATATATTAATCCTTCAAATAACTAACTCCACGCGGACGAAGTTGCGGGCGGCCGCTAGTAGGTATATATATTTTTTAACTGATATAATGTAGTGCTTGACTGCGACTGTGACCCGCCTGATAGTAATATAATCAGAGATAGAATCGTTAATGATAAAGCGCACTGGTTTATTACGAGCGTTTTTTTTAAATTCGGGTCAGTTTGGAACTAACGGCGAGTAGGTAATGCGTAGGATGAGCAAAACCAATCAATGACATTTACATGCTTGAAAGCTTCGCATCCTGCAAATGGTAAATTCAATTGACTAATTTTATTTCTTACCAATTCACACACGCATACCTACGTGTAAATGTAGATATGTATATATATGTATCAGTATCAAAGTCGACTACACTTACATAATATTTAATATTATTTAAATAAGTACATATTTAAAAAAAAAATCTGTAGGTATGAGTCCTGTGGTGAGCAGTGGAACGGCAGAAAAAGTTTGATGAAGTATTTAAAAATGGAAACAGAGTTAATGGCGCCGATTCAATTGTGAATCAAACTAAACTAAATTTAGTTAAGTAAATTCATATAAAAATAAAATAATAATCCATACTAATGTTATAAATGCGAAAGTAACTCTGTCTGTCTGTCTGTCTGTTACGTTTTCGGCGGAAAGCGAGTTATTATATACTAGCTTTCCGCCGGCGGCTTCGCCCGCGTGGAGTTCGGTTATATCGCGCTTTTTAGATTTCCCTCGGGAACATCATATTTTTCCGGGATAAAAGGTAGCCTATGTTCTTTCTCAGGGTCCAAAGATTGTCTGTGCCAAATTTCATTAAAATCGGTTGAGAGGTTTAAGCGGGAAAGCGTAACAGACAGACAGACAGACAGACAGAGTTACTTTCGCATCCATACTAATATTATAAATGCGAAAGTAACTCTGTCTGTCTGTCTGTCGGTCTGTCTGTCTGTCTGTCTGTCTGTCTGTCTGTCTGTCTGTCTGTCTGTCTGTCTGTCTGTTACGCTTTCCCGCTTAAACCTCCCAACCGATTTTGATGAAATTTGGCACAGACAATCTTTGTACCCTGAGAAAGAACATAGGCTACCTTTTATCCCGGAAAAATATGATGTTCCCGAGGGAAATCTAAAAAGCGCGATATAACCGACCTCCACGCGGGCGAAGCCGCGGGCGGAAAGCTAGTATTATAAGTATTAGTAGTATGGATTATGTCCGGCAGAGTCACACAAAGGGCGATGGAAAGAACTATGCTCGGAGATTTTCTGCGCGATCGAATCAGAAATGAGGAGATCCGCAGCAGAATCAAAGTGACCTACATAGCTCTTCGAGTCGCTAAAATTAAGTGGCAGTGGGCAGGGCACATTGCTCGTGGAACCGATGGCTAATGGGGCAGGAAGGTTCTGGAGTGGCGGCCGAAAGACGAAGCGTAGGGAGGCCCCAACAAGGTGGACCGATGACCGGGTGAAGGTCGCGAAAAGCCGATGGATGCAGGCAGCACAAGACCGGTCAGCGTGGAAAGCCTTGGGGGAGGCCTTTGCCCAGCAGTGGACCTCTATAGGCTGAATAAGAAGATGTCCGGCAGAGAACCAAAGTCGTGGACATAGCTCACAGAATACGCAAACTGAAGTGGCAACGGGCCAGCCATATTAGCCGTAGAACCGATGACCGTTGGAGTAGATGTGGTCTTGAGCGAAGACAGCGAATCGCAGGCTAGGTGGAGCGACGATCTTCGCAGGACGACTGGTAGTAACTGAATGAGAGTTGTTGAAAATCGAGTTGAATGGCATGAAACAGGAGAAGCCTTGTCCAGCAGTGGACTGCTCCAGGCTTATGATGATGATGATGATGATGATGGTGAAACATTAGTTAATAGAAAATAAAAACTTCTGTCAAATTAGTTGGCGAATGACATAAATTAACGTATTATAACTGTTAGCAGCCACATTTTTAATCGCGTCTAAACTATCGGGAGTATTTTTTTTTTATAAATTAAAAACTAGTGCTTGACCCCAATCCCGCCTGATGGTAAACCGTGATGCAATCGTTGATGGTAAAGTGTGCTAGTTTATTAAGAGCCTATTCACTCTAGCCTTGAAGACATTGTAGTCCGGTAGAAACACCGCCGCTGGCAAATTGTTCTAGTCCCTCGAAATACGCGGTATAAAAGACGAGGCGAAACGCTTCGTCCGGATTGTTGTTGTGTGGACAACGTAAGGGTGGAAACTCGCCGTACGACGGATCGATCGATGATGGAATTAAATCATGCAATTCCCTCGCACACTCTCCAGAATGCATCCTATAGAACACCGATATTTTAATTTGAGTGGACTGAACTAATACTTACCTTTTATCTATTTTTTTTTATTTAATGGGTGGTAGGCCATAACATCGGCTGCCGGCGGAAGTTACCACCCACCAGACAAAGTCTTGCCGCCAAGCGATTCCGGTTCCGGCATGATGTCTGGTGAAGCCGTACGGAGGACGGGTCTGAGCAGTTGTGTTGCGATGTGTGGCGGGTACGATGCGCCAAATGTTGTTGTCTCGGGAATTTGGTCGTGGAGAGTCACCAGATCAATCTCCCTCTAGCGCAGCATAGTTTGGTCGTGTTGGTCTTGGGTTTAACATCACCACGCTCAACTGCCGTCATCCTTCCTATTCCTAAGTTTTTAAGTGAATAGGCTTAATAAACTAGTGCGCTTTACACTCAACGATTGCATCACTGCTTACCATCAGGCGGGATTGCAGCCAAGCACTAGTTTATAATTATTAAAAAAAAAAAAAAATCTTAATCCATACTAATATTATAAATGCGAAAGTAACTCTGTCTGTCTGTTACGCTTTCCCGCTTAAACCTCTCAACCGATTTTGATAAAATTTGGCACAGACAATCTTTAGACCCTGAGAAAGAACATAGGCTACCTTTTATCACGGAAAAAAATGATGTTCCCGAGGGAAATCTAAAAAGCGCGATATAACCAAAGTCGAAGCCGCGGGCGGAAAGCTAGTAAAATATAAACAAAAAGATGCATAGAACTTAAATTTAGTTTAGTTTGTGAACATAGGAAAGCCACGGAGACAGTAGGGCACAAATGTGCCACGTGATGTATCGGTGACATGTCAAGGGAAGCCGGCCGATTTCGCCTGACAAATATGGCGACAACGCGCAACTTATGTCCGTAGCGACGGCAGATGAAGTTGTGCCACTTCGCGA
Source organism: Sesamia nonagrioides (assembly GCA_017933935.1). Lineage (NCBI taxonomy): Eukaryota > Metazoa > Arthropoda > Insecta > Lepidoptera > Noctuidae > Sesamia > Sesamia nonagrioides. The sequence goes on from JADWQK010000099.1 coordinate 636,145, forward strand.
AACTTTGCTTGACATATCTGGTGACATCGAACGACTTATGTCCGTAGAAATGTCGTAGTAAATGTAGTTGAATGTTACCAGACATGTCGAGCGAAGTCCGGCAACGTCGCGCTACCTTATCTGACGTCGTTGGCGACCCATGTCGTGCGATGTTGCCAGACATGTCGACTGAAGTCCGGCAACGTAGTGCTACTTCACCCAAAGTCACACTCGACAGTCGACACGTGTTGCACGACATTTATCCCCTATTTTCAACATCATCATCATCCCAGCGCCAATCCCAGTCGCATCAAAAGCCTCTTCAGCTTTGGAGTCTGTGGTCCGCTTTACCAGTCCAACTGCTGATATGGCTAAACTTTGACATTTTCCGTGAAGCAACTGCCGTCTGACCTCCACAGCCCGAAGGCGACATCGAAGCATTGCAGTTAGACCAATTGTTGGAATTTTGAGGGCTCCAACAACCCGTAACGACTGCCACTAGATGTTCGTATGGCAACCGGGACCAACGGCTTAACGTGCTTTCCGAGGCACGACCAGACCAGTGTAAATATTCATATTCATGCATACAAATACTTGCACTGTGCGGGGTTCGAACCCGCGCCGCCTTGCGCAGCGGCCGCGTCCGCTACCGCTACGCCACGGAGGCTGTCACATTTGTCCCCTATTGTGTCCGTGGCTAAATAGGCTCCAATATAGTGTTTCCTAAAACAAACATTCCAATAATGAATCTGAAATTCTAATTTCTATTTCGAAAACAATAGACTGTGCAGGTAGCTCATTAGCGATTACATTTCGTCTGCTGCTTCTGAACACTCAAATTAGGGAATTTTCCTGTATTCACGCTATTGTCTGGCTCAACCGCTTTCGGCTTTTCGGCTAATTGACGTTGAATGTTGTTTAACTTTTGTCGAACTGTTTTTGGTATTGACATGACTTTTGTACCGAGATTATAATAATAATCTTGGATTTTTTTTCGGGAAACTTCGATTTGTTTTGGTTGGTCAATCTTTCAACGAATATATTTTTTTTAATTTACATACGTTGCCCCACACTAGGACTTTCACCTGTATCGTGAGTGCGTTTACAAACATATGTATATAGTTACATACACAAACAGCCAGACCGGAACAACTAATTGTAGGCCATACAAATGTTTGTCCCGTGCGGGAATCGAACACGCGACACGCAGCCCAGCAGTCGATCGCTCAGTGGCTGTCGCTATCTCTAAATGAAAAGCCGCCATCTTAGGAACACAGTCCAACGATTCTTTGACTGAAAATCATAACTAAGTACCAAAACATATTTTCAGACATAACAGTCATGTTCGTCATTAAATGTGATCACGTTTTGTTCGGATACGATAGTGGGTCAATGAAATGAAACTCCACGGTTCACCATCACCATAATTTCAGCCGAAAGACGTCCACAGCTGAACATAGACCTCCCCCAAGAATCTCCACGACGACCGGTTCTGCGCCTCCCGCATCCAGCCGTTTTTCGCGACCTTCACCAGGTCGTCGGTCCACCTTGCCTCCACGGTTACTCTATTAAAACTAGTTGAATTTTACAATGTTTTAAAATCACAGCAGATATGGGAGAACAGCAAAGGCCGGTCTACCAGTATCAGGTACTTGATAAAATAAGAAATAGTCTACAAACCTAAAGTCTCCCCGTCAGATTAGTTTGAGGCAGTATCAAACTTTATCTTCCCTGTGAAGCCCAGTGTTTGCCCCCTACTGTTCGTAATCTAGAGCCTTAGAACGCAACTATTCCATTATACTGTTTGGGAACTACTGAAATTTCACACCACGAAGTAATAGTCAATGCTTAGTGAAATTCCGAACCGTTCCGATACGGATTCGTTGAAAGCATAGACAAAAAACGTGACGTTTTTACTTGCGTTTTTATGTAATATGTAATTTGTTTTTTTTTTTTTTTTAATTATAATTAGTTTAGTTTTATGATTTTCACAATAAATACTTTTTTCATTCTTTTTTTAAAATAAATGTTATCATATTCCTAAAGATGCCACCAGTTGTTGTTTTATAAGAAACTCAAAGGCGTTTGAGTTTGTTTCAAACTTGAACCCTATAAAGTGTTTTAATAGGTTGTCTCTGTTCTATTATACCTATAATAATTAAACGACGCTCGGAAGCCTCTATCAATTTAATAATGTATTTAAGAGCTTTTAGCAACAACAAACAAGTTGACTCTTTGTATCTGTCTTCTCGTGGTTGAAAAGTGACCTAGATGAATAGGAAAACCAAATAAAACCCATAAAGAAAATTAATGCAATTCATTAATTTTCTTTATGAGTTTTAGATTTTTTGCTTTTAAAAATGAGAACCATTTTAAAAACACTTGCTTCATATAAGTGCAGTATTATATGGTGGTACACGTAATTGGGTTTAAAATGTGTTTTGAAGGTCTTTCTAATGATACTTTACATTAATGACATGATAGTGGACTCGAAATAATATAGGCATTACAACTTTACAGGTAGCGAACCCCAAAAAAATTTGTTTATTGCAACTTTGTCGCCATAATAAATCCGTGCCAGGTATCAACTTTCTAGCACTAACCGTTTGAAGGCACGACAGACATTACACTATAAGACTTCTGAGACATGAATACCAGAACCATAAAAAAAACCATGAAATATACCCCCTTATTAATAAACGCTGCTTAATGTAAACTAGTGATTAGCGATTCTTTAACCATACATTTTTGATCTTTTAACGTCACTTAACTTAAATCATCCTTTATGAATAAACACCACAGTGTTTAAGGGGTTTATTCATAAACAGTCATTAAAGTTAAGTGACGTTAAAAGGTCAAAAATGTATGGTTAAAGAATCGCTAATCACTGGTTAACTTTAAGCAGCGTTTATGAATGAAGGGGATTATGTCTTGCAATGTAGTAGCCCTAGACTCCATACTAGGATACCCTGTGTCGTGGTATCTAGTTACTTCGGAGTTGAAGACACATTGACCCTAAAAAGAAACACTAAAACTCTTTATTCAAGGCCCCAATTCCCTTGTCCACTAATTAAATTAAATTTAAGGTCAGACCATCTTTTTCCTTACATTACATTAAGAAAAGTACAGGAAATAAAATGTTAGACCTGTCAAATTAGTCCCCTCCTGACGTAAATTGGCGTATTTTTGGTCGCTATGTTTATAATCGCGTCTAAACTGTCTATGTTTACGTTCTGCAACGCTTCAAGTCAATCCCTACATCATATATTTTTTTAGTGTACCCATTTCTCACTTCAACGTTTAATTTTCATTAACAACTTGCTAAAAATTTATAAAACCACTGAAAACGTCCCGCGCTCCTTACCAGACCTACTTAAAAATTCACAATGTTTCTTTGCTCTGTTTAACTATATTAAAAACACTGTAGAAGATATATAAAGGGAAAGAAGAGAAATAGAAAAGGATAAACTTTTTCAAGAAAAATAGAAAAGGATAAATTTACTAGAGTCTAGGCTGTATGGCGAATCACGCCTTTGCCTTATCCGTTCAGAAGTATTTAGTACGGAAAGAAGAGAACAAAAAAAAAATGCCAATGTCTATCTTAAGTTTTTTTTAAGTATTATAACTAGCGCTTGACCGCAATCCTGCCTGATGGTAAGCAGTGACGCAATCGTTGATGGTAAAGCGCACTAGTTTATTAAGAGCTTATTCACTCTAGCCTTGAAGACACTCAAATTGTAGTAGTTGTAATTTGACAGGATTAAACTAAAATGTTATCTTCTATCCGTTTCTCTGAAATAAAAAGAAAAATTGCGCTTAACTTAAAATTAGTTTAGTTTTTCAACAAGAGAATTGGCGTCAATAAGACACTAAAACAAATTGCTGATTTTAGCATGTTGTTCTTAAGTTCTAAGAAAAACTTTTTCAATCTTTCTTGTCTTTTTTTTGAAGAAAATCAGTTACGCACGACTAAACTTGAGATTTTTTGTTCCTTTAGAACAGAACATGTATCTCTTGTTTTTTGCATCCATCTCATTCTAATTTATTGACGGACTGTATCAGATTTAAGGCTGCAAAGGAGTAGTTAGAAAACTCAAGATAAATATGAACGATGTTTGCCAAAGTATGCAAAAAGGGGTATTATAAAATCACTGATTATTTAGAAGACAATAAAGCTTGGGACTGAGCTGATCGCTCTGCTTAGCATTGTTATTAGGCAATATGCGTAAATTATTGTAAACGTTTTAATTTTTACAAGCTTTTTATTAGTTTCACTTGCTTGCTTGCTTGTTTGCTTGCTTGCTTGTTTGTTTGTCCGTCTCTAACTCTAAAAAGTTAGAGAACGGACAAACAAGCAAGCAAGCAAGCAAACATACAAGTGAAGCTAATAAAAAGCATGTAATAAAAAGAAAAAAAATCGAGATTGTATTGTTTTTAAACTATTTTTAATTATTATGGCCTTTTATACATTGTACATATACATGCCAGTCACATCGGACCTTATAACGTAATAATACTAATAATAAACGAACCTATCGAACGCAAAACGTAGGCGTAGGATTGCCAGCCTTTCGGTATTTTATAGGATGTATTTTGAAGTGTGCGCGGGAATTACATGACATAATCCCACCATCTCCGTTCCATCATCGGACGACCCGTCGTCGTGTGGCGAGTAATCCACCCTTACGTTGTTGACACCATGATCCGGACGATTTTTTTTTGCTATGGCATCTCGTAGTTGATCATGAGAGGCCGTGACTACTTAACCGGACTATCCTGTGGATGCCTTTTTTTTGTTGGGATGGGACATCATCAAATGACTTCTCCCACTCTGGGCGGAGCGAAAGAGTGTGTCAGACTTTTACTGACTAAAACCTACCCGTATTTCTTCACTTGCCTGTGCGACGGCCAGGGCCACGGTTTCTTGTTTAACCAACCGGCAACTCTGACCCAGGAGGCATGGGTCTTCGTGGACCACGTCATGTGCTGACCTCTCATCCTGTGGATGCCTTAAATACAATTAACACCTCCAGCTAGGGGCTCCAGACGAAGCGTTTCGTCTCGTCTTTTGTACCGCGTACATCGAGGGAGTGGAGCAATTTGCTTGCGGCGTCTACTTGTCTGATTACAATTTAAGTGCCTTCATGGCTAGAGTGAATAGGCTCTTAATAAACTAGTGCACTTTACCATCAACATTTGCATCACTGTTTACCATCAGGGCCTGTAGCCAATGTAACATCGCTTCATAGCGAAGCGAAATCGAATACCAACCAACCAATGGCGGGAACGATTGACCACGCGACGCGACAAATCACGTGGTCAATCGTTCCCGCCATTGGTTGGTTGGTATTCGATTTCGCTTCGCTACGAAGCGATGTTACATTGGCTAGGGCCGCAGGCGGGATCGCCGTCAAGTACAAGTTTATAATATTTAAAAATAAAACGTTATACAAAAACTCATCTAATCTTTAGCCTGCTCCGGAGTTAGATATGGACAAAATATGTTGAAACATATGAAATAAAATGAAATCCTTTATTAAGCAATTAGGATCACTGATCACTTTTAGTCAGTTATTTCAAACTAGATGAAGTCATTTTTTTTTAACTAGATGCAGCCAGCATTTCCTAACTGACTACCTCTGAGAAGAAATAGCCGAAACAAACTCAGTGATCATCGTCTTTTTTCAAGTCCAGACATTAAAAATAACGTTTTAAATAAAGTTTTAAACCAAAATAAAACATGCTTTTAAAGAATATCAAACCAAAAAGTTAAAAATAATTTAAAAAAGCGTGAGGCGCTTAATATACGCTCACGCTTTTTTAAAATTATTTTTAACTTTTTAGTTTGATATTTTTTAAAAGCATGTTTTTTAGTTTTTATAATAAGTATAAACGCTTTACTTATAAGTGCTTGACCGCAATCCCGCGTGATTGTAAACAGTGATGCATTCGTTGATGGTAAAGCGCGCCAGTTTATTAAGAGCCTATTCACTCAGAAAAAAGTGACTGAATAGGAGGGAAGGCCGCAGTTGAGCGAAGTGATGCAATGTTCAACTAACAACACGACCAACGATGCTGCGACAGAGCAAGATTAATCTGGAGACTATCCACGACCAAACTGCTGACAAAATAACATTTGGGAATGCAAAGTCGTAGTGGGTAGTTACATATTATTGGGTACTGCAGGAATCCATTACCTATAATGGACTTTCAGTGAGTCATGAAGGCTTTCATGTTGCACACATTATTCTTCAGTAGATGGGATAATGTGGGCTGTCCGTTTTTTACATCGGTGATGAAAAGTGTACTGCTCCTTGTAAACTTGACTGTTATATAATGTCAAAAAAGTTTACTACTTGCATCACACTATCTTATTTATATATACAATAAATGCGCGAATGTGTGTGTTCTTGTGTGTGTGTTTGTTATCGTTTCACACAAATACAACTAAACGGATTTGGATGAAATTTGGCAGATAGATAGGTTTTTTTCATAATTATAAACTAGTGCTTGACCGCAATCCCGCCTGATGGTAAGCAGTGATGCAGTCCTGGATGGTACAGCGCGCTAGATTATTCAGCCTATTCACTTTAAAAACTTAGTGAATAGGAAGGAAGACTGCAGTTGAGCGAGGTGGTGCAATGTTAAACCCAACAACACGACCAACGACGCTGCGGGAGATTGATCTGGAGACCCTCCACGACCAGACTCCCGACACAACAACATTTGGCGCATCGTACTCGACACACATCGCAACACAACTGCTTAGACCCGTCTTCCGTACGGCTTCACCAGACATCATGCCATCGTCATCAGTTTTTAACCAGGAGTTACAGATAGGATATTACGGGGTCAAAACTTATGCAGGTGAAACCGCGGGGCACCGCCAGTTGTTCTATGTAAATACGTAAATTCTAAAAAACGATTTATAAGGCGAATCACACAGTACAACGCGCAAGCGACGGGGCGCGGAAAACGGAGACAAATTTCTCGCACGACAGCGCATTTTTATTGAATTTGTATTTAAACAATCCAGCGCGGGGGCAAATTATTTGCGCCCCGTCGCGTGGTGCGTTGTTGAGTGTGATTCGCTATAGGTATTAATAATACTCTTCTCACAAGCATTTAGTCACACATGCGGCATGCAAAATGAGTAATGTTAAGGAAAATTAAATTATATTAAATCACAGTAATGTTTTACCTCAGCGGTAACAACAACCAACCGATCAACAATCCTAACCCTACGTATGACGTGTTGAAAACATCATTATTCCAATATCAGACCAAGGGCTGAAACTGAGTTAGCGGGCGCCCGCGACGGGCAATCATCGCGTGAGTACGAGCGTGCGCGTTGGGAACGCAACGGTCTCCGTCGTGGATACCTGTTGTCTCAATTTTAACGGTACGCATGTATAGTCGTGTCAAGGGAGATTTCAATATACTTACATTACACGATAACGCAGTTTCAGCCCTTATTGACTGAACAAGTCCGTGCGTATTAACTGCTGGCCACCGCGGGATTCCCCACAACGCGTTCCGTCGCACGGAGGCGGGCACAGTCGTGCGGGTGCGGGGTATGCCTGCCCGTAACGGACACCCGCACGGGTCCCCGCGACGGAGCACTTTTGTATGAAACCGCACGAATGCCCGCTTATCGCAGTTTCAGCCCTAAGATGGAGCTATGCAGGATGAGTAGCGCCCTTTTTCGCAACTGCATAGTGGTGCGGCGTTAACCCCTTATAATACGGCCACAGTACGACAAAACTCTATTCTTTTCCAAACACTAACCACAGTCTCTTTTTGTCCCCAGCAATGAATTTCTCAATGCAGCTAGCAGTTGCAGTAGCGGCGGCAGCATGTCTCTGCGTGGTAGCCGCGGCACCCGAAGGCAGACTCACGCGCACCAAACAACAACGCCCGACCCGCGGATTTAAGAACGTCGAGATGATGACTGCTAGGGGATTTGGCAAGCGGGATAGGCCACACACCAGGGCTGAGCGTGAGTTAAACTTTTAGGCTTAATGCACACAGTTCTTGATCGGCTTCTGACATTCGGTAAATCTGGGCTCAATGACCCTGCATTTTATTCGGAGAGCCTATCTAGAAAAGTCAAACATCTATAAGATGACATAAGCTTTAGAGAAACAAAACGCTCTAAAAGATCTGCGTTTAACAACGATTGTGATGCTGGGTCTACTGATGTCAGATTTAGCTTTAGACGTCCATTCTCCGATAAAGTCACGAAATTAATTTTGCGCGAATAGTTGGCTAGGTTGGCGAAATTTGAGAAAACATTGTCCTCTTTAAAAACGACCGGTTTGCAGACTAAATTAGGTACTATTCAAAATTGTTATATTCTTAAATGCGGGTGGTTGCATCCACCAGTACTTATGCTCATATTAAAACTGTGTCGCTTTACAATTAAATTCAGTGCATATCCAGATACACTGAAAAAGAAAAGACGAGAAATTCAGATAAAATTCCAAGCAATCTTTTAACCATCTTTGATGGAACACCCCGGATGGCTCGGAGCCATAAATTAATGTGGGGTTGGATTCAATCATTTTCTTCTATTATCTTTCTCCTTTGTGCCTTAAACTGGTGGCACGATATCTAATTACAACTTGTTAAGTAACTTATCAATCTTTGAAATACAGAGGGAAGTTTTGTTTTGTAAGAAGTCGTAAAAACCTAAAGCCAATTTTTCTGTTAACCTAAATTCACTTTTGCACTTTGAATTTCCGCCGTTGTCATGCTCGTGAATTCAGCACAATTTTCGTTTAAATCCCTTACAAATCTGGATGTCGTTAAAGATAGATATTGTAATGCACTTTAATTTCAGATTTATGTAAATAGAATTCCATTAAGTATTTGTGTAACTAATTTATATAAATAATTGATTTATATTAACACGTATTAATAGAAGAAATAGCGATGTCACTGTTTTCAAAATAATTTTCATTTTCTTTTCGATATCTAGGCCTCACCAAACATGGGGATTAAAAATTAGTATTTTATAATACAGGCTTGTAAAACTCATGAAACTGCCCTTTTTCATGCATATAAAGTTGGAGATATTTCCTTGTTATATCATATTGAAAGTAAAAGAAGTGGAGTATATATGTTAGTCTCCGCTGGGATTGATCGCCATAGCCAATATGCGATCTGCAGGTTGACCTGTCTGAGTTGACCTTTCGCTATGTAAGCATTATATCTAAAAGAAAAGTAAAAGAAATCTCTACTTCCTGATATTTATTCCTAACATATTCGTCATTTCCGTCAATTTATTAGATAATTAATTTTATCGTTTATAAATTAGTCACTAATTTATAAACGATAAAATTAATTATCTATTAGTACAAGCACTAATAATTTATTAGTGCTTGTACGCGACCTCGCCTGTTGGTAACTATTGATACCATCGTTAATGGTAAATCAAATACAAAAATTATAAGTTAATCGTAAATATCAGTCGAGTAAAACGTAAATAGTATGTAGTTGTGAAGTTCTCTGCGCTATCTGCTGTGTCATTTGAGTAAGTAATAGAAAAATTGTAGATGTGTTTAATTAATATCAATAGGAGATAATGACGCCACGCCTTGTTCATGTACCTATTGAACTTAAGTTGAGTGCATATTTTTTATTCTATTTCAATAAAGGACAGAAACTAAATATCAGTGCAGTCCTTTCAAATTTGACAGCGCCAGGCGTAAATTGACGTACTTTTTTTTCTCTTTTAGGGCTATGACCAATGTCTTCAGCCAATGATCAAAGTTACTGTTTTATTTATTTCTTTCTTTAGCCAATATCACGTAATGAATTTTCATTCATGTCGAAAAAGACGGCCACGTAAACCGTCTACGAGGGAGGTTTGAGGCAAAGTCATTCCGATGCGATACTTCAATGTTCTATATGAATTATTTACTGAGTGGGCTTTTTATTACATAAATCACGCACTTATATTTAGTAAACAACACTATAAATAATTTAAATTAAAATGAAAAATATGCGTGAGTCTCAGCATAACTTTCCCGCCAAAACTCTTGAACGTGTCTGACGACCTTTTAATGGCCATATTTTCAATGGCTTCTTAATTGTCTATGGTCTGGAGGGTTTTGGCGGGAATGTCAAGATGAGTGTCACGCTCCTTTTTCATTGGACTTTTAAAATTATTTATAGTGTCGTTTACTAAATAAAAACGCGTGATTTATGTAGTAAAAAGTGCATTCAGTGAATAATTCAAAAAGAACAGTGAAATATTGTAGCATAGTGGCCTCATCATGTCTTTACGCTAAACCGCTCCTTATCGTCCAAACGCGTAAAACGAAAGGAGTTAGTTTAGGTTAAGTTATGCTAGGATAAGTTAGGATAAGTTAGGATAGATATTTAATGAAAAAAAAATACTGAAGACTTGGCTGTATGGCGTACTATGCCTTTGCCTTTTCCATTCGCCCGAACGGAAAGAAATGAACCAAAAAAAAAATGTCTATGGTCTATCTTAATTAGAGAATAATGAATTGATATTGATCCACTGTCCTTTTCATAATGAAATAGATAGAAAGAGATGCAATGACATTGAATTTTGTTTAGTATGTGCGGAAAATATTGTGTAGATCTATTTATGTAATGTTCCCACTGCTGGGAGACAAAATTCCTCTAGTTGAGAGATCTATGTAGACAGGTAATATGTAAGTATAAATTTACAAATTTTAAAACTATTTGTATTTATTTTTTTCATGTGTTTTTTATTAGGCTAAAATGTAACCCATCATGTGTTTTCTCGATATTTTTATGTTTTCTCCCCAGCTTTTTACCAGGATAGCATATTCATCAGAACGTGTGGTATACCAATAAGATTATGATGCATTTCATGAAGTAATTACGAACATTTGGTCCGGAGTGATGTGACTTAGAACACAATGGCGGGCATCAATCTTCTTATCGTGCCAACTTATAAGTTCGCTCGCTGATCGTTAATGGAACGCATGATTTGAACAGAATAATAAAATATAGGGAACAATCCTCCTAACATTAGCCTTTATTGAAATTCAAATACCATGACAATAGTGCGACAAGTTCCCGCAACTTTTCACTCCTCATTGTTCAATATATAAAGTTACCCTGTTAGTATTCTATCGAAATGTTTACGATTACCATAATATTTTGACAAAGAAATTGTTCTATTCAAACATACAATCCATATTGTTGATATTTGTTAGCGAAAGGTAAATAAGTTTACTTTGGGGGTAGATTGCGGGCGCCCCAGCGTGTCGGGGACTCCTTTCGAAATAAAAAAGTTAGCTAAGAATGTAAAATTATTTCTAAAGGAGACGTAGAGCATCAAGCGCCGACCACACGCTCCCACCGCGGCACGCCCACCTTTAAGAGTCCCACAGTTGGAATCGCAAGAGATTTCGGTAAAAGGGCTCCCGAATTGGACGGCGAAGGTACCACAATGAACCTGATTGAGTTTCCGGCCTCGCATCACTGTGAATGGCAAAAATTACGCCGAAACCAATGGAATGCCGGACCTTGTAACAGACTTACACATGGTCCGCACGTGTGTAAGAATATACAAGCTAAAATCCATTTGGGAATGGTTCGCAAACCTTTGGACAGGCCCTTTCCGAAGTGACGCTTTGCAGGTGTTTGTGAGAGGAGAGAAACCTTGTTACTGCTCGATAGTATGTACTCGCAGGTTTACTGCGAAGAACCCACTTCGTAACTCCTTTACTCAGAGAGAAGTCACGAATAGTATTTTATATTGGATCGCGCTTAAGTAAAGTACATTTTGTAAGAAAACACAACGAGATTTGCATATAGGTCACATTTTTGGAATGTTCTGCTTCTCTCTGAATAAAGGTGCAAGTTTTCAACTTTAGATGAATGTTCTTACTAAAAGAATATGAAATTTACTAAATCATTAAAGTTGAAAACTTTTAGTGGTTGTCTGTGACTGGAGAATGTTGCCTGTCGAGCTTGTTCCGACGAAACAAAGGGAAACCTGCACCACGTCGACTGGTGTTAGCCTTTTGTTTTTTGTTTGCTTCCGACTGATTATAATACACATACACATAATTAACATTGTCTTACTTACTCTCAATCATACATTAGCGGACCAGGACAGCTACGAACCTCACTCTCGCAGGAAGTTTAATCCCAAGAGCAACCTTTTGATCGCCCACGACTTTGGCAAAAGAAGTGGTAACGATGACGTTAACGATGAAGGTAAAATATGTCAAAAATATCTCAATCCAATGCTAAAAAAGCTTTCTAAAGCTTTAAATAAAAGAAAATATAATAACTAATATTGTGGATATCGAAAAAGAAACAATTTTGTTCAAAAATAAACGCTTGCAGTAAATAAAAAGATAACGCTTTATCGCTTTCTATTGGTGATCTAAAATAATTCACTACCGTGACTTGGCATTTCAACAGAGGAAGAAATTAGAGTGACCAGGGGAACTTTTAGGCCCAACTCAAACGTACTTATCGCGAGGGGTTACGGAAAAAGGACCTCCTTGCCAAAAAACGATCGAGGTATTAAGTCCCGATAATCTCTGATCCAATATTAAAGAAATCACACACTATCGGTGACTTTTGGGTGTCGTCCGACGAAACCGGCTTAAAGCCGCAAAAATATTATTTATACGACAAATATTCTCATCGACGGGAATTAAAGCCTCCGGGGACGGGCCAGGCGACGTACTGGGCGAACATAAACATGCCATACTTGCTTATTAAAACATGCGAACTCGACACAAATGAAAACATTGAAATAAACAACACACACTGAAGCTTCTGTGCGCTTTACTTCGATGATCTAGGGATGTATCATGAGAACTTGTGAGCGCTAAGGTACGGCATTGTTACGGATAACAAAATGGGAACTGTTTTTTTTTTAGATTTTCTATTTTTGGCATCCTTATTCGTAGGGACTTGAGTAATAGTAAGATAGAAATGTGCTCCCTTTATTCATGATGTCCGTCAATGCTGTATTTTTGTGCGTGTGTAGCGCTGATAGGGACACGAATTCTTTGTCTCCTGCCTTATTTCTGGATTGAAAACTGGGAGCTCTCATTTGATGAGATTTACTCTCTGCGTTGTATATGTGAGCTTTTATTGTGACTGACTTGAGGGTGTTACTGCTGCTTATTACGTCATGTGAATGTATATTGTGTGAGTAATGGAGAGCAACAGGTATTTGCTCTCTTATTTAATGACGTAATTAATGGAAAGTTTTGTTGACGAAACTCGATATGTGCTTAACGTTATTCTGTTATACAACGTTATTTTTTGTTTATGCGAAACCTGAATGGTCAAAGCTCCGCACGGGCGGGCGAGGGCGGTGCATTGACCTCTGGCATCAGCTTGTATTTGAGAAAAAAATTATATGGTGTAAAAATTATTGGAATCGAATCAAAATTATTGGAATTGAATCAGTTGCTTATTACGAACAATAGTTTGTTCAGAAGAAGCAACTGATTCGATTCCAATAATTTTTACACCTTAAAATTTTTTATTCAAATAGATTTAGAAATTGTTGCAGAGTGGTTACCGAGCGGTTACGATAGATCATAGTACTTGCGCCGCGCGCCAAAGCTGATGCCAGAGGTCAACGCACCGCGTTCGCCCGCCCGTGCGGAGCTTTGACCATATTTTTGCTGGGAGTACCAAGTAGAATAGCAAACTCATAACTTTGTGGTTTTAAATTATATCTTTTTAAAATTTTGTACATAGGTTCTTTATTTACAAATACTGGACATGTGTATCGGGTTTCGCATACACAAAAAATTATGTTGTACCTATACAACGTTGACTACTGAAACATCCTGAGCTGAGATAATGTCAACAATCGAATGAAATCTGTACTTATTTCGATTGTTTATGCTTGTGAAAGTGTTGGTGTTGAAGATAATTCTTTCGAGGTATTAATGTTGGTTGTTTTCAGCAGTGTACGGCCTCGACAACTTCTGGGATATGTTGGAGGGTGCCCCTGAGAGGGAAGGACAGGAAGCCAATGACGAGAAGACTATGGAAAGGTAAGTTTGACTGCGCTGTTTGTCTGTGCTGTTTTGTGCTGTGTGTGTTTGTTTGAGTTTGTTTGTTAGGTGAGTTTGTTTGAAAGTGAGTTTGACTGCGCTTTTATGTTCAAGAGAATATTTACGAAAAATATTACGTCGTCTGTTGAAAATCATATTCGATTAACGATACATTGAAATATTATTATGGTTTTAACGATAAATCGTTGATGAAACATATTTTGCTATCGGTAAAAATAATTAAGTACCATACGTTATCAAATTTTATTTATTTATTTATTAAGTATGGCACACCAATGATATTTTTACAAGGATAATAACAAAAAGCAATCACAAGTCTTCAGTTATGTGTAAATACATCACTTATAGGAATGCACTTCATTCACAATAAAACGTTAACAATTCATGAAATTATTAGAATATTAGCAAAAAATAGGATTTATATATAAGACTAGATGCTTCCAGCGGTTTTACCCGCGTAGGTTTCGATATGATTTTTTTATATGCTGCGCTCCTATTAGTCCCAGCGTGATGTTATATAGCCTAAAGCCTTCCTGGATTAATGGGCTATCCAACGCAAAAAGATTTTTTTTAAATCGGACCAGTAGTTCCTGAGATTAGCGCGTTCAAATAAACAAACACTTCAGCTTTATACATTAGTATAGATTACATTACTTCGCTCTGAATTATACCGACAAAAATAATGTCACTTTTTAAAAATTACCAAATTTTGGGCAAGGTGGAATTAATTCGCAGGAAAAAGAGATTATTTCAAAATTCACTAGTATTGTTGTTACTATGATGATTATGTCAAATTTCATATGTTATTTGGTCATGTGTTTACCTAACCTTTATTATCCTTACGGGTCGGACAGGGTTTTCTTAACATATTGTATATGCGAAAATAATACATCCATTTATACCAATACAAAAATATATTCATATGTTACCTATGTTATTCGGATTCTATTGTCCAAATATTTATTGTGTAGAAGGAAAGAAGTCTTAGGACTAACAAGATCTCATTACGAGGACCAGCCGAAAATGTACGTAATATATACAAATAAAAATAACAGGGGATGCTATATTTCAACATATAATGTGATAAAGTCACATGATTGTAATGTAATATTTCTTTTTGGTTACCTTTTGTTAGTAAGCAGTGTTTATTTATTTTGTACACGCTGTTGCCCGCGACTCCGTCTGCGTGGACATCAGTTTACAGCGCGCTGAAAAATTAAAAGAAGTCAGTTGATATCACAGAACAGACAAAAAATTCTCTATTCCTTGGTTGATATAAAATAAGCGCCTGTTAAAATAATGGGAGCAATATGTACGTCCGCGTTAACTCCCGTTTTCGCATCATTTTTTGTTACTGCTCTTCCCCTATTGGTCATAGCGGGATGTTATATAGCCTATGTCCTTTCTCAGGCTCTAGACTGTGTAGTGTACCAACTTTCATTACAATCGGTTCAGTAGTTTTGGCGTGAAAGCCGGACAGAGATTAGTATGGACTAGTGGTCGCCCGTGACTTCGTTTGCGTGGAGTTAGTTATTTGAACATTTTATTTTAACACAACAACCAACTCAATATAGAGCATACATTTTAAATTTTTGTTAAGTATGCTCCGCTTATATAGCTTAAAGCCTTACTGGATTAATGGGCTATGTAACCCAAAAAGACTTTTTCAAATCGGACCAGTAGTTTCTGAGATTGGCGCGTTCAAACAAACAAACAACTTCTTCATCTATACTACTTTATAAAGCTGAAGAGTTTGTTTGTTTTTTTTTTTGTGTGTGTTTGAACGCGCTAATCTCAGGAACTACTGGCCCGATTCGAAAAATTATTTTTGCGTTGGATATTCCATTAATCTAGGAAGGCTTTATTAGGCTATATAACATCACGCAGCAACCAATAAAAGCGAAGCATAACTAACTCCACGCGAACGAAGTCGCTAGCGGCCACTAGTATATCATACAACTTGAAGGTTTATGTTAATTAGGGAAAGAAACAGGGCCTAATCTTTTGCTATTTTTTTTGCAATAAATTATTCACGTATACATTAATACCTATACACATCTTAGATGTAACTGGTGAAATGTCCGTGTTTTCTTTCTTTTTTTTTATAAATTATAAACTGATGCTCTGCCTGATGGTAAGCAGTGAGGCAATCGTTGATGGTAAAGCGCGCTTATTTATTAAGTGCTTATACACTCTAGCCTTGAAAACACTTAAATTGTAGTCTGACGGAAACACCGCCGTTGGCAAAATTGGTGTGTGTAAAATTTGTCCTGAATTTAATATTATATGGTACATACATACTACTTATATGAGATATATTTCAATATACGAGGTGTTACTCTAACAATGATACCAGAATACAAATCCATTTTAATGAAATTATGTACCTACTTAGCTTACACCCTTCTCAAACTTCGTCGTATGCGAAGAGTCTTTATTCAAATTCAAATATAGAACGAATGAAAATAGAACTAGAGCCTTATCGAGTTTCAATTCATATTAAACAAAAGAGGTTTCGTATAAACACCGTGCCGTGTACGGAAAAATATGGAGGCAATATAAGTAAGGCCTTTTGTGCACGCATGTTTTTATTGCCGTAAAAAACTACAGTTTATTATCTGTGTGCAAGCACGGTCGTTAGTGTTGCATGAATTTATATGGAAATTTGTAGTTAGGTACACAGTCTAAGATGCGTTTTGTAGTTTAGATTTTTTCATTTCACGGTTTATACTCAGAACTGTAATAAAATCGTGCCTTGTGCAAAGAGCCTAAAGATAGTAATTGGAGGCTATGTCGGTTCAAGTTACTATTAATTTTCACTATCTACTCCGGTGGCGAGCTGGTAAGTGGTATTGGATTGAAGTTTCCCCATGTACCGGGGAAATAGAAGCTTCAACGTTCGATTGTTTTTTCGATTACAATCCTGAAACCTAGTTTCATGTTTGAATGAAGAAAAACTCTTAACAATATTTAATGACATTTTTATTTCGGATGTTTCTTTCATCTTCAAAGTATATACATAGAAAAAAAAAAGGAAATATACATAGATGTGTGCCGAAATTCAAACTCGACTCACAAGAAAACAATTTAGGATAAAACAATAATTATTGTGTGATTTTAATACCGAATCCTTAACATAATTTCTTATTTCTTAAGGCAACATTTAATGCTAAACACACAATTTACAACGAAACCTTACCAAATCGGAATTTATTGCCGATTGCAACACCGATTAATTATCCCGAAAACCAATTACCAAACTACGAATTTAGCATTAGTGAATCGAAATTAAATTCTATCAGTATGATTTGCTACTCGGCTACCTATGAAAGTAATTAGTTATTAAGAATTGGTATGTTGACTATCAAATTTGCGTGACATACCTACAGCTATCAATCAAGTAGCTTTTAGTAGAATTTCCTTGCTATCAATTTATATCTGACTTATTTTTAAATTTAAATTTCTGGCTCGATTACTAGACCTATCTGAATAATTTTGAAGAATGTTGCCAATTTATTGCTTCTTTATTTGAAAATCTGTTCAACAACGCAAATAACGCAATTAATGTTGTTGTCAAAACGAGAGTGAATGCTACGGATATGTGCATCGACATACCTACTAATGGACACGCCTTAGAGATGAGAATTGTGGCACTTCGAAAGAAAGAGAGGAAACGAAGTTTCGGACTATCTTTCTTTCTCAAAATCATCAATCATCGAAAGCATAGGCCGTCTCTCTCACTTTTAAAACCCAAAAATTACTGCAGATTATACGCGTACGACATGTCCATTAGTACCTATATGTCGATGGATATGTCTATCATGCTTTTAAGCAGCCGTGTTCTGGAACATTGCTCAAATTAAGAACTCCATTTCAAATACGATATCTGTCATATATGTACCTACATAATAATATAGATCCACGTTTGTTGTCGTCTGAATACCCGCGAACTTTATATCAGAGCGGGATATTTATAGTATTAATGTTTTTAATGTTACGTCATAATTTTATATGTCAACTCAGGGGTTATTTTTATTTTGTAAACAGTAACGTGTTTACGCCTTTATTTAAAGCCACCTTTACCTTTGTTTACCTTTTTATGGGTCAATGTATCTGTAATATAACCCATGTTTGTGTTTAGATTTGAAAATATTTCATTACTAATAATTTATTTCATTATTAATATTTTATTTTATTGACAATCCTGTAGATAACGAGATATCCTTTTTTGTTTTCTTCTAGCTTGATTCTTTTTTTTTAAATAGTGACATGAATATACCTACATATCGATTTTTTAAATACTTAGCGTCTACATCCTACCTACATCGGGCAATTAATTAAGTCTGAACCTCTTTAGTAGCCTAGAATAAAATCAGTAGTGTGTAGATTTACAGTAATAGGAACCGGCTCACAAGGCAATCAAATATTGTTCTTCCTTTCAAATACTATACCTACCTACTAATATTTGAAAATTTGTTATAAATTTGGAGATTATTTTAGGAAATAGTCGATATAACATGTCACACCAAGGGATATCGTGTTTTTTACTAACTGGGTTGTGGAGGTTAGGTAGGCAGGCGTGCCAACATTGGACGCAGGACCTCGCCTCCGCCGTCTTCGGCCGACGTACCCTCGAAGCCATCGGGCCGGTCCTGAAGAACTGGCTCGACAGGCGTCACGGGTTCCTCTCCTTCCGTTTGGTGCAGGTACTTTCCGGTCACGGCTGCTTGGGCAGGTACCTGCACCGTATAGGACGAGAGGAGACACCGTCGTGCCATGGTTGGGCCGCGGTGGAGGACACAGCGGAACACACCCTCGCGGTGTGCCCGTCGTGGGCCGTGCGGACGGAGGGGACCTCTCGCTGCCCGCCATCGTTAGAGCGATGGTGGGGAGCGAGGAGGCCTGGGCGGCAATGGCCTCCTTCTGCGAGGACGTGATGTCGCAGGAGGAGGCCGCGGAGCGCGAGCGAGAGGAGGATCCCCTCGCTCCGGCGCTCCGAAGGCGGCGCAGGGGCAGGAGAAGGCGGGATTTCACCCGCCTTCTTCCTCCATGAGGTGAGCGGCGGGTGTGAGGCACGGGGGTGCCCGCGCCCGTCTTGCGTCGCTCACCATGAGGGTGGTTGAGCCACGGCCCCTCCCTGTGGAGGGGCGAATGAGGGCCCGCCGTATTAGGCGGGCATATCGCCGGTGGGGGGTTGGTAGCCAAAGCTCCGCTTTTTCCCAGTCCCCCGCCAATAAGGCGACGCCGGAGTACCGCTGCGGTTTTTAGTGGGTATACCGGGAGGCTCTCTCCCGGGGAGTCCCACATACCCCTCCCGTCCCCCGACGGGTGGGGATGCGTAATTGCCATTTTCCCCACAGCGGCAACAAAAAAAAAAAGGCAGGCGATCTAGAGAAAATATTGGTATTCAAATGCATCAGTTAAGACTGGCGGCTGACCCGAACGCAGCTGGGAAAATATTATAATGTAGAAGAAATGTAATGTAGAAAATCTCAACAGCCCAACTAAAATAAGTATGTAAACCGACACTACGTTTGTGAATTGACGTCACTGCCATCAACAGCTCACTGTCATCAGAACCGTTAGAGATTAAATACATGAGTTTAAAAAAAGAACATATTAGGTAACTAGACCATAATGCCAATTGATATCACGAAGACAAGACACAGACAATGTTATAATTGAATAATAGGAATAATAATCGTGTTCAATCGGTCGTGTGCCCATGAATTTATAAAACATTTTAAAATAAATATAACTTAACTTTAAAATACAAATGAATGAATTATGAAGTGAAATTATAATATTAGACAGACTGTATGAACCACATTTTCTTTCTAGAATAAACTATTTTAAATAAGGTATTTACATACTTAGTTTATTTATTTTAGCCATATATGTACGCACGTAAAATATACACAGATAAGAAAAAAACAGTACAGAGGTTATGCGTATTTCACATGAAATTTCTTCCACCATACCTGCAATTGCACAATAAATAGGTACGTAGATGTAGACAGCGTGTGAAAAAGTAAAGGATAATTTTTTTGGGCAAACATTTGTTCTCTCGGTTCAATGACAGCATTTTGTACAAAACTTTTTAAGCCGTTTTCAAAAAGAATAAGCTACCCGCTTAGGTTTTCACTTTTGAATTAAAAATTTATTTTTGGTTGTTTGAATTCTGGGAAACTGTAAAAGAATGCGGTAGGCGGGAAAACCAACAAAAGAGTTTTTAAAGTGTTCGACTTTTTTTTTGTGGGCCCACAAGAATGTATTGTTTTTAGAAATATTCACAACAAGCTGGTTATGGTTTGACAGTTATGTATTGTAAAAGACTGAGGCGCTGTGTCATTTTTATGATCGTTCACTGGCTAATCTTACTTCCAATCTGTTATAAATACCTATATAATTTCCCTTTTTATGGATCTGTTATTAGACACAGTGGCAAAATTATAGCCAGCTAGGCCGCATTATCAGGAAAATGTTTCTTGTAGACTAATCAAAATGTACCTACTTCCTTCCGTCTACATGCTCCAAAAATCAACAATTTAATTAATGTCAATACAATTATTCATACTTACACATATGTATTTAATTTGCGTGTCATAACAGAATTTCTTGTTTAATCAGTCCTATATTGTAATTGAATGTCGTATCATCGGGAAGTAATATTTATATAGCCAATGTGAATATTAATATGTAGCCCATTTTACAGCACCGTAAGATGTATATAGACGTATAATATATACAGGATGCTAAAAGACACATCACATAACCGTCAAACTACACATTGCGTACTTAACACTGAGTACCATTGCACATTAAAAAATTCTCTGTAACGACTTTGCTTATGCATCCATCGGTTAAGGGGGTATTTAAAGTTATGTTATAATTATAGCTTTAATACTTATGAATACTTCCGTTCCAAATGTATCGCGAAATGTACACGCAGATGCGGATTATCGCTCACTGTGGTGGCGAACGGATTTATTTAAGTGTTGCCAGTACATAATATTAAGACCTTGCTATCGTAGAAAACCGTCAGTAAAATATGAAAGGAGATGTTTCAGAAATGTATGGAGCCTGGGCCAGCAGATTTTACGCTTAATGCTAGGTATAGTTACGCTATAGTTAACTGTTTTTAATGTTAATTTCTTATATTTTGCCTTAGTTTTTATACAGATTCAAATTAACTCGGCCAAGGAGTGCAACACAACTAGGTACTAATAAATATGGTGGTCAGCAATAAGCGAAATAAGATTTTGACAGTGACATTTGATTGTCGTGTCATGTATCTAAGGCTAACGTATCTATATTATCTACCACATGACTGCGAAAAAACAATACATGCATTCCGAACATACGGCCCATTAAATAAAAACAACTCAAATCAACACTCGACACGAACACAACGGGAAAATAGAACTGTCAAAGTCGCCAATCAAACGTCATAACCATGTCATGGCTACTTTATTTAAGGGTTATCTCACTAAAAAAACGTTTCAAATAATTAATTGTATATACTTTTATTTCTATTCAAATTAATTTAGTAGTATTTTTATGAAAATCTTTTATATTTTTCCTTTTTATCTTTATAGCGTAGGTACATAGTGGTGACCCAAAATGAAACATCTCCTTTGTTCTAAAATATTTCCGAAACAAGGTTTCCAGGTGGAAAAAACGGGTTTCTCGTCGAAAAAAGAAATATCCCAATAACGGGTATAATTAACTCTCGGCTTCATTGATGTTCTTTTTAAATCTGTTACGTTCAAAGTGTTCTAAAATCATTCATAAAACTAAGCACCTCTTAGGCTTGGGTCTATGGTTAAGACACACGATAGAGGCCGCTTTCATGACACTTCCTTGAGATCAATTTGTGGTAGTTCGGTACAAATGATAAATCGTGTAAGATTTAAGCACCTTTTAGCTTGAAGAAGCATTTGTCGTGTTTGTATATATTGTTCTGTACTGTTAGATTGGTATTGTTTCGGTAAAATGACGACATATTTGTTGCAGTGGCCGAGTGGTTCGATTCTCGCATGGAACAAATGTTTGTATGGCCTACAGGTAGTTGCCCCGGGTCTTCGTTCGCGTGGAGTTAGTCATTTGAACATTTTATTTTAATCCCACAACATACAGGATAAATTTAAGTTACGCTCCGCTTCTATTGGTCAGTGTGATGTTGTATAGCCTAAAGTCTTCCTGGATTAATAGGCTATCCAACGCAAAAAGAATTTTTCAAATCGGATCAGCAGTTTCTGAGATTAGCGCGTTCAAACAAACAAACTCTTCAGTCTTATATGTTAGTATAGATTGGCAAGAAACGTGCCGTAACGAGTATCTAGTTATTGACCTACGCAATGCGGTGACACATTTGTTGTAATTAGATTTTTGAATCCTAATATATGAAAATTTTATACCATTTCTTAGGTGCGTATTCCAGAAGCAAACTCAAGAATTGATCTCTGCTTAAACACTACTCAAAACCAGTTTCAACCAATCAAATGGCTTGAAACGAGACTTAAGTAGAGCTTGAGTTTTGAGTGACGTTCTGTAATACGGACCTTAGATATTTTTATTTTGGTTTGAAACCATACTATATCGTTTGATATCATGCCCTTTTCGTTATACATTAGGTATACTATGACGCTTTTTAATGTCATTTTTGTGAAATCTTCAAAATGGTTTTTTTTAAGATGGCTGTCAAAAACGGTTCACCTACAGCATAATTCGTTAAGCTATGTCTCATAATTATTTACACTGTGGGCGTATGTTAAGGGCTTTAGTTTTATAGCTTACCTATATTAAAGTAAAACTAAAAACTTTTCTAAATAATAAAAAAAAAATCGTTGCTATGGCTTTTTTACCACCTACAAAGGTTTCTCTTAAAATATCTCGGGTTTATATAGATAAAACTTATATAATGTTGTAACTTTAAAAAACTTTATTACTGTAAACATTTATCTTTGAATCAAGTTTCTTTTTGGCAATATTTTAATATAGAATCCGGTTTTGAGGCTCAAATATCCTCATGAGCCGCGTTAAAAATTTAACTTTTCTCATAAATAATCTTGTGTTTCTCCAACTACCTTCAAAAACTGCAATATAAATTAAGTACTGGTCAGAGACACAAACTTTTTGCTTCTAACCTTAAAAACCGGTCAAGTGCGTGTCGGACTCACGCACAAAGGGTTCCGTACCATTAATTTATGAAATTAAAGGATTTAAGTTATTTGTAAGATTACGCGGTAATAAGCGGTTTACGATTTGCGAGGTATTAAAAAAAAACTACTTACTTGATCTGGTTCAAAACAATTTTTGTTGGTAGTTTTTATAGTAAGTAATGTATATCATATGTTTTTTTTTAGATTTTTCATTTTCTTGTTTTAGAAGTTAGAGGGTGGCGGGACCACATTTTTTCCACTTTGGAAGCGTCTGTCACGCAAACTATTTGGTTAAAAAAAAAATATTTTAGAAATCATAAATGATATCGAGATTTTAAATTAAAACACAATATATTTTGTTACCCCACACGGTGTGTACTTGATGAAAAAAAAAAATTGAGCTTCAGTTCTAAGTATGGGGATCAAAATCTTAATGCGGTTCACAGAATACATCTACCTACCAAGTTTCAACAGTATAGCTCTTATAGTTTCGGAAAAAAATGGCTGTGACATACGGATGGACAGACAGACATGTCGAATCTATATGGGTTCCATTTTTTGCCATTTGGCTACGGAACCCTAAAAAGTGAGGTTTGTTTCAGTCCAGGAAGGGACGGCGAGAGGTGAGGAGGGGGGAACAAACAAATCACCCCTCGCTAAAGCCTCTATTCCGTTTAGATAAGGCTTGACGTTTAGCAGATCCAATCTGCAATCCGAGCCTCCATTCTGCTATTCCGATAAGCCAACGTCCTGTTTGCTTTCATTCATACGTTATAGAATTAAAGAAAGGATTCTATTGGGATTAGGAACAATGGCGCCGATTCTATTGTTCACGCACTAAATTAATTTTAAGTTATGTGCATGTTTTTCTTTCCATTTCGTTAAGAAAAGGATGGAAGATAACATTTTAGTTTAATCCTCTCAAATTAAGATACTCTATAGAGAGTTTAGACGCGATTATAAACATGGCGACTAAAAATACGCCAGTTCACGTCAGGAGCGCACTAATTTGACAGGTCTGAAATTGTATCTTCTGTTCTTGATATTGAGAGTTTGGCGGGAATGTCAAGATGACTGTCACGCTCATTTTTCATTGGACTTTTAAAATGATTTATAGAGTCGTTAAAAAAAAAAGAATAAAAAAAAGGTTAAATTAAGCTAGGATAAGTTAGGATATAAAACTCAAGAAAAAACATACTGAAGACTAGGCTGTATGGCGTACTATGCCTTTGCCTTATAAAGAATGAAACCAAAAAAAAATTATCTTCTGTCCTTTTCTTAATGAAATACAAATAAAAAGATGCACGGAACTTTCTCACGCGCATGTTTCGAACACGTGGTATAAAAAAAAATCGGGATTAAAAAGTATCCTGTCAATACCTACTGTTTATAAACCATCTGTGTGCAGAATATTTAATTTAGTTTGTGATCAGGAGAATTGGGGCCATTGAAGAATTTTATAGTTTGAACTTTTACTGTAATAATAAATTGAAGTAATTGTAATTATTATAATATTTCCTGTTCCATTCGCGTTTACTTCAATTTGTTAAGTAGTCGAAAAATAACATGATAACAAGGTAAAAGTGCAATGGTGGTCGTCGCGTCGATTCGAAGCCTATCAGGCGCTTTACTTTGTGTAAATAATTCCACCACCAGTGCTCTCAAAACGGTGAAAAAAAAAACCGTGAGGAAATCGGCATATCCTAGAGGCAAATACTTCTAAGACTTATGAAATCTACCAACCCCCAATGAGCCCACGTGGTAGACAGACCCACTCCCTCTCATTGAGAGGAGGCCTGTGTCCCAGGAGTCACATAATAACATAGTCAGTCTACAATGTCCCCATTGTAGACTGACTATGTTAATATTACGAATGACAAATAGTATCAATTTAGTAGAACCCAAAATTTAAAAATAATTTAATAGTTTTTAACCGACTTCAAAAAGGAGGAGGTTACTCAATTCGACCATATATATGCTTTTTTTTATGTTTGTTCGCGCATAACTTCGTCGTTTATGAACCGATTTTGATAATTCTTTTTCTGTTGGAAAGAAGACGTTCCCAAGGTGGTCCCATGATAAGGATATCAGGGTTTGATGGTGGAAGACCAGAGAAAACAAGGGGAGCTTTCAAAAATTGCAGGGGCGACTAGTGCATTTCTTAGCATTTTCATTAAGTATGTATTTTAAAGCACTACAATTTAATAAAGGTCTGGAGTAGATCTGATGATGGAGCCGGGAGACAGTCGAAGGAACTCCTCAACAATTCACAGCAGCTACCTTGTGTTTGTGCTTGAATAATTTGTATTGACAAGAACCTTACACCTAGATGGGTGGTGACTGTCATTAGGGAGCTGATGATGATGACAAAGGTCAGTTCAGGGAACTCCTAAATGATTTACTGTAGCTACCTTGTATTTGGACTCAATTCATTTATATTGATGAGACCTTTGCACCCATTGGGTTAAAATAAAGGTCTGCAGTAAATTTGATGATGAAGACCATAAGCAGTTGAGGGAATACTTACAGGTAAAAATTAAAGTGAACAAAATTACGTCGTTTCCCAACTATATTTGCGTCAGCGTCCAGTCTGACCGGATGCAACTGAATACATAGTACTTTTAACAACTAAAAAGTGTAAAATAAAAACTTTTTTACAAAAAAATAACCGACTTCCAAAAACCACTACAAAGTAAAAAATAACTAATTTCGGAAGTCGGTGTCAAAAACGAATACACAAAACCAAAGACACTGACTTCCGAAATTAGTTATTTTTTACTTTGTAGTGGTTTTTGGAAGTCGGTTGTTTTTTTGGAAAAAAGTTTTTTAAAATTAAAAAACAATATATTTTGCTAATTATAAATAAGTATCGGCCGCCAGCGACTTCGTTCGCGTGGTTTAGTTACGATCCGCTCCTATTGGTCACAGCGTGGTGTTATATAGCCTTCCTGGATTAATAGGCTATCCAACGAAAAATGTTTTTTTCAAATCGGGCAAGTAGTTCCTGAGATTAGCGCGTTCAAACAAACAAAGAAAGAAAGAAACAAACAAACTCTTCAGCTTTATATATTAGTATAGAGTATAGATATCAGTTTTTAGTAATCTGTTTATTACTAATAGATATTATAATCTGTTGTTTCACGCCAAAACTACTAAATGGACTTCAATTACTAAAATTTGTCGGGTCGGGTCGGGATCAAAACGTAACACGGGCAATACCGCGCAATACCATATTATTATCTATTATTTCTTTATTTACTTTAAATTCTTATAAATTACATTTTTGAATATTAATATAGCTAAAAAGATAAAAAGAAACCTTCATAATATAAAAACTACTTTTTTTCCGCGATCGGGAACGAGGTCCAAGCTATCAGCGGTCTGGGCTCCAGAGTGACGAAACTCCTAAAAATACGGGTCGTGTCCAGAAGTACCGCTCTTTGGATAAAGCCATTGATCCAGCTGCCTATCGAAAGCCTCCTAGAACAGGCAAATGAGGGAACAAAATGATCGCTGAGCAACCCACATGTCGTCAACTTCGCGAGTCAACTCAAAATACTTGATTTGTTTATCTTCATCGGCTTTAACGATTACATATTATAGGGATGTATCCAAGGTATAAAAATCAAAAAAATAAATAGACGGACTATTTATTTTTTTGATCTTCATACCTTGGATATTTAGAATTACTCATAGATCCACACTAATATTATAAATGCGAAAGTAACTCTGTCTGTCTGTCTGTCTATCTGTCTGTCTGTCTGTTACGCTTTCCCGCTTAAACCTCTCAACCGATTTTTATGAAATTTGGCACAGACAATCTTTAGACCCTGAGAAAGAACATAGGCTACCTTTTAACCCGGAAAAATGTTATGTTCCCGAGGGAAATGTAAAAAGCGCGATATAACCGAACTCCACGCGGGCGTAGCCGCTGGCGGAAAGCTAGTACTTAATAAAAAAAATGAAGACCCGTATTTTTTATTTTGTCGAAATGATCAAAAACTACTGAGATATAGCGTATTAAAGTTACGGAGTGGGGGCTAATTACGTCACGCCTTGTTATATTTTGTACCACGGCGTGACGTTATGCGCCATTTCAAATCAATATAATATCTTCCTAAGTATTTGAATGAAAGAAAAAATAAAAAATACATGTTCAATATTTCATAAAAAGCTATCTGATGGACATTAAATTATTTTTTAGGATACAATCCAATTATTATAGTAGGCATTATGAAAAAATATGTGCAAAGTTATTTCGATCCCTTAGGCTGGTTTTTAACCGACTTCAAAAAGGAGGAGGTTACTCAATTCGACCGTATATATGCTTTTTTTTTTTTTATGTTTGTTCGCGCATAGCTTCGTCGTTTATGAACCGATTTTGATAGTTCTTTTTCTGTTGGAAAGAAGACGTTCCCAAGGTGGTCCCATAATAAGGATATCAGGGTTTGATCGTGGAAGACCAGAAAAAACAAGGGGAACTTTCAAAAGTTGCAGGGGCGACTAGTGCATTTCTTAGCATTTTCATTAAGTATTATAAAGCATTTAATAAAGGTCTGGAGTAGATCTGATGATGGAGCCGGGAGACAGACGAAGGAACTCCTCAACAATTTACAGCAGCTACCTTGTGTTTGGGCTCGATTAATTTGTATTGATAAGAACTTTACACCTAGATGGGTTGTGACTGTCATAAAAGCTCTGATGATGAAGACAAAGGCCAGTTCCGGGAACTCCTCAACGGTTTATAGTAGCTACTTTGTGGTTGGACTTCATTCATTTATATTGGTGAGACCTTTGCACCCATTGGGTTAAAATAATGGTCTGCAGTAAATTTGATGATGAAGACCATAGGCAGTTGAGGGAATACTTACGGGTAAAAATTAAAGTAAACAAAATTACGTCGTTTCCCAACTATATTTGCGTCAGCTTCCAGTCTGAACGGATGCAACTGAATAGGTACATAGTACTTTTAACAACTAAAAAGTGTAAAATAAAAACTTTTTTACAAAAAAACAACCGACTTCCAAAAACCACTACAAAGTGAAAAATAACTAATTTCGGAAGTCGGTGTCAAAAAACGAATATACAAAACCAAAGACACCGACTTCCGAAATTAGTTATTTTTCACTTTGTAGTGGTTTTTGGAAGTCGGTTGTTTTTTTGTAAAAAAGTTTTTATAACGAATAAATAATACGTTGGTAGGTACTAAAAGTAATCAAATAGCTTGCAAAATATACCCTCTGTAATTTGAAGATCGCAAATTCCAAGTTTCCATTTTATTTTTATTGCCTCTATGACAAAATATATATGAGATCTATATACTTAAGGGGATATGAAACTTAACATACGGCTCAATAATAATAAATCATCTTTTAACATTATTTGGGGTTACGATCAAAAGAGTTATCTCAGTATAGCTGTGGGTGGCGTATGGTTCCTGGGTCATTTTCCGCTTCCGTCGTTAAAACTAAATATATCCTTATTTGTTTATGAAAAGGGATTTTTTTATCATCTCGTTGGTCTTGTGGTGACAAGCGTTACTTCTGAACATAAAGTCCTGGGTTTGATTTAAATCAAAAAAAAATCCTAAATAAAAACAAAACTATCGGTCATTTTATTTAATCAAACATTTAACAAATTAAAGACCGCTGTGATTATAGATAATATAAACAGAGTGCAATGTGTTCTGCCAAGTTATGTGGCGTACAAAATTACAAGCAGAACTATGTTTTTTAAAGATCAATTTTTTTTGTTCACCAGCATTCCCCTGGACTGGTTTGTGAACGAGATGCTGAACAATCCAGATTTCGCGCGATCTGTGGTTCGCAAGTTCATCGACCTCAATCAGGTAACGTTTCATCATCATCTAGCTCTACATCATCTTAGCTAGAATAATGTCATTGACCATATTTCCTATCACTTCATCATCGAAGCACAATTTAGTGAAATGGACTGCAATCCAACCACCCGCACTTCTAATGATCTAAAAAATGTCACTGTTATCACGTTTGGCAGCAGGCGCGGATACAGGGGAACCAACGGGTGCAGTTTCCCCTAAGGGGTGTAGTAGATCCCAACAGGAGTAGTAGCTGTCAACAGGTGTAGTAGCCTCCAACGGGTGTTGTAGACCCTAAAGGGAGTTGTAGCCCCTAACGTGTAGTAGCTTTGAACGGGTGTAGTAGCCGTCAACATATGTAGTAGTGTTTCTCTTGGCAATTATACAGAGTGGTGCTGACAATACGACAATAAATGAAAACACAGACCATGCTGGTTCATAGGAATAATCCGGAACCATAAAAAAAAACCTAGCACCAAAAATAAAAAAATGAAAATTTCAAACAAACTAAATCGCATAAAATTGCAAACGGAATAGAACATCCTTTAAAATATTGGTTCAATGACCTCCGATCAGCGGGCGACAGCACGTTCCTGTATGGTCTCGCTTTTTCGCGCCATTATTATTAAAGTTTAGTACCGCTGAATGTGGCGGTCATTAACCTGTAAGCGCTTCCTTAACAACATGTACATCATGTAGAAAATGTGAAAAATGAAAAATAATTTCGTGTGACTAAACTAATGGACATATTTATATGGTTTTTTATGGGTAGACAGAGAATATGTTGAGGTACACGATGTTTAATTTATTGTCCTATTGTCAGCACCACTCTGTATACAACCTAAGCTTACAACTACTTTAACTTGTGGTAAGCAGCAAAGAATTGAGAATTTAATATTTTGAAGTATATACATATCGATGAAGCCGATACAAATCGCACCAATTTTCAATATCAGACCTTTAAACCGCTGTCTTTTCCAGTTAAGAAAATACAAATTTTGCCCACAATTTCGTACGCATTGAAATCAAGGTATAAATCATGAATATATATTTGAGGATGTTACGAAATGTAATGAAGAATACATATTTCATGAAAATGTGTGTCATAGAAAAAGACAATAATTTTTTCAATACAAAATGATTTCAAGATAAGTATTAAAATTTTGAATTAAATTTTAGTAAAAAATGTATTTTAGCTGCGACGTCTTTAAGCCAAATATTACCCCACATGATGGTAGTTTACACATAGTTCAATTTAGTTCCTAAGACTGAAAACTTAAATCATCAAACTTATTTAACACAACTTCGTAAACTGAAATTATTATGCAGAGTGAGGGTGCCAAAGTAAATAAGCCGGTGGAAAGCGGGTTAATAATAATATAATAATAATAAAGCCTTGTTTATTCCTTAGAATCAAAAATTTTTTTTACATATGATTAAACTTACACTTAAGGTATTCGGTTACATTATACATTTTTTCTAATACTTAAAAACTATTAAATGATGCTTATTTTGCATGCACTTAACACTTATTTTACTAAGGACCTCTCTACTGAGTGAAGGCCTCCTCCATTTTTCTCCATTTTACTCTATCTTTTGCCTTTTCTATCCAGTTTCTCCCCGCTGTTTTCAGAATTTCGTCGACCCATCTCTCCATTGGTCTTCCTCTACTTCTCTTACCTGATGGTCCTTTCCATAATGTTATCTTTTTTGTCCATCTTTCACCATTCATGCGAGCAACATGGCCGGCCCACTGCCATTTTAGCTTCATGCAGTGTTGTAAAGCATCAATTACTTTTGTAGTATTTCTAATATCAGTATTTTTTCTTTTATGTTTAAGTTTTATTTTCAGAGTGCTCCGTTCCATGGCTCTTTGGGTTGTTAATATTTTGTTACAAGTAAATTTGTTGAATATCCATGTTTGTGATGCGTAAGAGAGAGTAGGTAGAATAGAAGAATCTAGGACTTTTTTCTTTAGTCTCATTGGTATATTTGACTTGAGAACTTCTTTAAGACTCCAGAATTTGTTCCAAGCCATGTTTATTCGCCTGCTTAGTTCATTTCTGTGCCTAGTCTTTTTAAATGATATTTGTTTGCCCAGATATATATATTCTTGAACATATTCTATTGGAGAATTGTCAACAATAATAGGGATATTTCTACTATTTGTCATTATCTTAGTTTTATTAGTGTTTAGTTCTAAACCGATTTCAAGGCTGACATTTTTTATGTCTTCTATCATAGGTTTTAGTTGTGATGCACTTTCCGCAAACAGAACTATATCGTCTGCGAACCTGAGGTTGCTCAAGTATTTGCCCTTTGTGTGTATACCTTTATTTTTCCATTTCAAATTCTTCATAATATTTTGAAGCACGGTTATAAATATTCTGGGTGACAGGGGTCACCTTGCCGGACACCTCTACAAATGTCTATTTCAGATCCTGACTTATCTAGTATAACTTTACTTTTACTCTTTTTATATATATCCTGAATAAGTTCAATGGTTTCTGAGGGCACATCACATTCTTTCAAGGCTCTCCATATACTATTGTGTGAAATAGAGTCGAATGCTTTGGCGTAGTCTATAAACGCTAGGTAGAGCGGGCGGTTCATTTCTTCGTACTTCTCTATAACAAGTTCTAGAGAGTGTATGTGGTCTATTGTGGAGTAATTTCTTCTGAAACCCGCCTGCTCTACACGGAAAGCGGGTTACTAGCGACTAATTCCACGTAAACTGCAGTAGGTGTAAATAGGTGCTAGTACTCCTCTATCGAACCAAATTCCTAGAACAGGCCGGTCAAAGGGATGGTTCTATGTAAATTTAGGGAATGGAGTTAGTGTGCGGTTGTAGCCACTATGGCGAGGTCTTTCGTGTGAATTTCGAATGCTGATGACTTCGGAATCGAATTGGAGTAGTGGCCAGTGACATTTTACCATTTTACACCGTCACGAACGAAAGCAAATTACCTTTTTTGTTTGAGATATTTTTTTTTTAATAATTGTAAACTAGTGCTTGTCTACAATCCAGCCTGATGGTAAGCAGTGATGCAATCGTTGATGGTAAAGCGCACAAGTTTATTAAGCCTATTCATTTAAAAATCTTAGTGAGTAGGAAGGAAGACGGCAGTTGAGCGAGGTGATGCAATGTTAAACCCAACAACACGATCAACGCTGCTGCACCAGAGGGAGATTAATCTGGAGATATTCCACGATCAAACTACCGACACAATAACATTTGGCGCATCGTACCCGGCACACATCGCAATACAACTCCTCAGACCCGTCCTCCGTACGGCTTCACCAGACATCATGCCGGAACACGACGAATCGCTTGGCGGCAAGACTTTGTCTGGTGGGTGGTAACTTCTGCCGGCAGCCGATGTTATGGCCTACCACCGAGTAAAATATAAATATATATGTTAATTACAAAGCAAAATATTTTATTAAAATCTAAACTGCAGTTACATTTAATTAAAGAACAGCTGATCTGATTCTTAGCCGTGTAGTACCCGGCAGTATAATAGGCCACCCTCACTACCGAGTTATCGTAGAAGGCGACTAAGGTAAATTCCGTGCAAAGTCACCAGCACACACATAAGGAAAACTCTGCAATTTATAGCAAACCCCTCGCCAACCCGTCTGCCAAGCGTGCTGAGTATGGCATTTACCCATTATGTTATTGAAGGAGGCCTCCGTGGGGTAGCGGTAGCGAACGCGGCCGTTGCGCAAGGAGGCGCGGGTTCGATCCCCGCGCAGTGCAAATATTTGTATGCATGAATATGAATATTTGCACTGGTCTGGTCGTGCCTCGGAAAGCACGTTAAGTCGTTGGTCCCGGTTGCCATGCGAACATCTAATGGCAGTCGTTACGGGTTGTTGGAGCCCTCAAAAGTCTAACAATTGGTCTAACTGCAATGCTTAGATATCGCCTTTGGGTTGTGGAGGTCAGACGGCAGTCGCTTCACGGAAAATATCGAAGTTTAGACAAAATCAGCAGTTAGACTGGTAAAGCGGACTCCAGACTCCAAAGCTGAAAAGCTATGGATGTGACTGGGATAAACGCTAAGATGATGATGATTATGTTATTGAAGGAGGCCAGTGCCCTTGCAGTGCGGACGTAAATAGGCTGATGATGAAGAAGAAGAAGATCTAATTCTTTCTCTCTGTATTTTAACTTTTAGCTTCTATTAAAAATGCCATAAAGTACATTATCGAATCATTATATGATGTAAAACGACTGGCTGCTGATTGCACACGTTCAAATTGTCTTAATGGAGCTACATGATGTTCTCGTATCAATACTAATTTATTAAAAAATCGCTTTTTATATCCAACTCTGTGACCCTGATCATCTTTACTTCTACTTTTACTTCTTCTACAATTTCCATTATCATTTAGGGAAATAATTCCGGAAGATTTATTTATTGTTACATAATGTAACATGTAATTTTAAAAGGTGTCAAAATAGTCTAACAATCACTTATAAGTGATCTCCGCATGCATACAAAAATGGAGTGGTACAAGAATTAAACTTAAAACTCAAGCTTAAGTTATTGGAAAAGACAGATTTCATTTATTGCCAGAAAGTGAATGCTAATTTAAAACCGGAAGATATTTGTAAATAGTATTAAACAATTACAATAACATACAAAAATCAAAATAAAAGCATTTACTTCAAATAAACCAGTTACAGGCACTTTTGAATTGTCTGAAGGTCGGTCAGTCAGTAAGATGAAGCTAGTCGCCCATTCCAAAGAGTAGGCACCTATGGAGAAGAACGGGCAAGAAACTCCATGGACACTCTTATGGGTAAAACTTACACCCTGCCTTATAAAAAAATCGATGTTTCATTAAGTTGTAAATAGATAATAGATAATAGAGAGTAGATTTTATGTAATTACCCAAACGATTTTAATTTAAGGTGTAATTGAAAACTTGATCGGTTCCGAATTTTTTTCATTTCGTCACACAGCAACTTGTAGGTACTTAGAGCTACTTAAAGCTTGTTTACTGTACTTACGTAATATATTGACAACGAACTTAATTGGAAACTTCATATTGAACATGATTTGATGGTACGGCGGGCGCAGTGGCTAAGTGATCGTGGGTTTGATTCCCGGACGGAACAAATCTGTATTGCCTAAAGGTAGTTGTTCCGGGTCTGGCTGTTTGTGTATGTGATTTTAAATGTTTGTAAGGCACTCACGCTCCAGGAGAATTCCTAGTTTAGGCAAAGCTTTTTTTAAAAAGGGTGTAAAGTCTACCTTACGCCCACTTGGTCCCCTCATCATCATCATCATCATCATCCTATAGCAGTCCACCACTGGACATAGACCTCTCCTATTGCATACCAACCAGCTCAATTTATATGTAGCAACACTTATCCGGCCGCTACCAGCCATCCTGCGAAGACAAAGGGTAAAAAGTGATCTCGGCAGTGAACGCGTTACTTACCATTTATATTCAATAGATGTTTTTGAACCTCCACCATCATATTTAAAGATGATTGAAAATTCCTCGTCAATAAGAAAGAAAGAAAAAAGATATAAGTTTATTTGCTGTGAACATGACGCAAAAGTTTACAAAAACCCAAAAAATAAGAAATAGG
Source organism: Sesamia nonagrioides (assembly GCA_017933935.1). Taxonomy (NCBI): domain Eukaryota; kingdom Metazoa; phylum Arthropoda; class Insecta; order Lepidoptera; family Noctuidae; genus Sesamia; species Sesamia nonagrioides. Next base: position 670,795 of record JADWQK010000099.1, read on the forward strand.
TATTTCTAGCTTGTTCTTCAAGTATTTGTAGCCGACAGCCGTTTTGCGTGTCCACGCAAACGGCTGTCGCTCAGCATTATGCTGTATCCCTATGCAACACAGAGCCCAGAGCTGGCTTTATTAAAAAAAAAAAAAAAATAAGCTGCTTTAAAGGTTTCATCGCGTAGGTCTTTATCTTTTTTATGAAGCAGCTGATTCATTGTCTATGAATTGGTTTTTTGGCGGGAATGTCAAGATGAGTGTCATGCTCATTTTTCATTGGACTTTTAAAATTATTTATAGTGTTGTTTACTAAATAAAAGTGCGTGATTTATGTAGTAAAAAGTGCATTCAGTGAATAATTTATAAAGAACAGTGAAATAATGTAGCACAGTGGCCACATCATGTCCTTACTCCAAATTCTTCCTTGTCGGCCTCACGCGGGAAACGAAAGGAGATAGATTAGTTAAGTTAAGCTAGGATAAGTTAGGATAAATTAGGATAAGTTCGGATAGAAACTTACTCAAGAAAAAATTTACTAAAGACTAGGCTGTATGGCGTACTATGCCTTTGCCTTTTCCGTTCAAAAGAACGAAAAGAAATGAACCAAAAAAAAATGTCTATGAATTGTAAAATTCATAGTAATTATCTATGGGTACAATTGTAACAAGTTTTAATACTCATCTTTTTTCACAGGATGGCATGCTATCAACGGAGGAACTGCTAAGGAACGTCGTTTAAACAAGCATTAAGTTAACTTTACCTGGAGAGCCCTATTATTTGGAATCTGTTACTGCATGCAAGATATTTATATATGATATTATTATGTATACTTGTATGTATAGTCTATTGTCGTTCAGTTGCAGAACTTGTAACGTTACTGTGATATCAAGTTTATTACATTCGCAATTCAAAAATTGAAAAAAAAAAACTCTATGTCTGTTCTTTTAATGATAATTTTGAGAACGGTATATTGTTGTTTGGGATTTATGATTGTTGTAAATAATTTAATATTTATAATGGCGATGGCATAAGAATTGTCTGTCCATAGAGATACTCTTTATATCTAAAAATGTAGATTAATATTCGTTATTATAACTGACATTTTCCTTTCTTTTGTATGCCGCGTTCAGATATGATACATACATATATTGATATATTTATAAGTTATTTACTTCCTAATCATGTCTTGGGTTGCACTTTGATTGTGAATATCTGTCAGAGATTATGATAGAAATACTTTGAATTCTACGAATCTATATTTGGAATTAAACCTTAAACCATAATAACAGTTACCGACCACGGTGTTGTAAGATCCGAGTTAATTAAGAGGTACAAGACTAAAATGTATTTTAATGTTAGACATTATTTAAACTCTCCGAATACATGTTTCAATATTGTCTCGTTTTAATGTAATTTTCAATAAGTAAGGGGAAAGGCAAATCTAACGATCTATTAATGTATGTTTTATGATTACTTAGGCTGGGTCGTACCGTATCCTATTCAAGTCAATTTCATAGATGAAATTATAGGAAAAATTAGTGGAGTCTGTCCTTTACTAATCACTCTACATACATACATGTAATTTATATTGTAATAGATAAAGTAAAAAATATTTTAAGGCGGTAAAATATTCGAAAACTGAATGTTTGGATACCCATCATTTGATTAGTTCGTTGTTAATTACCGTGTCGACGTTATGAATGAAATAAAATAAATATATCGGGTATCGAATATCAAGTGTTTTTATTTTAGAATCCCAGAATCCTCAAAGTCAACACAACACACTTTAAGAAACTTCGTCATAACTTCATTCCATTTTATAAAAGGCGCCGTGACTTCGTTTTTTCAACATTATGGGTTAGTTTTGGTTTCTGTTTTGAAAACAATTTATTCATTTCGAATGAGGAACACTACTACCTAAACCACACTGGTATTCAGCTCCATCCGGTCAGATTGGAAAGAATCACCAATATATTTGAAAATATACTAGGCAGATTATGAAGATAATGAAAAACACTGCAGGCGTACAAGAAATGTCCCTTGGTATGTACAGACAAATCAAGCTACAGTCTGTCAGGTTTCTTTATTAGATTTTCACCATTATTGCCAAAGCATTAAGGGTTCAAGTCCAAGTACCAATGTAAGTTTTCTAAGTTATATGTACTTTCTAAGTATATCTTGGACACCAATGTGTAAGAAGGGATCCTACAACTGATTAAAAGGTGAGGGAAAACATCTTGAGGAAACCTGGACTTTAGGTCTGAAATCGCCAACCTGCATTGAGCAAGCGTAGTGATTACGCTCAATCCTTCTCTGTATGAGAGGAGACATGTGCCCAGCAGTGGGACGATAAAAAGGTTGATGATTTTATAAAAGGCGCCGTGACTTCATCATCATCATCATCAACCGGCCGTGACTTCGTTTCTTCCATATTATGGTTTAATGTTGGTGTCTGTTTTGAACACAATTTATTAATGCATAGCAATGAGGAACACTACTACCTAAACTACAACGGTACTCAGCTGCATCAGCACCCTAATTACGTAAGTTATTACTGTCAGTTGGAATCATTTTGAAGCATATTGCAAATCCATTGCTCCTTAAGTACTAAAATGTGTCTGTTCAACAACTTAAATAACGCAATGAATGTTGTTGAACTGTCAAAATGAAACCTGATAGTGTTTTACGCAATTAACCTGCTGGTTAAACTGGAAACAAACCCCAACCTAGTTAGGAACAGGCTAGGCAGATACTGATGAGAACGAAAAACATTGAAGGCGTACAAGAAATGTTCCTTGGTACAGACAACAGCACATCAAGCCCTATCATCGGCTGCCGGCAGAAGTTACCACCCACCAGGCAAAGTCTTACCGCCAAGAGATTCGTCGTGTTCCGGCATGATGTCTGAGCAGTTGTGATGTGATGTGTGCCGGGTGCGATGCGCCAAATGTTGTATCGGGAGTTTGGTCGTGGAAGGCCTCCAGATCAATCTCCCTCTGGCGCAGCATTGTTGATCGTGTTGTTGGGTTTAACATTGCATCACCTCGCTCAACTGACGTCTTCCTTCCTACTCACTCAGTTTTTCTGAGTGAATAGGCCCTTCATAAACTAGCGCGCGTTACCATCAACGATTGCATCACTGCAATTGGTTGCATTAGGCGAGATTGCGGTCAAGCACTAGTTTATAATTATATTAAAAAAAAAAAAAACAAATTGTAGATTTCTTAATTAGATTTTCACCATTATCTCTAAAGCATTAAGGGTCAATGTTGATTGGGAATATTTGACAGTTCCGGGTAGCTTGACCTGCTGTCGTCCGTACTATCAATCACAATCAGCACTCTAATTGAGTAACACGCTATTATTATCAGTTGGAATCAATTTGAAGTTATTGGTAAACCATTGCTCCATATGTTTGATGAATATATCCGCTCAATAACATAAATAATGCAGTGAATGTAGTTGATTTGTCAAAATGAAATCCATTGCTACTGACTACACTTACGACTATACTTGTAGTATTGGAACTGTATGTTTGAATTTAAAAGTAAGAGATTGTAATAGTGTTAGTCCACACTTTTTTCATTGTTTATGTTATTAAACAAAGCTAAGTATAATGCGTAGGTAAGCTCAACTAACAAGTCGCATTATAATAAACATTTTAACACCATACGAGTCAGCAGTCGAGCGTTACTAAGTGAAGACAATACCAGCGTAGAGAGGACAACGAGCGACACCGAGTGATGACAAGACAATGATATTGTGATATTTTTATAAATTTCTCATTCCAACACAATTCCATTACCATTGTGCTAAAAGTTCGTAATCTGCTAAATTCATAATGATTAATCAATTATCGGTCAGTCATCTCGCAATAGAATGGTGATAGAATGACATTGCTGTATTGCCGTTACTATAAAATTGATATTTTTTTTTTCTATAAACTACTCCAATTGAACATTTATTAATATGGAGTGAAGTGTCAGTGATTGACCACTGAAAAGTCATAATGACGCGATTTAGTTAGTAGATTACGAAAGTTGTCAAAATCGATCATTGTGAGATCAGTGATCAACCATTCGTCGCTCGGCTAGTTAGCTGAGTGACGTCAAGCGCCAACGTTTATAGAACACAATTGGCGTTTGTCGCTACTTGTAGTCGAACACGACCACTTGCCGTACTTCGGAGCGCTGTCGGTTTTTCTGCACAAATCAATGCCGCTCGCGCTCACTCGGCCAAAGTATGGGCATCTCTTCAAAATTCATCTATATTGGCCATTTGCATTGCTTTTCAATAAACTTTCAGTAGCACTTGCCATGTATTAATTTGCATACGCTCGCGTTGGCTAAAGCTCGACCAACATGTATAGCAGGCTTTAGACAATGAACAATAAAACTGATACATATCGACTATATCCAAAAGTGTTAACCGTTCACGTGGCTGAGGCCTCGGGCTCATATCGTTATTCATAACTAGCTAATTTGCTACAGGTATGTTTCAAAAAGCTACACGAATTAGATTTTATGAATAAAAAGTTTCTATATTGAGAAAATCTGCCTGTGTTAAATTTTCTCTCATAGAAACAATAGACGAAAAAAATATATAGACTTTTTTGTAGATTAGAAGCCATACAAACGAAAAAAAAAATTATGGACTTTTTTGCACATCGTATAGATACATACATATTCATCTCGCTTGCTGAAAATGGTTGGGTTTGTATGGTGAAGTAATTATTTCTGAGCTATCTATTAGTAGAGGACCGTAATTCTCTATGGCAATGAGTTCATCCCCTATTATGTGATACTAACAAAAAACCAGCGAATTGTTGATGGACTACAGGCTCACCTCTGCCTAATCATGCTTGGGAACGCCACGACTGGATTCATTGAAGGAAAAGGCTAATGTGTCCTTTCATCACTGCGCTTTTCTTGCACAACCTCATTTGTCAACAGTTAAAAACTATAGTCGGATTTCGAAGTGAGGACATTAATCTTAAATTTCGGTGTTTTGACGGGAAAGCTAAGGTGAATGTCACGCGCATTTTTCATTGGACTTTTAAAATAATTTATAGTGTCGTTTAATAAATAAAAGCGCATGATTTATGTAGTAAAAGTGTATTCAGTAAATAATTCATAAAGAACATTGAAATATCGCAGCATAGTGGCCACATCATGACTTTGCCTCAAACCTTTCTCACAGACGGTTCACGCGGCCGTCTTTTTCAATTGTCATTGGCGATCCGCCATTATTGTGAAATAACATTTTCAAAGAATTTCTATAATTTATTGTAATTATACACGTTTTATTGGTAAAATTGTGGTATATATTCCACAGAGGCCATTGATCAAGAGTTGAGGTTGAATCTCAGCTTGAAAAAAGAAGAAAAAGTATTACCTATATTTCAATAACAGAGAAAATGGATACTTACCATTAACACATTAAAAAAAAAATAATACTTAGCTATATATTTGTAATAACCACACCCCAGCTTTCATGAGTTCACGATCAATAATACTAAAAGTATGAAGTTAATTAACATAATAGATTGTAGGTCCTTGCACCGCGACTGTGGAAATAGTCCCTAAACATTAATTTAACAAACACCATTACGGAACGGTCAAAACACTTTTTTTAAATTTGTCCTACTGGAAACAATTAGAGTAAGTAATATTATACTTACTCTAATTGTTTCATATACATTAAATTAGTCGGCATTATTATATCGACTAATTTAATGTTGGAAAAAAGGTACAGACGGCAAAAGGTCGAACTACCCGAAAATTCAAAATGTTTGCTATCAACCTTGTACCTTAATGCTTTAGAGATAAAGTTCAAAGTCCATTAAAGTAATTTGACTAATTCTATTAGCGTGATGTGCATCTGTACATAGTAATGATTGCCACAGTTTAATGCAGAGATCAACATCATCATCGTCCACAGCCTGACTTCACCCATTGCTGAGCATATGCCTCTTTTTACATGCTTTTTACATGCTTTTTTTACCTGCTTTTTATTCATCATCATCTCAGCGTTTATCCCGGTTGCATCCGCGGCTTTCGCGTTGGAGCCCGGGGTCCGCTTTCCTGCACATTCTCCTCCATTTCGCACGATCTTTAGCATTCTGTGGTATGAGCTTGTTGGCACGCATGTCATCTCTTACAACGCCAAGCCAGCACTTCTTTGGTCTACCCCGCTTGTTCCGGCCCGTCGGAGGCGCCATGGCAAGACATTTGTTACCCACGTAACCTGCCGGTTTGCGTAAGACGTGGCCGTACCAGCGTAGGCGACCCTCCTACAGTTTGTCTGCAATGTCACGGACACGAAGGCTGCCCCGGATGCGGGAGTTCCTGATGCGGTCTTTCCGCGTAACTCCACACATCCACCGCAGCATATTCATCTCCGTGACACGCAGCTCCTGCTTGTGTCGCTCAAGCACAGGCCACGCCTCACTGCCATACAGGAGAACAGGTCTAATGATGGTTTTATAGACCTGCCCCTTAAGCTTAACCGGCATTTTGGGGTCACAAATGACACCTGTCACCTCACGCCATTTCGCCCAAGCTGCGGAAATACGTGCCTTGACGTCGCAATCAAGTCGCCGGACGCGTGAAGCATAGACCCCAAGTATTTAAACTGGTCCGTGCACTCGACCATGTCTCCGCCTATGCGCACAGACATGGGGTCTGTCGTGTTGCTAGCCAAGTATACGGTCTTCGTCACGTTGAGTTTCAGACCTCCGTACTCAAGCGAGTCCTTCCACGCATTCACACCCCGCACCAACCGTTCCCTGTCAGCGTCCGCCAGCGCGATATCGTCAGCATACATGAGTAGCCAGGGAGGCTGCTCATGTGAGTCCTTGATGCTGTCCGACAAGACGTCTAATATAACGCTGAACAAAAACGGACTAAGGACGGATCCCTGATGGACTCCGACGGTGATGGGGCCTTCCCCATCACCGTCGGAGTCCACCAGGGATCCGCTCCTGGATCCAGGGATCCAAGGATCCGCTTGTTTAGTTAGTGTCGCTAACAGCGGTCCTAACAACGGAATCGGAATTGAGGTACATGTCTCGAATTTTGTCAACATAGGCTTCAGGTACCCCTTTAGACCTCAGTGTCCACCAGATCACCCCGCGAGGGACACAGTCGAAGGCCTTCTGCATATCTAGAAAGAGCATATGCAGAGGCGTGTTCCTTGATCTGTATCTCTCCATGGTGATCCTTAGTGCGAAGTTAGGGTCCATGGTTCCGTACCCTGGCCGAAACCCATATTGACACCCCGAGACAGCACACTCCTGCCGGATTCGGGAGTCTATGATCCTCTCAAAGATCTTCATGGTGTGGGACATGACCTTGATACCGCGATAGTTGCCACACTCCTGAACCGAGCCCTTGCCTTTAAAGACTGGAGTAATGATACTCAGCCTCTATTGGCTCGGGATTTTGCCGGTCAGGAGCACGCGATTTAAAAAGTTAGTTAACATGCCCACACCGTGAGGACCCATCGCCTTCCAGGCCTCAATGGGGACTCCATCAGCTTCGACAGCTTTCCGATTCCCCATACGACGAAGAGCCGTTTGGACTTCCTCAGGCGTTATCAGAGGCACTAGACCAAGGTTCGGAGGGAGTTCTGGTGTCTGCACCTCTTGGTGCTGCTTGTTCAGCAGCTCATGAAAGTACGAGCGCCATCTCTCCTTCACCGCGAGGTCCTCGCATAGCAGGTTGCCATTAGGGTCTTTTACACAACGGCACTTGGATATATCCTGTGCCGCTTTGACCCTGGAACGTGCCAACTTGTAAATGAGCTTTTGCCCCTCAGACGATTCCAACTTCTCGTAGAGAGGTTGCAAGTGGTCTCGTCTGGCTCTGGCTACAGCTCTTTTGGTGGCACGTTTGGCAACCTTGTATGCGTCGCGATCTTCAGGAGATCTGGTCGCTTGCCACGTTTTGAAGAGGGCTTTCTTCACCTTAGTCTCCCTCTGGACTGTGTCGTCCCACCACCAGGTTTCCTTGTCACGTTTGCGGCTGCCCTTAGAGACGCCGAGTACCACCCGCGCCGCCCCCGTAATAGCTGCCTGGATCCTGTCCCAGTGGTCTTGCACAGGTTCTCCGTCGGTACCGTCGCACTTGTCGAGTTGTCGCCAATAACCGACGCAAAATCCTGGGACCTGTTTTCATCAAGCAGCCACCACCGGATCTGGCGCCGACAGTCCTCTACACGTCTACGTTGGGCCTTTACGCAGAGGTCCATGACAAGGAGACGGTGTTGTGCAGTGAGACTCTCACCGGGTATGACTTTGCAGTTGGCTACTTTGCCGATGTGGTGCCTCCTAGTTAGTAGAAAATCGATCTGGGTAGCGCTTCGCCCGCTCTGGTAGGTGACGAGGTGCTCCGGCTTCTTTTTGAAGTAGGTGTTCACGATTGCAAGGTCCGCGGCCGCACACATTCGGAGAATGCTGTCTCCTTCCGCGTTGCGGCTACCGTACCCAAAGCCACCGTGAACACGCTCGAACTCGCCACACCTCTCACCCACATGACCGTTCAAATCACCACCCAGAACGACTCCCTGGGATAACGCAATCCCGCGAAGCAATCCTTCGAGCTGGGTCCAGAACACCGTCCTTTCGGCTTCACCGCACCCGGCCTGTGGAGCGTAGGCACTTATCAAGTGAGTTATAACCCCATTGACAAGCACCCGCACCGACATTAGCCGGTCGCTGATGCGATTCACCTCCAAGACGTCATCCTGGAGCTCGTCAGACAACACCACGGCGACCCCATTTCTCCCACTAGGTGCACCTGTGTAGATCAGCTTGTAGCCATTCCCAATAAGCTGGGATCTGCTGCCTTTCCACCGAGTCTCCTGCAGGAACGCCACGGCCACCCTCCGCCTGTGGAGAGTTTCGGCCAGCTCTCTCGCGCGTCCAGTTAGCGTGCCAACGTTCCACGACGCAGATCGGATTTTCATAGTTTGTGCATACTTCAGCCGTGTCCGCCTCTGACACGGTAGCCCTAGCCCACAGGTCACAGGAGTCGGGCGAGGCTCCTGCGCGCCGTTTTGCGGCGGCGCCCTAGCTGTGACATGCGCATTCCTATGTAACCTCTCCATTATTGAATGGCTTGTTTGGCTTTTACGAGTGCGACTGCCGTCTGACCACCCAACCCCGAGGGGACAGCCGGCGTCAGAGCCCCGTTCGTGAGTCAGCAGGTGCACCGTCTGGCAGGTGGGGTTGACTTGGGTCCCAGAGATGGAGGTGGGACCCCAAAGCACCCTAACCTTTTACCTGCTTTTTATTATTACATGCTTTTTATTTTCTTATTAGCTTCACTTGTATGTTTGCTTGTTTGTTTGTTTGTTTGTACGTCTCTAATCCTTTGGACTACGAGTGAGCGTCTCATTATTGTAAAATGTTCAATACGTCTTTTGGCCGAGAGGTATTAATTTGTGCAGGCAAAGTATTTAGTTTAGATTTAGTTACGTGGGTAACGCATCATTACGAATTTCAGCACTTGCTAATCTATCTGTTGGAGATCAAGAAAAGTTTGGTAAAAACAAATGAGCACCACTTAAGCGTTCGTGTTATCCGCATATTATTTAAAAGAAGAATATCGAACCAAAAAGTTGAAAATAAATATAGTTTAAAAAAATAAAAAAACATGCTTTTAAAGAATATCAAACTAAAAAGTTAAAAATAATTTTAAAATTTAATTTATGACAATAGCATATATGACAATAAAAGAAATGTGAGGCGCTTAATATACAAAAATTATGGCACAAAGCGCTTTTTAAACTATATTTATTTCTTGTGCCAATCTCCAAGTCTTATGACAACCTCATTCAATTTCTACCCATTTTGGTAACAATATCGCTGGACGACTGAAACATTATCTTCCAGTCTTTGGACGGCAGCTAGTCCCTGTCTTCCTACTAGTCATCGCTGTGCTTTTCCAGGTGTCCTGCCCAACACCATTTGAGTTCCTTAACTAGTTTTCTGATATTGAAAATCTTCGTACGTCTTCGGATTTTAGCGTGTGAAAAAATACGTGTTTGACTGCTGCACTGTGTGTCGCGGGCTCGAATCCCGCAAGGAACAAATATTTGTATGTTTTGCTTCCTCTTTTATTCCGCGTACATCGAGGGACTGGAACAATTTGCCAGCGGCGGTGTTTCCGTCACACTACAATTTGAGTGTCTTCAAGGCTAGAGTGAATAGGCTCTTAATAAACTAGCTCGCTTTACCATCAATGATCGCATCACTGCTTACCATCAGGCGGGATTGTGGTCAAGCGCTAGTTTATAAATTATAAAAAAAAACCTACAAATAGAACAGACTTTGTTCTGGTTCTGGTTGTTTGTGTATGTGACTTTATGTGTGGGGCAATGTTTTTATTTTTTAATAAGGTTTGCATTCCAAAAAGAACGTCTTTTAAAATACGGTATAACAACATTATGTTATCCAATCCATAGACAGTCTGTTCTGTGTGACATAATACGATATAAGGATATATATGACTTAATCTTTACATTCACACACACATGTGTGAATGCACATTCCTCCAAAATAAAACATATGACGAAACAGAAAAATATTTAATTTAATATTGTGGTATGACAAGTTTGTAACTTGTACCACACCCTAAAACATAGACACACACTAATTAAACCCACTCACAGGACTACACAGCCACGCACGCTTTCACAGCAGCTAGCTTACACACACTTACTCATTCATACACTTATGCATTCACCATACACGACACACGCACACTCACACACATACTCACACACAAACAATATCTGTCATACAAAAATGATAATATTTGTTAAGCATTTTACGTAAGATAAGTTTTTTAAAATGAAATTGTTATCATCCAACTCTAGGGGATAGGCACTGTTACTTCTTAATACAGGCTATTTCATAGCCTAGCAAGGAGAACAGTACGTCACCCACTTGATTGTCAGAAATGTTAAACTACCCACTATGTAAAAAATGTAAAATGTACTACAATCTGTCTTCTATATAAATAAAGATATTAAAAAAAAATATATTAAAAAATCTATCACGGAACGGAATCAATTTTAACTTATATAATATAATAAATATCCACTTTCTTTTCACATAAGCATAGAATAAAGAGAGGGAAGTACGTTATATTCATACAAACGGACCGCGCGCGGCTTGTATGTTTGCGCGATACCACACACCTACACACCTAAACACAATATTAGAGTGCCTATGACTGCGCTAGTCGCGGCTAGCACGGAACGAGGTTCGCGCGTCACGGCTTTTCGGCACATTAGCTTTTAAAAAATGATCACATAAACTGCAAAGTTGGTATGTCTATTTATGAACAAATAAAAGACTTATATTTTTCAAATTATATTTCTAAAAGTTATTTACAAGGATACGGATATATTACACATTAAAGTTTAATAACAACGCGTTTCGTAATAGTCGAAACCGAAGAAAGTAGGTATTTTTCTGTAGCTAATTTGTAATTTTGTATTAAATGTGTGATTCAATAGATGTTATGTTTGTATTATTTATATTTGTATTAATTAAAAATAAAAATAAATATGGTTCTTTATGTGTACAAAACTAAAAATAAAAATTACAAAAAAAAAACTGACTAGTATATGTAAACTAAATACTAAGCAAATAATTTAAACATAAGCTCTTAGTCTATAAATATTTGTTAGCGGTTTGGGCGACAACCGTAACCGACGAAGCGCGGACAGTCGTCAACCCTAAGACAGTAGGCAATTAAATCGCGGATTGGGTCGCAGATAACCTACTTCCCCTCTTTATTCTATGACATAAGCGCTAAATATTCACACATACAAACATACACTCACTCTACCATAATTCACTACACACCACAAACACTTTCTAAATATAATCATCAAACACTCTATGTATGTAAATTACAAACTAGCGCTTGAGTGCAATCCCGCCTGATGGTAAGCAGTGATGCAATCGTTGATGGTAAAGCGCGCTAGTTTATTAAGCCTACTCACTCAAAAGAACTGAGTAAATAGGAAGGAAGACGGCAGTTGAGCGCGGTGATGCAATGTTAAACCCAACAACACGACCAATGATGCTGCGCCAGAGGGAGATTGATCTGGAGGCCCTCCACAAGCAAACTCCCGACACAACTACATTTCGCGCATCGTACCCGGTACACATCGCAACACAACTGCTCAGACCCGTCCTCCGTACGGCTTCACCAGACATCATGCCGGAACAGGACGAATCGCTTGACGGAAATCACGAATCTTCTCACAAACTTACTCTTACTAGATAAAATTTCACTCTTCACCGTCTCACTCTCATATTTTTAAAGTTTGACATAAGGTCAAAATTCAAGAACTAGCTAGTCCACTGGCATATCTGCTAAAATTGCACTATATATAGCAGGACACTGCCCGCTAAGATACAGGCCCAGCCTAGTTTAGGGGACAGGAATAAACCTATTGTACCTATTGTAATGCATTATTAATGTACATAAAAATTTAAAAATGTATTTTTTGTCCCAATAAATATTTGTATTTTAATCCTTTTACATTTATGACACGACTGTAACTTTCAGTCAGTTAAAAAGGTGTATTATTTATGTATCGTGGTCCGATCGTATCGTGATTTGCCTGACCATTTCACAATACGCCTCCATTTCATGGTTTGCCCGGTTACATCACGATGGCGTAATCGAAAGTCGGGGGGTTTGACGAAGGCAACCTATTTATCGATATCCCCAGCTCTCACTGGGCATATCGCAATGTAGTTGTATTTCACGTCTGTAGTGGCATCCCGCCCAAATGGCTTAGATTGTGTTAAAGCTGTGAAACTTAGCACAAGCCGAGCGAGCAAAACAAATGGTGCTACGTCATTGGTCGGCGAGCGGCTACATCCAAGTTGGTCGCTTTTACTATTTGGTGTTTTGAAATAAAAAAAAAATACATAGGAGATATTGTAAGTTGATCATATGAGTTATTACTCGAGCCCGGCAGAAAAGTCGAAAATGTATTTTTACTCGCATCTGAGTTGATAATCATCGCATGCCCCAGATTGTCGAATGTTGATATAAATAAATAAATATATACGAACAAATCACACAGATTAAGCTAGCCCCAAAGTAAGTTCGAGTCTTGTGTTATGGGATACTAAATCAACGATAACAGTATCGAGTTAGTATCCCATAACACAAGACCCAATATAGATTTATAATAGATACTTATATAGATATTTTTTTTTTTTATAAATTTTAAACTAGCGCTTGACCGTAATCCCGCCTGATGGTAAGCAGTGACGCAATCGATGATGGTAAAGCGCACTAGTTTAATAAGAGCCTATTCACTCTAGCCTTGAAGACGGTCAAGCGCTGGTTTATAATACGTATAAAAAAAAAAACTTAAATTGTAGTCCGACGGAAACACCGCCGCTGGCAAATTGTTCCAGTTTCTCGATGTACGCGGTATGAAAGAGGAGGCGAAATGCTTCGTCCAAATCGTAGTGGTGTTAACGACGTAAGGAAAAGATCGTTTTCCATCATGACCTGACCGGGGATCGAACCCGGGCCACCGGGTCAACATTCCTCCACGTCGCAGGCAGGCATGTTGACCGCTGCGCCACGGAGGTCGACAATATATGTCGATATGGCGGATGTTAGATGGTTTGATCAGATTACATGAAAGGTATCGTAAAACGGTCAGGGAGATCACAATACTGACATTTCTACGATCTGACGTCGACGTATACACCGAGTGCAGGTCAACCCGAATTAAGGGAATAACAAACATTAGTTATTCACTTACAGAATATGTAACTGAAAGTGAGAAAATGTATACTTAAATAAAGATGTTCAGTGGGCCAAAACCCGCCACACATTTCCCACCCACTGCAACTCCTGAAAACCAGAATCAACAGTGGAGACCGCCAAAAAAACGCCGAGCAATGTCTTGGGTCCCGCAACGAAATTAATCAGAAAAGAATAGCGGAGGAGTAAGAAAATAGTTATTTGTTATACAAGAGTGCAAAGTTGCTTTTTAACCGCGTGTTCAATTTTGATGACCGAGCAAGCGAAGGATTCTAATTTTGAATCACTCGCTGCGCTCGTGATTCAATTTTAGAATCATTCGCTGCTGCATGCTGCTCGGCGTTTTTTTGGCGGTCTCCACTGTTGATTCTGGTTTTCAGGAGTTGCAGTGGGTGGGAAATGTGTGGCGGGTTTTGGCCCACTGAACATCTTTATTTAAGTATACATTTTCTCACTTTTAGTTACATATTCTGTAAGTGAATAACTAATGTTTGTTATTCCCTTAATTCGGGTTGACCTGCACTCGGTGTATACGTCGACGTCAGATCGTAGAAATGTCAGTATTGTGATCTCCCTGACCGTTTTACGATACCTTTCATGTAATCTGATCAAACCATCTAACATCCGCCATATCGACATATATTGTCGACCTCCGTGGCGCAGCGGTCAACATGCCTGCCTGCGACGTGGAGGCATGTTGACCCGGTGGCCCGGGTTCGATCCCCGGTCAGGTCATGATGGAAAACGATCTTTTCCTTACGTCGTTAACACCACTACGATTTGGACGAAGCATTTCGCCTCCTCTTTCATACCGCGTACATCGAGAAACTGGAACAATTTGCCAGCGGCGGTGTTTCCGTCGGACTACAATTTAAGTTTTTTTTTTTTTATACATATTATAAACCAGCGCTTGACCGTCTTCAAGGCTAGAGTGAATAGGCTCTTATTAAACTAGTGCGCTTTACCATCATCGATTGCGTCACTGCTTACCATCAGGCGGGATTACGGTCAAGCGGTAGTTTAAAATTTATAAAAAAAAAAAACTGAGCGTTAGCGAGGGAATCAAAAGGACACGAGGTGAAAAATCTTTGCACTCGAGTGCAACACGTAACTTTTCATTCCACCTCAGCGAGGATTTCCTCGCTGAGGTGGAATGAAAAGTTACGTGAAGACACAAGACTAAATGCAATAAAAAAATGTTTACAATCACAAGATAGGTACACTTTTATTTCAGTTTAGGTATTAATTACTACATTATGACAGGTAAGTATTACAGAATAATCTTTAAATTATAATAAAATAATACTAAAGTATAATTAAGAAAATTTTAAAGTAACGTTGCAACAGTTATTTAAATTGAGTGTAATATTTTTGTTTGGTACTGTAATATTGGTGTTAGTCCCTTGTGTACTGTTTTTCGGTAAACTGTCTGTCATACTTATTAGTTGTACCGATTCATCGGATTCCCTTGGCGTGAATGTTGGAGAGAGAGGGAGATGGTTAGGTGTTTCATAACGGCTTATTTTTGATGTAGAAGGGCCAGTCCAAGTTTCCGATTGAGGCTCTTTCAGTGTAATGGCTCATAAGATGCCTTCACATATTTTAGACTTATTTTGGATGGAATCCTCTATGTATCCCTCTACAACTGCATTGGTCTTCCAGCCTCCGTGGCGCTTAAGGGACAGGAGATCAGCTCCGGAATCAGCCAAAAGTGTGGCTGAAGTTCGTCGGAAACAATGACCCGTGTACAACAGGGGTTCTGGAAGTTCAAGAAATGTTGCTATTTCTCGTGGGATACTGCCAATTTTATTAGTACCCATAGGCTGTCTAACACACTTTCCATTGCGATACTGTAGAAAAAAACGATTGATTGGAGTGTTAGGCGGCCGTAAGGCTTGATATTTCTCAACAATCGTTACGTATTCCTTGCGAATGACAAAGTTGCGGTCTCTTTTTGTCTTTGTATTAGGTAAATCAATTAATAGTAAGTCATCTGAATGTTTCTCAATGTTTTTGACATTAAGTTGTGTTAGTTCATTAGTTCGACATGCTCCGTTTATTTCAATAATAAGAACAACCTGCAATGTAAAGAGTATTGTAGTAGATAAATGAATAAAATTTATATGAACGCATAATTATGCCTATTAACATTTACTAAGTATACTATTTAATTGAGATTAATATATGTACTTAAGTAGATACTGAATGTGCAACTGACTTACTTTTGCCGCCAAATATACGGAATCGGGTGCTTCGTTAAGAAACTTTTCAATATCAGATACTGTGAAAACCTTCGATTTTTTTGGATGATGACCAGATGAGGCTCTTTTTAAAAATGCTACTAATTTAGGATAGGTATCGATATGTATGTCTTTTTTCATCTTTATTGTTGCTTTTAGCATCGAATACGTACTCCATAGAGTGCTTGCTTTCTTGTTCTTGGATAATTCTATAAAATATGCCAGCAAAACGTTTTCTCAGAAAGTTTTGGCTCCTTTTGCTAGTCGCCACGTGTTGAACATATCGTACTGTTTTAAATACTTCTCGCGTGATTGTTGAGGTAGAAAGCTCATTTGCGCATTATTAACAGTTTCAGTCAATTCTGTTGGCGTCAAACAAACTTCCTCGTCGCTAGAATCACTCATTTTAGTTTTTCACTTGTTTTCAAGTTTCTTTTTTTAATATAAGGTTTAACAATGACGTGAAAAAATGCCGCGTAAAGAACCGCGTACAAAGAAAATTGAAAAAAGAACACCAAGAAGGTTCCGAGTCTGAGTTTTTAACAAATTAAAAAAAAGTTGTATGATATATTCGGCACCATAGAGGTAACAGTAAATAGGTTTAATGTTCTTTTTTAATTTACAAACTTAGTGCACACGATGTTCTAAATTCAATTTACTTTATCCTCTAGAGAATAAAAACGGCTTTTCCAGTCAGATATTGAAGATTAAAAATACTCTTTCCGAGATGGTGGGATGAAAAGATATTTTTTTCACTTCCCTCCATAACAAGCGGGAGACAGAACAGAATTAGGCAAATCGGCACAAAGGGACATTATTGCAACTGGGAGAAGCCCAGATTGCCAAGCACCACGGAATAAAATTTGATTGAGTTAATGGGTCCTAAGTAGGTACGAGCTGTTACAATTGATTCCAATAATAGTGTATAAATATAGTATTCAGTGGGTCAGTCAGGTTTTCAAAAGAGATCTTATTCTTTAGCCTGTAGAGGTCCACTGCTGGACAAAGGCTTCCCCCAAGGCTTTCCACAATGACCGGTCTTGTGCTGCCCGCATCTATCGGCTTCCCGCGACCTTCACCAGGTCATCGGTACACCTTGTTGGGGGCCTCCCTACGCTGCGTCTTCCGGTACGTGGCCGCAACTCCAGAACCTTACTGCCCCATCGGCTATCGGTTCTACGAGCAATGTGCCCTGCCCACTGCCACTTGATTTTAACGACTCGAAGAGAAGAGATCTAATATCGCAATATAACTGGCGAATATGTGTGTGTGTCCACATCGCCTGATATTTCGGGCAATACAAGCGTAATTATGCTATATACACTTGTTATTAAATCAAGTCAACAAAGGTACTTCCCGACACAACACAGATACAAATGTCCCTGTTCGTTCATTTGTTATTTTCTTTTGTTTTGTTTGGTTTATTTGTGTAGGTTATATTTTTTTGGTTTCTGTTTAGGTTTTTTGTGCGATGAATCTGCTGAACGTTCTAATTGCTCAGGAGTCTGAAGTCGACATATGTAGGCAATGCTGATGTATATAGCAAATCTATGTTAAACGTTTCTGTGAAGTTTTTTTTTGTTAAATGATATTATGTTGTTGGCTTTGAGTTTATAAGTTGTAAAGTCACCCACGAAATAAAAAAAAAATATAAGATATATCGACATTTTTATAGTTACGATACTTTAATATATTATTATAATTTTGACTATATCGATAAATTGTCTCGTTGGTCTCGTGATCGCAAAATGCGACTTCTAAACTTGCGGTCCTGATTTCGACTAGGCCCGGCAAAGTGTTGTTGGCTTTTCCATATTTTAAGCAGTTGGTTTTGCATCCGTTGCCTCGTCGGTGGGGACGGATTGCCGTCTCAACTCTTAATTTAATGCAGATGAGTATTAACTCATCTACATTAAATTGTTGCACATTGTTGTATATTACATAGTTATTATATTTTTTATGAAAATTTATAGCTAATAAGTACATGGGTGATAGTTACTAAAGTAGACCAATGAAAGGTTTTATTTACAAAATTAGGGTAGCACAAGAAATAGTAGATAGGTAACCGAAAGCATGAAAAAGTTAAGTAAAAACTGAACAGGTTTCAGTCATTTTCAAATTTATTTTATTTTATTTATTTTTTTTTATTTTTTTTTTTAATTTTTCATTTTTTTATTTTTTTTTTATTTTTTTTGTTTAGTTACACTGGTTGAGAATAAATGAAGATCATCAACAATCTGATATAACGAGTTGGTTCATATCATATAAGAGTTTTGTCGATATATGCACCGTACTGAGGGAACATACAGAAGTTAGATGGAACACGCAGACCAATTTTGCTCATCAATTTAATACAGTCGGTTGAACTATTTTCCAAGTTGAATATTAAATACCATGTCAGCAATTATTCTCCGTTCATTTGGTGGAAGAATGTGAAACATCCTGTAACGGCTGTAATGATTAGGTAAATAGGATTTTGAATCTAAACTGAATGCGCTTTAAAATACTTTCGATGCGATTGACGTAAGTAGGCATACTTTAACTAAGTATCTACTGAGCATCTGACTAGGTTCTATATAATTGTAATAATAGTTAAATTATTTGGTAACATTATTAAGTCTAATGTACTCGTCTATGATTAGACATTTAATTAAATTTTATATAAACACTATATAGTACACTGCCTACACGTCTGTGGTAACAAAAAATAAAATTAAAATCGTTTATTGAAATTAGGTTGAGAATAAGCACTTTTTGAACGTAAAAATTACAAAACACAGTCTCCCAAAACGCCCTTCACTACTTTCTAGTGCTTTCGCAGGGAAGAAGAAGTGGAACAATATACTCTCAAGCTGCCCAGTTCTCTGTTCAGTTAGAAATACCTGACTGCATATAGTACTAAGCATGTAAAGTAACTAACATTACAAGGACCGAATATTACTTATTATATTATTTAACATATACAGACACAGTGACAGCCTCCGTGGCGTAGCGGTAGCGAACGCGGCCGCTGCGCAAGGAGACGCGGGTTCGATCCCCGCGCAGTGCTAATATTTGTATGCATGAATATGAATATTTGCACTGGTCTGGTCGTGCCTCGGAAAGCACGTTAAGCCGTTGGTCCCGGTTGCCACACGAACATCTAATGGCAGTCGTTACGGGTTGTTGGAGCCCTAAAAAGTCCAACAATTGGTCTAGCTGCAATGCTTTGATATCGCCTTCGGGTTGTGGAGGTCAGACGGCAGTCGCTTCACGGAAAATGTCGAAGTTTCGCCAAAATCAGCAGTTAGACTGGTAAAAGCGGACCCCAGACTCCAGAGCTGGAAAAGCTTCGGATGCGACTGGGATTAACGCTGAGATGATGATGATGATATTATTTAACATATACAGTCAGCTAGCTAACTATGGCTAGTTAGCTTTTCATTATTCCTTAATTACCTATTAATTATTTATTAATACCGTCGAAAATAGTGTTGTCACTTTTTTATGTATCACACTTTTGTATTACACACTATGTAGCCAAGCATATTGTACGTTACGGAATTGTATCGCTGACAGAGGTGTTCGGCACTTGTACAGCTACACAGGAGCTAAACTTTCCACAGATTCGGGAACACTGTTGGAGCTGCTGAACCCTGGACAAAACTATCTACTATAAAGACGATATACTATCTACTAGCATTGTGTAGATTCAATTTCTTAGTATTGTATAATTGCATGGCAAACGTGTGAGCACAATGTACGAATGTGCTGTAAGGCATTTATTTGTTGGGTTAATCTTTTTTATTGACTTGATTGTGCTCTGGCTGTTGAGAGTATGTCATGCTCACTCAAATGTCTCGCTGATGGTGGCGTGTGTGTTGGGTCATTGGGTTCCCTTCGATATGGTTGAGCTGAATGATGCTGATCCATACGTCATGCTCGTGAACGGACGCCGTCAAAGGGGACTGGTCATCTCTTAGCTGCCACGGCGTATTTTAATTCCTGAATTGATTTTTGTGTGTTTTCCATAATGGACGCTCTCAGCGTACAATATATTTCTGCATCGTTCTCACACGGTTGATTTCAATATGAATGATGTAATCAAATATTTTTAACAATAGCTTAAAAATTTAAAAGAGTGTCCATGGAGTTTCTTGTCCGTTCTTCTCCATAGGTACCTACTCTTTGGAATGGGCGACTAGCTTCATCTTATTGACTGACCGACCTTCTGACAATTCAAAAGTGCCTGTAACTGGTTTATTTGAAATAAATGATTTGATTTGTTTAAAAAAAATGACCAAATTTTGGGGAAGTTGGAATTAATTTGAGGAAGAAAAAGATTATTTCAAAAATTTTAATTAGTATTGTTACTATGATGTGATATGATGTGTTAACCTAACCTTTATTATCCTTATAGGTCGGACGGGGATCTCTTTACATCCATCCCTATAAAGTGCGTATGTTTGTATGTCTGTCTGTATGTATGTGCCCGAAGTTGCTCAAAACCCTCACCACTATAGATAAACATATAGATCTGGATGCGCTGAGTTCAAAAAAAACAAAACAAAGAATTTTGTTTTTGTCTCGGTCCTATAGTATAGATACAATTCAAAATAGGATCATTTGAAACCAAACTAGGTGAAGCCTGTATCTCGGCGTGAAGCGCCGACCTTCTCTATATACCTACATGATATATCCATAGCAACTCAAAAGTTAATATAACCCACAGATGAATTTATTTGCAGTAGTTAAATCAACTCGCTTCTGCTTAGCTTCGTGTTATTAAAAGTAGTATTTGTACTAAGTTCCGCTTTTAAAAATTGCTGGATATATTTACTAAGTTCAGTAATTAAAGCATCGTAAATTAAAAGCTTTTTATTGAAAGCGAACCGTTTTAAAGTTCGCTTTAAGCAAATCGGTTAGTAAGGAAGGCATAGCCATCTTAGGTTACCTACATCATAGTATAGGTAAATTTAAGAACTCATACTGTCAAAATACCTCTAGTTTCCCGAAATCCTAAATCTATGAGTCTCCCTACATTACTTACATGTTTGACATTTGTCGTAGCGACAATCAGAAATTTTCGTGATAAGATTCATCATCGTCATCATCATTGCAGCCGAAAGACGTCAACTGCTGGATATAGGCCTCCCCCAAGGATCTCCTAGATGACGGGTCCTGCGCCTCCGGCATCCAGCGGTTTTCCGCTACCTTCACCAGGTCGTCGGTCTACCTTGTCGAGAACCCACGCTGTGTCTTCTGGTGCGTTGTCGCCATTCGGGAACCCGTAAGGACAATGGAGAGGGCTATGCTTGGGGTTTCACTGCGTGATCAAATCAGAAATGAGTAGATCCGCAGAAGAACGAGAGTTACCGACATACCCCGAAGAACTGCACACTTAAGTGGCAGTGGGTCGGGTACATTGCCTGTAGGTCCGAAGATTAGATTGCGACTATAATATGAACGTGTTAATAACGGAAATTCGCTTTCTGTGTGGAAATCTATTCTCACTGTGAAACCTTAGGTGAAGTGAACATAAAGTGAGCTGCCAATAGTATCAATTCCTAGCATCAAGCAATTTGAACATAATTTTTTAAATCAATATAAATGAATCATCAAAGTGAGTGATGAGTCGCGAGAGACCAAATTTCTAGATCATTACACCTAACTTATTGTTACGAGTTAGATACAAGTTTCAAGTAATTTCGATGTCGACACTTAGTTGTCAATATTGATGAAATTTGTACTATTGGAAAGGTCATCCTACATCTAGCAATGCGTTTTTATATCGTACCTCTACAGTGCCTAGGTCTCAAGCTATAGGGCTTAAAAGTTACGTACAGCATGTCACGCAATATTGAACTTTATGTTATTGTTATAAGGTGCATTCGTAACACTATCAAACCACGAACACTTAGGTGAAGGAAGCTTGAAGCGAGTTCTCATCCCACATCTTCCGATTGTTAGGTATTAATATTCCATAAGGAAACGTACACAAATGGGAACTCATCATCATTTGCTTAACCTTGTACCATTCCAGTGTAACCGGATACAATTACACAAATAGGAACTATCAAGCATCATTTAACAAGTTACATGAACCATCGAAATAATTAATTTCCTTGCAGTGTCCACAATACATACTAAAAAGGAGAGTTGTTTAACAGGCGGAGTTTCTGACTTGGCCTCCATTTTGGGCAAATTGAGCAAGTTACTAAAAGAGGGGTTCGTCGATCAGGTGTTGGCATAACTTTAACTGAATGTTCGGAGACATACTCATCATCATCATCTCAGCGTTAATCCCAGTCGCATCCGAAGCTTTTCAGCTTTGGAGTCTGGGGTCCGCTTTACCAGCCTAACTGCTGATTTTGGCTAAACTACGATATTTTCCGTGAAGCGACTGCCGTCTGACCTCCACAACCCGAAGGAGATATCGAACCATTGCAGCTAGACCAATATTGTTGGATTTTTGAGGGCTCCAACAACCCGTCACGACTGCCATTAGATGTTCGTATGGCAACCGCGACCAACGGCTTAACGTGCTTTCCGAGGCACGACCAGACCAGTACAAATATTCATATTCATGCATACAAATATCGAACCCGCGCCTCCTTGCGCAGCGGCCGCGTTCGCTACCGCTACGCCACGGAGGCTGTTGGAGGCATACTATGGGAAATAATATGATTGGCCATCGGGGCTACGATATTAGAATACATTACCTAGTATTATTATACAATACCCAGTCATTCTATAATAATACTAGGTATAGCGGTACCCACAAACACCATATGGAACAACGCGTCATACTGACGTCACACGAATTCTACATCTCGCAAGCAGAGTTTACCGTGCAATTAACATGCATACAGCTTCCCAACTTCAACCGTAGGGCAAGTGCCTGCCAGACCTAACACCCGTCTGGACGGAGGAAGAGGAGAAGAAAAGGGAGGACCTTTTCTGTGAAGGATGAACTCATCCTTCGGATGTAATCCTTGTGATGTGTGTGGATCGGAGTAAAATTAGCTAATTTTACTCCCTGTTCCTCATGCCTCCACACTAGGTAATTTATTCTTAAAGTTACTATTATTTTTAAAATCTACTTTTAATTAATGGCGCTCTTAGTGATAAGACCGCCCATTGAGTTACCCTTTGTAAAATCTTTATATTTGCGTTCCGTTATTTAAATGGCGTACATAAAAAAGAATATTCTATTCTACTTACTTTTCTCAGTGGTAGGCCATAACATCGGCTGCCGGCAGAAGTTACCACCCACCAGACAAAGTCTTGCCGCCAAGCGATTCGTCGTATTCCGGCATGATGTCTGGTGAAGCCGTACGGAGGACGGGTCTGAGCAGTTGTGTTGCGATGTGTGCCGGGTACGATGCGCCAAATGTTGTTGTGTCGGGAGTTTGGTCGTGGAGAGTCTCCAGATCAATCTCCCTCTAGCGCAGCATTGTTTGGTCGTGTTGGTCTTGGGTTTAACATTGCATCACCTCGCTCAACTGCCGTCATCCTTCCTATTCCTTAGTTTTTTAAGTGAATAGGCTTAATAAACTAGTGCGCTTTACTATCAACGATTGCATCACTGCTTACCATCAGGCGGGATTGCAGTCAAGCACTAGTTTATAAAAATTAAAAAAAAATATCCAATCATGATTTTCGAGATTTTAAGCGAGAGTGGTAGTGAAACTGTAGCCTTTTCCATCCTCCTTGTACAGAGCTGTCAAGGACCAATACTAATAAAAGGGTCCGCTTCGTCCCTCTATCTCCATATGTCTAGGCTGCGATGTCTTTTGCCATTAAGCAAGACTCACTAGGTCGCAAGTTCTTCACATTGGTCGTCTGTTAACGTTATATACACAATAGCGCAGTATCTAATTGTATTTATTTGATTCAGACAACAAAGGACCACATAACATCTTAACCCGTCTTAAACTTAAACCTATAACAATGGAGAACAACCCTTCAAAGCCTCCCGTAAAATCCCATACATAAGGAGTAGTCGAGTTTCTCGTTCTCGCAGCTCACTGCGAGAAATATAATACGTGTGCACATTGTATTGCATTGCAGTAAGGGTGGCTTTAGTGGCGTGTCATCATTATCGCGTAAATCATTAAAACTGAGTAGACTAAAATTATAAGTACATAAACATACAACCACTGCACAAGCAATAATGAAATCTTTCTTTTTAAATTTTAGTCTTTTTTTTTGTAATTTTTAAACTAGGGCTTGACCGCAATCCCGCCTGATGGTAAACAATGATGCGATCCTTGATGGTAAAGCGCGCTAGTTTATTAAGAGCCTATTCACTCTAGCCTTGAAGACACCCAAATTGTAGTGTGACAGAAAACACCGCCACTGCCAAATTGATCCAGTCCCTCGATATACGCGGTATAAAAGAGGAAGCGAAACGCTTCGTCCGGATCGTAGTGGTAGTAACAACATAAGGGTGGAAAGTAGCCGTACGATAGGTCGTCCAATGGTGGAACGGAGATGGGTGAATTGAAATCATGCAATTCCCTTGCACACTCATCAGAATGCATTCTATAGAAGACCGAAAGGCTGGCTACCCTACGCCTGTGTTCCAGGCTTTGGAGACCGTCTCTTCGCACGCATTTCCACTGAATCCAAAGTAGCCAGATGACATTTCGCAACACCAGCCCAAATGTGGCTGCAGTACTCCACACACGAGCGGACCTGTGCTTTGTACAATTACATTAGAAGCTGCTTTGGTGTGAAGTACCGCCGGACCTTTGCTATGATGCCAAGTAATAAGACGCTCTTGTAAATGAAACGAAGGGTATAGGATCAGTAAGAAGCATTTCTATTTTCTCGCGCCCCCTAGCGGCCGGTCACTGAGCTGCGTACTGTGATGGCGCGGCGGCCTGAAGTGTGATGCGCTCGTATTATGCGTAAGTATGTTACTACAATGTGTTCTGCGTTCTAAAGATTTAGCTAGTTTAACTCCATAAGTTCTTGAGAGTGGAGTTATTCGTGGATTTTTGGCTCTCGTTACAGGTCATCAGAAGCCTGATATTCTGATAACCAGTCTTATAAAGGGGTGTCGTGTTAACTTATAAAGGGGTGTCGTATTAACTCGATTGTAGGGTCAGTTAGGCAGTCGCTTCATGTAGAATAACGGTATTCAGCTACATTTTGAGACTTCAAACAGACCGTAATATGGTGAGAAACAAGCAAGTCAGATGTTTATTTTTGATTATGTGATTTCAAAATCAAAGCATTTATTTCAAATAAACCAGTTACAGGCACTTTTGACTTGTCAGAAGGTCGGTCAGTCAGTAACGTGAAGCTAGTCGCCCATTCGAAAGAGTAGGTGGATGGTACCTATGGAGAAGAATGGGCAAAAAACTCTATGGACAGTCTTTTCAATTATCAAGCTATTGATACAAATATTTGATTACATCATTCATGTTGAAATCAACCGTGTGAGAACGATGCAGAAATATATTGTACGCTAAGAGTGTCCATTATGGAAAACACACAAAAAAATAAAACAACGATTAAAAAAGACTAACCCAACAAATAGATGCTTTACAGCAAGTACATTGTGCTTACACGTGTGCCATGCAATTATACAATACTAAGAAATTGAATCTATGCAATGCAAAGATAGTTTTGTCCAAGGTTCAGCGGCTCCAACAGTGTTCCCGAATACTAAGTTTAGCTCATGTGTAGCTGTACCAGTGTCGAACACCCCTGTCAGCGATGCAATTCCGTAACGTACAATATGCTTGGCTATATAGTGTGTAATACTTGGCTTTGAGAAAAAAAAAAATAAACAATTACAAAAAAAGGAAAAATCAAAGAACAATCAGTGCCAAGCCTTGTTGTCCTCAATATCGTCCTTAACACTATAAAATTAATACATTTTCTAAGTCATCATCATCATCCTAGCGTTAATCCCAGTCACATCCGAATCCAATCCTTTTGAGGGCTCCAACAACCCGTAACGACTACCACTAGATGTTCGTATGGCAACCGGGACCAACGACTTAACGTGCTTTCCGAGGCACGACCAGACCAGTGCAAATATTCATATTCATGCATACAAATACTTGCACTGTGCGGGGATCGAAACCGCGCCTCCTTGCGCAGCGGCCGCGTCCGCTACCGCTACGCCACGGAGGCTGTCACTCTAAGGCTGTCATTTTCTAAGTGGCTATTAGAAAACACAATCGACCGGCTCTCCGGGCGATATTGTATGACATATTCACAGTTTAAAACTTCTGTCGATATTTTAAATGTCTAAAATTCTCGTACCAGCAACGTAGATGAATTCAATTTTATTTATTTATTTCTCTCTTCACAACATTGGTTTAACAATATTTTTACTTATAATCTACCATTGGAAGAGGCTGGTGGCTTTTTTTTTGTTGGGATGGGAAATCATCATATGACTTCTGCCGCTCTGGGCGGAGCGGAAGGGCGTGTCAGACTTTTACTGACTAAAACCCACCCGTGTTTCTTCACTTGCCTGTGCGACGTCCAGGGCCACGGTTTCTTGTTTAGCCAACCCGCAACCCTGACCCAGGAGGCATCGGTCTTCGGGGACCCCGTCACGATGTGCTGACATCTCTTTGAGGCGCGCGGGAAACACGACGCGCCATCGTCGACTCGGCCTGATACTTACCGGGCGGTGAGCTGCCCACTGCTCACCGCCCGCAGTGGCTGGGAGTTCGGTGTCGTCTCCCGACCAGGGCGTCTCCTTCGGCGGCTAGTGGCGTGAGGGCGCTGGTATTCCCGCTTCCTCACACGCTTCGCCTCCTTCTTTGTCAGCATCACTGCTTCGCAGAAAGAGGAGAGACTGGTGCCGGAAGTAGGTTTTTGAAGAAGCCTGTGTTACAGATCACCAGGGTCCCCCACAGCAATATAATACAGTAAAACGTTTAAATACAATCTTGAGTAAACATTTTGATGCTGTCAAGAAGATCACAAAGAGACAATCAGATAACGATAACAACAAATAGTAAAGACAAATAAATAACAATTAACAATGATGCTTGCATTTACAGTAAGGGTCAAAAGTGGAGTACACTTTTTGACACTTATTGTTATTGCAATAAAGTTCAAAAGTGGTAATGCACTTTTGACCCTTACCAGTAAATTGTTGATTTGCTAGTTTTAGTAGAACTCATGTTAATTTCTCCTTCACGGGAAGCTTGTATAATATCAGCATAAATCTATGTTAACCCATCAGCAATTGAAACCAAATCTAAATACAATAAAAACATTTATTGAAACAAAAAACTTCAAGCACTTTTCAAACGTCAACATTACTTAAGACAGTCCCCCAAAATGCCCGCCTTTCATCACTTCCTTGTGTTTTCCTTGAGAAGAAGAAATAGCGCCACATACCCAGCATCACTGCTGCCTGTTCAGTTCAAGAAAACGTAGTCAGTAAAAAATACTTTGATACGTAATGTGCTTTGCTACGCTACACGCCGAGCTACGGCGTAGCACACACTGTGCTACGAATTATGACGTTGATAAAAGTATCTTTTAAGTACTGGTTTTCTTCGTTTGAATGGACTGAAAACCATTATTTGAAATGTATGTAATTACTATTATATCCTTTCCTTAACTTTCTCGCATTATGTGTTAGTTATCTTTTAAGATTTTATTAAGAACTAGCTTCATATTTCTGACTAACACACTCTATCGACAATAAAAGTGCCTAATAATAGTTAATCATTTTACTCGGTGGTAGGCCGTAAAATCAGCTGCCG
This sequence comes from Sesamia nonagrioides, assembly GCA_017933935.1. Taxonomy (NCBI): domain Eukaryota; kingdom Metazoa; phylum Arthropoda; class Insecta; order Lepidoptera; family Noctuidae; genus Sesamia; species Sesamia nonagrioides. The sequence continues at coordinate 698,560 of JADWQK010000099.1, forward strand.
GCAGAAGCTACCACCCACCAGGCAAAGTCTTGCCGCCAAGCGAGCCAAGTCGTATGGAGGACGGGTCTGAACAGTTGTGTTGCGATCTGTAATGGGTACTATGCGCCTAATGTTGTTGTGTCGGGAGTTTGATCGTGGATATTATCCTATATAGCTGCACCGCGAGGTTTCACCCGTGTAGGTTTCGATATGTTTTTTATATGCTCCGCTCCTATGGGTCGCAGCGTGATATTGTAAAGCCTAAAGCCTTCCTAGATTAATGGGCCATCCGATGCATAAAGAATTTTTCAAATCGGACCAATAGTTCCTGAGATTAACGCATTCAAACAAACAAACAAACTCTTCAGCTTTATATATTAGTATAACATAATTTTTTATTACTGTAGAAACTGACTTGTTACAGATTCGTTATGGTCTTTCAATTTTAGGAGAGTAGGGGGGTAATGACGTGATCCGGATAGGGATGGAGCATATTTTGATCCATCTTCCTTCTGCCGAGGTAACCCCATTTTACAAGGTTGGAGTAATATCATTCCACGTATGTACGAAGGTTCAAAAATTTTTAAGTGAAGTACGGTAGCTATACCTTTTTCAGTACTCCTGAAATTTTGTTTATTTTCCGACACAGATATGTAACAAAATTTCAAAGATGCTTCGATATTAATTGAAGCTGCTACCTCGCGGATGAGTTTTCGCGGTGAAACACATAACACAATTATCTGTTTGCTCCAAGTCGGTAAAATTCAATGAAATATATTACTATCTCCTTCGCAAAATTAGTAATTCCATTGCCAGTCAGTCTGAGATTTACAATTTCTTCGGTTACAGTTACATTCTATAATATTTAATAACATTTTTGATATTATAGTTTCAATAACTCGGGATGTCTTTGAAAATTTATAGAGTCAGTTTTAGTAAATAGTCTTATAGGATTCTATATCTAGAAATGAAAAGTAATTAAAGTACAACACCACATGCGAGCAACGCGTCATACAGACGTAACGCAATTCTTGCATTATGTAAGCAGACAGCCGACAGAGGACCAAAGTCATCGACATAGCTGAGAGGATTAGCAAGCTGAAGTGGCAATGGGCTGGTCACGTTGGGTAAACGAATCCTCGAGTGGGGACCGCGTCTCGGCAAACGTAGCGTAGAACACCTTGGGCGAGATGGAGCGACGACATCAAAAAGGTGGCTGGTAGTGGCTGGCGGAGAACTGCTCAGGATCGAGCTTGTTGGCGTGGCAGTGGACGAGTAGAGGCTGATGATGATGATGATGATAAAACCGCGCAACTAGCATGCATACATACAGCAAAAAGAACAGGGTTTAAAGCTCACACATCCATTATAAAATAGGGTGGTTATTTTATGAAGGATGTGTGAACTTTAAGCCCTGTTCTTTATTTCTCTACCCTGATGTCTCCGAAGTAGTAATTAATTTAGTCAAAAACGTTCTTTTGGTTCTCTCTCCATTTAATTCATCAGTCCATTATTAGGGTTCCATAGCCAAATGGCAAAAAACGGAACCCTTATAGATTCGTCATATCTGTCTGTACGTCTGTCCGTCTGTCCGTCCGTATGTCACAGCCATTTTTTTCCGAAACTATAAGATCTATACTGTTGAAACTTGGTAGGTAGATGTATTCTGTGAACCGCATTAAGGTTTTGATGCAAAAATAAAATAATAACAATAAATATTGGGGGCCCTCATACTTAGAACTGAAAACTAAAATGTTTTTTTTTTTCATCAAACGCATACGTGTGTGGTATCTATGGATAGGTCTTCAAAAATGATATTGAGGTTTCTAATTTTTTTTTTTTCTAAACCGAATAGTTTGCGTGACAGACGCTTCCAAAGTGAAAAAAGTTGGTCACCCCCCTCTAACTTCTAAAATAAGAAAATGAAAAATCTAAAAAAAACATATGATGTACATTACTATAAAAACTACCAAAGAAAATTGGTTTGAACGAGATCTAGTAAGCAGTTTTTACATAAATCCTTTAATTTCATAAATCAATGGTATTACCCTTTGGGGATAAATATAATGACCACCGTAAAATACTTTGATACCCTTAGTTTTGTAACCAAAAATATCTACTTAACACCAGAAAAATAAAGTCTAAAAATACAATAGTACCAGCTATTTTAGTCACGACTCCACTTTAAATTGTATTCGACCACCAAATTTAGTAAATGATCACCAAATCTTGACGACCAAATTAATGTATTATTTTTGCCTAAATAAATCACTGTGATTGCCATAAAATCAGAAAACGAAACATAAAATGACACGTCAGTCATCGTTTGTCCACCCATAGGTTAGGTTAGGTTAGAACTGTGACCAAAACAGCGCGCGAGCCGAGCGAGCGTAGCGAGCCAATTAAAACGCTGGTATAATTTTGGTGATCATTTACTACTTTTGGGATAACAATGATTTATTGGATAGCAGAATTTAAAAACTTTGGTTATAATTTTATATTAAAACGCTGGTGTAATTTACTATTATATATTTATTTACTATTTTTTATTTACTATTTTAGGGTTACTCGTGATTTACTTGGAGTCATTTTACTTAAATAGGGTAGCAAAGTGTTAAAACTTTGGTTATAATTTTACATTAAAATGCGAGTTTCATTTTGGTGATCATTTACTATTTTTGTCTGCTATTTGTTACTTTATCTGGTGGTAAGTTAAACATAAGCCTTACCCTTTGTGCGTGAGTCCGACACGCACTTGGCCGGTTTTTTCAGAAAATATTTAGGACAAATTTAATTATTGTGTTTGCCCCGATTTGGGGTCTATTTTGAAGAGCATATTCAATTTGAGGATCGTAAATATGGCCAAAATTCTGCTGCGCGTCCTAGTTACATTCAGCAAGACGTTTAGAGGGCTCGGCGCTCGACTGTCAATGTCGTACGTACCTATAGCTGCGACGATCTCGTATTTTGCTTTGCAAGACAAACTGAACGTTCGGCACTATATTTAGAGAATCTAGCGTCGAAAGTAGAACGTAAATACAAAATTTAAAATAAAAATATTTAAAATAAATAAATTACTGGTACTTTTAAATTGTAAGTAAGAAGATGCTAGTCGCCATAGGTTTCTGGAGAAGAACGGATAAGGAACTTTACGGACATTCTTTTAAAATCATAAAATTATTATATTGGATTACATAAAACATGTTGAATTTATCCATGTGAGAACGACGTTAGAGAAAACACAAAAGTTTTGCTAATCTCGCTTGAAAACAATGTATAGATAATAATTGCAATCTTTTCTCTCTAGGCATGTGCCTAGTTGTTTGCCATGTTGTTTGGATTTTTTTTTAATATGAGGAAATAAGAATATGCTAAAATTATCCTTAAAATTAGCCTTAAGTGAGTTTGTTTGTTTTTACCGCTTTCACGCCGTAACTACTGAACCGATTGTTTTGAAATTTAGCAGACGTAAAGTAAGAAGTCCGGATTAAATAATAAAGTAATTTTTATCCCGGATTTTTTTCCCACGGGAAAATTTGAAATGCGCGATATAACCGAATTCCACGCGGGTGAAGTCGCGGGCGGAAAGCTAGAAAATATAAATCAGAAAAGATTTAAGGAAGTAGTTCTAAAAAGAACGAATAACTGAACTAGCAAAACGGTACTTATAAACGTCATTAAAGCCAGCAAAATATGTTTTATAACTCTAATAAGACTGCATTTGGGAATTAATTATAAGGGATGTAACCAAACCTTTTCCCTATTGTGTATAATGAAGACCATGCGCACTGGAAATTTTAAGAAACTGCAAACTCTTAGAAATTGTCTCTAACACTAGGCTCAGATGTAACGAAAGTGTTTGAATTTTTGTTTTTCTCGTTTAACAACGATCACAAACACAATAAAATAAGCCCATCTCAATTAATGGCAGAATTCGTATTCACAAGATATTTTGGTTAAAAACAACATTTTCATCAATTTTTCGTTGATAATCTGTCTTCACAGCCGCTAGGCATTTCTTTTATGAAAAACGTAATGGCGTCATTGTTACAAGTCTTTACACTCCTTTTATAACAATTCTCAGCTAACAATAATTACAGTTAAAAACTATAATTTGCTAATTCGTTTCACTATTTCACACTCGATTTTAACATTGAAATACTTAATTATTAATTGCTTAAAACGTTTGAACATTAATTTTTTGAAGAAACATGCGGCATGATTTTCATTTTAACAAGAGTAGGTCAAATTCATTTCATGATTAATAAGCAACATGCATTAGTCTAATAATGGATTTGGATTAATATTTGTTTAGTAGACATAGTTCAACAACTATGTCTACTAAACAAATATTAATCTGGATGCAAATATTGATTTGGATTAATATTTGTTTAGTAGACATAGTTGTTGAACTATGTCTACTAAACAAATATTAATCCAAATCCATTATTAGACTAATGCATGTTGCTTATTAATCATGAAATGAATTAACCATAGATAACTATTTTCTTAAACCTCAGTTTGGATAAACCCTTAATTATGGATCTAGCTTTCTACATTGAAAAGAAGCAAACGACAACAACAAATAAATCTATACTAATTTATACCTAGTCATATTAACTGGTAAGTCTGAACTTAACAGTTAATATAACAGTTAAAATGAATTATTTACGACGTTGTTAACACCACTACGATCCGGACGATTGCATTTCGCCTCCACCTTCATACCGCGTGCATCGAGGGACTGGAACCATTTGCCAGCGGCGGTTTTCCGTCGGACTACAATTTGATTGTCTTCAAGGCTAGAGTAAATAGTCTCTTAATAAACTAGTGCGCTTTACCATCAACGATTGCGTCACTGCTTACCGTCAAGCGCTAGTTTATAATTTACTAGCTTTCCGCCCGCTGCTTCGCCCGCGTGGAGTTCGGTTATATTGCGCTTTTTAGATTTCCCTCGGGAATATCAAATTTTTCCGGGATAAAAGGTAGCCCATGTTCTTTCTCAGGGTCTAAAGATTGTCTGTGCCAAATTTCATCAAAATCGGTTGAGAGGTTTAAGCGGGAAAGCGTAACAGACAGACAGGCAGACAGACAGACAGACAGACAGAGTTACTTTCGCATTTATAATATTAGTATGGATTAAAAAAAATTACGATATCACATTAGAATCATCAATTAATCACTCATAGGGACATAGAGAAAAAGAAAGCGACTTTGTTTTATAATATGTACTGATATTTAATTTTTAATGTCATATTATGTTCTAGATTTATATAACCTTGGAGTTATATTTTACTAGCTTTCCGCCCGCGGCTTCGCCCGCGTGGATTTCGGTTATATCGCGTTTTTTAGAAATCCCTCGGGAACATCACATTTTTCCGGGATAAAAGGTAGCCTATGTTCTTTCTCAGGGTCTAAAGATTGTCTGTGCCAAATTTCATCAAAATCGGTTGAGAGGTTTAAGCGGGAAAGCGTAACAGACAGACAGACAGACAGAGTTACTTTCGCATTTATAATATTAGTATGGATAGAAACACCGTTTTATATATATGACGGGGGAAACCGAAACATATCACAATATTCAAAATTAACCAGTTACGCGCCGTCATATATTTATTTATTTGTGCCCATGCAGGGATTTAATAAAAATAACATTTGTTTAAATAACTTATTTGAAAAGTTACAAAAATAGTAACAATGGTCTCTATGTGCTCTATTTTTACTTCTTTTCACCACATATTATATTATATATCGTTTATCACAGAACATTCTTTTTTAAGGAAAATTACGTCGAAATTACCATTTAGGTACAATGGTTGACTTAATTTAGTTTATTAGATAATTTTAACTTGAATAGAAACAGGAAATTAGACGTCTATTTTTACTTGACATACAATAGGTATCATTGTTCAGTAAAGGGTTTCAGCAAAATGACACTGAAGGGAATAGTTTTTTTTTGTGTCAAAATTTGTTTATGGTTATAATAAGCCTTTTTATTTTTATTTATACTGATTATAAATAGCCTTTTAATTTTTTTATTTATTATTTAATTAATTTTTATTGATTTTTTCACCCGCCCGTTGTGTCAGCCTTTGTAAAATTTGTATATTTATTTATGTCTGTAATTTATAAATGGTGTACAGTACAGACGATAGTACATCATTGATACCACAATCTGTCAAATCACTTTATTACATTTTAAATTTATTGCTCATTTTAAATTTATTATACATTATATATTATACAGTTTCGGGAAGCTTGACATGCTACACCGTATGATACACTATATAATGTACATCCGTACATTATAAATTGTATCCTATTCTATTCAATTCTAAAAGTTTATGATGTAAAATTATATGCTTAACTTTAGCTACTATTATTCGTGTGTCTTCTTTAAAAATACATGTGTTTCAAAAGTAAAAATAATACAATAAAAATGACAAAATACTCTCAAACTCACTTATATTTTCATAAAAACGTATTTGTAGTATGTCAAAATACTCTTGAGCCCACTAATATTTAAATAAAAACGCATTTGTAGTATTGATTATACAAGTGCTTAATATTTTTTTTCAGACAACAGAAACAGTAGTACGTTGTATGCATTTTTTATTGTATTTAAATATAGTCACACTCTTAGATTTAGCAGCCAGCCTCCGTGGCGTAGCGGTAGCAGACGCGGCCGCTGCGCAAGGTGGCGCGGGTTCGATCCCCGCACAGTGCAAGTATTTGTATGCATGAATATGAATATTTGCACTGGTCTGGTCGTGCCTCGGAAAGCACGTTAAGCCGTTGGTCCCGGTTGCCATACGAACAACTAGAGGCAGTCGTTACGGGTGGTTGGAGCCCTCAAAAAGTCCAACAATTGGTCTAGCTGCAATGCTTCGATGTCGCCTTCGGGTTGTGGAGGTCAGACGGCAGTCGCTTCACGGAAAATGTCGAAGTTTAGCCATATCAGCAGTTGAACTGGTAAAAGCGGACCCCAGACTTCAAAGCTGAAAAAGGCTCCGGATGCGACTGGGATTAACGCTGGGATGATGATGATGATGACACTCATAGATTTAGCACAGTTTTTTATACTGTGGTTTTAGGTTCCATGAGTAGAGGATAGTTTGTTATTCCAAGAATTAATATAATATTATATGTTTAAACCGTTTGGGGCACTAGGACCATGAGGTAGGAGTGCCCACTTGGATTTTCGAGACATCGCCAAGCGCTTGGTTGACTCTTCACATAAACAGAGAGCAGTAGGGAAATTACGTAACACACTATCAGTAGCACTAGCATTTTGACAGTTCAACAAAATTCATTGTGTTATTTACGTTGTTGAGCAGACACGTTTTCGAACACATGGAGCAATGGAATAGGAATACGCTTCGAAAAGATTCCAACTGATAGTAATAGTCATCATCATCCCAGCGTTAATCCCAGTCGCATCCGAAGCCTTTTTCAGCTTTGGAGTCTGGGGTCCGCTTTACCAGTCCAACTGCTGATATGGCTAAACTTCGACATTTTCCGTGAAGCGACTGCCGTCTGACCTCCACAACCCGAAGGCGACATCGAAGCATTGCAGCTAGACCAATTGTTGGACTTTTTGAGGGCTCCAACCACCCGTAACGACTGCCTCTAGTTGTTCGTATGGCAACCGGGACCAACGGCTTAACGTGCTTTCCGAGGCACGACCAGACCAGTGCAAATATTCATATTCATGCATACAAATACTTGCACTGTGCGGGGATCGAACCCGCGCCCGGAGGCTGTCTCTAAACTGGTAGTAATAGTAGGTATATTACGCAATTAGGGAGCTGGTTTATTTTTCAGTCAAATAATCAGCTTTTTTATTCAACGTCGCAATGCTTGCCTTTTGGGCGCTTTTCCTGTTGACAGCAGCGCGGACATTTTTTTTTTTTTGTATTTCATGCCGTTTGATAAATGATTTATATTGCCGATTGATTTCATTTTGTGTTTAGATTTCTACTAATTCTTTTTGTTTGTAAATCTCATGTGTGGATTTAAAATGTTTTATCCATACTAATATTATAAATGCAAAAGTAACTCTGTCTGTCGGTCTGTCTGTCTGTCTGTCTGTCTGTTACGCTTTCCCGCTTAAACCTCTCAACCGATTTTGATGAAATTTGGCACAGACAATCTTTGGACCCTGAGAAAGAACATAGGCATACCTTTTATCCCGGAAAAATAAGATGTTCCCGAGGGAAATCTAAAAAGCGCGATATAACCGAACTCCACGCGGGCGAAGCCGCGGGCGGAAAGCTAGTGAATAAATAAATGAAGGTGATGAATTAGAAAGGATATTAAGTGGAAACAAATTAATACCTCAAGCAGGCGATGCGATGCGACGAGGTGGATCGGGAGATGAAAAAAATAAAGAGGGAACTCTAGTGGTGTTTTCTCTATACAAACGTATTCCGCTGTTTTCTTTGTGGATAATGCTTTTAGAGCAATTTCTTTTTCTACAATTTTACACCGTGATTAAACGTGCCCCTATTATTTGATTTTTTCCGAAACTTAATTAATATAAAAGAAATACGGTAACTACTTCAAAGTCGCGAAAAATAACCCATAAAAAAAACAAAATGATAGGAATACCTTTCCTCTAAATTTTGATATAAAAATAATTGAGATCTGTCGTGTTTTGAAAAAGAAAACAGCGGAATACGAAACGTCTTTTGGTCAACGTTTTTGTAGGTAAAATGAGCCTGAGCTGCAACTGTCCTTTTCGCACTTTACCGGGAGAGGTTGGAAGCAGCGCGACGGCAATAGTTTCTTCAAATACCTATTTTCCAAATTCTTCGGCACTAGAGACCCCTCTTAACTCGTATGAAATCACGGGCAGAGGCTAGTAGATGATATATTCGAGAGATATCGCGGCATACCTACATGATTTCAGCAAAGTTCCTTTTGCTTTTGTACACTTCCCGAATCAAATCTAGGTCGAAAAAGTATTGTAATACACGATACTATATGGTTATAAACTTTAAAATTCTCGGAAGAACATTTAACTCAAACTTACAAAGTTACAACCCAGAGCTGAAATGTTCCAATACCTCGCGATTTCGGGGATTTAGCAGAATCCGCCATAACCGTTTGACACTTTCCTCTGATCCATTGATGGCAGCAAAGGAATTGTACCTATCTTGTAACCATTTAAACTTGAAACATTTGAGAATGTTTAAAATGTAGACGTTAGACATTGTCTATACCAGTGTTTCTCAACCTTATTCATGGCAAGGGCCCTTAGTATCGAAAAATATTTGTGGTCGATCCCCTTCCCTCCGCCGCTTTTAACTTGCAATCTCAGTCTGTGATTTTGAGTACCTCGCAGAATTACCCTAAAACTATAAAATGTTGCGCGTCGCACGGCGAGTTTCCACCGTTACGTCGATAACACTACTACGATTCGGACGAAGCGTTTCCTGTCCTCTTTTATACCGCGTACATCGAGGGACTGGAACAATTTGCCAGCGGCGGTGTTTCCGTTAGACTACAATTTGAGTGTCTTCAAGGCTAGAGTGAATAGGCTCTTAATAAACTAGTGCGCTTTATCATTATGGATTGTGTCACTGCTTGCCATCAGGCGGGATTGCGGTCAAGCGCTAGTTTATAATTAAAAAAAAATATGTTTGATTACATTTAGAATATCCAGTAATATTAAGGAAACGGCGACTGCCTCAATAAATATTAGACCTGAATGATTGATAGCCCTAAACCTAGTTAGACCTCATTTCGGTCAAGAAATCTAGACTAGCCATCGACCCCGGAGAAACATATCTATTGACCAAGTGTGTGTGCAGACTTCGAGAAAGAGATGTCTCGTCGAATCCAGCTCGGCTGGGCGGCGTTCGGGAAGCTACGCTACATCTCGTCGTCCAAGATACCACAGTGTCTCAGACTAAAGCCTTTGACCTGTGTGTGTTGCCAGTGATGACTTACGGAACTGAAACGTGGTCGCTCACAATAGACCTCATACGAAGGCTCAGAGTCACACAAAGGGCAATGAAAAGAGCAGGCTGTCCCAAATCAAAACACAGTAAGGGACTTGGAATAAATTTTACAGGAGGGCAAAAAAAATTAAATTTTCTTATGCCTTACCAAAATATGAATCTGGGTAATTCTCACGAAATCCCGAAATTCTTGTCCTTGGCGTTTATATAAAAATCCGGTAAAGAAATGGATGTTACTAATATTTTTATACAATCTATATAACTATATTTAACAGTTTCATATAAGATTTTAGAGCTTTATAAATAAACAAATAAAAATGCATGAACATAGTGTTCCTTATATCATTCCTTCACTGTGTCCCAAGTACCAATTTTATTTACTTTTATTTACCAAAAAACTACAAAAATCATTGGAATCATGTTCAAGTAAGTTGGATTATTTAAAAATATTCCTAATTAATGGGGGAAAACCGAAATTAACGTTGTAAATGAAAAAAACGTCCTAAAAATTTGATTTTTTAATGTGTCTCACAAAAATAAATCATTCCCTCACACTATTACTAGCAGTTTAATTCTGAACGCATTTTTAATAAAAACGGAACACTACCATTAGTTTTTGAAAGTTGGCAATACTGTCAATTTGTCAAAATGGCGCCTTTTCTGTGATTGAGTTCGAGTGTGTGCTGCAAAAATATTTTTTTATCAATAAGTTTAAATAAATTTTTTCGTCGTCATTTCATCACATTCTAAAAAAAACAAAAGGTAAGCACTTTAATTGATTGTAAGTTGCGCAGATAAGTTCGCGTTTGGGAGTAATTTCCTTAAGCAGAAAAATCATTTTAAAAGTAAGGCTATGCCACGAGTCCTTTGCGGTTATTCTTTATTTTGTCATTCCCTCGCCATCATTCCCTCACACAAACTCATGATGAGGGAATGATGATATATGAGGGAATGGTTTTTGGATGGGCTAACTGACTTTTTTATTGTTTGCTTTTATTAACTCTTGAATTTATTGTTATTGCAATATTGTTGTAAGTTAAAGAATGTCAAGAAAAAAGAAGATAAGCAAAGAAGAAGCTAAATTAAAAAAGCGTGGATATGAATAAAATGATAGAGTATACCTTCCACAACCAAACAGAATAGTGACTAATGAACAGTGGATGTATGAAACTGTATCCTACAAAAAAAATGGAAAATTGAAGAGAGTAAGAAAACCTATTTTAAAAGAGATCAAGGTTTCACAGAGGTCATTGGTACTGCAGCTAAAAAATACTTTGTCTTTATTTTTTAAACACATTGCCTCGATAGCACGCCAGTATCAGATTATATCAGTACTTAAAAAGACTTTAGCTGACAATGAAGTCCTTATTCACATAGACGTAGCGAAAACTATTGTTGTAAATATAATGAAGAGATTCAGGCAGTACATTTCGGAGGTGCAAGACAACAAGTTACTCTACATACAGGAGTATTATATTTACCTGAATATGACACTGTAAAACCTTACATGTTTTGTTCTCTTTCTGAAAATAATAGACACGATACAATGGCAGTATGGGCACATTTATTACCCGTTTTTGAGTGGCTTAAAAATCACAAACCAAATATTCACAGAATACACATGCTAAGTGATAGTCCTGTCAACCAGTACAAGAATAAGCGCATGTTTCATCTAGTATATCATCATATAAATGATTTTTTTTCGGGTGCGACACTTTTTGTGTGAAATTATTCAGAACCAGGCCATGGCAAAGGTGCTCGTGATGGCATAGGTGGCACATTAAAAAGAACAGCTGATAAAGCGGTGGCTGAAGTCCAGGACATCATGAATTTCAAACCGCTCAGAGAAATTTTGTTGGCAAGATGTTCTTCAATAAAGCTGTTTGAAAATTCGTCAATTTGTCTTCAGTAATGATGTCTTGGAATTTAGAAGTCTTTCATGTTCTCAATGCGGAGAAAAGTGTGAACATTTTCACATGGGATATTACAAATCTTCAAAACGATGCATTGAAAAACCGTAGTCCTTTGAATTAAAATCACGAAACACATCTTATGATAATGGACATTCGTCAAATGATATTATTTGTACGGACAGTAATATCACTCATAATATTGGTGAAAATGTACTTTTCAAATGGGACGAACATGTTTACACAGGGAAAATAATATTAGTTTCTGGCGAAGGCGCTTTAGTAAAGTGAATGAAATCTTGGAAATGGCCTAAAATTAGAGATGAACAGTTATATGCCTGACATGACATTCTGAGGAAGATAGAGCCTCCAAAATTAATCAGTAAGGGTTGTTATTTTATAAAAGTATCTGATTAAGACTTTAATTGTAACTTTGAGACTGATTCGTTTAAGATTACAATTGTTTAACTAGGTAATTTCACTCTTTATTACTAAATGCTAAAATACTAAAATTTATTAAAAAAAAACTGGCTTTTTTCAGACAAATAATACTCCTTGTATTATTTGTTTGTTGGAAAAAGCCAGTTTTTTTTTGTTGATTTTCATACTAAACGTTCATTTTATGTGTGAGACTTTGTTATTTAATAATAAGTGTAATTGTTTTAAATAAGTGCGATAATATATAAAAATAACTTTAAATTATAGTTATGCTAAAGTGCTGTAATAATTTTGTTATACTGGAATTAGTCGTTGATCTTAGTTATTGTTTAAGAGTAAAATTTCATTTCATATAAATATTTCTTTGAAGAAAAACTAATTTCATTTAAAAAGCTTCCTAACTTGTCCGCAACAATCATTCCCTCACCTTAATTGTCATTCCCTCACTTTGTTTTTTTTTTTAATTCCCCATAACTTTCATAAAGCGCGATAATTCTCGGGACCACTATATAATTTAATTCTAGTAACATTAGTCCTATCAAATTCACATAAAATAATTATCAAATAATCTTATTATTTTTTGACATTTTAAGATAACCGAATTTCGGGATTTCGTGATAATTACCCATCTACAGCTCAATATGATTCTTGGAGATGGTAGATAAGTTTACTGTCTACATTTTTGCATACTAAAACTTTAAAAATATAAGTCAATACACGTTGTATAGCACTTACTAACTTTGAAATGGGATCCAATACTAACCATTGTCCATGGAAACTAAACTAAAACACAGTAAGTATATTAAAAATTATTAGGTTTAGTTTTTTTTTTCGAAATCTTTTAGTTATGATAAGAGTTATGGTCAAGAAAATGAGTAAACAAATATTCTATGTTCATATTTGAAAACTATTGCAGTAAAACACATTAACGAGAATTAACCAACTCATCATTTATTCAAAAATCATCTGGCGTCAGGATTTACATAGCAAATCTCAGTAATTATTCCAAATATCAAGGCGTTCCTAGGGTTTAAATTACAATCTTTAGTTTTTACTGGGTGTTTTAGGTATTGCTTATAATTTGTCATTTTGTTCTGTTAATGGAATGGGATTTAATACGGTTTGTTCTGTTGGAGAGATAGTTTCCACGATTATCAGGTAATCTATATCCGGATTGTAATTATCAGTAGAAATTACATGTTCTGGATAAGCGGCTATAAAATGCCTTCAGAGAAGAAGCTGAATTAGGGAGAAATGAAGTTGTAGAGGGAATGTTTTCTTTAGGAATTCGTGCAAAGTTTTCTTGATTCTTTATACATTTTCGGGTATTTATACAACTCTCTTCGTCGGAGGAATCTGAATTATATATGATATCAGGGATAAAATCGGGATGACCAACACAGTCTTCACAACTTAGAGTAATTAAATCGCAAACAACAAAATCACATGCAGTCTAATTCAGTACAGTACTGGCGATCGGTGCGACGCTATGAAGGAAGACACATGACGCCCCGCCCTTCTCCTGAAAGGATAGCGGCAATTTGATGTTTTTTCACTAATTTAAACCTTAATTCATGGAGATAGAAACTACGACGGATGTATGCTATACTGTATAATCTGAAGATTTTATGGTCTTTTAAACATGTTATTTCCCAAATCAAAACCCAGCAAGTGGAAATTCCCAATCCAAAACAAAGTAAGTACGTGTCACTTGCTGTGTTTAGAACTGGTAATCAGCTCATACTAGGTTTTTGGTTTGGGGATTGCGGTCTAGTATGTGCACTTACTAGGTTTTATGGTGTCGCTATATTGGGAATGGAGGCCTTTATTGAAAAAAGGGTTTTTGCATATTGTGGGCATTTACTGTGTTAAAAGGATGGTGTAAAAATCTTGATTTCAACAAAAATGACCCTTACTGTGTTTTGATTTGGGACAGCCGTGCTCGGAGTTTCTCCACGTGATCGAATCAGAATTGAGGAGATCCGCAGAAGAACCAAAGTCACCGACATAGCTCTGTGAGTCGCTAACCTTAAGTGGCAGTGGGCAGGGCCCATTGCTCGGAGAACCGATTGCCGATGGGGCAGTAAGGTTCTGGAGTGGCGGCTGCGTACTGGAATACGCAGCTTAGGGAGGCCCCCAACATGGTGGACCGATGACCTGATGAAGGTCGCGGGAAGCCGATGGATGCGGGCAGCACAAGACCGGTCAGCGTGGAAAGCCTTGGGGGAGGCCTTTGTCCAGTAGCGTCCGCTAGGCTGAAGAAGAAGAAGAAGAGGTGTGCAGACATAGATGCCCACTCTTTTCCTAACTCTTATATTCCAATGGGATAGCAATCCGTTACAAACGGAGAAACCAGGCCAGGACCAACGGGTCAACGTGCTTCCCGAGCCATGGGGTACTTACCACACCGTCGATTTCCAAACTCCGGACTTGTTTTGAGAAATGCTTAATAGAAAAACTAAATAACACATTTTTCTGGGACATCAATTTTGAGACCCATGGCCCAGTAACCACACCTCGGAGTCCAGCCTAACCGGATGTAGCTAAATACCAGTACTATACTTAGAGCGACAACCCATCCTACCTCCACAACTCAGTTACTGGGTAGTAAGAGAGTGGGGGTTTCGCATAAACAAAACATTATGTTGTATTTATTATATTTGACAGCCTCCGTGGCGAACGTAGCGAACGAGGCCGCAGGGACGCGCGGGTTCGATACCCGCGCAGTGCATATATTTGTATGCATGAATGTGAATATTTGGACTGGTCTGGTCGTGCCTCGGAAAGCACGTTAAGCCTTTGGTCCCGGTTGCCATACGAACATCTAGTGGTAGTCGTTACGGGTTCTTGGAGCTCTCAAAATTCCAACAATTGGTTTAACTGCAATGCTTCGATATCGCCTTCGGGATGTGGAGGTCAGACGGCAGTCGCTTCACGGAAAATATTTCCGTGGAAGTTTCACTAAAACCAGCAGTTAGACTGGTAAAGCGGACCCCAGACTCCAAAAGTTGAAAAAAAAAAAATGGATGCGACTGGGATTAACGCTGAGATGATGATGATGAATGTTGTATATTCTATAAGAACGTTCGCCACTTCCTAGTGCTTTCGCTGGGAAGAAGTGGCGGAACAAACTCCCCAGCAGCACAGTTGTCTGTTCATTTAGAAACCACGTTCAAAAAGTACTGATTCTCAGCCTCATTTGAATAAATGAGGGGTGTTGGTTTGTTTTTTTAAATTATTTTTTACTTTTTAGTTTGATATTTTTAAAAGCATGTTTTTTTAGTTTTTTAAACTAGTGCGCTTTATATCAACGTTTGCATCAGGCGGGATTGCCGTCAAGCGCTGGTTTATAATATGTAAAAAAAAAAAAAAATGACTTATGATTTTGATATATCTGTTACTAGGACGAATCTCATGAACTGTATAGCTATTATACACTTAAAATTTTCACAAATGATGTTTTGTGTGTTGCCGTTATGACAAAAATACTAAAACAGCTCAGCAGCAGGCTCCCATACAAGAGACGTGATTTTATTATTATTATTTATTTATTTTCTTAACCTAGTTTACAAAACATTGAGATAAAAGCCATGCCCCGCAAAACCGATTTCATGGTTTGTCTGTGGGAACGGAACAAACAGTGAATCAACAATAATTTATTATTATTACTAGCGCGGACAATTAAATTAGTATCTAGCAAAGAAGTTACATTATTTACAAATATTAGGTCTTACAGAATCGCTTATAGACTACTGAGTAAGAGCATTTTAAGTGATCTGGCAAATTTTCCTTTTGTTTTCTGACCTTATGGATAATTATGCTACGGAACCCTTCGTATGCATAAATTAAAAATATTGTTTATCATTATTATACTGACGGGTATTGCACATTTCTATGAAAGAGTAGATTTTTTTTGATAACCTACAAAAATATATCATCGTGTGTGGAATTTATGGTTTCATTTTGAACGTCGGCATCCCTTCCAACCCACAAGTTATGATGACTTTATCTCGCATTTGGTTGTTTTTCGTTTTTGAAACCATTATAATCCGAAAAAGAACTCTTTTTATACAAAAAGAGTTCTTTTTCGGATTATAATGGTTATAATGATTATAATGGCATATACATGCAGTATTTTTCTACTATTTATGGATTCGATAATAAACACGCCGTTTGTAATGTAATAACTAGATCTTGACCGCAATCCCGCCTGATGGTAAGCAGTGATGCAATCGTTGACAAAGCGCGCTAGTTTATTAAGCCAATAATAAAAAGTCATAATTTTTGTATATTAAGCGCCTCACGCTTTTTTTTTAAATTATTTTTTACTTTTTAGTTTGATATTTTTAAAAGCATGTTTTTTTAGTTTTTTAAACTGTAACGGTACTACACCCACCTACAAACGCCACAAATCAACAACGCGTCATAGTGACGTCACACGAATTCTACATCTCGCAATCAGAGTTTACCAAGCAACTAGGACATATACAACTTCCCAATTTCAAGCATTGGGTAAGTACCCGCCAGACATAACACCCGTCTGGTCGGAGGATCCTCCCTTTTCTATGGAGGATGAGTGAACTTTACTCCCTTTTCCTCATGCCTCCCCAAAACTATATTTATTTTCAACATTTTAGCTCGATATTCTTTTTTAAAAAAAACGAACGAACGAACGTATTGAAAACGGTGGGACACTTTACAGTAATGGGCCTCTCACTCGTAGTCCAAAGAGTTAGAGACGGACAAACAAACAAGCAAGCAAGCAAACAAGCAAGCAAGCAAACCAGGAAGCAAGCAAACATAAAAGTGAAGCTAATAAAAAGCATGTAAAAACTATACAATTATGAAGCACATTGTAACTCCCATCGTGTAACATTCAGAACATTAACAAGGCTGTCTGTTCATAACTGCCTGGTACCTACGTAATTCGATTTTTGTATGAACATTGTAAATTCCAGGAGTTTTAAATCCCTTTTGTGGAAACGTTTTTTATAGAAATTTAATCTCGGTATAGGGTAGGCTCTGTTATTATTATTTATCTAAAATAAAATCACAACAATCCCAGAGGGGCCGTTCCCGTAATATTAAGAACGTTCACGTTTAATCTTGGCTTCAATTTGTCAAAAACCGCAGGGTAATTGCGTAATAGACTATCAGTAGCGATGGGGTTCTTTTTTCTATTATTAAACTAGTGCTTGACTCCAACCCCGTCTGATAGTAAGCAGTGATGCAATCGATAAATGAAGCGCGCTAGTTTATTAAGAGCCTATTCATTAAAAAAAAAAAACTGAATGAATTAGGAAGGAAGACGGCAGTTGAGCGAGGTGATGCAATGTTACACAGGCGCCTGGGTCTGGAGGTGGTCCTTGACAAGTCGGAGGCCATGGTTTTCCACGCCCCATGCACGCCCCGGCTTATCGTATCGTATATATCGTGGTTAGCGGGGCCAGGATAGCTGTCGAGTCCACCATGAAGTATCTGGGATTGGTGCTCGACAGCCGATGGGTATTTGGGCCCCACTTCATATCACGAGGCTATCACGGCGGCTGGCGCCCAAGCTGATGGGTGCAGCAGGCGCGCTATCAACGGCGGTGTAGGCGGCTATACGTGGGAATCGTGGGGTCCATGTATGGGCGATGGCGTGACCTGACGGTCGGAACACTCGCCATTCTGTGCAAGCCGCAGAGGGCGATGGCCGTCAGGGTTGTGATCTTTTTTAATTACGGGAATCGGTCTTAGTCAGATGACAGTTTCAATGTGTCAAAATAATCTCTTCTTCTTTTTTCAAGTTGATGAGATTTCTCTTTTGAAAATTTCATGATGCCACTATGCTGCGATATTTCAATGTTCCTTATGGCTATTTACTGAATGCACTTTTTACTGCATAAATCACGCGCTTTTATTTAGTAAACGACACTATAAATAATTTTAAAAGTCCAATGAAAAATGCGCGTGACGCTCATCTTAGCTCTCCCGTCAAAACTCCCAAAATAATCTCTAATTTGCATACATTTTTGACATTTGTATGTCGCCGAATTGAGATTGGATTAAAATGTCACTTCCCCCGCCATTAATCAAACATCCCGAATGCACCGAATCCGTGATCAAAGATTAACTCTCAACTAGCGGTCACGTTAAAATTGACCGTCGATTTGCGATGGTAGGATTGCACCACGGTATTAACTTTAGCAATTTCAGGTAACCATTGCAAGCACTGATTAGAGGTCCGCTGGCCAGCTTTCCAGGTTCCCCTCTTATTTGAGTCTGCGACGGAATAATCAGTCATTCTCCGATGACCTTAGTCTGTCCACGTACAGACTTTGATGTAGTGAATTTACTTTGGTTTATTACTGGTGTATTTTTAATTTGTAGTTCTTATAGTTACGTGGTGGCCTAGTAGTTAAAACACCAGCCTCTCAAGTATGAGTGTGCGGGTTCGATTCCAGGTCAGGCAAGTACCAATGTAACTTTTCTAAGTTATATGTACTTTCTCAGTACATCTTAGACACCAAGACTGTTACAAGGTGAAGGAAAACATGTTGAGGTAACCTAGACTTTTAAGTCTGAAATGGCCAACCCTCATTGAGCAAGCGTGGTGATTAAGCTCAATCCTTCTCTGTATGTGAGGAGACCTGTGCCCAGCAGTGAGATGATAAAAAAGTTGATGATGATGATAATGATGATGATAGTTAGTGGGCAGATTGGGATCACTTTACCTATGCATAATTAAGTATGATGACTAAAAACGCCACGAAAAACGTAACTTTTTCAAATATTTTGGGGCAAAAGCAAGAAGTTTTCATTACATAGGTACATTATTGTTTGAGTTTCATCCTTCCTTGATATCGAATCCAATAATCTAATCTATACTAATATATAAAACTGAAGAGTTGTTTGTTTGAACGCGCTAATCTCGGGAGCTACTGGTCCGATTTGAAAAATCTTTTTGCGATGGATAGTCCAATAATCCAAAAAGGCTTTAGGCTACGCTGCGACCAATAGGAGCGGAGCATAATTAAACCACGCGAACGAAGTCGCTGGCGGCCGCTAGTGTAATAATAAACTAATTGCCTAAAAGACAATGACGATGTCTTTTATTTTAACAGTTCAACAACATTCATTGCGTAATTTGTTTTTTAAGAATTAACTTTTACTTTTTAGACGAATTATTCAAACACATGAAGTGTTTGAATAATTCGTTTGCTCAAAAAGTGCATTAGGCTAGTTGACTAAAAAAAAGTAATTAGTCCGTCAGTCAGATTTCCAAAAAATACTAGACACGTATTTTTTTCTTTTTTCATATAAACAAAAAATGAAGACGACATACTGCGTTGAAAACTCGTGTGACATCACTGCACGCTACACTTTTTAGCGAGGACTGACGTCACCAACCACCACTCCTGATCTCTGATTCCTTTTATATTTGTCAATTTTTATTGATTTGATAAAACAAAATATACGTATTCAATATTTTTCTATAATCTGAATGACGGACAAAATAGAATATTTTTTTTTTTACCCTGGAAACATTTCTATTCCTATCAAAATCGACTGTGATGCTCTTGGGATTGAATGGAAAAGGGAAAAACAACTCGCTCAACTGCCGTCATCCTTCCTATTCCTAATAATAAACTAGTGCGCTTTGCCATCAACGACTGCATCGCTGCTTGCCATCGGGCGGGATTGCAGGCAAGCACTACTTAGTTTATAATTATTTTAAAAAAGAAAAAGAAAAAAAGCAGCAGTTTTTGGTACAGAACACCATAAAGCCTATATCTAAGTATAGTGAAGTAGTTCTTCAAATATACCTACATAATAATATTTCTGCTATATTGTGCTTCTTTTCACACCAAACTGAAGAGTACCCATCTTATATTTATCTTTGGGAGTAATAATGACGAACCAAAAGGTCGCCAATACATTGCCTAATAACAAATAAACGGGGGATCAGCGACTTACCTTAATTATAGTAGACCTTTACGAGCTAATAATGAGAATTACGACCCTGCTTACCTTGTATTTGGCGATAAATTAACCTTTTTATGTTGTTGATCATGACTGTATTAATATTATAACGGGCGAAGTTATGGAAAAAGAATATTAAGTTTCAATATGAAGTAGTTGTCTTAGAAAGAAAGATAGAAAGATGAAAGAAACAAAGGCGGTCACGGACGGACGAAAACGCGGTCGATATCGAATCTCGTAATGAAAACTCATGGTAGCCACACAAGTGATGGGCAACCACATGGCTTGTACGGTCGGTGGAAGTAACGGACACTTCGAACTAAACATATTCAAAACCATGATGGTGACTTAGGTGCTCTGCTCCGTCATCCTCATCGGTGACGACTCTTTGGAATTCAATAAGGGTGGCGCAGTCAGCATCAAAGCGAATGAAGCCCTTTATAAACACACCCACATACACACGCTGGCCATCCATCGTTCCTTTGGTCTTTATTTTATTTATTTGGAACAAAAACAAGTGTTCACTACAATATTATTAGTCAGATAAGGTATAATTGTACACAAACCCACACCATTGTCCACGGAATCTTATTGATATTACAAGAAATAAGGAAACCGAAGTGTACAGAAAGAGACAGTAAGAATAAAATAAAAATTAAAAGTAAACCTGAAAAGTCACACAAACCAAGACAGCGCTCCCCGTCCAGATTTAGTCTGTGGGCACAAATCGTCACACCAAACATCAGCAAGAAGCAGTCATCATTAAGGATTACCAAAAAGTAAATAAATTGTCATTTTTCAAAATTTGTTCTGGTTAAGAGATTTATAAAATGTGAATTCTATGTTTCTAATATCTAGACCTGTCAAACGTGAATTATACGTTTTTAATAATAGTTTGAACTGGCAGTGGGCGGGGCATATAGCTCTTAGAGCCGATGGCGGATAGGGCAGAAAGGCTCTTGAATGGCGACCACGTAACGGCAAGCGCAGCGTCGGACACCCACCGACTAGGTGGTCGGATGACCTGACCAAAATTGAAGGGTAGTGCTGGATGCAGGCCTCGTCCAACCAGTCTTTTTGGGAAATCCTTGTCCTATGTCCAGCCGTGGACTTCCTGTGGCTGACAACACAGGACTCCCTGGCATTTGTTCAACATTGCTCTCTGTGGAACAAGCGGGTCGCTCACACTTCCCGCCGATTAGTAGTTCTTAGTCGTGGTGGCTTAGTGGTTATAACACCAGCCTCTCAAGTATGACTGTACAGGTCCGATTCCAGGTGAGGCAAGTACCAATGTAACTTTTGTAAGTTATATGTACTTTCTAAGTGCATCTTGGATACCAATGAAAGATTACGAGGTGAAGGAAAACATCTTGAGGGAACCTGGACTTTAAGTCTGAAATCGCCAACCCGCATTAAGCAAGCGTGGTGATTACGCTCAATCCTTCTCTGTATGAGAGGAAGCCTGCGCCTAGTGGGATGATAAAAAAAGATTGATGATGAGTAGTTCTTGGTATCTATCTACCCGAAACATATTTTATTTGCAAGCTTCCCTACTCTCATCTATAGCCTTCGACATTCATCGAAAACTTCCCTGAAAACATTTTCCTCATTCCAGATGCCCAGCGAAAGATGTATAGACCAGTATAATGATGATTATTTATAGACCTACGAGTATCTTATTATGAGCTGCAGGGTCTTAGTATTCTTCTTATGCGTATTCAGAAGTATCCAATTACGAGGCGTTCCCACTTATTCGAATATGAAATAATTAAGTGGTTCAGTAGTCTCATAAAAAATGTTTATCAAGAAGATTAATATTTTTTCCTTATAATACTCGATTACAAACACAATGCAAATAAAATTATCCGTTTGCAAATAGTGGTGAAAGGAGCATTTTGGAAGACTGTCTTTTGTTATTCTGACGTTCAAAAATTGCTGGTTCTCAGACTAATTTGAATACACCAATCGCTGACTGGTAGTGGTGGGTTCACTACCAGTCACTAAAAGAAATAAGAAGGTAATTACGTAACACACTATCAGTAGCAATATAGTAGCAATGGATTTCAATTTGACACTTCATTGCGTTATTTACGTTGTTGAAAAAACTAACTTACTAATCCTTACTAATAATATATTATAAATGGGCAAACGAGCTACTAATAATATATTATAAATGGGCGAATGAGCGGAACTACTGAACCGATTGCTTTGATATTTTTCAAACGTAAAGTTAAAAGGTCGCATTAAGAGGGGGTATAAAGGTAAATTGTTGATTTTAGATTTGATTTTTACAGTCCATAATAAGCTACAAATTATTTGGTTTTTCAAATATAGATATTACATTATATTTGAGAGAGACTGGTCTGAGTGAAAACATGAAATTATAATATTTTCTCGATAGAAAAAAATCACAAAGTTGCATCTAGTTTTCAACTAAATTCAATTTATTTTCAAAATTATGCCTATTATTGAGTCAATATTTTAATGCACAATATAAAATTATATTACCGAGGGACTGTATTAGGGATTTCATAAAATATTGTATATTTTACGAGTAATTATAAAAAAACTGATTTGCCGCTTACTACGTTCTTATTCCGCGCAGAACACTCTCGTTCTGTTTCGCCTGGTACATGCGTTACAAGCATGTTTTGTTTCATTGATCAGTTGCGATCGCTCCGTTGAGACGAGAGGACTGTGCTTCTGTGCTCCGTACCCGTGAAAATACTTTGACGAAATTATGGTAAACAAAAAAAATCAAAAAACCGCTCTAAAAGAGAAAATAAGGAATTAAAACGTCAACTCATGGCTAATTGTCAAAGGTTTGTTTATTAATTTTAATTTATAATGTATGTGTAGGTTTTAATACGCACTGGAGTAATGGTGGCCAAATAGTATATGCAAAATAAATCGATACCCTGACCATTCGCTTGTTGAGGGGAGTTTACTTTGCGGTTTGTTTGGTTTATATGTGCTCAACTACAAAAAAATATATTTTATACTAAGTATTTGTATGAATTCGAATTATTTTTGATGTATAAATATGAACGAATAGACATAAACGGAGCCATAGTACGCTATATAGATAAAAAGGAAAAAAGTAGAAGATTCTCATAAAAATACTACTAAATTAATTTGAATAAAAATACTTACAAGTATATGAAATTAATTATTTGAAACGTTTTTAGTGAGATAACCCCTATATTAAGGTAGCCATGACACTTTTTTTATGACGTTTGATTGCAGGCGACTTTGACAGTTCTATTTTCCCGTTGTGTTCGTGTCGAGTGTTGATTTGAGTTTATTGTGTTTATTTAATGGGCCGTATGTTCGGAATTCATATTTTGTTTTTTTCGCAGTCATATGGTAGATAATATAAATACGATAGCCTTAGATACACGACACGTCAATCAAATGTCACTGTCGAAATCTTATTTCGCTTATTGCTGACCACCATATTTATTAGTAGTAGTGTTGCACTCCTTGACCGAGTTAAATTGAATCTGTATAAAAACTGTAAGGTACGCATCGCTACGTCATCTTCAAGCCACGCATCGCATAGTAATCAAGACCGCCGGCTCTGCGAACGCGTTATATTTACATTATTTTCGTTAGTGCTATCTCGCTCGCGCGCGCATCTGTCTCGTTTCTTGTAGCTACTTACAGAGTTTTGTAGGCGCGTTCCTATTGGATGATCGCGACGCCTTTATAGCAGTACTGGCACTACTTCAGCCCCAGAGGTTTTGCACTTAAGCATGTTGTATGCATCGAAAATATAAGTTGTTATTTTTACACTGCTACCTTTGCTTTTATTTCAACACTACCTTCATCGCCGCTACACATTGGTGACCCCGAGAAAAAAATGGAGAACAAGCAAGCAATTAGTGAGCCTACAGACCTCGCTGCCATCTCCGTGCAGTCACGTCTCCTTCCCTTCTGGCGCGAATATCCACGCATGTGGTTTATTCAATTTGAAGCTATCGTCGAACCTCAGAAGACCAGCGACGAAAACAAATATCGTTACGTCCTCGGCCAACTACAACCGACAGACCTTCAACATATCACAGACATCGTGATCAAGCCACCAGAAACTAAGAAGTACGAAGCCATCAAACAACGCCTTCTCTCCGTGTACGAACAGTCCGAGGTGAAAAATTTCAAGAACCTCATTAGCGGATTGGAGCTTGGCAACCAGAAACCATCTCAGTTGCTACGGCGCATGCGCGAACTCGGCGGCAACATGATCACCGAAGATGGCATCAAAATAGAATGGATGAACCACCTTCCGGCGCAAGTTCGAGTTGTGCTGTCAGTGAACACAGACTCGTCACTTGACATGCTCGCGGCAATGGCAGACAAGATGATGGAATATTCCGAGTCGAGTAATATCGCAGCTGTCTCCACATCACAACCAGATTCTACAGCTGTCAACCAACAAGTCATGTACGCGCAAATACAAGTTCTTTCAAAACAACTTGAGAAGCTGACACTGGAAATCTCCGAACTTCGCAGCCGTGAAAGACCACGCCATCGCCGTTACCAGCGCTCCCGCTCAAGATCAAAATCTACCACGAAATATCAAAACGATCCCAATCGAGTATGCTACTTCCACTACCGATTTGGAGATCATGCGAGGCGCTGCGTATCACCTTGCGCGAGGCGAAATCAAAACAAGTCGGAAAACTAAAAGAGGCACCGACCGTAGCGGACGTCGGTGCAACTACAGCAAGCAACCGCCTATGTGTCTTCGATCGCAACACTAATCACCGTTTCCTCGTTGACACCGGTGCGGAGATCTCCGTCCTAGCCGCCACCCCGATACATAAGAAGAAATGTTCGCCAACTTCGTACAAACTATACGCCGCGAACAGTTCACCAATAAATACCTACGGAGAGAAAGACCTGCAAATCGACCTAGGCCTCAGAAGACGATTTCGTTGGGCATTTGTAGTCGCAGACGTTAAAACATCGATACTCGGAGCTGACTTCCTTCGCCACTTTAAACTCCTCGTCGACCTGCATCAAAAGAAGCTAATCGACAAGGTGACAGAACTCTCAATCAACGCCTTAGAAATATCATCAATGCAACAAGCCGTCTACGTACTCAGCAACAAGCAGACATATCAAGACATACTCAAACAGTATCCAGATCTACTTCGACCTATGTCCTTGAAAACTCCCGCTAAACACAACGTCGTCCATCACATCGAGACAACGGGACCACCCCTTTTCGCACGTGCTCGTCCCCTACCACCCGACAAATACAAAGCAGCTAAAGAAGAATTTGAACGGATGATGGAAATGGGAATATGTCAACCTTCAAAGAGCCCGTGGGCCAGCCCACTCCACGTGGTAAAGAAAAAAGACGGCAGTCTACGAGTGTGCGGCGACTACAGGCGTCTAAATTCAGTCACGCTACCCGATAAGTACCCGATTCCGCGCATACAAGATTTCACCTATCAACTACACAATAAGAAGATCTTCTCAAAACTCGATATGAAAATGGCCTATTACAAAATACCTATTAACAAAGACGACGCACAAAAGACAGCAATAATAACACCGTTTGGGTTGTTCGAGTTTAATTGCATGACGTTTGGTCTTAGAAATGCAAGTCAAACCTTCCAACGTTTCATGCACGAGGTACTGCGCGGCATCGAGGGCTGTTTTTCATTCGTCGACGATATCTTGTTATACTCAGAAAACGAACAAGAACACAAGATATTACTACATCAAGTTCTCGAGCGCCTGAACAAATACGGCGTATCACTCAACGTCGACAAATGTGAATTTGCACAGGCGAAAATCAACTTTCTCGGCTACGAAGTAACAGCGGACGGCATAAAACCAACTGAAGAACGAATAAAGGTTTTATCCAGTTACCCTCAACCTAAAACTATCATCGAGCTTCGTCGTTTCCTGGGCATGTTGAACTTCTATAGAGATTGTTTACCAAATCAAGCCGACATGCAGAGCGAACTCAATAAATATCTGCACAATGGTAAAAAGAATGACAAGACACCTATCAAGTGGACGCCGACCGCCGAACAAGCATTTCAAAAATGCCGACAAAGCATATTGGAATGTGTGACGATAACGCACCCTATCGCCGGCACCCCACTCTGCATCATGACGGACGCCTCAGACCACGGCATTGGCGCGGTGTTGCAACAGCGCCACAACGGAGCTTGGAAACCGCTAGCATTCTTTTCGAAAACAATGAGTGCTTCACAATCCCGATATAGCACTTATGATCGTGAACTCCTAGCGATCTATATGTCTGTGAAGCATTTTAGAAGACTCATCGAGGGCTGTGACGTCATCATCTACACTGATCACAAACCATTGTCTTACGCGCTCTCAAGGCCGCAGAGTAGCAGCGACACCCCGCGACGCGAACGGCAACTACACTTTATCAGTCAATTCTGCAATAACATCGCGTACGTAAAGGGAGACAAAAACTCAGTCGCTGACGCCTTATCACGCATTGAGGAAATACACTGTCCCTCAAACATTAACTACGATAAATTATCACGTGATCAAGAAGAAGATGAAGAATTAAAGCAGTTAAAACTACAGCCAAACTTAAAATTCATCACCGTTACTTTGCCCGGCACGCAGCGACCAATCACGTGCGAGATATCAACATCTACGCTCCGCCCATATCTACCACCGGAACATCGTTTTGCAGCATTCCAAGCGCAACATGATCTCTGCCACCCTGGTATCAAGACGACTAGAAAGCAAGTAACATCAAAGTTCTTCTGGTCATCTATGAACAAAGATGTAACAACGTGGACAAGAAACTGCGTCGGCTGTCAGCGAGCAAAAGTACATCGTCACGTCGTCACGCCGCTAGGAAGTTTCCCGCCATCGCAACGCTTCGAACACATCCATATCGATATAGTCGGCCCACTTCGACTATCTTACGATTATCGATATTGTGTCACTATAATAGACAGATTCACAAAATGGCCTGAAGCGGTTCCAGTGCGCGAGATAACAGCTGAGATCGTCGCAAAAGCACTGTATGAAAACTGGATTGCTAGATTCGGCTGCCCATTACGTATATCGACTGATCAAGGCAGGCAGTTTGAATCGTCGTTGTTCAACGCGCTAATGAAAACATTCGGAATTACACGCATACGCACGACCGCATACCATCCACAATCAAATGGGCAAATAGAACGCTGGCATCGTACCTTAAAAGCTGCGTTAATGGCTAGAGGCGCAAATACCAACTGGCGAGATGAACTTCACACCGTACTGCTTGGCCTCCGAACAGCGTTGCGTGAAGACAACAACTTAAGTCCCGCGCTAATGACCTACGGTTCTACACTACGTGTGCCATCGGATTTCTTCGAACCGGCTACCACGACTAACATGTCGGACGAAGATTACGTACGCCGCCTCACACAAACGATGACGTCACTCACACCGTCGTGCACTACCGCTAGAACAACTGTCAGTCCCTTCATACACAAGGACCTCGGTACGTGTACACACGTCTTTGTGAGGAATGATACCGTGCGAGCGCCGCTGACACCACCTTACGATGGACCGTATCTAGTGCTACAGAGACACGAAAAATACTTTAAAATTCAGCTACCGCATCGAGAGACAGTTGTATCGCTGGATAGACTCAAACCGGCATACATCTGCAATGAAACACCAAACGCTATAAGCCCTACCAACACAGCAAGAACGCCGAGCATCGGGAATCCTGTATCTTCACACCAACCATACATCACCAGGACCGGCAGAGTATGCAAGCCAAATGTACGCTTCGCTAAGGAGGGGGTACTGTAAGGTACGCATCGCTACGTCATCTTCAAGCCACGCATCGCATAGTAATCAAGACCGCCGGCTTTTTTTTTTTTTTGATATGGCATCTCGTAGGTAGGCTACTTTAGAGACCGTTACTACTTAATCGAACTTTCCTGTGAATGCCTTAATTAAAAATTAAAGCCTCCAGCCAGGGCATAAAACTACTTAAAAACTAAGCGACTACGCACTAAGGGCACCCCCTGTGGGGTACGGACCTCGGCTTAGGGCGTCGCTGGAGAGGACAGCAAGGGACGGCTGGATCGAAAGTTATACTTGTTGGTTTGATGACCACGGCGTTTCCTAGTACTAGCTCTGAGAAGAAACGCCGAAACAAACTCAGAGGTCATTGTTGGGACATTATTGTAATTACTGGCTCAGCTGCGGCGCGGGCTGGCCTTCATCGGACAAGGGACGGGGAAGGGGACTACTACTACGTGGAGCGCGTCGCGATGGACCTCGGCGGCGAGGTCGGTAGGTCGGTCTGTGTTTATGTAGTGTGCTGGTGGCCCTATTGGCCTCTTGGAGGAGGGTAATGGGGTCATCGGGGTCTGAGAGAGCATGCCGAGGGCGGCGAAGGCGGGAGATGGTGGAGGGAGTGTAATTAGCAGCCGCTGCTATGAGAGGATTGCGGTGCTTGGCAGCAGTGTCAAAGAAACGCTTGGAGAGGCGTTTCATGAACTGCTGGATGGTGGGGATTTTGAGATCGAGATGGAGGATCTCATTACGGACGAACCAAGGGGCGTTTGTGGCTTTACGGAGGAATCGGTTTTGGACTACTTGCATCCTATGGATATAACGTGGCTTGGCATGTGCGAACACTGGACAAGCGTAAGTCATAATCGGGCGTATGCAAGCTGTGTACAAGCGCATTTTGCACCTGAGCGACAGCTTGCTACGCGGGTTGAGGAGGGGGTGGAGTCGACCTAGAGCGAAGGCGGCGCGAGCGCGGACCGTCTTAATGTGCTCTGAGAATTTAAGGCTTTGATCGAGAATGACACCAAGGTACTTGGCTTGCTCCTCCCAAGGGATCGGCTTGCCGTCCATGGTGATGGGACGTGGAAGGGTGACGCTGGCCCGCGGTTTCCTGTAGAGAACCGCTTGGCTCTTAAGGGGGTTGACTTCGATCCTCCATTTCTTAAACCAGGCAGCTAGAAAGTTGACTGCTCTTTGAAGATGGAAGCGAATCTGATCTGGGCTGCGTCCCGAGTAGTAGATGGCTGTGTCGTCTGCGAACAGAGCGAGGTGAGCCTTGCTTCTTTTCGGGATGTCGCTAGTGAATAGCGTGAAAATGAGGGGGGCTAACACGGAGCCCTGGGGGACACCTGCACGGATGGGGCGGGGGGAGGAGAGCGCTCCTTCGATTTTGTAGCGAAAGGTGCGGTTTGACAGAAAGTCCCGTAGGATGAGAACGAGACGGTCAGGCACACCGAGTTGGTACAGCTTATAGATTAGGCCGTTGTGCCAGACTTTGTCAAACGCCTTCGCTATATCGAAGTAAACTACGCCTGTATACATACCACGCAGGAAGCCTGCGTGAATATGTTCAGTGATGCGTAGGATCTGTTGCGGACAGGAGTGCTGGGTACGGAACCCGAATTGTTCTAATGGGATAAGGCCCTTGTTCTCGGCGTAGGCTCTGAGACGCTTATATATAAGCCTCTCATAGATCTTACCGAGAACTTTGAGTAAGCTGATGGGACGGTAGCTAGTGGGATCGGCTTTAGGCTTACCGGGCTTAGGAATGCCTATAACAGTGGCTTCTTTCCACGTTTGTGGGAAAATGTTGTTTCCTAGTGCACCATTGAAGATGGTGGTCAAGAGGATGATCAGGTGGGCAGGGAAGAGGCGGATCACTCTGTTGGTGATGCCGTCTGAGCCGGGCGCTTTCCTGAGTTGAAGACCCTTGACGATGTCCTGCACCTCATCAGGGGTGATGGGGGGCAGGGGGTCCTCAGGGTCGTCAACAGGTGGGAGGGAGGTTCTACGTTCGACTTCAGCGTCAACTTCAAGGAGATGAGCTTGGTCTACTGGTAGGAGGCTGGGGGAGCACTGGGCTTCTAGGCAAGAGGCGAGGCATTCAGCCTTGTCATCGTCATCGAAGGCGATGGAATTGTCAGGGCGAACCAGGGGAGGCATGGTCACAACTTCATTGGATTTAAGTTTCCTCTGAAGGTTCCAGAAGGCTTGATGGGTGGGCTCTAACTCATCCAGCATCTTATCCCAGCCAGCTTCACGCCACTCCGATACACGTCTTTTTACAGTTCTCTGTAAATAGCGCATATGGGTTTTGTTAGCCGCGCAGGGGAATCTGCTGTAGGCACGGACCGCCGCGTTCTTCTCGGTCAACAGTTCACGCAAATCAGCAGGGAGTTTCCAGCGACAGTCTTCTGTCATTGTAACTTCCCTTGAACATTCGTTCAGTACCGACTGTACGTGATCCGTGAACGAGTCGATCGCAGCTGTCGTGTCAGCGATAGAGTCGAGGCGTGCAGGTATGGAGTCCAAGTGGGGGGATGTGGTGGATTTCAGCCGATCGCTTACTTTCCTCCAGTCCGTTACCACTTTCTTCAGGGGTGCTAGACCTGGGTCAGGGAGGCCAGTACGGGGAGCCAGTCGTATGATGACTGGGCGATGGTCAGACGATAGCTCTGATAGTGCCTCTATAGAGTCCAACCGTAGGTTGACGTTCTTTAGAAGCGCTACGTCGAGGACGTCTGGGGTGTGGTCTGGATCATAGGGGAAGTGCGTGGGGGTCATGGGGCCTACGACATCGAAGTTTAATCGAGTGGAGAGGTCAAGCAGGAGTCTGCCTCTGGAATTGATCCTGGTGCTATTCCAGGCAGTGTGTTTGGCGTTGAGGTCGCCCGCTATAATAACGGAGTCGCTCAACCCAAGAAGAAGGGTAATGTCATCTGCTAGGAGTTGATGGTCCTCTGCAGAGTTGCTGGGAGGGACATAGGCTGACACTAACGTGATAGGTTGGTGCCCTGTCATGCCGAGACGGCACATTGACACTTCGAGTCGTGATAGGGGTGGGGGGTCCATTGGGATGCAATGAAGAGCCCTTTTGAAATAAATAAGGGTACCGCCTTTGTGACACCGCAGCCTGTCGTTGCGAACTACACGGTAGTTAGCAATTAGAGGAGTGCGGTGGCAAGGCTTCAGAAAGGTCTCCTGAGCGAGGAAGATGTCAACCTGGTACTCTGTAAGGAAGGTTGAGATCTCGAACTTCTGATCTCTGATGCCATCGGCATTGAAGTGAGCCAGTTTGAGGGATCGGGGCTTGGTTCTTTGTGTGACCGTAATATCCATAATTAGTTCTTGTTGGAGGCGAGGGAGGAAAGGGCGTGCGTAATCTCAGGATACGCGTTATAAATGTTGATTATGGCTTGCAGATTGCCTGCTGCCATGGCTACCTTTAGGTCGCTTGCCATTTGTCTGGCACGGGGCGACATAAAGATGAGGAAGGTCCCCGAGATGACGTTAAACGCATCTGTGGGGCCGTTTCCTGACAAGGGGGTCGAGGGAGGGGGTGTAGGGGTTGAGGCTGCAACCAGAGGTGCAGGGGCAGGAGGGGACGGAGCCGCCTTTTGGGCCGTGGAAGGACGGATGCGAGGATCCTTGTCCTTCCAGGCGGGGGTGGCTGGGGGGGTCTGGGGAGCAGTCGCCACGAGGGCCGGGAAGGCCTTCTGGTGGTTTAATTGGTTCCAGGGACTGGGCCTTTGGGGGCACAGTCGCTCTGGGATCTGACTCCCTGGGGATTCACGCTTTTGGCGTGAGTTGGCCCGGGTGGCTAACTTTGAGGAGGAGGATTTGGGGGCCTTGGGACACCCGCGATAGTTGGCCGTGTGGCCAGTCGCGCCGCAGAGGACACAGCTAGGAGGCTCTTTGCAGAGCGCTCGGTCCTTGGGGCGAGGGCATTCTGCCGTGCCATGATCGCCCTGGCACTTAACGCACCTGGGTTTGGCGTGGCAGTGAGCCTGGGAGTGACCATATAGCTGGCATCTGTGGCATTGGCCGACGATGCCGCTCTTGTGAGGCTTCTCTATGGAGATTCCTGTGAGAGAGCAGACGCTCTTCACTAGGAAGATGGGGTGGTGGGTAGTTCCCTCTGCTGGGTTGCAGACGACGAGAACCATGTCGTACGGGATTTTACCGCGTGCCTTGTGCATGCGGTGGACCTCCTTTACAGGGATTCCCTGAGAGGTGAGGTCCACCTTGATGTCATCGGAGGTTAACTCCTTTGGCACTCTGCGAATTACGACTCGAATGAGGCGTTCCTCAGGGAGGGAGTAGGTGTGGAAGGCCACACCTCTGTTGCGGAGGAGCTTGGTGAGTTCCCTGTAGTCCTTGGAGGACGGAAGGGTTACCTTTATGCCGGTCTGTGTAGACCTGGCATTGGTGAATTGAATTTTCAACTCAGAACACCAGCTGGACACATTGGTCCATTTGGCCTTGTCCTGAATGAAGACAGGCGGAGGAGGAGGGATTTTGGTGGCGGCTCGGGGGGCTGAGCGAGCGGGGTTAGGAGTCGCTGCGCGCGGGGCGGCGGTAGCGTTTGCGGGGGCGGGGGCGGGGGTGGGTGAGCCGCTGGCGGATGCAGCGGCTGCCAGTTTGGGGGCGGGATTGGAGGAAGATTTCTTCCTCCTCCTCTTTCCCGTGGCAACGATGAAGCCGTCGGCTTCATCGTCCGGGGACGAGGATGGAGACTCCTCGGAGGAATCCGAGGAGACGGGGATGGGGCGCTTTGCCGAGAATACCTCGGTGTCCATGGACACCTCGGTTTCGGCAGGGGCGGGTTGGGGGGCGGGGGTTGGCTGCAGAAGGGCTGCTAATTTCTGGCCATATTTGGCGCGGACTTCGGGGTCCTTTAAGAGGACCTCGTTCACCAGGGCCAGAAGGGCCTGGTAATGAGGGGCGGGGCTAGGACATGCGTCCATTATGAAGTAAGGGGGGTACCTAGTCCTCCGGGTTATGGGCCCGGAGGGTGTGTGACCCTCCCTGTCCTAGTGACAGGGAGGTGTGTACCTCACTAACCTGACTCGTCCGGCGCCGAGCAGCTTCGGTGCACAACACGACACTACACTACACTGCACGACACACACACCACACACACCCGAGGGGAACGGGCAGGAGTACCGACGCCTAGGGCGCGTTGAGTCGGGGATTGATTAATCGCCCGGTTGTACGTTTGACCGTTATTCTGCCAAAGGAATAAGAGGGACGTTTGACCGTTATTCTGCCAGAGGGATATGCAGAACGTTTGACCACTCTGCAGGAATAAGTTAGGGCGTTGCTGCAGCTTTCGATACAGCTCGGCAGGTGCAGCAACGAGACACTTCACAGTGCACTAACACTGACACTGACACTCCCGAGACTCTCAATGCACGCGGGCAGAGCAATCTGCGATAGCGCAGCGGGTCGAAGAGCGCGGCGAGCTAGACAGGAAGCGCACGTGGGCGGCACGAGCGATCTGCGATAGCACGGCGAGGCGAAAACGAAAAGCGCGGCGAGCTAGAGCGGCGGAGCGGAGGTATACACGTCCGCACAGGGCGAGCGCGCGACGCGGAATGCATTTGAAGACCGCCGGCTCTGCGAACGCGTTATATTTACATTATTTTCGTTAGTGCTATCTCGCTCGCGCGCGCATCTGTCTCGTTTCTTGTAGCTACTTACAGAGTTTTGTAGGCGCGTTCCTATTGGATGATCGCGACGCCTTTATAGCAGTACTGGCACTACTTCAGCCCCAGAGGTTTTGCACTTAAGCATGTTGTATGCATCGAAAATATAAGTTGTTATTTTTACACTGCTACCTTTGCTTTTATTTCAACACTACCTTCATCGCCGCTACACAAAACTAAGCCAAAATATAGGAAATTAAAATTAAAAACAGTTAACTATAGCGTAACTATACCTAGCATTAAGTGTACAATGTGCTGACCCAGGCTCCATACATTTCTGAAACATCTCCATTAAAATTCCCAATTTAAAAAACTATCGAGTTATAATAATCTCACTTTCATAGGTAAAAATGCAAAATGTGCTTTATCTTAAAAGTTATAAAGTTCAAGGCATGTATCATCTGGCTACTTGTTACGAAAATCTTAGCGGAATATAAAAATAGATTTTTACACTTATTCCTTATCAAAACGGGCTTATAATAAGTCGGAAACTGTAGTTATCATATAAAAGTTGAATACATACCAGTTTTACATGTTAGTTCTTCAAATTACGATCTTTATAAGGTTTGTTTTCATTTCATTTTTTAACAGATCTACCTTTACGCCTTTGAACGAACTTGATCCGAATTGTGATGAACTTTTGAACCAAAATGGTACGTAATTATGCTATTTTAATATTTTTTGTTATGGGTAAAATATTATAAATATAGTTGGTAAGTTATCTGTAAATATGCCATTTCTCAAAAGCACCTTATGGAAAAGAATGTTACCCAAGCAAACTAAGTAAAGACTTACATCAGTCATAGTTACATTATACATAACACCAGTACATCTAGATCTGTGGAAAGCTTAGTTCATACCTAGTTTTTTCTGATTTTAGTACCATTATGATATAACAAACATTTGATTCCACAGTATAAGTCACACACAATGATAAACTGTAAAACCTAATCCATACATAATTATGACAATTTTCGTTTGATTTCAGACATATTGAACCACGAGTGTATAATCGGGCAAAGTTAGGTACGAAGAAAAAGAAAACTAATGAAAAAACACCGGAAAATATATATGACGTTAGTGAACGACTCGTAATAAACAAAGTGTATTTCTTTGAAAGACTTAAAATTATTTCAAACCATGCTCCTTAATTTGGCTGTTACCTATCCAACGTTAAAATCACTGGCGAAACAAAAGTTGGTTTATATTCTAAATTGAAACTTTTTTGTAATATATATAAAGCTACTTACTTTTATTATAAACACAAAACCTTCAACTTAGATATTAATACAGCAGCAGTTTTTGGTATCACAAACGCTGGCATTGGTTTGGAACAATTTCAAGGACTGTGTACAGCAATGAATGTTTAATAAACATCATAATCAAATTTCTGAAGAATGGGGAAAACGGCTAACGAAACTATCATAGCCGCGGCTGCAGTGGAAGAAGGCAGGGTAAAAGATGGCATAGCGGTAATCGATGTAATTGCTGATGGTTGCTGGTCTAAGCGGTCTTACAATATTAATTATGCGGCACTATCTGGAGCAGCAGCTATAATCGGAAGACAGTTCGTAGAAGTTTTATTTTTAGAAGTAAAAATCAAATAATGTTGTATCTGTAGTCGTGCACAAAATAAAGGTAGAGCAGCAAAAGAACACGTATGTGTATATAGATCAATAAATAACAATAAATCATAAAAAAGTAAAAAATAACGAACGTGTAATAAATATTGAAAGTAACTAGCGCGCTTTACCATCAACTATCGCAGCACTGCTTACCATCAGGCAGGATTGCGGTCAAGCGCTGGTTTATACTTAATTTATAAAAAAAATATATTTTACAGTATAAAAATAAATGATTATGACTAAATTTCCATAGTGATTTTTTTATGTTTGAAGTAGGTACATACACATTCTTCACCTCATCCATCAAGCAAATAACAGGATTTATAGTAAAAACAAAAAAAAAACAGAAACAAATTAATAACAACTAAATAGTCATCATCATCATCATCCTAGCGTTAATCCCAGTCGCATCCGAAGCCTTTTTCAGCTTTGGAGTCTGGGGTCCGCTTTACCAGTCCAACTGCTGATATGGCTAAACTTCGACATTTTCCGTGAAGCAACTGCCGTCTGACCTCCACAACCCGAAGGCGACATCAAAGCATTGCAGTTAGACGAATTGTTGGACTTTTGAGGGTTCCAACAACCCGTAACGACTGCCACTAGATGTTCGTATGGCAACCGGGACTAACGCCTTAACGTGCTTTCCGAGGCATGACCAGACCAGTGCAAATATTCATATTCATGCATACAAATACTTGCACTGTGCGGGATCGAACCCGCGCGACCTTGCGCAGCGGCCGCGTCCGCTACCGCTACGCCACGGAGGCTGTCAAAATTAATTGTTCAAAATAACAACTAAATAGTAAAACGTTTAATTATACCATTACTTCCCTTTCGCTTTATTTGTCACTAACTGCTGTCTGCGACTTCTTACGCCATGACTTTTTGAATAAAACCATGACATATTTTATTAAAAATTTATATCCGCTATTTCGGATTTCAAATTGTATGTTATGTTCGTAATCAGCACCCTAAAAACTTCGGCCATTGGGTTGTATCTTGTATCCTAAAAAATAATTTAATGTCCATCAGATAGATTTATATAAAATATTGAACACGTATTTTTTATTTTTTCTTTCTTTCTAATACTTAGGAAGATATATTGATTTGAAATGTCGCATGTCATCACGCCGTGGTAAATTTTTTACCACGTAATTAGCCCCCATTCCGTAACTTTAATACGCTATATCTCAGTAGTTTTTGGTAATATCGACAAAATAAAAAATAAGGGTCTTAATTTTCTTTATTAGGTATCTATAAGGGGGACTAAATAATTTTTTGATTTTCATACCTTGGATACATCCCTATTACATATTTTCTAAAATCTATACCCTCCATCTTGAATATTTTTTAATGTCATCTATAATATTTATCATAACTATAGAAGACTAGCAAAAAATACTATTTTAATGAATGCTTTGAGTTGCGCTTAGCCAAGTCTTACCAAAAAAATAAAATTAACAGTATGATTACATTACATACCTTTTCGTTATAATTTAAAAAAATATTTTGTTTGTTGTTTAGTTCAAAGTACAGACGGATAATCCGACTCGCACTTTGCCAATTTTTATCTGACCTTTTTGCGTTTACTGTGTACTCGTAAATCAAAACATGGCGCGGGTAACGTTTTCGATGCGTTGGACGAGTGCGGGGCGTGTGAAGCGCGCGGGTGAAATCCGATTTTTTTCTAGCTTTATACGCCCTCTTAAATAATAGGGTACTTTTTTATCCCGGAATAAAAATGATATTTCCAAGGGAAATTTAAAAACCGCTATATAACTGATCTCCACGCGAGCGAAGCCGCGGGCGGAAAGCTAGTTGATAATAATTTTAAAAAAATACGTCGTGTCGGGGTACCCCTCTTTTTGCGTCGGCAGTTAAAAATGTTCAAATTGATTATAGGTAATACTGTATTATGTATTTGGGGTGCTATGTATGAGTCAAGCTTCCAGCCTGTATTCTGTCATCTTCTTCAATTGAAGATGTTCTTACGAACACTACTCCATTATAACTCGCCCCTCCCCCCCTATTCCAAAACCCCTATTTCAAAATTTTCCAATAATAGATGACTAAGGTCTCGGGAAGCACAAGACCGATCATTGTGGAAAGCCTTGGGGGAGGCCTTTGCCCAGCATTGGACCTCTATAAGCTGAAGGAGAAGAAGATGACGAAGATAATCAAGATTTTTTTTTCAAATTTGACTTTAGTAACTTTACAATTTTAATAAATAAAGTGAGAGATTTTACATCATGTTCCTGGAAAACTGATATTGAAATAGATATTACAAGCAGTAAAAATCCTGTTGAGGATTGAGCCTAAGACCTACAAAATTTTAAGCATTTAAAAAAGAAACTGCTCAAGTTGGGACATAGAAAAGTAATTGGCAACACGCGTCCCTGAAGTAAAAGACGGTAAATAGCATTTCTATAGCTTTATTATTAAGAATTCTATGCCTAGAACCGATGTCTATCAGGGCCGTGGCTTGTCCAAAAGGGATATAGTGGCCCATGGCGTATAAGCAAGTGAAGGTACACGGGTGGATTCGTAGCGGGGGTGATCTTTCGCGTCCGACCTTGGTCCAGGCCATGGTCCGGAGCGAGGGTGCATGGCAGGCCATTACCTCCTTCTGTGAAACAGTGATGCTGGCAAAGGAGGAGGCGGAGCGCGTGAGGCAGCGGGAATCCCAGCGCCCTCACGCCACTAGAAGCCTCAGGAGACGCCCTGGTCGGGAGACGACACAGAACTCCCAGCCACCGAAGGCGTGGGCCTGCGGGCGGATAACAGTGGGCAGCTCGCCGCCCGGTAAGGACCAGGCCTGAGTCAACAGCGCGTCGAGTTTCACGAGCGCCTCAAAGAGATGTCAACACATCGTGACGGAGTCCACGAAGATCGATACCTCCAGGGTCAGGGTTGCGGGTTGGTTAAACAAGAAACCGTGGCCCTGGCCGTCCCACAGGCAAGTGAAGAAACACGGGTGGGTTTTAGTCAATAAAAGTCTGACACGCCCTTTCGCGCTCCGCCCAGAGCGGGAGAAGTCATTTCATGATTTCCCCTCCCAACAAAAAAAAAAGAACACGGGTGGTTAAAACAGTAAGTTTCACTCACCTTTCCACTCCGCCAAGTGCGGGAGAGGTCACTTGACGATTTCCCATCCAAAAAAAGGCAGACACTATAATAGATTTACCTCTATTTAACCCAAACCCTTAACACATCACAAGGGCGTGGACGCTAAAACCCGTTCAAACGTGGGCGTCCAAAAATAGGGTAAGCACTTACCGTAGTTATAAGTCAATGGTACTCATTAGGTGAGTACGAAAACGTTATAATTTTACCCGTCGTCCTGTAAAACTATCCTGGACAGATAAGGGTCCATGTCAGAAGCAGGTGCTGAAAAAAGGGTCTCAGCACATAATTTACCCTTTATTTTGTAAGTAGATAATTAACTTATAATATGGGTATAGCACCTGCTGTGAAATGTAGACCTTTGGATACATTGTTGTGTTGATACACTAGTTTATAAAAGAGGAACAGATAGGATGAGCGGTAGTTTGTAGTCTTTATTACAACAGTATTGCAGTAAGCTTGCAGAGAAAAAAGTATTTATTACCATTTTACTCTATGGTCCATATTAGAATAGAATTTTATGGGAGGGAAAAGAGAGACATTTACTTGATGTGGGACAGTACTGGCTATTTGTAAAGGCCAAGGATACGAGGGAATGTGTTCTTGATACTCGTTTTATATAAACGAAAACGTACCTTCTAAAGGAGATGTTTCAGAAATGTATGGAGCCTGGGCCAGTACATTGTACACTTAATGCTAGGTATAGTTACGCTATAGATAACTGTTTTTAATGTTAATTTCCTATATTTTGGTTTTTAAACAGATTTAATTTAACTCGGTCAAGGAGTGCAACACAACTACTAATAAATATGGTGGTCAGCAATAAGCGAAATAAAATTTTGACAGTGACATTTGATTGACGTGTCATGTATCTAAGGCTATCATATTTATATTATCTACCATATGACTGCGAAAATAACAAAACATGAATTCCGAACATACGGCCCATTAAATAAACACAATCAACTCAAATCAACACTCGACACGAACACAACGGGAAAATAGAACTGTCAAAGTCGCCAATCAAACATCATAAAAAGTGTCATGGCTACCTTAATAAAGGGTTATCTCACTAAAAAACGTTTCAAATAATTAATTATGTATACTTGTATTTTTATTCAAATTAATTTAGTAGTATTTTTATGAAAATCTTCTATTTTTTTCCTTTTTATCTATATAGCATATATAGAGGTGGCCCAAAATGAAACATCTCCTTTAATTTCTCATAGTTACTAGAATTGTTACACTAACAGTGGAGTCTAGTCTGCTAATACATTAGTGTCAGAATAGTCGATCAGTGATCTCATTTTTTTTTTATTAAATATAAACTAGTGCTTGACTGCAATCCCGCCTGATGGTAAGCAGTGATGCAATTGTTGATGGTAAAGCGCACTAGTTAATTAAGCCTATGCACATAAAAAACCTAGGAATAGGAAGGATGACGGCAGTTGAGCCAGGTGATGAAATGTTAAACCCAAGACCAACACGACCAACGATGCTGCGCCAGAGGGAGATTGATCTGGAGACTCTCCAGGACCAAACTCCCGACACAACAACATTTGGCGCATCGTACCCGGCACACATCGCAACACAGCTGCTCGGATCCGTCCTCCGTACGGCTTCACCAGACATCATGCCGGAACACGACGAATCGCTTGGCGGCAAGACTTTGTTTGGTGGGTGGTAACTTCTGCCGGCAGCCGATGTTAAGGCCTACCACTTACCTACCACAATGAACGATTTTGAAAAATTTAATAATCTACTAGCAAAATCATTATGATGGCTTCATTATGATTTCTCAGTGGTGAAACACTGACACTCCACTCCATATTAATACATGTTCCAATTGAGTAGTAGTTTTTAGAAAATCATTTCTAGGTACTTACTAACGGGTTTTATAATAATGACAATGCGGCAATCTCATTCTATCGCCATTACATTATTATTTTGTTATTTATGTAAACACAATAAAATACTTAAGCATATGTCAAAATTAAGATCTAAGTAAAAAGGTACCTACTGCTTGTTTCTTAAGAAATTTCTTCCAGCAGACCTGCCATTACAAAACGAATGACCGATAATTGATCGATCATTATGAATTTAGCAGATTACGGATTTTTAACACAATGACAATCGTATCAACTTTATAAAAATAATAGACTAGGGCTCCAGGTGCCAGGAACGCATTGTCTCGATGGCCGAACTGAAGCTAGTTTTACTTAAAATAATGCAAGAAACTATATTGATATTATAGATTGCTTTCAAGGTTAGTAGTAAAACTTAGTAGGTTTACATTTTCAAACCCTTCTTGGTCGATTGAGTCCAGTAATATTTTGATAGGGTGCAGTTAGAGAGAGAGGGAGAGAGCCTTGAACTTTCTTACCTTGAACTATCAGTCCGTTCTTCCATGCTTGGGTAATTTTTGATTTTGACTAAAATAGCTCTATAACCAAGCATTGCTTTGCATTCTCGAGATAACATTCTCACGAAATTTTTCTTTGACTTTGCTTGAGCTGTAGCGGCAATTGGTAGCGACCGCGACTTACTAGGTGTCGGGTCGTGTGATCTAACCTAGCTGGTGGCTTGACTTTGTGTACATTATTTTACCATCATCATCTGATGATGATGATGGTAAAATATGATATGATTCTCAGCGTATAATCCCGGTTGCATCCGCGGCTTTAGCGTTGAAGCCCGGGGTCTGCTTTCCAAAATATACGCCTCCATTTCGCACGATCTCTGGAATCCCGTGGTGCGAGGTTGTTGGCACGCATGTCATCACTTAAGACGTCAAGCCAGCACTTCTTTGGTCTACCTCGCTTGTTCCGGCCCGGCGGAGGCACCATGGTAAGACATTTGCTACCCACGTAACATGAAGGTTTTCGTAAGACGTGACCGTATCACCGTACCGGTGTAGGCGACCCTTTTGCGGTTTGTCTGCGATGTCACGGACACGAAGACTGCCACTGGTAAAAGACCCTACTGGCAACCTGCTTTGCTAGGACCACGCGATGTAAATTGTTTTAACATTGCTCTCAAAACAATGTAGAAATATATACGTGACCAGCCCTATCCTAAAACCAAATATCCAAAGACATGTGACATCTACTAACCCGCACTGGGGCCGCGTGATATGTTATAACCCATTCCCTTTCACCAAGAGGACGCCTCCCCAGCAATGAGAACCTTACATTGATTGTTCTTCATACTCGTGCCAACCCTAGATTTAAACAATTCTGTGTTTAAATACATAAAAAAGCCGATGAACCAGATTACTATAACATCCTGATGCTAACCGGCATTATCGTAAATCAAAATCCTTTATTCAATTTCCGATTTATCAGGGCACTTAAAAAGGCAAAAGATTTACCGTCTCGAAAAATGCTTACGTAACGGAAGTTGCGGTGTTTCACAACTTTGTTATAACCCATATTTATCGTTGACTCTCTATTGGTCGGCGAATGATTTCCGAAGCCTTATAAATGTAGCATTTATTATAAGCATAAAAGTGAGTATTTTTAGGCTTATAATAAATGCTACATTTTCAAAGTTTCGGAAATCATTAAAAGTAAAAAATAAGTAAAAACAATGTGCGTAACGCAGTTATTTTTGTTTCTTTGTTTGGCTTACCAACGCTGTTTTTTTTGCATTTATACGCAATCATAACATTTGGATTTGTAATCAAACTCCTTTGAAACGACTCGACCGATTTTTATATTTTGTTGTAATATATATTAAGTACATACCTACAATATGTAAAGAAAACCCTGTCCGACCCATAAAGATAATAAAGGTTAGGTAATCACATGACCAAATATAATATAAAATTTTACGTAATCATCATAGTAACAATAGGAATGAATTTTGAAATAATATTTTTTCCACGCGAATTAATTCCAATTTCCCCGAAAATTGGTAATTTTTAAAAAAGTGGCAACACCATTTTGACAGAATTAGAAATTAGAAATTTTTAAAAAAGTGACAGCACCATTTTGGCATCTATTATTATAAGCGATGCGACTACGTGCCGCGTGCCCTACCCCCCGTCGCCCGCGCATGGTTTGCCTACCGCACATCTATTAAGTTACTTCTTTTTGCGAAATAATATTTATTTTCTTAGGGGGATTTTTTTATATTTAGCCCGGCTATGTGGGCAATAAATAGAATCAGTTATCAATACAATACCTTCACGTATCGGACAGGGTTTTCTTTACATATTGTATATTTGTTTTGTGTATATTCGGTAGGTCGGAGAATGGGTGGTAAATCAGGAATTTATATCCTTTTTAGGGATCCATATTAAACTAGGAACCCTGATAGTTTCGCTAAGTCTGTCTTCACGCCAACAAAGTTATAAAATAAGTGCAAAAAAGAATGTTTTATTATGGGGAGTGGGTCTCATAAAAGTTGGGAAAGATTTTTTTATTTTCAATCCTAACGAGTAATATATTGCTGGATAGGTGTTTGAAAATAAATAGGGATTTACAAAAACTAATTTTTTGGTAATATTTCGCCTCTTCTCCTGTACCGCGTACATCGAGAGACTGGAATAATTTGTCAGCGGCCGTGTTGCCATCGGACAACAATTTAAGTTCTTTTTTTATTTATTTTTTTATACATATTATAAACCAGCGCTTGACCGCAATCCTGCCTGATGGTAAGTGTGCAAGGTGCAAAGTGCCTTCAAGGCTAGAGGGATTGGTCTCTTAATATACTAACGCGCTTTACCATCAACGATTGCATCGCTGCTTACCATCAGGCGGGATTGCGGTCTATTACTAGTTTATAAATTATAAAAAAAGTTAATATTTTTGGAAATAATCGCTGCAAAAATAAAAAGAATGCCACCTAATGTCTTCACCACCTGTGGTTGACTGGTAGAGAATCCCGAGAATGCCTAAGGCCGCCTCAAAAACGCCGCTACTTTTGAACCATAGTTTAAAAAATATTTTGATTATAATAGGTTGAATAATTTTAGAAAAATTGTACGAAACAATCTCTGAACTAAGTTCGTTATTTAAGCGTATATGTTTTTTTTTTTTTTTTGCAAATATTAATAAAAAATTAAATCGCTTAACACTAAACCTAAAATACCACCCGAAATCCAAATTTATAAACCAGTCTACTTGTATAAATTAGTTACCCAATTTCCCGTGAGATGTACTTGTACGTTGCATTACTTTGTGCTGTTAAGATTTTTCCTGAGTTCCATACCCGTCCGGACCCCATGGGACGGGTATGAGCTATTAAATTGTCGAATTATTCGGTTGATCTCTCATTGTTATAATAGAAACTAATCTGCAAACAATCTTCTTCTTCTTCTTTAGCCTATAGATGTCCACTGCTGGACAAAGGCCTCTCCCAAGGCTTTCCACGCCGACCGCTCTTGTGCTGCCCTCATCCATTGGCTTCCCGCGACCTTCACCAGGTCATCGGTCTACCTTGTTGGGGGCCTCCCTACGCGGCATCTTCCAGTACGTGGCCGTCACTCCAGAACCTTACTGCCCCATCGGCCATCGGTTCTACGAGCACTGTGCCTCGCCCACTGCCACTTAATTTTA
This sequence comes from Sesamia nonagrioides, assembly GCA_017933935.1. Classification (NCBI taxonomy): domain Eukaryota; kingdom Metazoa; phylum Arthropoda; class Insecta; order Lepidoptera; family Noctuidae; genus Sesamia; species Sesamia nonagrioides. Next base: position 742,634 of record JADWQK010000099.1, read on the forward strand.
GCGACTCGCAGAGCTATGTCGGTGACTTTGGTTCTTCTGCGGATCTCATTTCTGATTCGATCACGCAGAGAAACTCTGAGCCTTTCAATTTCCCTTTGTGTGACTCTGAGACAATGCACGCGAGATTTATTTAGCAGTAGAAACTTGGAACTGTCTTGCCTGGTTATCACTCCATGTTACAACCCCTTCCCACTACTCGTGGTGGGACTCAAATGACAACATTTTTTCCAACTTTGCATATTATGTAGTTGAAATCTATAACTCTTTCATTAATTATTTTTCACCGTCCTTCGTGGGCCTGTTTTTAGGATTCAGTACTTAGTATGTCAACTCAATGTAACGAATAGGCCATTTTTTAACTCTGAAGAGGGAACTCTAGTGGTGCTGTCTCTATACAAACGTATTCCGCTGTTTTCTTCGTGGATAATGCTTTCAGAGCAATTATTTTTAAATTCTACAATTTTACACCGTGATTATACGTGCCCCTATCACCTGATTTTTTCCAAAACTTAATTAGTAGTAATAGAAATACGATACTTCAAAATCGCGTAAAATAACCCAACCAACATTTTTACCGTGACGTTCAGATGACTATTAAACAAACCTGATAAGTTTTTGACAAAAAAGAAAACAAGAGAAGCATGGGTATACTTTTCCTCTAAATTTTGATATAATAAAGAATTCAGATCTGCCGTGTTTTGAAAAAGAATACAGCGGAATAAGAAACGTCTTATGGTCAACGTTTTTGTAGGTAAAATCAGCCTGAGCTGCAACTGTTCTTTTCGTACTATACCGGGAGAGGTTGGAAGCAGCGCGACGGCAATAGTTTCTTCAAATACCTATTTTCCAAATTCCTCGGCACTAGAGTTCCCTCTAAAGTGGTGACACTTATTGTGACGGATTGGAAACTACGGAACCCTTTATTGAGCGTGACCCGATAGACTCTTGGCCGATTTTCATATAATTTATGTGACAATACAACGTTTGCCCGGTCAGCTGGTGCGATTATATACTTATTTTTTTTAAATCTTTTTGATAGATTATTTTATGTTTTGTGAATGTAAGAACATTGTAGGACTTGTAGACTATAGATTCGTAGACCATGCTTGATGTCCTTCTATTCTTTTTAATACCGTTTTTTTTTTAAACTATAAACAATTATAAAACATAGCTTGACCGCAATCCCAACTAACGGTAAGCAGTGATGGAATCGTTAATGGTAAAGCGCGCTAGTTTATTGAGAGCATATACACTAAGAAAAAAATTGTGAATAGGAAGGAAGACGACAGTTGAGCGAGGTGATGCAATATTAAACCCAACAACACCACCAATGATGCCGCGCAGAGAGAGATTGATCTGGAGACCCTTAACGACCAAAGTCCCGACACAACAACATTTGGTGCATCGTTCCCGACACACATCGCAACACAACTGCTCAGATCCATCATCCGTACGTCTTCACCAGACATCATGCGGAACACGACGAATCGCTTGGCGACAAGACTTTATCTGGTAGGTAACTTCTGCCGGCAGCCGATGTTATGGCCTACCACTGAGGAATTTAATACTTCACATTTTCATTCTTTACATTTTTCACATTTTCTACATGATGTATATGTTGATAAGGAAGCGCTTACAGGTTATTGACTGCCGCATCCAGCAATAATAATGTTTAACAATAATTGCTCGAAAAAAGCAAGTCGATGCAAAATCCCGCTGTCGCCGATCGGAGGTCAGTGAACCAATATTTTAAAGAATATTCTATTCCGTTTGCAATTTTACGCGATTCAGTTTGTTTAAAATTTTCATTTTTTTTTATTTTTGATACTAGGTTTTTTCTATGGTTTGGGATTATTCCTATGAACCAGCATTGTTCGTGATTTCATTTATGGTCGTATTATCAGCACCACTCTGTATACATTCATTAGGCATGAGAATAGGTTTTTTTTTATTACTACTGCTGCTCTACTCTTGAGGAAACCTGGACTTTAAGTCTGAAATCGCCAACCCGCATTGAGGAAGCGTGGTGATTACGCTCAATCCTTCTCTGTATGAGAGGAGACCTGTGCCCAGCAGTGGGACGATAAAAAGGTTGTTGATGATGACTACTGCTTACGCGGGTGTTACGCCGGGGCGCAGCTAGTGATGATATAACATTCCCAAAAAAAGTAAATATACCTACTATTATACTGGCGCACATCTGCGCGAACCTTCGAAATCCCTGGTAAAGCAAAAATGAACTGATACAGGGCCCCAATACAATATGATCATTCAATGATTTCATACTTTGAAACGCCAATTTCTTCGCTAAGCACGTACAGTCCGCATTTATTTCACGTGGTTTAGTACCTTAGAATACGTTATCAGGTGTGATATTATGTTTGATGTTATACTTTTATATTCCACATAACTTTGCACATATATCATGATCGTATTTTATCTGAATCGTAGTTTCGTTTATATGAAAAAGTTTGATAATTCGCTCGTTTCACACGCGTTTGGTTTCAAGCATTTGCATAAATAATACGGCTTAGAGCTGGTCCATGTTCTATTTAAAGAACAAGCTTGTACTAAAAAAAATACGACACTCTCCTCGTGTGTATTTCATGAAAGGAAATGAAATGATATTTTTAATTAATTTTGGACTGAATTAGATATGTACTAACCGTAAGGACTATTCCTGCTTGCAATGCATAGGTATTATAATTAGTCAACCTAAAAAAGATCGTCTTTTGTTTTATTTACGAATGCAGCTGTGGTCATCAAGTGCATCTTTTTAAATGTTATAAACTAGCGCTTGTCTGCGATCCCGCCTGATGGTAACAGTGATGCAATGGTTGATGGTAAAACGACTGTAACAATATACCAGCGGCGGTGTTTCCTTTCGGACTACAACTTATGTGTCTCCAAGACTAGAGTGAATAGGCTCTATATCTCGGCGATATTCGGGCTGCAATTGAAGCCTTACGCCCTTGGCTACTAAACTACTATTATTGTACACCAAAAACATACATGAATTAAAAATAAATACAAAACAACAAAATATACAAAGGGCGGGCTTATCTCTAATGCAATCTCTTCCACGTAACCAAAGAATAGACATAATTCTGCTGAACCATAAATGGGACTGTTGTTGCTCCAAATATTATAAATATATCGGCGCTGAGCACCGTCTGATAGCGATATAGTTTTAAGTTATCCGATTAATCGATTTTCTGAACGAAATGTAATGTAATCGTGTAGTGATTCCTAAACGTAACACCCGACACTGGCACAAATGAAGAAACAACGGTGACTGGTGACAGCTAGTCAACGGCAATCAGAATGTGCGACTCGTGTCAAGTGGAACGTTATTTCTTAGGAAAATTATTGTAAAATTGGAGTGATCAAAGTTTGATTTAAAGTTTATCGTTATAATTGATTATCTCCTTGCCCGATAACCTACGCCTACAGAGGATCCCTTGCTAAATAAAGACGGAGCTTCCCCAGATGATACTTTTGTACCGCTAACTTCTTCTAATGATGGCCATCTTCCCCAGATGATACTTTTGTAGCGCCAACTTCTTCTGATGATGGCCATGTGCCGTTAAATAGAATACACTAAAATAGATGCACAGATAAATACATATCCAAAATTATACATATGTACAGAACGAAGGTGGTATTGTGGCCTCCATTTTGTTTTAGAGATATAAATATTTTTAACACCCTTTGGAAACTTTTACGAGCTATCAGGGGCCTCAAAATTTAATGATTTACGTTTAAAAAAAAAATATCATGAATGAATGTCTATTACCTAGTTTAAGAGAAAAAATATGTTTATTTATATGATATAGAAATGATTTGTTGGTTTCCTGATGGTAATTTGGCACCCAGGGGTCCATATTAAAAGAATGAAACCATAAGTAATTTATCTCTGTAAATAATGTTTTCTAAAAGTTAATTTAATGACAAAAATCACAAATTTAATATTCCTTCAGGACCGGCACAACCCTGATGAGCCCAGAGCTTACATGCCTGGCATTGAATCACATGGATTCAATGCCAGGCATGTGTGATTCTTCTCTTTTGTAGTTAGAATAAAAGACATCACAAAAGATGCAATTAGCGTCCATGTCTTCGGCTAGCCCCCCATTCATATCATGCTCAGTGTCATCATCACTGTTCCTTGATTTAATTCGGGTTAAGTGACATGCAGCGACGAGTTTGGACTAATCAGAGGGCAAAAACTTTTTGCGCCAATCAGGTGATGTATAAGTGCTTCTGTTCATTGACGCAGGTAGTGCAAAAGAAAAAATTAAGATAGCGTTAGTGGTTACATTTATTAAAGCAGGTGTCCAATTTAACAGCAGTGGCCACGATACCACCTTCTCCTATATACAAATACGTACATACTGAACATAATAGGTAAGCAAAGTAATCATAATGACATGTAGCGTTCCTTCACAAGTTTACAGCAATTATCCTGCTGGATTCGTGGCTGACTTCGTACAATAGGATCACCTCCTATAAGACGGAACTTAAGTACTCCTTCGTATACCGAGCATGGATACTCGCAAGACACAAAGACTTTTAATTAAAATGTGTCTATAACTGTGACGATACGATTGTGGTCGTACTAAGCATATGATATAATGTAAAACCAATTACCTGCTGAATAACGTCATCATATGTTTCTCTCAAGCCTTTTCGGAGTCAATAATCTTATAAACCCATATTATATTAATCACTACATGTATGCACTTGAAAGGAAACTTTTCTGGATAGAATTCACATAAAACTGAATAAAACATTTCCATGGTAAGTTACCATAAATTCATCCATGATGGCGTAGTTAACTAGTCCCGCCAATAGACTAACCGTCTCGTACACTCATTCGTAGGTACTTAGTGAATTATTCAGCTATAAGCGGAAATTGTTTACATCACGGAAAATAATTTATTCCGTTTTAGTCCATGAATGGTTAATCTATGTACTATCAGCTGTAGAAGTCCATTCCCCCCTTAAAGACTACTGTCGCCTGCGCTAAACCGGCCACGCACACTACCGCATTATTTTTTTTATCGCAGTCTTCGTCTTTCTTTAAAGTAATGCAAAATTTCGTTACTTTATTTGAAGTTAAGTTAGCGGCCGCACTTAACAAAGGTGCTATCATAAGCGAGCGATTGTGGGTTCGATCCTTAATAAAGGCAAATCTTTTTGTTGTTTCATATAATTTAAAATTATGATAATTGATTTGTATTTTAAAGTAAAAATGTTTGCAAATAATATTTAAACGAATAGGAAAATTTATTGAATATTTATCTCAAAAAAGGTTTTTATTTTATCGTTTAGTTTAATAGAGGTAATATAATAAAAAAATATATAAAAATAAAACAATAAGCATATTATAATGCAATATATTATAAAGTTATATATTATTCGGTATTGATATACTTATACTAACAAATGAAACAAACGTTGAAACGGCAGCATTGTAATATTTTATATAAAAGTAATCCTTGACAAACTTATGATATTGTTATGGTAAAAAATACAAAAAACATTTATGGTTGTTAGATATGAAAATTATAATATTATACATATATTATGATTAAAGGGGTTATAGCTTAATTATTCATTTTCTTAAAGAAAAGAGGATTAAAGCTTAACCTGAATATTATTGCAATCATAAAATAATCTATACTAAAACACAAAATAGTGCTTATTACATTTAAAAATTTTTTTGCGTGTATAGCATGATACTAGTGCTGCCATCCTGCAGTGACTTTTTTTTGAGTTTGATGGCATGAGATTATAATCTTCAAGCGCTTTCTTAGTTCAAAAGTAAACGAACTTATTTCTTATTGAATTCCGAAATTATTGTTTTTATAATTTACCAAAAGTAATTTGTATTGAAATTGCAAAAGGCGACATCTGTTAGCCATTAAGCCAACCGAACATATTACTGTCACTTAGCTAAATTACTTTAGATATGGTTTAGAGTCCGTTATTAAGATATATAATGGTATTATATTTAAAACACTCTGTAGGACACTTCTGCACTGTGATTATAAATAGTTTTTTTTTTTTGTTCAGCTCGATAAGACTCCACCAGTCTCTTCAGTTTATTTTTAAACCACAAATGCAACCTCCCTTCTTCGCACGATTTAAAAGTTTATTCAACGGTAAATATTGTCGTTTCGTTTCACTTGTCTCGACAGCTACCTTCGTCCTCCAACCTCTTGACCTTGACCTCCAACGGCTTACAGTATTTCTCTAAAACAATAACAATTTTATTACGCACTTGCAACAAGCGATTGGTTTGCACCTTACACAAATAATAATAAAAAAAACTTACACAAAAGCCGGTTTCCTAAGATATTTGAGATATATTGGTGAATATGCAGGCATATTGATTAAAAAAGTAAAACTAATAACACAAACTGGTAACTATATGTTCACCAACCAACAACAGCTAAGTAATATTATTTGAGTTATTGTAGCTAACAATAGTTATTGTAGATAGCGGAATATTTTTTGTGAAGGAGTGATTCAGATTCTTTCAAGTCTACCGTCATCTTTTTATAATGACTCTAATATAGAAAAAATCTTAAAAGAAAGTATCATCTTTACGTTGCGGATCGGTATTTTTAGATATTTTTGTTGTCAGCATTCATAACTCACCAATAAACATTTAAAAAATATTTTGTAAGTTATTAGATTTGAACTCGAACCACCTTGAACGCCTATCAAGGCGAAAACCATTAGGCCATTGAAACACTTGCTGTGGATGTTGAAATTAGTAAGTAGTACCTAACAATCATAAGCGGGCAGCAAGTTGTCAAAGTGTACGAGTGTGTATCAAACTTTATTATAGAAGAAGGTCGTAACTACAACTAGTATTGCTTGGCCATAGTTTTGTGAGATTGCAACTCGACTTTTGGTCTTGACTGTAATCAAGAGTTATAATATTCCATTCATAGTGGGGCTAAAATTAAGTGGCAGCGGGCAGGGCACATTGTTCGTAGAACCGATGGCCGATGGGGCAGTAAGGTTCTGAAGTGGCGGCCACGTACCGGAAGACGCAGCGTAGGGAGAGCCCCAAAAAGGTGGACCCATGACCTGGTCGTGGGAATCCGATGGATGCGGACAGCACAAAACCGGTCATCGTGGAAAGCCTTGGGAGAGGCCTTTGTCCAGCAGTGGACCGCTATAGGCTGAAGAAGAAGAAGAAGAAGTAGGTTAGAGCGAAAAAAATCACTGATATTGGCAGAAAAAACGTCAAAAAACAAAGTGGCTAGGTAGGTAGGTATCTACTTTACCCAACTATGCAGGGCTCTGCTTCCAGCCTAATCAGATACAGCTGAATACCAGTTCATGGAGTGACTGCCTTTTTTTTTGTCGCTGTGGAAAATGACAATTGCGCATCCCCGAGGGATATGTTGAACTCCCCATAAGATAGCCTCCTGGTATACCCACTAAAAACTACAGCGACACACCGACGTTGCCTTAGTGGCGGGGTCATGGGAATCCGGCAGAGCCTGCGCTACCAATCCCCCGCCGGCGATGACCGCCTAAAAGGCGGGCCCACAGTGGTCCCTCCATAGGGAGGGGCCGGGCTGGGTACATCTTCTTGTGCGAGAAGACGCAGCAGCCAAGGGTTTTTTAGCGAAGTGTCCTTCCTCTTAGCCCCACTCGCTTGCACGCATCCAAGCGGGGCCCCCAGCTCCTCTCAGTGAGGAGCCCGGGTTGTCCGACGGCGACCCGGAGTTCGGATCGAGTCAGCTCACCTGTAGCGGTGGCCAACCCGCCGCACGCTTGACCGCAGAAGCGGTCCCCGTGTCTGACTTTGGTCCGCGCCGGTAAACCGGTAACCCCCATATTCGGGGGCCGTTCCTCTATCCGCTACCTGAGGACGCGTAAGATGGCAGGCTGGAAACTGCACACGGAATGGAGTGACTGCCTACCCAACCTTCATAACCCAGTTTCTGGGTAATATGATATCCCGTGGTATGACTTGTTGTTGGCTTCTGACTCGTAACAACTGGCAAAGATCCACCTTTTTTTTTTGACGCTCTGGGAATGCATTTAGGCACCATACCCCGAAGGGCGTTTGTGGGACTCGCCCAGCCGAAGCTGGGAATACCCACTGAACCCACAGCGGCACTCCGGCGCCGCCTTGGTGGCGGGGGACTGGGAAAAAGCGGAGCTTTAGCTACCAGCCCCCCACCGGCGATATGCCCGCCTAATGCGGCGGGCCCTCATTGGCCTCTTCGCAGGGAGGGGCCGTGGCTCAGCCACCCTTGTGGTGAGCGGTGTAAGGCGGACGTGGGAACCCCCGTCCCTCACACCCGCCGCTCACCTCAGAGAGGGAGAAAGCGGGTGAAACCCCGCCTTTTCCTGCCCCTACGCCGCCTGCGGAGCGCTGGAGCGAGAGGATCCTCCTCCCGCTCGCGCTCCGCGGCCTCCTTCTGCGATATCACGACCTCGCAGAAGGAGGCCATCGCCGCCCAGGCCTCCTCGCTCTCCACCATCGCTCTGACGAAGGCGGACAGCGAGAGGTCCCCTCCTACCGCCGCGACAAGGTCGCGGCGCGGCACGGCCCACGACGGGCACACCGCGAGGGTGTGTTCTGCCTTGTCCTCCACCGCGCCGCAGCCATAGCACGACGGTGTTTCCTCTCGTCTTATCCGGTGCAGGTACCTGCCGAAGCAGCCGTGACCGGAGAGTACCTGCACCGAACGGAAGGAGGGGAATCCGTGACGCCTGTCGAGCCAGTCCTTTAGGACTGGTCCGATGGCGTCGAGGGTACGGCGGCTGAAGACGGCGGAGGCGAGGTCCTGCGTCCAATGTTGGACGATGGCGTTCCTCGCCTCCCGCCGGATGGCCTCCCTCATCTCTGGAGCCGGACGCTCGCCCAGCGCCCTGCGCCCCGCCGTCTACTCGTACACTCTGGCGAGCACCCACGCCTCGAGCTCCCTAGGCGGGGTGCCCCCCAGAGCGCACGCCGCTGCGAAGCCCACCGTGCGGTAGGCCCACGCTGCACCACCTGCTGTCCGACATGAGGCCCAGATACTTCATCTGGGCCTCGACCCCGATCCTGACACCCTCCACAAAAATGTAAACTACTACCACTAAACTGTCTATGGAGTGTCTTAATTTGACAGGATTCAATTAGAATGTTATCTTCTATCCTTTTCCTAACGAAATGGAAAGAAAAAGATGCACATAACTTAAAATTAGTTTAGTTTTTGAACAACAGAATCGGCGCCATTATACGGGACACTCTTTCCTTCTGTTTGAAAAATATTAAGCAAAATAATTTTAAATATTATTTTAAATGCCAGCACATTTAATTATTTGAAAGTATTTACGTCTAAAGACTAATCTAAGTGGAAGATCTTTTCCATTAATGTCCTCAAAATAATGATGAAATATTTTGGGAAAAGGAAATGTAAGGCTTTAATTAATTCCCGGATAATGACCCTTGGTATTATGTGGGATATAATAAACGAACTGTTATGGTATAAATGTAATTACATAGCTTATAATGACCTGTACCAAAACTAAATCAATGTTAGCACGTAATTAGTATTAATTAACAAGTTTACTTATCGTGTGGTATGATATCTGCTGTTGTAATTTCAGTGTTTGCCTTTGAATATGAAGTTTTCGTTGTATACTTTATGCTGCAGAATGCCAAAAAAAATTTTTTTTTTTAATTTAGAATGTATTTAGACATTCCAGTAAAAATTTTCACGCCTACGCTAGAAATGTTACGTGGGTAACAAATTTCTTGCCATGGCGCCTCCACCGGGCCCGATCAAGAGGGGTAGGCCAAAGAAGGCTGATGAAGATGACATGTGTGCCTACAATCTCGCACCACAGGATGCTAAAGATCACGCGACATAGAGGAGATTAAGCAAGAAAGCGGACCCCGGGCGCCAACGCGAATGCCGCGGATGCAACCAGGACTAAACGCGGAGATAATGGTGAGTAATAATTTTCACCTGAAGAATACGTACCGTTATAAGGCCCCCAACAAGCTGAATGGACGACCTTGTGAAGGTTGCTGGAACCTGTTGGATGAGAGAAGCACAGAACCAGTGGAGGTGCTTGGGGGAGACCCATGTCCAGCAATAAACGTCTATCGACTCTTTAAAATGTTGAGTATATTTTATTTATACAATATGTAAAGAAAACCCTGTCCGATCCGTGAAGGTATTGTTAGGTATCGTTAACTGATTCCAATAATGCCTACACAGCTGGGCTAAACTTAAAAAAAAAACCCTAAAAAAAATGGCGAGGTAACTTAATACCATGTGCGGTAGGCAACACAGTAAGCATACATGTGCGGGTGAAGAGGGGTAGGGCACGCGGCACGTGGTCGCATCACTAATAAATAATACTGTCTAAAATAGTGTTGCCACTTTTTTTTAAATCACCAAAGATGAAAGAAGGGAGGTGGAATTAATTCGCTGAAAAAAAGATTATTTTAAAATTCATTAGTATTGTTACTATGATGAATATGTAAAATTTCATATTTTATTTAGTCATGTACCAACCTAAACTTTATTTTCCTTTTGGGTCGGCCAGGGTTTTCTTTACATATTGTATATATTGGTTAAAACTCGTGGAACAGTTTTAGGAAACAATGATGTCCTCAGGAAAAATATGTATATCGTGCTTTAATTTTTAAAGAATGATAAAAAATAACTAATTTCGGAAGTCAGTGCTAAAAACTAATATATGTATCGTAGCGGTATCTACAACCGCCACATGCGAACAACGCGTCATCGCGTTGTTACAAACGTATGAACGTATGACGTTGTATAAATTGACGTCACATGAATTCTACATCTCGCAAGCAGAGTTTACTGTGCAACTAGCATATATACAGCTTCCCAAAATCACCCGTTGGGCATGTGCCCACCAAACTCAACACCTGTCTGGTCGGAGCATCCTCCCTTTTCTATGGAGGATGAGTCTGTTGATGACTCTGTTCGTCATGCCTCTACCATACCATCAGATCTACTGCAGGCCCTCTTTACAACCCATAATCATAGGTCTAAAGTTCTCATCAATATTAATGAATTAAACTCAAACACATGGTATGTGGCTTGCCTTGTGTATGAGTTTAATTACATAAACGTTACTCGTTTATGTAATTAAACTCATTGAGTTCCCTGAACTGTCCTTTGTGTTCATCATCACATCCTTAATGGCAGTCACCACCCATAAATTAATTAAGCACAAACACTACATAGCTGCTGCGAATCGTTAAGAAGTACCTCAACATCATCAGTTCTACTCATCTACTCCAGACCTGTATTACATAGTAGTACTTTAAAATACTTAATCAAAAAACTTTCAGACGTAATGGTCGCCACTAAGATTTTTGAGTTCCTCTCAATTTCTCTCTCTACCATCAAAAAACCTTGATTTTATTATGATTGATTATCATGGGACCATCATTAAAATATTTTCTTTTCAACAAAAATAAAATAGGTTACTAAACGACGAAGTTATGCGCGAACAAACGTATGTACCTATATAAGCATAAAAGCATACATACCGTCGAATTGACTAACCTCCTCCTTTTTGAAGTCGTTTAAAAAATAAAAAGGTTTATTGCAGAAACCGACATAACTTTTACAGTAAATCTTACATAGGACCCCCTTTTAAGTATAAGGTGGTCCTACATTAGGGGTTAAAGTTATAAAGTATGAAATTGCCGTTTTGGCTCTTTGAATTGACATAGAATCTTCATGGTTTGTAGTTTTCGAATGAAACTTTTACAAATGGTTTCTCTCTTGTGATGTTCTTCTTAAAAAAATGTGAAACATTTGCATTATCATCAACCTTTTAGCGTCCCACTGCTGGGCACAGGTCTCCTCTCATACAGAGAAGGATTGAGCATATCGACTTTCAATTGTTTTTTTTTTTTTTACTTAGACAAGAAAGATGGATACTGTGAAAATTCGAGTGATTGTTGAATACGAGTTTAAGTAACGCGGCAGAAACAGCCCGCAATACTTCACACAAACTTTGAATTGAAGAACGAACCTCGAGGAAAACCGTCCACACAGGTGAATAACGGTGAATTAAGAGAGCTGGTGGAAGCCGATCCTAGCCAAACTACCCAGGAATTAGCGGCATGGGTTAACGTTACCTTACCTACAATATTGACTCAGTTGCATCAAATCAATAAAATAAAAAATACGAAAAATGGGTGCCTCATGGATGAAAAAACATGTGTCAAAACTTGTGTTGCCATGTTGAATCGGTACAGAAATGAAGGAAATTTGGATCGAATTTTGACATGTGATGAAAAGTAGATTCTTTATGATAACTGTAAGAGAAAAAGGCAAGGCTAACCCCAGATCAAACGCCACAACAGTGTCCTAAAGCAAAACCTATCAATAAAAATGTAAAATGGTAAATGTTTGCTGGTCTCAGCGTGGTGTTTTTGTCAAGCAATAACGGCAGATGTGTTTTGTGCCAAACTCCGAACAATGTTGGCAAAAATAGCAGTAAAACAGCGCTGACTCATGAATCGGTCTTCACCATTATTGCTCCATGACAACGCGAGACCTCATACAGCACGAGAAACCATTTTGACTCTTCAGGAACTGCTGTTAGAAAGCATTCGTTATCCTTCGTATTCGCCAGACTTTGTTCCAACGGATTTGGACAATTATCTACGTGACAAGAAGTTTTCTTCCCAGGAGGCAGTACAAAATACTTTCACACAGTTTGTGCAGTCTAGATCCTGAGAGTTCCATCGGAAAAGCATAATCGATTTTCCTATTTCCTTTTTTTTACCAGCGCTGGGAGGCCCCGTTCTTCATTAAGAAACTATGTAGTAAAAGTAGTGCCCAAAAAGAAAACAGTGCTGTTTAGAAAATAGGTCAGCGAGACAAATACTGAAATGTGATGGAAATCTCAATAGATGTTTATCGTCACAACGGGTAGCCTACAGAAATTCAGCAGAGCATATTTGTAATATTTACGGCGAGACAATGATTGCCTGTAGAGAAGTAAGATAAAATCATAACAGGCGCTTGTTTCCAAACATTCGATTTGATTTTTTTTTCCATTTAATTTCGATTTTGATTTAGATCTAATTCGATTCGAACAGTAAATGATGGTATCTTTTTAGCGTTAATATTGTAGTAACATTAACATAAGACAGCCTCCGTGGCGTAGCGGTAGCGAACGCGGTTACTGCGCCAGGAGGCGTGGGTTCGATCCCCGCGCAGTGCAAATATTTATATGCATGAATATGAATATTTGCACTGGTCTGTAGGGTCTCACACACTATCAGTAGCAATAGGTTTCATTTTGACAGTTAAACAACATTCATTGCATTATTTACGTTTTTGAGCAGACACATTTTGGAACATATGGAGCAATGGATTTGGAATTTGTTTGGAAATGATTCCAACTAGTAGTAATATCACGTTACGCAATGAATGGTGCTGGTCTTGCCTCGGAAAGCACGTTAAACTGTTGGTCCCGGTTGCCATACGAACATCTAGTGGCAAGCGTTACGGGTTGTCGGAGCCCTCAAAAGTCCAACAATAGGTTTAAATGCAATGCTTCGATATCGCCTTCGGGTTGTGGAGGTCAGACGGCAGTCGCTTCACGGAAAATATCGAAGTTTAGCCAAAATCAGCAGTTAGACTGGTAAAGCGAACCCCAGACTCCAAAGTTGAAAAAGCTCAGGATGCGGCTGGGATTAACGCTGAGATGATGATGATGGTCCTTCTCTGTATGAGAGGAGACCTGTGCCCTGCAGTGGGACCATAAAAAGGTTGATGATGATGATGATGATTTAGGAAATATTTGAATTTGTTTAAAAAAAAATCTTGTTTTTAGTTTCGAGACTGATGTTTTTAGTTTAGAGATTAATGACAATTTGCGAGTATCTATTTATGTGTAGCGGCTATGTATTTGCAGCGTCGGAATGCCTACGCATGCAAATCGTCCAGCGGGCGAGCCGAGCAGCGGCAAGTCACGCCAGTCGGTTCCGGAGACCCAGTATGGTCGTACACAATGTAATCCTTCTGATGTATTAGGGAAATGAGAAAGTAAAACATAGTAACAGTGCAAGAATAGTTTCATTCATACCGGTTGTCCCCCACCCCTAAAAATGTATTGATGTATGTTCCTTACTCATTTACACAAAAACTAAGTATTGTTCTGTAGTTTTACCCATCTGTGTGCTATCTTAGATGGTTTGTAACTGAGATTAACATATGGAATGGTTTTTATCCCGATTTTCGCACGGATACGAAATTTATGCAGGTGAATTCGAGGGGCACAGCTAGCATTATGTTAGGAATAAGCGATTTAATCGGTCGCTTATTCTTTACATAATTTATTAATCTCGTTGTCGTGGTGGCCTAGTAGTTAAAACACCAGCCTCTCAAGTATGAGTGTGCGGGTTCGATTCTAGGTCAGGCAAGTACCAATGTAACTTTTCTAAGTTATATGCACTTTCTAAGTGTATCATATACACCAATGACTGAATGAAGGATAACATCTTGAGGAAACCTGGACTTAAGTCAGAAACCGCCAACCAGCATTGAGCAAGCGTGGTGATTACGCTCAATCCTTCTCATTTAGAGAAGGATTGAGGATTGGATTGGAGGAGAGGAGACCTGTGCCCAGCAGTAGGACAATATAAAGATTGATGATGACGATGATGATGAAGCGACTGAATTGTAGGTATGTGTGTCTGTGTGTGTGAATCTGAACTTAGTCAGGCTGTTTGACTTTCAGTATTTCATTTCGTTACCATTCATCATCCCAGCGTTAAATCCCAGTCGCATCCTAAGCCTTTTTCAGCTTTGGAGTCTGGAGTCGGCTTTTATCAGTCCAACTGCTGTTATGGCTAAACTTCGACATTTTTCCGTGAAGCGACTGCCGTCTGACCTCCACAACCCGAAGGCGACATCGAAGCATTGCAGCTAGACCAATTGTTGGACTTTTGAGGGCTCCAACGACCCGTAACGACTGCCACTAGATGTTCGTATGGCAACCGGGACCAACGGCTTAACGTGCTTTCCGAGGCACGACCAGAGCAGGGCAAATATTCATATTCATGCATACAAATACTTGCACTGTGCGGGGATCGAACTCGCGCCACCTTGCGCAGCGGCCGCGTCCGCTACCGCTACGCCACGGAGGCTGTCCCATTTCGTTACCACTGCACACACGAAATGGTGAAGGACAGCATTATGCATGTTATAAAATCAAAAATTCGGAGACAAATGATATCTATCAACACACACTGAATCCGTGTGGTTGATTAAAGCCCCCTACCACGCAAGGAGGCGGGCTAATAATTATCCTGTTATAACTTCGTCAGTCCGTATTTTCTACAGAGTTATCAGCAACGGACTGCTGCTGATAAATCTGTAGAAAATACAGACTAAGAGTATTTATATATTTACCTACAGCGGTTTGGTTTTTTAAACTACAAGCATTTATGTAACAAAAGATGGCAGACCTCCACCGTATGCTCCACCGTGTCCTCAGGGCGATCCACACAATGGTGACACCCTGGCGTTTCCTCCCGCCTTATACGGAACAGGAACCTCCCGAAACAACCGTGTCCGGTGAGGACCTGCGCCAGGCGGAAGGTGAGGGAGCCGTGGCGCCTCTCTAGCCACTCCTCAAAGAGGGGACTTACCGCCGCTATTGTGACGTTCCCAACCCGCGTAGGTCTCTATATGTTTTTTTATATGCTCCGCTCCTATTGGTCAGAGCGTGATGTAGCCTAAAGCCTTCCTGGATTAATGGGCTATCCAACACAAAAAAGTTTTTTTCTAATCGGACCAGTAGAGGACGTTGACGCTTTGATGGGAAAGATGATTGGATGAGTGAGTGTCACGCGCATTTTTCATTGGACTTTTAAAATTATTTATAGTGTCGTTTGCTAAATAAAAGAGTGTGATTTTTGTAGTAAACAGTGCATTCAGTAAATAATTCCTAAAGAACATTGAAATATCGCAGCTAAGTGGCCACATCATGACTTTGCCTCAAACCTCCCTCATAGACGGTTCACTTGGCCGTCTTTTTCAACTTTCATTGGCGATATCCGCCATTATTATGAAATAAAATTGTCAAAGAATTTCTATAATTTGTTACACGTGTTATTGGCAAAACTGTGGTATCTATTCCACAGAGGCCATTGATCAAGAGTTGAGGTTGAATCTCACCTTGAAAACAGAAGAAGACAAAAGAAAGAAAGAAGAAGACAACCAATCTTATCAAGGTCTTTCGTATTACCTAGTAACTGGGCTGCGGCGGTGCGGAAGTCAGAAACCTGCCGTGTAAAATACTGGTTACTCAGCTGAATCCTGTTATACTGGTAGCCGACCCCAACATATACAATATGTAAAGAAAACCCTGTCCGATCCGTGAAGGTATTGTTAGGTATCGATAACTGATTCTACTATTGCCCACAAAGACAAAATAAACTTTAAAAAAAAACCCCTAAAAAAATAAATATTATTCCGCAAAAAGAGGTAACTTAAAACATGCGTCGCGGCCATCCAGGCGCGGGCGAAGAGGGGCAGGGCACGCGGCACGCGGTCGCATCGCTAATCGCTCAGAATTATACCGTCAAAAATAATGTTGTCACTTTTTAAAAATTACCAAATTTTGGGGAAGTTGGAATTTATTCGCGGGAAAAAAAAAGATGATTTCAAAATTCACTAGTATTGTTACTATGATGATTATGTAAAATTTCATATGTTATTTGGTCATGTGTTTACCTAACCTTTACTATCCTTACGGGTCGGACAGGGTTTTCATAACATATTGTATAGTTGGGAAAAGACATGATGATCTTAAAACGATAAGAACGTACGTAAACTGTTTTTGTTCCATTCATAGTTTAAGAAACGATACACTTGATCGTTTTTATACAACATTATTTTATGTTAATGCGAAACCCGAAATACGTGTCCAGTATTATTTTTTAAGTAAAGAATCTATGTACAAAATTTCAAAAAGATATCATGAAAAACCACAAAGTTATGAGCTTGTTATCTTACTTGGTTGTCCCAACAAAAATATTGTCCACGCTCAGTTCGGGCGGGCGAGCCGGGTGCATTGCTGTGGCGTCAGCTGAGCGCGGGCATGCGCACACGTAAGCTGCGTAAACGCACTCATGAACCACACTGCAACAACTTCTAAATGTATTTGTGCAAAAATTTAACATGGTGTAAAAATGATTGGAATCAATTCAGTTGCTTATGCTGAACAAACTACATACCTATATTCATGTTTCAACTGATCAACTTCAAAGTTCAACTTATCATTTTAAAATAACACTGTAGAGGAGTTTAATTAAAGAGGTGAATTAGTTGAGCAAAGATAACATCTTTCATTAATAATGAAGTGGTTCTTTGTTCTGTGTACGTCATTAATCATTGATTAATCGCCAACAGACTGAGTAAAGTAAGAAGGTACACGGGAGAAAGCGCACTAGGCAATTACGCCGCGAAGGTAAAGCCTAAATTTCGAACGCGGTGCCGCTATATAACGGTGACAAAATACAGTAGAGTTTCAGTTGAACGTCAGTAGGTCCCAGTTTTCTGGTTTCATTCTTCATCTTCGTTGGGACGACTGTATTTTAAACCTTGTTTTCTCAAAACTATGCTACTTCTACGGAGTTTTCGGTGGCAGCGCAGATCACCTTGATTGCCTGTTATGGGACATTGAGGGCAGCATTGACAAAAGCATTTAAATATATTAAGTGTACCTTTGTTTTATCTATTTATAGACAGAAGGAAAATTAGAATTACTACTAAGTTTTGTAATGTAATCGAAAATTCGAAACGTGTTTTCTTCGCGTTGTGACTATAATTATGACCACTGTAATCAGAACCGATTTCTATATTTTTTCGGTCCCTGGTTTGGTGAAGATCATCAATGGAATAGATTCATTGCTTTCTTAAAAGCCGCAGTAGCTGCTGCGGGCATTTTTCTTAGTACGTCTAATGTCACAGACGTGAATAAGTAATTCAGTTTTCTTCATGATTCTTAGAATTACAATAATTAAAGGTTATTCAATCTTGTATGTTTTTCGCCGGTTTGACATCAAAATTGTATATAATCAAATTATAATTAAATTATGTTTGAATTTAAAAGGTAAATTTAATTACGATGTTCCTACCTTTTATTTATAGCTATGAACATAGGTTTGGACTGGTCCTGCAGAATGAAACCAAGTCTTTGTTCATTTTTCATCAAAAACGGATGGACGGAGGGATTTTATGGTCAAAAACCGCAAACAAGTAGCAAGAGCGTCCAGGGAGACCTGAAATATTAAGAGAGATATTTTTGTAAACTCTCAAAAATTATAATTTAAAATAAAAAAGAAATCTATTTAATTTAAATGTATAACAAAAAAAAAGGAACGTCTAGCTTATAAGCATAAATAAGAACTTTCACAGCCAAAGCCAGTCCAATTTACCTTCTTAAAATAATAACTAGAATCTGAAACACACCCGGTAGAATCTGAAAATGCCAGATAATTGAATGAAATTTCATCAAATTCTACGAATCATAATAAGTTACGTTGTCGTTACTAAAGTATGTGCTAGCGACCGTTTTCGGGGGCCTATTATTGAGTATACAAGTCACTCATTAGCAGTCATGTCATTTATATAAATCATTGGTCAGGCAGGGGCAATAGACTTTCCATAGTTCTTAATAAGCCATTCACTTTAGCTACCCAAACCCATAGACCCGCATATCTTTGTTCCCATACCCTGCCCCATATCTTTGTCCTACAGCAAGCGAGAGTTGTCCTTTGGGTAGGACCCGAGGTGGCGGCGCGAAGTGTTCCACGCGCGTGGAGAGTCACTCCCCCTCTGAGCTGTTGAGGCCCACAGTCGGGCTGGTACCAGTCCGAGTTAGGTGAGAGATGGACTACCGAAGTGAGTTTTAATCAGTAAATGTCTGATAGACCCCGCAGTTCACAGTAGGGCGGCGAACATCTATGAGGATTTGACACACCGAAAAAAAAAACATGGGTGCATTTGTATACTTTGAACATTTAGAACATTTAGAACGTCTAACGGGCCTCTGAGAGTTGACTCGGCCTCTCGTAGTCTAATTAAAAATAATAATTTATAATAAAAAAATAATCGTCACGGTTGTGTTACAGGAAGCCTTTGAAGAGAGGTTACAATATTGTTTCTGGACGTTTATCACGATTTTCGAGAAAAATATCTCACTTGCTCGTTTTTTATCTTCTATCTTCGCGCTTTTTATCGTCCCACTACTGGGCACAGGTTTCCTTTCATACAGAGAAGGATTGAGCGTAATCACCACACTTGCTCAATGCGGGTTGGCGATTTCAGACTTTAAGTCCAGGTTTCCTCAAGATTTTTTCCTTCACTTGCTCAGGTTAACCCGCTTAAAACCACGTAATTCCAATTCTGGATGACACCCACTCTGGTGTAATACCATAAATGGTATAATAAATACCTCGGATATACCTACAGGAGTTGCAGATTCAATTCAGCACTATATCGAAGCTCAACAGAATTTCGGGAGTCAATGTTCAACGCACCTAAACACTTTAAAACTCCCATCTAACACAATAAGTGGGACAAATAAACATCAATTTAATAGTAGTCCCGCCAGAAGAGTAGTCGTGTAGGGTGACCGAAGATCGGAACTATTTGAGATAAGAGTGGCGTTCCATGTTGCGTCTGCTCTAATATATGGGTGCCCATGAGCCACTGAAATGGATGGGCCACATATTTTCGTCAATTGAAGGGAAATGGGGAAAAGGCTTCCTTGGGTATTTAGTTACTAACTACCACTACATTCAATGTATCATACTATGCAAATATCATTTCAATTAGAGTGTGAATCCTTATCCTTACTATCTAATGTTATAAATAGGAAGGTGAGTTTCTTTGTTTGTTCCGCTTTTGCGCCGTAACTACTCCACCGATTGCATTGAAATTTTTCAGACGTAATGTTTGAAGTCCGGATTAAATAATAGGCTACTTTCATCCCGGAAAAGTTTGATATTCCCGGGGGAAATCTAAAAAGCGCGGAGCTAGTGACTCACATTCATCACTCACTCATAAATTCACAATAGAAATAATACAGTACAGCATTTAATTATTCAATTCATAACACTTCAACAATTTTATTTCATTCAAAAATATACAACGTCATGCCTACTTCTTCTTTAGCCAAAGGAGGTCCATTGCTGGACAAAGGCCTCCCCCAAGGCTTTCAACAATAACCGGTCTTGTGCTGCCCGCATTCACGGCTTCCCGGTTTTTGCGTCTTTTTTTATGTGCTATAAGACGTTGATTCGTAAGAAATTTCAAGATTTCATTTCACGGGTGGTACCCTTGCGAGTGTCTAAAATTTGCGGCATAAAAGGCTGTATCTTGTGATTGCGTTGGCTTACATAATTAGCCTCTATTGTCCCCACTGTTGGGACACAGACCTCCTCTCGAGGAGAGGATTAGCTTATTGCGGAGCCATAGAAGTTTTTTTTTTTTCACAGCTCCAAGGGACAGTAGATAACTAGGCGTGCCTCAGAAAAAGGGTCTTGACAGACAGACAAACGGACTTCAAAGTGTTTTTCGAGGTACGAAACCCTAATAATCTAAGGTAAACTAAGATAGGTAAGGTAGGTAGGTCTAAGGTAGACTGGTAGAAAATGCCTAAGGCATTAAGTCCGCCATTGTATAATGTTTTTTCTTTCTGCATAAAGTTTTAATAAATAAATAATAATACCGAGTAATTGATTATAACATAATGTAAAAATAGTCTATAGATGAAACCCAGCAGTTTTTATTATCTAAAATTTCGGCATGATTAAAAAAGTACATGCGGGTAAAGCCATAAAATTACCTACATTAAAAGAAACCCTTCTGATTCTTACTTAATTAGATGGTAAACAATAATTTTGCGTTACAAAATGTTGCTAATTAAATGGCCCTCATAATCAGCGTTTCTGAGAAAGGAATCATACACACATTGTTTATATCATTTGAGTAAATACATAATCATCATCTCTTTGAGCCGCGTGAAAGTTGAAACACGACGCGCCGTCGACTCGGGCCTAGTCCTTACCGGGCGGTGATCTGCCCATCGCTCACTACCCGCAAGCCCGCGCCTACAGTTGCCGGGAGTTCGATGTTGTCTCCCGACCAGTGCGTCTCCTGCGGCGGCTAGTGGCGTGAGGTCGCTGGGATTCCCGCTGCCTCACGCGCTCTCCTCCTTTGCCAGCATCACTGTTTCGCAGAAGTAGGTGACGGCCTGCCATGCACCATGGTCTGGACCAAGGTTGGACGCGAGAGATCGCCGACTTGGAGTTGCCTTGCCTAGTTATCATTCCATGTTACAACCACTTCTCACTACTCGTGGTGGGACTCAAATGACAACATTTTCCTAAATTTCCTTGCGTAGTTGGATTGTACAGTTCTTTCTTTGGTTATCAACATCCTTCCCGCGCGTTTTTATGATTCTGCACTATGGCAACTCAATACAGCCCAATTTTTAACTCTTAAGTACACATACTGTGACGGACGGGAAACTACGGAATCCTACACGGAACATGGCCCGATTTTTTAGTTTTTTATCCATCAAATGACCTCTCCCGCTCGAGCCGAAGCGGTGAATGGCGAATGTTTCACTGCCCACCCGTGTTCCTTCAATTGTCTGTGCGCCGGGTTCTAACTTATCTCTTTCGAACAACCGCGGCCCTGGCAGGCATCGTTCCTAGTGGACCCCGTCACAATGTGCTGATATCTCTTTGCGGCGCGCGTGCACTACAATGCGCCGTCGATGCGGGCCTAGTGCGCCTATGCTGTGCTGAGCTGTGTAACAAACTATGCTACGTGTTTATCACCTATTGCTATTTGTTTATCACCTTTCTTGATGTATTTTTTTCCTGTATTACCCGTATTGTGTCTTTTGTTGTTGCATCAAATAAATGTGTTATCTATCTATCTACATTTCTTATACTTTTTTCATGGGGAAATCTTTATGAATACACTCCGTTTGGAAATAAGCTCCGTTTGGGAATAAGCTCCGTTTGGGAATAATTGGCGACTGTTCCTTTCAGTGCCAGCTGTTGCTTTCTGTGCTTTCAGTGCAGTCGGGGGACCAGGAGATACATCTCCTATTCTGCGCTATGCGCCCTAAAACACGCACCCAAAGTGACCTCTGCACTGAAGCGAAACCTGAAACAACGAAAAATAATATATTAGCCTGTTGAAGCAACATTCCTTGTGATAAAATAAATCAATTTGAAATAAGCCTAAAATGGCATCGTGCGTGCATTATCGCAAGCATCGTTGGAGGGGCGGGGAGGCAAGCGTATGTAGAGTAAACGTCCACCTAAAATCATTGTTGGTTGGAATAAGTCTATGAGCGACAGTCATGGGGCGGCCAGGGCGAGTTTTCGGGAATGGCGATTATGTGGTAGCCCTACCGTTGGTGCTGTGTTTGCTCAAATGTGTTTGACAAGAAAAATATTTAAATCGCGTTTAAAACGGTGTCAGAATAACGAAGTTCAGTTAAAAATGGATGATCTGGCAGCCAAGCATAGCTCGAAGGATTTCAAAGGGTTCTGGAAAAGTACTAACCGGTCCAGAATACGCCCTGTTCTTCCTGTGACGGTTGACGGGACGAGTGATTTGAAGGGTATAGCCAACACATTTAAAAATAGTTTTATTGTAAGGTCACCTTTAGGATCATCCTCGTCACCGGAGGGGGTGGGGGGTGTGAGTGGGAAGTATGTTGATACTAAAATCTCAGCTAGGGATGTGTCAATGGCGGTAAAATTGATGTCCAATGGGAAGTCTCCTGGTCATGACGGATTAGGAGTGGAGCATATACAGCATGCTGGACCTCATATATTCAGGGTGTTGGCTATGTTCTACAACTTTTGTATTTCGCACTCATACTTGCCTGCTGACATGTTGAAAACTATTGTACTGCCTGTGGTAAAAAACAAAGCAGGGGACTTGTCAAATGTATGTAACTACAGACCGATTTCTCTAGCTACCATAGTTGCAAAAGTGTTTGACAGCATCTTTAATACACAATTGAATAAATACATTAAGTTACACGACAACCAATTCGGGTTTCGTCCGGGACTATCTACAGAAACCGCAATATTGTGTTTTAAGAGTGCTGTCAGATACTATACCCAAAGAAAAACTTCTGTGTACGCGTGCTTCCTTGACCTGTCCAAAGCTTTTGACCTGGTCTCATATGATATCTTGTGGGAGAAGATGAGGTCATCTCAGTTACCGTGGGAGTTAATTAACATTTTTAAATATTGGTACGGTAACCAGGTAAACAATGTGAAGTGGGCGGGCACGTTGTCGGACCCTTATAGGTTGGAATGTGGGGTAAGGCAGGGGGGGTTGAGCTCTCCTTCCATTTTTAACCTGTATATGAATCGATTGATTGAGGCGCTCAGTGAGCGGCATGTCGGTTGTCACATTGACGACGTCTGTTTTAATAACATCAGCTACGCGGACGATATGGTGCTGCTGAGCGCCTCTGTCTGTGAACTCAGAAAGCTGTTGAGTGTGTGTGAGGAATATGCAGTCGCTAACGGACTGCTATATAATGTGGGGAAAAGTAAGTGCATGGTGTTTCAGGGTGGGCCGAGGAACGTTTTAGAAATGCCACCAATAAAGTTGATTGGCTCTCCCTTGGAAAGGGTGGAGAGTTTTAAATACTTGGGGCATTTCGTGATTTCTACCTTGAGGGATGATGCAGATATTGAGCGGGAACGGAGGGCGCTGTCGGTCAGAGCGAACATGGTTATCCGCAGGTTTGCTCGGTGCTCTAATCATGTAAAAATAACGCTTTTTAGAGCCTACTGCACTACACTATACACGTGCAGCTTGTGGACTGACTATACGCAACGGTCTTACAGCGCCCTTCGTGTTCAGTTTAACAACGCCTTCAGGATGTTGTTGGCGCTCCCCCGCTATTGCAGTGCGTCGGCTATGTTTGCGGAAGCGCGCGTGGATTGCTTCCACGCCACTATGCGCAAGAGGAGTGCGTCGCTGGTGCGGCGAGTGCCAGGGAGCGCAAACAGGTTGTTGGCCGCGCTTGCGGTAAGGTTTGATTGTTCCATCATCTCCCACTGCTGTAAGCGGCATGTGGTTGGCTGATGTGACTCAATTGTTATTATAATTATGTCTTTTTTGTTTAACAATTTTTTGATTTTATTTGTAATATTTTTTAATGTATTGATATTCTTGATTTAACTGTTGTATGTGTAATGTGACTATGTGTGTATTAATTGTATATGAGTCAGTGTTACTCGAATTAAATGATTATTATTATTATTATTAAAATAGTGTTAACGAAAAATAAAGAGAAAAGTAATACCACTTATTTATTATTTTCAGTTTTCTAATCATGTAAAAAAATCCGTAGTGTCCCCGTTTACAGGAAAACAACAGTTGATAATTAATTACCGAATCCTCTTTAGTTATCACGGATTACTTTATCAATGCCAGACTCGAAGTAAGCTACTTTCAAACTGAGATGATGTCAAGTTTACATCTATACTAATATATAAAGCTGATGAGTTTGTTTGTTTGTTGTATACTAACTAAGGTAGGTGCGGCCAATAAGGCCTGTCGGGTAATAAGGCCTATATTACAAAAATACAACTTAAAATTACCGCTATCACTCATGGTCACAGTCGTAGGTAGCTAATAATCTTAGATGGCGTCCCAAACGTGGCACGACTCGCTAGCTTGCTTGCTGTCACCAGTGCTGCCACATTCATCGTGGTAAACGGATGCTTAGCTTAAATTATAATACGGCAGGAAATCTAAACGTAAGTATTTTTTGTAATTCTATATTTTGCCACATAATTTTATTGTTTAATTGTCAATTAGTTCATGCTTCAGTAGACTGTGGTGTTAGAATAGTATAATGTAAACTGAATTGTTTTATTTTTAACTTTTCTTTGCAAAATTGGCCAACGGTTATTAAGGCCTACAAAGTTCGTGTATAGGCCTTATTATACTTTTTCATCATGAAGTGACTGTTTTCAGCTTTTTTTATTTTCTGTTTATTGTTTTAGGGCATATAATAACAATGCCCCCGTAACGAGCATTGTGGTCTGAGGAAACCCTGGAAGCGGTATGAGCAGTACAGTGTGGAAGGCTGAGTACGGTAGTTCCAGTTCCATCGGTGACGAGGAAAATATACCGTTTTTTTTTTTTTAATGGGACAAAACCCGCCACACTGTTCCCAACCCACTGCAACTCCTGAAAGCCAGAATCAACAGTGGAGACCGCCAGAAAAACGCCGAGCAATGAAGCTCGACGAGTCCCGGAGAAATGTTTCAACTGTCTTGGGTCCCGCAACGAAATTAATCAGAAAAGAATAGCGGAGGAGTAAGAAAAAAGATATTTTTTCCACTTCCCTCCATAATAAGCAGGAGACAGAATAGAACTAGGCCAATCGGCACAAAGGGACATTATTGCAACTGGGAGAAGCCCAGATTGCCAAGCACCACGGAATAACATTTGATCAAGTTAATGGGTCCTAAGTAGGTATTTGCTGTTACAATTGATTCCAATAATAGGTATGGCAAAAGCGCCTGAACGCACGGAAATTAGTTCTAGTTTCAACAAGGTCCGTATAATAAACAACTCCGGATGTAACTTGTACACTATCCAACATAATATTGCGTTCATTCTGCCAAAGAATACACTCCCACAAGATGTGATGTGCGGACTGTTCAAATTCACAGTTCGATGTAGAACACTGACACAAAGGCGAAGGAACAAGTTTAAAAGAATACAGTTTACTTTTAAAGTTGCCATGACCTGTGAGAAATTGGGCAACGCAGTGGTCAACCTCCAGCCATGTCTTAGCCAGCCGATCGCCAACGGATGGAAAGAACAGATGGAGGTGCCGGCCCTTGATGGAATTATCCCACCTACTTTGCTATTCGGATAAGAGGTCCTCCCAGACGTCAGTCTGAGGTTTAAATAATCTAGAAATTCTATTGAGGTCGCGTTGTGTAACAAAGTTAGTGTCCATGGCCTCCAACCTCGCGGAGTAGTACATTGAAGCACGTCGCTGTACTTCAAGATCGACTGGAAGTACACCTGCCAGAACGGGTAAGGCTTCAGTACTGACTGTTCTATACGCCTTGCATAAAAATATCAATGCCAAACGTTGGCTTTGAAGCAGTTTACGTCGCGCCGCCCCTATGCTGGCCCTATCGGCCCAAACAGGTGCACCGTAGCACATACATCCTAAGTAGGTAGCTCCATATATAGTTTTTAAAGTTAGGAATGATAGACCCCAAGTTGCTTTATATTTTATTAATATACCGTTTGCCCAATTTAAAAGAACAGCGTTTAAGCAGCCCATACCTACCACAGTTAAGTACACTGAAAAGATACCAACAGTAAGAAGAGAGGCCATCAATTACAGAGGAACTCCAGTGACAAAAGACCTGTTCTACAAAAACGAAATAGAAAAAACATGAAAAAGAAAAAAGAATAGAGATAATATCAGCACTAAAGAAAATCATGAGAGTTGGTACTGTCACGGATGTAAGCAGGACGAAAAGGCTGCTATGAAGCAATGTTTTAAATGCAGAAAGTGTTATCATGGGGAGTGCGTTGGTTTTTCAGAGGCGGACATTTGCAATTTTGAGTGTCCTGAATGAAACTAATAAAAAAATGTGTTATTTTTAAGTCTGAACACTGTAATTATTACTTAATTATTAATTATTGATCTCGATCTCTAAATATAAGACGTACATTTTGTTAAGTTTTGTATGTTAACCTCTTAGGCCTTATTACCTTACCATAGTTTAACTAAGCTTAAATATAGTGTTTTTATAAATACTTTATTTTGACAATTTTCTGGAAAATCCTCCAGTTTTTTATTTATAATGGATGTTAATTGATATCAATGTTTCATAAACATTAAAATTTGTTGCTTCATGTTAATAGTTTTTGTTTTTTTCAATTCGCGCTTAGCTAGGCCTTATTAGCCGCACTTATCTTACTACTGGTCCGATTTGAAAAAATCTTTTTGCGTTAGATAGCCCATTAATCCAGGAAGGCTTTAGGCTATATAACATCATGCTGCGACCAATAGGAGCGGAGCATTAAAAAAACATATCGAAACCTACACGGGTGAAACCACGCGGCGCAGCTAGTAGTGTAAAAAGTCTCAATACTGCGTAAACTGGATGACTTACCAACTTAAATAATGTATCAAGGATTATTGGCTATTCACTCGCAATGTAATTACTATAAAGTGAAAGAGTTAATTGAAACCGTAGTTCATCTGGTTTAAGCGGGATTGAATTATAAAATAATATCTTCTTGAACTTTTTCTGAAATTACATTTAGCTGTGAGCAAGGAGTTAGTATGACGTGTTAAACCATCATGTTTCCAGTGTCAAACAAGATGAAGCTATGCAGGCGAATAGCGCTGTACCGCACAGCTTCACAATGGTTAAATTACGGTTTTAAAATATCATAGAAGTGCTGAGTCGATTCTAGAACAGTCTTAAATGCAAGACAAAATAATAAAACGTATACCTATGTATAAAAATTTAAGCTGTCACGCCCTTTATGCTATATATATAACTGTCTTTTATTTAGATCATAAATTTTTACTTACATTTCCGTTTTCAATATTTTTTTTGGCTTTGCTGGATATTGGTGTGACTAGATGGCATATAAAAATAATTTCATTTTATGTTAAGTTAATGACCTGATTTTGATTGTGTTATTCTTTTTTTTTTTCTTGCCACACCTTTTTATTCTAAAAGAAACATTATGGTGGGAAATAATCATCATCATCATCTCAGCGTTAATCCAAGTCGCATCCGAAACTTTTCAGCTTTTGGAGTCTGGAGTCCGCTTTACTAGTCTAACTGCTGATTTTGGCTAAACTTCGATATTTTCCGGTGATGATGAAAAAAGAATATACTTACCTATGTATACAATATGTAAAGAAAACCCTGTCCGATCCGTGAAGGTATTGTTAGGTATCGATAACTGATTCTACTAATGCCCACAAAGCCAGGGAAACTTAAAAAAAAAATCCCCCTAAAAAAATATATTATTTCGCAAAAAGAGGTAACTTAATACATGTGCGACAAGCAACCCCTTCCGCAGGCGGCGGGGGGCAGGGCACGCGGCACCTATGACGTGTTCGCGTCGCTATTCGCTTATAATAATACCGGTGTTGTCACTTTTTTTAAAATTAACAAATTTCAGGGAAATTGGAATTAATTCCCGGGAAAAAAGGATTATTTCAAAATTCATTAGTATTGTTACTATGATGATTATGTAAAATTTTATACTATATTTGGTCAAGTGTTTACCTAACCTTTATTATTTTTATGGGTCGGACAGGGTTTTCTTTACATATTGTATAGTTTTTACCGGACCAATATTTTAAAAAGACAGCGCAGGACCTGGATTGCTGCTTTTTATTTTATGCGCATATTTTACCAACAGGGTCATGTGGGACGTAACTCGTGATTTTAGTTGTTCACGGTTCAGTGACCAACAGAAGCTATAAACCGGTACCAATTGGAACAACTGTAGGCTGAATATACAGAAGTATTTTGCTTTAATCCTGCCGCGTAATGCAGTTTGTTTTACGAAGCGCGTTAGAGTGCATTGCGGATCTAGTTGCCCTATAATTGGTTTCTATAGTGTTTGGCAAATGAGATTGTATCAGTATGTCGTGTGTTTGTGAAAGTGTAGAGTAGTTAGTTGATTTTCCGCTTTTTAGCGTTTTTATCTCCTCAGCAACATAATTGTCAGTTCAGAAAGAATTGATTATATATAGATACGACTAGCTGCCGCCAGCGACTTCGTTCGCGTGGAGCTAGTTATAATAATAATAATTTTTATTTATTTCAGATTCTTCATCCATATAATTTGTTATAACATAAAAATTAGTATTAAGTAGTAAATTAAATTAAATAAAATTAAGATGTTATTATTTAGACTGGAAGGACTTCCCCGATGACGCGATCAGTCGCTAGTTATGCTCAGCTCCTATTGGTCGCAGCGTGATGTTATATAGCTTCCTAAAAAATAAGATTTTTTCAAATCGGACCCGTTGTTCCTGAGATTAGCGCGTTCAAATAAACAAACAAACTCTTCAGCTTTAAATTTTAGTATGGATATAGTCCCCAAGAAGGTGGACCGATGACCTGGTGAAGGTCGCGGGAAGCCGATGGATGCGGGCAGCACAAGACCGGTCATCGTGGAAAGCCTTGGGGGAGGCCTTTGTCCAGCAGTGGACATCTATAAGCTGAGGAAGAAGAAGAAGATGGATATAGTAGGCTCTAGTTGCATCCAGAAATCTATATAAGCCCAGTGCGGGTTGGTAGACGTCACATCTTATCAAAGTTTTGGCTCTGGCTTTCCTTGCAATGTTTTCGTTCATCGTTTTGAAAGCAGTGGAGATGAAATAATTTACACAAAGCGCCTGATGGCGTTCCTACCTACGACCTACAACTAGTAAGTCGGAGCCGATACCACTAGGCCACCTCTGCTCGAATGTCTAGAACTGATTATCCATTTTCTGATTCCCGCTCTGGGCGGAATGGAAGGTTGTGTCAGACTTTTACTAACTAAAACCCACCCATGTTTCTTCACTTCCACCACGGCCACGGTTTCTTTTTTAACTAACCCGCTACCCTGGCCCAGGAGGCATCGGTCCTCCTGGTCCCCGTCACGATGGGCTGACATCTCCTTAGGCGCGCATGAAACACAATGCGCCGTGGACCTGGGCCTGGTCCTTACTGAACCCGGGGTTGGTCAAACTCCCGGCCAGGGTGTCTCTTGTGGCGGCTAGAGGCGTG
Organism: Sesamia nonagrioides; assembly: GCA_017933935.1. Taxonomy (NCBI): domain Eukaryota; kingdom Metazoa; phylum Arthropoda; class Insecta; order Lepidoptera; family Noctuidae; genus Sesamia; species Sesamia nonagrioides. Next base: position 772,515 of record JADWQK010000099.1, read on the forward strand.
AGGGCGTTGGTATTCCCGCTCCGTCACGTGCTCCGCCGCCTCCTTTGCCAGCATCACTGCTTCGCAGAAGGAGGTAACGCACTCTCGCTCTGGGCCATGGCCTGAACCAGGGTCGGACGCAAGCAAACGCTGCCGATCACTGCCACGAGGACACGGCAGTGATCTACCCAAGCCAGGCAGACCTCCACCGTATACTCCACCGTGTCCTCAGGGCGATCCATACAGTGGTGACACCCTGGCCTATCCTTCCGCCTTATCCGGAACAAGAACATCCTCAAAACCGCCCTGTCCGGTGAGGACCTGCGTTAGGCTGAAGGTGAGGGCGCCGTGGCACCTCTCTAGCCAATCCTCAAACAGGGGACGTACCGCCGCTATTGTGGCGTGCCCAACACTGGCTTGCGACAATCGTACTCTCCATATCGCCATGAGATCACGCCGGAGCCCTGTCCGTCGCGGCAGCTAACTCGCCACTCCCACATGTAGTGAAATACACGCTAGTTGGTTGAACACTGCTTTATTTACTTATACCCTCACACTATAACAATAACGATATTGGAACTACCGACACTCATACTAATATACTACACCACATATGTGCGAGAGCTTTGGCCTCCACATCCTATGGCGGCAATCCGGCAAGGAGGCTCGCCGCCTCAGCCGAGACCGTGCGGTATCCCCGGCCAAATGGCCATGATTCTCTAGGACGCGGTCAGGTATCGGGCTGGTTACTTCCTTAGCGACTGCACCCACACCGGTGCCCGTAAAGGGCCTTGGACTGCACGTCCTCCGCGTAGAGCCTCCGCCAAGAGGCGTTATTATCCATATCTAAAGTAGGAAAAACAGAGTTTTTACCTATTTTCCAATATCACTTGTGATACTTGATAACACTTAGGTGAGAATCCAAGGTTAGTTGTTCAAACTTTAATAAAGCTAGCACAGCGATATCGTGTTACAAAGTTCCACTACCGAAGTATCGATGACCGGAGTATCGCAATACACGAACTTTTCTCACCAACCTTTTAACAAAAATAAAAACGAGTGTGACCTCGCTTTTATTTACAAAAAACCTTCATGCCAACGGATTTTGAACCCTGTTACAATAAAAATTAAGTGCATATTCTAGTTTCCCAAAAGATTCTAAAGTCGGACCTATTTTTCTCGTTCAGGAGAGTATAGACTAGAACATTTACTTGTAACAAAACATCGACCGTTTGCCGTTTTATAATTGTTTCGGTCCTTCGATTTTTAAATCCAACGAACGAATTAGAGTAACATTTTGTCGATTAAAGACACCGCAGGAACGAACGATGAACAATGAACGTATGAGAGAAATGTTACAGGTAAATTTTACAATCAAGGTAATTTGTCACTCGCCATAAGGATTACGTTGAACGCAACATCGAGCCTATGCAGGAACGTTAGATTACACGGAAATGCTTTTGCCTATACATATTGTAAAATTCGTAAAAATGTTACATTAGATGAATTTGCTTGAAAAAAGTCTCTAGTCTATACGTTTCGGATTACTGAAAAAATAATAACACGATTTTCGTTTTCACATGTGATTACGCGAACGTAATAGAGGGATTTCCTTGTGATTTGGTGCTTGACATTCTCTTTTAAAATACGGCCGATATTTTTGCAGGTCGTTTTAAAAAGAAAATGTTTTCGCGTTGGGTGGCATGACTCAACTATGGATAAGGCAGAAGCGTAGGTAGAGAAATTATATAATATCTAGTGCTATTATTATATATTTTCTACTCTAATTACTAATACCTATAGACCCGCATTGAGCAAGCGTGGTGATTACGCTCAATCCTTCTCTGTATGCGAGGAGGCCTGTGCCCAGCAGTGGGCGATAAAAAATAAAGTTTGATAATGATGATGATGGGTCCCATATTTTAGCATCCTGTACCTACTCTGTAAGTTGCAATCCAGATTTTCAAAGCCATTCCTTCTTCAAATTGCAATATGGGTTTAAGAAAACAGAGCATCAGATCCACATGACATATGTCCTGATATTAAAAAGCATTAATCACGTTTATAGGTATCCGTATTCCCACATCGAGTTGTACAGACGACAGCACATCAAGCTACTACAGTCTGTCAAAATTCTTTATTAGATTTTCAACATTATCGTTAAAGCATTAAGGCTCAAGTTTGATTGGGAATATTTAACAGTTTCGGGTACCTTGACCTGCTGTTGTCCGTACCTTATTGTTATTTACAATTTCAGTTAACGTCTGTTCGCAATGTATTGATACTTCATGGAAATTCATATTGTATTAATTAACAAATAAAATTTAAGAGTTAAAAACGGGCACCGCCTGTTTTTAACACTTCTATTTCAATTTTCCAAAGGGGATCTGTCAAAATAACGCGAAAAAACAGCAACAGATCGATTGGCCGTGACGCTCACGCTTCAGCGTGGCGCTGAGGAGCGCAGCGTAACGTACCGCACGGTCCTTGCCGAGGCCAGGGCCAAGATCAGGTTGTCGGATCTTGGTCTTCAGTCCGTCACCATAAAACATGCCGTCACGGGTGCGACGCTGTTTGAGGTGGCTGGTGCTGCGAGCGGCAACGCCAAGAAGGCGGACGCTCTGGCCGCCAAGCTGAGGGAGGTCCTCAATCCTGAGGACGTCCGGATCTCCAGGCCAGTTAAAACCGCAGAGGTGCGGATAGCTGGTCTGGACGAATCCGTAACTTCTGCGGAGGTGGTGGCGGCCGTTGCCCGAAGTGGGGAGTGTCCGCTGGACAAGGTGCGGGCCGCCGATATTCGCACCGACGCTACCGGACTCGGCGCAGTCTGGGTTCGGTGCCCTGTGGCGTCGGCGAATAAAATCGCCGCAAGTGGCAGACTGCTGCTGCTACCTATAAATCTCACCGTAAAAAGTTAGGTGAAATGAGTGTGACGTCCACTTGTCACAAGGGTAAGCATTTGGTGTAATAAAACAACTATAGTCACAGGTACCATCCATTCCGGTTAGCGATCTGTTTGCAGCGAAGGATTGAGCGTAATCACCACGCTTAGTCAATCCCGGTTGGCGATTTCAGATTTAAAGTCCAGGTTTTCTCAAGATGTTTTCCTTCACCTTGTAATCAGTCATTGGTGTCCAAGATATACTTAGAAAGTACATATACCTTAGAAAAGTTACATTGGTACTTGCCTGACCTGGAATCGAACCCGCACACTCATACTTGAGAGGTTGAGGTTTTAACCACTAGGCCACCATAGTTATACATTAATCATCACAATGAGGTCATTGTGATGATTAATGTCTAGTGGCCTAAGGTTAAGGCCTAGTGGTTAAAACCTCAACCAAGCTCAGTCAAGCTTGACTTACATAGCTGTCAATAGTGTCAATCCCTAGCTTTAATTGGAATGACCACAGAACAGAGAAAATCTCTATTCCGTGGGAATGGCAGCTGACTCCGTGTTCATTTTACCTAAGTTTCCACTGTGAGATGGTTACAAAATCGCATAAAAGACACAGGAACTTAAGTCAAGTCACTGCAGTTATTAGATCTTATTGCTTTAATTTAGAAGTATTTAGACGAATTTGGAAGAATTTAGACTCCCGCGGCCCCACGCGCGCTCGTTATAGAAGAGACACCGGGGTGGTTTTTAGTCAGTAGAAGTCTAACAGACCCCGTCACCCACCTCAGGGTGGCGGACATTGAGGCTTTTCCACCCTGGAACAACAAAAAAAAAAAGAAAAAAAGGTAGTGCTATTCCCAACAATAGGTGAGATTCCATGTAGCGTCATTTTCACCCACTTAAATTTCTCCTACTACTCCATTTTCGTACTTAAAACTTTTGTAGTAGTAGTTACTTTATATTTTTATCGTCTTTTGAAGACTTGAAGCTAATCAAAACAATGCACACAGTAAGTGTATTGCTCTGTACTGGTAATACCTGTCTTCAAAGATTTGCGAACCCATAACAGGTGTGGATGACAGGTCAAGCTACCCGAAACTGTCGAATATTCCCAGTCAACCTTGAGCCTTAATACTTTAGAAATAAAGGTGAACATCTAATGCAGAAATCTGACAGACTAGTAGCTTGATAATATTGTTACGAATGGACCTTATGTCGATGGCATAAGGTTCAATATCGCGTGACATGCAGTGTGCAACTTTTAAGCCCTATATTCCCAGATCTAGACATTTTCTAGGTACAATATAAAAACGCATTGCTAGACTTACGATGGCCTATCGAATGGTACAGGTCTCAACAATTTTGTCAACAGAGTGTCGACATCGAAATTTCCAGATACCCGTTTCCGGGAATTACCGTACTTTCGCATTTATAATATTAGTATGGATTAATAAGAGCGTAAATACAAAAAAAAAAAAATATTCGCGTAAATAAGCGTGACCGACCCATTTGGGCAGAAGGGTTATTTGTTATTTTACTAATTTGAAGATCGTTCACAGTCTGATCTCAGGCTCAATCTGTCAAAAAATACTTTTAATTCCCCTGCATTTTTAAAAGTTATTGACATTTAAATGTCGCCGAGATAAGACCGTGACTAGATATTAAACATTTCAAATTAATTAATTTTTAATTAGTTAAATTGTTGCCCTGCACCCTAATTGTCCACTCAACAACTTAAATAACGCAATTAAAGTTGTTGAACTGTCAAAATGAAACCCATTACTACTAATATGTACTACTACTAGTATGTCACGCAATTTGGCGTTTTGGGGGACAGTCTTATGTAATATTGACGTTCAAAAAGTGCTGATTCTCAGTCTAATTTGAATAAATGACTTTGGATAAAACATTGTTGACAGCCTCCGTGGCGTAGCGGTAGCGAACGCGGCCGTTGCGCAAGGAGGCGCAGGTTCAATCCCCGCACAGTGCAAATATTTGTATGCATGAATATGAATATTTGCACTGGTCTGGTCGTGTCGTTGGACAACACGTTAAGCCGTTGGTCCCGGTTGCCATACGAACATCTAGTGGCAGTCGTTACTGGTTGTTGGAGCCCTCAAAGTCTAACAATTGGTCTAACTGCAATGCTTAGATATCGCCTTCGGGTTGTGGAGGTCAGACGGCAGTCGCTTCACGGAAAATATCGAAGTTTAGCCAAACTCAGCAGTTAGACTGGTAAAAGCGGACCCCAGACTCCAAAGCTGAAAAAGCTGCGGATGCGACTGGGATTAACGCTGAGATGATGATGGAGTATGTCACGCAATTACCCTGCCGTTTGCTACTGGCCCCACCTCGCGACTCGCGCCCATGCTTATACCATTGATTTTGATGACTTATTTCATCGACAAAGGCGATTATATAATTTAAACTATATATTAAATCAACTACATGACAGTGCACAATATATCTAGACAAGAGAGCGTTGACAAGTCAAGTCACAGTAGACAAGAAGGTTTGTTACTTATTTAGCATAGGCGTCCATACTCCCAACATCCTCTCCTGGACGCAGATGCTTTAAATGTAGACCCATAGATGCGATGAAGTTTTTCATGCTTCGGTCGAGAGATTCCTTTCGTCAATATGTCGGCGACCATCTCTCCAGTGCATCTATATTTAACTAGGATTTCTTTGGCGGCATCCATTTGGTGTATTTTGCGTCTATGTCCATGTTATTTTTAACAATTTCTTTTTCAGGTACTTCATTCACTTTATTTTTTTTAATTGCAGCTTCGAGAAACACTACATCGCTACTAACAATTCCTTTCTTTGTTTTAGGATCTATGAATTTGTAGCCTTTTGTACATTCGCTGTAGCCAACAAAGATTAATTTACGCGACTTTACATCCAACTTACTTCTGTTTTGTTTAGAAATATGCACCATTGCAGGACATCCGAATATTCTCATATGGCTCAAATTTGGTTTTTTTCCAGTCCATAACTCATACGGCGTAGCATCTGATAAGCTGCGGGTGGGAGAACGGTTCACTATATAAGCTGCTGTAGTAACAGCTTCAGCCCAAAAATCTTTCTGTAAACCAGAGTTTAATAACATGCATTTAGCACGCTCGGTTAGGGTTCGGTTCATTCGTTCGCTCAACCCGTTTTGTTCAGGAGTGTATGGATTTGATGTCTGGTGCAAAATTCCATACTTTTTCAAGTAAGCCTCAAAATTCTTATTTTTATATTCAGTTCCGTTATCGGATCTAAGAATTTTTATTTTCTTATTTAATTCATTCTCCACTCTATTCTTAAATTCAACAAATTTTTCAAAGACTTCACTTTTGTTTTTTATAGTGTATACGTATACTCGGCATGAGTAGACATATGTATGTTAAATGTGTGAAAGGGCACATATGACTGTGTTAAATATGTGTTCATTATGTATGTTTCACCATAGACATCCTCAAATTGATCAGATTCACCTGAACTACAACTGCCTTGAGATACATTCTGTATTTCGTCTCTTTCATATGTCTCATCATCAATGTTTCTTTCCACGGTTTCTTCGGATTTATCACACAGAGGTAAGTATATAGTTTGTCCTTATTTCATCAGATTTGTATATATGTAGTACTTCTTCTTCTCTTTCCAAGGTGAGATTCAATTTCAACTCTTGATCAATGGCCTCTGCCAATAACACGTGTAACACTACTGATGCTGTTTTACGCAATTACCCTGCAGATCTAGCATTGTATAAAGTTTTCTTAGAATGACAAGTTAAACACGCGCAATATTATAGATATCTTCTGCGTACTAACAGCATCGATGCAAAATCATGTCTAGAGATACAAGCCAAGCCAGTTAATCCAATGTCAGATACTGTCCGACGTCTACGACAGGAAACAAGCACACTTGTGACCACTGCGACATGATGCTTCATTAATCGTGACAACTATCAACCAGCTGATGGCTTCAAGATAGTTGTAATCCCAGCAACTGTCGAATGTGAAACGTTAACTGTGTTCTTCTTTTATTGTCTAAGTTGGTAAACAAATATAGCGTACTATGAAGAATTTTGGGGAAAATTTATGGGATTATGCTTAAATTGAAGCAGATATAATGTCATTTTTCGAACTTTATAATTTACTAGCGGCCGCCAGCGACTTTGTTCGCGTGGAATTAGTTATGCTCAGCTCCTATTGGTCGCAGCGTGATGTTATGTAGCATAAAACCTTCCTGGATTAATGGGCTATCCAACGCAAAAAGAATTTTTCAAATCGGACCAGTAGTTCCTGAGATTAGCGCGCACAAACAAACAAACAAACAAACTCTTCAGCTTTATATATTAGTATAGACTAGCGACCCGCCCCGGCTTCGCACGGGTGCAATGTTGATACTAAGGTCCGTATTACAGAACATCACTCAAAACTCAAGCTCTACATAAGTCTCGTTTCAAGCCATTTGATTGGTTGAAACTAGTTTTAAGTAATGCTTAAGCAGAGATCAATGCTTGAGTTTTGTTCTGGAATACGCACCTAAATACACTACAGAAAAACTTTGAATGTTGTAGTACACAAAAACATAGCGGTCCGGCGCAACGCCGCCCCGGCCGTCCGCTACGTCCCGCAATTTTTCTTAAATCTGTAGGTAATATCTTCGAAAATATCCAGTTAAATCATATGCTGTCAAGGGCCCTATAGATCCATATCAAATCAACAATGTATTTAATTGGGAAAGGATTAATGCTACATTGGTTAAAATCGCTTTGAAAATTAGCCAATATTTGTCATAGAAAATAAATGTCAAAAAACGTTATTGTGGGATATCCATAACAGATAGACATATACTATCGCGGACTTTTTTGTAGACCTTTTCAATACGTACAATAAGTTATTTTGATAAATCTCGTAGGGTTCAGCCTGTGTTTCACTGCAACCGCGGAAAAAATGTAAGTATTTACGACATCGAATTAGAAAGCTCAAAAATAATAGTATTTCTCCACTATGTAAATGGATGTTATTACACATCCATTTACATATAATTAACCTTCCTCTTTAATCACTCTATCTATTAAAAAGAACCGCATCAAAATCCGTTGCGCAATTTTAAAGATTTAATCATAAGAAGGGACATAGGGAAAGAGTTTTTTTACTTTATATCTTAAATTTAATTATTGAATGTATTCAGCTGCGGAAATCTTCATGTGGAAAAGTATAACAGCGTAATCGGTAAATATAACCTAACGGGATTGAAACCCTTATGCTTAGCTTAGCTTGTTCAATCAAATCTCCAAACGGCAGATTGACACTTCCTCTGCGAGACCTAAGGGCTGACTTTAGTCTTGGCTATAGGCTAAGTTTTGCCATACAGGTGCAAATGCCGCCGCTTTCGTCGATACATTTCTAGTCGACAGCGCTGAGGCGTAGTTTCGTATAGGTTAGGATAGTATATTTTCTTTGAAAAGTTTGATAATAGAATTAATACATGTTTAATGGTTCTTAACTATCCTAAATTGCGAGACCCATACGAAAACTCGTGTGTTTTGATTATCGTTCCGTGTTTGTTTACCAATTGAGATATGTAAGGTTTAACACACTGTAGTTGCGCTGTTTGTAACACGACCGTATAATTGACGCAGTCGAGCAATTCTATTGTTGCATGTCGTGTTCATATAGTGTATGGAGATGTGAGATATTGGCGTGAATTCCTGTGATGTTTTGGCTTAAGTGCATAATTTATTTTAGCTTAGAGACGAATCTTCTGCTTGCTGTAGGAAGGATTTTGGGATGACTTTTTAAGAGCTGTTTTAAACACGATGACTGTCAAACAACGGACACCGTGTGATAATAATATTATTATTAGGTATACACGGTTACTGTAAATGTATCGTATTTCTGTTACAACGGTATAGGATGAGGTCAACAATAACAGATTTTGTTACATAAACGCAGAAGTTACCACCCACCAGACAAAGTCTTGCTGCCAAGCGGGTCGTTGTGTTCAGGCAAGATGTCTGATGAAGCCGTACGGAGGATGGGTCTGATAAGTTTTGTTGCGATGTGTGCCGGGTACCATTTTTTTTCGTGGTGGAAGTCCTCATAGGATGTCCGCCGCCCTGGGGTGGGCGACGGGGTCTGTCAGACTTTTGTGCCAAATGTTATTGTGTCGCGAGTTTGGTCGTGGAGGGTCTCCAGATCGATCTCCCTCTGATGCAGCATCGTTGGTCGTGTTGTTGGGTTTAACATTGCATCACCTCGCTCAACTGCCATCTTCCTTCCTATTCATTCATTTTTTTTTTTTTTGTAAATACGGTTTTAATAAACTATCACGCTTTATCATCAACGATTAAATCACTGCTTAGCATCAGGCGGGATTGCGGTCAAGAACTAGTTTATAATATAAAAAAAAAATTGTAAAATGTTCAAATAAAGTAGTATATTTAGAAAACCATTTCTACTAACGGGTTTTATAATAATGGCAATACGGCAATGTCATTCTATCACCATTACATTACGAGACGACTGGCCGTTAATTGATCGATCATTATGAATTTAGCAGATTATGAACTTTTAGCATATTTACAATGGAATCGTGTTGGAAGGACAAATTTATAAAAATAGCAGACTAAGGCCCCTGTGCCGTAGCTCACTGCCCTGTAAGGACCAGGCCCCAGCCGAGGGCGCATCGTGTTTCACGCGCACCTCTAAGGCCGCTGCCACGAATCTTGCGGGCAGCGGGGCGGCGGCGGCGGCGGTGCGGGAGCCGGGCGGGCATCGAAGACCCGTTCTCGAAACTAGCGGGCAGATCGCGCGTCACTATAGCCGCGTAGTGTTATGTTCACGATTGTGTCGTCGAGATATTTGTTTATATTCGTGAAAGAAATGTCTGAACAATGGCGGCAACAACTTTTTGATTCAAATTTATTCCTAACGCTCGATCACCGCTCGCTGCCCGCAAGATTCGAGCGCGAGAAGTACACCGCTCGCCGCCCGCCTGCCGCACAAAATTCGAAGCAGAGGCCTCAGGCCGCTGCCTCGCATCTTGCGGGCAGCGGGGCGGCGGCGGCGGCTGCGAGTGAGCGGCAGGATCTTATGCGGGTAAATGAAACGGACCGGTTCTCGAAAACAGCGGCGCGGCAGCGGGGCGGTGGCGGGCAGCGAGCGGTGTACTTCTCGCGCTCGAATCTTGCGGGCAGCGGGCGGGCAGCAGGCGGGCAGCGAGCGGTGATTGAGCATTAGGAATATATTTGAATCAAAAAGATGTTTCCGTCATTGTTCAGACATTTCTTTCGCGAATAAAAACAAATACCTCGTCGACACAATCGTGAACACAACACTAGGTGGCTATTGTGACGCGCGATCTACCCGCTAGTTTCGAGAATGGGTCTACGATGCCCACCCGGCTCCCGCGCCGCTGGCGCCGCCACCCCGCTGCCCGCAAGATTCGAGGCAGCGGCCTAAGAGCTGTCAGCACATCGTGACGGGGTTCACAAAGACCGATGCCTCCTGGGTCAAGGTTGCGGGTTGGTTAAATAAGAAACTGTAGCCCTGGCCGTCACACAGGCAAGTGAAGGAACACGGGTGGGTTTTAGTCAGTAAAATTCTGACACGCCCTTCCGCTCCACCCAGAGCGGGAGAGGTCATTTGATGATTTCCCATCCCAACCAAAAAAAGGCCCGTTTATGTTGTTATAATGTTTATAATACTGGCCACTAACCATAGCGACACGTTGTCTAGCGGAACTTCTTTCCACAGATTGGACTCTTTGAAAGCATTCATTCACCTGGTATAGTAGCGAATATTCGATGGCACCTAATCAAAATTACATTGTGTTAGAACTAATTATACCAACTGCTACTACGGTTAGCATTGGGAGCCCCGGTTTTGGAACAACTGTTTGCAAAGGAATTTCCACAATCATGTGAACGTGGTGATGCATCCACATGAGTTATTGAATCAGCCTGATTTAGTCTTGTTATGTTTACGAGTGCTTAGTAGGTAAACGAGCTGAAAAACGGTGGGTTCTTTCTAATAATTAAATCAATGTTTAATGGACCAGCGAGTTTGATAATTTTTTTTTTTTTTTTATATAATTATAAACTAGTGCTTGACTGCAATCCCGCCTGATGGTAAGCAGTGATGCAATCGTTGATGGAAAAGCGTTAACTGCGCAATTTTATTAAGAGCCTATTCACTCAAATACTGATTAAATAGGTAGGAAGACGGCAGTTGAGTGAGGAGATGCAATGTTATACCAAACAACACTACCAACAACGCGGCGCCTGATTGATCTGGAGACCCTCCACGACCAAGCTCCCGACACAACAACATTTGGCGCATCATACTCGGCACACATCGCAACAGAACTGCTCAGACCCGTCTTCCGTACAGCTTCACCAGACATCATGCCGGAACACTACGAATCGCTTGGCGGCAGTTGCCACCGTCTTTCGCCGCGAGAATGAGATACATACGAACTAGCAATCTGTAGACGATGATTTACACGGTTTCTACAACTTTATACTTTACTAGGTGTGCCCCACGGTTTCACCCAGGTTTCGATCCCTTGGAAATATCGGATTAAAAAGTATCTTAGCCATAAGACTAGCCATTGTGTCACCCTTTGTAAAATCATTTATGTTCAGTAATTTATATGTTGTAAGGACAATTCTATTCTATTTTATTCCTATGTGTTCTGGTTACACCCCTTCTATGTGTCAAATTTCATCCAAATCCGTTCAGTAAGTATTTTTTGCGTCAAAGAGTAAGAAATATCTCACAGGCTTTCGTATTTATTATATTAGTAGGAGTAGAAGTACATAGATAGTAGAATAGTAAAAGCTGTGCCCACCCGCGTATATTTCAATCCAGTGAAGAACTCTGTTCACGAAGTTTGTAAGGGCAGCTCGTTTAGAACATTTATATTAGTACCCGCTAAGCAGTTAATGGGATGAGGTGAGATGTGGATATTTGAGGTAATAGAGACAGAAACAGCGACAGAGGGTCAGAAATCAACGGCAGAAACGGCCTCTCTTAGAGGCCGCAGGAGGATATATAGAGACGGCTGCAGCAACCGTGCACTTTCAGCTGCAGGAAAGTAAGGAAGACTTCAAGAAATGCGAAAGCATTTATTACATTAGTAGAAGTAGAAATACATAGATAGTAGAAGCAGGCAGATAGAAGAATAGTACTAGCTGTGCCCCGTGGTTTCACTCGCATATGTTTCGATCCAGTGAGGAACTTTGTGCACGAAGTTTGTCAGGGCAGCTAGTTTATAACATTTATCTATTAACTAGCTAAGTCACCCGGCACACGCGAAGCACGAGCATTGGACACAGAGGCGCCCCCGGCTGTTGTGGTCGTGTCTGCGCTTCCTGGTGGAGCGTCAGGAGTCAACTGTAATGAAGGCTCATTTGACCCGCAGGAATGAATTAAAAAAAATATGAGTACAAATAATTAGTGAGAGTAGGTATAATAACCTAGCCCGCTTTGTAAACGTGGAGTTCTTTTGATTGAGTAGGTCACGTCTAGTATGTGTGTGACCTACTCGGGAGTCTAGTCCAGCAGTCGCGTCGCGCGCGATGAGGTCGCGCGGGAAGCCACCTGAACCCAGGCGCACCACGCGCCCGAGCGCTGTATCATCATCAACCTTTTATCGTCCTACTGCTGGGCACAAGCCTCCTCTCATACAGAGAAGGATTGAGCGTAATCACCACGCTTGCTCAATGCGGGTTGGCGATTTCAGAATTATAAAGTCCAGCGCTGTATATACAACGATAGTTCGTGTTTCTGCCAAATCCGAAGCACGTGTACAGTATTTTTAAGTAAAGAATCTATTTACAAAATTTTAAAAAGATATCATGAAAAACCACAAAGTTATGAGCTTGTTATCTTACTTGGTTATTAGAACAAAAATATGGTCACCCCAGCGCTCGCACGCCCGCACTTACAGCGGCGCAGTGCGGGGAGGGGGTGCTGTTCCACTGTGCTAGTACTATAATCAGTCAGCTGTGTTCCACGCTCAGTAACCACACTGCAAGAATTTCTAAATGTATTTGGGGAAAAAATACAACATGGTGTAAAAATGATTGGAATCAATTCAGTTGCTTATTCAGAACAAACTGTATTCAGTTTGTTTAGAATAAGCTTGAATTTTAATAATTGTCACCAATATTCTAATAAGTATTATGTACTTACCTACAATTTACAGTATACATGTATGTTTTAAAAGCATGTGATAAAATTTTAATATATGCTGAAATTAATGTAACATATGTTTTACATGTAGCAAATAAAAACAGAATAAGTATTGTATGAAACATAACATAGTAATTCATATCTTAGTAAGTCTTAGTTGTTTCGCATAACTTATTCTAAACCGGAATAGATAACATCTCGAGTTTCGTAACTAACTTGAACAAGTTATACTTACAATAGTCCAGCTTGTCCCAAAACTTTCTCAGCTAATGTAGACATTCCCTATTTTATAGGACACTAGCGGCCGCCAGTGACTTCGTTCGCGTGGACTTAGTTATGCTCCGCTCCTATTGGTCGCAGCGTGATTTTATATAACCTAAAGCCTTGGGCTATCCAATGCAAAAAGAATTTTTCAAATTGGACCAGTAGTTCCTGAGATTAGCGCGTTCAAACAGACAAACTCTTCAGCTTTATAAATATTAGTATAGATTCTGCCCGCCTGAAATGTCTCGTTCGTCCGGCCGTTGCATCGCATCGCCCGCATGCGCTTTTGCTTTCATTCTTTACGAATTTTTCTTTTTGTAAGATCCTAATTGTCGTAGAAGAGATCGGCAGAACAACCAAAGTCACCCACATAGCTCTTCGAGTAGCAAAAATTTTGTGGCATTGGGCGGGTACATTGCTCCTAGAACCGATGGCCGATGGGGCAGTAACTTTCTTTCTTTTTTGGCTTCGCACGGTCTGTACATTTAGCCATTGCCACGTGATAAATTATTCATGTCGAAAAAGACGGCCACGTGAACTGTCTACGAGGGAGGTTTGAGGCAAAGTCATGATGACGCCACTATGCTGCGATATCTCAATGTTCTTTATGAATTATTTACTGAATTCACTTTTTACTACATAAATCAGGCACTTTTATTTACTAAACAATACTATAAATAAATTAAAAAGTCCAATGAAAAATGAGCGTGACACTCAGCTTAACTTTCCCGCCAAAAACTCGGGGCAGTAACTTACCGGAAGACGCAGCAGGGAGACTGTCAACAAAGTGGACCGATGATCTGGTGAAGGTGGCGGGAAGCCGATGGATTCGGGCATTAAAAGACCGTTCATTGTGGAAAGCCAAGGGTAGGGCTTTGTCCAGCAGTGGCCATCTGTAGGCTGAAGAAGAAGAAAAAGAAAGATCCTAGCGTGATGATACTTTTTTTAACGGAGGAATACTTTAGATTTTTTTAATCAAAATCAAAGTAGTTATTTGAAGTAAATCAATCACGGGCACTTTTGAATTTTCAGAGTCAGTAAACCAGCTGGAACCTATTTGCCCATTCCAAAGCGAGATGAACGAGCAAGAAAATCTACGAGCACTATTTTAAAACTTACCTAAAATTGTTACAATAGTAGTTTATGATACTGTTACATAATGAGGGGTATTAAGCACGAGTGTGAGTTTAAAAAACGAGCGAAGCGAGTTTTTTAATGTTATCACACGAGTGTGTAATACCTAATTATGTACAGTTTCATACACTACTTTATCTAATCTCAGTGCGGCTAACGCCAACGCAACACAATTCCATTTATTCAGTTTCATAATTGTAATATAGAAAATGTAACTAACACTTCTGCACCCTGCATCACAGCGCATGCGCAAAAGCGCGCGCATCCACAGATAAAAAATGAAATACACACATCAAAAGTGTCTAGGGATCAAGCATTTTTATGCGGATTTCTTGAGATTGAGATGTGGCTTTGTAATAAATTTATGATTTTATAAATTTATATGGATCCTTTTTGGTGCATTTCATAATTTGAATCAGGAACTGTGAATCAAATTCGAGTAAAAGATGAAAATCAGCTGTCAATATTTTCCCTATAAAAACATACAACGCATTGAAGACATTATTAGTGCTACTGTTTCCCTACTACTGATTAAAACCAACGTTATTATGGAGCGGCGACGTCATTTAAGCAGGGAAGAAATGCTCAGAGCCGTGGGAATGATAGAAGCTGGTTCCCGGCAACGTACTGTGGCTTTAGCTCTGAATACAAGTCAGAGTGTTATCAGTCGACTTTGGACACGTTACCGAAGCACTGGTACCGTGGCTGAGCGCCATGGAGGACGGTATCGCTGCACCACACGGAGACAAGACCGATACATTCAAATCTTAACTCGAAGAGCTCCAACAATAACCGCCATGATGTTAGCCGTGAGGCTTCATCACTCTTCAGGGAACTTAATTAGCGACCAAACAGTCAGAAACCGCTTGCATGAAGTGAACCTTCATTCCCGAAGACCGCTACGGGTACCACCTATAGCAATGCACAATCGTAGGATTCGATATCAATGGGCTCTTGAACACAGAAATTGGGCAGAAGAACAATGGCGTTTCGTGTGCTTTTCTGATGAGTCTCGTTTTGGTATGAGACCGGATACAAGACGTATACGACACTGGAGAACCCCTGGACGCCAACAGCGATTAAAATCCTGCCAGGAAGTCCATCCTTATAGTGGTGGAACCATCATGGTATGGGCGGGTATTTGGATCGGCGGAAGAACTGAGTTGATTTGGATCAGAGGCAACCTCAACGCTCAAATTTATGCTGAAACGATTGTATCAGACGTCATCGTTCCTCTACAAGTGCAAATCGGTCCCTTATTTCAGTTAATGCATGATAATGCACGACCGCACACCGCAAGAGTTGTAAGACAGACTCTCGCCGCAGCTAACATCAATGTCCTGCCCTGGCCTGCTCAGTCGCCAGACTTGAACCCGATTGAGCATGCATGGGATATGCTACAGAGAAGAGCTCTGCCGAATATGGAGGGTATCCAGTCGCAAGAAGACCTTTTTTTGTTGTTGCAACGAACATGGGCGGCCATTCCACAGCGTGATTTGGATGAACTCATTTTGAGTATGCCAAACCGATGTTCTTGTGTTGTTAGTGTTCGCGGTAGAAACACGGATTATTAATTGTTTAAGTTACCCAATAAAATTTTAGAGAAAACTGTTATTTCAGTCTTTTTTTCGAACTTTTGTGTTAGTGGTTCAAATGTCAAATATCCCTTTATTAGGAAAATGGCAAATTTCTTTATTAATGCAAAGGTGACTTGGTTTATCGTTACTGTGACAAACGAAAACACTTTATTTGATGAATCCTTAAAGAAAATTTTAATTAATATCAATCAGGAGAAAAGTTATTGCAAAAATATATGTTGATCCCTAGACACTTTTGATGTGTGTAGTACTGTCTACATTGATATAATATTAAACAGATATGATATTTTGTACGCTTCAAATTCAATGCGATAGTGACTTATCCATCCCTATAAAGTGCGTATGTTTGTATGTCTGTCTGTATGTATGTGCCCGAAGTTGCTCAAAACCCTCACCACTATAGATAATCATATAGATCTGGATGCACTGAGTTCAAAAAAAACACAAAAAAAAAAAACAAAGAATTTTGTTTTTGTCTCGGTCCTCTACTATATAAAAAATTATTATAACATTATTTTGTTACAGAAATAATGTTATAATTTAATTTTTTAATTTCCTTTCGATATACTATTGGTAAAGTACGTCAATATAAACTCCTTTTTGGTTTTATATTTTTAATTTTTTGATATGAGAGTAGATAAAATATTTTTCATCCCACCATCTCGGAAAGAGTATTTTTAATCTTCAATATCTGACTGGAAAAGCCGTTTTTATTCTCTAGAGGATAAAGTAAATTGAATTTAGAACATCGTGTGCACTAAGTTTGTAAATTAAAAAAAAACATTAAACCTATTTACTGTTACCTCCATGGTGCCGAATATATCATACAACTTTTTTTTAATTTGTTAAAAACTCAGACTCGGACCCTTCTTGGTGTTCTTTTTTCAATTTTCTTTGTACGCGGTTCTTTACGCGGCATTTTTTCACGTCATTGTTAAACCTTATATTAAAAAAAAGAAACTTGAAAACAAGTGAAAAACTAAAATGAGTGATTCTAGCGACGAGGAAGTTTGTTTGACGCCAACAGAATTGACTGAAACTGTTAATAATGCGCAAATGAGCTTTCTACCTCAACAATCACGCGAGAAGTATTTAAAACAGTACAGTACGATATGTTCAACACGTGGCGACTAGCAAAAGGAGCCAAAACTTTCTCAGAAAACGTTTTGCTGGCATATTTTATAGAATTATCCGAGAACAAGAAAGCAAGCACTCTATGGAGTACGTATTCGATGCTAAAAGCAACAATAAAGATGAAAAAAGACATACATATCGATACCTATCCTAAATTAGTAGCATTTTTAAAAAGAGCCTCATCTGGTCATCATCCAAAAAAATCGAAGGTTTTCACAGTACCTGATATTGAAAAGTTTCTTAACGAAGCACCCGATTCCGTATATTTGGCGGCAAAAGTAAGTCAGTTGCACATTCAGTATCTACTTAAGTACATATATTAATCTCAATTAAATAGTATACTTAGTAAATGTTGATAGGCATAATTATGCGTTCATATAAATTTTATTCATTTATCTACTACAATACTCTTTACATTGCAGGTTGTTCTTATTATTGGAATAAACGGAGCATGTCGAACTAATGAACTAACACAACTTAATGTCAAAAACATTGAGAAACATTCAGATGACTTACTATTAATTAATTTACCTAATACAAAGACAAAAAGAGACCGCAACTTTGTCATTCGCAAGGAATACGTAACGATTGTTGAGAAATATCAAGCCTTACGGCCGCCTAACACTCCAATCAATCGTTTTTTTCTACAGTATCGCAATGGAAAGTGTGTTAGACAGCCTATGGGTACTAATAAAATTGGCAGTATCCCACGAGAAATAGCAACATTTCTTGAACTTCCAGAACCCCTGTTGTACACGGGTCATTGTTTCCGACGAACTTCAGCCACACTTTTGGCTGATTCCGGAGCTGATCTCCTGTCCCTTAAGCGCCACGGAGGCTGGAAGACCAATGCAGTTGTAGAGGGATACATAGAGGATTCCATCCAAAATAAGTCTAAAATATGTGAAGGCATCGTAGGAGCCATTACACTGAAAGAGCCTCAATCGGAAACTTGGACTGGCCCTTCTACATCAAAAATAAGCCGTTATGAAACACCTAACCATCTCCCTCTCTCTCCAACATTCACGCCAAGGGAATCCGATGAATCGGTACAACTCTTAAGTATGACAGACAGTTTACCGAAAAACAGTACACAAGTGACTAACACCAATATTACAGTAGGTACCAAACAAAAATATTACACTCAATTTAAATAACTGTTGCAACGTTACTTTAAAATTTTCTTAATTATACTTTAGTATTATTTTATTATAATTTAAAGATTATTCTGTAATACTTACCTGTCATAATGTAGTAATTAATACCTAAACTGAAATAAAAGTGTACCTATCTTGTGATTGTAAACATTTTTTTATTGCATTTAGTCATTTCCTCGCTGAGGTGGAATGAAAAGTTACGTGTTGCACTCGAGTGCAAAGATTTTTCACCTCGTGTCCTTTTGATTCCCTCGCTAACGCTCAGGATTCTAATTTTGAATCACTCGCTGCGCTCGTGATTCAATTTTAGAATTCTTCGCTTGCTCGGTCATTAAAATTGAACACGCGGTTAAAAAGCAACTTTGCACTCTTGTATAACAAATAACTATTATGACATCATTCATGTTAAAATTACCCAAGTGAGAACTATGTAGAAATATACATCGTTATTTTTTGGTTATTCGAAACCCGAAACACGTGTCCAATATTTTTAAGTTAAGAATCTATGTACAACATTTCAAAAAGATATCTTGAAAAACCACAAAGTTATGAGCTTGTCATAATAAATATGATCAACGCACCGCTCGCCCGTCCGCGCCTGTAGCGGCGTGGGAGGCTCTGTGTGCTCCTAATACTATGTTCTAGCGTCTGTGTTACGCGCTCGGTAACCACACAGCAACAATTTCTAAATGCATTTGGGAAAAATATAATATGGTGTAAAAATTATTGAAATCGATTCAGTTGCTTATTCTGAACAAACTATATTCAGGTTTCTTATAAAGTAAAAATAACGGTGTATATGTGTACGTTATAAAGCGTATGTTATAGAGAACATAAAATAATTCAGGCTATTCATGTACTTCGACGCGCAATGTATTGCATATGAGTAACGGAAAGCACGCATGTAGGTATCTATGGTTCTCATTCGTAGAACTTTCAAAATTAAAAGAAAAATCAAAATCAAAGCATTTATTTCAAATAAACCAGTTACAGGCACTTTTGAATTGTCAGAAGGTCGGTCAGTCAATAAGATGAAGCTAGTCGCCCATTCCAAAGAGTAGGTACCTATGGAGAAGAACGGGCAAGAAACTCCATGGACACTCTTTTAAATTTTCAAGCTATTGATACAAATATTTGATTACATCATTCATGTTGAAATTAACCGTGTGAGAACGATGCAGAAATAAATCACAGTCACACACACACAATAACACATAATCACAGTCGATACGGGTCGTCAGGACTTCGAAAGTCTTACCTTGGGATATCGTATTACCCAATAATTGAGTTGTGGAGGTCAGATAGGTATATAACATAATTGTTAAAAGGCAGATGATAATATGATGATGATGCACCATGTATACAGCCATAGATCGCTAGTCTTATTCAAAAATTGTGTTTATAAACCCCCTTAGGTTTATCTAAGGGGGTTTATAAACGCTGCTTAAAGTTAAGTAGTGATTAGCGATTCTTTAACCATACATTTTTGACCTTTTAACGTCATTTAACTTAAATCATCCTTTATAAATAAACACCACAGTGTCTAACTAAGGGGTTCATTCATAAACGACGATTAAAGTTAAGTGACGTTAAAAGGTAAAAATGTATGTTTAAAGAATCGCTAATCACTACTTAACTTTAAGCAGCGTGTATGAATAAGGGGGAAAATTAGAAATAATTATTTAAATAATTTAATTTAATTATTTTCGAATCCGACGGCCCAGGTTAAACAGGTTATCCCAGATTTCAACGTCAAGCCGAAACGGGATGACAGTATTGATTGTAACCATTATGAGAAAAATCTGAAAAAAATCTATCCCATGCAGTTTGGAAATTTATGGGCATTTAAGAAAAGCCTATAAAGATCAAACTGTAACCATTTTTTGACTATTGTGGTTAATTTTTATTATTTTTGTTCATTTAAACTTTGAAACCGTAACCCTAAATAATAATTCTAGAACCACAGTCAAAAATAATGACACAAATGTATACCTACCTGATTAGCTGTAATTACAATTACATGATATGTGGCATACGTGTGTCAAATTGTTGGAAATTTCATAGTGACATTCCCGAACTACGTACCACACATACACAAATAGACTGAGGTACGACCGACTCAACGGGGGCCTGATGTTCCACACCCGCAACCTATTCCAAGTTAAACTAATATCATCTTTGTTTTAATGACAATTAAGTTGATTTGAAGATGACTAGCACTTGTTAGCATTTGTGGTATACTTGTATTGTAATTCATATTTATTGCGATATTTTATATTTAAATAGTATTCATAATGTCTGTGTTCACGTCCGATCCTTTTGGTCAATACACTATCTAGTAGTGTATTGGCTAAGAGGATTTGACTGAAGTTGACACGAACATCCGTTTGCGGAAGTTGGTGGGAAACGGTAGAATGAAAAGAGGGGTACGCGTGAACACGGGCATTCGGGTTTTGGCAGCTCATCGATGATGTTGGAAAAATTGTAAGAGCAAAGTGAATAAATGTGACTATCCTGAAGAACTTGTATTCTCATTTTTGACCTGTTACAACACTATTGATAAAGGAATGAAAAAGTTTGTAGCTGTAGCCTAAACTAAATTAAAGCTAAAATATTTTTCCATTGACTCATGTTTGTCTTTTTTTTTGCGTACATCTCACAAATGCAGAGGAGTGTAGATACTGTATGTAGGGGCTTTGAAATGCGACATTATAATTACTGCGTTTTTTCCAAGCAAATATGAACGCGCGCATACAAACTAGGTACGAACAGTTTCCGAAGTAAATAATTAACCTTTAATGTCCACATTTCTCGTCTCTATGGGAGGGAGTTGTTTTTTTTTTTATATAATTATAAAATAGTGCTTGATCGCAATCCCGTGACGCTAGTATATTAAGAGACTATTCACTCAAAAAAAACTCAGTGTAGATAGGAAGGAAGACGGTAGTTGAGCGAGGTGATGCAATGTTAAACCCAATAATATGACCAACAATGCTGAGCCAGAGGGTGATTGATATGGAGACCCTCCACGACCAAACTCCCGACACAACTGCACAACACAACTGCTCAGACCCGTCCTCCTTACTGCTTCACTAGACATCATACGGGAACAAAACGAATCGCTTGGCGGCAACACTTTGTCTGGTGGGTGGTAACTTCTGCCGGCAGCCGTTGTTATGGTCTATCACCTAGGATTTATGAAATATGAACCTGGTTTTTATTAACCATGTGGCTTTTATCGTTGATTATTATTATCTATTTACCCAGTGCGATTAATACTTATAGTATTGGAATTATTGTGATGCCGGTTTTCCCACCACATTTTTCTTTAACATCATATATTTCTTCTTTTTATCATGTACTTTCCAAATTGAGACGTTTTGTGGGGGTGATGAATAAGTGAAGTACTTTCCTACCCCTTATGCGCCGTCCTCATGAAGCGAATTCAAATAACTTAACTTTTTTTCTATATATGTAATTACAACTTATTTATGCAACTAGAATTACTTTTCAGCTAGCCTGAAAAAATTTCCACATTCATTAGAGCTACCGAAAAATTTATTTCATCCTGTTGAAAGTTGTTGTAGAACTGAAAACACGAAACGCTTTGATTGCGATTGCCTCTCTTGTTTACTCGTAGTTATTCGGTACCATTAGCAACACCATTATCCTTTGACACAAATCTTGCTTCTATCTCAGAACCAAAGAAAATTTCCGACACTAGGTCACACAAACACATATAACGACTCTAGGTCAATATGTCACTACGTTAGTGGGTTTTATTGCACCTGCGTTAGGGTGAGTTTCTAACAGAGATGTCGTATGTTATGCGTCGATGTGTGCAAAGGCGTAATGTACTGTGAAATAGCATTTTTATACAGTAAATAATATAAATATAATACAATAATTTATAATCTTTCCAGAAAAGACATGTTCCCAGGACCTAAATAGCGCCAAAGTTGGTTGAAGGAAAAACCGTGGCCCTGGCGTACAGGCAAGTGACGGCAAGCGACAATACGGGTGGGTTTTAGTCAGTAAAAGTCTGACACGCCCTTCCTCTGCGCCCAGAGCGGGAGAGGTCATTTGATGATTTCCCATCCACACAAAAAAAGGGTGGGACCGGAACTACAATCAAATTTCGTATTATTTTTTCATTCCTTCTCATATTGCCCTTAAGCGTATACACCAACTCCCTAAAACTCCAACCCTAAGACAACACTGACCTACATATTATTTATTCATTTAATCGTTCTATTAAAAACGTATCAATACGTATCGATAAACACTTTATCGAAATAAATGGAAATGTTCCCTAAAAAATTAAACGTTTAAACGGTAAACTCGAAAAACAACTTTACGGATTAATCTCGAAAGCTTTTAACTGCTTTTACATTTATTTATGAATGTCAACTCGCAAATCTTGGGCCTGACATATTTTTTTGCTGTTTCTTCTTGTTATCTGCAAGAGTAAAGAGATTTCTTTCAGGAAGTACTTTACTTGCCCCTAGAGATATCTAAAGGAATGAAGAAACGGTATTAATGTAAAAATGTGATTCGTTGTTAAATCAGGGACTATGACATGTTATAACCATAAACCGTTGTCAAAAAGGGATAGAGCTATTCATTCTGTATAGCTCTATCTTTGCCTGACACTGAAACCATGATTTTTTTGTTTTTTTTTTTTTTTTAATAATTATAAACTAGTGCTTGACTGCAACCCCGCCTGATGGTAAGCAGTGATACATTCGTTGAGTGTAAAGCGCACTAGTTTATTAAGCCTATTCACTTAAAAAACTTAGGAATAGGAAGGATGACGGCAGTTGAGCGAGGTGATGCAATGTTAAACCCAAGACCAACACGACCAAACGATGCTGCGCTAGAGGGAGATTGATCTGCAGACTCTCAACGACCAAATTCCCGAGACAACAACATTTGGCGCATCGTACCCGCCACACATCGCAACACAACTGTTCAGACCCGTCCTCCGTACGGCTTCACCAGACATCATGCCGGAACACGACGAATCGCTTGGCGGCAAGACTTTGTCTGGTGGGTGGTAACTTCTGCCGGCAGCCGATGTTATGGCCTAACACATCATAGTAACCCCAAGGCCGACAGACACATGCTAGAAGTCGAACTTTCAATCGCCAGAGGAGCCTATTAATAAGTAAAATAAATATATACGGACAAATCACACAGATCTAGCTAGCCCCAAAGTAAGTTCGAGACTTTGTTATGGGATACTAACTCAACGATACTATATTTATAATAGATAAATATATAGATAGAGATCCAAGATCCAGGTCAGTCAGGAAAAGATCGTTTTCCATCACGACCTGGCCGGGGATCGAACCCGGGGCCTCCGCGCTGCAGGAAAAATATTATGATGCATTTAATGATGGCTAAAATATTTATGAAATATTTTAATTTAACAGAACTAAACTAATATTTATCTTCTGTCTAATAAAGCCTAGAACCTCTTCCTTATAGTTATTATATCACTGGCGGCCGTCCGCGACTTCGTTCGCGTGTTGTTAGCCATTATGCTTCGCTCCTATTCTTTGAAGCGTGATGTTATATAGCCTAAAGCCTTCCTGGGTTAATGGGCTATCAAACGCAAAAAGAATTTTTCAAATCAGACCCGTGGTTCCTGAGATTTTCGCTTTCAAACAAACAAACTGTTCAACTTTATATATTAGTATAGACATTACGGTTATTAAAATATGTTCAAGAAACGATAGCGATGGGCGTGTCTGAAATTATAATTCCCAGGTTAATATATCAAAGTTCGCAACACACACTCTTTCTACAAATTCTGAAGTGCAGCAAACGAAGTCTACACTCGACGAGACTCTCGAATCAACGGCACAGAGTCTGAAATAAAAAACAAACTCTCACAAATGGAACAGTCGCCTACACTGAATCACGACAAATACGGCACAAATAACTGGCAGGTAATGGACTTGCTCCATTGTTACGAGACAATAAGTCTTGCTCTTTGTTCCTCGTGTTCTCTATGTTCTCTTGTTTGTCCCCTATGCACTTACTACATATTCCCCGTTGTTTTTCGAGCTAAATTAAGATTTCTTGCGTATTGAAAAAATTAATAGGTCAGTGGAACAATTATGAGAATAATCCTGTTTTATTGCGTGAAACTTAGGTTGCTTTTCTACCAGAGATGTGCTATTGCTGTGTTGCCAGGGATGCTGATGTTTTATAATTATCACGAATCATATTCACTGGTTTGGTTTAAAAGGGGTTCAACTTAGCTTTGTTTTTAGTGTGTAGCTGTGCAGAGCGGATCGTACCTAAAGTAGGTGTTTGTTCATTGTAAACAAACACTCATCATCATCATCATCTCAGAGTTAATCCCAGTCGCATTCGAAGCTTTTTCAGCTTTGGAATCTGGGATCCGCTTTGCCAGTCTTAATTGCTAACTTTGGCTAAACTTAGATATTTTCCGTGACGCGACTGCCGTCTGACCTCCACAACGGCGATATCGAAGCATTCATGGGCGTACTGATTGCAAAGGGAGACAGCTGCCAAGGAAATCTGGTAGAACATATATGGACTCCCCTAATTACTAAACAAAGTATAAAAAAACTATAAAAAAAAAATAAACCACGTAGTAGAGACAAGCAAAATGTACCCCCCCCAGGCTTTACTTGCCTTCCTCTAGGCCTAACTTGTTGCTGGGTGCTTTATCAGATCAAAAGTCATTTATTTAAATTAGGCTGAGAATCTTTTTTAACTTACGGCAATATTACATAACACAATCCCCCAAAACGGCTACCCATCGACTGTATAGTGCTTTCGCTGGGAAGAAGAATTGGCGGAAAAAACTCCCCAGCAGCACAGCTGTCTGTTCATTTAAAAAACACATGATTTTATACCATACTACGTATAGTGATGAAAACAAAAAAATACCAGAAAAGCAAAAATAATATATCATTAAAATGGAAATAAATAAAAATTTATTACCTAAATAAAAGCCCCAGTTTTATAGGGCGTGACAGCTCACAAAAAAAAGCAAATTATATGAACTCATATTAGATGGCAACGTAACTATGATCGAGTGAATCACCTCAATTTTGAAGCAGATCTTTACCTATTGTGTTGGTAAATATTATAGATATGTGTAATAGTATCTATTTTATATCATCATCATCCCAGCGTTAATCCCAGTCGCATCCGAAGCCTTTTCAGCTTTGGAGTCTGGGGTCCGCTTTACCAGTCCAACTGCTGATATGGCTAAACTTCAACATTTTTCCGTGAAGCGACTGCCCTCTGATCTCCACCACCCGAAGGCGACATCGAAGCATTGCAGTTAGACCAATTGTTGGACTTTTGAGGGCTCCAACAACCCGTAACGACTGCCACAAGATGTTCGTATGGCAACCGGGACCAACGGCTTAACGTGCTTTCCGAGGCACGACCAGACCAGTGCAAATATTCATTTTCATGCATACAAATACTGGCACTTTGTGGGGATCGAACCCGCGCCACCTTGCGCAGCGGCCGCGTCCGCTACCGCTACGCCACGGAGGCTGTCGATAGTATCTATTTTATATATTTCGTTAAAATCATATACTAAGACGTAGTCTTATAACTTTCGTAGTATGATTCATCCTCATCATCATCATCATCAGCCTTTACTCGTCCATTGCTGGACATAGGCCTCTTTCATGGCACGCCAACAAGCTCGATCCTGAGCGTAGTATGATTGCCTGGTTAATATCAAGTTGATACTGTTTTACCGTACTCAATGAAGGCGTCTACCTAAACTCGAATCTAAATAACACGAGACCTGCCTAAAGGGAAAGTTTGGCAAGAGTTCACCTTTCTTTTTTGGATGAAAAAGAAAATCAGAATAATAATTAGTTATTTATTTATTTATTTACATTGTCTTTATTGTACACCAATCAAATATCGAACAAAAACATTCAACACAAAAAAAACATACAATGGGCGGCCTTATCGCTAATGCGATCTCTTCCAGGCAACCAAAGAATGGACAGATTCTCCCAAACCGACCGTCGTTGGTGCAAATATTATTACTACAATATACTAAGGTTGATACACAAATACATATATATACATAAATAAATACATAGATACTGAACAGAACAAATAAATAAATTAGCGAAAAACTGTTTGTTGAACGAAGATCATAACGACAAGTAGTGTTCCTTCACAAGTCTCTTGAATTCCTGCAACGACTGCGCACGTTTTATTTCAATTGGCAATGCATTCCACAAACGAGGGGCCTGAACAGTGAAAGATTTATCAAGGAACGTTGTGGAATGCGTAGGCATTTTGAGCTTTAAGTTATCTGATGACCTTAAAGATTTAGTATGTGAGTTGCACAGAAACTGAAAGCGATTCTTGAGATAAAGAGGGGTGAAAGGAGAAAAAAGCACATTATATAGAAGGGAAAGAATATGAGCATTAAGACCAAGGCGAATTGGTAACCACTTGAGCTTCACACGAAATTCGGATACATGGTCATAATTGCGCAGACCGAATATGACCATAAACAAACATTTTGAAGTAATTCACCTAAACTTGGCTTCTTGTAGAAGAAAAAAAATAAAAATTTATAAAATAGAATACCTACGGAACCTAGAAACAAGAAAACCATATAATTATGACGTTGATATGCGTCATAAGTTGGGTAGGACACATATGCAGAGATGAGCATAAAATAAAACATTTGAATTCGGAATGCAGAACTCTGGCAGAAATATTTCATTAAAGCGAATCTATTTCGAAATGAAATTCAACGTTTTGTTTCAAAATATATTGCTCTAGAAAAGTTGTGAAAAGTTGCAACACAAAGAATCGTTTGAAGTCTTTTCATGACTTTCCACCGTCGCCAACAAAAGACTACAACGAGGAGAAAATAAATAAAAAAATGAAATGATTAATTGATACAGAGCAGACGACCTCATTTAAACGTATTTAGAATGAAAATCTAGAGCAACGAACATAATTGTTTCAGAAATAAATTAAGGTAAACAAAATGACGAATGATTGATAACTTCTTCAAAACTAACTGATCATGAAACGGGGTCCCTACTGATTATTTTAACATTTAATATTCTTGAACCTCCATTCATCATCATCATCATCATCAACATTTTTATTGTCCCACTGCTCCTCTCATACAGAGAAGGATTGAGCGTAATCACCACGCTTGCTCAATGCGGGTTGGCGATTTCAGATTTAAAGTCCAGGTTTCCTCAAGATGTTTTCCTTCACCTTCAGTCATTGGTGTCCAAGAAATTCGTAGAAAGTACATATAACTTTAGAAAAGTTACATTGGTACTTGCCTGACCTGGAATCGAACCCGCGCACGCATACTTGAGAGGCTGGTGTTTTAACCACGGTGGTAGGCCATAACATCGGCTGCCGGCAGAAGTTACCACCCACGAGACAAAGTCTTGCCGCCAAGAAATTCGTCGTGTTCCGGCATGATGTCTGGTGTAGACGTACGGAGGACGAGTCTGAGCAGTTATGTTGCGATGTGTGCCGGGTACGATGCGCCACATATTTTTGTGTCGGGAGTTTGGTCGTGGAGTGTCTCCTAATCAATCTCCCTTTGGCGCAGCATCGTTGGTCGTGCAAAATTGCATCACCTCGCTCAACTGCCGTCTTCCTTCCTATTCACACAGGTTTTTAGTTAATAGGCCTTAATAAACTAACGCGCTTTACCATCAATGATTGAATCACTGCTTACCATCAGGTGGGATTGCGATGATGCACTAGTTTATAACTATATTAAAAAAAAATACTTACTGTTAAATTTTAGTGGTAAAAATAGTCTTATCATCGCAGCTTCATCAGCTTCCAGATACAGCTGAATATCAGTATTCTACAGAAAGCGACAGCCTACCTGACCTTTAGAAACCATTTTATTTATTTATTTCATTTAGGATTTCCAACAAATCATGAAAAAAGTAAAAATGGATGACAATATTATCACGAAGGTGTACACTTGGAGACCATAACATGCATAAAAAAATTGTAACTAAGCGAACGAAATTTAAAGTTTAAAATAATAATAATAAAATTATAATAAAACATATTGGGTAACATATATAAAACAAACTAAATACGTACATGAACAACTTCAAAACCATAATTAAGATCAAAAACTATCAACTAGTTAATTCTTTGAGACACTTTGCAAGAGGTTCACAAATGTCTAAGTTGGTTGTCTTGGCTAACTTGTTGTATTGCCTACAAAGTCTTGGCAAAGCGGCGAAATGACCCAGGTAAGGTTGGTTTTTGAGCCAGAAATGTAGAATAACTCATATGTATTACGCCTGGGAGTCCGAGTTGGAAAATTAATTTGAAATGAGCTCAAAAGTTCACTGCAATCTATAGTACCATTAAATATTTTGTGAAGCATAATGAAGTCCATTTTACCCGAGAACACGATATAGGTTGTCGGACTTACGGGTTTCTGGACCTGTGACGACATTCAAAGATGATGACATCCGGGAGCAACGGCTTAACATTTCCCGAATTATGGAAGGTTATGGATATGTAATGAGGGGCTTCTTAAGAAAACTCAAGGTCGCGCAGAGAGCTATGGAGAGGTGATTCTGTAAGTGATCGAATCAGGAATGAGAAGATTCACAGAATAACTAAAGTAGCCGATATAGCCCAGCGGATTAGCAATTTAAAGTGGCCGTGAGCGAGGCACATAGCTCGTAAAGCTGATGGACAATAGGACGGAAAGACAGGAGTCTTTCCGATTGGCGACAACATACCGGCGTCGGACACCCACCGACGGTCGGATGACCTGACCAAAATCGTAGGGAAGAGCTGGATGCAGACCACGTCCAACCGTTGTTTTTGGAAATCCTTGGGGGAGGCCTATGTCCAGCAGTGGACTTCATGTGGCTAACATGATGATGATGAATGATGGTCACCCATTCAAGGTCCAAAAGTAGCAAGAGTAGTTTAACCTGATCGACCGACCCGTGCGGCTGTAATTATTTATATTTATGAATAAGCTCCTTTTTTTGTTATGATATAACTAATGTTCCTACTTATTTTTCCATAGCTATAAGTTCTAGATACCTACCTAAAAATCCAACTTCAACTCATGATCAATGGCCCTTGTGGAAGAGAATTCCAATACACCACAATTTCGCCAATAACACGTGGGAACTGTTAATAAACCATAAAACGCTGGAGCCTTTGATGGTTTGTTAACAGTTCCCGCGTGTAAGGTATTTGTGAGGGTATTTGGCGAGAATTGATAGTAAAAATATATCTTAGTATTTAAATTAAAACTAAAACAATGAAAAATTTCTTCGCAGGTGCAGACTGACAGTGACATAAGCTTCAAAAAGACTATTCTTGACCTACAAAATAAATATTCCCTAAAATTCCAATCGTTACATATTGTATATTGACAATATTAGCTATACAGGACTTCACTACGCCTAAATTTACTTCACCACGACCTGGGTAATTAATTGAGTAACATGCTATCAGTAGCAATGGATTTAATTTTGACAGTTCAACAACATTCATTGCGTTATTAACGTTGTTTAGCAGACACATTTAGCAATGGATGAGCAATGTGCTTCAAAATTACTCAAACTGTTCAAAATTACTAAAGTTGTTGCAATGCAAAGTGCGACGAGAGGGAAACCGCTACTAGCGTCCCCAGTACCATTACTAAAGTTTACTTAGAGATATATATAGAGCATAGGGGATAAACATATGAGCATTGCTTTTTATTTACATAGACTAGTTACGCCCTGCGGTTTCATCTGAATAAGTACCGATCCCGTGTAAATATTGTGATTAAAAGTATAGGTACCTACTATGTGTTGTTCTGACGTATAAGCTATGTTACTGTAAAGTGTCATCAAAATCCGTTTTGCAGTTTTTGCGTGACGCCAGTTAATTTTAATCTTCTTTTATGAATAAATACCATAGTGTTTAAGGGGTTTATTTATAAACGATGATTAAAGTTAAATGACGTGCAAACGTCAAAACGGTATAGTGAAACAGTCGCTAATCACTAGTAAACTTTAAGTAACGTTTATGAATAAATCAAATCAAATCATTTATTGCATTATATATTAATATTGGAAACAATTATCGCACCTGTTGGGCACAGCAAGTTTTAAATAAGTAGAGAGAGGAAGAGCGTGTTTCCATTTATCTATTTATTATTTATTTAGTTATATTTAATTCCCATTTATTTATTGTATTAGAGTATAATAAAGGGTCTTGTGTGCCAAATTTAAATTAAATTCGTTCAGTAGATATTTTTATGATAGTGTACCAAACGTTCATACAAACTTTAGCGTTTGTAATATTAGTAAAGAGTAGAATTTGAATTCCCTGAAATCAAATAGTTCAATTCAAATATCAAGACTAAAAACCGGCCAAATGCGAGTCGGACTCGCACACCGAGGGTTCCGCCGTACAAACGTAGCGGTCTACAATTTATGACGTACTAGCTTTCCGCCAGCGGCTTCGCCCGCGTGGAGTTCGGTTATGTCGCGCTGTTTAAATTCCCCTCGGGAACATCAAATTTTTCCGGGATAAAAGGTAGCCCATGTTCTTTCTCAGGGTCTAAAGATTGTCTGTGCCAAACTTCATCAAAATCGGTTGAGAGGTTTAGGCGGGAAAGCGTAACAGACAGACAGAGTTATTTTCGCATTTATAATACTAGCATTGATTTAGAATTTTTCACAGTTTAGAGGCAATTAGATTTAAGAAGTGTTTGATATGAATTTCAACTTTAATATCTCTACGCGTTCATGTGAAAAAGGGTAGGTAGTAAGTTTATAATTATTAAAAAAATATTTTATGTCATGTAAGCAAAAATAATATTTTAATATTTTATGTAACTTCAAATTTATCATTTTCACAATTTTTTCCTTTATCTGTCTGTACTATAATATAACGTTGCTTCGTGCCGAATTTCAAGATTCTGAGTTCACGGGAAGTACCTTGTAGGCAAAGAGATTTAAGATATATAGAGAGGGCATGTGTCAAAATGGCATAGAAAAACTGTGATCCCATGGCTCAGTTCCGCCATCTAGTACAATATAGCAAAATTAGATCGACAATTGGAGACATCAAATAGTAAAAATGAAATAAGTTTATATAAAATATATTCAGCTATTGTCCGGTAGGTGGCCAGTGTGGTCTATGTTGCCAGATCCGATTTAATACCCTAGTATAGTTCAAATCGGGTAAATAAATATTGAAAAGTAAACAAATTAAGTGAAACTTGTCTTGCACAAACAAAAACTGTTTTAGAATTTTATTCGCTACTATTCATTTTCCGTGACACCGTCTATTGGCATTTTAGATGTTTTATGCTTACGAATTATTTTAACGCTCAGTTTATTGCGATTTTTGAGTGTAATAGACCTTTTACGCCATAAAGCGCATTTTATTTTGCAATTTTCGTTTGCATTTCGTTTTTAGCAAAATTATTCTTTTTACACGTTTGTTTGCAAATATTTTTAAATGGCAATGCAAAAAACTGTGAGGTTTGTATCATTTCGATATAAAGTTATCGATAATATTCAAAGAGGTTACTACGACGATGTTTTGTCGCATTATGATAGCTTGAATCCAAAAATTAGGAAGAAGAATAATTATGGGTAATTTCAAGTTTACAGGTTTCTTATTTATATAATTCTTTTAATATAATAGGCGTTAAAGTTTAAAATTGCCGATTAGTACTGAAAATCTAAATAATTGCTTATTTTTTATTTTTTAAATAATTCATTTATAATCAATATATAGGAAGGTCGTTTATGCCTTTGTGATAGAACTCTGAGGATCTAGACTGCACAAACTGTGTGAAAGCAGAACTGCCTCCTGGGAAGAAAACTTCTTGTCACGTAGATAAGGGTAAATATTCAAAATGTACCAAATTCACAAGTTCCACTGCGTAATAAATTCAACTTTTGGTTTAAAGCCTATTTAATATATCTATGTCATGTATACCTACGATTTTTAATGAATGCTTGATTTTTTTTTTGTATTTTTTTATGTGAAACATATTTAAAAAAAATGTAAATAACAACAAAACTCATTACAGGGGCCTGTTCCAATGCTAGACTTCATTATATTTTTAGTATACTTGTAAATTTAGCGCAAATATCGTAAGTTTGGCGAATGTGTCGAATAACTTAATTGTCATTTGTTACTTGATAACAAAGTAAAACGTAGTTTTATGATTAATTATGGAACAAATGCGTTTTTAAAGTTTTATAACAACAAAAAATTCATTACCAAAACCATGACGAGTTTTCGATTTTACGCGACAAAAACCTTTGATCATGTCGCCATGTAGCGAGCGGCAGCCCCCCCATTCTTCAGTCGACCGGCAAACGTAACAAGGGAAGGATCTACGCAAGATCTCGTGCCAAAAATTGATTGATGTTCAAGTATTACAGTGTTTAGTCCACTTTGTGTTTCATTACAAGTCCACTTACATCTTGATACGTAAATAAACTTGGTATCTAGTTGTTACATCAATTAATTAAGTTCTGTGTCAATTTCATTGTTGAATGTGTGGATGGTAAGTAAAGTTTATAGAAAAATATATAATAACCTAAAAGTGCATAATATTCATTACCGTGTCCTTCATTACAGTCGTTTACCGTAACCTTTTTGGGATTACGGTAATAAATGGAAAATTACGGTAATGAATAAATTTCTGTTTATTAATTTTTTTCAATAAATGATAACATATAGGCTATTAACACTGTTGCTTAATAAATGCTTTCTATTTCAGCTAAAAAAATGGCACTTCCTAAGAAGACGAAAGAGGAAATTTTAGCGAGAAGAAGACTGGCTAAGCGGAAACGCTACGCTGCTTTAAAAAATTATGAAGAATTATATAATATTGAAAAAGAAAAGGAAAAAGCAAGGTACTTAAAAAGAAAATCTGAAAAAAAATTGTTGACATTAAAGATTTAACACCACGTGCTCAAAGAGAAAGACGTAGAAGATGGAGAGTTAACAGCAAGAAATATATATACAAAAAAAAAATAAAAGAAAAAGAAATTGAAAATGTTGAACTTCTGGACATTGACACATCACAAGACGAGCCCCTTGATGATAATAATCCGCTTGAAGAATCAATTCCTTCAAATTCTGTAAAAGAAACTGGGACCAAAGAAACTGATAAAACTTTTAAGTTAAGAGCAACAATAAGACATATACGTTATCAAAGAGATAGGGATATGA
The DNA here is from genome assembly GCA_017933935.1 of Sesamia nonagrioides. Classification (NCBI taxonomy): domain Eukaryota; kingdom Metazoa; phylum Arthropoda; class Insecta; order Lepidoptera; family Noctuidae; genus Sesamia; species Sesamia nonagrioides. The sequence continues at coordinate 806,122 of JADWQK010000099.1, forward strand.
AAAAAATGGAAAATGAGCTTTGCAACATAAAATAAGAAAACAAGTAATTGAAGAGACTTTTAAACATATAATATAAAGAGAAGATAAAAGACAAAGAGATAGGGATATGAAAAAAATGGAAAATGAGCTTTGCAACATAAAACAAGAAAACAAGTAATTGAAGAGACTTTTAAACATATAATATAAAGAGAAGATAAAAGACAATACAATGAATACAAGGAATATTAAAAAACTACCGACTAGAAAAATAGGCAAAAAAAAGATCCAATATAATTTTAACAAAAAAAAAAGAAAAAGATGTTGTTAACAAAGTTCAGTGCTTTTATAATGAAGACGAGAATACAAGAGTAGCACCAGGCAAAAAAGAATACATCACGAGAAAGAAAAACAGAAAACAAAAAAGGAACTTAAATGATACTCTTATAAATTTGTACAAAATGTTCTGCCTTGAGAATCCAAATACGTCTGTATCTTACACGTTCCTTTGGAAAATAAGGCCATTTTGGGTTTTATTTCCCAAACCAAACAGAAACACATTCGAATGTATTTATCATTGCAATTCAGAGTTACTAATAAAGGCTCTAAATAGGACAGAAATCATAAATATTAAAACAAATCATGGTCTATTAAACATTCTTTGTTGTGATAGATATAACGAGGCATGCTTGGATCGTAAATGTTTTAATTGTGAACCAAAGGTTGTTGAATATTTAGAATTTAGTAACGACATACACATCAAATATTTTGAATGGCGTAAGACTTCTAACACCTATGAGAAGGATGGAAAAGTAAAACACAACATTCTTTGGGCTAAAACTGAAAATTATGCACCACCTTTAGATGTTATTCATAAATTTGAAAATCATATTATTTTTTTTTTTTTGCCGCATTGCGCTACTGTTGTTGTGCAAAATAAAACTTTAAAAGAACTAAAAAATAGTATTCAGATAAACGAAGCTGTGGTAAATTTAGATTTTAGCGAAAACTACGCTCTTAAACATCATACGGAGATTCAGTCTTTTCATTTTGGCGGCAGTAGAAAGGAAGTGTCTATTCACTAACTCATATAAATAACAAACTCATAAATTCATAAAACTTCAATTATGGAAGAATTATTAATTAGGTACCTATTTTGTTAAGTTGATTTTAAAATAAATTATAATCTACAACATCTTTGTTTTTTTTTAAATATCCCATCATTTTGTATCATTACCTTGGCTCTATATTTCATCACCGTATACTTAAAATTTCATTACCAAGGGTGGCGTTCATTACCGTAGCTTGTCACGTATTTTAAGAGGCAATAACTCTTTCAATGTTTGATGTATAAGCGTGCCTTTCACTAATTTAGTAAATAAAATAATGCCAAATATCATAAACCTATCAAATTTAAAAAAAAATGAAATTGAGATGTTTTTACCAAAAATGCGCAAATAATGTCGAAACTGAAGAAATACCCATAATTGTCCAAATCACGACAAAAATGGTAGTCTGCTGGAGCAAGACCAGATACGTACGCCATTATCTTTAAAAACGGCAAAAAAATCACAGTTATTGTATGGGAGCCCGCCGTCAGTATTTATTTTATTTTAATTTGAATATATAACCAAATATTCTGTGAACATTTTAAGCGTCTATCTGTTTCCGTTATTAATATGGAGCAAAAAACGGCAAAAATTCACGTTTGTTGTATGGAAGCCCCCTTAAATGTTTTATTATTTTTATTCTTAGTACTTGTTGTTATAGCGGCAACAGAAATACTAACACAATCTCTGGAAATTACAACTGTCTCGTTATTACGGTTTATGATATACAGCCTGGTGACAGACGGACAGACGAACAGAGAATTCTCATGAATAGGGTTCGTTTTACCTTTTAGGTACGGAATCCTCAAAATCACAAAGTAGCTCGCAATCATTGTACTACACATACGTACCTACATAATATTTTATTAATATATTTCATTATAAATAAGTTATGTAATCTATGTACTTATCCACTTAACCGTAAATTTTATCCCAATTTTTACGGTTAAGTAGAAAAGTACTGAAATTAATAACTTACTATTTCATTTCTAATACAAGATACCGATTCTTTTTTTTTTTAATTTGATCGACAAGTCTTTCCAAAGTAGATATTATAACTTCTCTTTTAAAATGCATTGAGCATAATTTCGACGAATGAGACGGAAGCCAATTTTCTTCTCTACGGTCTATCTGGACAAATCGTATCCACTTTTTCCCTACAACATTATTTTTATTCGGAAACCAAAAATAACAAAAACCTAGATAAATGAATAGTAATTGTTCATTCAATTTTGTTTATTAATATGATATGATTATGTTTCAATAGAGTTAATAATAAATAAACTTGAAATATAGTAATATTTTAAGTTTATTTAGCTATATTTTAAATGTCAATAAAATACAACAAAATGTATTCATCTTAATAAGTATGTATTATCGATAACTAAATCGATAAACAATATTACTACATCTCTACAAGAAAATAGTAAAACTACTCAACAATAGAGGGCGCTTATTACAATAATGGAAAAATTTCTAGAACTATTTAAGATTTTTTTTAAATTTGAATTGCAGACGAAATATAAATAATTCATAGAAAAACATTCCGAAGTTAGGTCCAGTCGTTTTACTATAACGAGATGTACAGTAACACAAAGCGCAACATGGCATATTTCCTTAGAAAATGTTTATTCTTGGTGGACACAAATTACGTCCTGACGCGCAGACTAGACTGAGCGACTTTTAACCAAGTCAATAAAATATTGGTTTAAGATTTTGTTCGTGATGTCCTGTCTATTGTAAATATAATTTTAATGTCTTTGCTTGTAGGTTTTGATTCCCTAGCGTGTGACGGGAATTCGTCTAAGGTGTCGGTATAAACTGCTGTATCTTTTGATCGCTTAGAACTTAGAAGTTTGATTTTTTCACTGCTTAAAGGGACAATAGACCTAGGTATTTGGTATAAATTTCAATTTGATACCTTTATTAGTTCGTGAGAAATAAGGTAGTAAGTTTCATTTTATTAAAATATGTGTATTATATTATATAACTAAAAAAATGTGATTTTCGCAATTTTTCCTATATTTGCATTATATGACAATCCTTCATGCCAAATTTCAAGATTCTGAGTTTACGGGAAGTATCCTGTAGGTTTTGATTCCTTTGCGAGTGTCGAAAATTTTTGAAAATATCGACATAATCGGCTGTATCTTTTGATTGGCTTGGCTTAGAAGTTTGATATTTTCACTGCTTAAAGGGACAATAGACCCGAGTATTTCATGTGAATTTCAGCTTGATACGTCTACGCGTTCTTGAGATAAAGGTTCTTGACAGACAGACAGACAGACAGACAGACAGACGGACAACAAAGTGATCCTATAAGGGTTCCGTTTTTTCCTTTTGAGGTACGGAACCCTAAAAATGAACAAAAAGCTTTTTAATTTAAGAATGAAGCCAAAATTGACCGTTACACTGAAACCAAAAACTTTAATCGTCATGTTTAGTTCATTCTTGAATAAAAAAGGGTTCCAACATCACTACGTATAATTCGGTTGAGAACTTGAAAACTTAATAATTCAATCCAAGCTATTTTCAGGAGTGTTTATTTAAAAGACACAGACACAGAAGTTTATAACTTATAAAAAAAAAAGGTTAAAATCAGCGAAGCGAAGAATGTCACAGCCCCTCAAATTTTCCGCGTTCGCCTCTATATTTAACTCAGTTATGTCACCTTTTTCGATATTATGAAACAAGAAGTACTTCGCTTCGTCTATCTGTCTGATCACAATAGAATCAAAAATCGCTGAACGAATTTTCATAGTATCCATCAATGACAATTTCAAAAATTCATGGGAATAGTATATTATGATACTAGTGTGTATCATTGGTGATTACCTCCGAGGCGCTATTGAGATCCGAGCCGTAGGCGGGGCTCTTAAGAGAGCCGAGGACGGTAATCATCAATATACACGTGTATCATACGACGTTTTTCAACATACTTGTGAATAAAATAAGAACAAAAACTCATTTTATTTAGTACATCCATACTAATATTATAAATGTGAAAGTAACTCTGTATGTCTGTCTGTCTGTCTGTCTGTTACGCTTTCCCGCTTTAACCTCTCAACCGATTTTGATGAAATTTGGTATAGATAATCTTTGGACACTGAGAAAGAATATAGGTTACCTTAAAAGGTCCCGGAAAAATATGAGGTTCCCGAGGGAAATCTAAAAAGCGCGATATAACCGAACTCCACGCGGGCGAAGCCGCGGGCGGAAAGCTAGTAAAACTATAAATATGATCATATTATTTATGAGACAGACAAAACATTTTATAAATGCAATAGTTTATGGACGAATGGATAGATGTTGGTGATTTCACGCAAAATTTATCAAACAGATTTAGATGTAATTCAGCACAAATATCCATACTAATATTATAAATGCGAAAGTAACTCTGTCTGTCTGTCTGTTACGCTTTCCCGCTTAAACCTCTCAAACGATTTTGATGAAATCTGGCACAGACAATCTTTAGACCCTGAGAAAGAACATAGGCTACCTTTTATCCCGGAAAATTTGGTATTCCTGAGGGATATCTAAAAAGCGCGATATAACCGACACCACGCGGGCGAAGCCGTGGGCGGAAAGCTAGTAAAAAAATATATATTTAGAGAAACAATTATTAGTAAATTTGCAGTTAGTAATATTGTAATTAACTATGTTTGATGGCATAGCGGTCTTATCAGAAAGATTATTATTTATTGAAATATTTTCATGTCCTATTGTAAGTTGGGATGGCTCATTATTTGTGTGGTTGGTGAAATCCAATTATTTGATGTAGGGGTTTCATCAGTAGGAAGTGCCTCAGGATCAAGTTTATTTCTTTTTGTGAGTTTTGCACAAATTTCCTTCTTGTTTTGCATGGAATCTTCTACGTATGATTCTGTTACATTGCTAGATCGCCACCCACCATGACGCTTCAAAGTCATTATATCAGCTTCTGAATTAGCCAGCAATGTAGCTGAAGTTCTTCTGAAACTATGTCCAGTATAGCTCTCAGCATCTACTAAACCTAAAAACTTGGCAATTTCTGTAGGCATACAACCAAATTTGTTTATACTTATAGGCTGACAGGTAGCTACATTTACTATTCTGGAAATTTAGAAAGAAACGGTCAGTTTTTGCTTTTGGTGACCGTAAACATTCATAAAAATCAAAATCAAAATCGTTTATTTCAAATTAACCATCACTTGGTACTTTTGAATAGTCAAAGTCGGTCAGTTCAAGAAAAGTGAAGCTAAATTGCACATTCCAAAGCGTAGATCTCTATGGAGAAGAACGTGCAAGAAACTCCATGGACACTCTTTTAAAATCATAATATATGGGTTACATTTCTTCGTTACATATTTATGTTGCTTCTATCATGTGAGCACAATGTAAAATTAATTAAAATATAAAAATGAATTAAGCCCACTGGCAGCTAAGAGATGACCAGTCTCCACTGACGGCCCCCGTTCACGAGCATGACGCGCGCGTCAGCCCCACTTAGCTCAACCATATTGAAAGTAACCAAATGACCCAACAACATGCGCCACCATCAGCAAGACATTTGAGTGAGCATGACAACTCTCAACTGCCAATCTCGCAATGTCAAACAAGTATATATAAACAAACTGGCACCATGGACTATTCCATGGTGCCTCACATTCACAAACTTGAAAAGTGCTTTTACATTGTACAATACTATTGCAAAATAATGGTAGCAAAATATTGTGCATAACGTTGATATAAACAAATAAAATAAAAAAGGAATAAGTATTTAGAAAACAACAAAAAGGGGGAACGGCATCTCTTCCAAACCTACAAAATTGTCTGTGGCTGTGGAGCAGGACTGGCATTTATCCAAGCATTTTTATCAAGGATATAATCTTCCAGTTTATAATATGCTTGCTTACACAGCGTGCGTTTAATGAATGTTTTAAATTTGGACTCATTGAGCTGTTGAATCTCTAGCGGTACTTTATTATAAAGTTTTACACAGTACCCCATAAACGAACTATTTACTTTAGCTAGTCTGAACTGAGATTGATCTAAATTGTTTCTATTCCTAGTATTAAAATTTTGCCTGTCACTTATCTTCTTAAAAAGATCAATATTTTTCCGAACATACATAATGTTTTCATAAATATATTGACAAGGGACCGTAAGGATGTTTATTTCTTTAAACAGTTCCCTAAGAGAATCGCGTCTGCGGAGATTGTATATGGCTCTGATAGCTCTTTTCTGCAGAATAAAAATAAACTCTATGTCTGCAGCCCGTCCCCAAAGCAAAATACATGATACTATGAAAGTAGCTAAAATAGACTAGTCTCGCAGTATCTACATCAGTAAATTGACGGATTTTTCTGACAGCGTATGTATGCTGCTGAACTAAGCCGTCCTGCCAGAGATGTTAAATGAGAACCCCATTGTAGCCTCGAGTCAAGCGTGTTCCCCAGGAAAATCGTGTTTTCGACGAATTCGCGTTTCTCCTTGTTCAATACAATATCGGAGTAAGTTTTTTTTTTTTTTTTTATAAATTATAAACCAGCGCTTGACCGCAATCCTGCCTGATGGTAAGCAGTGACGCAATCGTTGATGGTAAAGCGCACTAGTTTATTAAGAGCCTATTCACTCTAGCCTTGAAGACACTCAAATTGTAGTCCGACGGAAACACCGCCGCGGGCAAATTGTTCCAGTCCCTCGATGTACGCGGTATAAAGGAGGAGGCGAAGCGCTTCGTCCGGATCGTAATGGTGTTAACAACGTAAGGGTGGAAACCAGCCGTACGACGGGTCGTCCGCTGGTGGAACGGAGATGGGGGAATTAAATCATGCAATTCCCTCGCACACTCCCCGAAATGCATCCTATAGAACACCGAAAGGCTGGCTACTCTACGCCTGTGCTCTAGGCTTTGGAGACCAACTCGAGTTAGATCAGGGTCACCAATCAGCCTCTTTGCACGTCTCTCCACTGAATCCAAAGTGGCCAGGTGACACTTGGCAGCACCAGCCCAAATGTGGCTGCAGTACTCCACACACGAACGGACCTGTGCTTTGTATAACATTAGAAGCTGCCCAGGTGTGAAGTACTGCCGGACCTTTGCGATAACGCCAAGTTTCCTGGCAGCCACCCTGGCCTTGGACTCAATGAACCGCCCAAAGTTAAGGTTCGAGGAAATCTCAACTCCCAAGAGCTGAAGGCGGTCGGAACACTCCAAGGACACATTCCGAAAAGTAGGGGCCAAGGTGAACGGGCTCCTTTTGGCGGTGAAAAGACACGCCTGTGTTTTGGCGGCATTGAATGCTACAAGATTGGCATTGCCCCATTCGGAGACTGCCTGCAGTGCAACACTCGTTCGCTCAACCATGGCCTCTCTTTCGGACCGGATTGATTCCCTACTAGCCCGAGCATCCGGCAGGTATCTCTCTACAACTGTGCTGTCATCTGCATACCCATAGATACCGGGCATCAGCAGATCGTTAATATGCAGCAGAAACAGAGTTGCAGAGAGAACAGACCCCTGAGGAACACCGGCATTAGTTGACATGGGCTCAGAAGAGCATCCGTCGACAACAACTCGGAGGGACCGTTCAGTCAGGAAGTCTTTTACCCAGCCAGTCAGGCTAGGGAAATGCCGTACGCTGGAAGCTTACTCAAAAGGCCAGCGTGCCATACCCGGTCGAAGGCCTTCGAGACATCAAGGGAGACAGCAATCGCTTCCCCATTCTTCTCGAGGGCCTCGCCCCACAAGTGAGTGGCATACACTAGTAGGTCCCCAGTTGACCGATTGCGGCGAAACCCGTACTGTCGGTCACTGAGGAGATCGTTACCTTCCAGGTATGCCAAGAGGCGCGAGTTCAATACACGCTCCATAATTTTGCAAAGTATGGAGGTGATCGAAATCGGCCGATAGTTGGCAGGATCGGCACGACTACCCTTCTTGGGCACAGGCTGCACGTTAGCAAGCTTCCAGGACTTGGGCACTATACCAGTCCTAAATGAGAGGCGATACAAGCGCGTCAATACAGGAGACAACTCGGGCGCACATGCTTTAAGAACAATCGCTGGTATACCATCCGGACCACTAGCCTTATTCACGTCCAGACGACACAGTACTCTCAGAACCTCCTTGTTTCTAATGCGAACCTCAGGCATTGAAGCTCCGCAGTGAGGTAAATTAGGTGGAGTAGCACTGCCAGTATCAAGACGCGAATTATGGGCAAAGAGAGATGCAAAGAGACCTGCTTTCTCTCTCGCCGTATGAGCCAGTGTTCCATCAGGCCTAACCAGCGGAGGCAGTGAGGGCCGACAGAAGTTCGCCTCAACCGATTTGGCAAGGGACCAAAAAGATCTGCTCCCGGATGGCTGCGCAGATAACTTGTTGCCAATATGGGTAATGCGGTCGAAGCGAGCCTTCTTGAGCGCCTTCTTGTAGAACTTGGCAGCACGGTTAAAGGCTCTCTTCTTTGAGCTTAGATCCGGAGCTCCGCGGTCACGAGCGTCAACCCAGGCGAGAAATGCCGTGTGCTTTCGCTGTTCAGCTTGGACACAATCGGCATTGAACCATGGGCGAGCCGAGCCACCGACGGGCACGTCATTGAATGGGATAAAATACTCCATAGCTTGACGCACCACATCGGTTATAGCGTCCGCACAGCTCGAAGGATTGTCAGAAGAGAAGCAGACCTGCTGCCAAGGATAAGACGCAAAGAAGTGGCGCATCTCATCCCAATCCGCTGACCTGTATCGCCACATTCGCCGTTCACCACGAGAGTCGTGATCTGGTGGGGAGAAGGACGTTACAGACTTCACCAGACAGTGGTCTGAAGTTCCCAACGGTGAGGAAACCGTTACAACACATCTGTCCGGATCAGTGGTCAGCAGAAGGTCCAAACAGTTGGCAGTATGCCCAACTACATCAGGCACCCTAGTCGCTTGCTCAACCAGCTGGGAAAGGCCCATAGAAAGCGCGAAGTTTCGCGCTTCTCTCCCAGCGTGGTCGGTCCTCTGGTATGGGAAGAGCCAGTCCTGGTGGCAGGCGTTGAAGTCCCCCAGAGCGACGAACTGAGCGTCAGGGTGCCGATGCAGCGCATTGTCAGCAGCCTCACTGAGGTGGTCAAATAAACGAGTTGTCTCCTGATCACCGCTGTGCGATCGGTAGACACAGGTGTAAACAATTTTGTCCACACCAGTGTCAACCAACAGCCATAGGGACGAGAAGTGAGGGTCTTCGAGGTGACGGAGGCGCCGGCAACAGATGTCATTGCGGACATACACACAGACCCCGGCTCGCTGCAGGAAATGATGCTCCAAAGAGTATCCCGGGTAGCCGAGGTACGCCGCGTCAGTCGGACATCTGATCTGGGTCTCCGTCAAGAAAAGTAGATGTGGCTTTTCAGTCTCAAGGTGGTGATGTACTGCAATGAGATTGGAGTGCAGACCTCGAACATTTGAGAGGTGCACTTGGAATGAGAGGACGTGCGCCCGCTGTACACATCTACTTTTCTTTATTAACCTTTTCATAAAAAAAAAATGAGTGAATAGGAAGGAAGACGGCAGTTGAGTGAGGTGATGCAATGATAAACCCAACAATGCGACCAACGATGCTGGGCCAGAGGGAGATTGTTCTGGAGACTGCGGGGACGCCCGAACCCCCCCAGGGATCGCCATCGGGTCCTCTCGTCCGGTCGCCAACCGGCACGATGGGGCCACCCTGGGATTTTTCGCAGTTGGCGGGGCAGCCTTTCGTATGTGGCTGGCACACTACTTGGGCCCCCAACTACCTGCGGTACTTTTAACATTTGGTAACGCAAATCTTATACACTTTGTCTTTTTTTCATTTAGTACTAAATTATTAGCGGTAAACCAATTTTGTACTTGCTGTAAAGCATTGTTTACGTCCTCAAGGTTTGAACAACGTCTATTGATTTTAAAAATTAACGAAGTACTTCTTAACAATTTCATAGAATGGACCGTGTATGGTGAATGACCTCGGTTTTTTTTTTCGTGATAGGTATCTTCACTAAAAGCATCTGAGCATGGTTCTCTACATTTTTTACGGTTATATTTGTTAAGGACCGAGACAAAAAAAAATTGTTTTTTTTTTTTTTTTTGAACTCAGCGCATCCAGATCTATATGATTATCTATAGTGGTGAGGGTTTTGAGCAACTTCGGGCACATACATACATACCGACAGACATACAAACATACGCACTTTATATTAATGGATTCTTGTATCCTACAGGCACCAGTTACACTAAAAGTAGCCAGTTATTGGTTATCTGGAGCTTCTTTTATAATTTTTTCAATATCGTCAGATGATAAAACCTTTGATTTCTTGCTTCTTAAATCCATCGGATAGTCTCATTAGAAAAACTAACAAATTACTTAGAGTATGTTTTCAAGTTCACTCCATTCTTTGTTCGCACTGTACTTTTTAACATTGATTATAAACACCATAAAGAGCTAGGTTTGTACTTAGAAGATAATTCTTTAAAGTACGCTATGACCACATTTTCTGAAAAAGACTGCGTATTATTGCTGTATTGCCATTTTATGAAATTTCGGTACGCTATTAGATATTTTCCTTGGAGTTTTCAGGTAGTAAACTTTGCATAACGTTATATCTCGTAACATAACGTTATATCTTATATCGGACGGTGTACAACATAAATCATTTTCTTTGCAACTAGTACTTGTAGACATTTTTTTTTTTCGCCTATTCTGCCACGTACGAAATGGGGAATTTAAAGTTTTCTCTTATTACAGAGAAAACAAAAGTTATATTAAGTGAAAGTTTTATTTATTAACCCAGATAAGCCTGAAACTAAAATTTTCTGAAAATTTTGAAAAAAGTTACATTATTTAGTTTATTAGATCTTATGCAACATAAAAAAAATTATGAAAAAAAAATTAAGTGTAAGGCTTTCAGGGAAACAGCCGTCCTATATGTAGGACAGTATGATAATAAGAGGAAATAAAAGACCATTTATGACAAAACAGAATGTAATCAAAAAGTGTAGTTTATTAGATAACTATTGATTATATTACCCATTGTTATATGTAATTTACTAGATTAACACTATTTATGAATGATATGTTTCAAAACACTTGACACACACTCCAACATCACATTTCTTGCAACGTGTCAAACATTTTTTGTGACATTGACGACAGTGTGTTTGCTTCGATTGAGGAATAACCAGATGATTCATTTGGTCTTTACGACTATCAGCATGTTCATGATGGGAGGGTCGGCTAGGCCCTCTTTTGGCATTTTTTCTGTTTGATTCAATCAAAGCAATTGCTACCCTTCTGCGAAAGCCAAGATGATCCAGTTTTCCATGATTTATTTTATATAACTTCCATGCATTATGTTCGGCAAGATCAATCATGTGTGTGAGCAACGGCATGTACCATTTCTTACCTCGTATACCAATTCGGTAATGTGAAATATTTTCATCAGTCCGATCCACTCCTCCCATATATAGATGGACACCATATGTGGTTCTTCTATGACAATGTTTCTCTTTTGACTTTGTGAGAAGCGTTTGGCAGATTGTTTAGGATTTATTCCTACAGCATTAGAAGCAATACTGAATATATTATTGTCATGCCATTTAGCAATAATGAACGTGTTGTCATGTGTCGTTCTGTAATCGACAGCACCACGTTCCTTTTTTTTCAGTAACTTCGATGTAATCAGAGGACAACTAGATGTCCTGTTTTCTCGAAGTGTCCAAGTGCAAGGCCTTTCTTTGTTATCTCTTCCAGCAAGTGCGTCCCAGTAAAAAAATTATCAAAAACTACGTGGTAAGGAAGGTCGAAGCCACGTGAAATCAGCACATCGCAAAAAGTGAGAACAACGCTTGCACCCAGCCTCAATTCTTTATATATTGGATTGCACATAGTTGTAGCACCTTGGTATGGTTCCATCCATAAAACATACCCTAACCGTGTAGCACCAACCCAAGCTTTGAACCCGTACCTAATAGGTTTACCTTTTATGTGCTGTTTGCAGCCATGTCTACCATAGTAGGGGATCATGGCCTCATCTACACTATAATGCTTTTCAAGAGGAGAAAACTCTAAGAACTTTTTATTTAGAAGTGTAACTAGGGGGCGTACTTTTGTGTATTTGTCTTGCAAATCCAGATTATCATTGACATGAAGGTGGCGAAAAATAAAGTCAAATCTATCCCTAGTCATAGCCGAGCTGATCAATTCATTTTTTGTATCAGGGGAGTTTTCCCAATACATTCTTCTACGGGGGAGCCATGAATAACCACTAACCAACAATTTGCCGATGAAACATTTCATATCTTCAGTGGTTATGTCTCCAGGCAAATTCTTTTTGACAGCATATTTATTGCTCTCTGACACCAACAACGAAATAACATCTTCATCTAAGAAGTTTTCAAACCACTCAATTGGGCGCTTATCTTGGCAAGCGCCTTGAATATCTGGCCAATTCACGGGATTTTTTGCCAAGTCCCGTTTTCTCCATGCGTAGGTACGCCTACGTTTAGTTCGACCTGTAGAATCAGAAGGTTCTTCTTCTGTATCACTCACCATAATCTGCCCTTGAATCATTACTTCAGCCGGTTGAAGCAGAATGTTTCGTGGCAAATTATTCAAAGTTACATTATCTTCTTCACCCGAATCTTCGTCAGTGAGACAGTCAGGATCAACAGGAGGAGGTAGAATACATATCAGTCGTTCTCTATAATCTTCTTCATTATCAGAAACATTTTCTAAAGCATCTAAAATTTCATGCGCAGCTAACGGTCTGTAAAGAAAAAGTTGTATTATTGTACTAAAATCATGTATATTATCCTACTGTCCTATATATAGTACGCTAGTATTTGTAACAAGTTATACGTAATTTATTTATATTATTTTGCTAGAATATTTATTTAGTACAAAAGTTAAGGTTATCAACTAGATATTAACACAGAAAAAAACAACTCACGAGTAAAATATAACTTTTTATACATACCTGTCATTTGCCATGTCTGCAGCGCACTTATAAGGTAAAATATAAGGTAAAAACTGTTAAAATAACTGACTTTTTATTTTTTTTAATAAAGCTGACACGTTTCTTACTGCAAATCATAAGACTAAATAATCTTAGATAAAGAGGGTATTCTGATAATTTTTTTTATTTCTACTGTCCTAAATATAGGACAGTAGGCTTATCTGGGTTAAACACGTACGAGTTAAAATCATCTATTTATGCATATAAGAAGTTACATGAAATGAGCAATAGGAACATTAATTTATTTATTCTATTGAACAAGTTTTCTATTTTTTAATAAATATTTTTGAACAAAGCTACTCAACCAATTACATTTAATAAAAGATGGGGGGAAGACGCCACTTTGTGAAGACGTATGTTATTTTTGCATTGCATTTTATACATAATAAGAAGATATTAATTCAAGACGAGGCTATCATGGTCTAAGATACTTTGCCTGCTCAGTGTAATGCAATGTACTGGCAAATTGAACAAACAACCAATTAAATTTTAAATAATATTTATAACTCACTAGAGAGTTAAGATTTTCTATAATCTATAACTCACTAGTGAGCAAGGAATTTCTATCTAAACTGGAATGTGCACTAGCGATCAAAACGCGGTCCGAGGGAGATAGCTTCACAGTAGCCCTCTGTCCTTGTTGTGTAGGGTGACTACTGTAATGGAATTTATAAGGAATGTACGTAAAATATTTTTTTTTCACTTATATTACCTGAGTTTTAATGAACATTTAGGCATGGAAGCGACCTTTTTAATTTCGTTATTGAATTTTAAAAATGGATGAATAAATTGATGATGTACGGACGACAGCAGGTCAATCTATCCGAAATTGTAGCTTTAGATAAATAAAATATCTACAAGAAAGCAGAATTTAATGTCATTGTAAATCCATACTAATATGATAAATGCGAAAGTATCTCTGTCTGTCTGTCTGTCTGTCCTGCTTTCACGCCAAAACTACTGAACCGAATTTGATGAAATTTGGCACAGATAATCTTTAGACCCTGAGAAAGGAGATAGGCTATCTTTTATCCCGGAAAAATTTGATGTTCCCGAGTGAAATCTAAAAAGTGCGATATAACCGAACTCCACGCGGGCGAAGCCGCGGGCTTGAAAGCTAGTACCCAATAAAAGTCAATTACTTACTATGCACACAATGAGTAAGTGCACATTTATTAATTACTCCGAAATTTATGGTCACCCTATATACAAACAAAATAACTTTTATAAGATTACCGCAAAAACCTTACTTAGAGAATGATATTCCGCATCCAGAGTATGACTCACTATTGCAGGCATTAATGGCACCCTTTTTCACCATCTTTTCTCTAATCGAAATTGTTGGTTTCAAACAAAATTACAAAAAATAAATACGGGTAACACATAGAAAGAAACAGAGGGCTACTGGGAAGCTTTCTCCCTCGGACCGTGTTCTCTTCAAATAAAGATTTTTTTTCCGATCAACCTTATTGCTCTTGCGATAGAGTCTTCTTTTAAATAAGAGACTTATGCAAGTTCACATTCCAGTTTAGATAGAATTTCCTTGCTAGTGAGTTATAGCTTTTTTTTTTCACATTTTGATTATGGGTGTCATTATATGCCTAATTGCGGGACCATAGATAGACCCACTTTATGAGCAAGTGTGTTGAAAAGGTTGTATTAATAAAATATTTATAAAGGAATTTAGAAAGGATGACACAAAGGGCCGTCTTGTTGCTAAAAGCGATCTTTTATAGACAACCTTTGGATGAAATACATAATAAGGGGAAAGAGACATAATATATGACGATGATTGTAAATGGTGATTTAAAAAATAAACACACGCAGAGGCTAGCAATCGGAACAATACTGGCGTGAGCCGCGTGAACCAATCGAGTTATGCGTAAAACAATTCTGACTAAGTTCCCACGGGATTTTTAGCGGAGTCCACGTGGGCAAAGCCGCGGGCAAAAGCTAGTTACGATCACCTTTGTATGTATTTTACTGTTCCTTTTTGTTCAGCCTATATAAAAAAAATACAAAAACAAACAAAATCACATAGCCTTTCGAGTATCAATAACTTGTTTTGCCAAAACAAACCGTACATATTTTAGATCGAATTGGAAAGAAACCAGCATAAACTGGACTCTAAGTAACTATGTTCAAGTCAAATGTATGGTTATACAGTCCCTAATCACTATGAAGTTTACTTTAAGCAACGTTTATGAATAAAGGGGTAATCTACTAGTCGTCTGTGATTTTTCCCCCTTCGGCAATATATTGCAAGGTAAGGTCAAATCGCTTCTCGTTGTACGTTTCTGAGTGTCACCTTACAAAGCGGTTGTGTTTCACTTCAACGAAAAATAAGCTAGGTGTGTCCTGAACTTCAATAATCTTGTCACGAATGCACCGTATGTCAAAGGCATAAGGTTTAATATTGCGTCACAGACCTAACGTAACTTTTTAAGCCGTATATCTTGAAACCTTGGCATTGTAGAGATACGATCTAAAAATGCATTGCTAGACTTAAGGTGACCTATCGAACGGTACAGGCTTCATCAATATTGACAACGAACGCTCGAAATCTAAATTGCTAGAAACTTGTTTCCTGTGTTCGTGTTTGAACCACCGTTAGTAAACAAGAATAATCTGGGGTTTAAACGTTACTGTTATTATTACTTCAAGGTATATTTGGAACATTCGTTCTGCTTGCATATATAAAGCGGTGTGACTCCGCGTACCAGTCAGGGCAGGCAGTAAACCTTTTCGATCCAGCCTTCCCTTGCTGTCCTCTCTAGTGACGCCCGAGTAGTTTAGTTTTAAAGTGCACCTGGCTGGAGGCTTTAATTGTAATTAAGGCATCCACAGGATAGCCCGCTTAAGTAATCACGGCCTCAAATGGTCAACTACGAGATGCCATAACAAAAAAAAAGCGAACCAGTCAGTCTGCATTTGACTATCGGAGCGTTCCCCGCACCCTACAGCGCGACCGTACCTTATCTGATTGTGCTGTAAAGGGACGGGGTGAACACTCACAGTAGCGGAGCACCAACCGAAACCGACGCCCTGTTGCTTGACCGGCTCTTGCTAGGGCTTTCCTAGAGAACTAGGGTTCTAACTCGGTAAAGGCCTGGTCGCACGGGCGTCGTGAATTTCTTCTGCACCCTCGGGGTGCAACCCAATAACGGGCACCGAAAGAAAAAGACCACGGTAAAGGGGCTATATGGAGGTGTATGTTGCCAGTGATGACTTACGGAACTGAAACGTGGTCGCTCACAATGGGCCTCATACGAAGGCTCAGAGTCACACAAAGGGCAATGGAAAGAGCTATGCTCGGAGTTTCTCTACGTGATCGAATCAGAAATTGAGGAGATCCGCAGAAGAACCAAAGTCACCGACATAGCTCTGCGAGTCGCTAAACTTAAGTGGCAGTGAATCAGAAATTGAGGAGATCCGCAGAAGAACCAAAGTCACCGACATAGCTCTGCGAGTCGCTAAACTTAAGTGGCAGTGGGCAGGGCACATTGCTCGTAGAACCGATGGCCGATGGGACAGTAAGGTTCTGGAGTGGCGGCCACGTACTGGAAGACGCAGCGTAGGGAGGCCCCCAACAAGGTGGACCGATGACCTGGTGAAGGTCGCGGGAAGCCGATGGATGCGGGCAGCACAAGACCGGTCAGCGTGAAAAGCCTTGGGGGAGGCCTTTGGCCAGCAGTGGACATCTATAGGCTGAGGAAGAAAGGGGCTATAAAGGCCCCAAACCGTCTCCTCGCGCCCACATCTCGGGGACGCAGAGAGATCCAGTCAGTCTGCACTTGACTATCGAAGTGAAACAAGCGATAAGTAAGAAGCGATAATTGAGGACATCTACAGCAACAACTGCAACGAGAACTTCAAGAACATATAACTTCTGTAGTGTTGTTGTGTGTAGGTACTATACGGACTTCGTGGACATAAAGCCATAAAGGAAGACTTTGGTGCGACATCGGGTACGATCTACTTGTCTAATATCGAATGTACCATCGTTGTCAATAAACCTCGTAATTTCTTAAGCGACATTTTAGTACCCCTAGTCCGTAACAATCTTAATACAAAACATTAGTTACTAAGTCACTTAATGTAAAAACATTAGTTTTTTTTTAGTCAATTACCGTATTAAGATAGTCCGTCAGTCAGATTTCCAAAAAATACTAAACACGTATTTTTTCTTTTTTCATATAAACAAAAAATGAAGACGACACAGTGCGTTGAAACCTCGTGTGACGTCACTGCACGCTACAATTTTTAGCGAGCAGTGACGTCACCAGCCACCACTCCTGATTTTTGATGCCTTTTATATTTGTCAGTTTTTATTGATTTGATAAAACAAAATATAAGTTTCCAATATTTTTCTATAATCTGAATGACGGACTAAATAGATTCAATTTTTTTTACCCAGGAAACATCCCTATTCCCAATTGAAAATCTACAGTTATATAATATTGTTATGCAATACAACGGTCTTATTTGTTCTAAAGCAAAATGAACGAACAGAAACGTTTTTTCAACGTTTTCGATTTCAGTTTTCTTGTTTCGTGCTATTTACACACACTGTTAGTTTTCAGTTACTCTAAAATAGGTAGGTATAAATGGGCCCTAGGTATACAGAAACAGGAAAAATACATTAAAAACGGTTTCTACAAAAACGCACCCGAAAGTTACTCAGTCATACTGAAGAACTCTCCAGACTAGATTAGCACTGAAGAAGAGCAAGAAATTGCACGTGAAGAGCGCCGCCTTAGTTTGGCTCGACTGCGTGCTTCTGACTCACAAGAGCAAAGGGAAGCAGCCCGTGAAACGGCTTGGTTGACAATGCGAAATCATCGAGTAAACCTCAGAGATAATTTACGAATCAAATACTGATTTGATTCAGGCAGCGTTTCAATACAATTGCAGTAATGATTGTTGCTTGCATACTAGCGGTTAGTGGAACTGGTAAGACATTCCTCATGTCAGTAGTTTTAGCCACTGTTCACGCAAGATCCAACATTGCCGTTGCAGTTGCTTCTTCTGGAATAACAGCCACGTTGCTAGAAGGCATATTCTGCATTAAAATTTCCGTTAAATCTTCAGTCTATTGAAGAACCAACATCTAACATTACAAAGCGCTCCGCTATGGCCAAAGTGTTATCCGAATCGAAGATCATCATCTGGGATGAATGCAAAATGGCGCATAAACGTGCATTGGAAGCATTTAACCGAACATTGCACGATCTATGTAATGACTCGAGATGTTTTGAAGACGTAATGATTTTAATGTCTGGCGATTTTCGCCAAACATTGCCAGTAATTCCTAGATCGACTGCTGCCAACGCAATAAACGCTTGCCTCAAATCATCGAATAATTGCGCTATGTTAAGAAACTTTAGCTGACAACAAACATGAGAGTTGCATTACTGAACGATACATCTGCTGAAGATTTAATATATGATATGTTTTTAACTTGTAACGCATCCATCCACACGGGAAGCAATGAATTTTCCATTTTACTCAAAAACTAAGGCAACACCCACCCAAATTAAGTTATTAAAACTGTGTTTGCTAAATAGAGAATTCGTGTTAGTTTAAAAGGTTTTGGATGCTCCACAATGCAGCGGGCTCAACTGCTGTTGGAATTATACGTGGCATTATGTTATTATATGTATAATAATAATAAAAACTTTATTGCTCAAATGATGTAGAGATTTTGCATTGGCTCCCAAACTAGGCTAGCCTGCATCGGCGTACCCAGCTTCTGGTCTTGGAGGGGGCAAATCAGGGCTAGGGGGGAGGGGGCTATAGGAGGGTAAGTCAGGGCTATAGGGGGTCAAGTCAGATTTTTAAGTCCGAATCATCCCGGCTATTTGATCTTACAAACTACACAAGCACATCTACATGAAACATTAGGTATTTGTAGTGTAGACACTACACTACAAATACCTAAACCCTACCTAGGGCAAATAGACGCAAATGATTTGTATAGGTCTCCGTTTATACTTTAACTAGCTACGCGCCGCCGTTTCTTCCCAGTAGATTTCGATATTTTTTTTATATGCTCCGCTCCTATTGGTCGCAGGGTGATGTTGTATAGCCTAAAGCCTTCCTGCTCGCTCTACGGATCAGCGATGCCCTGCTCCCCCGTCGTCCGCGCATTTGTTGCCATGTAAGTTTGAGAATTTTTAGGGGGTATTTTTAAGTTTAGCCAGGCTTTGTAGGCATTAGTAGAATCAGTTTTCGATACCTAACAATACCTTCACGGATCGGATATTGAGCACAGAAATTTATTAAACATAAGAAGTAATGAATTAGCAACATGCTGCAAAATTATTCAGATATTTTTTTTTTCTGTTACTCAGTTAGGTCTGGTTGTTTATTATCAAGAAGAGCCAGCTAAACTCCACGGTAGGTGCACAATGCTTTCAAATTACATTGATGTAGGAGGGCGAAATTTTATAAAAATACAAAGTATCCTATTCGTCTTAGTCGGTTTGTTTTGTAAATAGCCGAACAAAATAAAGCTCCAAAAAGAAAAATATGAAACTTAATTTTTACGAAAACGCAACACAATATTAAACTTACTAACTAAACGGGAATCCGGGAACAGTTCAAAAATATCTTCTCACAAGCATTTGCATAGTTCATTACAGTTTTGTCAATTACAATGACACAAAAGTTTCTACAGAATGTTTCGTTATTTATGCAAAGAGATGTCATCAAGTTGATTTATACCAAGTGCTCGAGGCAATAGGGTGATTCAAATTATGTATAAAATACTTTGATATAAATGCAAATTGTTCGAAAGGAAACTTTAAAGCGAAGAAAGTTGTGTGATTTTTAACCAAAGGCTCGACGTCCCGCTATATTTGCAAGCTATTTATACTCGCTGTTTACATTTGGAATATAACCTTAACGGCACATGGCCATCATCAGAAGAAGTTAGCGGTACAAAAGCATCATCTGGGGATGCTCCGTCTTTATATAACGAAGAATCCATTGTAGGCGTAGGTTATCGGGCAAGGAGATAATCAATTATAACGATAAACTTTAAATCAAATTTTGATCACTCCAAGGAGATGTTTCATTTTGGGCTACCACTGTGTACGCTATATATATAAAAAGGGAAAAAATAGAAGATTTTCATAAAAAAATACGACTAAATTAATTTGAATAAAAATACAAGAATATAATTAATTATTTGAAACGTTTTTTAGTGAGTTAACCCTTTATTAAGGTAGCCATGACACTGGTTATGACGTTTGATTGGAGACTTTGACAGTTCTATTTTCCCGTTGTGTTCGTGTCGAGTGCTTATTTTTTTTTTTGTTTGGGACAAAAAACAGTTATATGTTACAATATTAATAGTCGGATAAGGTATAATACATAGTAAACAAACAAACAACCCACACCAATGTCCACGGTTCACATTGTTTGTTCAAGACATAAGGAAACGGACGCATACAGAAGGGGACAGTGAGAAAGTAACGAATGATAAAACTAAAACTACACCCTAAAAATCACACAAACCAATTCAAGATAGCGTGCCCCCTCCAGATATGGTCTGTGGGCACAATCACGTCACACCAAATGAAGAAGAATAAAGAAGAAGAAGCAGTAATAATTAAGGATTACCAGAAAGTAAATTAATAGCCACTTTTCTAAATTTGATCTGGTTAAGAGCGAAAATATCTAAGTTTGTAAAACGTGAATTGTAAATTTCTAATAATCTTGATGAATGATTTGAGTTGATTGTGTTTATTTAATGGGCCGTATGTTCGCAATTCATGTTTTGTTTTTTTCGCAGTCATATGGTAGATAATATATTTACGCCTTGGATACATGACACGTCAATCAAATGTCACTGTCAAAATCTTATTTCGCTTTTTGCTGACCACCATATTTAATAGTAGTTGTATTGCACTCCTTGGCCGAGTTAAATTGAATCTGTATAAAAACTACGCCAAAATATAGGAAATTAACATTAAAAACAGTTAACTATAGCGTAATTATACCTAGCATTATGTGTAAAATGTGCTGGCCCAAGCTCCATACATTTCTGAAACATCTCCTTTACAATAATTTTCCTAAGAAATAACGTTCCACTTGACACGAGTCGCACATCCTAGTTAACTGTTGACCAGCTGTCACCAGTGCCTGTTATCTCTTCTTTTGTGCCAGTGTCGGGTGTTACGTTTAGGAATCACTACTCAATCAGATGACATTTCGTTCAGAAATATTCGGATAACTTAAAACTATATCGCTATCAGACGGTGCTCAACGCAGATAACCTTATTCGTTTGCACTTATTTTTAATTTTTCAGTGAGATACAGAAGCGATTAAAAATGAACTGCAATTTTATGCCAGTGTGTAGGTATAGCGGAGTGATATAGGACAGATTATTTAAAAAAAATCCTTCTCTCATGCAGTGGCGGATTTACAGATGTTCAAGGTATAGGCTGTAAAGTTTTTGCCGCCCTTTTGCCTCCACAATTTTCATGATCGACATTATTTTTACAATCCTACAATTCTATAAAATTGCACGTAAAATACTTTTTGGCTACCTTCTTGAGCCAATAAAAACTCAAACATGTATGATTGAATAGGCGGGCTATTTAGTCGTACATGTAATGCATGCTACTTGCGCTATAATGTAGGAACGGAACAAAAAAAAAGCTTTCCCTAAAATTTGCCTTCCAAGTAAAAAGCATTCCCCATTCCCTAAAATCGCGTACTGCAACGTTCAACGTCTGTCTCTCTACTACTTGAGTGAGCAATGGATTCGCGTGGACAGCTGCTATACAATAATACATTTACATGTTTTCGTCAAGTATGAAGTGCAGTGAAAAGTGAATGTGGTGTCAATTGTTTATAGCAATGATAATTGCGACGATAAAGGTTTTTTCGATATTAAATATATTATGTTCAGTGAAATATTGTCGAATATTCGTGATTTCGTCATTAAAATAAATAGCATCGGTCCGGTAGTGCAGCGATTGTAGGTTATGCTATAATTGACGAAACTATAACAATAAGTTAACCATTCCATCAATATTTTCTTATAATGTTGTCACTTTCAACTATCGTCAGTGAACCGACTTCAAAGATAACCTATTTTTTAAATTCTATATTTAATTATGGGGCTTTTGTCACATATGGATATGTCAGCCCCATCGTACCTTATTATACAAATTCTTTGACATATTTAAACTTATAATCTAAGAAGCAAGTGAACAATAGATTCAATATAGAACATTATTTTTTTCTTATTCGAAATCCGAAACACGTGTCTAGTATTTTTAAGTAAATAATCTATGTACAAATTTTCAAAAAGATAGAATGAAAATCCACAAAGTTAAGTGCTTACTATTCTAGTTGGTTGACCCAACAAAAATATGGTCAAAGCTCTAGCGTCAGCAGTTGGCCGTGCACAGGTACTATGATCTATCGTAAGCTGCGTGCGCGCGCTCGATAACCACACTGCAACAATTTCTAAATGTATTTGGGAAAAGTATAACATGGTGTAAAAATTATTGGAATCGATTTAGTTGCTTATTCTGAACAAACAGTATTCAGGTTTCTCATAAACAAAAAATAAGGATGTTGTGTAATTGATCATTGCTGAGCGACCGCTATCAAACGACATAATTTTCTCGCTGTATTCGATTTGGTTGTGATAAAATGCTTAAATAGATTAAATGTGCAAGACTCACATGTAATCCGTTTAATTTCAGTTCGCTCAGCAATGAGTCCCGATGATTAAGGTTAACTGACGTTTAAACGAAAAATATTTTGTAAGGTCAACCATCATCAATTTAAATTAACTGCAAGTAAAAATTCTATAAACTGTCAGGTATATTAGTCTCAGGGTAATTAAATGTTACGCAAATTAAAATGCTCCGTCAAAAAACTTTTGTAGAATATTTTAGTTCATTTATTGGTGAGAGTTTTGGTACATTTTACATGAGATTTTAACTAGGTTTTCTCTTTCACATTATTCTATAAACGCTGGGATGATGATTATTATTATATATGTCGCAGTCAGCGACGGCGGAGCGGTAGGGTCGACAGCATCTTGGTGTTCCATTTCGTAGGTGAGTTTTGAATTGAATCACGACATGTAGATATACCCTCCAATCTTGACAATCACAATTTACTTCACAATATACTCGGTGGTAGGCAACAACATCAGCCGCCGGGATAAGTTACCACCCACCAGACAAAGTCTTGCCGCCAAGCGATTCGTCGTGTTCCGGCATGATGTCTGGTGAAGCCGTACGGTGTACGGGTCTGAGTAGTTGTGTTGCGATGTGTGCCGGGTACGATGTGCCTAATGTTGTTGTGTCGGGGGTTTCGGTCGTGGAGGGTCTCCGATCATCCTCTTGCGCAGCATCGTTGGTCGTGTTGTTGGGTTAAACATTGCATCACCTCGCTCAACTGCCGTCTTCCTTCCTATTCACACAGTTTTTTTGAGTGAATAGGCTTAATAACTAGTGCGCTTTACCATCAACGATTGCATCACTGCTTACCATTAGGCAGGATTGCAGTCAAGCACTAGTTTATACCTATTAAAAAAAAAAATAGGCAAACCGACAGCTTCGGTTCGGAGAAGTGCCTTGGTCCGCATCTCGATGCAAAGTGCCCGTTCGACGAACCCAATTTTCCAAAACGACGCGTCCATGTGCCGCCATCACAAAATAACGTCACAAGCGTTTGCCCCTCTACTACGTAAATAAAATAAGCAAATTTTCTGCAAATAATTTCGATAATCCACGATATAATTATATTATTATTACAGTTGTCAAAAAATGACAGCAGAATAATTTGTGTACTTAAATTGTTCCTTTTAATATTACCGCCGTAGATAATTCGGTGAAGGTGTAATAATTGTTATTTAAATAAAATAAAGACAATGTCAGTTGGTAAAACCATTAATTTTGCCTAACTATTAATTTCGTATCTTGACTATAGAGGCATGAGGATTCTCCGACCAGACAAGTGTTGGGTCTGGCGGGGACTTGCACAATGGTGGATGTCGGGAAGTTGTGTACAACGTAATTTTATGTTTATGGGAAACCTGAATACAGTTTGTTCACAATAAGCAACTGAGCAAATCGATTTCAATTATTTTTACACCATGTTATATTTTTTTCTAGATACACAAGCTGAGCCTAGCAGTTTCACCCGCATAGCTCTCGACATGTTTTTTTATACGCTCCATTCCTATTGGGCGCAGCGTGATGTTATATAGCCTAAAGCCTTCCTAGATTAATGAGCTATCCAACGCAAAAAGATTTTTTCAAATCGGACCAGTAGTTACTGAGATTATCACATTCAAACAAACAAACAAACTCTTCAGCTTTATATATTAGTATATAGATTTAGAAATTGTTGCAATTTGTTTACCGAGCCCACCACGCAGCTTACGATAGATCACAATACTTGCGTGCGTGCAAAAGCTGAGGCCAAATGTCAACGCACCGCACTCGCCCGCCCGAACGGAGCTTTGACCATATTTTGGTTGGGACAACCAAGTAGAATAGCAAGCTCATAACTTTGTGGTTTTTCAATATATCTTTTTGAAATTTTGTTGCACGAAATAATGTTGCATATCTCGTCTTTTTCATCTTAGATATGATAGCCCACGTTGACACTAAAACCTGTATGTAAAAGATTCAGGGAGCTTATTTAATTAATCCAAATGTATATTAATTAATCTTTAGGCCACAGGAGAGATATGGGAGTTCGGCTTAGGAGACCCAACACACTGGTTTACTAATTTAAATTATTTTTCACTCTTCTTGCTCAAAACGACCGTCATTGTATCGTACCAAAGAGCGGAAAATATAGCCGTTCATCCTCTAGGGGAAAAAGTTTCGTTTATTAAAGCCCACAAAAACGAAAAAGTCTTTATTCAGACGTAGAATAATCATGAATAAAAACTCTCTTATTACGGTTTCATAAAAAAAGAACATTTATTTTTGAAAATGGAACTAATGGCGGTGATCTCTTTGGTAGTGTGCGTGCATTGCGTTGCTGATACAGAACAAATTAAAAAGGACTTGATCTGCCTCGCCTTTTGGTACCTATGATATGGTCGGCTCCCAGTCTAACCGGATGCAGAAGAGAGCGACTGCACATCTGACCTCCACAACCCAGTTATAACTGGGCAATACGATACCCCTTGATAAGACTGGTTATCAAACGTACACATATTCTGCTTTATTCTAATTGGTGACGGTAATTTATTTAATAGTGAAAACTGAAAACCTGTTTATTCAGTTTCTATTTACTCCTTCGCTAAAGCTCGAAAGTCAATCTACCTTTTACATAAAGGGTTATTTTGTCCCTTCGTATAACATTCTACTATTCATTGAATTATTGACAAAACACAGTTTTGGTTCACACACACAGTCATGCTCTCTCTCACACGCCAATAGCTGCAAAATTAATGACTTAGGTATATGATTTTATTTTTTACTAGCTGTTGCCCGCGACTCCATACGCATGGACTTCAGTTTACAGCCCGCGGTGATTCCCGTAAATTAAAAAGAGGTCAGTTGGTATAAAATAAGCGCCTGTTACAATAATGGTAGCAATGTGTACGTCCGCGTTCACTCCCGTTTTCGCAACATTTTTTGTTACTGTTTTGCTCCTAATGGTCATAGCGGAATGTTGTTTAGTCTATATCCTTTCTCAGGCTCTAGACTATCTGTGTAGCAAATTTCATTACAATCGGTTCAGTAGTTTTGGCGTGAAAGCCGGACAGACAGACAGACAGACAGACATACTTTCGCGTTTATAATATTAGTATGGATTTGTACCCTCTATTTACTTATTAACTTATCATTATGAAGCTATCACTTAAGAGAAGTACGAGACAGATCCGACACAAGTACTTTTGTAGCTTAGAAAAGCATGTCACAATTTTTAAGTAGATCAATATACAGTATGTTAAATAACAGAGGGCGTTCCCTTAAACTCGTTAATATATATCATTAATAGATTAAAATAAAAATATCAGCATAGAAAAATAAGCATAAAAAATCCGAATAAAAAAAATTATAATTGAAAATAAATTTGAAACCTCCTGTTTTAAATCAAAATAGTAGTCGTCATGTATAAATAAATTGCGACGTTGCCGTCTTTCATGTTCGCGTGTACAGTGTGTTTCTTTTACATGTCAATTTAAAATTTTTTATTGAATATTTTCATATTGGAAAAAATTTTAAAACATTTTGTTTTCGAATGGAAATATTTTTTTTAGCATGTATGTATGCTATACTATTTCGGGTTAACGGGAACGCCCTCTGTTAGTTAACATACTGTATAATTGTTTACTTGTAAATAAGCCATATGTCCAATAAGTTCTTTTTTTTTATAATATACACTTTTTCCCCATAGGTACATACTAAGAATTTCTCCCGTATTGTGGGTGCGTTTACAAATATTCCATGCATGCTATTTCTTTCCTCTATGCGCCTTAAAGGCCGCAACCTCTCTCCCAAAATCTCTCCCGTCCGGCCCTGGTCCGGAGCGAGAGTGCATGGTTGGCCTTCAACTATAAACCACCTGGCTACTTTAGATTCAGTGGAGAGGGGTGCGAAGAGGCTAATTGGCGACCCAGATTTAGCTCAAAACTGTCTCCAAAGCCTGGAGCACAGGCGAAGAGTAGCCAGCCTGTCGGTGTTCTATAGAATGCATTTTGGAGAGTGTGCGAGGGATTTGCATGATTTAATTCCCCCTTCTCCGTTCCATCATCAGACGCCCCGACGTACGCGAGTTTCCGCCCTTACGTTGTTGACACCACTACGATCGGTTCGCCTCGGCTTTTATACCGCGTACATCAAGGGACTGGAACAATTTTCCCCCGAGCGCGCGCTGTTCCGGTGTTTCAATTTAAGTCTGTCTTCAAGGCTAGAGTGAATAGGCTGTTAATAAACTAGCGCGCTTTACCATCAACGATTGCATCACTACTTACATGCGGCTTATCAGACGGGATTACATTCAAGCGCTAGTTTATCCTTACTTACTAATATTGTAAATTGGAAAGTGTTTGTTTCTTCCGCTTTCACGCCGTAACTACTGAACCGATTGCTTTGAAATTTTGCAGACGTAAAGTTAGAAGTCCGGATTAAACAATAGGGTATCCTATTTTCCAATCAGGTTTTAATCCCGGAACAATTTTATATTCACAAGGGAAATCTAAAAAGCGCGATATAACCAAATTCCACGCGGGTGAAGCCGTAGGCAAAAGCGAAAAGCTAGTAATTAATAAAAAAAAAACCTCCTTCTGCGAAAGACTTAGCAGCAGTGGTGATGAACTTAGGAACATTATTTTATATAGAGCGACTAGGGAGTCGCTCCACAACCCAACATGAAACATAACCTGATCAACGGACATTGCAATGTAAATTACTTGTTACAAGCTACTCTAACTAGACAATGTACCTAATTAATACATTTGACATACCTCGGGACCACCCTCACCAAGTCCCAACCTTTGGAACTTTTGGACTTTGTGGGTTGGCTTTGATCCCTCGGCGTACCTACGAGGGTCAAAGCAAACTCACCGACTCCCGAACTTTGGATCTTTTGGGCTCTGTGAGTTGGCTTTGATCCCTCGGCTTAAGAGGGTCAAAAGAAACTCAGCGACTCCCGACCTTCGGAACTTTTGGACTTTGTAAGTTGGTTTTGATCCCTCTGCGTACGAGGGTCAAAGCAAACTCACCGACTCCTGACCTTTGGAACTTTTGGACTCTGTGGGTTGGCTATGATTACTCGGCGTAGGACGGTGAAAGGAAACTCACCGACTCCCGACCTTTGAAACTTTTGGACTCTGTGAGTTGGCTTTGACACCTCGTAAACTGAGGGGCCAACTAACAAAGACCTTTTACTCACCACGACGCCAACGTGGATCGCGCAGGTGGTATTATTTAGTCGACACTAGCTGCGCCGCACGGTTTCACCCGCGTAGGTTTCGATACGTTTTTTTTGTTTTTTTAATTCACCGCTCCTATTGGTCGACGCGTGATGTTATATTTTTCAAGTCGAACCAGTAGTTCCTGAGATTAGCGCGTTCAAACTCTTCAGCTTTATATATTAGTATAGAATAGAGCCTCCGCTTCCGTTACTGCGGAAGTTGCGCAAGAAATCGCACCTTCGCTTCCGCCTCCGACAATTTTTGCGGAGTTATAACGGAGGTTTATTTACGTATTTATAAAATAAATAACGCGCAAGCTGCTACGCTCGACAACCGTCCGGCCGCGTCTGAGCGCAAAATGGTCAAGAATCAACTAGTGCGAGACGGGAATATGGCAAATACAATTTGTTTCTCCTTAATTGTCATTAGTAGAAGGTAATGGTTTTTTACAAGTGTACTACTATTAATGTACGTATTTAAAATAAAAATTTTGTTTTAATTAACCATAAATTCAAATTTTTTCTACATCTACTTTCACCTCCGCTTTCGCCTCCGTTAAACTACGCATCCGCGTATGTGAGACTCGTCGCT
This sequence comes from Sesamia nonagrioides, assembly GCA_017933935.1. NCBI lineage: Eukaryota > Metazoa > Arthropoda > Insecta > Lepidoptera > Noctuidae > Sesamia > Sesamia nonagrioides. Next base: position 834,733 of record JADWQK010000099.1, read on the forward strand.
TCCGCATCCGCATCCGCCTCCGCTAACAAGGCTTCCGTTACAACCCTACTCGGAACCATAATTATCTAATCCTCTATCGGATCATTTTATTTTTATTTATCCGTCCATACTAATATTATAAATGCGAAAGTAACTCTGTCTGTCTGTCTGTCTGTCTGTTACGCTTTCCCGCCTAAATCTCTTAACCGATTTTGATGAAATTTGGCACAGACAATCTTTAGACCCTGAGAAAAACATAGGCTACCTTTTATCCCGGAAAAATTTGATGTTCCCGAGGGAAATCTAAAAAGCGCGATTTAACTGAACTCCACGCGGGCGAAGCCGCGGGCGGAAAGCTAGTATTAACATAAAAACTTAAAATACTATGAATACATATATAATATAATTAACTACACCTAATGTATATGAAGGCGATTACTCTAGGATTCTATTCCTTACTCCCGTTCTAATTATATTTGCCAAAAATCTGCATTTCAATTTAATTCACATTCGTTAGAAATAAAATTTTGAATTTTGTACATAAAGAGATATGTATAAAATTCAAAAAATATGTAAATTGAATGCCTGATGCCAAATTGGTATAATTTGTATGTTTAAATGGCACATCGTTAAAAATACCGTTCAGACAAGCTGCAATTTAAATAATTATGGAGCTACTAAACATTCAAATGGAATAGATACTTGCTAGTACATGTGATTGTTTTTAAACAGTAATAAAGTTCTTATTAGTTCTTATATTTACATACATAAATCTTTCAAAAAACGGTCATCAAGATCTGTCTAGCATTTGTCTACCATATTGGGGTTAGCTTGTAGTCTTACCAGATGCAGCTGAATATCATTGTTTACTATCTCCTACAATAGTATGTACAGAAAAATAAATGCAATCGTGAGACTGATCGACAAAAGTGAAAACAGAAAATATTAAAACAGAAAACATTAAATTCCGAAATTAGTTATGTTTCACTTTGTAGTGGTGTTTGGAAGCCGGTTGTTTTTTTGTAAAAAAGTTTTTATCTTACACTTTTTAGTTGTGAAAAGTACTATGTATTCTTTTGCATCCAGTCAGACTGGAAGCTGATGCAAATATAGTTGGGAATCGAGGTAATTTTAAAAACTTTAATTTTTACCCGTAATTTTGAAGAATTCCCTCGACTGCATAAGGTCTTCATCATCAGATTTACTGTAGACCATTATTTAAACCCAAGGGGTGCAAAGTTCTCATCAATATAAATGAATGAAGTCCAAACACAAAGTAGCTACTGTAAACCGCTGAGTAGTTCCCGGAACTGGCCTTTGTCTTCATCATCAGCGCTCTTATGACAGTCACAACCCATCTAGGTGTAAAGTTCTTATCAATACAAATTAATCAAGCCCAAACACAAGGTAGCTACTATGAATGGTTGAGGAGTTCCTTGGACTGTCTCCTGGCTCCATCATCAGATCTACTCCAGACTTTTATAAAATTGTAGTGCTTCAAAATACGTAATGAAAATACTAAGAAATGCACTAGACGCCCCTACGATTTTCGAAAGTAACCCTTGATTTCTCTGGTCTTCCACCATCAGATCCTGATGTCCTTATGGGACCACTTTCGAAATATCTTCTATCCATCAAAAAAAGAATTATCTAAATCGGTTCATAAACGACGAATATATCCGCGAAGAACATAAAAAAAAACATATAGGTACGAAAAACATAGTCGAATTGAGTAACCTCCTCCTTTTTGAAGTCGGTTAAAAAAACAATAACTATCACGGTGTCGTGTCGGTCTTGCGTGAACGTGAACGTGGCAATGCTGCCAGACCTTTGGACACGTTTCCTGTTGAGAGCGATGCGGATGAATTTTTTGATGCCCTCTAGTTTTTTCCATTCCTCTTTTATATACTTGTACATAATTTTATTTTTTTAACTTTTTAAATTATGTAAATATTAACCATATAATAATAAAGTGAAAAGAAAGAAAAAAAGAAACAAAGGCTTGATCCTCCATTTTCAACTCTAAAGTTACAACAACAAAATAAAACCACGGACTATCAATAGGAGGTAACGGATATTCATTGTGTTCGTCTTCAATGACGAAGGGAATAACAAATGGTACAAGTATGGTATCTTCACGGTCCACTTCCTTTCAGCAGAGCGGCGGTTCTATAAGTTGTATTGCATCACTTGTTGTGCAATACTTGTAGAATTTGTAGTAGGTACCTGCGTACTGTTACGAATGGACCTTATGTCGATGGCATAAGGTTCAATATCGCGTGACATGCAGTGTGTAACTTTTAAGCCCTATATTTCCAGATCTAGACATTTTAAAGGTGCAATATAAAAACGCATTGCTAGACTTAGGATGGCCTATCGAATGGTACAGGTCTCAACAATTTTGTCAACGAAGTGACGACATCGAAATTTCCAGAAACCCGTTTCCGGGAATTACCGTAGGTACTTACTGAATGTCCTCGAAGTTATGCGCTATTATTATTACGTCTAGATGAATCTGGAATGTTCGATCAGCTGACCTATAGCGCCGTGACGCCGGCGCAGAGTCAGTCTACATTCGACTAGCGATACGAAAACAGCGACAGTTAAGAAGCGATTTTTGAGAATACCTACTGCGACAACTGTAACGAGAACTTTGAGTACTACGTGAAGTAACATCTGTAGTGTTATTGTGTGTTTACGACACGGACTTCGTGGACGTAAGGGAAGACTTCGGTGCAACGTCAGCTACGTTCTACTTGTCATAGCCTACTACCGACTGTACCTTCGTCGTCAATAAACTTCGCAACCCTTAACTGGCGTTTTAGTACCCCCAGCCAGTAACAATTGGTGTCAGAAGCGGAATGACAGTCACGCCAAGGGAAGACGAAAGAATTCGCACGCGACGACAAGCAACGATGGATTTGGCGCGTTAAGGGGAAGAATCGCTTGGTGTCCCTGCACCCGTAGAAGATGCGGCCGTCGTAACACCGACGAATGTGAGTGCGCCTACTACCACCACTATTCCCGCAGCCAGCGGACCCGATTTTTCGGCGTTACTGGCTCACTTGACGGCGCAAATAAAGCTTAGTATAGAACAATCCCAGGCAACAACCGAACTTCTTGGTCACGTGGAGCGGGCACTGCGAGCGACCCGCTGAACGAGAGCGGGAACGCGTCAAGGACCGAGAGCGAGACCGAGATCGGGAACGCGAACGTTTCGACAAGCGGGAACAAGACCGCGAGCGGTCGCACGGAACGTTGTGGAGTGAGGCAGACGCAAGGCGGGACAAGGAAGTCAAGGACGAGGCGCGGATGAAGAAGCGCCTCGAGAAAAAGGCAAGACAAAAGGACCGCCACCGCCAGATTACTTCAGGGAGTAAGGACCGAGGTGAAGAACGCAAACAGGAAAAGAAAGAGAACGTACGGATTATCCAGGTGAACGCTTTGGACGAAGACTGGGATAATCAATCATTGAAAGATGCACAGAAGGAAGATAGTGACTTGAAGACAGTAATTAAATGGAAGCAACATGGCCAGAGGCCCGCTTGGAGTGAAATATCAGCGCTTGGCCCAATTGCAAAAAGTTACTGGGCTCAATGGGACAGCCTGATAATTGATAATGGAGTTCTCAAAACGAAATGGGAATCACCCAGCGGACAGGAGGTCACCTTATAGATAGTTGTCCCCTGCGATAAAGTCGCATCAGTGCTAAGACCGGTGCACGACGGAGTATCCGGAGGACATCTAGGAGTAAAGAAAACCCTGGAGAAGGTGAGAAAAAGATTCTATTGGGTGCATTGCCGCGAAGACGTAGAGGACTGGTGTAGAAAATGTGTAGCCTGCTCCTCAGTAAAGGGACCGCAAAAGACCGAATCGAACCGCTAGATTTTTCTGCGTCGTTTGGTGTACATAACTCAATTTACGACTTTTTGTCGCTTAGATATGATTGCCTTTCAAGCGTCGATATGTAGATGTACGATCTATAACGGAAAACGCTGCGTAGGGAGACCCTAACAAGGTGAGCGATGACTTGATGAAAGTCGCGGAAAGTCGATTAATGCGGGCAGCAAAAGACCGTTCATTGTGGAAAACCTTGGGGGAGGCATTTGTCCAATTTGTCCAGCAGTGGGCCTCTATAGGCTGAAGAAGAAGTATCTATAACTTTGTATACAGGCTTGTCAAAGATCTTAGAAGAAAGATTTTGACGACACGGTTGGTGTATTGGCCGAGTAATCGACTGCTGCGCTGCGTACCGTGGGATCGATTCCCGCAAGGAACAAATATTTGTATGGCCCATAGGTAGTTGCTCTGGGTCTGGCTGTTTGTGTGTGATTCCTAGTGTGGGGGCAAAAAAACGCCCTTTAATATTGTGGGACAAACCCTAAGACTGAATAAGTTTCTCTATAGGTCCAACATGGTAGTCGTAAGCAATTTTCATCTCCTACGTTTAGGTCAAGGAAGTAATGATGTTTTTTATGGGACAATTTTCGAGATTACAATTTATCTAGTCCCATCGAGAAAATCGTGAAATCGTGGTGGCCTAGTGGTTAAAACACCAGCCTCTCAAGTATGAGGGCGCGGGTTCGATTCCAGGTCAGGCAAGTATCAATGCAACTTTTCTAAAGTTATATGTACTTTCTAAGTATATCTTGGACACCGATGACTGAAGGTGAAGGAAAATATCTTGAGGAAACCTGAACTTTAAGTCTGAAATCGCCAACCCGCATTGAGCAAGCGTGGTGATTACGCTCAATCCTTCTCCATATGAGAGGAGACCTGTGCCCAGCAGTGGGACGATAAAAAGGTTGATGATTATGGAGAAAGTTGTTTTAAGTTCTTATAATTTGACAAAAACGGCTGAAGAGACTTGGCTGAGATTCTCTATACCTATAGCGTTTACAACCTGGTCACAGGTAGGATACTTTTATCCCAATATTCCTACAGGATGGAGGCTTATGCGGGTGAATCCGCATGGGAAATTTTCGGAAGTCCATTTATAGTTAAAACCGCAGGAGGGTAACGATATTACTTTTTTTATGCGGAACCGGGACAGTCCCTATGTGTGTATGGGTATCAAATCATTTATTTCCGAAAATATCCATAGCTAACAACAAACCAAACTTATAAACAAAACACAAACTTATAAACTAAAGTACTATAATACATATATGACGGGGAAAACCGTCAGGAAGGCGGGGCCGAATTTCCGGATAGTTGAGGTGTCTTCTCATCTGCATGAGCATCCATCGTGGGGGGTATTTCGAGAAAACGTTGAATAATATCTATAGTGTGATGATCGATTCTTATTATTTTAACTGTATAGACACTTTGATCACTTTAATATTAAAGTATTACAATGATAAACTCAGATTAAAACAGATAAGAGCCACTGAGTTTGAGTATGACCAACCCACTCGATCGAAGCTTGAGCAAAGAATGCCCAGCGCCAATGGTCGATCGCTATGTCAAACGCAACTCCAGTCGGGGTTACCATTCGCTCCATGATGAGATTACAATTTATCTAGTCCCATAGAAAAGTTGTTTTAAGTTCGATCGTTCGTTCGCTCTTAATAAAAATCAAAAAATAATAGAAAAAGATAGTACAGTAATTTACGGTCAATTGATACTGATACGATAAGACAGATCACAATATTCAAAATTAACCAGTCACGCGTCGTCATATACTTAATTGAAAATCAAACAAAATCCTCACACGGCAACAATATGTCTGCCGCAGCATTGCTGGATGTAAAGACAATCCAGTCGGTTGGCAATCATCACGAGGACGGTGTTATCGCTGCCCCTCACTCTGTGTACCAGAGACGCGCACCGCTTACGCATTGTGACGTGAAAGCAGTCGATACGAGCCTCTGCGAACATGCCCGAGGTGCTGCAGTGGCGGGTTGCCCACCTTAGCACCGCCCTAAACGCATTATTGAACTGTACGTATCAGTTTAGCTTCACTTTTCTTGGACTGACCGACATTGACTATTCAAAAGCACCAACGGATGGTTAATCCATACTAATAAAGTAACTGTCTGTCTTTCTGCCTGTCTGTCTGTTACGCTTTCCCGCTTAAACCTCTCAACCGATTTTAGTAAAATTTGGCACAGACAATCTTTAGACCCTGAGAAAGGACATAGGTTACTTTTTATCTCGGAAAATTTGATGTTCCCGAGGACAATCTAAAAAGCGCGATATAACCAAATTCCAAGCGGGCCAAGCCGCGGGCGGAAAGCTAGTTTGAAATAAACAAAATTGTTTTTTTTTTATCACTTGTGTGGTTTTATTTAGGTGAAAACTCTCACACTCCCCGAGCTCACTTCCCGGAGATCAGGTGCCTTTTGAAGGATTATCCTAAAAACAAAAAAAAAGCTATTATATTAATTGCCATTAACAAACGTACATCAATCAAACTGCCTATCACACTTGAGTAAATACATAAGCTTTCTAGTCACGTGTAGGTACTCACTTTCTAACAGTAATGGGGCCGAAATTACACATATATGCGCCATTGATGCGGTAAACATACCTTATACATCAAACAACATATGGTACTGAAGTTCGGTTGAATACTTGAGTGACTGATACAGTTTACCTTTTCAGCTTTGGGGAGGGGCTTGGGGGGGATTCGGGATAAAAAATAACTATAGGCAAGTATAAGTTAGATTGTTATGAGGGGTTAGGAACTGAATTTGAAGGAATAAGACGTGCGACTGTAATGAATGTCTTTTACCCAATTATAAGTAACTTAAAAATATATATGTACTTACATACCTACTGCATACAAAGTTATTTTTTGTTTATATAAACAAAAAACCCATAGTAATATTATAAATGCGAAAGTAACTCTGTCTGTCTGTGCAAAGTCCGGTTAAGTAGTTACGGCCTCCAATGGCCACCTACGAGATGCCATATCAAAAAAAAAAATGTCTGTCTGTCTGTCGGTCTGTCTGTCTGTCTGTCTGTTACGCTTTCCCGCTTAAACCTCTCAACCGATTTTGATGAAATTTGGCACAGACAATCTTTAGACCCTGAGAGAGAACATAGGCTACCTTTTATCCCGGAAAAATTTGATATTCCCGAGTGAAATCTAAAAAGCGCGATATAACCGAACTCCACGTGGGCGAAGCCGCGGGCGGAAAGCTAGTATATATATATATATCAGTGGCGAAGAGTCCATACAAGCCGATTCCCACCGGGTTACCTTTCAAAAATCAGTTCCATATTTATACAAAAGTATTTACATTCTATTTCATTAACAAAGTATTATTAATCAAATGCCTGCGCGATTTACAATAGCAATAGTAATTCTTAGCAATACCCTAAGTATCACATTTCATTTTATAGTCGTAAATTAATCAGCGCTTAAATTTTTCGTACCTAAATTACATTAAAGGTAACTCGACGAATTACAGCTTATCTCGGCCAACGTTTTACTATGAGGCGAAAAGAGACAGAGCGTGTCAGACATCTCTTTCTAATGATCGCTAACCGTCCGTAATTTTTGAGAAAAGATAGGCTACTGCCGACCGGCTTGCAGTTCTCTCCTCTCCTCTATTAGAATGAGACAAAGAAACGTTATAATGAAATCCTTCGCAAGTCATATTCTTTTTATTTTGGCATATTTTCGTGTTCCATTTCGTTTGGTTGAAAATAAATTATTGTTAGTATGTGACATGTGTTCGTTTTTCGTGTTTTTCGTTTGTTATATTTTAATATTTGTGGTATTTAAACTGTGACTGATTCTGTAACGTAATTTAATCGCAGATTTGGTTAAATACTGTGTATTTTGTTTGTTATTATGGCTTTAATTCATATAGAGTGCTGCTCAACTGACTACCTGCTGAATGAACTTAAAGTCTTACGTCAGCGTCGTTAAATAAATTGGACACCTATGAGCTTTTTTTACAGCTCCAGAATACGTCTTTGAAAGACGCATTTTCTCAAGTTTCGACTCTTTGCAGTTTAATTCTGACCCTCCCCATTTCAGTAGCTTCAGCTGAGCGGTCATTTTCTGCTTTAAAACGCATTCACACATATGTGCGAAACTGCCAAAAAGAGCAGAGATTGTCCGATTTGGCTATCATGTCAATTAAAAAAATTTGCTTAATAAAATGAAAAGTAATCCGAATTTTTATAACATCATTTTAGCTCATTTTGTTAAAAAAAAACAGACGCATTGCATTACAATATAAATTACGTTGTGATTGTGTATAATTTGCTTTATTTTTGCTTAAGACGCTGTGAATAGCAAACTTTTAGGTATTTGAGGGGGTGAAGCAGACGAAGTGGGACACGACTAGCCCCGCCCACTGCGGGGCGCGGGGCGCTCCGCGCGAGTACATCGATGCGTGAGGTGAGGCGTCGTGCATCGAGAAATACGCACGTTCTATTAAATCTATACCAACCATTCTCTATTCCATCTACATTTAGAACCGTAATTTCACAACCCAACCCCGAGGTACGGTTGGCTCTGTTCGTCACAGTCCCGGTTCGCATGAGACGAGCAGCAGGTTCGAATCCCACATCCGTTCACTTTACCTTGCGATTTTCGAATATGTATATTTTATACATATTTTCATTTTTTATTATTACTTTTGTTTTCTTTTTTCTTTTTATAATGCGCTTTGTCCGTTCTGCTTAAATTTTTTGTGTTATGTCCTTTTTTCATGAAACTGTTAGAAATATATCATTTCTAGAAATTACTATTTACAAACAGCTGTTTAGAGTAACTGTTAAAAAAAAAATGCATATTCGGATATTTAAAAAAATAAAAGATTTTTTCTTCAAAACTGCAACTCTTATCGAAGTCGGGTTTGTACGAGTGCTTAGAATAACACAACACAAAAAGATTGAAATAATGCAACCATGAATAATGCAACAAAATGAAATCTAAATTTACTGTTTTGAACTATTATCAAATCAACTGTTATTTTTATTGTTTTTCTTTTCTATTCCATCTACATTTAGAACCGTAATTTCACAGCCCAACACCGAGGTACGGTTGGCTCTGTTCGTCACAGTCCCGGTTCGCATTAGACGAGCACCAGGATCGAATCCGACTTTACCTTGCGATTTTCGAAAATGTGTACTTTATACATATTTTCATTTTTTATTATTTTTTTTGTTTTCTTTTTTATTTTTATAATGCGCTTTGTCCGTTCTGCTTAAATTTTTTGTGTTATGTCCTTTTTTCATGAAACTGTTAGAAATATATCATTTCTAGAAATTACTATTTATAAACAGCTGTTTAGAGTAACTGTTAAAAAAAAATGCATATTCGGATATTTAAAAAAATAAAAGATTTTTTCTTCAAAACTGCAACTCTTATCGAAGTCGGGTTTGTACGAGTGCTTAGAATAACACAACACAAAAAGATTGAAATAATGCAACCATGAATAATGCAACAAAATGAAATCTAAATTTACTGTTTTGAACTATTATCAAATCAACTGTTATTTTTATTGTTTTTCTTTTCTATTCCATCTACATTTAGAACCGTAATTTCACAGCCCAACACCGAGGTACGGTTGGCTCTGTTCGTCACAGTCCCGGTTCGCATTAGACGAGCACCAGGATCGAATCCGACTTTACCTTGCGATTTTCGAAAATGTGTACTTTATACATATTTTCATTTTTTATTATTTTTTTTGTTTTCTTTTTTATTTTTATAATGCGCTTTGTCCGTTCTGCTTAAATTTTTTGTGTTATGTCCTTTTTTCATGAAACTGTTAGAAATATATCATTTCTAGAAATTACTATTTATAAACAGCTGTTTAGAGTAACTGTTAAAAAAAAATGCATATTCGGATATTTAAAAAAATAAAAGATTTTTTCTTCAAAACTGCAACTCTTATCGAAGTCGGGTTTGTACGAGTGCTTAGAATAACACAACACAAAAAGATTGAAATAATGCAACCATGAATAATGCAACAAAATGAAATCTAAATTTACTGTTTTGAACTATTATCAAATCAACTGTTATTTTTATTGTTTTTCTTTTCTATTCCATCTACATTTAGAACCGTAATTTCACAGCCCAACACCGAGGTACGGTTGGCTCTGTTCGTCACAGTCCCGGTTCGCATTAGACGAGCACCAGGATCGAATCCGACTTTACCTTGCGATTTTCGAAAATGTGTACTTTATACATATTTTCATTTTTTATTATTTTTTTTGTTTTCTTTTTTATTTTTATAATGCGCTTTGTCCGTTCTGCTTAAATTTTTTGTGTTATGTCCTTTTTTCATGAAACTGTTAGAAATATATCATTTCTAGAAATTACTATTTATAAACAGCTGTTTAGAGTAACTGTTAAAAAAAAATGCATTTTCGGATATTTTAAAAAATAAAAGATTTCTTCTTCAAAACTGCAACTCTTATCGAAATCGGGTTTGTACGAGTGAAATAGATGGAGGCACTTGGAGGAGGCCTATACTGTTTTGAACTATTATCAAATTAACTGTTATTTTTATTGTTTTTCTTTTTTTAAATTATATTATGAACTAAGAAATTCATGGTTAAATAAAGGCTTATTATTATTATTTATTATTAATTTCTAGAAATTTGTAGAAAGAAAATTATAACGAATTGATTTTAAATATTAGTTTGCATTATAATTGTTACAAAAAGAATATATTTAAAAAGATGGAACAATTACCTACTACAAAAAATACAGAAAATCGGATAAATTAATAATAATTAAAAAAAAAAAAACAATTGCAAATAAGAAATCCAACAAAAAGCATACAACGTAAGGCTGGGGTTTGAACCCGAACACATACAGGTGAAGAAAAATGTGCCGCGAAAAAGTAAAAAGAATAATTACAGAAAAAAATCAAATAAAATATCGGCAAAAATACAACAGTAAATTAAAAAGCATTTATTTCAATTAAAATCTACAAAAAGCATATAATGTAAACCTGGGGTTTGAACCCGGGCAAAAACGAAATATGATTATTCATCAACAAACAGACACGTAAATATAATTATTTTCTGTGCGGGGTAAAGCAAAAAGTGACATAGGTCCGACAAGCACCACGCCTCAGCGGTCACTGTCGCTAAGCATAGAAGTGAAAGAGAAGGCAATGGACGCCGCGATGGAGCGACGTTTCGTTCACGTTATTTATCATTAAATACATTATTTATTTTAGAATATCTTAGTTAAATCGATAAACAAAAACAATGGTTTCATTTACTATTATATTTTACATCGCTCTTCTCAATTTTATCAAGATTTGATGATTAATAATACAGTTACAACTGTTATAAATTCAATTTTAGGGGTTACTTTAGGATTTTTTTCTATCGAGAAAATTAATTCAAAACGTGTTTTGAAAACAATGGTTTCCTGCTACATATAATCAAGATTAACATATAAATTTTTGGCTGCTCTGAAATGTATACATTTGGCTAAAAAATTGTTTTAAGAAGCCTATTTTTACTGAACACAGCGCCTTAATATTTTTGTTGGTTTTGGATCGGTGTTTGTGTGGTTCGGTTTTTAACACTATTATTTTTGTAATTTTTTATTTTATTTTTTCTTGACTCTTATTCCCTAACAATAGGTACTTAACTTAGTACTTACTAACAAGCATGCATGTGTGGTATGGAGATGCACGTCGAAAAAGGCTTTTTTTTCTTTTGCTGCCGCTTTTATCATACTTGAAAGACACTGTTATCAAATCATCAGTCCTTTTTTGTATGGTGAAGGTGGGGCTTTTAATACTATTCTTATCTGAAGACCTCCTCCAAGATATCCTGCAGTAGGTAAGTGTTTAAGTGTTTATTTTTTTGGACCGGCTTCCCTTTGTCAAAATTTCACCCTTCGCCACTGATATATATATATATATATATATAGCATCTAATAAACAATAATGTTACCACCGCTGGGCCACAGGCCAGCTCTGAGTGAGATGGACGAATCTGAAAACGGTACTTTTCAATGAGAAAAGGCTTTCATATTGTAACACAGTCTTGTAAACCTCCTCGCTATTGAGTGTGAAAAGCGTCAAACCCCACATTACTGCGCTGCGCTGCCAAGGCTTCCGCTGAGGTACATATTACAGCTCTCGAACAGTTGTACCTTCAATATACAATAGTTCGTTCCCCGTATTGTTAAATCGTCCCCATACTCACAGCCCTTTTACAAAACAAGTATTTTGTGTAGAACAGCACCCGCATTGCGTAACACACTAATACTATCAATTTTAATCATTTTGAAACATATTGCTAATCCATTTCTACATATCTCGACCTTTCCATCTCGACCAGGGCGTCTTACGGCCGCTCCGGACCATGGCCTCTACCAGGACCGGACGCGAGAGATCACCACCGATCGCCGCCACGAGGACACGGCTGTGCACAGTGAAGGTCTGCCCGGCTTGGTCTACCCAAGCCGGGCAGACCTTCACTGTGCGAGCTTAAAAGCATTAGGCCCGACGACCTATACAGGTCGTCGGGCCTAATGCTTTTAAGCTCGAGAATTTATTATAACCGTATTGAAGCTGTGTCTCGGACGTTGAAGTTTAGTATGAAAACGATATAATTTGGAATTTCATACCAGAACGTCGTATGAAAATTAATTTAATAAATTTTAAAACGTAAGGAACAGTAGGTCGTATGTGTAGGTCGTCGGACCTATAATAATATACGACTTTAATGCATCTAAGGTCGAGCTATAAATGCGAACTAATACTTCTAAGGTCGAGCTATACATGCGACCTAATACTTCTAAGGTCGAGCTATACATGCGACCTAATACTTCTAAGGTCGAGCTATACATGCGACCTAATACTTCTAAGGTCGAGCTATACATGCGACCTAATACTTCTAAGGTCGAGCTATACATGCGACTTAATACTTCTAAGGTCGAGCTATACATGCGACCTAATGCATCTAAGGTCGAGCTATACATGCGAACTAATACTTCTAAGGTCGAGCTATACATGCGACCTAATACTTCTAAGGTCGAGCTATACATGCGACCTAATACTTCTAAGGTCGAGCTATACATGCGACTTAATACTTCTAAGGTTGAGCTATACATGCGACCTAATGCATCTAAGGTCGAGCTATACATGCGACATAATACTTCTAAGGTCCAGCTAAAAATGCTACTTAATACTATTAAGGTCGAGCTCTACATGCGGCATAATACTTCTAAGGTCGAGCTATACATGCGACTTAATACTTCTGCCTACCTAATGCTTCTAGGGTACCTAATCCATTTAAGGGGATAGATACCCTCGAGCGGCCAAAAACGCTCATCTTTCAAAGTTTATTCCTCCAGAATGCCTTGATCAAAAATTTTGAAAAAAATATATTATAATCATAAATTCAAGCACAACATATTTATTGTTTATTATTTTCTATCCGGCCTATATTTACGTCAAAAGAAAAATATATCTACACGGCGTTTTTTAACTTTTAAATCGATATTTCTCTTAAAGCGCTTAGACTTTTTTAAATATTCTTACTCGCAGTAACGTGTATCTGTAAGAGCTATAGAATCATAGTTCTATTTTAAAATTGATGAAATATTTAATAAGAAAAGTAATAAAAATGAGTGTCCGTACGAGTTTCCGCCTTGCGAGGTTCAGAGGGGCTCTATGCGGGACGCGGGCGCGGGTCGGCCGGCAGTCTCGCGCCAGCGCTCGTGAGAGGAGGCTGTGTCACTTTTTGCTCCGTGCACCCTTGGATACTAATGTAAAGACATGCTTCAGAAGCGTGGAAAATAATAACGACGTAGTATGATCCAGTACAAGTCTGTTTAATTAATGATCAACAGTACAGACATCAGTAGCTTTTATACACCATTGAGTCAAAACACTAATGAATAGTCACAAAACTAATAGACAACGGAAACGGAAATTATCAGGTATTGAATAAAATTAAGAAAAAGTTAATAGTAACGCTAGTAATTGTCAATAATTGTGTACAGATATTTGGATTAACGTAAAATATCGAAAGTTGTTTATATTTATTTATTTGAACAATGCTTGATTCAATAAATAAATATCCGATGGGCGGGAAGACAAATGCTCGAGAGGAATTTATAATAAAAGTTGGCGGTAATCGGAAGTTGCATCAATAATTCTAAAATTAATAAATTAATGGCCGAAAGACCGGAAGTGTACTTCCAAGTGTGATTTTAGAATAAACTAAGGTTTTAAAATCCTCCCAAGTAATTTAAAGTAATCATAATAAATTTAAATTAACATAAATAATTACGCAACTACGATCAATATAAAATAATTATGAAACGCCTAACCATAAAAAAATAGCTTCATAGATGGGCGGGAAGCGCAAGCTGTAACACTAAGTACTTCGAGTGCAACGAAGTATTTTTAGTGATTTTGTGTATAATTATTGAATGTTTGCATTTATTGCCGCGCTGGGACGCTTTATGTGATTTTATATGATGCTTTATTTAGATACTAGCTTTCCGCCCGCGGCTTCGCCCGCGGCTTCGCCCGCGTGGTGTTCGATTATATCGTGCTTTTCAGATTTCCTTCGGGAACACCAAATTTTTCCGGGATAAGAAGTACCCTATCATTTAATCCGGATTTCTAACTTTACGTCTACAAAATTTCAAAGCAATCGGTTCAGTAGTTACAGTGTGAAAGCAGAACAAACAAACAAACAAACTCACTTTCCCATTTATAATATTAGTATGACAATTTTCCATTTATAATATTAGTATGATTCGGTTATATCGCGCTTCTAGATTCCTTCGGGTTAAAGTTATTTTTAAGTAGGGCATGCAATACCGGTTTACCGGTTTTCATTTTTACCGCCTTTTCTCCTTTCGTCTTTTTTCGTAACTATAAAATTACCGGTAAAAAAATATAAAACCGGTAATTTACCGGTTTTATGTTTTGGGCAAAGTTGTTCATTTATTCACGCATACGTCAAACTTTCCATTATATGTAATGTTTGACACTTAAAAGTAGCTTTGACGTAAGCGTTTGTGACGATTCGTGTCATTCATTTATTTATAGTAGTTTATTTCCACAAAACGGCACTGGAATGAATCGGAAGACACGAACATAGGCGTCGATGCGCCATCTTCGACGTAGACACCATGGCTTGTCTGCGCGAAGCGACGCAACTCAGTGCCACTAGCAAATCTTCGTGCAGCATGTGTAGATAGTGATGCAAGGGCAGCAACAACCACCGCAGCAGCCACCACAACAGCCACAACCTCCGCACATTTTTCCTATTGAAAGAGTGAGTACTTGACAAGGGCCTAAAAATAGTTTCGAAAATGGACTTAGTTTGTGGAAAATCACAATTATAATAATATTTTAAGTTATAAAATGTTTTTTTGTACTTTTTTAATAAATTATTATACCGTGTGTATTCAGCGAGTGATTTGACTGTACTGTAGTTTGTATAACTGTACTGTACAACGACTATCGAACTAATGTCAAATTTTCCAATGACTCCAGAGCTAGACGAACGTAACCAGTCTTACTAGCTTGGCAGTGCAGGATTGAATACCGTATTGGTGGGGCCAGAACACTTATCGGTAAACTAATCTGCTTCAGGGAATGTGATACTCGTCCTAGAGTGATACGCTTTGTAAGGCGGGTATTTTCAGGTACAAATAGCAACCTACCTAACCAACCTAACCTGTCAGGGAGCACATCGACTTCCTGAAGCAGAAAATGTACGGTACACCCAGAATCGCACTTTCTAAAACAATGAATGGTGGGTTTATCGACCAGACCAAGGTGGCTGACACTTACCTACTGGATGACGATGCCATGTGTTCATTCTGGCGCAGTATCTGTTTGGTGCCTGTCGCTTTTTTGTTGCACGCTCGCTTGAGTCTGGTTCGCTACCTCAGTTCCTAACAACTAGAGTAACCCACCTGCTCCGTAAATCAGGTAGCACTGCGGAACCCAAAAATTATTGGCTGATCACTTGTTTACCGACCATCTTTAAAGTTCTTACATCCAATTTTAAAGTTAAAATTAACAGACATATTGACAGCAACTCATCATGTCTGCCTCTCAAAATGGATGTAGGAGCGGCTCCCGCGGTACTAAGGAGCTACTTCTTAATAACATGGCCATTACCCAACAATTTCGTCGTTCCCAAAAGGATCTATCGACATGTTGAATAGTTTTTTTTTTTTGATATTGCCTTTCACGGACACCAGCTCCTCACATCTCACAGCTCTGCACACCATCTTGATGACGTGTATGGCTAATGGAGGACGGTCCTTCGCTATCCTGGATATCGAGATATTCATAGGAATAGCGATCCGAGCCAGGTCTATTCCAGGGCGATACTTTGAGTCAACTTTGATTTTGCTTAGCCTTGAATCCTCTAAGTACACTGCTGGAGAATACACGTCTAGACTATCGGCTGAGGAGAGGTGGTCAGGTTATATCGCACTTCCTTTACATGAGTGACTTAAAATTCATTGCTCCCCACAAATTTCAACTGAAGGAGCTAATGAAAATTACTGAAACTTTCAGTAGCGTTATCAGGATGGAATTTTGTGTCGATAAATGTGTGGTCGCTTCTACGGTTTGCTGTTATTTTTCTCTGGAGGGTTTTGGTCGTAATCTTCCACGGTGACCGACCGGCTTGGAAGATGTTTTTTATTCTTTATTTGTGTACTTGTTTTAAAACTTAGAAGACATACTCTCAATGAACAGAGTGTTTAGAAAATATAAAAAATAAACTTTGATATAATTGGGTAGCACGATTGAAAAAATATCTAAAACGTTACATCATTTACCTAAGCTTAACAGGTCTACCAGAAAGACTCTGGAGGACGCCTTTACCTTTAACTGAGAGGGTTCTTGCTCAAACTATTAAATAAGTATTATTATTATGTCTAATTTTAACTTCAAATATTCCAATAATTAAATAATCGTATTTATATTGTTTTCTTTTTAAAATGAAACTTCAGAAATAATAAGGATTGGAATACTTATTACTATTATAATCTAATTAATTGCTAATCACACATTAATTTTAATTTCTTTTATTTTATTTTTTTGCATGCACACTGATACTGAAATTGTATTATGTACTTATAGCAAGAAATAAAAGGCTTTTTATTTATTTATTTTATTTAAATGTGTGGTCATGCATGTAAAGCGAGGAGAGATTGCGACATCCATGGGAACCCAACTCACGTTCCGTAAACCTTAGAGTGCTCTCTGCATCTGAAACCTATAAATATTGGGTATGTCGAATGCTTTATACCAGTAACATTGATACCCAACGTATCAATGTTACTGGTATGAAGCAATCGCTGAAGAAACGTTTTGCATCTCATATTCATCTTCGCGTCGCTGAAAAAAGTAATAAATAGTCTTCTATTAAGCGGAAATAAGGTACGAGCCTTCAACGGTTGGATCATCCCGATTTTATGTACTCTTTCAGCATACTAAAATGGACTCGGACCGAAGTCGACACCCTGGATAGGAGGGTCCGTACGGTGCTGACTACAATTCAATTGCATCACCCACTGACATCGGTTATGAGGCTGTATTTAGTGTATACCCCGCGAAAAAGAGAAAGTTGAAGCTTTTTAAATGGTAAGACCCTCCACAATCGCGAGATATGCAGTCTCAGGGAATATTTCCTAAAAACCGACGTGGGAATGCATCGAGATGTGGCCGCGGTTGACAAGGGAATCACTCCGCTCTCCTTGCCTTGGCTAAAAAGAACTGGTGCAAGCCAGTATACCTACTTGACACTGAAGATCGCATGGAGGTTTAGCAAGCTACATTGAGGTTATTTCCGGGTTCTCCACGGGCTTGATGTAGATATACCAGCATTCGTTGGCTGGCTGCGTTTTGAAAATGAAAATTTAAAGGTGCTACATTTACGCTTGACTGCGCCAAAGGAAAGGTCATGGTTTTAAAAATTGTGTTTATATGCTCATTTTAAGCAATATGTAACATGTTCACTACCATTGTACCTTGTGTACTTATTTATTTTCTGCTTTAAGACTACCCAATCACATAATTAATATTTTGGAAAAAAAATTATAAATTTACCGTTTTTACCGGTTTACCGGTAAAAATATTTCAATTACCGTTTTTTTACCGGTAAAACAAAAATTACGCTAATTGCATGCCTTATTTCTAAGGCCACACACAAAAATCGTCAAATTTTTGCTAAGTACAAAACAATAATATTTTCCTTCCCTAAAAAATATATAATTGATACTTGTAATTTAATCCATATGAAACTTGATTAAATTTCCCCAATTTTTTTTTCTAGTAGGTAAATTAAAACAATTTCTTTTTTTCATTCTTTAAGTTCATTAGTCTCAGGTGTTCATTACCTAAAATTTGGTCAGCAAAATTTTTAAACAATATGTATTCTAAATAATATGCACCTATTTTAGTCTGACCTGTGAGTTTTATTTAGATGATGGAGTTTCCGGGATTTTTTTTTAAGTCCTGGTAAGTATCAATGGGAATTATACCAAAAACGCTAAATGCTAAATAATAACTATAAATAAAAAAGAATAAACCGGTTCCCATTTTGCATTAGGTAATCATTTTTATAAATTAATATTTGTTTTCCCTTTTTTAAATAAAAAAATCCCTGCAACGCAGTATTGAAAACAACATATTACCTAATATGTTTCACTTTAGGGCATGAGTTTTGATACCACGTAATTCTTTCTATATTAGGTACTTTTTAGATAGAATAGTATACTTTATAGACATGGTATAGCATTCTACGTTTGTTGCGAGAGTAGGGAACGTGCACGTAAATATGATGCGGGGTGCGCGGGGGTTTCTGCCTAGCCCCGCCCAGATGCGCAAGGTCATCGTCGTTACTAATCGCCTTAAATGCCTAACCTACTACCTAAACCTAAATAACTGCTATATCTGTATTACTGTACTACTACATCCTCTGTTTATCTTAGAGTTTAAAGACGACGGTACAGAAAAATATCGGGAAGAAAGCAGCCGATCGATTGTTTAAAAATCTCGCCCAGATAAGTAGGACGATGATAGCTTGGATAAAGCTGTCAATAGTGTAGCACTAGCTGGAATGACACATCACTCCATGCTCCCGACACCTAAGTTTTCACTGTGCAATACTTACAGAATGACAATGGCCACTTATGGATCTCATTTTGATATAAGTAACATTTTCTTAACGAATAGAAATTAACTATAAGGTGAAAAGCAAGTTTTATTTCCTAAAACATGTGCGTGTACATATCTATACTAATATATAAAGCTGAAGAGTTTGTTTGTTTGTTTGAACGCGCTAATCTCAAGAACTACTGGTCCGATTTGAAAAATTCTTTTGCGTTGGGTAGTCCAATAATCCAGGAAGGCTTTAGGTTATATAACATCACGCTGCGGCCAATAGGAGTGGAGCATAACTAACTTAACGTGAACGAAGTCGCTGGTGGCTGCTAGTATTATATAAAAAGTGCATACGAAACTAATTTAACATTTCGTATGCACTTTTCCTGAAAGAAGAAAAAATAAAAAGAGTGTAAATGTTTTATTTCCACATTGTAAATCTGCCGTTTAATGAGAATGTTGATCATAATGACTTCTCCCATTATGGGCAGAGCGGAAGGGCAGTGCAGATTTTTACTGAGTAAAACCCTTGTGAGTGACTTCAAGTGGTTAAGATTTGTATACTAACAAACATTTTAGTCACTACGTGTCATATAAAATAATAAATTTATACAATTAAAAAAATAACAGGATATTAAAAAGAGTCGTTGGACAGCCTCCGTGGCGTAGCGGTAGCGGATGCGGCCGCTGCGCAAGGTGGCGCAGGTTCGATCCCCCCACAGTGCAAGTATTTGTATGCATGAATATTAATATTTGCACTGGTCTGGTCGTGGAAAGCACGTTAAGCCGTTGGTCCCGGTTGCCATACGAACATCTAGTGGCAGTCGTTACGGGTTGTTGGAACCCTCAAAAATCCAACAATTGGTCTAACTGCAATGCTTCGATATCGCCTTCGGTTTGTGGAGGTCAGACGGCAGTCGCTTCACGGAAAATATCGAAGTTTAGCCAAAATCAGCAGTTGGACTGGTAAAGCGGACCCCAGACTCCAAAGCTGAAGAAGCTTCGGATGCGACTGGGATTAACGCTAAGATGATGATGATCGCTAGTGAACATCTCTTTTGAGACTTGAATGATGATTCTTTTCCGTCGAGTTACCTCAAAATAGCCCATGGCGAAGATAGGATTTACTAAACCCTATGGTACTTATTTTTAGTAAAATAAGTACCATAGCAAGAAAATAAATGCAGTAATAATATGATAATAAGATACACAAAATAACCAAAATAAAATTTTGGAGCCTAATAATCGGAACCCTTGCTAATATTATAAATCGGAAAGTAAGTTTATTTGTGCCGCTTTCACGCCGTAACTACTGAACCGATTGCTTTGAAATTTTGCAGACGTAAAGTTATAAGTCCGGATTATATAATAGGGCACCTTTTTTCTGGAAAAATTGATATTCCTGAAGGAAAACAAAAATTTTGTTGGCTTCCTACCAGTTCGGTGATAGATGGCACTGTGTGTCGTTTAAAACAAGATATCTAATATATTGCAAATGAATATACACATGTAAACTTAGAAGCTAAATCATATGATAATTAATCCCCGAAAGTGAGGAATATAAAAAGCGCTATATAACCGAATTCCATGCGGGCGAAGTCGCGGGTGGGAAGCTAGTTTTCAATAAAAAAAATTAAATTGGAATATCACGATAAGGGTTAACATTAGGGTAGGGTGTTACATAGTAACATAAGTCAGACATGATGAGTACTCCACGCTCTTAACAGGTCTGGCACGACTTTTCCTGTAATCCTGTTAAAAACAACTTTTCCTGTTTACAATAGTAGGGATGCAAAATAGTTAACATTACATGACACTGAACGTCAAATTAAATTATTTGCAATATCTCAGTTAGCCAATATCTAAAAAAAACAATATTCTACTCGAAAATATATCTATTATTTACTAGGTATATCAAATCAGTGCGTAGCAGATCTTAATCGCGTTTTAGATACTGCTTTTTATCTACGAGTACATATTGTTGATAAGTGGTTCATGGTTTAGGCAATGAAAATCTTGTTATTTATTTTCGTACAGAGTAGGGACGATAATAGAAACATATTTTCAGTCACATTAGGAATACACCAATATAATTGTAATATTTATTTATTAAAACTTTATGCACAAAGTAAAACATTGTACAATGGCGGACTTAATGCCTTAGGCATTTTCTACCAGTCTACCTTAAGGTGATGCAGAGACAAAACATGGTAGGTGCAAAGATATAAAAGAGAGGTTGAAAGAGAAACACAAAAAAAAATATAATAAATACATAAATACATACCTACAAAATATAAACAGTAGAAAGAGATAAAAAAATATAGATAGAGAAAAAAATAAATTATATGTTTGATGAATCTGCCAATTTCTTGCGTAAGTATTCCCGAGCTTTAATTTTAAATGTGTACCGACTGGTCCGTCCTGATATTCTGAGGAAGATCATTCCAAAGAAAAACCGCCTGGTCAAGAAATGAAGACTTAAGAAAACCAGAGCGGTGTGAAGGACATCGTAGAAGACAATTATTGGAAGAACGAAGATTCCTATTATGCGCAGAGCATAAATATTGGAACTGAGAAGTAAGATAAGAAGGAGAACAGGGTTTGTGTAGGAGTGAAAACAAGGTAGTCAAAGCTCTTAGAGCTCTGCGCTGCCTGATGAGTAGCCATTTCAAGATGGACCGGTGAGAAGATACATGATCGTACTTACGAAGATTAAATACGAATCGAATGCAGTTATTTAGAAGTCGGTCAAGTTAATAGTTAATAGTTAGTCGGTCAATATTGGCTTCAGTAGTCTGATTACACCGATAATACTATCATCATCATCATCATCCCAGCGTTAATCCCAGTCGCATTCGAAGCCTTTTCAGCTTTGGAGTCTGGAGTCCGCTTTACCAGTCTAACTGCTGATTTTGGCTAAACTTCGACATTTTCCGTGAAGCGACTGCGTCGGACCTCCACAACCCGAAGGTGATATCGAAGCATTGTAGTTAGACCAATTGTTGGACTTTTCAGGGCTCCAACAACCCGTAACGACTGCCACTAGATGTTCGTATGGCAACCGGAACCAACAGCTTAACGTGCTTTCCGAGACGCGACCAGACCAGTGCAAATATTCATATTCATGCATACAAATATTTGGCATGCCCGGGGATCGAACCGCTACGCCACGGAGGCTGTCAACACCGATAACTATGTAGGGTCCAAAATGTATAATACATATAATAATTTGAAGTTTAAAAAGTATATTTGGATGATTGATACTCAATGGTGTCAAAACGGCAGTACGGATTTAAATGAAATTTGGCACACAGAAAGTTTATAACCATGGTCGTTTATTCCAATGGGATAATTTTCGAGGGAAAAGCTAATGCTAGATATTGTTGACCATCCTTCTCCGAAAGGTCGGTAGTTTGAACTTTGAATTAACAATATTTAACAAAAACATTGACTATTTGCATAAGCAGCCTACATCTTACAGTAGGTAGACAGGACCTCCTATCAGTGAGTGGGAGTAGGTCATATCATAATAAACCGCGCCAGCCCAGTGTTCGTCGGGTTGGCGGGTTAACTCCAACCCTTCATTGAAATAGGCAAATCTGACCGTCAACCAAAATAGTTATTTATGCCACTGTCAAGCAATGATAGCTATTGTAACATGAGTGGCAGTTTGTGCCACGACGCTAAGCTGAGTGGCACAATAGATCAGCACGCTGAAATAAATAAATACAAAAAACCGTCAATGTTGAACTTTATTAGGAACTAGCAGCCGCCAGCGACTTCGTTCGCGTGGAATTAATTATGCTCCGCTCCTATTGCTCGCAGCGTGATGTTATATAGCCTAAAGCCTTCCTGGATTAATGGGCTATCCAACGCAAAAAGATTTTTTCAAATCGGACCGGTAGTTTCTGAGATTAGCGCGCACAAACAAACAAACATACAAACAAACAAACTCTTCAGCTTTATATATTAGTATAGATTATAGTAATTTACATTCTGGGTGGTACAACTATTAAAGTTTTTGTGGTCTCCATAGCTATTTCTCTCATTTCAGGAGGCGTTAAGATATTGTCCATTTCACTATTATCACTGATATCACTCATTTTCAAAACAATATAATACTCTTTATTATGTCCACCATACAACAATTATAGACCTACCAACAATTTTATTTATAATTGCAGATAAAATAGCGCGGCCCACGCAATTTTATTTTGTTGTTATAATCCCACAAATGAAAGGCAAAGGCAATTCTTCCATACAGCCTAATAACATACAATGTTTAGTCGTGACGCAAATACGCTCGCTTTTTGATATAATCATAAATAATATGTGTTGATTTTTTGATGCCATAACAATAAAAAACAATTAAAAAGTTTCATTGTAGTACGGTTTACCCGTGTGGAAATTGTAACACGACTTGGCAGGAATGAGTACTATTGAGATATGTCTTATGGTTATGTATTAAGCAAATTACCAAATGGTTCGAGAAAAACGTAATTTTACGATGTCCTTCTCACCATTCTGGCTTTATTAATTCATCTTTCTTTGTCCAGAATGAAGATTTTTGTCGATCGTTACCGTTACAGGTCGGCAGAAGTCCGAAAGTCTAACCACCAGCCTTCATCATCATCATCAACCTTTTATCGTCCCACTGCTGGGCACAGGTCTCCTCTCATACAGAGAAGGATTGAGCGTAATCACCACGCTTGCCCAATGCCGGTTGGCGATTTCAGACTTATAAAGTCCAGGTTTCCTCAAGATGTGTTCCTTCACCTTCAGCCATTGGTGTCCTAGATATACTTAGAAAGTACATATAACTTTAGAAAAGTTACATTGGTACTTGCGTGAACAGGAATCGAACCCACACACTCATACTTGAGCGGCTGGTATTTTAACCACTAGGCCACCACTACTACCACCAGCCTTACCAAGTGGTATTAAGCAGTATCTGGGTTGTGGAGATCAGATATGCAGTTGCTCCGTGTGTTCAGCTCAATCCGGTTGTACTGGAAGCCAACCCAACAAAGTTGGAAAAAAGGTTAGAAAGATGATGATTTTTTTTTATAAAGTAGTGCTTGATCGCAATCCCGCCTGATGGTAAGCAGTGATGCAATCGTTGATGGTAAAGCGCGCTAGTTTATTAAGAGCCTATGCACTCTAGCCTTGAAGATACTTAAATTGTAGTCCGACGGAAACACCACCGCTGGCAAATTGTTCCAGTCCCTCGGTGTACGCAGTATAAAAGACGAGGCGAAACGCTTCGTTCGGATCGTTGCGGTGTCAACAACGTAAGGGTGGAAAGTCGCCGTACGACGGGTCGTCCGATGATGGAACGGAGATGGAGGAATTAAATCATGCAATTCCCTCTCCCACTCTCCAAAATGCATCCTATAGAAAAAATCTAACAAAACTCTACATCCACACTTAATGTTATAAATGCGAAAGTAAATCTGTCTGTCTGTCTGTCTGTCTGTTACGCTTTCCCGCTTAAACCTCTCAACCGATTTTGATGAAATTTGGCACAGACAATCTTTAGACCCTGAGAAAGAACATAGGCTACCTTTTATCCCAGAAAAATTTGATATTCCCGAGGGAAATCTAAAAAGCGCGATATAACCGATATACACGCGGGCGAAGTCGCGGGCGGAAAGCTAGTAATTACAATAAAATAAAAAAATGTTGATGTTTTTTTTTAAGATTGCAGAATAATTCAACTCCTAGTATAGTAATCTGCCTTCTTTTGTTTTATCGTTATAAAATATAAATAATCATAAGGTGTGTGAAATATTTACGAAAAGCACTAATATTTTAGATTAATAACTGCAGTGGAAGAACCCGACAAGAAATCATCAAGTGTCTATATTTTGTTTAATCCATACTAATCCATACTAATATTATAAATGCGAAAGTAACTCTGTCTGTCTGTCTGTCTGTTACGCTTTCCCGCTTAAACCTCTCAACCGATTTTGATGAAATTTGGCACAGACAATCTTTAGACCCTGAGAAAGAATATAGACTACCTTTTATTTCAGACAAAATTGATTTCCCGAGGGAAGTCTAAAGAGCGCGATATAACCGAACTCCACGCGGACGAAGCCGCGGGCGGAAAGCTAGTATGTAACATAGTATAGACACAGATATCTAACACGTCTGCAGTTTCTCTGGCTTATTTTATTTTACCGAGAGAGACGGTAGCAGTTTTTTTTTAATCTTATCAAACTTAGTAGGCTTATCGTAAGTAATAATGCACGTGAAACAGTTGCCGGGCAAATCACATGTAAAAATTTGTACAATATGTAAAAATGACAATACACAGATTCACATCTCTCTCACGCATGAAAGATATGAATCTGAATCTTCAGAACGTCGCGCACTTGAACTGATTCTTATGCAATAACCTGTAGGGTAATTGCGTAACACACTATCAGTAGCAATGGGTTTCAGTTGGACAATTGAACAAAACTCATTGCGATATTTACCTTGCTGCATAAGCACATTTTTCGAATTTCGAATGAATTAGCAATGTGCTTCATAATGATTCCCATTGGTAGTAGTAATGAGTTATGCAATTAGCGTGCTGGTACGTCCTATTTAGATTTCTGCCTGAGTACTCGATTCGAAAATATTTTAGAATAACTGTTTTTCCTATAAAATGTAATAGAGATGTATCCTGGGTAAAAAAAAATGATTCTATTTAGTCCGTCATTCAGATTATAGAAAATATTGGATTGGTATATTTTGTTTTATCACCATCAACCTTTTTATCGTCCCACTGCTGGGCACAGGTCTCCTCTCATACAGAGAAGGATTGAGCGTAATCACCACGCTTGGTCAATGCGGGTTGGCGATTTCAGACTTAAAGTCCAGGTTTCCTCAAGATGTTTTCCTTCACCTTCAGTCATTGGTGTCCAAGATGTACTTAGAAAGTACATATAACTTTAGAAAAGTTAAATTGGTACTTGCCTGACTTGGAATCGAACCCGCACACTCATACTTGAGAGGCTGGTGTTTTAACCACTAGGCCACCACGACTCCACACGTGGACACCACGACGTTTTGTTTTATCAAATCAATAAAAATTTACAAATACAACGTGTAACAAAAAGGGTATATACATACCAAGGGCATGGCATCTTTAGATGATATCAAACGATATCGGAAGGGTTTCAACTCAAAATAAAATACTCAAAAAATTGGTACCATATTTTCGGTTTCGTGTGTTTCTTAAAATCAAATCATAATAAACGTGGCAGCACACTACATACGTTAATAACTACTCGTTACCCGTCACGTTACTTGCCAAAATCCGATAAATGTCTTCAATATCTCTGTGCGACTAGTATGATAAACGCCTATCACAGGCGGTATTTTTCCTCATAACTTCCTAACATAAAGAGATAGGATTAAAAAACCCTTCCAATATCGTTTGATATCATGTAAAGATGCCATGCCTTTGTTATGTATATACCCTTTATGTTACACGTTGTATAAAAGGCATCAAAGATCAGGAGAGGGGGACAAGACTTTGTCTGGTGGGTGGTAACTTCTGCCAGCAGCCGATAATGCAGCAGGTAATGTATTTCTTTCGTCACTGTAACAACAAATACAATATTTTTTATACATAACTAGCGGCCGCCAGCGACTTCATTCGCGTGGAGTTAGTTATCATTCATCATCATCAGCCCCTACTCCTCCACTGCTGGACATAGGCCTCCTTCGTGGCACGCCAACAAGCTCGATCCTGAGCAGTTCTCCGCCAGCCACTACCAGCCACCTTTTTGATGTCGTCGCTCCATCTCGCCCAAGGGCGTCCTACGCTACGTTTGCCGAGACGCAGTCTCCACTCGAGGACTCGTTTACCCCAACGGTTGTCGGTCGGCGGCATATGTGACCAGCCTATTGCCACTTCAGCTTGCTAATCCTCTCAGCTATGTCGGTGACTCTGGTCCACTGTCGGATCACCTCATTTCTGATGCGGTCCTTCAGACAACATAGCCCGCTCCATAGCTCGCTGAGCGACTTTAAACTTATGGACTAGTCTGTAGTTAGTTATGCTTCGCTCCTATTGGTCGGAGCGTGATATAGCCTTAAGCCTTTCTGGATTAATGGGCTCTCCAAAGCAAAAAGATTTTTTCAAATCAGGCCCGTAGTTCCTGAAATTAGCACGTTCAAACAAACAAACAACCTCTTCAGCTTTATATAATAAGTATAGATGATAAGTAAAGAAGAAGCACTTCCTGCGCTTATCCGACTCGCACTTGGCAGGTTTTTTATCAACTATACACACCTGCATCAAAATTATTACATAACAAACTGTGAAATTCCAGTAGCACAGTGACATGATTATCGAAGTCTCATTCACTACTGATAGAGCAAATACGTTTCAGGGAAACTTAAATCATCTGTCAGATTATATTAAAACCGAATATTTATCGTCGTCCATCAGACAATCTGTAATCCAAGATATTTCCCACACAGAATCTCGCATACAAACGTCACACATTGTGACTACGCTTATATAAAAGAGTACTTATTGCTATTACACGGTTAAAATTGGCCTTCCCCAAAAGGAGACTTATGGCTTACTCAGGAATAGATGATATTTGAATATCGCGGGATGAAAAATACACGGTATTTGCAGGATATACTTATTTGGATAGTGAGAATAGTTTATAACAGTAAGTTGGTTGTAAAGGTCAGATATGCAGCCGCTGCATGCAGCCGGTTAGACTGGAATCCAACCCCAATATAATTGAGAATAGGCCAGACTGTCGAGTAATTGTATACTATTCGTAATTGTACATGTTTGTATGTTGACCAACAACATGATGCTGCGCCAGAGGGAGATTCATTTGGAGACCCTCCATGACCAAACTCCCGACACAACAAAATTAGGCGCATCGGCATACATCGCAACACAACTGCTGAGGCCCGTCCTCCGTACGGCTTCACCATGCCGGAACACGACGAATCGCTTGGCGGCAAGACTTTGTCTGGTGGATGTTAACTTCTGCTGGCAGCCGATATTATGGCCTACCACCGAGAAAGCGACGAAAAAGATTACAAAGGTACGCGGTAGTAAATAGGTTGTAAAGGTCAGATACGCAGTCGCTGCATGCTTCCGGTTAGACTGGAATCCAACGCAAATATAAATGGAAATAGTCCAGGCTGTCAAGTACTTGTATACTTTCCGTAATTTTACATAAATGAGTAAGTGTCTTTAACTATACTCAATCGGTTTAGGTTAAATTTAGTTAAGTAAAGGTAAATAAAAACCACGTGTTTTAATTAATGGAATAAACTTAATACAAGTCACTTCTGTTGTACTCTTCAATCTAGCAACATTATAATTTGAATTCTGTTAAAGTCACCCCTTCATAACAATTTCATTTTCTTTGTCGACACTAACAATGGGGTGTTAACAAAATTAAATAACTAACCTGATAATTAGCACTATTAGTACTTTATTTGAACATCGTAGTTGAATGTCTAAGTCGTTGAGCGGCTTGTAGGCGCCTTGGCAATCTAATTAGGTGATTAGACACGAATGAATAGCAAATGGAGTGATACCATGTGATTAAATTGCGTTACCAAGCCAACCAACATTGTTTTTATTTGCTATTAACGTCTCACTACTGGTCCTGTCTACGCTCTTTCTGTCCAGAGCTGCAAAGGACCAATCCATACATACTAATATTATAAATACGAAAGTAACTCTGTCTGTCTGTCTGTTACGCTTTCCCGCTTAAACCTCTCAACCGATTTTGATGAAATTTTTAAAAAAACGAAATCTTTAGACCCTGAGAAAGAACATCATCATCATCAACCTTTCTATCGTCCCACTGCTGGGCACAGGTCTCCTCTCATACAGAGAAGGATTGAGCGTAATCACCACGCTTGCTCAATGCGGGTTGGCGATTTCAGACTTAAAGTCCAGGTTTCCTCAAGATGTTTTCCTTCACCTTCAGCCAATGGTGTCCAAGATATACTTAGAAAGTACATATAACTTTAGAAAAGTTACATTGGTACTTGCCTAACCTAGAATCGAACCCGCGCACTCATACTTGAGAGGCTGGTGTTTTAACCACTAGGCCACCACGACTTTGATATTCCCGAGGGAGATCTAAAAAACGCGATATAACCGAACTCCACGCGGGTGAAGCCGCGGGCGGATAGCTAGGTTCTAATAAAGGATTCCAGGTCATCTCGCTATCTCTGTCTTGGTTGATTTTATTCTTTTTTTTTTAAGTAATCTAGTACTTGACCGCGATCCCGCCTATAGTTAAATAGTGATGCGATCGTTAATAGTAAATCACACCAGTTTATTATGAGCCTCTTCTCTCTAGCGTTGAAGACGCTTAAATTATAAGTAATCTAACAGAAAGACCGCTATAAGCAAATTGTTTCAGTTCTTCAATGTATGCGCTGCTCTGCTTTTAAGTAAAACTAAATACAGTTAAGGATCTATACTACTGAATAAATGTATGTGCTAGCTCTGATAATATGACTGACAAAAGCAACCCGTAGTAACGTAGATAAGGGGCAGTGGGTGTCTTTTTAATAACCGTTTTATTGGCTAGGACATAATTTACACGTACTAGGGATGATCAAAAAGTAATGATAAACGGGTATTTCTAAAAAAGGTAAAGACCCAAAACAAAAAATTTTCGTATCTTTGGTACTTACCAAAAATTTTTGTTTTGGGTGTCTACCAAATCAGCGTGTATCTTATTGTTAGACATTTATACAATTTTTTAGCTGGGAAGTACTGAAGGCAATACTTCCCAGCTAAAGAATTGTATAAATAGGACGTCATTTGGAGAAGCTACATTCATTTGAATACCAGCAGTCGGAGCGACAACACAAAAATGGAGAAACACGAAGTGAGATACGTCATCAAGTAACTCTGTTTGAAAAAATGTCTACCAATGAGATACACGCTGATTTGGTAGAGATACTGGAGGACTCTGCTCCTCCATATTCTACGGTGGCACGGTGGCACAAAGAGTTTAAGCTGGGTAGAACATCCACGGAAGATGAACATCGCGAGGGACGCCCGACCTCGTCCTTGACTGAGGAAAACGTAAAAAAGCCGAAGATATCATCTTAGCAGACCGAAGAGTAACCCTCAGACATTTAGCTGAGGTCACAGGGATCTCATATGGTAGCATTCAAAGCATTTTGACCAGCAAAATGAATATGAAAAAGGTCTCCGCGCGTTGGGTACCGAGAATGTTAACGGACGAACAAAAGAAAAAGCGCATTGACATTTCAAGAACTAATCTTGCAAAGTTCCAGGCTGACCAAGAATTTTTTTATCTCGATTTTTGACCATGGACGAAACATGGAATATCATTTTGATTCTGAGACCAAACAACAATCGATGACTTGGAAAAGGCCATCCTCACCGACGCCAAAGAATTTCAGTCTCGAGCTCGGCAGGCAAGGTTATGGCGTCCGTTTTCTGGGATGCTGAGGGAATCATAACGGTTGACTACCTGGAAAAGGGAGCTACCATAACGGGCTCCTACTACGCTGATCACATAAGATGACTACGAGAAGCCATAAAGGAAAAAAGACGGGGCAAACTCCGAGCGAAAGTTGTTTCATCAGGACAATTTCCCTGCACACAAAGTCGAAATTGAGATGGCTGCCATTCGAATAACAGGCTTCGAACTGATCGAACACCCACCCTTTTATTTGCTTCCTCGGCTCAAGGTACGCCTCAAGGGCAAGAAATTTGAGGATGATCGCGAGGTGATGGCTGCTGTAGAGGCATTTTGTGATAGCCAAGATAAAGTTTTTTTTTAAATGCGTATTGTAGGTTTAGAGAAACGTTGGACTAAACGTATCAACTTGTTAGGAGACTATGTAGAAATTTAAATTAAATTTAAACTAGAATCGTTGTTTTATTATACTCATTATCATTACTTTTTGATCGCCCTTCGTATCTAGTTTATGTAAACCACAATATCTTATGATAAGTATGCTTAGCAGGAACAGCAGTCGTTTCTTATAGGATTACGATACTCAGCTGCTTTTGGTTAGACTGGAACCCGATCCAAACATATGTAGTTGGTAAAAGGGGCAGACGATGCAGTTATATTATGTATGCTTATACAACGTTTTTTTTTTATGAGAAACCTGAATATAGTTTGTTCAGAATAAGCAACAGAATCGATTCCAATCAGTTTTACATCATGTTATATTTTTTCACAAATACATTTAGAAATTATTACAGTATGGTTACTGAATGCGCTACGCAGCTGACGCGTGCACATACCGCTCTCAACTGACGCCACAGGTCAATGCAACCGGCTCGCCCGTCCAAACGGAGCGTGAGCCATATTTTTGTTGGGACAACTAAGTAGGACAACAAGCTCATAACTTTGTGGTTTTCCAAATCTCTTTTTGAAATTTTGTACATAGATTCTTGACTTAAAAATACTGGACACGTGTTTCGGGTTTCGCATAAACAAAAAAGAATGTTGTATAGCGACACATGAAATATCGCGGTATAAACACTTCATCTACTCACTACTCCGAGCCTCTATTACCTCAAGCATTTACGAGCGAGTAGCGACGCTTAGCATCGGCTGCACATTGACACTGCCTTCTATTTAAGTGAATTGAAAGTAATAGGCATGCGTTTCCATAGGTATGCAGTGCACTTGACAATTGCTGATTAGATTAAGCACTTGAATTTAAGGTTTAAAACGATAAAATATTATGCTGTGGGCAAGGCAGGATAGATAGATATCTACCCAATTATTTTAGGAATAAAAGTTAATATAATGTATTTATAATCCAATATTGTGCATAGAAAAAAGTTTAATAAGACCTGAAATGGAAATACTGCACTATTAGCGCAGTGGTTAAGCTATTGATTGCTGCGCTGCGTGTCGCGGGTTCGATTCCCGCATGAAACAAATATTTGTATGAACTACAAGTACTTGTTCCGGGTGTGGCTATTTGTGTATGTGAGTTTATATGTTTGTAAACACACCCACGATACAGGAGAAATTCCTAGTATGGGGCAAAAGTAAAAAAATAAGACCAAGTACTTACACATTGCGAAATACCTCTTCAAAAGAATATTGAACTTGAAAAGTTGCAAAATTCAACACAATTCATTATCCTAAAATAACTTCACAATTGCTATCTGGTCAGCACAGATAAACTAATATCCTCTTCTTTCAGCATTGCATTTGTAATAGAAAACGGTGATTCTTTTTTTGAAAGAGAACTTTTTTTTTCAATCCTTTTTTTACGCAAAGGAAATCCAAACAGCCCATTATTATGGCCAGTGAATTTAATTTCGCGTCATTATATTCGCTCCCATACACTTTTTTTTTACAAAAGAGTCCAACTTTCAATTACCGGACGACCAAAATTACTTTTTTAGTATAAAAGTGTAATTAATACCGGAGAACTAAAGTAAATAATGTCTGGATTTAAATGTCTCATAGTAAGGTAGTTAAAAGTAGTAATTTCAAGCTAAAATTAGAAAACCTTCTAAAATAAAATGTGGTTTCCTGGGGTAAGAGGATTACCACCACATTTAGAAGGTGCCTGGTGGAACATCAAAATCAAAAGTCATTTATTCAAATTAGGCTGAAAATCAGCACAAGACAGTCCCTCAAAACGCCCACCCGTCGACACTTCCTAGTGCTTTCGCTGGGAAGAAGAAGTGGCGGAAGAAACTCCCCAGCAGCACAGCTGTCTGTTCATTTAAAACAACACGTGACTTTATACAATTCAAAATGTAGGTACAGGAATGAACATAAGAAAACACAACAACGATGAAATTATTTACCATGTGCCAGCTAGCCACGCCAAAATACCAGCAAAGCAAATCGAAAAAATAAAATATCATAAAAATGGAAATGTAAATAAGTAAAAACTTATTACCTAAATAAAAAGCCCAGATATAAAGGGCGAGACAGCTCACATATTTATGCATTGTAAAAAATTAAACCATATGAACTCACGCACTCACTCAGCTTTCCGCCCACGGCTTCGCCCGCGTGGAGTTCGGTTATATCGCGCTTTTTAGATTTCCCTCGGGAACATCAAATTTTTCCGGGATAAAAGGTAGCCTATGTTCTTTCTCAGGGTCTACAGATTGTCTGTGCCAAATTTCATCAAAATCGGTTGAGAGGTTTAAGCGGGAAAGCGTAACAGACAGACAGACAGACAGACAGACAGACAGACAGACAGACAGACAGACAGACAGGCCGACAGACAGACAGACATACTTTCACAGACAGAGTTACTTTCGCATTTAAAATATTAGTATGGATATAACGTGTCAGTAAGCTAATTTCGGAGAAAGAACACTAACATTGTCTTGAGTTAATCAGAGCGACCAGATATTCTTATCATTTAAATAGTCATTTACGGATTAATATGACTTTGAACACAGCTTTTTTTTTTGTTGGGATGGGAAATCATCAAATGACTTCTCCCGCTCTGGGCGGAGCGGAAGGGCGTGTCAGACTTTTACTGACTAAAACCCACCCGTGTTTCTTCGTTTGCCTGTGCGACGGCCAGGACCACGGTTTCTTGTTTAACCAACCCGCAACCCTGACCCAGGAGGCATCGGTCTTCGTGGACCCCGTCACGATGTGCTGACATCTCTTTGAGGCGCGCGTGAAACACGACGCGCCGTCAACTCGGGCCTGATACTTACCGAGCGGCGAGCTGCCCACTGCTCACCGCCACTTTGAACAAAGCTTAGATTTGATTTGTGCTTTTATCAGGCCGCAATGATCAAGACCTTCGTGATAGAAAATTGTCTTACTTCAGGTACGTACGTCTCTTCCACCGAGGTAGCTGAGATCTGCCATCACTTGTGCACTTGCGGTTCTGTATAATTTTGCTTAACCAAGTTTCACCACATTCTTAATATCAACATCCAGAAAAGTAATAGGTAATACAATAACCAAACTTCTAACAATCAACAAGTGTACCTCTATAGGCTGAAGAAGAGGATGAAAAAGAAGCAGCAGAATAAAATAGATTCTAAACTCTCACCGTTAAAAACTATTTTAAAGACTTTACAAAAAACAATCAGCCTGTAAGCAATACAAATATTTGTTCCGTGCGGGAGTCGAACCCATGACATGCAGCGCAACAATCATTCGGCCAGTGAGCCGACCGTGTCGTTATCTTTAGCGGAGACATGGTACCCTATCTTACCACGTCAATTCCGGTGTCAGTTTGTTCGACTTATCGATCTGACGCCGAAGGCGCCGCTCACAAGTTTATCAGTTGTCTCAAAGGGTGTTGATGACAAAGAAAATCTAAGTTCTGTTGCATGTAATGCAAATCGCCTGACGGCGAAGTTATACTGCAACGTTTATTGAACACTTGCGGTTTTAATGTTACTACAAATAATTATTTATTTCTTTACAGGAGGAAGAGGAAGAGAAATAGAAAGAGAGAGAGAGAAACAGAAAGAGAAAGAAAAGGAGAAGGATAAAGAGAAAGAGAAAGAAAAGGAGTGGGAGAAGGAGAAGGAGAAGGAGAAGGAGAAGGAGAAGGAGAAGGAGAAGGAGAAGGAGAAGGAGAAGGAGAAGGAGAAGGAGAAGGAGAAGGAGAAGGAGAAGGAGAAGGAGAAGGAGAAGGAGAAGGAGAAGGAGAAGGAGCAGGAGAAGGAGAAGGAGAAGGAGAAGGAGAAGGAGAAGGAGAAGGAGAAGGAGAAGGAGAAGGAGAAGGAGAAGGAGAAGGAGAAGGAGAAGGAGAATGAGAAGGAGAAGGAGAAGGAGAAGGAGAAGGAGAATGAGAAGGAGAAGGAGAAGGAGAAGGAGAAGGAGAAGGAGAAGGAGAAGGAGAAGGAGAAGGAGAAGGAGAAGGAGAAGGAGAAGGAGAAGGAGAAGGAGATGGAGAAGGAGAAGGAGAAGGAGAAGGAGAAGGAGAAGGAGAAGGAGAAGGAGAAGGAGAAGGAGAAGGAGAAGGAGAAGGAGAAGGAGAAGGAGAAGGATAAGGATAAGGAGAAGGAGAAGGAGAAGGAGAAGGAGAAGGAGAAGGAGAAGGAGAAGGAGAAGGAGAAGGAGAAGGAGAAGGAGAAGGAGAAGGAGGTGAAGAACTACGGTGCTACTTCGGTCCTACATCGGTGCCACTTCAGTGCCACTTCGGTGCTACTTCGGTGCCACTTTGGTGCCACTTCAGTGCCACTTCAGTGCCACTTCAGTGCCACTTCAATGCCACTTCAATGCCACTTCAGTGCCACTTTAGTGCCGCTTTGTTTCCACTTCGATGCCACATCGGTGCCACTTCGATGCCATTTCGGTGTCACATTGGTGCCACTTCGGTCCCACATCGGTGCCACTTCGGTGCTACATCAGTGCCACTTCGGTGCCACATCGGTGTCACTTCGGTGCCACTTCGACGCTACTTGAACTTCTTCTCTGTCTCTCTGTCTGACTTGTGACCCAAGGGCTGGTTTTTATCTTGGGCAGAAACTAAGCATTGCCATTCAACGCAGCAATGCCGCCAGTCTCTTGGGTACATTACCAGTCGACAGTTCTAATAGTTTTAATTAGGGTAGGTTATAATTTTCATTTAAAAAAATACAGATAAAAAACTAAGTGTGTGGCAACGTTTACAAAAAAAAATTGAAACGTTTAAACAGCTCTTATTTGTGAGTTTCTTCCATTCCATTAAAACCAATTATTATTCTTACTGTCCTCATATTGAAGTTAAAATGGAATCTAAATGAAGTTCCTCTCGAGTGATCTTAGGATTGGTACAAACAACAAACTTCAAAGGGTTGGCAATGCAAACAATAGTTATTCAGAAAATAAACCGACACTCTTACCCTTTGAATGGCTAATTTGAATCGGCGCACTTTACCAGTTCTTACTTTTCTGTATATTTATATAATATATAGGAATTATACAATTATTATCTAATGTTAAGTCTACAAAATTATCCGTATTAGTTTACCTCGGTCCTGTCCTCTGTCTACGGCACCGAAAAATTTACCGGGAAAATTTTAGCCCCGTCAGCACCGCAATTGCCTAACACCCTATAACTATCAATTGGGATCATTTTGTAGCATATTGCCAATGCTCCTTATGTTCGAAAAATGTGTCTGCTCAACCACATAAATAACGCAATGAATGTCGTTGAATTGTTAAATATTGTGTGTAGATCGGCCCGTAAACCCATATTTTGGGGAACAGTGGGATCAGCCGCTCTGCAGGTTGTTATTTTTCTTCAACTATTACAACTTACAACTAGCGCTTGACCGCAATCCCGCCTGCTGGTAAGCAGTAATGCAATCGTTTAGGGTAAAGCGCGCAAGTTTATTAAGCCCAATCACTTAAAAATCTTAGTGAGTAGGAAGGAAGACGTCAGTTCAGCGAGGTGATGTAATGTTAAACCCAACAACACGACCAACGATGCTGCACCAGAGGGAGATTGATCTGGAAACCCTCCACGACCAAACTCCCGACACAACCACATTTGGAGCATCATACCCTGCAGACATCACAACACAACTGCTCAGACCCGTCCTCCGTACGGCTTCACCAGACATCATGCCGGAACACGACGAATCGTTTGGCAGCAACACTTTGTCTGGTGGGTGATATATTCTTATTAATTGATACATCAATACTGCTCGATTGCCTGCTGGCTGTGGGTGAGTGAAGGTCTGGTTTCTAGCTTATGTCGTTCTCGTCATGAGGGAAAACTTATCGTCAAGGGTCGAATCTTTACTAAATCAAAGGGCAAGCATATTTTTTGCATTAATAATATTCAGTATGGCATGTCAGTCTTTTGGGCATATGACGTAGTCAGAGCAATGGATGTATTTTTGATTACCTTATTTCCCCCCGTTTTTATATTTGTAAATATTTTTCTTTTTGGACTTGACAGCCTCCGTAGCGTAGCGGTAGCGCACGCGGCCGTTGCGCAAGGAGGCGCGGTTTCGATCCCCGCACAGTGCAAATATTTGTATGCATGAATATGAATATTTGCACTGGTCTGGTCGTGCCTCGGAAAGCACGTTAAGCCGTTGGTCCCGGTTGCCATACGAACATCTAGTGGCAGTCGTTACGGGTTTTTGGAGCCCTCAAAAGTCTAACAGTTGGTCTAACTGCAATGCTTAGATATCGCCCTCGGGTTGTGAAGGTCAGACGGCAGTCGCTTCACGGAAAATATCGAAATTTAGCGAAAATCAGCAGTTAGATTGGTAAAGCGGACCCCAGACTCCAAAGCTAAAAAGCTACGGATGCGACTGGGATTATCGATGAGATGATGATGATGATGATGATATTTTTATTATTGTGTTTTTTTATCTTTTTAAATTATGTAAATACAAATACACACACATACACACACACAAATAAACACTTTATGGAGCTACGGAAATAGCAGGTAGGTATGTTGTATGAAAAATAAAATAAATTGTCAAATAAACTTCTTTTACGTATTTTCATTTTGGTAAAGGTAATCAGAATTGTTGTCGTGGTGGCCTAGTGGTTAAAATACCAGCCTCTCAAGTATGAGTGTACGGGTTCGATTCCAGGTCAGGCAAGTACCAATGTAACTTTTCTAAAGTTATAATATGTACTTTCTAAGTATATCTTGGACACCAATGACTGAAGGTGAAGGAAAACATCTTGAGGAAACCTGAACTTTATAAGTCCGAAATCGCCAACCCGCATTGAGCAAGCGTGGTGATTACGCTCAATCCCTCTCTGTATGAGAGGAGACCTGTGCCCAGCAGTGGGACGATAAAAGGTTGATGATGAATCAGAATTAAAATAAGTAAGTACATATGTCCATAATGGTCCATTGAATTGTTTTCTCAGTAATCATAATACATTCAGAATCTTCTAGCGCATTCAGAGTACGTATTTTTACCCGACTACGGCAAAGCAAAAGGAGGGTTATGATTTTGACAGGCTATGTATGTATGTATGTATGTATGTATGTATGTATGTTCATCTGTTCCCTCGTAACTTCTAAACTACTTATCAGAATTCGACAAATGACATATCATTAGAAGCATCTTAATTGTCCGCTGGTTATAGGCTATATGGGGTTTCACAATATCTACTGTGGCGCCCTCTAGCGGACAAAACATACAGAGTAATAAAATAAAGTTAAGATAAGTATAAAGTTTAGATAAGTATGTAGAGATAAATTTTCATGTTTGGAAAGGCGTAGTCACACGTTGTTAAGGTGCTACGGTAGGTAGGTATATGTAACGTGTGACTACGCCTTTCCAAACATGAAAATTTATCTCTACATAGTGAATATTCCATACTTCAGAATAGTATTGTATGACATTACTACTGTGTCCATTTACTTGCAACTATATTAGCAACTTTGTTCAGTTCAGTATTCTGAAAATCTTGTTTTATACTTTGTCAGCGTCGTTTTTTGTCGTAGTTGGGTTTTAGTTTTTTTCTTTTTATTGTTTGACAAGTAATAATTGAGAGTGAAGTACGGGACGTTTAGGACTTTCGAGAGGCATAATTAACACAAACGAAGAGTTCTCAAGTATAATTTATAGGATTTCAAAACTGTACCTTTCTGGCAGTAAGTATTAAAACCTAGTTAGTAGATTACCAAATTTGTCAAAATCGGTCATTGTGGTAGGTAGGTGGTAGGTCATAACATCGGCTGCCGGCTTACCACCCACCAGACAAAGTCAAGCGATTCGTCGTGTTCCGGCATGATGTCTGGTGAAGCCGTACGGAGGACGGGTCTGAGCAGTTGTGTTGCGATGTGTGGCGGGTACGATGAGTCAAATGTTGTTATGTCGGGAGTTTGGTCGTGGAGAGTCTCCAGATCAATCTCCCTCTAGCGCAGCATAGTTTGGTCGTGTTGGTCTTGGGTTTAACATTGCATCACCTCGCTCAACTGCCGTCATACTTCCTATTCCTAAGTTTTTTAAGTGAATAGGCGCGCTTTACCATCAACGATTGCATCACTGCTCATCAGGCGGGAATGCAGTCAAGCACTAGTTTATAATTATAAAAAAAATAAAAAAAGAAGTGTACAAAGGTACACTTTACCAACTTAATTTTGGTAGGTGATGACGGTATGTACAATCAGCTGTAGAAGTCCATACCCACTTTAAAGACTACTGTCGCCTGCGCTAAACCGGCCACGCACACTAACGCATTATTTTTTTATCGCAGTCTTCGTCTTTCTTTAAAGTAATGCATAATTTCGTTACTTCATTTGAAGTTAAGTTAGCGGCCGCACATAACAATGGTCTATCATAAGCGAGCGATTGTGGGTTCGATCCTTAGTAATGGAAAATCTTTTTGTTGTTTCATATAATTTAAAATGATGATAACTGATTTGTATTTTAAAGTAAAAATGTTTGCAAATAATATTTAAACGAATAGGAAAATTTACTGAATATTTATACCAAAATAGGTTTTTATTATATGTTTTAGTTTACTATAGATGTAATATAATAAAAAATATAAAAAAATAAAACAATAAGCATATTATAATGCAATATATTATAAGGTTATATATTATTCGGTATAGATATACTACTAATAAATGAATCAAACGTTGAAATGGCAGTAGGTATTGTAATATTTTATATAAAAGTAATCCTTGACAAACTTATGATATTATTATGTTAAAAAGTATAAAAAACATTTTTGGTTTTTAGATATGAAAGTTATAGTATTATATTTTATCATTAAAGAGGTTATAGCTTAATTATTCATTTTCTTAAAGAAAAGAGGATTGAAGCTTAACCTGAATATTATTACAATCATAAAATAATCTATACTTAGAACACAAAACAGTGCTTATTACATTTACAATTTTTTTGCGTGTATAGCATGCTAGTGCTGCCATCCTGCAGTGCCTTTTTTCGGACTTTGAAGGCATGAGATTATAATCTTCAAGCGCTTTCTTAGTTCAAAAGTAAACGAACTTATTTCTTATCGAATTCCGAAATTATTGTTTTTATAATTTACCAAAAGTAATTTGTATTGAAATTGCAAAAGGCGACATCTGTTAGCCATTAAGCCAATCGAACATATTACTGTCACTTAGCTAAATTACTTTACGAGTTGGTTTAGAGTCTGTTATTAAGATATATAATGGTATATATTTAAAACACTCTGTAGGACACTTCTGCACTGTGATTGTTATAAATTGTTTTTTTTTTTTTTGTTTGTTTAGCCAGTATATTTTTAAACCACAAATGCAACCTCCCTTCTTCGCACGTTTTAAAGGTTTATTCAACGGTAAATATTGTTGTTTCGTTCCACTTATCTCGACACATAAGCCACCTTCGTCCTCCAACCTCTTGACTTTGGCTTACAGTATTTCTCTAAAACAATAACAATTTTATTACACACTTACAACAAGCGATTGGTTTGCATCTTACCCAAATAATAATAAAAACAACTTACACAAAAGCCGGTATCATATTATGATATTTGAGATATATTGCTGCATATGCCTGCATATTGATTAAAAAAGTAAAACTAATAACACGAACTCGTAAACTATATGTTCACCAACCAACAACAGCTAAGTAATATTATTTGAGTTATTGTAGTTAATAATAGTTATTGCAGGTAGTGGAATATTTTTTGTTCAGTTTGTTTCAAATCTACCGTCATCTTTTTATAATGACTCTAATATAGAGAAAATCTTAAAATAAAGTATCATCGTTAAGTTGCGGATCGGTATTTTTACATATTTTTGTTGTCAGCATTCATAACTCACCAATAAACATTTCAAAAATATTTTGTAAGTTATTAGATTTGAACTCGAACCACCTTGAACACCTATCAAGGCGAGAACCGCTAGGCTATTTAAACACTTACTGTGAATGTTGAAATTAGTAAGTAGTACCTAACAATCATAAGCGGGCAGCAAGTTGTCAAAGTGTATGAATGTGTGTCAAACTTTATTATAGAAGAAGGTCGTAACTACAACTAGTATTGATTGGCCATAGTTTTGTGAGATTGTAACTCGACTTTTGGTCTTGACTGTAATTACGTTAAAAATAGACCGTTTTTCTTACAAAGTTGGTAAAATACATGTTGTTCTTAAAGGTGACTTGGAAGTTGAATTTAACATTTAAGTAGGTTGATTAAATTGTTTTCAATAAAACTTTACTTCATAGTAAGTAAGTAAAAAATTTATTTGCTAAGATTGTAGGTACATTAAATACCTAGGATGTTACAATAATAGAGCGAGCCTTGTACAATCTACCTGATATTAGGCATGCAAACACCAATGAGAATAATAAATCAAATAATAAATAGTTCATGGTTAGCATTGCCTTACATAAGTATTAAAATTTACTAAAATTAATTGATACAAAAACATTAAAAGCATAACAACAAACAACAATGAGAAAAAAGAATTATAATAATTAATGAATCCAGGACAAAGAAATAAAATGAATACGTCACTACAACTCTGTCAAAGAAAACAATTTAGTCATAAGGTTATGTCAAAAAAAAAAAAAATTTAAATCATCATATTAGGAATGATTCTTGTATCGTGGGTGCGTTTGCAAATATTTGTGTCACCAATGATGCTAATAAAGCGAGATGTCGAGATGGTAATAAGTGAGAAGATGTTAAAACTCTTTTGTCAAAATAAAATTGAATCCGCTGCTCAGACCCGTCCTCCGTACGTGTATACGGGTACAATGGTAATTACGTAAAACACTATCTATTTATGTAAATTATTTCATCACCGCTGCTCTCAAAACGATGAAAGAAATCATAATGAGGAATAGGATTGCTGAATATTCCTCTTCCGCTTCCTCATAATGCGGAAGTTCCGCAATATTTTGAGCTCCTTAACCGTTACCGCATCCTAATAAATAAAAATAAAAAATTCCTCTTCCGCTATCGCTTCCTCAAAATTTAAGAGGAATTTAAGAGGAATTTCAGTGCGCATGCTCGTATCCATGGCAACACGGCACGACGCTGCCGCCGAGCCGAGCCGAACGGTCAGCCTTGCTTGTTATAACTTGACATAGCGTTGCTTTGTCGCGCATACGCATCGCAAACGTAATAATTTAACATTGTTTTATTGAAAATCGAAATGAGACCGAAGTCATAGAATAAAGAGAGGGAAGTACGTTATCTTCATACAAACGGACCGCGCGCGGCTTGTATGTTTGCGCCATAGTATCTATGCGTCGCCGCACGCACACCTAAACACAATAGTAGAGTGCCTATGACTGCGCTAGTCGCGGCTAGCACGGAACGAGGTTCGCGCGTCACGGCTTTTCGGCACATTAGCTTTTAAAAATGATCACATAAACTGCAAAGTTGGTATGTCTATTTATGAACAAATAAAAGACTTATATTTCTAAAAGTTATTTACAAGGATACGGATATATTACACATTAAAGTTTAATAACAACGCGTTTCGTAATAGTCGAAACCGAAGAAAGTAGGTATTTTTCTGTAGCTAATTTGTAATTTTGTATTAAATGTGTGATTCAATAGATGTTATGTTTGTATTATTTATATTTGTATTAATTAAAAATAAAAATAAATATGGTTCTTTATGTGTACAAAACTAAAAATAAAAATTACAAAAAAAAAAACTGACTAGTATATGTAAACTAAATACTAAGCAAATAATTTAAACATAAGCTCTTAGTCTATAAATATTTGTTAGCGGTTTGGGCGACAACCGTAACCGACGAAGCGCGGACAGTCGTCAACCCTAAGACAGTAGGCAATTAAATCGCGGATTGGGTCGCAGATAACCTACTTCCTCTCTTTATTCTATGCCGAAGTGTAGTGTATATGTCTATATGGACGTACTTTAATGAAGTAGACGATAAGACAGTGCGTTTTAAGTTGTGCAATCAAAGTTATTCAAGGAAGGGCGCGGGACTTCTGGGCTACGATGTCATCTCCAGTCACTGTCAGTCATATTTCTTGTGTGCGTGTGTATGTCACTGAACTCCTCCTAAACGGCTGGACCGATTTTGATACTTAAATATTTTTGTTTTTTCAAGGGGATTCGAGAATGGTTTAGTTTCACAGTTTGATCCACTGGAAAGTTTTCTTTCAATTAATTTTTGTGTGTGTGTCCAGGACACTGTCTGTTGGGTCCGCTAGTCATTCATATTATCCTCTTCCTCATCCGCTTCCTCTTCCGCTTCCTCATCCGCACCCTCTTCCTCAAAAAATATCCTCATCCTCATCCGCATACTCTAAATTTCTGATGGACACTTCCTCTTCCTCTACCTCATAATCACTTCCTCAACAACCCTAGTGAGGAAACCGGCATGTCCTAGAGTCAAAAACTTCGAACACATGTGACATCCTACCAGCCCGCACTGGAGCAGTGTGGTAGATTACGGCCCACTCCCTCTGACCGAGAGGAGGCCTGTGTCCCAACTGTGGGAACATTATAGGCTGGTTATGCTTTATTATGCTATCTACTAATAGTAGCTGTTACGTAATTACCATTGCTACTGCTATGGGTTTCATTTTGACAGTTAAACAACTTTCATTGCGTTATTTACGTTGTTAGCGAACACGGTAGTTTGCAACTTAAAGAGTAATGGATTAGCAATGATTCAAATTGATAGCAATAGTGTTGAAGCTACTACATTACCACGTTTGTTGACTCACCGCACGAAACAAAGTAACAAGTAGTTTTTTTTTATTATTATTATTATAAAGTAGGTAGGTAGTGCTTGACTGCAATCACGCCTGATGGTAAGCAGTGATGGATTCGTTTTTGGTAAAGCGCACTAGTTTATTAAGCCTATTCACTTAAAAAACTTAGTAATAGGAAGGATGACGGCAGTTGAGCGAGGTGATGCAATGTTAAACCCAAGACCAACACGACCAAACGATGCTGCGCTAGAGGGAGATTGATCTGGAGGAACGTTTGGTCGTGGAGAGTTCCACGACCAAACTCCCGACACAACAACATTTGGCGCATCTTACCCGCCACAAATCGCAACACAACTGCTCAGACCCGTCCTCCGTACGGCTTCACTTCTTTTCAGACGTAGTTCTGAAAAGAACTGTTTTTACACGTTATTTACGTTTCTGACACTGCGCAAGAAATTTAGAAAGAATCAAGAGTTCTGACAAAATAGTTTGTCACGTCCCGTCGTTCGTTGGTTACGTTGAACGCGTCGCGGTGAACATTTCTCGTAAACTCAGTTAAGAGTGTAATATTTTTAATGTAACAATTTTTATTGGTTAGAACTAAAGTTGTAAATAGTATTTAAGATGCACTTTTTTTAAAAAACAAATAATATTATTATCGAGAGAAAATTCTGCGAGTTATTTCTTCACCTTCTGATACCTCCAAGTTCACCAAAACTCGCCAAAGTGTGTTACGCAATTAGGGTGCTGGGGTCGATTATCGGGTTGGGTAAAGTGTTATTGAATTTTTCCGTAAGGGATTTCTTAGTCCCAGCACGGAATTCGGAAGTTGGTGATGTGATACCCCCGAGCTTTGGAGAGCGCGTTACGCCATTGGCTATTTATTTATTTCAGACGACCTAGGCCCATACAAAAAGTTAGTTAA
Source organism: Sesamia nonagrioides (assembly GCA_017933935.1). NCBI lineage: Eukaryota > Metazoa > Arthropoda > Insecta > Lepidoptera > Noctuidae > Sesamia > Sesamia nonagrioides. The sequence goes on from JADWQK010000099.1 coordinate 879,333, forward strand.
TTAAATTATTTTTTTATAATAAATATATGTATGTTTAGGTAAACATAGAATATGTAATGAAAACCCAGTCCGATCCGTGAAGGTATTGTTAGGTATCGATAACTGATTCTACTAATGTCTACACAGCAGGGCTAAACATAAAAAATAAATTTTATTTCTTAAAATGAAATTTTATGAAATAAAATTCCAATTGAATCCAATTAGAGTATCAATTAGATACTCTAATTGGTAATAACTACGAAGGCTTCTATGAACCTAAAGCGATTAATGCACACACAAACAAACTCTCCCAAACACGAATACATACGCAGAGAGAGAGAGACAGAGAAGCACTTTTGTTGTTTACTTTCATTTCTCTCTTTTTACTGCTTATATATTTATAATGTACAGGAAGAGTGGAGACTTCAACTACAGGCATTACTACTTATGTCTAAATAAACACTCCTTGACATGCAATGTAAGCCAAAATTATATGAAATAAACTTATTTTATTTAGTTTTTTTTTTATACATTTTTTTACTCATCATCTCAGCCACATGAAGTGGTCTTCAGGACATAGGCCTCCCCCAAGGGTTTTCAAAAATAACGGTGTTGGACGCGGCCTGCATCCAGCGCTTCCCTGCGATTTTGGTCAGATCATCCGACTACCTAGTCGGCGGGCGTCCGACGCTGCGCTTGCCGGTACGTGGTCGCTGGTCACCATTCAAGAGCCTTTCTGCCTCATCGACCATCGGCTCTACGAGCTATGTGCCCCGCCCACTGCCACTTCAGAGAGCTAATCCGCTGGGCTAAGTAGGCGACTGTGGTTCTTCTACAGATCTCCTCATTCCTGATTGAATCACGTAGAGAAACACCTAGCATAGCCCTCTCCATAGCTCTCTGTGCGACCTTGAGCTTTCTTATGAGGGCCATAGTGAGGGATCACGTTTCTGATCCATATGTCATCACCGGTAACACTCATTGGTTAAAGACTTTTGTCTTTAGGCACTGAAGTATTTTGGACGAGAAGACACTACGGAGCTTCCCGAACGCTGCCCAGCCGAGTCGGATCCGTCGAAACACCTCGTCCTTGAAGCCGGAACTATTATCTTTTTAATGCCCATACATGGTTGGTTCGAGGAACGTAGTTAATGTTAATTAATATCTAATTAATAAAAATATAAGCTCTGCTTTTTATAAGTCTTCCATAAAGTCGAGAAATAGGAGGGTCTGTACTAGGAGGACATAGAAATGCAGTTAAGGGTTGAACTCTTTCACAACTCCGCAATGAGGTAAGAATCGTTTCCATTTATTATTTTCTTTCTATTAAACTTTTGTTTTTATACGGTTTTGTTTTGTAGCTGAAAATAACATATTTGTAATATTATGATTGCTTACTAGCCTACCCGGCTTCACAAAAATATGACCTAAGGACCGAGACAAAAACAAAATTCTGTTTTTTTTTTTTGTATTTTTTTTTGAACTCAGCGCATCCAGATCTATATGAGTATCTATAGTGGTGAGGGTTTTGAGCAACTTCGGGCACATACATACAGACAGACATACAAACATACGCACTTTATAGTAATGGATTACATATACCAACAATAGGGATGTATCCAAGGCATGAAAATCAAAAAAATAATTAGTCCGTCTTATCCATACTAATATTATAAATGCGAAAGTAACTCTGTCTGTCTGTCTGTCTGTCTGTCTGTCTGTCTGTTACGCTTTCCCGCTTAAACCTCTCAACCGATTTTGATGAAATTTGGCACAGACAATCTTTAGACCCTGAGAAAGAACATAGGCTACTTTTTATCCCGGAAAAAGTTGATGTTCCCGAGGGAAATCTAAAAAGCGCGATATAACCGACCTCCACGCGGGCGAAGCCGCGGGCGAAGCCGCGGGCGGAAAGCTAGTTGATAATAAAGACAAAAAAAAATAAAGACCCGTATTTTTTATTTTGTCGATATTACCAAAAGCTACTGAGATAGGTATAGCGTATTAAAGTTACGAAGTGGGGGCTAATTACGTTACGCCGTGGTATATTTTGTACCACGGAGTGACATCATGCGACATTTCAAATCAATATATCTTCCTAAGCATTTGAAAGAAAGAATAAATAAAAAATACGTATTCAATTTTTTATACAAATATATCTGATGGACATTAAATTATTTTTTAGGATACAACCCAATTATTTTGTTGTTCCAAATCATCGAAAATGCTGTTTAGAAATCGAACAACTCATCAGGAATGAGCTAATTAATTAAAGTTTGATCTGAAACATCGTGCAGACGTCAAAGAGAAATTCCCTAGTAATAACTTGTATGAAATAAGTACTCAAGTAAATTAAAGGAATTTTCTTGGTGCATCAAATAAAAACCGTAGACGTCGTGCACGAGGCGTAGTTGGTTCCAAGAGTTGTACCTGGAAATATATTGCACTAATATTGTGAGTAAAGGTTGCAAAATCAAAATAGATTTTTTCTTTTAAATATTGTGAGACACTTTCATTATCAATTTTGGTAATAAAAATGTCTGTATTGATTTATTTTGAATAAGTCGTCAAATGGCCCTAATTTTGAAGCAGACGTTATAACGTAGGCTTCAAAATTAGGGCAAATAATATTTTCCACGATTGCAATATATGCTCCTAATATTTTGAGAAACAATGGTAACGTCACTTTTAATTGCATTATAATTGTGAGGGAATTTATTACAGTAAGTTCTTATAATACTCGATTATCGGTGTACTTTAATGTTTGTTGTAGATCACCCATTATTATGTTTTAAATAAATACACGGTAACTTTTAGAACCATTTAGTGTTATTAATCAATTTTTGTTAACATTACAATGTTAATGTAATTGCAAAGCAAAGGTTACTGTTTAAAACAAATAGGTACTACACACTATATATATTAAATAAAGTTTAACATTCACTATTAAGTTTTCTGTAATTAATTAAAATTGTCTCAAGTATAAATAAACATTTAGATTTAGGGGGCGTTCAAGTATTACGTAACGCAATTTGGGGGGGAGGGCGTCTCGTAAAACGTTACGATGCGTTACAGGGGCGGGAGGGAGTCTTTCTTTCTTTTTAACGTGTTTTAATACGTTACGTAACATTGTTTCTAAAAAATATGATTTAGTAAATTAAAACTATACCAAGTGTAAAAACTATTACTTTTTACTACTTTAGGATAAAATTGATCACTTGAGTGTTACGTAACGTTTAGAGAAGGGGTGGGGGGGGGGGGTACAGAAAAACGTTACGGTGCGTTACAAGAGGGGGAAGGGGGGTCAAAAATCTTCAAAAATTACGTTACGTAATACTTAAACTCTCCCTTATGTACTTTAAAGGTTATAGTGATACTAATATGTGTGTGTATTTGTCAGTTTATTTAGAGTAGTAATAAATAATGTAATTTGTTTGAATGTCGTGTAGGTGTAACAGACTTTACATAACCAGTTTAATTAGCACAGTAAATAACCAAAGAAGCATTGAAAACAGAATTGAAGTGAATAATGATAATATACATAGTCATTGATGGATTATCAGCTGTTGGAATAGTTAATTATAATAGATTGAGAATCGTCTTTTTTTATGAAATATACTCGCCCAGTCCAGCAGGGTAATTGCGTAGCACTTTGGCGTAGATTCTATTGTTCAAACTTAGTTATTCACAAACTAAACTAAGTTTAAATTAAGTGCATCATCATCATCATCATCATCATCAGCCCCTACTCGTCCACTGCTGGACATAGGCCCCCTTCATGGCACGCCAACAAGCTCGATCCTGAGCAGCTCTCCGCCAGCCACTACCAGCCACCTTTTTGATGTCGTCGCTCCATCTTGCCCAAGGGTGTCCCACGCTACGTTTGCCGAGACGCGGTCTCCACTGGAGGACTCGTTTACCCCAACGGTTGTCGGTCCTGCGGCATATGTGACCAGCCCATTGCCACTTCAGCTTGCTAATCCTCTCAGCTATGTCGGTGACTCTGGTCCTCTGTCGGATCACGTCATTTCTGATGCGGTCCTTTAGAGAGACGCCCAACATAGCCCGCTCCATGGCTCGCTGAGCGACTTTAAACTTATGGACTAGTCTGACTGTTAGTGTCCACGTCTCGGCTCCGTAAGTCATGACGGGTAGGACGCACTGGTTGAAGATTTTTGTCTTCAAACATTGGGGTATGGGCGACGAAAATGCCCGACGAAGTTTACCAAACGCTGCCCATCCCAGCTGGATCCTTCTATTTGCCTCCTTCTCGAAGTTGTTTTTCCCTAATTGCAACGTTTGCCCGAGGTACACATATTCTGAAACAACTTCGAGCGGCATTACGTTTACGGCAACCGGTCCCGGAATGACCCGTTCATTGAACATAATTTTGGTCTTATCTAAGTTCATCCGGAGACCGATGCGTTGGGAGGAGTCAGCTAAGTTGGCCAGCATTTGTTCCAGCTCTTGCTGCGTTTCCGCCATGATGACGATATCGTCCGGAGTTAAGTGCATAAGATAACATTTTAGTTTAATCGTTTCAAATTAAGTTACTCCATAGACAGTTTAGACACGATTATAAACATGGCGACTAAAATTACGTCAGTTTACGTCAGGAGCGCAATAATTTGACAGGTCCAAACTAACATTTTATCTTCTGTCCTTTTCTGAATGAAACAGAGACGCACTGAACGTAAATTTAATTTAGTTTTTGAACAAGGGAATTGCGGCCATTATCAGTAGCAATGGGTTTCATTGAGCAGATACATTTTCGAACATAGGGGGCAATACAATAGCAATAAGCTACAAAATGATTCCAACTTTCAATATTCTAACTTTCTCGGTGGTAGGCCATAACATCGGCTGCCGGCAGAAGTTACCACCCACCAGACAAAGTCTTGCCGCCAAGCGATTCGTCGTGTTCCGACATGATGTCTGATGAAGCCGTACGGAGGACGGGTCTGAGCAGTTGTATGATGCGCCAAATTTTGTTGTGTCGAGAGTTTGGTCGTAGAGAGTCTCCAGATCAATCTCCCTCTAGCACAGCATCGTTTGGTCGTGTTGGTCTTGGGTTTAACATTGCATCACCTCGCTCAACTGCCGTCATCCTTCCTATTCCAAAGTTTTTTTAAGTGAATAGGCTTAATAAACTAGTGCGCTTTACCATCAACGATTGCATCACTGCTTACCATCAGGCGGGATTGCAGTCAAGCACTAGTTTATAATTATTAAAAAAAAACTTATAGCGATGGTGTGTTACGCAATTAAGGTGCTACACTAATATACTTTTACTAAGTATATAACTTTTTGACTTCGCGTGGTCACGTGTCAAGAAGTGTAAGCGTGCCGTCTTTGTAGTAAGTTGCTCATTAACTAAAATAGGTTTGTGATTGCGAACTTTTTTCAGAGCTCAGGGCTGTTTTCCAAGGTCATGGTTACGCTGTGCTAACTAAATGTTTGGTGGCAGGAAAAACAACAAGGTAAAACCAAATGGTTATGTTACGTAGGTAATCCATACTAATATTATAAATGCGAAAGTAACTGCCTGTCTGTCTGTCTGTTACGCTTTCACGCTTAAACCTCTCAACCGATTTTGATGAAATTTGGCACAGACAATCTTTAGACCCTGAGAAAGAACATAGGCTACCTTTTATACCGGAAAAATTTGATGTTCCCGAGGGAAATCTAAAAATCGCGATATAACCGAACTCCACGCGGGCGAAGCCGCGGGCGGAAAGCTAGTAAATATATTTTTCAACGTTTATCTTTTAGAAAGATTTTTATATTTTACACGTATTTTCTACTTTTTTCTTAGTTTTTAAATTGTTGTGTGCTACACGGTAGATTTGTAAAAAATGTCAAAAGTAAATCGGGGTCCTGTTATGGCCAAAGAAGTACTGCTTGGCTCTCAATCAAAGACCTTTTTAATAACACTTCCGCTAATGAAATCTACCTATGAGTTTTCAACAATTATTTTACGCATTCATGGATACCTACAACATTTGAAATATCAAAAGATAGTGTTTTTGTTGTGTGCTACACGGTAGATTTGTAAAAGAGGTCAAAGTAAATCGGGGTCCTGTTATGGCCAAAGAATACTGCTTGGCTCTCAATCAAAGACCTTTTTAATAACACTTCCGCTAATGAAATCTACCTATGAGTTTTCAACAATTATTTTACGCATTCATGGATACCTACAACATTTGAAATATCAAAAGATAGTGTTTTTGTTGTGTGCTACACGGTAGATTTGTAAAAGAGGTCAAAGTAAATCGGGGTCCTGTTATGGCCAAAGAAATACTGCTTGGCTCTCAATCAAAGACCTTTTTAATAACACTTCCGCTAATGAAATCTACCTATGAGTTTTCAACAATTATTTTACGCATTCATGGATACCTACAACATTTGAAATATCAAAAGATAGTGTTTTTGTTGTGTGCTACACGGTAGATTTGTAAAAGAGGTCAAAATAAATCGGGGTCCTGTTATGGCCAAAGAAGTACTGCTTGGCTCTCAATCAAAGACCTTTTTAATAACACTTCCGCTAATGAAATCTACCTATGAGTTTTCAACAATTATTTTACGCATTCATGGATACCTACAACATTTGAAATATCAAAAGATAGTGTTTTTGTTGTGTGCTACACGGTAGATTTGTAAAAGAGGTCAAAATAAATCGGGGTCCTGTTATGGCCAAAGAAGTACTGCTTGGCTCTCAATCAAAGACCTTTTTAATAACACTTCCGCTAATGAAATCTACCTATGAGTTTTCAAAATTATTTTACTCATTCATGCATACAACACTGGAATTGTCAAAAGATAGTGTTTTTTGCAAACGACTCACATGAACACGAGTATTATCTGTCTTATTGATAAGCATCAGATGACTCTTCCACTATCATTTAAATTGTGATGCCTTTTATCACTGACGGACGAGGCATCAGCTAATCAGATGTGCGTGCTATGTGTATCTCTTCATATTGCACACTTTTATTTTAATAACATTGATATAATATTAAACTAAGGTAGATATGTCACTAGCGCACTGAAAATGAAGCGTACAAAAGGAGGTAAGTCCGGTATCTCGTTTTAGTCACTCTCGATACACTCGTAAAAACAAACGACAAACACTAACAGCGCAAATGACAAACACTAGCCATCTTTTTCTTCTCTATGCTTTAGATTGCGCCCCATCTCACTCACACTCTATCAACGTGTGAAATGTACGCAGAATAAAAAAATTTCATGTGTGTGCTGCTGCTCCGAACGGCACATTTATTTTGGTTAGTTTGTTAGAACATATCATATCTGTTAATATTATATCATTGTTTAATAATAATAGTTTATTCATCACTCCAAGAATTACAAATTTCTCTTGGTCTATATACAAAATTATGGCAATATAGATTTTTAAGAGATAATCGACTCCGATTCTGTTGTTCACAAACTAAGTTAAATATAAGTTCAGTGCATCCTTTTCTTTCTATTTCTTTAAGAAAAGGACGGAAGATAAAATGTCAGTTTAGACCTGTCAACTTAGTGCGCTCCTGACGTACGCGTAGTTTTAGTCGCCATGTTTATAATTATGTCTAAACTGTCTATGGAGAGATGGGCTTTTGGCGGGAATGTCAAGATGAGTGTCATGCTCATATTTCATTGGACTTTTAAAATTATTTATAGTGTTGTTTACTAAATAAAAGCGCGTGATTTATGTAGTAAAAAGTGCATTCAGTGAATAATTCATAAAGAACAGTGAAATATTGTAGCATAGTGTCCACATCATGTCCACTCCACTCCTAATCGGCCACACGCGGGAAACGAAAGGAGTTAGATTAGTTAGGATAAGTTTAGGATAAGTTATGATTAATTAGGATAAGTTAGGATAGAAGTTTACTCAAGAAAATATTTACTTAAGACTAGGCTGTATGGCGTACTATGCCTTTGCCTTTTCCGTTCAGAAGAACGGAAAGAATTGAACAAAAAAAAAATGTCTATGGAGACAACAATTTGACAGGATTAAACTTAAATGTTATCTTCTATCCTTTTCTTAACGAAATGGAAAGAAAAAGATGCACTTAACTTAAAATTTGTTTAGTTTGTGAACAACAGAATCGGCGCCATTGTTGACGACTATACTAGTATAATCTGTGTCACAGTCGTCAGCGTATTCCACATTTAATTATTACAACCAAAATGAATTGTTTTAAGCAAAAGCTCTGTAATATTCATTAAAACAATCATTCAACTGATATATTAAATTAAAAATAATTTACAGGGAAAATAAACTATTTCGAATATGTACGTTACCACATTGAGGAGTGGGGAATGAGTGTGTAATGTGTTAATAAGTGTAGGTGAGTGATGTGTGTGTTGGTGGGCATGTACGGCGTGTAGAGGAGGTGCTGTGTTTCTTACTTCAAACATAATTTTTCAGTTTTACTATCTAGTTTAATCGCAGAATCCTGTCTTGTATTACATCCCTACATTTATTATTTGTAAATGCATAAAATAATGCTGTTCAAACGGTCAGCCATTCCTGAAGAGACTCTTGTTTTGTCCCGCTATAAAATTAGGATTTAGATTTTTCAGGTGATTAGGCCATCTGAATAACAAACTAGTAAGTTACATAGGTACGTATTACAGAACGTCACTCAAAACTCAAACTCCACTTAAGTCTTTTTTCAAGCCATTTGATTGGTTGAAACTAGTTTTAAGTAATGCTTAAGCAGAGATCAATGCTTGAGTTTCCTTCTGGAATACGGACCATAGTCTACTAAGTAACCAAAGTCGAAACCTACCAGGATAGGTTTCGAATTTTAATTGTTCCACTTTTACATCTACTTATGTCATCCCTGTTATAAAATGTCTCGATAGGTATCTTTTCCAATATTACACATTGGTAGTTTCGTTTTTGTCTTTCGTATCCGAATTTTTAATCTTAAATATTTTGTTATGTCCATAACACTGACTTGCTAGCTTTTGCATTCTGATTAGTTGCTATATTTTTTAACAGTCGTTTTTCTTTTTGGATATTTGCTTGTTGATAAACTGTTTTCAAAGAAAACTCTAATACTTCTTGGCGTGCTTGCAGCTTCTCAATTTCGCGATTCTTTCATGCAAAAGTTTTTCGCGGTAATACCGTTTACGGGTGGTTTCTAACATCTTGTGTAATTTCTGTCAACAACAACACAACACAACACACAACAACACAAACAACAACAACAACAAACAAACAATTCAAACAATAACACACAAACAACAACACAACAACAACAATTCAAATCTACATGTGCCATATAAAAAAATAAAAATGTTTGAAGTTGTGGGACAGTTCGATTTTGCCAGGGTAATTTTTTGTGAAAAACACCAAGTAACAAAAGTGGAACAATTAAAAATCGAAACCTACCAGAATAGGTTTCTACTTTTAATTGTTCCACTTTTATTTTATTCTAGCTTTCCGCCCGCGGCTTCGCCCGCATGGAATTCGGTTATAACGCGCTTTTTATATTTCCCTCGGGAATATCATTTTTCTTTTTTCAATAAACGGTAGCCCTTTCTCAGGGTATAAAGACTGTATGTGCCAAATTTCATCAAAATCGGTTAAGAGGTTTAAGCGGGAAAACGTAACAGATAGATAGACAGACAGACAGATAGACAGATACTTTCACATTTATACTTAATACTAGCTTTCCGCCCGCGGCTTCGCCCCCGTGGAGTTCGGTTATATCGCGCTTTTTAGATTACCCTCGGGAATATCAAATTTTTCCGCGATAAAAGGTAGCCTATGTCCTTTCTCAGGGTCTAAATATTCTCTGTGCCAGATTTCATCAAAATCGGTGGAGATGTTTAAGCGGGAAAGTGTAACAGACAGACAGACAGACAGAGTTACTTTCGCATTTATAATATTAGTATGCATTAGTATGGATATAGATGATACATTAACAGCCCTAGACTGCTATTAAAATAGTGTCATAATGGTCGATCAGTGACCAGATCAGTCTCATAATGACCAATTTTGACAAGTTTCGTAATCTACTAAAAAAATGGAGTCATTATGACTTTCCAGAGATCAATCACTGACACTTCACTTCATATTAATAAATGTTCAAATAGAGTTCTTTTTAGAAAATAATTTCTACTAATGGGTTTTATACTAATGGCAATACGGCAATGTCATTCTATCACCATTTCATTACGAGACCACTGACCGATAATTGATTGAATTAGCAGATTACGAATTTTTGCCCACAATGACAATGGAATCGTGTTGGAATAACATTTTTTTTAAATACCAGACTAGGACTTCTGGTCAGTTGATGCAAAACTAACTAGTCAGTAGCGATTTTTATTGTTTTTATTTATCTGTGTTAATAGGATGGCGATTTTAACTTGTGGAGCAATTTGGCAAGCGATCAGACGCACGGCGAAAGCAGATTAAGTGAATATCCGCTATTACGGGTACCTAATAGGGGATTTCCGTTTAATCGATTTTCCTGTTAGCAATAGTGTTTACCAAATAGTTGTTAATCTATTAGGTAAAATCTTAATACTTTTTCTTTTTGATTTAGTAGATACTGGCATCAATTATGCACAAATTTAAGTTCTGTGTTAAAAGGACGAAAGGTTGGAAGGAAATATTATTGCCCTTGCCATTATTGTCAAATAAGTCAGCGCTTGGTGTAAATTGACGTATTTATAGTAGGTAGCCATATTTTTGATCACATCTAAACTAACTTTGGATTATTATTAAACTAACATTTATAATCTGTTCTTATCTATATCAATCAATACATCAATACATAGTATAAAACAAAGTCGCTTTCGCTGTATGTCCGTATGTATGCTTAGATCTTTAAAACTACGGAACGGATTTTGACGCGGTTTTTTTTAATAGATAGAGTGATTCTTAAGGAAGGTTTGTATGTATAATAAATGCATAATAGAGTAGAGAAACACTGATAAATTTAAAGGTTTCTAATGTGATGTCGTAAATAAGCACGTTTTTTGCGCTTATATTGCAAACGCTGGCTGAACCCTACGAGATAGACCAAAATAATGTACTACAGTATTGTTCACCTTAAAAAGTTGAACAAAAAAGTCCGCGATGGTATATGTCTATCTCTTAGGGATAACCCAGCATAACCATTTTTATTCTTTACTAAAAAATGGTTATTTACGAAGTGATTTTAAACAATACAGCATTAATCCTTATCCATTTAAGTACCTTAAATAAATTGTGCATTTATTATAGATCAATAAGCTTTTTACAGCATGTAGTTTAAGTGAATATTACCGAAGATATTACAAATTTAAAATGCAGGGTCGTAGTTGTTTGCGCCGGGCGGCGCGTGCATAAAAATAGCGCGTCGATGGCCGCGCTTCGCCTTATAGCACTTTATGATTTGCAGCGATCGCACGCGTTTATCGGAGCTCTCTAGCGAGGAAAATATCAAGAATTAATTAAACTGAATAGAATAAGTATCTTTTGTTGTTGATTATCTTTTAATTTTTATTATTATAAGTACATTAGGTTAGATAGGATTAGCTTAAAACCATATTCCTTGGTATTTCTTACATTAAGACTTTGATTTGAATTTAGAGTTAAGGCAATTTAGTATTAGGGCGAGCATTTTCAAATTGAAAATTATAGTTAATTATCATAAGAAGATAGAAGATACTGAATAGAATAGGTATATTTTTTTGTTGATAATCTTTTGTTTTTAGTCAAACGAATAGTAAGTAAATATTTTTTACTCCAGCACTAACCAATAATTAGTGCAATTAGTTCATAATCATACGTATAGTTTTAAGTTGTGAGTTTAATCAAGTACTGAGTACCTAAGTATAAAATTTTGAACAGACATTATAAAGTCATGTCCGGAAGACGTCGTCGTGCGAACATAGGGTCGTAGTACAGTGAATGCCAGAAGAGCACGTTCAGCAAGAGATGAAGAATCGTCAACGGAACGCGAGGCTCGCCTCAGCCAGCTCCGAGATAGAAATAGAACTGAGAGAGAAAGAGAATCCTCAATAGAGCGTGAGGCTCGCCGCAGCCAGGATCGGGTTAGACGTAGAGTTCAGAGAGCCAGAGAATCCTCTGTAGAGCATGAGGCTCGCCTCAGCCAGAATAGAAATCGAATACAGAGAACGAGAGAATCAGCACAGACACATAGTAACGCTGAACAAAACGGACAACCGATCAGCCACAGATGGGTAAATAAAGAATATTCTGCCATGAATTACGATCCTTTGATTTGTTACAAGGATGATCGTATTGTGTCCATAGGTACTATGTCAGTAGTGTGTGAATATTGTTTGGCATTGAAGTTCAAGGACGAATCGAAAGGTTTGTGTTGCTTACAAGGAAAAGTAAAATTAGAAGAAATTCTTCCTCCACCTGAACCACTTCACTCTCTGCTTACGGGTGATCATCCGAAATCCAAACAATGCATACGCAATATCCGCCGTTACAATAACGCATTTCAAATGACGTCTTTCAAAAGTAAGCAAGTTGTTGAGCGCGGTTTTATGCCTACATTTAAAATTCAAGGGCAAGTGTATCACTTGGCTGGGAGCTTGCTACCACTTCGACCAGATGATCACAAATTTCTGCAAATTTATTTTAATCAAGTACTGAGTACCTAAGTATAAAATTTTGAACAGACATTATAAAGTCATGTCCGGAAGACGTCGTCGTGCGAACATAGGTCATAGTACAGTGAATGCCAGAAGAGCACGTTCAGCAAGAGATGAAGAATCGTCAACGGAACGCGAGGCTCGCCTCAGCCAGCTCCGAGATAGAAATAGAACTGAGAGAGAAAGAGAATCCTCAATAGAGCGTGAGGCTGGCCGCAGCCAGGATCGGGTTAGACGTAGAGTTCAGAGAGCCAGAGAATCCTCTGTAGAGCATGAGGCTCGGCTCAGCCAGAATAGAAATCGAATACAGAGAACGAGAGAATCAGCACAGACACATAGTAACGCTGAACAAAACGGACAACCGATCAGCCACAGATGGGTAAATAAAGAATATTCTGCCATGAATTACGATCCTTTGATTTGTTACAAGGATGATCGTATTGTGTCCATAGGTACTATGTCAGTAGTGTGTGAATATTGTTTGGCATTGAAGTTCAAGGACGAATCGAAAGGTTTGTGTTGCTTACAAGGAAAAGTAAAATTAGAAGAAATTCTTCCTCCACCTGAACCACTTCACTCTCTGCTTACGGGTGATCATCCGAAATCCAAACAATTCATACGCAATATCCGCCGTTACAATAACGCATTTCAAATGACGTCTTTCAAAAGTAAGCAAGTTGTTGAGCGCGGTTTTATGCCTACATTTAAAATTCAAGGGCAAGTGTATCACTTGGCTGGGAGCTTGCTACCACTTCGACCAGATGATCACAAATTTCTGCAAATTTATTTTATTGCAGACCCAGATACACAAGCATCAACGCGGTGTTCGATTGTCACACAGCCAATAGATATAGATTTGATCAGATCTCTTCAAGATATGTTACATTCTCATAACAGCTACATTCAGTATTTTAAAACTGCTGTTGAGAGTGTTCCAATAGATACTCCAGACTATAATGTCGTAATCCATGCAAATAAAGTTCCTGTTGGAGAACATAGAGGGCGATATAATGCGCCGTCCACGAGTGAAGTAGCAGTGGTAATAGCTGGACAGCAATTCGACAAAAGAGATATTGTGTTGCGCAGTCGTGATGATAATTTGCAAAAAATATCAGAGTTACACAGATCTTATGACAGCTTACAATATCCTTTGATGCTATGTCGCGGAGAAGATGGTTATGCCATTAATGTTCCTCAAGTTGACCCAACCAGTAGTGCACCTCTGCGTAAGACAGTGTCGTGTATGAACTACTATTGCTACCGTATAATGACAAGACAAAACAATTTCAACTCTTTGCTTAGATATGGAATGTTGACAAACCAATACTTTGTCGATCAATATGCGAAAATTGAATCTGAGAGATTGGCTTACATTCGTAACAATCAAACTATATTGAGAGCAGAAAATTACGTTCACCTTCAGGATGCTTTACAGGCGAATGAACACAGCAACAACATTGGACAGTTGGTTATACTACCTTCATCATTCACAGGTGGACCTCTATATTTACATGAAAAATCACAGGACGCAATGACTTATGTCAGACATTACGGTAAACCTGATTTATTCATTACTGCAACATGTAACCCAAATTGGCCAGAAATCAAAGAAAATATTAATACCAATTTAACTCCACAAGACAGATATGATATAGTTAATAGAGTCTTCCATTTAAAAGTACAGAAACTCCTACACCTCATTAACAAGTCTCATATATTCGGTCCGCCGCGCTGTCATAATGTACACTATAGAGTGGCAGAAACGTGGTTTGCCACATGTACATCTGCTGGTGTGGTTAGTGAACAAAATTAGACCAAATCAAATCGACAGCGTAATTTCAGCTGAATTACCGGTTAAGGAAGATGATCCTGTCCTGTTTGAAATAGTAAAAAAACACATGGTACACGGTCCCTGCGGGACTTTAAATCGTAATTCTGCATGTATGCGAGATTCCAAATGCAGCAAAAAATTTCCGAAGCCGTTTCAAATACAAACATCTACTAGCGATGACGGATATCCCAAATATCGACGACGATCGCCAGATCAGGGTGGGCAAAGTGCCACAGTCGGAAACTACGATATTGATAACCGATGGATCGTTCCACATAATCCGCTCCTTTTAAAAATTTTTGATGCCCACATCAACGTCGAGTTGTGCAGTTCAATAAAGTCGATCCAATATGTTACTAAATACATTAATAAAGGTAGCGATCAAGCTACTTTCAGCATACAATCACCAAATGAAGTGGAAACATATCAGTCTGGACGTTACATAAGCAGTTCTGAAGCAGTATGGAGGATTTTATCATTCGAAGTTCACGATCGAGCTCCCACTATTGTCCACCTTGCAGTTCATTTAGAAAATGGACAAAGAGTATATTTCACTGAGAACAATATACAAGAAGTTGTCAATAACCCGCGGGACACTACATTAACAGCATTCTTCAAGTTATGCGCTCAAGATGATTTCGCGAAAACACTGACATATGACAGAGTTCCAACTTACTATACATGGAACCAGAGTTCCAAAACATTCCAACGACGAAAACAAGGAACTGCGGTCGATGGTTTCCCCGGAATAAAAAAAAACTGATGCTCTTGGTAGAGTCTACGCGATTCATCCCAACAACAGCGAATGCTTTCATTTGAGAATGTTACTCCATGTTGTAAAAGGCCCGACATCCTTTGCACACCTGAGAACTGTACAAGGTGTTATTTACAATACTTATCAAATGGCATGTAAAGCTATGGGACTCTTGGAAGACGATTCTCACTGGAAAAATACATTATCAGAAGCAGCTATTTGCAGTTCCGCTACATCACTAAGATATTTATTTGCCATCATAGTTGCGTTTTGTCAAGTAACTGATTCTGTTAGTCTATGGAATAAATTTCGAGAAAATATGGCCAGTGATATTCTGATTCGGCAACGGCGAGAATTAGTTTCAGATGATTTACAATATGACCAAAACATATTTGATGAAGCATTATTTGAATTGAACAAAGTAGTGCAACTACTGACGAGTAAATCGATCAATGATTTTGGACTGCCGATGCCAGCTAATATTAACTCAGATTTAACGAATAGTGCCGAATACACAAGAGAAACATCATACGATCAATCGAAACTTTTACAGAATATAGCCCAAGATGAGCAACGATTGAACATCGATCAGAAAAAAGTATTTACTACATTACTATCATCAATTGATAACAATGAAGGAAAAATATTTTTTCTTGATGCCCCAGGAGGTACAGGTAAAACATTTTTAGTTAATTTGCTTTTAACAAAAGTCAGATCCACCGGAAAAATTGCATTAGCTGTCGCATCATCCGGCATTGCCGCTACGCTTTTAGAAGGAGGCCGAACTGCACACTCTACATTCAAGCTCCCGCTGAAAATCGCTACCGATGATAATAAAAGCGTCTGTAGTATTTCTAAACAGAGCAATACAGGAAAATTGATCCGTGACTGCTCATTAATAGTCTGGGATGAAGCCACCATGTCAAACAAGACATCTGTGGAAGCACTGGATAGGACAATGCGCGATTTGCGCAGTAAAAATGCACCTATGGGTGGATGTACAATTCTGTTCTCTGGAGACTTTCGTCAAATCCTACCGGTTGTCACTAGAGGAACACGTGCGGACGAAATAAATGCTTCCCTAAAAAGATCCAACCTTTGGCCATACGTTAATAAGTTAGAGCTTAAAACTAACATGAGGCTTTCATTATCTTCACGTGAGAACAGGCTTTTTTCAGAGATGCTGCTAAAAGTTGGCAATGGAAAGTTAACTCAAAGTGATGGAAGGATTAACCTAGATAACCTTTGTGTTTTGATAGACAACATCCAAGATTTGGTCAACAATGTCTATCCTGACATTCATAACATAAGTTGTAAGACTCTATCTTGGTTCAAAGAAAGAGCCATCCTGTCACCAACCAACGAACAAGTAGATAAGGCAAACAACTTGATTCTTGCAAAAATTGATACGCCGACGCAAATATACTACTCGGTCGATACTGTTCTCGACTCGGAAGAAGCTGTACATTTTCCTACAGAATTTCTTAATTCTTTGAACCCTTCTGGACTCCCTCCTCATAAAATGGAATTGAAAGTAGGTTGTCCTGTTATTTTATTAAGAAATCTGAATCCTCCTAAGCTCTGCAATGGCACACGTTTGCTGGTAAAATCACTAAATAAATTCATAATAGAGTGCACAATACTCACCGGATGTGGTACCGGAGAAGATGTACTAATTCCCCGAATTCCTCTGATACCATCAGATTTACCGTTCCAATTTAAACGCCTACAATTTCCGGTAAAGATATCTTTTGCAATGACCATTAATAAATCGCAGGGTCAAACTTTTAACGTTGCAGGATTAGACTTGAGTGTTGAGTGTTTTTCACATGGCCAATTATATGTCGCGCTGTCAAGAGTAACGTCTAAGCAAAACATGTTTGTATTGGCTAATGACAAAAAAGCTGTGAACGTTGTGTCTAAGGACATTCTGTAGTAGGTATATTTTGCATTGCACCCGTGCGAAGCCGGGGCGGGTCGCTAGTACTAATATATAAAGCTGAAGAGTTTGTTTCTTTTGTTACGGGCTAGGGGTACTTAAACGCCGGTTAAGGGTTACGAAGTTTATTGGCAACGAAGGTACAGTCGATTGTAGGCAATGACAAGTAGAATGTCGCTGACGTTGCACCGAAGTCTTCCCTTATGTCCACGAAGTCCGTGTTGTAAACACACAATAACACTATCAGATTTTACTCCACGTAGTACTCACAGTTCTCGTTACAGTTGTCGCAGTAGGTATTCTCAAAGATCGTTTCTTAACTGTCGCTGTTTTCGTATCGCTAGTCGAGTGTAGACTGACTCTGCGCTTCGTGGTCCTCTCTGCGACCCCGAGTTGGGGGCGCGAGGAGACGGTTTGGGGGCTCCTTGGTGGCCCCATGACCGTGGGGTCGGTCTCTCGGCCTCCAAAAATGGAGACCCGTCCTTGGGGTGCACCCTAGGGGTGCCGTTCTTCAATCTTCGCACACCTAGGCCGACGCCGCGAGGGTGTGCCTTCCCTCCGGCGGTGGACGGTGTGCTTTGTTGTGTGTGGCTGTAGGAGCGCCTGAAGTGTTTCACGACGCCCGTGCGATCAGACCCCTACCAGGTTGGATCACGGGTTGCCCCCGTGAAGGCCCAGCAAGAGTCGATCAGCGACCGGGCGTCGGCTTTGGTTGGCGCTCCCTACAGCGGGTGATTACCCCGACCCCCTAACAGCTCAACCAGCTATGTACAGTAGGCTGCGAGGGTACGGGGGGTAGTGTGTGTTACGAGCGGTTTGTAGGTGTGTGTTCACCGCTCGTACGGTATTCTGAGTGTGTGCCTGCTTGTGGAGTAGTGTATGTGTGTTCGTCGTGCGCATAGCGACTATATAAATACAGTCCGCAAATGCGCACGGCGGCGTCGTGTTGCGAGTGAATAGTGTCTATCCTTGTCTGAGTAGGTCACGTGTATTTGTGTTTGTGATCTACCCGGGTGTCGAATCCGGTGGCGCGACGTCTGCTATGAGGTCGCGCGGGAATCTCTTCTTATCGGGAGGCCTCGCGTGCCAGGGCGCAATGTTCTTAATGTGGTGGAGCTCGGAGATGCTGGCACGCGAGAACATCCCCTTCGCCAGGCGGACGACGAAGTCATCGATGCTCTCGACACGCAGGTCCCTGCTAATAACCGAGTTCCTCACGTACCGGGGAGCTTGGACGATCTGACGCAGCGTGATGTTTTGCTGCGTCCGGAGCTTCTCTCTGTGCGTCTCGGCCGTGAGGGCGAGCCAAGCCAGGGCAGCGTATGTAAGCTGCGTCCGCACGTAGGTCTTGTAGATCCCCAGCTTGACTCGCGTGGAGAGGCGTGACGAGAGCACCGGGCGTAGAAGATTTCTACTCACCTTAACCCGCGCGACGGTGTCGCAGACGTGCGGGCCCATGGTGAGCCGGCTGTCGAGTGTGACCCCCAGGTATTTGGCGGTCCTGGTCCACTCGACCTCGGTCCCCATGAGCCGAAGGTTCGGTGGATGAAGTCCGCCTCGTGCCGTGACGATCATAGCCTGCGTCTTACCTGCGTTCACCGACAGTCTCCACTTGCTGAGCCAGTCGGGGAGGTCGTCCAGAACGCGCTGCATTTTGATGGCCGCGTGGTTGGCCGACAGCGACGTGGTGATATACGCGGCGTCATCTGCGTACAGCGCGAGGGTTGCAGTGTGCGTGGCGGGGATGTCGTCGGTGTATACCGAGTACAACGCAGGCGAGACGCAGCTTCCCTGCGGCACGCCCGCTCCAATGGGGCGCGCGCTCGATGACACGTTCTCCACCGAAACCTTGAATGTCCTGTCTTTCAGGAAGGAGGAGACCACCTGTATCAAGCGACGAGGCGCGGTGGTCTTGGTCAGCTTGTAAATAAGGCCGGCGTGCCAGACCCGGTCGAATGCCTTTTCCATGTCGAGAAATACTGCAGCGGCGTACTCCCTCTTGTTCATGGCCGCGGTGAGTGTGTGCAGTACCCTCGACAACTGGAGCGTCGTACTGTGTTCCGCCCGGAAGCCAAATTGTTCCGGGCGGGGCGTGGTGTGCGGCAGCAGGTGTTGCAGCAGGAGTGCTTCAAACACCTTGGAGGTTGTGGAGAGGAGCGTGATCGGCCGGTAGCTTTCCGGCTTTGAGACGTTCTTCCCGGGCTTGGGCAACATGATCACCTTCCCCTGCTTCCAGCAGTTGGGGAAGGTTCCGGTGCGGAGTATGCCATTATATAGGCGCGCTATTGCCGCCACCGATTTCGGTGGCAGGTGTCGGAGGGCGGTGTTGGTAATTCCGTCCGCACCGGGTGCATTTCTGGGCTTGGTGCGCCTTATTGCCCCCAGTACTTGGCCCGGGGAGAAAAATATGGGGTCTTCGTCTGGAGCTACCGGCGTCTTGAAGTACTCTCCAAGGTGTTGCTCCACTGCAGTGCGTTACAGTTGGCCAACTGTAACGCTTTAAAAAAGAAAGAAAGGGATGTCTAACTCCACCCTACCCGGCAGTTACAGTAAATTTAATTATGTAAATAAATACTTGGTAGCTAGGAGCATTAAATAAAACAATAAATGGTTACAATTATAAATTTATTTTTATAATTACCCTGTGCCATAAATATATGACAAAACAAACTCCTAACTTACCTAGCCGATTTCCTGACTCACTCCGTCTCGGGTCGGAGTGGGGCAGGGAATCCACATGAGACAATTCAGCGAGCTCAGGGTCGCTTGATGAGGATTCGTGAAGTGAACCGTTGTGATCACGGCTCAGTCGTTACCAAAGTATCTCAGGTTATGCACACAATATCAAGCCAATAGCCTACTTAAATGCAACCTGTCGGAAACCCACTCTCAATCACTAGATACATCAAAACACAGAAACAAGGACAGGGAGTCCACGCTTCTAACTAACACTTCTAGGTTACTCCTAGATTACGTTACTGGATTACTCTTCTAAATTACGCTAGCTCTCCTGCCTAACGCCTCTGGATTACGGTACAAAGACCCTTGGCTTCACTAACTGACGGGTGTCAGATTAATGCACGGTTGAACGCGGCCTGCGGGAATAGGTATCTCGGGAACACCATGGGCAAAATAATCATGACAGCTTATACCTGTCTAGTCGTCGTCGAAAGAGAACTCGATGTGCCGTACCATCAGGGTTCAGCCACATCCACTCCAACAAGCCTGATCCAATGGGAATCAAGGCCACCAAAGATAAATTAATGCGACGCCTCCCAAAACGGGTTCCCACCCTAGGCCCGCCAATAAAGCCAAATAGAGAGATGCGCCAGACTTCATGTGCACCGCCCCATGGGGCTTATTGCACCAAACGCCGGCCTTGGGTAACGGCTATTTCCACAAAAGACCTCGCGACACCACGCAAGCTTCGGTCGTACCTCCTTCTGGAAATTTCTCTCTGTTCCGACCGACCACTCCCAATTGTCTTTTCCTGAACCATAGACTCGTGCGTTCCGCGACTTGTATTTTATTTAAGACTCATGATTTAATATCTATATTTTAAGTCCTTCTTTTCTATTATTTAACCCGGTCGTTCTTTATTTAAATTTATTTATTATATTAACGACCGTCCTTTCGGGCAACGCCATCTCTCGGCTCGATGTAAAATATGTGACCCGAGTTCAGCCCTAGTCCACGAGATGTCGCCTGCTGCTACATTTTGCTACGTGACAATGCCCCCTTTCCCACGGAAAGGTTTTCTGCGTAAGCAGAAAACCGTACACCGCCCTCGGTGTTTAAACTATACGAAGAGGCAACATGCTTGTCTTGAACGTAGCTAATGGCAATTTTCACCCAAAATAAAATTTTCTAAATTAACTATTGATGTTTACTCTGCCTAAAGTGATATGCTATCCTTAAAAACTCGACTTTGCCAGGAAATATCTTCTACCAACCGACTTTCATCCTGCAGTCCGGGCATAAACCCCCCCGTAATCTTTTATACATCTCCATCCATTCCTCTATCATACCTCTCTCACAAATCCGTAGCAACCTGCATCCTTTCGTAGGAAGCCACTCCTTGCAGTTCCCCCGAATTCCTCCTGTTCGCCAGTGGAACTCTAATAATTTTTCTGCTTTTGTTTATAAACGGTACTACTGGTGAACATGTTCAGCTAGCTGAAACATAATTACATGGGCAATCATATCCCTATCGCTCACCAGAGACACGTGAAAGTCTTTCCAGAAGCAAAACTTCTGTAAAAACATCTTGTGTAGGCCTATTTTAGAAGTCACAATCCGCTTCATAAATGATAGTAGACAAAATTCATTTGACCTGTTACCATCGTGTAGGCTTATTTTTGAAGTCACAACCCGCTTCATAAATTTATTGGTAAACGAGGTGCATTTGAATTGTTACTAATGTGTAGGCTTATTTCAGAAGTCACAATCCGCTTCATAAATGATAGTAGACAACATTCATTTGACCTGTTACCATCGTGTAGGCTTATTTTTGAAGTCACAACCCGCTTCATAAAATTATTGGTAAACAAGGAGCATTTGAATTGTTACTAATGTGTAGGCTTATTTTAGAAGTCACAATCCGCTTCGTAATAAACACCATAAATACATTAACAGTATACAGTACTGGTATGCATACGCCTTGTCGTCGTTGCTGGAAGAAACTCCCAACAACACGTGCAAGCACGGACTACGGCTAATATACTACCTCTACCGTCTTTGTTGGAAAGAAAAACTAATGTGTGATAAAAGGATTTCATTAATTTATCTTAATATCCTTTATGTGCCATGAGCCTAATGATTTCCCATCTAGTCCCACTAGTTCATAAACTAGGGGTGAAAGCACCTTCCTTACTATGCATTTTTCGTATTTAGGAGCTAATTTTGAAGCTTTGTATTTAGCTGCGTCACTTTGGACATACGTTTTACGCCAAACGTGCTGTCCTTCACGTAAAGTTAAGTGACGTCTTCGTAAGTTGTAATATTTCGCGTTGGTTGCATGCGCTTTAACTATATTAGCACACACCTTTTCGAATATATCCTTAAGGACTCCTAATTCCCCTGCGTACTCCTCACGAGGCATAGTAACTTCATAATCGCAATCTTCTGCGTTTTTATAAAATGTGCCATTTATAATGGGTTCTCGGCCATGGACTAAGAAAAACGGTGTAAACCCGGTTGTTTCGTTTACTGTACTGTTTATAGCAAATTGAATTTTGTTCAAATTTAGATCCCATGTCCTATGATCCTCTTTGACATAAGACGATACTGCTGTCATAACTGTTTTGTTGTATCTCTCCACCATATTAACTTGTGGAGCGTATCTAGGCCCGTAGTGCACTCGTGGTATGTTATACTTCTTTAGTAGACTACGAAATTCTGATCCCGTGAATTGAACCCCGTTATCGGTAATTACGGTTTCCGGAATTCCGTGAGTGAGAAGAACATAATTTTCGAAGTTTTTAGCTACTAATGCACTAGTTGCTCTACGTAATGGAAACAAAAATGTGTATTTTGAGAAACAACATGTAACTACTAATAAATGTATGTAGCCTGAACGTGATTTTGGTAGAGGACCAACTAAATCTATTGATACTGCTTGAAACGGTCAATAGCATTGTTTGGGTTGACCCATGAGGCCTGGTGTAGGAGTGGTTTTATGTTTGTAGGCTGTACAAACACTACACCGTTTAACAAAATCTACTACGTCCCGATACATGCCTGGCCAAAAATACCTCAGACTTAACTTCCGGTGTGTCTTAAAGACTCCCATGTGTCCTGAAGTAGGAGGTTCATGGTTTTCAGATATAATCTGGGAACGGAGTAATTTGGGGACCACTTCCTTCCATTCAAACTCTTGTGTCAGCGCGTATTTCCCTTTGCTATATCTATAGAGTGTGCCTTTTTCTACTCGATAGTTGGGATAATTTTTCGGACATGACGTTACACCGGCATAAACCTTATCATACCATCCGTCTCCAGTCGGTGTCGGCGTAGTAGGTGTATTAACTGCCTCTACCTTAAGTAACCTGGATAAAGCATCAGGTACAACATTATCCTTACCCTTCCTATGCTCTATAGTATAATTATACTGTGACAGCCGACATCCCCATCGTGCTAGACGACCTGTTGGATTCTCTAAATTCTTAAACCACTTTAGTGAAGCATGATCTGTAATGACTGTAAAATGTCTACTTCCCAAATATGGTTCAAATTTTTCTACTGCATATATCACAGCTAGTGCTTCACGTTCAGTTGCACTATAATTACGTTCAGTTTTACTAAGGGATCTACTAATGTAGGCAATAGGATGATCATTCCCCTCAATGTTCTGGGTTAGCATACCTCCTATGCCGTAACTTGATGCATCACAGTGAACAGTAAACGGTTTTTCAAAATCTGGACAAGCTAATATTGGTGCAGTTATTAATGTGTTTTTCAATGAATTAAAAGCGTTTTCAGCTTCTTGGTTCCATTTAAATTTTATTTTTGTACTGGTAAGTGCATTTAATGGCGCTGCAAATGTTGAAAAGTTTCTGATGAATCTACGGTACCAAGAACAAGTTCCTAAAAACATCTTGACTTCTTTAGAAGTTCTTGGCACTGGGAAATCCAATATTGCACGCACTTTTCCGGGATCAGTCCTAAGACCACACTCATCCACTACGTAGCCTAAGAATTTCAAGGATTTTCGGAAAAATTTGCTTTTCCCAAAATTTATCGTTAAATTTGCACTTTTAATTCGTTCATGGAGCCTTTTCAGAAGATGAATATGGGTATCTAAGTCCTCGGATACTACACAAATGTCATCAACGTAGCAGAATATTAGTCCTTTTGTGATATCACTACAAAATGGATGTCCAAACAACATATCCATTAGTCTTTGTTGACGAGCTGGTGCTCCGCAAAGACCAAACGGCATGACTTTAAATTTAAAAAGTCCTCGACCAGGAACAGTAAAGCTGGTTTTCTCCTGTGAGGCTTCCTGCAGTGGGATTTGCCAGAAACTAGATTTAAAATCTACTGTACTAATGTATTTTGCATTTTTGAGGCTATCTAAGATTTGAGGTATATAAGGTATTGCATACGCGTCCCCTTTTGTAACTGCATTTAATTTACGACAGTCAAGACAGAACCGCCATGACCCGTCAGGCTTTGGAACCATAAGGACCGGATTATTCCATGGACTCTCACTAGGTACTACCACATCGAGCTTCAACATGTTGTCCAATTCCTTATGAAGTTCTTTTAACTTTTCCTGTGACATAGGATAAGGTCTGCATTTAATAGGTAAGGCTTCGCCTGTATCTATGACGTGTTGAGTTAAATGAGTTCTACCTAACCCTTTGCTCTCAAAAGAAATATCTTGAAATTGTTGTACTATCAATTCTGCTATCGATTTATGATCTGGCTTCATGTTTTCTAATGATTCAATTGTATTTATTATGCTCCCACTATTGTTTATATTATTTATTATGAATTGTTTTGGAGTCTCCATATAATTTATATGACTAAATATTTCTGGTAATAAATTAAAAGCTAACCAAAAGTCTATACCAAATATTACATTTGATGTTATTCCCGGGATGACATAAAATTTAATGACCTTAGTTACCCCATTTAAGGTAATCGGCAACCTTAAAATTCCAATAGGACTACTTTCAGAACCATTTGCAACCAATATCTTGTCCTTTAAGTCGCTTGAGGTATCCAGTGAATAACCTAAGCTAATGAACTTTTCATGAGCTCCATTTCCTATTATTGAAATGTCTGCCCCTGAATCTAACAAACCGTAAAATGCCACATCATATAGATTGACACTCAAATATGGCCGAACATCTTTATCTCTATTTGGCTGAAACAGTGCTGCCAACGCTTTGTTGAATTTATGGAAGTTAGAGACAAAGTCTAACCATGACCTCCACTCACCTGAATCGACCTGTTTAGGTGGTCGTTGACAGACTGTTGATGCTAGTTTTTTGGATCATTTGGTATTTTTGTACAATCAGGACAAGTTTTTACTGTGTATCCTAGCTTCCCACACTTATAACATTTAAATTTCCTCTTAGGACATTTACAATTTGGACATGTTTCCACATTTCAGCTTTCCACATTTAAAACATTTCACTTCATTCTTAGTTGACTGTGGCCTTTGTTTACCATCTGTTTGTTTGTGTGTGTTTTTATCTGACAACAGGTTCACGCTTGCTATCTTTTGTTTTTGCTTTGAATCTGTTGGTGTATTGTTGTAGGTGTTTGACTTTATATCCTCAGCCTCTAATAGGCGGCAAACATCTTTTAATTCCGCTACTGAATCTGGCTTAACTAAAACCAAACCTCTGGAGATGGATGGTTTGACATTCTTTTTGAGTATTTTAATTTTCTCTTGTTCTGTTAATGGTATTGTTAATCGCGAGAATAAGGCATTCATAACAGCAAAATACATATGAATAGGCTCATCATTACCCTGCATACGTTTCTTAGCAACATCCAATAAGTTGTCCTCGTAATCTATGGCATTGAATTCTCTAAGGAGTAGGTCTGCTAATTCCTTCCATGTACTCACTTGGCATTTCGCACTTCTATGCCACAACAAAGCGTCTCCTTTAAAGAATGCAAAAGCTGAATCAAATAACACGGAATCCGGTACCTTAAACGCCTTTGCACGCTCAGCAATTGATTCCAAAAACTGAAATGGGCATGTCTTGCCATCAAAATAGACGTTCCATTTACAGACATGTTTACTTAAAACCATTTAGTTGCTATGACTGTCCGAGTTGTCCTCAGTATCAGACGGTTGTTTTTCCGTGTCAGACCGCCTAAACAATTTGTCGAGTGTACTTCTATAACCCTTCATAAGGTTCCTAAGCTTCTCCTGCAACATGCATTCCTTTGATTCCCTACAACTTAGCCTCTGCAAACGATGATGCAAATGACAATACAAAGCCCTGCCACGAGCTAAACTGTGACTGTCTCGGGTTTTCTCCGCACTTTCTACTTTACTTTGTAATTCCTCAAGTTTATCTTGGATCGTAGTCAATTCCTTACCTGATTCCAATTCTTCACAAACGAATTCCGCTGGAGCAATACCTACGCACAATCCTTTGAGTTGTTTACGAAGCTTAGCCACTGTATCCTCAGGTGTTTCAGCCCGTATCGTTACCTCATACGACAATTCATCGCGCAAGAGTGAGTGGTAAAATACCCTTTCTAAATCCATATCAAGTTTTCAATGAATAACACACGAAACAACAAATCCACAATTTTGTAGCCAAACATTAACAAATAACCTTCAAATGACACATCTGTCAGCCACGTTTTCGTTCTGAAACCTATCTCGACCAATCTGTATAAAATCCTAGGTTAATTCCGAATACAAGTATCCTGGCTTTATTGAAATTTATATGGCTTAAAAGTCTTTGAAACCAGGCCATAAAATCCCAAAAAAAAAATTTTTTTTTTTTTTATTTTTTTTATTTTGTCTGTAACCTGGCGATCTGTGTTGACACAATAAGCCAGTCAGTTGGTACAAAATTGCGATTATGTCAATCATAGCATAAAGAACTCCCTGTTCGTCCTTTAATCAAATCTAGCTACTAGCGTAGGGACATCATGCCGCTTTAATCGGTTGTAATATACACTTCCTGTGCCCTGAAGTTTAGAAACCAGTTCATTGACATGAGTTGATAATCGAGCTTGATAAGCTTTGCTATAATTAGCAATCTCCTGTTTCACTGTATTGATTTTAAGATCTTCATGGATATATTTGTTGCTCACGTAGTATGGTATACTTAACATGGCTCTCAAGGTTTTGCTTTGGAATCTCTCTAGGATCTCAATATTGCTGTTACTAGCCGTTCCCCACAGCTGAATACCATAAGTCCATACTGGTTTCAGTATGGTCTTATATATTGCAATCTTGCTCTCGTTTGACAAATATGATTTCGGACCTATTAGCCAATACATCGATCTTACTTTTGTATCCAGTTGTTTACGCTTAGTCCAGATATGCTTTCTCCAAGTCAATCTTCGATCTAGATGCATTCCTAGATATTTAGCATCCTCAGCTTGGGGAATATCCTCATTGTTGAGTTTTATAGGAGGGCAAGTCAATTTTCGCAGAGTAAAGGTTACCTGGACCGATTTGCTTTGGTTTGCTTTGATGCGCCATTTGTCTAGCCATTCTTCAATCTTGCAAACGTGGGCTTGAAGTTTGGCTGATGCTGTTGCCGGGTTATCATCAACAGAAAGTATGGCTGTGTCGTCAGCGTATGTAGCAATTAAAGTATCCTCTTGCGTGGGCAAGTCGGCAGTATACAGAAGGTAGAGTATGGGGCCCAAGATACTTCCCTGAGGCACTCCTGAAAGAATCTCTTTTAAGGAAAAAAAAAATTGAAATTTATAAACGTCAAATGTCACTGTCATGTCATGTCTCTCATCAAAACAGGTTATGTTTTGATCAATGACCCCTGATGCCGAAATCAATGTGATTTTACAAAGTTCTGTTGTTATACGGACTCAGAACATTAGATATTGTTTATGTATGAACGACTTTTGGATGTATCCACGTGAATGAGTGAGTGGGTGTAACAGGTATTGCTTCAAACTAATGAATGCACACTCCCATCGACCTCTTACCGTGATCCTCAGAACCTCGACAAGCCACCGTGAGCCCACTGCTGACCGCTCGTATACAATACTGTGGTCCTGTCTAAACAATACAATAACAATGCAATGATTGTACCAACCTCAAGATTTCCTATTTCTAGGCTTACTTTACCGCTGTTACAGAAGTGAATGTTCTAATAAAGTTTATATTTTTTATAACAATGATAGAATTATGGTGGTTAATGATTATATTATTACATTAAACATGTTTTTAGGCTTACAGCATGATACATTCTGTTCACCGTTGGCAGATATGAAACTGTTTCTATAATGTTTATAAATTATTATGCCTAATTATCAAATTATGGTTGTTATTGATTGTAGGATTACATTAAATATGTTGTTAGGTTCAAAGAAGGAATTGCTCAGTATACCATTTTCATACATGAAACTGTTTCAATAATGTTTATAAATTACTGTACCTAATTATCAAATTATGTGTTAGGTTAACAGTATGTAATACTCAGTTTACCATTTTCAGACATGAAACTGTTTTTATAATGTTTTTAAATTACTATACCTAATTATCAAATTATGTGTTAGGTTCACAGTATGAAATACTCAGTTTACCATTTTCAGACGTGAAACTGTTTTAATAATGTTCATGAATTACTATACCAAATGATCAAATTGTGCTGGCAATTATTAGCAGAATTACATTAAATATGTGTTGTTGTTTTAATTTGACTTGCAATAATATTGTTTCACTAACCTTGCTACAATGTTGGTTTTGTAATTAAAAAAAAATTACAATGTAGGTATGTCAAAAAATAATTATGTGGTGTATTTTACTTGTAATTTCCTTGTTCCTATAGGTTAGGACTACTTTAGTTGTAACTAGTTGCAATACAAAACTAAACAACCATTCTTCAAGTTGTCAACTATAAATTTTATAAGAAATTTCAACACCACTATAATATCAATTAACTTTGTTAGTGAACTACAAAACGCACCGTGGCTTCTTTTTGGCAATATTTTAGTAACTCTCACTAAATTACACATGAAATTCTTAAAACTAGCCTATAACTAACATTGTACCGCAATCCAGAAGAGAATGTATGAGAGAGAGTGGTATGTAATCAACGACCGTTCACCTTATATAAACTAATTTATATACCTTTGCACGCCAACTGTAACACTATGGTTACAGTGGATTTACCCATGTAAACAAATTAGACCATATACCTTTGGGCGCCAACTGTGACTCTGCGCCGGCATCACGGTGCTATATATAGTCCAGCTGATCGAACATTCCAGATTCCTCTAGACGTAATAATAATAGCACATAACTTCGAGGTCACTCGGAAGTACCTACGGTAATTCCCGGAAACGGGTTTCTAGAAATTTCGATGTCGACACTTTGTTGACAAAACTGTTGAGACCTGTACCATTCGATAGGCCGTCCTAAGTCTAGTAATGCGTTTTATTATTGTACCTAGAAAATATCTAGATCTGGAGGAATAGGGCTTTAGGAAAAATGACACACTGCTTGTCACGCGATATTGAACCTTATGCCATCGACATAAGGTCCATTCGTAACATTGCCCCCTTCTTAGTCATGCATCTTAGTCGAGCATGATTTGATCCATAATAGCGAGCTAGGCGGTCTACGTGTACGATCTTCAGCTTCCCTCTAGGCCCTTTCTTAATCCTGTAGGTGACATCGTTTATTCTGGTTACTATCGTGTACGGACCCTCCCATTTGGCTTGGAACTTTGGACTCTTTCCTTTTCTCCTTATGGGATTGTGTAACCATACCAAAGTTCCTTCTTCAAATCCGGGCACGTGAGCTTTGCGGTCGTATCGGATCTTCATTTTCGCACTGGTTTTCAGACCATTCTCTCTCACTAGCTCATGTATTCCATCTAATTTACGCCGCAGGTCGGCCACATAGTCGACGGCTAGGGTAGGATTATCGGGAGGTGTTCCGGTTAGTGCATCTATGGGTAGTCTAATTTCTCGGCCGAAGTTGACTTTCGCCGGTGTGCAATTTGTGCTATCATGTGTTGCAGAGCGGTATGACATTAAGAAGAGTGGAATATATTGGTCCCAATCCCTCTGGTGTTCTTCCACTACTTTGGCCAAATGATTCCCTAGCGTCTGGTTGAATCTTTCGACCATTCCATCTGACTGAGGGTGATATGGTGTTGTACGGGTCTTATGGATCCCGAGTAGTTGGCAAACCTCTTGGAACAGTGAAGACTCGAAATTTCTACCCTGATCAGAGTGTAACTCCAAAGGAACGCCAAATCGACAGAACACCTCGTAAACTAGCTTTCTGGCGACTGTATGAGCTTCTTGGTTAGGTACTACAAGAGCTTCTGGCCATTTGCTGAAATAGTCTTGCATGACGATGATATACCTATTCCCTTCTTCAGTAACAGGGAATGGCCCAGCTATATCGACAGCAACTCTTTCCCATGGTGCACCAACATTGTACACTTTCAGCCGACCTCTGGCTCTCGTTTGCGGTCCCTTTACTGAGGAGCAAGCTACGCATTTTCTACACCAGTTCTCTACGTCTTCGCGGCAATGCACCTAATAGAATCTTTTCCTCACCTTCTCCAGGGTTTTCTTTACTCCTAGATGTCCTCCGGATACTCCGTCGTGCACCTGTCTTAGCACTGACGCGACTTTATCGCAGGGGATAACTATCTGTAAGGTGACCTCCTGTCCACTGGGTGATTCCCATTTCCTCTTGAGAACTCCATTATCAATTATCAGGCTGTCCCATTGAGCCCAGTAACTTTTTACTGTTGGGCTAAGCGCTGATATTTCACTCCAAGCGGGCCTCTGGCCACGTTGCTTCCACTCGATTACTGCCTTCAGGTCACTGTCGTCCTTCTGTGCGTCTTTCAATGACCGATTATCCCAGTCTTCATCCAAATCATTCACCTGGACAATACGCACGTTCTCTGTATTTTCCTGTTTGTCACAATGTCGGCCCTTACTTCCTGAAGTTAGCTGGCGGCGGCGGTCCTTTTGCCTTGCCTTTTTCTCGAGGCGCTTCTTCTTACGGGCCTCGTCCTCGACTTCCTTGTCCCGGCTTCCGTCTGCCTCAGTCCACGACCTTCCGTGCGGCCGCTTGCGCTCGTGTTCTCGCTTGCCGGAACGTTCGCGTTCCTGGTCTCGGTCTCGCTCCCGGTCCTTGACGCGTTC
Source organism: Sesamia nonagrioides (assembly GCA_017933935.1). Lineage (NCBI taxonomy): Eukaryota > Metazoa > Arthropoda > Insecta > Lepidoptera > Noctuidae > Sesamia > Sesamia nonagrioides. The sequence goes on from JADWQK010000099.1 coordinate 910,317, forward strand.
CCGCTCTCGTTCAGCGGGTCGCTCGCGGTGCCCGCTTCGATCGCTCCGCTGACGCCACTTGACTCGCTCGCACGGGCGCTCGGGCTGGATCTTCGCATCGCGCTTGCGCCACGCCATCACCGGGACCTCCTCACCTGGCCAAGAAGTTCTTCTTCCCTTGGCCTTCCTGGGACAATCAATTCGAATGTGCCCCTTTTCGCCGCACTCATAGCAAGTTAGTCCTCGTCGGGCTTTTATAAGTGCTGTCACTTCTCGAATACGGTCGTGTTGTGGGCCATCTTGACGTACTGCTTCCACCTCTAGAGCATGCGTCAAAGCTGCCTTCAGGTTCTGATGGTGACCCAGACGTACTGCGGCCCTGACTTCTGCATCTCGAATCCCATCAGTAAAAAATCGTAAAGTAGTAGCGCCAATCAATCCCGGTGTTGATGCATACGCCTTCCGAACCATACGTTCTATTTCCGTGGCCCATTGTTGCAAACCCTCGCCGCTCTTCTGTGTGCGTTCGCGGAGTTGAGCCCTGTAGACATTTTCCAGGTGTTTCTCCCCATATCTAGACTCCAGCGCTTCTAATAGACAGGCTAGGGTATTGCAATCGCCGGAAATATTCTCGAGGATTCGTACGGCATCACCACGCAAAGCAAGCATAAGGGCCGTTAGAGCTTGATCGTCGTCCCAATTGTTGCCTTTTGCGACTTTTTCAAACTGTAGACGAAAGGCCACCCATGACGTTGTTCCATCAAAATGAGGTACTTGGAACGTGGGCAAAGCACTAGGTATCACCCCTTTGATGCCTCCTTTCTGTACCTTATCATGGAGGAATTTTATTTCTTTCTCACACTCCATGATGGTGCTGTCTAGTGTCTCGAAACGCGCATCATGTTTGTCTATACGAGCATCCTGTTTGTCTATACGCGTATCTTGGTGGTCCATACGCGCTTCTTGTTTGTCTATGCGCGTATCTTGCTGGTCCATACGTGCATCTTGTTGTGTTGCTTTTATTTTGAGCTCGTTGACCTCTTCTTTAGTTTTTTTCCACTTTCCGTTTAGTTCCAATACTAGTTGCTGGGATTTTGCCTGGGATTCTGCTACATTTTTAATTTGTGCCTGGGTTTCTGCCTGGGATTGTTTTATTTGAGCCTGGGTTTCTGCCTGGGATTGTTTAATGTGTGCCTGGGTTGCTGCCTGGGATTCCGCCATAGCTTTTATTTGCAGCGTCAAGTGAGCCAGCAACGCCGATAAATCGCTTCCACTGCTTCCGGGAATAGTGGTGGTAGTAGGCGCACTCACATTCGTCGGTGTTACGGCGGCCGCATCTACTCCGGGTGCAGGGACACCAACCGATTCTTCCTCTTGACGCGCCAAATCCATCGCTGCTTGTCGTCGCGTGCGAACCCTTTCGTCTTCCCTTGGCGTGACCGGCATGCCGCTTCTGACACCAATTGTTACGGGCTAGGGGTACTTAAACGCCGGTTAAGGGTTACGAAGTTTATTGGCAACGAAGGTACAGTCGATTGTAGGCAATGACAAGTAGAATGTCGCTGACGTTGCACCGAAGTCTTCCCTTATGTCCACGAAGTCCGTGTTGTAAACATACAATAACACTATCAGATGTTACTCCACGTAGTACTCACAGTTCTCGTTACAGTTGTCGCAGTAGGTATTCTCAAAGATCGTTTCTTAACTGTCGCTGTTTTCGTATCGCTAGTCGAGTGTAGACTGACTCTGCGCCGGCATCACGGTGCTATATATAGTCCAGCTGATCGAACATTCCAGATTCCTCTAGACGTAATAATAATAGCACATAACTTCGAGGTCACTCGGAAGTACCTACGGTAATTCCCGGAAACGGGTTTCTAGAAGTTTCGATGTCGACACTTTGTTGACAACACTGTTGAGACCTGTACCATTCGATAGGCCGTCCTTAGTCTAGTAATGCATTTTATTAATGTACCTAGAAAATATCTAGATCTGGAGGAATAGGGCTTAAAAATGACACACTGCTTGTCACGCGATATTGAACCTTATGCCATCGACATAAGGTCCATTCGTAACACTTTGAACGCGCTAATCTCAGGAACTATGGGACCGATTTGAAAAATTCTTTTTGCGTTAGATAGCCCATTAATCCAGGAAGGCTTTAGGCTATATAACATCATGCTGCGACCAATACGAGGGGTATATAAAAAAAACACGGGTGAATCTGCGAAGCGCAACTAGATTAAAATGAAATAGAGAGAAAAATATGTACTGAACTTACCTTTACTTCAGGTTCTGCGTTGTTATTATAATGTAGTATTCAGTTTTCCATATTTTGACAATTATTTTAAATAATTTCTAAACAGAGTGTCAAACAGTTATCCTGAATTTAGCACATGATCACAAACCTCCAGCACAGAAAGTGATTTTGATCTATCATAGATTACTATGATACTGTCGTTGGTGCAAACATCATTATTACAATATAATAAAGTAGATAAAAAAAATACATACATATACATAAATAAATACATAGATACAAAAAAAAATACATAGAGCAAGTAAATTAGCCAAAAAATGTTTGTTGAACAAGATCATAACGACAAGTAGTGTTCCCTCACAAGTATCTTGAATTCCTGCAACGATTACGCGCGTATAATTTCAATTGGCAATGCATTCCACAAACGAGGGGCCTGAACAGTGAAAGATTTATCAAGGAACGTTGTGGAATGCATAGGTATTTTAAGCTTTAAGTTATCTGATGACCTTAACGTTTTAGTATGTGAGTTGCATAGAAATTGAAAGCGACTCTTAAGATAAAGAGGCGTGAAAGGAGAAAAAAGCATATTATATAGAAAGGAAAGAATATGAGCATTCCGACGAAGGCGAACTGGTAACCACTTGAGCTTCACATGAAATTCGGATACATGGTCATATTTGCGCAGACCAAATATAAACCTTATACAAACAAATTCAAATCATCAAATTTAATAACATTCCGAGCGTCGATATCCCTTAACGTTTTTATTTTAATTAGAGAAAAACCATTAAGTAGGTAGGTTACCTATTTACGTAAAATTCTTTTGAACAGTTATTTCATAGGAAACATTGATATCAAAAGACTCTACTAGACCTTCTTAGTAATACTATTTATTTCTTAAGATGCGGGGTTCTATGACATCCTACATTGACATTTTATTTGACGTAGAAACAAGGCGGCTTGGGTCCAGTCTCTAGAGCCATATTGCCCGACATATCTCGACCATTTATGACAGAAATCTTCGACTCGACATCTTCGAATAAACTGAAGACGTTTTGTGTTATTTAGGTATAACAAAAGCCTTACGTTAAGCGTTAGCATAGAATTCATATCCCATACAAAATTCAACACTCCAATTTACACGAAAAAATTCTCATAAATATTCACTATGAATATAAAGAAGGAGAGTAGCGGTGGCCTAGTGGCATCTTCCGCGATTTAGAAGTTGTAAGTTGTAGGTTCAAACCCTGTCAGAAGCTATACATTGTGTAAATTATTTCATCACCACAGCTCTCAAAACGGAAAATATTGTGAGGAAAAAATAGAGCCAAAATTTCGAAGAAATAATTATGACATCTACCAACCCGCACTGGGCCCGCGTGGTAGTCGGTAGATCCCGGCCCACTCCCTCTCATCTGGAGAAGGCCTGTGTCCCAGGAGTGGGAACATTATAGGCTGATAGTATTATCATCATCATCGTCATCATCATCAACCTTTTATCGTCCCACTGCTGGGCACAGGTCTCTTCTCATACAGAGAAGGATATTATGCTATAAAGTTTATAGCATAATACCCATAACCACTCCATTACCCATAAGGGTAATAAAGGTTAGGTTAAGATATGACCAAATAAAATATGTTATTTTTCATAATCATCACAGTAACAATACTAATGAATTTTGGAATAATCTTTATTTTTCGCGAATGAATTCCAACTTTACCGATTTTTGGTATATTTTAAAAAAGTGACAACACGTTTGTCGACGGTATGCCCTGCACCCCGACGCCCGCGCATGTGTTGCCATGTAAGTTGAGGGGGACCTCTTAGCTAGATAAACAACTGTTCCATAGAACAGGTCGCGCATCGCATTATATGTCGCTTGCTATGCAAAATACATTAAATGCGTTTTAGCTGAAAAAACCACCCGAAGGAAGGTTAGGCCCTACGCCGAACACGTTGTAATAGGCTATTTGACAGTATTCAATTATTTGTGATTTTTTGCTTTAATTGCATAAAATGAGGGTTCTTTATATCATTTACAAGAGTTTTAATAAAAAATAATAACAATTATTATATCCAAAACACAAAAATATGTTTGGCTTTTTGTTTCTCGCGCCACACATTGTGAAACGATCCGGATTGGCTAATGTCGCGATGACGTCATACGCTTGTTTTCGGCAAACTTATAAACTGTTTTTCGGGGGTTTTTATCGATTTATTTGTACAACCCAGTACAGTACACCACTTGTAAACCATTTTATTAGATAACAACAGCAAATAATAATTAAAAACAAACACCACTGAGAACCGAAAACCGCTTGTGACGTCATTTACCAGGCGCAACGCCATATTGCTGATTATATCGTTTTCGCGGCTTATTTGAATTTTGAATTTTTATTTGCATATTTCTTACGAAATACGTATTTAAAATTAAAAAAAATACTTTGGATGAACTTCTTAACCGCAACCAAGTAATTCAAGATAAAAATTATAAATCTGTCAAATAGCCTATTGCGGCTGATGTGTCATAGAGTACTTGAAATACATACGCTGCGAGCGTATTTAGCCGAACTTTCGGATAAGATAATAAGATAAGATTTTATTTGCATAAACATGTGTGTGTATACATAAAAAGTGCATACAAGGTAGTAAATAATGTTAAGCTCAACATGTTTGTCACTATATGACGTGCAAAATAATAGAGTTATACAATTTGTGAAAAAAAATATTATCACGATATTAAAAATTGTCATAGGTACTTATTTACTAATGTATTATAAAATTATCAATTAAATCAATATTATTATTATATTAGTCAGTCAAAATGAATCCAATTAGTATTTATGTAAAAAAAAAAAAAATTTCATTAAGGAACTCATTAATACTATAATATGCTCTGGCGGTCAAAAAAGTACGAAGTTTGATCTTATACATTGATAGAGGTAGTTCTCTCCAACTTTTGGGTACTTTATTATAGATGACTGGACCCATACAATATATGCTTTTGCGCATGAGGCTCGTCTTAGCGGATTGGAGACAAAGTTGGGCATTGTCACGTCTATTACGTGGGAATATGTCGGCTAGATGCTTATAGTAATTTGCATTCGACTTAACAAACACAGCAACTTCTAAAATGTACAAGCACGGCAAAGTCAAAATTTTGTAATTTTTAAAATAGAGATGCAGCTATCGGTCTTCTCAAGTTTAAACATCGCCCGTAAACATCTCTTTTGAGACTTGAATGCTGTTTCTTTTTCCGTTGAGTTGCCCCAAAATATTAGCCCATAGCGTAAATGGGATTCTGCTAAACCATAGTACGCTGTAAGTAAAGCATCCTTATATAAGGAAAATGAAAGCATGTGTAAGGCATATGCGGATATACTGAGTTTTTTACATAACATCTCAATATGTGCTTTCCAGTTAAGATTTTTATCAATCTAGAGGCCAAGAAATTTTGTAGAATTAACTTCTTCTATATTTTCATTGCAGTATTGTATATTTAGATTCATGCTAGGTAACCGTTGCGTAAAATGTGTAGCTTTCGTTTTCTTTAAGTTTATTTTCAAATTGTTTACCTGCATCCATTGTACAGCTGACTTTAAGCAATTATTAATATTATTCTCATACGTCTCTACACTTTTACAAGGTATCGTCAAACTACTATCGTCCGCAAATAGGGTCACCGGTTCTTTAATGCATTTAGGCAAGTCATTAATATATAATATAAAAATAAATGGTCCCAGCACACTTCCCTGCGGTACTCCATATTTCACTTCACGCTCTGACGATCGATAAATTTCTTCTTTTTTCTTTACGGTATCAATATGTCTTATTTCAGTAATTTGTTTTCTATGTCTTAAATATGATTCGATTAGGTTAAGGACATTGCCTCTTATGCCATAAGCGTCCAACTTTTTTAATAGTGTGTCATAATGTACATGGTCAAAAGCCTGGGTCATATCACAGAATATGCCACAGACTGGATTTCGATTATCAATATTGTTAATAACATTATACAAAAAGTCATATACAGCCATATTGGTAGTGTTATGTTGTCGAAAGCCCTTTTGTTCATCACATAAAATATCACACTTTTTGACGAATTCTGTTCTTTTTATATATATTTCTCAAATATTTTTGATATGACTGGAATAAGTGCGATAGGGCGGTAGTTTTCCATTAAATCTCTATTTTCTTTCTTGAAGAGAGGTTTTACTATCGATGTTTTTAATGCAGACGGATAGACACCCGCGCTTATACTTAAATTTAAGATATGACTTAGATGTCCACATATTTCCGCTGCTACATATTTTATTGCTTTGATGGCGATATCATCATAGCCCACGCTGCCTGTATTATTTAATGACATTATAATTTTGTGTATATCTGGTGGTACACTTGGTGCCATGAACATAGTTTTGTCATTCCAGTCTAAATTTAAACATTTGGGATTACTGGCAACGTGTAGTTGTGGTTGGATTTTGTTAATGAAATAGTCATTAAACGCCTCCGACATTTGACGGGGACATGTCACACACTAAGCGATTATCTAGTTTAATTTTTTGTATGTTTTCTTTGGGTAAATTATGTTTAGCACGATTAATTATTTGCCATGTACTTTTTGATTTGTTTTTCGATGTTTTTATAAAATAATTATTTTGTGCCTTTTGCGTTAAATGTATTATCTTTTTAAACAATTTGGAGTAGCTTTTAAAACTAGTTTTATTTTGATTATTTGGGTTTAATCTACACTGCCATAAAAGTTTTCTTTTTTTTCTACTGCACATTTTTATTCCATGAGACAACCATTTTGGTTTTTTTATTAAGTCAATTTTAATAAGTCTTTTTGGAAAGCATAAATTGTATATTAATTGGAATATGTCAATGAATTTATCATAAGCAATATTAGCATCAATTGTTTCATAAGTTTCCGAAAAAGAAAGATTACTAATATAATTTTTAAATGTTTGCTAAATTGTCATTGTTATAGTCTCTTCTTGTCATGTACCAGTAGTTTAAAGCGTATAATGTCTGTACGGGACAATGAAGAAGCTGTGCTGTATGGTCAGATAATGCAAATTCCATAACATCAGTCTTACATGTTTTATTGAAATTATGAGCAAAATTATCTCTACATGTCAGGCTAGCCATACGAGTGGGTTGTTTTATTGCCAGCTTTAGATAGACATTTAATAGACATTCAAATTCATTACTGAATCTATTCTGTTTAAGGACATCTGTGTTAAAATAACCACATAATATGACATTCTTGTAATGCAAGCGTGATATTTCCCGCAACATTGTTTCCAATTTATTCATGCAGTCGTCAAAATTGTTTACATTTGGTACCATATAGATACAAGCTACAATTATCTTATACATAGTAAGCTCTATGGCACAGCGTTCAAATACACCTGGAGTTGAGAGATTGGATATTTTGGATATATCCTTTGATTGTATACCATTTTTGACTAGGATACATACACCTCCTCTTCTTTGCTGCTTTCTACAGTAACATGAAACTAAATAGTAATTCGGTACATGTAATTGGTTTTGGAAACCTTCCATGATGAAGTGTTCTGTGATACACAAGACTTCTACATTAATTTGCTTTTCAGATAGCTCATTCAAACATACAGTGAGATCATGTGATTTATTTATCAACCCAGCAATATTTTGATGCATTATTTTGACATATTTAGTTGATAGTAATTTATGATATTTAACATGCAAATGAGCCATGCGTGAATTAGTTAATTTGTCGTCAATACAATTAGCGAAAAAATTGACTACTATCATTATTTACTGTTGAATTAGTAGGGCTTATCAAGTTTTGATAATATTCAATGTCAATTTGCAAATTTTCCATATTTTTTTAAAAAATATGTATAAGTGCCCTTCTAGTAATTGCACCTGTGTCATTAGAAAACATGTCATAACTTAAATAAGAATTTGTGTCAAAATAATATGCGTATGACCCACCATTTATTTCCTTGAATAAAAGGTTATTGAATATCTCAACCTTATAATTGTATATAGGAGATCCGCAAACATAAGTAGGACTGCAAACTATTACATTTGTATAAGTTATATGCTCTAAAGATTTTCGAATGGTCTCTACTATATGTAAGCAGTTTGAGGAAGTTTTAAGATCCTTCTCTCCTAGCATAACTATATAGTAATCATTTATGCCGAAATCTAACAATTTATTATTTATATTACTCAGAAGACGATCTGTACTACAGTTTGGATATATGTAATGACAGTATGTGAAATTCTGTCCAAAAGTGTCCTCTATGATCTGGAGCGTGTGTGATGCAATGTTGCTCAGGATACAGAGTTTGTTCTTCTTCCGAACAATTGATTTATTCGCAGCCGCAACGATTGAGGAATTTCCATTGATGGGATATACTGGTTTGGAATTATCAGTTTTTATATTTACCTGAACTGCTTGCAATGATTTATTATTAATATTATCAGGTACATGTTCGGTCTGAGTTGCCTTTGTATTCATGGTAATTATTCGGTTTGTTATAGGAGTTGTATTTGGTGTTTTTAGTTTCTGTTTAATTGGACTGTTCGTAATTTTCTTATAGATTTCATTTTTTTTAATAAGCTCCGTGTTCAATTTTAGCAATTTGCTGATTTCCAATGTAAGTGTTTCGATTTCTTTGTGCGCACTATCAAGCTGCAACTTTAGGTTCTCTATCTCTTCCTTGTCTGATGTGTTATCGTCATCAGACATATCTGGCATGCTGTTTGTGGTACAGTCCAGAGTACGACTAATTATACTGTCCTCATTATTATGCTCTGATTGAGTGCGTGTGCGTCGAAACGTGACATTGTCAAGGAAATTCATTATAATTTAGTTGATTTGTTATGTTTGTCAATTTATTTTATGTCTTGTTTGTATTTTAAATTATTTCAATTAAATTAGTCGATGGAATTTGGTCAGGTTCTTTTTTTCTACCAAATAGTAAATTTATATTTTAAGTGGCAACACTACCACTTCTACTACTCTCCACTAGAGGCAATATTGGCGCTAGTTGTAACACAAAATCTTAGTCAAACAAGGTCAAAGTTCATTTTTTGAATATTTTTCTATAACGTTTCCTTAAGTACATTACAAAGTTATTGTCCACATTAAATATTGAATAAAAACAGTATTTCTCACTAAGTTTACTGTTTTCTTAGTTGTCAGTAAAGATCTTGAGGACACTGTTTGTTTTTTGTTGTTTTTTAGCAGCAATACGTTACTACGGGAACTTTATCGTTTTCACTTAATTTCACTAAGCGTCTATTGTCACAAGTAATATACCTTGGTAATAATAGTCCACACATGCACTTTCTAAACTTTTTACGTAACTTAGTTTATTATTACAATTATTTAATAATTCCGAATACGCGGGTCATGTAAACAGAGCCGGTGTTGCCAGTCGGGGCTGTACGTTCCGTAGATGTGTCGCGACACTGAGAGTCAACTGCCTGACACCAGGCTGCCTCTCATGGACAGTGACAACTAGGCAGTGGAAATTTTCACAGCTGAGTTTTTCAGTAGCTTTTATAGGAACAAATACTAAATGGGTTGCATTTTGACAGTTCAACAGCATTCATTGCGTTATTTACCTTATTGAGCAGACAAATTTTTTGAACATATGGAACCATGGATTCGCAATTCCAATTAATAGTAATACTGTGTTACACAAACAGAGTGAGCAATTACCGGACAAAAAAAATCAACCATGCACCCCCGATGCAGGCCCAATGCATGGTTGATTTTTTTTAAATGGACTCTCTGTACATGATTCAATATACCATTCTATGTATCCATAGGGAAATAGTTTACACGTTGGCCTTATCATTCATATCATTTTCTAGTCTTAATTAATTGAATTCAGCTTCAAATTAAGCAAAGTTTTCTCTTACCCATTACCTACCTTTTAGCAAAAGTTTGTTGAAGTACTACATAGTACATTAGCTGTACAGTTATCATAGATAATGAAGAGAGATCTACTAGAACTTTATTAAAACTGAATCTTTAGATATTCATAAATTCGATTAATTATGTAAGTTTGCTTATTTTAGATAAAAGCTTGAGTTTGATGCTGGCAAAGGAGGCGGAGCGCGTGAGGGAGCGGGAATATCAGCGCCCTCACGCCTCTAGGCGCCGCAGGAGACACCCTGGTCGAGAGACAACATCGAACTCCTGGTCACCGCACGCGCGGACGTGCGGGCGGCGAGCGATGGGCAGCTCACTGCCCGGTATGGACCAGGCCCGGGTCGACGGCGCGTTGTTTTTCACGCGCGCCTCAAAGAGATGTCAGCACATCGTGACGGGGTCCACGAGGACCGATGGCTCCAAATCAAATCAAATCAAAATCGTTTATTTCAAATTAACCATCACTTGGTACTTTTGAATAGTCAATGTCGGTCAGTTCAAAAAAGTGAAGCTAAATTGCACGTTCCAAAGCGTAGATCTCTATGGAGAAGAACGTGCAAGAAACTCCATGGACACTCTTTTAAAATCATAATATATGGGGTTACATTTCTTCGTTACATATTTATGTTGCTTCTATCATGTGAGCACAATGTAAAATTAATTAAAATATAAAAATTAATTAAGCCCACTGGCAGCTAAGAGATGACCAGTCTCCACTGACGGCCCTCGTTCACGAGCATGACGCGCGCATCAGCCCCACTTAGCTCAACCATATTGAAGGGAACCAAATGACCCAACAACACGCGCCACCATCAGCAAGACATTTGAGTGAGCATGACAAACTCTCAACTGCCATGCTCGTAATGTCAAACAAGTTATATATATAAAAAAACAAACCATAGTCCATGGTGCCTCACATTCACAAACTTGAAAAGTGCTTTTACATTATACAATACTATTGCAAAATAATGGTAGCAAAATATTGTGCACAACGTTGAAATAAAAAAATAAAAAAGGAATATTTAGAAAACAACAAAAAGGGGGAATGGCATCTCTTCCAAACCTACAAAATTGTCTGTGGCTGTGGAGCAGGTACTTTATTATAAAATTTTACACAGTACCCCATAAAAGAACTATTTACTTTAGCTAGTCTGAACCGAGGTTGATCTAAATTGTTTCTATTTTTTATTAAAATTGTGCCTGTCACTTATCTTCTTAAAAAGATCAAAATTATATTATCAATACCTCCTGGGCCAGACCTCCTATACGGGTGGCTTTTACTCAGTAAAGGTCTGACACGCCCTTCCGCTACGCCTAGAGTGGGGGGCCATTTGATGATTTCCCATCCAAAACAAAAAAGGCAGTTATAGATAAAGTAAACAGATGATTGCTTTGTTCACAAACTAGATAAAATTAAGTTCAGTACAGAAAACGACTGAAGGTAAAATATGTTAGTTGTCCTGTTCGAAACGGTACAATACTAACATTTCATACGTCTGAAACAGGACAATTTATATGAACTCTTGTTGAAAAGGTCGTGTGTCTTGTATTTTATAATGGCGGCACGTCTGCGATATTAAATGTTAATATAACGGCTACGATTGTCAAACAAGCACCACGAACGACTCATATCTAACCTAACCATGATAAAACTTTGTATAAATGTTTAGATACGCCCTTATAATTAATCTACAGACGACAGCACATCCAGCTACTACAATCTGACAGATTTCTTTATTAAATTTTCAACTTTATCTTTAAAGCTTTAAAGCTCAAGGTTGATTGGGAATTTTTGTCAGTTTCAGGTAGCTTGACCTGCAGCTGTAGTCCGTACCTATTAGTGATATCTTTCTGTTAATGCACTCATAACTTAAGAATTGCGAATTATTAACCCTTTTTGACCTCCAGGCTATTGTTTTCATAGCGATATAAAGATACCCGTAAATACTTATTTAATACTTCTTTGATTAAGCTACCGAATTAGTGTCGCAGTTAAGTCATACTGGCGAAATATCCTTAACAAATATAGAGATTGTAAAGATATTTTGTTTTCCTGGAGTTATTGGTCCCTTAACTTCATCATCATCATCATTTCAGCCGAAAGACGTCCACTGCTGGACATAGGCCTCCCCGAAGGTTCTCCACGACGACCGGTCCTGCGCCTCCCGCATCCAGCGGTTTTCCGTGACCTTCACCAGGTCGTCGGTCCACCTTGTCGGGGGCCTACCCACGCTGCAGCTTCCGGTGCGTGGTCGCCACTCAAGAAGCCGTCGGCCCCATCGGGCGTCGGTCCTACGGCCTACGGGCAATGTGCCCGACCCACTGCCACTTTAGTGTTGCAATTCTTCGGGCTATATCGGTTACTCTCGTTCTTTTGCGGATCTCATCATTCCTGATTTTATCGCGCAGTGAAACTCCAAGCATAGCCCTCTCCATTGCCCTTTGAGTGACCTTGAGCCTTCTTATAATTCCATACGTCATCACTGGAAATACACACTGGTCGAAGACTTGTCTTGACACTGCTGTATTTAACTTATTATTTAGGTATATAGGTAAGATCCGAGATGGGGAAGATACGTTATGCTCTAATATCGCAATGTGGGTTCATTCCATAATTACATCCAATGATTTATTAATTGAATTGACATGCTTGTGTCATCTCTCATTTAGGACTGCTATAGTGCCCAAGTCCTGGAAGCTTGCCAACGTGCAGCCCGTGCCTAAAAAGGATAGTCGTTCAGATCCTACCAAGTATCGACCGATTTTAATAACCTACATACATACTCTGTAAGATTATGGAGCTTGTAATCTCCTCAGTGACCAACACTACAGGTGTCGCCGCAATCGGTCAACTGGGGACCTATAGATTATGATGTAATGGTGAATATCATGAACTGATATATCGTCCAATTCTGCTTTGGTCGATTTTAGGGTCTCGGTCTGCTCTCTGAGGATGGGCAGGTAACTTTTTATCCCCGTGTCTTCTGGTAGTTCTTCTTCGGTTGGTAGCTTTACGCATACAATATGGTTTATTTGGTCTAATTCTGGTACTACTACATCTGGTGAAAGTTCGATTTGGTTAGATTGTTGCTGTAGCGAGTACAGTGTAAAATCCTTGTCCTCGACAAAACATTTCTGATTCATGCTAATGACCCCTGCCCGGGTCAGCTGAGGTGTCGTAATTTGATTTGTCGTTGTTTGATTTTAATTGAATATGTGTCAGAACAGAAATACATGTATTATGACGTTGAATGTAATTCTACCCATCGGTTGGCACACATTGACCTTGCTGTCTTGCATTTCTTTTTTATTATGCCACTTACTTATGGGGCGAGAATTTTGTATGAAACAACCGTCAAAGTCAAGTCTTGGTGGCCTAGTGAATAAAACACCAGCCTCTCAAGTATTAGTGTGCGGGTTCGATTCCAAGTCAGGCAAGTACCAAAGTAACTTTTGTTTTGTTATATGTACCTTCTGAGTATATCTTGTACACCAATGACTGATTAAAAGGTGAAGGAAACATCTTGAGGAAACCTGGACTTTAAGTCTGAAATCTCCAACCCGCAATGACCAAGCGTGGTGATTAAGCTCAATCCCTCTCTGTATGAGAGGTGATCTGTGCCCAGCAGTGGGACGATAAAAAGGTTGATGACGATGACGGACCGTCAGTTTCAAAATTATACCTCGAATAAAAATATCAAAACATTGAAAAATCAGCTCAAAGTGTTTTACAAGGCAGTGAGACACTATACAACACTCACTACCAAGTATTCTATTTCCCTTAGCAACGTGTCAATCAAATTCGAAGAAAAAGAAGAAAATTGCCTTGAAATGATCAAATGAGCGTGTTTGCATTCGCGTGACAGTGTCTGAGGGTCATGTGGGCTGCGTGGACATCACACACCTTACGTCGACTAGATTTCAGATAATACAGGGGCATCAATTGATTTAGTGCGACGTTTCTTTGTTGCGATTAAAAAAATCGCAAAAAAAATATGTGGTTTTTATTTGTCGTTGATGTTGTACCTAGTTTTAGATCAGAGTTTAATATGGAAAGCCTTTATTTTTTATAAAGGTCAAATTTTGCATGGTTTGGCTTGAGAAAGAATCGAGATTTCGTCATTATAATCGCCGTATAAATTCACTGAAATATGGTAAAAATCGCATCTAAATCTTTCGTTAAGTTAAGAAGAAGAAGCGACTACACACGTAAAGCGACTTTATTAAATACTATTACTAGACATAATAATAGTACTACTATTTATGAAATGATTGATATGTCTAGTAATATTTTGACAGGTACGAAAAAGGATAGGTTCGAAAGGTAAAACTGAATTCCTGATGTTAGTTTGTCATAAAACTTGTGGCTTTATTATTATAGCCACAAGTTTATGTAATTACTAGCTTTCTGTTTGCAGCTTCGCCCTCGTTGAAGTCGGTTATATCGCACTTTTTAGATTTCCTTCGGGAATATCAATCTTTTTGAAAAAAGGTAGCCTATGTCCTTTCTCAGGGTCTAAAGATTATCTGTGCCGAATTTCATCAAAATCGGTTGAGAGGTTTAAGCGGGAAAGCGTAACAGATAGACAGAGTTACTTTCGCATTTATAATATTAGCATGGATAAATCGGAATCCGATGTTTAAACTACCGTTTTAGTGGTAGTTTTGGAGTGAAATATTTTCGTTTTAATTTCCTGAAAACCTGATATGGAACACAAGCCTTATCTCTTCAAAAGGGGTATAAACTACCACGCGTGCTCAATAAGAGTTGGTAGGAAGACATCACAATATGTCTTCAAATCTTCGGTTCAGGGAAGTGCCTTGTACAAGATATGTTTCTTCATAGTTTTGAGAGCGGTGGTAATGATGTTAGTAACGCAAAGTAATGCGGCTGTCTGGGTTCGAATCCACGACCTTCAAACCTGCTACACGGGCCCGATACTCAGTAGCAAGTGATTGATATGATATCATACTAATCATTCACTGCCAAAATTATTCAACCGAATTTGGATACCTAGTGAATAAATTGTATTGGAATAAAACCGGCCCACTTTAGATATATTAATCTATACTAATCCATACTAATATTATAAATGCGAAAGTAACTCTGTCTGTCTGTCTGTCTGTTACGCTTTCCCGCTTAAACCTCTCAACCGATTTTGATGAAATTTGGCACAGACAATCTTTAGACCCTGAGAAAGAACATAGGCTGCCTTTTATCCCGGAAAAATTTGATGTTCCTGAGGGAAATCTAAAAAGCGCGATATAACCGAACTCCACGCGGGCGAAGCCGCGGGCGGAAAGCTAGTATACATATAAAGCTGAAGAGTTTGTTTGTTTATTTGTGTGTTTGTTTGAACGCGCTAATCTCAGGAACTACTGGTCCGATTTGAAAAATTAATTTTGCGTTGGATAGTCCATTAATCCAGGAAGGCTATATAATATCACGCTGCGACCAATAGGAGCGGAGCATAACTAAACCACGCGAACGAAGTCGCTGGTGACCGCTAGTGCTATATAATGATTTTTAAATTAAATTTTATTATGGTTATTTCATATATTTTTAAATTTTGATTTTTTTGATATACGTTCACATACGTGTGGGTTCGATTCCAGGTCAGGCAAGTACCAATGTAACTTTTCTAAGTTATATGTACTTTCTAAGTATATCTTGGACACCAATGACTGATAACGAAGTGAAGGAAAACATCTTGAGGAAACCTGGATTATTAAATCTAAAATCGCCAACCCGCATTGAGCAAGCGTGGTGATTACGCTCAATCCTTCTCTGTATGAGAAGGGACCTGTGCCCAGCAGTGGGACGATAAAAAGGTAGATGATGATGATGAATGATTTTTATAATGAGTTCGAGTGCTTATCGAAATTTTCAAACAGGTACTTCCCGTGACCCATTGCCATGATGCCATCTCTTGAGTACCTATACTTGGGTATTATCAGTCGAAATCGCTGTAGATGAATTATTGAACGCTTTGTTTTAATTTGTAAAGTTTTATTTTAATTGGGATATTATATTGTTATTTTGATTAATTAACTAGGTACAACTGATAATAAACAAAGAAAGAATATACTTACGTTTATTTGCGGTACGCCTGACATCGCAAATACTTATATATAAAATAAAAAGTTGGGAAAATACTTGCATCACATTCTCGTAAAACATCCGTCACTCAGCATAATGTTAAGACCCTATGAGAGAGAGAGACCCAGCGCTGATTTCCAGCGCCACTTAAAACTTTTTGGTCCGCTTTACCAGTCTAACTGCTGATTTTGGCTAAACTTCCGACATTTTCCGAGAAGCTGTAGTGTTATTTTATTAACCTACATATACTTACTTCTTCATACTCATATATCATTCATTTCTGCAGGTCATAATGCGCATTCCAGTATTATGAGGCGCTGTTCTGATAATATTTTTCCTACACAACACAATGCTATAATTTAATATCTACATACATTTACACATTTACAATAATATTTTTATTGTTATGACAGTTTTTGACAACGCTGTTGATTATGTCTCTATGACAACCCTTTTTCTTCTAAATTCTTAACTGCCCGCTATCTTTCTATCGGATTTGTTAAGCCGAACTCCTTTACGGTATTTTATATTACTTTTAAATATTCAAATATTCAAAATTTTGTGGAATGCTGTTCTGCGAGGTTTCTTATGAAGCCCTCGCAGAACGTTGCGGGTTCAGCTTGAGTCGCGGCCTGGTGCTTACATGTGTTTACTAGTATATTTATAGAGTGTTTTATCTCTGCAGAGCCCTCCTAGGGTTACCCTCTCCCTCGCGGAGAGGGGACCCTCCTATCGTGCTGCTGCCGGCTCTCCGTTGCAGGGGCCGGTCCTGCTGTATTTCTGCTGCCTGGTACTGTCACTGTTGGCGGCGCCACCGCCTCTGATGGCGGCGCCGCTGCTGTAGCCGGACCTCTGCCGCGGGAGCCGCTTTTCGCTGCAGTCTTTGGATCTCCGCTGCTGTTGTCGGCCCTCTCGGCCGCCCCGCTCCTCTACAACTCTTCTGCGACTCTCAACCGCCTGCCTACAGCTGTCGCCGGCCCTCAGCCGCTGGGCTTCAGCCGCCGAGCCTCTGCGCCGGCCCTCTTCGCTGACCCTCAACCGCCTGTCTTCAGCCGTCGGGCATCTGCGCCGGCCCTCTTCACCCACCTTCAGCCGCCGGGCCCTCTGCGCGGCCCTCCGCCGCCGAGGCCGCTACTTGAAGCTTTACTTTTATATTTTATTGTGTACCTTTTTTTATATTTTACTTGTACTTCATTCATCCATCATTTTTATACTTTTATTTTTATTTGCTTTTATTTTAATTAATAAATTCTTTGTTTGTGTCCCTCTTCCCTCTCTTTTACTGTCTAACCCGACAAAGCGACTGCAATCTGACCTCCACAATCCGAAGGCGACATCGAAGCATTGCAGTTAGACTTTTGGAGGGCTCCAACAACCCGTAACGACTGGCACTAGATGTTTGTATGGCAACCGGGACCAACGGCTTAACGTGCTTTCCGAGGCACGACCAGACCAGCGCAAATATTCGAATTCATGCATACAAATATTGGCACTGTGTATGGATCGAACCAGCGCCTACTTGCGCAGCGGCCGCGTCCGCTACCGCTACGCCACGGAGGCTGTCGTCCAGCGCCACTTAATAAACCGACATATCTACTTTTTCAAAAATCCTTATCAAACTGTTCTTCCAGTCACTACAAGTTTGTTTGCTAACGCTTTCTACATAATAACTCTGTGGGTACCTCGTAAATATTCAGTATTCCTCATCAGTTTACAAAATAATGCAGCACATGGAGAATGCTGTTCAAAGGCGCTGATGGGGCGAAACAAGAAAATGAAAAGATAATATGAAGTTTATTAGAGTTTTCCTCGCATGTTGCTACAGGAAAATATTGGTTAACCAACATCAACACTGTTGAACCACTTTGTGTTATTTTTGAGATTATTGTACTACATAGCTTGTGTTTTAAATCTATATCTATACTAATATATAAAGCTGAAGAGTTTGTTTGTTTGTTTGAACGCGCTAATCTCAGGAAGTACTGGTCCGATTTGCAAGATTATTTTTGTGTTGGATAGCCCATTAATCCAGGAAGGCTTTAGGTTATAAACATCACGCTGCGCCTGATAGGAGCGGAGCATAACATGTTCAAATAACTCACTCCACGCGAAAGAAGTCGCTACCGGCAGCTAGTTCGTTATAAAGTGATTAGTAGATATCTATATAAATTACTATCTTAAAAGTGAAAAATTGAAGCGAGTCATGGATATGTGATCCAGGTTTTATATGGTCTCAATTTCTCATCAACTCCTAAATTAGGCGAACAACAAAAAGAGAAGCAAAGTGATCTGGACTCCGTTTTAGAGGATTGGCCAATTGTAGTAGACCGGGCAACGTGGAAATAAGAAAGGGAGGCCTTTGTGCTGGAGTGAGACAAGGAAGGCTTATATGACCTGCGAGCTGGTTGCGACCGAGCGGGATAAGTCTTTCTGGGACACCAGACTTCCGAAATATGATTATACGATATAATATGAGAACATTTTGCGAATTTTACTAATAATAATTGGAGCAGTGGTGGCCTAGTGATATTGGCCGCGACCACTTTTTAGGCTTACAATTTCTAGGTCGTAGATTCGAACCCTATCAGTCTCTTTATTTTGTATAAATTATTTCATCTACATTGCTCTCAAAAAAGGTAAAGGAAAGCACTGTGAGGAAACCGGCTTGTACTAGAGCCAAAACTTCGAAAACATGTGACTTCTATCAACCCTCACTAGGCCAGCGTGGTAGATTACGACCCACTCCCTCTCACCGAGAGGAGGCTTCAAATTCCTTGGATAGCATTCCGCACAAATGCGTCAATCTTTCGAGAGCTGGGTGTCACAATAAGACTCCAAATTCCAAAAAAAGGAATTTTGGAGTATTTTGACCATATTACCAGAATTGGAAAGGTGGATGGACGACGTTCTAAAGGTCGCAGTCCAATAAGGTGGACTGACCAAATTCGTTCTCTGGGCACCGGCCTGCATAATGCTATACTCGTGGCCAGGGATCGTAACAAATGGCGAACTATTGAGAAGAAGATAATTCTACAGAGACATCACGACCCTCAGTAATAAGGCGGAGGATAAAGGTATCATTGAATTGTTTCACCAAGTGAAAACACTGCGACTATTCTAATCGTCAATCGCAACCACAGCATCCCGCTTTAACTGCGGATAACCGCTTGACGGGCGGTATCTCTTGTCTTTAGGTTCAGTATCGGCTGACGTTATCAGCGCCTGATACTATGCTCTCGATAAAATTGAAGGTTTTAGCCAGTTTATCTTACTTTTGTACAGGATCGCAACAATAGCAAGACTGTGCGGTCAAAATGAACAGTAAGTAGTTTTTTTTTTTTTTAATTTTAGTGTCGTATTTTACGTAAAGTAGCATTTGATTATTCTTTACATTACTAAGAGTTTAATAAACGCGTAAATTAGTATAAATTCACAGTAACCTAATTGCATAACACATTATATATCTCAAACTTGCAAATCCATAGCTTCATGTATTAGAAAAATGTGTCTGATAAATAGCGCAATGAATATTGTTGAACTGTCAAAACGAAACCCATTGCTATTTTTTAGTGGTGCGTTACGCAATTACCTGCATTTATGTATATTTAAATAATACATTTTATGATTACGACTAAGTTACGTAAGTTTAAAATTAGTTATATTTTCGTGTTTTTATGGTTGATATTTTACAAAATCCTCAATTTAATAGGAACTATGCAGAAATCTACGTTTAATGTTTATAAGAACGTAGGTAATTATATGAATAATAACATAATTATATTTTATACCATGTAGGTAATATAGGGTACTTAGTAATTTTTACCCGACTACGGCAAAGCAAAAGGAGGGTTATGATTTTGACAGGCTATGTATGTATGTAAGTAGTAGAGTAGTTTAGAAGTTACTATGTAGAGATAAATTTTCATGTTTGGAAAGGCGTAGTCACACGTTACATAGGATAACGTGTGACTGCAGTTTTCCAAACATGAAAATTTATCTCTACATAGTGAATATTGCATACTTCAAAATAGTATTGTATGACATTATTGTCCATTTACAACGAAGGCATCTTGGTAGAGTCTACTGTGTCCATTTACTTGCAACTACATTAGCAACTCTGTTCAGTTCAGTATTCTGAAAATCTTGTTTTATACTTTTTCAGCGTCGTTTTTTGTCGTAGTTGGGTTTTAGTTTTTTTACTTTTTATTATATCATTTTTGAGAGGTGAATTTATTAGAACTATATTAACACATTTCCAAAATTAATTATGGACCATTTTGTATGTTTACATATCTTGGTCAATTTCCAATAAATAAATTACTTAATTACTCTCATCATGACAGAGAGCTCTATTTTCTTTGTTGAGAAATAATATCAGTTTCATATGACGGTAAAAAGACCAAAAATGCTTAACTTGTTGGTCATAAAAATACCAACTTATTTTTTTGAATAACATCAAATTGAACGATATACTTATTATTATTTTATTACCTATTGTTTATTTAGTAAGTTAAAAATCCTAGGGATTATACCCATTCAGGGGTTTTATAAAATCTTTAAATACGTATTCCTAACTTTGAATAGATCTCGATCGGTCGAATAAAACTAATTTTACAAATTCGAACCGAAATATATTTAGGTCTTGTCTCAGAGTTAGCAACGACTTTGGTATGGAGATTCTATACAACGTGTAACATAAAGGGTATATACATACCAAGGGCATAGCATCTTTAGATGATATCAAACGATATCGGAAGGGTTCAACTCAAAATAAAATACTCAAAAAAAAACAAAAATTACATACGTTAATAACTACTCGTTACCCGTCACGTTACTTGCCAAAATCCGATATATGTCTTCAATATCTCTGTGCGACTAGTATGACAGTAGCCTATCACAGGCGGTGTTTTTCCTCATAACTTCCTAACATAAAGAGAAGGATTAAAAAACCCTTCCAATATCGTTTGATATCATGTAAAGATGATATGCCTTTGTTATGTGTATACCCTTTATGTTACACGTTGTATAGATTAAATTGGCAAGTCTTCAGTGTTAAACATTCTCAATATACAAAGTTATGGAATGCAAATCATTAGAAAACGACCAGAATAGTAATAATATGTTCTGTGCAGAGATTTCAGAAGGCATCCGACCTCTGGAGACCAAGGTCGAGGAGTGTGGGACTTTTACCTTACTAAAGCCACTCTGGTGATCACTATCCGCACACAGGGGTGGTCCCAGGTACTTTTTAAAAGACCAGTTCCGTCACAAGGCCATGCAACGCCTGTACAGGCACATACCTAGGGAGACCGTAAAGACCCATAGTCCTTGCTGTGTACACTGTACACAGCAAGGACACAGGAAGGTGGCACAGTGGTAACGTGATGCTGTACAGTGTACAGCATCACGTTACCACTGTGCCACCGTCTTCCCTGGGGTCAATTGTTGGGTGCACATAGTCCCCACTCTATGCGCCAGCGACCCCAAATGTCCACTTACATTTTGTGGGTAAGCGGGTTAAGGCGTATTAGGCGCCAAAGCGGTTGCCTCCCCGACGTCTTTACCACCAATCAATCCACCTAGTTTGGTTGGAAAATCGTTACCGATGTACCTCCAGACGCTAACTTGTCTAGCCATACCAAACTGTCAAATTTGCACAATCAACCTTGGACCTTAATGCCTTACAGAAAAGTTGAAAGTCTGTTAATTGATTTTAGTAACTAGCTAATCTGATTGGTTGTACCTAGTAGCTTGAAATAAGTACTAGCGTTTATACTTATTGGTTTTAACTTCCTGAATTTTATTATACTACCCGTTACCCGCAACTTTGACTGCGATCCATTATGAAAAGCCCTTACCCAGGATGTGGGCTAATGGACCGACTGTTTTAGACTAACGAATGCACCAAGCGAGCAGTTTGCGAAATAACCGGAGAGTTCGTTTCTCTTCTAAAAAAATCTAGATGAGTCACTAGGTTCTAAGTAAACGTTAAACAAGCCACTCATCACAACAGTCAACAGATCTCACACACAGAGACACAGAGACAGTCTCAGATGAGATTGTGTGAGAACACAATCTCATCTTGAAAAGTTATGTGAAGTGAGCTCAGAGTGAGTGAATGAGTGCGTGAGTTAAGTGAGTGATTTGAGTGAGTGAGTTGAGCTGAGTGAGAGAGAGTGAGCGAGTTGTCAGTAGTGCCAATCCTTAGCTTTAGTTGGAACGAGTAGAACTACTAAGAAACAAACTATATTTCGATCTTTAGATTAAGTAGTTTCTACTCACTTTTCAACTAATTGCCTCATTAATTTTCCAGCATCGCTCTGGCTTCTATTATGCGCGGCGGCCGTGGCCAGCTGCTCCGGCGTCTCAATCCCATTGAGACAGAACCCCGAGACTCTGTGCCGTGGCCAGGAGAACTTCCTGAGGATCGCCAGCGTGGAATCCTGCTTCTACTACTACCAGTGCTATGCCGGCAACTCCTATCTGATGCAGTGCCCTGCGGAGACATGGTTCAATGAGCAAGAACAGGTGAGGGCTTGTGTTTGGTTTTCTTTAAGTTTTCATCTGCCCTAAGTCAGACAGACGGTCACTCCATGTAAAATACTCATATTCACATTAGTGAATAGGGGTTTTTTTTGGGACAAAACCCGCCACACATTTCCCACCCACTGCAACTCCTGAAAGCCAGAATCAACAGTGGAGACCGCCGGAAAAACGCCGAGCAATGAAGCTCGACGAGTCCCGGAGAAATAATTCAACTGGCTTGGGTCCCGCAACGAAATTAATCTGAAAAGAATAGCGGAGGGGTAAGAAAAAATATATTTTGTCCACTTCCCTCCATAACAAGCAGGAGACAGAACAGAACTAGGCCAATCGGCACAAAGGGACATTATTGCAACTGGGAGAAGCTCAGATTGCCAAGCACCACGGAATAAAATTTGATTAAGTTAATGGGTCCTAAGTAGGTATGTGCTGATAAAATTGATTCCAATAATAGGTACTTATGGCAAAAGCGCCTGAACGCACCTAAATTGGTTCTAGTTTCTACAAGGTCCGTATAATAAACGACTCCGGATGTAACTTGTACACTATCCAACATAATGTTGCTTCATTCTGCCAAAGAACTAGTGAATAGGTGTATTAAACTCTCCGTGCTGCGACAAACACGAGGTATGAGGAACAGCATGTAAAGCTCACTCATTCTCCATACAAAAGGGAGGATCCTCCGACCAGACTGGTTGTCTGGCGGGCCACTTGCCCGCTGGTTGATGTTGCGAGCTTGTATGCGTGCTAGTTGCACAGAAAACTCTGATTGCGAGATGCAGGATTCGCGTGACGTCAGTATGACGCGTTGTTCGCATGTTGCGTTGTGGGCACCTCTACAACATTAAGCCGTTGTCATTCGTGGATCAGTAACTTGAAGGTCTGACAACCATTCTTACCAAGGCATTATAGCGTCGGTGGGGAACGAAAAAATGCTCTGATATCACGATCACAATTTATTATTCTAGAAAACAGCCTTAGCACAAAACCAATCTCACAAAACTTATATAATATTACTTTTATTTCGGTTTAGTCGCCAAACGTGAGGGAGTTTGACTAGAGCACAGCGCCTTCAGCGCCTCTAGCGGGTGGCATAGAAAGCGCGCTTTCGGGTTGCCATACTAAATCATAAATCACATTACCGAGTATAATGGGTTTTGAAGGTCACATAGGCTCGCAGGAATCGCTCCGTGTAATATACTGGTATGCAGCTGAATCCAGTTAGCCTGGAAGCTGACTCCAACAAAGTTGGAAAAGGTTAGTCAGGTGTTCATGATATTCGACTGCCTTAGGACTAAAACGTTCACCTTTTTGGTTGTACTGTACCGATCTATTCTGAGAGATTTTTTTGTGTGAAACCTTTGCAGCTGTGAGCTTGAAGCAAATTGTCATTGGAGTCCAATTGAACGCCAATTCTCGTTATTATTTAATACGACGATTACAACTACTACTACCTAACTACTACTTTGATTACGACTAAGTTTTGGACATAAGTATTTACTTATGTCCAAAACTTAGTCGTAATCACATCTAAAGACAGTAAATGGCGTCGATTCTCTGGCGCACAAACTAAACTAATTTTAGTTCAATGCACCTTTTTCTTACTATTTCATTACGAAAAGGATAGAAGATAGATTAGATAACATTTGGTTGTTGACATCACTACAATCTGGACGAAAGGTTTCGCCTCGTCTTTTATACCGCGTACATCGGGGGACTGGAACAATTTCTGCAATTTAAGTCTCTTCAAGTCTAGAGTGAATAGTCTCTTAATAAACTACCATCAACGATTGCATCACTGATTACCATCAGGCGGGATTACGTTCAAGCACTAGTTTATAATAATTATACAATATGTTAAGAAAACCCTGTCCGACCCGTAAGGATAGTAAAGGTTAGGTAAACATATGACCAAATAAAATATGAAATTTTACATAATCATCATAGTAACAATACTATTGAATTTTGAAATAATCTTTTTTCCCCGCGAATGAATTCCAACTTCCCCAAAATTTGGTAATTTTTAAAAAGTGACAACATTATTTTTGACGGTATAATTCTGAGCGAATAGCGATGCGACCGCGTGCCGCGTGCCCTTCCCCTCTTCGCCCGCGTGCCGCGTGCCCTGCCCCTCTTCGCCCGCGCCTGTATGCTCTACAGCATATGTTTTAAGTTACCTCTTTTTACGAAATAATATTTTTTTAGGGGTTTTTTTTTAAGCTTAGCCCGGTTTTGTAGGCATTAGTAGAATCAGTTATCGATACCTAACAACACCTTCACGGATCGGACAGGGTTTTCTTTACATATTGTATATATATATTAGATATACATAATGGCACGGAACCCTTCATGCGCGATTGCCACTAGCGCTTAGTCGGTTATCCTTACTAATCTATACTAATACATAAAGCTGAAAAGTTTGTTTGTTTGTTTGTGCGCGCTAATCTCAGGAACTACTGGTCCGATTTGAAAAATTCTCTTTGCTTTGGATAGCCTATTAATCCAGGAAGGCTTTAGCTATATTGTTATATAGCCTAAAGCGTGATGTTTCACGCTGCGACCAATAGGAGCGGAGCATAACTAAATTACGCGAACGAAGTCGCTGGCGGCCGCAAGTATTATAAATCGGAAAGTGAGTTTCTTTGTTTGTACCACTTTCACACCGTAACTACTGAACCGATTGCTTTGAAATTTTGCAGACGTAAAGTTAGAAGCCCGGAAAAATTTGATGTTCCTGAGAGAAATCTAAAAAGCGCGATATAGCCGAACTCCACGCGGGAGAAACCGCGGGCGGAAAGCTAGTTTTACATAAGTTAGCCTCTGGATTTTTCTGCAAAATGAAGAAAAACATAGATTCCGCAATATATAATCAACGCAACATATTATTACTTGTAGGTGATTTATTCGTTTCGCAAACAACCTTCAAAAGTTAAGTACACTTTAGCCTAAATTTCTAAAGTACGAGGAAATCCTTGAAAAGAAACTAGAATGTACAATATTTTGTGATGTTTAAAGATTTTCAATTCGAGTATGTTTTTACTAGTATTTTGTAATGTTATCTTATATCACAGCATCTCAACAGTAGTTTGACAATTTATCTACATCAATTTGTCACAGCCGTAAGACTATTGATAAACAAAGTATGCAGCCCCTCACGTGAGCAAATGATGAAATATCGGGAATGTTTTGATGTTTCTAGAAAAGACGAGATAAAACACAGACAGCCTCCGTGGCGTAGTGGTAGCGAATGCGGCCGTTGCGCAAGGAGGCGCGGGTTCGATCCCCGCACAGTGCAAATATTTGTATGCATGAATATGAATATTTGCACTGGTCTGGTCGTGCCTCGGAAAGCACGTTAAGCCGTTGGTCCCGGTTGCCATACGAACATCTAGTGGCAGTCGTTACGGGTTGTTGGAGCCCCCAAGTCTAACAATTGGTCTAACTGCATTGCTTCGATATCGCCTTCGGGTTGTGGAGGTCAGACGGCAGTCGCTTCATGGAAATTTAGCCAAAAATCAGCAGTTAGACTGGTAAAGCGGACCCCAGACTCCAAAGCTGAAAAGCTACGGATGCGACTGGGATTAACGCTGAGATGATGATGATGAGAAAAGACGAGATAAAAATTAAATGAGAAATAAATTACACAATTATCTATTTTGTGTCTGACAGAATTATCAATGTAGTTAGTCAATTAAAAGAGATAAATGTACAAGTTTGACCTTCATAATAAAGGACATTATTCATTTCCTACCCAAAAATTAAAGTCAAAAATAATACTAGATTCTTAGGCGAAATAAATCCTTGAACATTTTTTACTATTAGAAGAATCGTCTACAACTTATCTCCAGACTGGACTTAGAAAATACAATAAATAATTATTTTCCAAAAATGTTTGGAGCATCACATTACGCTTAAAATTTAGCAAACAAGGTAGCGAAGTAGCTACCTGCTATTGTATTAAGCGCACTACACACCAAAGCCGCCGACCCGACCGACACAGCCCGCCGACACAACCTTGAGGCATTAGGCCTAGGCTTATGTTGAAGCATGTCGGCAACTTCGCCTGCGCGTGTTACCCGCCGACACGTCGGCGGCTTGCCGGCGGCTAGCGTTCGCAAGCGCTCAGTTGCCCGGCGAAATTTCAGCTGTAGTGATGAGTTAATATATATAAATTTCTGATGTCGAGCCACCGACATGCCGCCGGCAAAGTTTTACGACTTGCAATGACTGATGCCGCCAACCTATCCCGCCGGCAAAATGTTGCCGACATATGCGGCCGGCTTTGGTGTGTAGAGCGCTTTATGTATCTCGCACGGTCGCATCCCCCCCTTCACCGTGCACCCCCTCCGCCCACTGTCTGAGGCGCTGCGGCGAACGCAAGCAAAAACAATGAACAAGTTAGTTTTCCATTCGACTTCAGTTACATCGGACCAGCGGCGGCGTAAGGCGTGGGCGACGTAAGCCACCGCCTACGGCCTCGCGCCTTCAAATATTTGTATGCATTGCTTCAAAGCAAGAAAAAAGTAATAAAAGATATAAATTAATTTTGTTGTGAAAATTATTTTTATAGTCTGGCAACATTTGATTACATTGCGTAACTACCGCGAGTAAATCCTTGCCACCGACGACCCGTGCGGGGAATCCCTTATTTTATTTGTTTATGGGGCAAGTAAAATTTTTAGAGTGGGTAATCTTTGTGCGCTATAGTCCCACGCGGTTTTTCGGTAATTACACCGTACATTTGCCACCTGTCTGCCCCTGCCCCCACCTGGGTACGCCCATGCGGCTTCGCGAAATTTGTCTAGCCCACACTAAATTTAGGTCTTGCCCCGCCTCTGCATCGGACGGCTACTATTCAGTTTGCTTGTGCTTTTATTTTGCAGTTATCATAATGGCGGAAATATTGTGTACACGGTGTCATGAATCTGTTGCGAATAGGAGATACACTTGGGCTTCCCGAGAGGACCAGCACATTGAAATAACCATACCTCTAATAACTTTCATTTCGCTTACAACAACTGCAAATAACTTTCATTTTTGGGTACAAAATGTTCCAGGCTTGAATGATGTCCTTTGTACGTTTTGCAATGCAAAACATAGTGATACAATTCAAATTTTATAATATGTACCCATATATTCTGCAAATAAAACACTTTGTCTTAAGATCATGAATTGTCAGATTTGAATCGAATATAAATTGTTTCCAGGTTTGTGACTGGTCCAGCCCACCAAGCCGTTGTATTGTTCCTGAACCCGAGCCTGAACCTGAACCCGAACCCGAACCCGAACCGGAGCCGGAACCAGAACCAGAACCCGAGCCGGAACCCGAACCAGAACCTGAGCCAGAACCAGAACCTGAGCCAGAACCAGAACCTGAGCCAGAACCAGACCAAGAAGATGAAGCCGACTCAGAACAAGATGAGGAAACCGAGCCAGAACAAGAGGAAGCCGAGCCTGCCCAAGGACTCGTTGAAGGCTCCGGTGAAGAATGGCAAGAAGACGCAATCAGGAAATACCTGAAGTCATTCAAAGGAAGCAAACAAGAAGAAATCGAAGAAGATGATGTACCAGATGTCGAAGAACTAGAAGGAGAGTATTTAAAAGGAAATAACAAGGCTCAGGAGGAAATCCCTGAAGAAGAAGATGAGGATTTACTGGAGAAAACTAAAAAACTTATGAGGCAAAAGCAAGTTGAGGAGGAAGTTGAGGAAGAGGTTGAGGAGGAAGTTCAGGACGACGAAGCAGGTGAAGAGGCAAAGAAGAAATGTCAGAAATGTCAAGAAGAAACTGAAGATGAAGAGCAGGCTGAAGATGATGAAGAACAAGTTGAAAATGATGAAGAAGCTAAGAAACGTCAAGAAGAGGTAGAAATAGAGGATGAGGAGCAAGAAGAAGTTGAGGATGACGAAGAACCCGAAGATGACCTCAAACGTACGAAACGCCAGGTCGAAGACGAGGAAGACGATGACGTAGAGGAAAGTAATGAAGATGATGCTGATGACGAAGAATCGAAGCGAAGACAAGAAGAAGGCGATGATGAAGATAATGAAAACGATGGCGATAACGTAGACGAAACAGAAGTAGAAGTAGATGATTCTTTAGAGTCCGGAGCTAAGAAGTTTTTCAAAAATATGTTCAGAGTATTTTACTAAGAGACTTCAGAGGCATTGAAAAATGCTGTCTTGAAGAAGCTCTGAAAGTAATTTAGAAGTAATTAATTTTAATTTATGTAAGGTTAGTATCACTTTGTGCAATTTTGTAAATATTATACTGTAGCTATTAAATTATTTATTGACTGTTACTGTTTTATTTACCAACTAGCTTCTGTCCGTGTGAAATTTCATTTTCCTTTGTCCTACTTCATCACATCGCCCGCCCGGGCTATTTATGGTTTCAGAGCGTCTAAACAAACAAACTATTCAGCTTTTTTATAGTTAAAGAATATAAATACCTATAGTATACACTACTACTATTACTACAGTGGCGATTAAGTCATGACATGAAATACAGGTTGAAAAGTTCCTGCGCTCACCAAGAGATAGTACTGCCAGCTCCAAACTTTTTTTTCTCAGGTTGGTACATATATCTGTCCTAAAAACATAGAACACATGCAAAGTTCATTCTTTGTTTACAAGCCATTTGAAGTTGACATGTCATTGATTTTTTAAATATGGAAAAAAATATTATCATGCAGTCATTAGATTCTTTGTTTTGAACGATTTAAAACCAAGGAAAATTATGAAAAATTATTAGAAGTGTTTAAGGAGTACTCGCCTTCAAAACGTACCATTGAATTTTGGGCTGGTGGATTTTAACGTCGACTAGCCTCGAAGACCACACGAAGGACGACCACAAACTGCAACCACATCAGAAATCATTGAGCAAGCAAATAATATGGTTAGTGAAGATCTAATTTTGACAAAGACTGAAATTGTTAATGACATAGGCATCTCAGACGAACGAGTACTCTACATTTTACATGAAGAAAAAAATTTTGTAAAGTTAGTGCCACACACGTTAACTATTCAACAAAAATTGGATGGAAAACAAATTTCTCAGGGTAATTTGGGTATTTTAAGCAGAATTAAACCGACTTCTTGCATCGTTTTATAACTGTGGTTAAGACTTGGATCTACCACAATGATCCTAAATTAAAACAAGAACGTTTCCAGTGCCAAAACCGCGTACAAACGTATATTTTCGGTAGGGAATTGCGAGCTGAGGTTGCGAGTGATTAGCATTTATTTGAAATGACGATTAAATCTGCTTATGTTGTCGCAAGCAATTTCTAGACGACAACTTAGATAACTCAAGGTTTTGAACGCGAAACGAACAACACGCCGTTCCAATGCAATTGATGTCTTTAGATTAAGGGCGGGTTGTTTCACGTTCACTTAACGCATGCGTAAAAGTTAAAAATGGTGCTAACCATCGTCAAGTCAAAAAATGAGTTGTTTCACAATACGTAAACGTTAACGCACGCAAAAAAAGATACGATTACGATAACTGACGGGTTGTTTCACGTTCACTTAACGCATGCGTAAAAGTTAAAAATGGTGCTAACCATCGTCAAGTCAAAAAATGAGTTGTTTCACAATACGTAAACGTCAACGCACGCAAAAAAATACGATTACTTTAACCGATGCTCTGAGCACTGGTTAACGTAACTTATGTCAAGTTGTGTTTAGTCCGCCGTGGTGTCAATTAGTGAAAACAACATAAACTCCCTTTTGTATTCGCGAGTTTGGTCTCTAATTGACGATAGTAGGTAGTTCATCTGATGATGATACAAGTACCGTAAAAAGAAAAAGAAAGGTGTTTAGCAGCCCAAGTTCTGTTTTTTTTTTATATTACTGTTGTTGTCTGTTTCTTTACAGAACAACACATCTTTATATTTTTCAAGCGAAGATTGAAAGCGATGTTTCTCATTTTTTGTGAAGTTAGTGAAATGAAATGAAATCGTTTATTAAGCAAGTAGGATCACTGATCACTTTTACACGTCATGTTTTATTTTTTTTCCGTTCTCTAAAAAAAATATTTTTTCTTAACACGTATATTCTATAATGTAAACATATGTTTACATTGTAGAATATACGTGTTTTGTTAGATTGCAATGTTTAACATATACCTACTTATTAAGGCCTTAAACATAGTAACTATGTTTAAGTGTATGTAGTAGTACGAGTGAGTGTAGTAATTTACTTACTTTGGTGTGTATGGTGGGGGTTATATAAATAATAAATAAATATATACTCACAAATCACACAGATTGAGCTAGTCCCAAAGTAAGATTGAGACTTGTGTTATGGGATACTAACTCAACAATACTATATTTATAATAGATACATATATAGATAAACATCCAAGGCCCAGGCCAATCAGGAAATGATCGTTTTCCATCATGACCTGGCCGGGTTTCGAACCCGGGGCCTCCACGTCGCAAGCAGGCGTGTTGACCGCTGCGCCACGGAGGACGACAATGTTTATATTTGGTTACTATGTATTATACCTTAGCCGGCTATTAATATTGTAACATATAATTGTTTTTTGTCCCAAATATATAAAATGTAGGTATCCATTTTTCGTCAAAGTATAGCTTTTCTATAGGTACACAGTTTTCTAGTATAAACGGACTTAATTTATAAAATGGCACGAAGTTATTTCCCACAACAATAAACAATAATACCAAGAAAGTTAGATAAACTACAGCACATGACAGTCGCATAAATAAAATTTGCTGGGGCGATGTATGTGGCCGGGCCCGCCGGGTACATCGTTGCAACGCAATGTATTCGTGCGCAGACGATGTAGTATCGGGGCGCTGTCGGTAAAGTGGCGCGCTTCAAAGGACTTGTCGCGACAATATTGGCTGGAGTAGTCACACGGTCACACCTACGTCACTCCAGTGTCGTCCAGACTTTGAAGTAGGACTGACGTTCTTTTTGCATATTTTTTACATTGTTTTTGTTTTATTTGTTGTGTAAACATGTAATAAATAATAATTTATTGACATATAATGCAAAGCCACTGCTTCCTCCATCGTCTCGGCCGCACAACTAAACAACGAATATTCGCCGTAGGCCGATTTCTGAATCTTCGCCCGCCAATGAGAAGAACATCGTGTATGTCTGACAAGGACAACAGATATTTTGCGCGCCAACGCGACATGAATCTTCGCCTGCTAATGTAGCGCCGGCATTTAACGAACGTTAAACATCATCAAAGTTACGTTAACGGACGTAACTTTTTAACGTACGTATGTTACGATAACCAACCGTTTGAAACAACCCGCCCTAAGCACAGAGGAATTAATTGTCGATTACGTAAAAGCATTTAGATGCTTGCTAAATAAAGGATCACGACATTCATTCATTCGATCATTCTTTTTAAGACCCGATGATGTAGTGGTAACATCATCGGGTCTTAAAAAGAATATCACCTTCTTCCTATAGAGGCCTTCATAGGAAGGCCACATTGCACCTCGCTGCCCGAAGACGAGCAAAGCAGCAGCCAGTAACAACAATGTCAGCGGCACGGCCATGGAACGAAGAATCAACTACTGCCACATCCAAGGTATACGCGAAAAACATAAACATTCCGGTGAGCTGTAAACTTTTAAATTTAGGTGCAGAGTTACTCGTTAAGCAAAGCATTGCAAATTAATCCTTAAGAGAGCGTTCTGTTGCTGTTGTTGTTTTTGTTGTATAAACAGGCGCCGGCAAAGCTGACATGACGTGTAATGTGCCAACAGAAAAAAAAATTATGTGAAATATTGATAGTCCAATCACTTTAGGGTTTCACCTCGGAATTTGAGATAATAAGCTGGAAACTCGTATACAGCTTCATTTTGGCGTTGTAATGATCGGGGTTTCTAAAATGTTTTTTCTAAACCGAATAGTTTGCGTAACAAACGCTTCCACAGTGGAAAAAACTTCACAGACCAACTTTTTCAAAATGAAAAATCTAGAAAAACATATGACAAACATTACTATAAAAACTACCAACGAAAATTGTTTGGAATGAGCAAGCAGTTTTTTTTTAATACCTCGTAAATCGTAAACCGCTTATTACCGCGTAATCTTTCATACAAATAACTTAAATCCTTTAATTTCATAAATGAATGGTACGGAACCCTTTCCAGTGGCGTAGCTAGGGGGGGCGGTGGGGGCGGTCCGCCCCAGGTGTCACCTTTTTTGGGGTGACACCCATCCAGTCTCTAAAAATACCTAAATCGTTAGCACATTATTTTTTTCCAACGATTCCTCCACTGGCACTAGCACAGCTCTATTTATAAATCGGGGATTCCCACAAAAGAGCCTGGACACTGTCGTGGGAGATTCCCCGTGGACCATACTCATGATTGAGAAGTATGTTGTGTTTGGTTATCATAAATTGTTAAACGTGTATTATTCTATAATGATAGATTTTAACATCGGCTGCCGGCAGAAGTTACCACCCACCAGATAAAGTCTTGCCGCCAAGAAATTCGTCGTGTTCCGGCTATAATGTCTGGTGAAGCCGTACGGAGGATGGGTCTAAGCTGTTTTGTTGCGTTGTGTGCCGTGTACAATGCGCCAATTGTTGTTGTGTCGGGAGTTTGGTCGTGGAGGGTAGCGAGATCTAGGTATTTGGGGGCCTAATTACGAAGGACGATTCGAATATTTGACCACCTCAGTGAGACTGCTGACAATGTGCTGCACAGGCACCCTGACGCACAGTTTGTCGCTCTGGGGGACTTCAATGACTAAGACTGGTTTTTCCCATACACAGAGGATCGACTATGCTGGTGAGAAGCGCGAAACTTTGCGCTATCAATGGGCTTTTCCCAGCTGGTAGGACAAGCGACTAGGGTGCCTGGTGTAGTTGGTCATACTGCCAATTGTTTGGACGTTCTGTTGACCACTAATCCGGACAGATGTGATGTGAGTGTGACAGTTCCCTCACTGTTAGGAACTTCGGACCACTGTCTGGTGAAGTCTGTATCATCCTTCGCCCTACTGGATTGCGACTGACGTAGTGAACGGCGAATGTGGCGATACAACTAGGCAGATTGGGATGAGATGCGCCACTTCTTTGCGTCTCATCCCTGCTAGCTAGTTCGCTTCTCTTCTGACAATCCGTCGAGCTGTGCGGACGCTATATCCGATGTGGTGCGTCAAGCTATTAAGTATTTTATTAGGCCCCTTTAGTGATGTTCCCGTCGGTGGCTCGGCTCGCCTATGGTTCAACGCCGACGGTATTTAAGCGGAACAACGTAAGCACACGGCATTTCTCACCTGGGTTAAAGCTCGGGACCACAGAGCTCCTGGCCACAGGGCCTTTGATCGTGCCGCCAAGTCCTACAAAACGTCGCTTAAGAAGGCTCGCTTCGACCGCATTACTCATATTGGCAATAAGCTCTCTGCGCAGCCATCCGTTAGCAGATCTTTCTGGTCCCTTGCCAAATCCCTTTTCTCGGTGGTAGGCCACAACATCAGCCGCCGGCGTAAGTTACCACCCACCAGACAAAGTCATGCCGCCAAGCGATTCATCGTGTTCGGGCATGATGTCTGGTGAAGTCGTACGGAGGACGGGTCTGAGCATTTGTGTTGCGATGTACGTGCCGGGTACGATGCGCGAAATGTTGTTGTGTCGGGAGTTGGTTGTGGAGGGCCTCCAGATCAATATCCCTCTGGCACAGGATGGTTGGTCGTGTTGTTGTGTTTAACATTGCATCACCGCGCTCAACTGCCGTCTTCCTTCCTATTTACTCAGTTCTTTTGATTGAGTAGGCTTAATAAACTTGCACGCTTTACCATCAACGATTGCATCACTGCTTACGATCAGCCGGGATTGCAGTCAAGCGCTAGTTTGTAATTTACATAAAAAAAAAAAAATCGGTCGAGGCGAACTTCTGTTGCCCCACACTGCCTCCGCTGGTTAAACCTATGGATGGAGCACTGGCTCATTCGGCGAGAGAAAAAGCAGATCTCTGCATCTTTGCCACAATTCGCGTCTTGAAACTAGCAGTGCTACTCCACCTAATTTTCCTCATTGCGGAACTTCAATGCCGGACGTTTGCATTAGGAACAAGGAGGTTCTGAGAGTATTATGTCATCTGGACGTGAATAAGGCTAGTGGCCCAGATGGTATACCAGCGATTGTTCTTAAGGCATGTGCGCCCGAGTTGACTCCTGTATTGACGCGCTTGTATTGCCTCTCATTTAGAACAGGTATAGTGCCCAAGTCTTGGAAGCTAGCCAACGTGCAGCCTGTGCCCAAAAAGTGTAGTCGTGCCGATCCTGCCAACTATCGGCCGATTTCAATAACCTCCATACTCTGCAAGATTATGGAGCGCGTATTGAACTCGCGCCTCTTGGCTTACCTGGAAGGTAACGATCTCCCCAGTGACCGATAGTACGGGTTTCGCCGCAATCTGTCAGCTGGGGACCTACTAATGTATGCCACTCATTTGTGGGGCGAGGCCCTCGCGAGAAATGGGGAAGCGATTGCTGTCTCCCTTGATGTCTCGAAGGCCTTCCACCGGGTATAGCACGCTGGCCTTTTGAGTAAGCTTCCAGCGTAGGACATTTCCCCTGGCCTGACTGACTGGGTAAAAGACTTCCTGACTGAACGGTCCCTCCGAGTTGTTGTCGACAGATGCTCATCTGAGCCCATATCGACTAATGTCGTTATTCCTCCGGGGTCTTTTCTCTTTGCAACTCTATTCTTGCTGCATATTAACGATCTGCTGATGCCCGGTATCTATGTGTAAGCAGATGACAGAACAGTTGTGAAGAGATACCTGCTAGTTTTTTACTTTCCATGGGGTGACACCACCAACTTCCGCCCCGGGTGCCACCCAAGCTAGCTACGCCACTGACCCTTTCAGCCTAATATGAATCTTCCTCCTCAAGTCGTTCTCCTCATTACGAGGGTCGTGATGTCCCTGTAGAATGATCTTCTCCTTTACGATAGTTCGCCATCTGTTACGATCCCTTGCCGCGAGTATAGGATCATGCAGTCCACCTTGACTGACCAAATCCGTTCATCTCTGGACACCGATTATACTGCGACCTCTAGAAGGTCGTTCATCGACCTTTCCAGTAACTATCAGATGTTCGAGGTTATCTCCATCTTTTCTGGCTAATATCTATTAATTCTCTCTTTTCTATTTATTAATGATATTTTTTGAAGAGAAAACTTCTTGAGCGATGTTGAGCACTTTTGTTGGATAGGGGAAGAGCATTGAATTCGCGTGAACGTCACCGACCCGACGCCGTGGTAGTACCTATTTGTTTTTTTACTTGTTGTGTATTCTATGTTTTTAATGATTTAAGTTTTCACTTCTGTCGTCAGTACCACGATTGCAATTTTTTTTCTCTGGTAACTACATCATCATCATCAGCCGTACGGAGGACGGGTCTGAGCAGTTGTGTTGCGATGTGTTGCGGGTACGATGCGCCTAATTTTGTTGTGTCGGGTGTTTGGTCGTGGAGAGTCCCCAGATCAATCTCCCTCTAGCGCAGCATCGTTTGGTCGTGTTGGTCTTGGGTTTAACTGCCGTCATCCTCCTTATTCCTAAGTTTTTTAAGTGAATAGGCTTAATAAACTAGTGCGCTTTACCATCAATGATTGCATCACTGCTTACCATCAGGCGGGATTGCAGTCAAGCACTAGTTTATAAATATTAAAAAAAAAGCTTTGGAGACTGGGGTTCGCTTTACCAGTCTAACTGCTGATTTTGGCTAAACTTCGATATTTTCGCACTGCGCGAGGATCGAACCCGCGCCTCCGTGCACAGCGGCCGCGTTCGCTACCGCCACGCCACGGAGGCTGTCAATTTCTCTGGTAACATGTGAAATGATAATGTCATCATCTCAGTAGTATCAGGTGGAAGTGAAGGTGATGGCACCATAGATGTAGGATTTCATTGCTAATATCTATGGATGGCACCACAACCGACGGCTATGGTCATTGGCTGCCATATTTGACTGTCAGCGATTTTCGATGACAATCGTTGGCTGTAAGCTGACATATTTAGATTATCGGTACATGTCACAGGACACAGAAATCTTTTGACAGCCACTAAAAGAGGTGTGGCATTGTGATTACTGTCCTTAAAAATCAAACCTTCCAGCGGTGATCTACCGCGTTCAATGTGAGGTTGTTCGAAAACACCATATTATTGCGGCAAGGTCCATGCGACAGCGCCCTTGAGACAGTGTAAGGTAATTGCGTAACACCCTCATCATCATCATCATCATCTCAGCGTTAAACCCAGTCGCATCCGTACAGATATTAGTTGTTCTGTGGCACTGGAATTGACGACGAACAATTTCAATAACAGTCAGCTACGTTAAGCGCTGTTAATTTTACACGGAGTTAACGCGAATGAACAATATCACAAGTTTTATATCAGCATACAATTCCAACACCACATAATTATATAAGCCTACCCCTAAAGCGAATACAATAGTAGTAAAGTACTTGTGTAAATCTAGCGGTTTTTAACAAACAATCATACTTTGACCAGACATTTGCTAAACGTTCCGCAATGGATACTACCGGGCGGTGCGACGATTGATAAAAACATTATTTAGCATTAGCAAAACTACTCTTTTCAGGACGCCCTACCCCGTCGTATCTCACATTTGAATCGAAAAATATCACCAGTCAACACACAATCATGCGGACATTATTACACAAAAAAAGTATCTAAAAACTACAAAAAACATTATACATCAATAAAATCATTAGGTTTTTAGTTAAAATATCGATATTAAAAGAGACGAAAAATGGTAGGTACGAAATAAATAATCTAATAAAACAAGTATATACAATCATTTAGTTATGTCCGCCTGAATGTGGTAAGCTATACAACTCCATAAACAATTCCATCTTCCAAATCCTTCAGTTCACTACTTTCCTATCCTCTACGGCGGTTATATGAAAATATCACGAGCGCGAATACATCGTTAGGTACGTACATACCGTTAGTACAAACTTTTATTTTACTATAGAATATAAGCGTGCTCCTATCATTAATTATATCAAATCCTTTGACGACATTGTTCAGTAAAAAAGTACGAAAGAGCTGCGGTAGTACAAAATGTGTATAATATGTAATGTAGGGGGCGCGGTAAATGCGCGGGCGCAGCGAGCGAGAGGCCGCGCCAAAACAGACCGACGTCCTTCTTCATGTTGGTCTGCTTCCACGCCGGGAGCACCGAGAACCCAATAGCAACCTTATTGTAACAAAAATAAAGATCTCTGTGTATCTTGACAAGACTTTCATTGGAGCAACCCGGCAGACCCCTTGCGGTAGTAAAGATATTACTATAGAGGTATTTTTTTATATGTTATAATTTTATAAACTACTGCTTGACAAGCTTGGTAAGAGTTGATGCAATCGTTGATGGTAAAGCGTACTTAATTAAGAGCCTACTCATTCTAGCCTTGAAGACAGTGTATTAATCAGACGGGAAGACTGCCTAAGGTTCCAACTGTTCCAGTCCAGTTCGGTTCAAATTGTTGCAGTCCATCGACGTACGCGGTATAAAAAGACGAGGCAAAACGCTTCGTCCGGATTGTAGCAGTGTCAACAACATAAGGGTGGATTCAATACGATGATTTAAAAAAAAAAAAAACACCAAAATCAATTTTAAGAATTTATTACATCATTTATTATAGTACAAAATAATCCTCAAATACAATAATTATTTAGGTATAAGTAACACAACCAAAGCAAAATATTAAAAATTGGATTTGAGATGTTCATGTCACCGTAGGCCTTCGATACTGGCGGCCGTAAATGCATTTAGGACATAAGTTTATAAGTATTGGTATTTAATTACTAAAATATGACTGTTTTGTTAGAATTAATCTACTCATTGGCAGTAAACGTTCTCACAATACTGGCAATTTACTTTTGCGAACCTGATAGTCGCCTTAAGACGTTCCTTACTAGAAGCAATAAAATAATAAGCTAGATATAAAAATAAACTTTTAAAATTGTACACAACATACCAACAGCTTTAAAATTAAAGTATAAACAGACTGGGTGTGAGCACCGCTGGCAAGAGACAAGTGAACGACACACAAGCCCTACTGAATAATTAATCAAGTCAAATGGTCCTGTTAGCAACAAAAAGTCCATTACATGTAATATACTTATAGTCAAAGTGCGCGTTCGAGTACTATAGCTCGAAGCCAAGCTACACAGAACGGAATACCGTATGATTATATATTAAAACTTTATCATGGTCCACCTAACGCACAGTATAAAAAGATGCAATGAGTAGATAAGATATGTGATGTGTTAAAATATAGATATTAGTTACTCTGTGGCACTGGAATTGACGACGAACAATTTCAATAACAGTCAGCTACGTAAAGCGCTGTTAATTTTACACATAGTTAACGCGAATGAACAATATCACAAGTTTTATATCAGCATACAATTCCAACACCACAGAATTATATAAGCCTACCCCTAAAGCGAATACAATAGTAGTAAAGTACTTGTGTAAATCTAGCGGTTTTTAACAAACAATCATACTTTGACCAGACATTTGCTAAACGTTCCGCAATGGATACTACCGGGCGGTGCGACGATTGATAAAAACATTATTTAGCATTAGCAAAACTACTCTTTTCAGGACGCCCTACCCGGTCGTATCTTACATTTGAATCGAAAAATATCACCAGTATTATCATAGTCAACACACAATCACGCGGACATTATTACACAAAAAAAGGTATCTAAAAACTACAAAAAACATTATACATCAATAAAATCATTAGGTTTTTAGTTAAAATATCGATATTAAAAGAGACGAAAAATGGTAGGTACGAAATAAATAATCTAATAAAACAAGTATATACAATCATTTAGTTATGTCCGCGTGAATGTGGTAAGCTTTACAACACCATAAACAATTCCATCTTCCAAATCCTTCAGTTCACTACTTTCCTATCCTCTACGGCGGTTATATGAAAATATCACGAGCGCGAATACATCGTTAGGTACATACATACCGTTAGTACAAACTTTTATTTTACTATAGAATATAAGCGTGCTCCTATCATTAATTGTATCAAATCCTTTGACGACATTGTTCAGTAAAAAAGTACGAAAGAGCTGCGGTAGTACAAAATGTGTATAATATGTAATGTAGGGGGCGCGGTGAGTGCGCGGGCGCAGCGAGCGAGCGGCCGCGTCAAAACAGACCGACGTCCTTCTTCATGTTGGTCTGCTTCCACGCCGGGAGCACCGAGAACTCTTCTTTGGTCATGCCGAAAGCCTCCTGGAAACCGACACGGGTATTCTATAAGTATTTGAAATATGCGGATATTTATATAAACGACAGCAGGACAAACTTATCGAAACTGTCAAATATTCCCAATGAACCTTAATGCTATAGCAATAAAGTTGAAAATCTAATAAATAAGTTTCCAGATTATAGTAGTCTGTACAGTAGAAACCCTGAAATTAATTAAGTTGTTTTTACCAAATATGTAACAAGATGACCTTCACCGAAGTTCCCGTTTCCGTGCAAAAAAATTATAGTGCATTTATAATATTAATACCTTTACACACACATACATACACTTATTAAACGTTTTGTTTCTTAGTCCCGTTTCGAATGCATTACTTACATATTTCTGTTTCCGTCAATCGATTAAAGATCATAGAGACATAATGACGTTTTATAGGGTTGTGTCATTAGATATCGATAATAATCGGATGACGAGTTTAAAAATCGGTCTTAATTTCATGTTTTTAGAACTTTGGGCCACCACTATGTACAGTACATAGATAAAAAGGAAAAAAAAATAGATTAACATACAAATTCTACTAAATTAATTTGAATAAAAAACAAATATAGATAATTCATTATATGAAAAGTTTTTAAGGGAGATAACCCTTTTTTAAGGTAGCCATGATAGTGGTTATGACGTTTGATTGACGACTTTGACAGTTCTATTTTCCTGTTATGTTCGTGGTGAGTGTTGGTTGATTTTGTTTTGTGTGCCGTATATTCGTAATTCATGTTTTGTTTCTTTTCGCAGTCATATGGTAAATAATATTACCACAATATTAGAATATTACAACTTATAATAAATCTGATTGTCAACAATGAGCGAAATTAGATTTTGACAGTGACATTCGATTAACGTGTCATTTATCTAATATTCTAATATTTACGCTAGCCTTAGATAAATGACACGTTAATCGAATGTCACTGTCAAAATCTTATTTCGCTCATTGTTGACAATCATATTTATTATAAGTTGTGTTGCATTCTTTGGCAGAGTTAAATTGAATGTGTATAAAACTAAGCCAATATATAGGAAATTAACATAAAAATAGTTAATGTAAATATTAGTATATACTATAGTTAAGTGTAGGTACAGACGCCAGCAAATCAAGCTACTAAAATCTGTCTGATTTCTTTATTAGATTATCAACGTTATCTCTAAAGGATACCCCACACGTATGTGTTTGACGAAAAAAAATTTTTTGATTTTCAGTTCTAAGTATGGGGAGCCCCCAATATAGGCTCAAGGTTGATTGAGAATGTTTGGCAGTTTGGGGTGGCTTGACCTGCTGTCGTCCGTACATAGTGCTGGCCCAGGCTCCATACATTTCTGAAACATCTCCTTTTTAATTTTTTTGTTCGGAACGTACCACGAAGTCCGTGGGCGACAGGTGCCTCTCCAGATGGTGCGGGTCGA
Source organism: Sesamia nonagrioides (assembly GCA_017933935.1). Classification (NCBI taxonomy): domain Eukaryota; kingdom Metazoa; phylum Arthropoda; class Insecta; order Lepidoptera; family Noctuidae; genus Sesamia; species Sesamia nonagrioides. Next base: position 951,859 of record JADWQK010000099.1, read on the forward strand.
CGTGGTCGGGCAGCGGACGTCGCTGTAGCGCGGCGAGCGGCAACACGGCCGCCACGCTCGTGAGGCGCGACAGCTCGTGCGCGCCGCACACGAAGTCGCCCGCCTTGTAGCCCAGCTGCAAGCCATGCCCGTCAGTGCCGTATAAACAGTGCAGGGTGGGGAAGCGGACTACTCTTTATACAACGTTATGTCTACCTTATACGAAGCCTGAATATAGTTTGTTCAGAATAAGCAACTGATCGATTCCAATCATTTTTATACCATGTTATATTTTTTCATGTTATATTTTTTTTTTGTCGTGGTGGCCTAGTGGTTAAAACACCAGCCTCTCAAGTATGACTGCGCGGGTTCGATTCCAGGTCAGGCAAGTACCAATGTAACTTTTCTAAAGTTATATGTACTTTCTAAGTATATCTAGGACACCAATGACTGAAGGTGAAGGAAAAAATTTTGAGGAAACCTGGACTTTAAGTCTGAAATCCCCAACCCGCATTGAGCAAGTGTGGTGATTACGCTCAATCCTTTTCTGTATGAGAGGAGACCTGTGCCCAGCAGTGGGGCGAACAAAAAAAAAGGGTGATGATGATGTTATTTTTTCCCAAATACAGTTAGAAATTGATGCAGTGTGGTTACCGAGCGCACAACACAGCTGACGGTAGATCATAGTACTAGACGCGTGAGACAGGGTACCGCCGCGGCGCTGCAGTCGCGGGCGGGCTAGCGGTGCGTCGACCATATTTTTGTTGGAACAACCAAGTAAGATAACAAGCTCATAATTTTGTGGTTTTTTATGATATCTTTATGAAATTCTTGACTTAAAAATACTGGACACGTGTTTCGGGTTTCGCATAAACAAAAAATAATGTTGTATAAATGTTGTGTGTGTGTGTTGTGTTGTGTGTGTGTGTGTGTGTTGTGTTAATGTTGTGTAGCTGAAGAGTTTGTTTGTTTGTTTGTTTGTGCGCGCTAATCACAGGAACTACTGGTCCGATTTGAAAAATTCTTTTTACATTGGATAGCCCATTAATCCAGGAAGGCTTTAGGCTATATAACATCACGCTGCGACCAATAGGAGCGGAGCATAACTAACTCTACGCGAACGAAGTCGCTGGCGGCCGCTAGTGTTGTATATACAGCAGTCAATATTTTATTCAAGCAACCGGCAGCCTTTGCATTACATAGTTCCAAACCAGCCGACAGGTTTTGAAGGAAATTAACAATCTACTGCTTCGTATCATTAAAAATTAATGCGGTCAACAACTTAATTATTGCGACGAATGCTGTTGAACTGTCAATGTAAATGTGTTACGCAATAACCTGGGGGCCTTTAGTGAATCCTTTCCAATCTAATACCCTAGAATGTGCTTATTTATTTGTGTGGCGAGTGTTGCCCTTTACAGAATTAATTGACAACATCGGTTGAGTGAAATGACCACGTTTCCCTACACTGACATGGCTTGTCACTTTGTCTCCTTATTAACCGTAACCTTCATCTTCCTTGCCTTATAGCTTTAGAATAACATTGACAGGTGAACAAAATTAAAAGCAAGCGAACATTACTTTTGATTTTTTCCAGTAATATTAATTATTGTAGTATTTAAACAATCAATTTGCTTATTATGAACGAAAAGATTTTTTTTTTACCCTAACCAAATATTATTAAATAGAAAATATTCCCGAAGTACCATTATTGCCCCAAATGTGTGTACAGCATAGCATTTTACAAAGACAAAGCAATACAGAAGATCAATCCCCTATCCACACGTACGGTTTTGTAAGTACGGCTTTAGTGTGGCTACCATGAGTTTTCTTTACGAAGACTGGATCATCGATGTTGACCGCGTTTGACTCATCTATTGGCCCGCTTCAAGGTTGTAACAACTCTCAACCAATCAGAGCGCCAAACGAGGTCGATGCGTATGATCGAGTCTCGTAATGAAAACTTATGGTAGCCACAAAGGTGTTATATATAAAGGGTGTATCTGACATCAACGCACAAACGAGTACCATAGATCCAGTACATGATTCTGAACCCCCCAGTGGTGGAATTTTTCGTCGGCTTTTTCATGATTTGCAAAAAAATATATAAAGTTTTTTTCACTTTAGACCTTTCATAATTGCTATACTTTTATAAACCAATAAGATTTTAAAGAAAAACTTAATTAATTCGCTAATTACACAAAAAATCACAATGAAAACAAAACTCGAAAAACTGTCTTATCAGCTGATTTGATAGAGTTTACATCAGGGATCAACGTCATACCTACAAACCCGCACGGCGGCACGCTTGCAACGTTCAAATGCCGAGCCGACACTTTTTTTAACCACTGTGAATTCTGTAACCGTTCATTAACGACATAAATGACTATCATAATTTTATTAGTGGCATGCGGTGTAGCCTATTCGCGAAGTTTGCGTTACGATGTCAGATACACCCTGTATATATGTTTACACGGTTCAATTTAATTGCGTATGACATACAATAAAATTGATGCAACCAATGACTTGCATCGTCTAAATGGTGTTTAGACAATGCGACTTTTATTGTTGCTTCAACTTAATTGCAACCATAGGCAATTAATATGCACCGCGTAAATCCGTCTTAAACGTGTGAAAAGAAATTCCCGTTCATTGGCGCCGATTCTTAAGTCTCTAAGTTTTTTCAGCATCTTTTTCTTTCCATTTCGTTAAGAAAAGGATAGAAGATAACATTTTAGTTTAATCCTGTCAAATTAAGATACTTCATGCAGACAGTTTAGACGCGATTGTGAACATGGCGACTAAAAATACGCCAGTTTACGTCAGGAGCGCACTAATTTGACAGGTCTAAACTGACATTTTATCGTCTATCCTTTTCTTACCGAAATGGAAAGAAAAGGATACACTTAACTTAAAATTAGAATAGTGTATGAACAAGAGAATCTGCGCCATCGCACCCCCTTTTAAGGTATAATTTTCAACATGGTTATTTAAAGTGTACTCACGTTGATATTAGCATCTGCAGCATAATCATGGTCGGTCCAGGTATCGAACAGGTCAATGAATATCTGTGGCTCCAGGCCGGCCGCCACCAGTCGTACGTCGGGGCGCGTGCTGACGTCACTGGCGGCTCGCGACACGCGCCAGTACGCGTCACATGTACGTAGAGCGGCGACGCGCATGGCTTGCCAGCGGGCTGCGAATGCCCCCACTCCTGACAAAAATATACAATAACATATATACATCGTCTTTTTTTGTGCGAAACCTGAATATAATTCGTTCAGAATAAGCAACTGAATCGATACCAATCATTATTACACTATGTTATATTTGTTCCCAAATATATTTAGAAATTGTTGCTCTGTGGTTACCGAGCGCGCACAGTAGATAAAGTTCATTTCAGACATTCGTGCGATAAAGTTTGTACACCCCTCCTACTAATGTATCCCAAAATTCACACTCGATACAAAAACACAATTATTACAAGATCGATCAGCAGGTCCTTATCAGCTTTGAATAGAGAAAAGTAGAAAGGGGGAAGTGGAGTGGGGGATGCTTTTGCCCTGCAGTAGAACATCACAGACTAATAATAATTATCCTTTGAGAAAGTTCTCGAACATATCTGTGAAAATTTTCCAAGATGCACAAACTCTCTTACTCCTACGCTATTCTTTTCTGATTAATTTCGTTGCGAGACCCAAGACAGTGGAATCGTTTCTCCGGGACTCGTCGAGCTTCATTGCTCGGCGTTTTTCTGGCGATCTGCACTGTTGATTCTGGCTTTCAGGAGTTGCAGTGGGTGGGATAATGAGTGGCGGGTTTTGTCCCAAAAAAAAAAGAGATGCTCAAACATGGCTGTGATATAAATGTTAACTGACCTGCATTCCTCTCGGCCGGTTCGAGTTCCCCGTCCTCCCCGCGAGGCCACCATCCTTGCCACAGCCACACGCAGGCGCCGTCGTCCAGCAGGAACAGAGCTGGAAGTGAAACAGATACAGGTTAGTTTACAATACGGAATAATAACAATCATATCGTTTAAACGATGCGGCTATTCAGTGGCATCCGTTTAGACTGGAGGCCGACCTTAACTCAAGATGAGAAAAGGTTATGCAAACAAATATCGTCTAACGATGCAAGTAATTCTTAACTTCATTTTTTTTTTATAAATTCTAAATCAGTGCTTGACCGCAATCCCGCCTGATGGTAAGCAGTGATGCAATTGTTGATGGTAAAGCTATGTTATTAAGAGCCTATTCACTTTCCTAACAATTTAACAGCAGCGGTGTTTCCGTCGGACGGATTGAAGACACTCAAATTGTAGTCCGACGGAAACACCGCCGCTGGCAAATTGTTCCGATCCCTTGATTTACGCCGTATAAAAGAGGAAACGAAACGCTTTTTTTACTGCATCTCACAAGCAAGAAACTTGCATCTCGTTGGTGAGGCAGGGTTTTTTTTTTAATCCATAGGAGATGAAAGTACAGATTTAGGTCTTACCTGGTTGCGAAGCCGAATACAACTCCTTTTGATCAAAAGGGAAGGGTGTCGCTAGATGCTCGTGCCTCAGCGGCGACAACACCTCGTTGGCCTCAAACTGTCCGCCCAGGTCCGTGAAGTGGAACAGGCGCGGGGTCATCGACCCCACTCCCTCCCGGCCGCCTCCCAACACCGACGTATAATGCTGCTTGTTGGCCACGCCTAACGCTTCTAAAACTTCCTTTGGTTCCTCCCCCTCCCGCACTTCAGTTATCTTCACATTGGAAACGTTATCACCGAACAAGTACTTAGATTTTCTGGCAATCAGCTTGTTTGCCAGTTCGATAGCTATATTTTTGGTGTGTTTCATGCTTCGCGCTCCGTGCCAGATGTATAGACATCCCTTTTCGGTGTCGACTAGGAGTAAGGAACCTCGGCTTCTAACCTGACGAACTGAGCAAGGAACTTGAAGTAGGTAAGCTTCGTTGGATATGTTGCCCCGAGTGACGAACAGTCTGTATCTGCTTTTGTCCGTGTCTCGTTTCCCTTGGTGGATGACTAGGTTACCTTGGAACAGGTTAAGGAAGGCTGGTGGTTCGTTACCCTGTGCGACGCGGACTTGAGGTCCCTTTTCTTTGTCTAATTCGACTGTAAGTAACGCCGCAGCGCCTTTCTCATTTGAACTAGCGTCGCGGCCTTGCCAGCAGAAGTACGCGCATCTATCTCTACCTGTAACATTGTGCTTCGATGGTTTCCCATTCAGTTCTCGACCAGTCATTGTGATCTGGTACTCCCATCGAATAATATAACTATCAGCGGAGAAGAACTCTCCAATTTCGGTTTCATTCTCGACTTTTTGGTAATCATATTCTTGTATCACCCATTTGCATACGGATTTGGTTTTGATGTCGTAATGTCTCATGTTTTCTTTGTCGTAATAATGTGTCCCGCGGCCGACGTGGGATCCTTCTAAAGTGAGATCTGGATCCTGGTACTCGTTCGACCACATCTCCTCGGCATCGCAAGGGTTGATTTCAATACTATTGGATTTATTTTCGGGTGATTTGACTTGGATGACTCTAGAATAGTCGGGCCAGTCGAGGAATTTCTCTTTGAATAGTATGGTTTCCATGTGTTGTGTGACTTTGGAGAAGATGGCCCATTCTGGTCGGCTCTTTGAGGCTTTGCTTGGTGGTTCTGACGCTTCCCTTGCTCCTTGATACATTGCTGCGTTTAATGGATTGATGTGACATTCCTCATAGTTGTATCCTTCGTCAAACAATTCTTGCGCTAACTGCGCCGCCCGACGCCGACTTTCTAGAGGAACGTTTTTCCCGTACCAGATATACATTTCAGAGCCAAAATCGAAGACGATGACTTTGGTTTGATTGAGCATCGCGATTTTTGGAACTTGGCCCCAGTACTCTTTGATTGGTACGAGTTCATCATCCATAACTTCATAGCACATGTTGGTTTGAACGATGCAAGACTCGAAGATCTCGTCTTCATCAGAATGACCCGTCTCAATAGGCCGGTAGTTCTCCACACCTTCAGTAACACCGAGGAGTGACCAGAATTGGTTCCAGTGTTTGTGGCTAAAGTTTTTGATTTGTTCATCTATTTTGATGATTCCGGTGGAGTTTTTGCAACCTAAGTCTTTTGTGTTTTGGATGTGTAGAGCGATGTCGGTGCTGCGATTCCTGGAAAAAGAAAGTAAATATAACATAGGGAAAAACGGCTCTGTCCACTTTTGCTTAAGAGATATTACCATTTCTCTTTGATGATAATCGGGCTTAAGGGTTACTTTTGAATATTGCATAGTATATTGTATATGTAATGGTATACTTACTTCTCAATAACATTGGCGTAGAGTCCAATGTACAAAAACAGCTGGTCGGACGTGATCAGCACGAAGCAGTCGCCGCGGTTAACGCTCGTGTGGACTGGCTCTACAAGTCGCGTCTGTAAACAAAAGAAAACCAGTGAAATGAAAATTGAAAGTAATCAAAGTTTTGGATGGAATGCGTACGCGTCCGTTCAGCTTTACGAATGCGTGCGCATTTCGTACAAATTAATTACTTTCTTTGGATCAAATCTGAATAGAGGTGAATAAATGTAGTTAATCCCTAATTGTAAATGTCTGTAAGATTAGAGCCAAGGCTGGTATGGTTCTGAAGAAATCTGTGAAAAAGCTGAAATGTAGCGAGATGTAACCATGTCACCGAACTCCAAGTATAACTAGCGCGAGTTAACTGTGCACCCCGCTCTGTGACGTCATTCGGACAGTACCGTTTGTAAAAAATGAGAATTATGTTAAAATAATATTTTTATTATTTTTTTTAATGTTAATGAAAGGTCGTTTTGATGATAAAGCGTCATAACACTAGGTCATCAAAAAAAAAGGCCATCGGTTCTACGAGCAATGTGCCCTGCCCACTGCCACTTAAGTTTAGCGACTCGCAGAGCTATGTCGGTGACTTTGGTTCTTCTGCGGATCTCCTCATTTCTGGGTCGATCGCGCAGAGAAACTCCGAGCATAGCTCTTTCCATTGCCCTTTGTGTGACCCTGAGCCTTCGTATAACCAATAATGGCTGTCAATTTAGAGTGTATCGGATGGTTTGAATATGTTTATACCTGCACCCTTCGGCGGCCCTTGACGTGCAGCAACATGAGAGGCTTGCTGCCGGGCGCGGCGGGCGCGGTGGCGGCACTCCGCAAGGCGACGCTGGCGAAGTCCTCCTTGCTGGCGAGGGCGGCCAGTGCCTCGGCTGCCAGCCCGGCGCTACTACCCACTGGAATTGGTAGAAGACGTGTTTGAGTATCTTCACTTCTTTCTTTTTTTTTTCTTTAATAATTATAAACTAGTACTTGACTGCAATCCCGCCTGATGGTAAGCAGTGATGCATCGTTGATGGTAAAGCGCACTAGTTTATTAATCCTATTCACTTAAAAAAACTTAGGAATAGGAAGGATGACGGCAGTTGAGCGAGGTGATGCAATGTTAAACCCAAGACCAACACGACCAAACGATGCTGCGCTAGAGGGAGATTGATCTGGAGACTCTCTACCACCAAACTCCCGACACAACGACATCTGGCGCATAGTACCCGCCACACATCGCCACACAACTGCTCAGACTCGTCCTCCGTACGGCTTCACCAGACATCATGCCGGAACACGACGAATCGCTTGGCGGCAAGACTTTGTCTGGTGGGTGGTAACTTCCGCCGGCAGCCGATGTTATGGCCTACCACCGAGGAAGTTTCAAAATATGGGCGAACTAACAGGTGCACTTCTGCCTAACTGATCGGAGAATTAACGCGTCATGTTGTGTTAGGTTTATCAAAAAGGTGAATAGCTCAGTGGGGACCAAAACATTCGTCTGCATCAGAAAGATGCCCAAAAATCTAATTTAGTTCCAGACTTAACCTTTGAGTCAGTATTCAACTTAGTACCGAACTAATCTGTCATTTTTATATAATGCATTTCTATAATGGTTAGATGCATAATTTAATAACCATTTAGGTGGTTTATACCCTATCTAAATAAAATCACTAAGGGCGTATGGGTCCAATCACAAAAGCGTTTCGCCTCCTCCTTTATACCGCGTACATCGAGGGACTGGGACAATTTGGCAGCGGCGGTGTTTCCGTCGGACTACAATTTGAGTGTCTTCAAGGCTAGAGTGAATAGGCTCTTAATAAACTAGTGCGCTTTACCATCAACGATTGCGTCACTGCGTACCATCAGGCAGGATTACCGCAATCCTGCCTGTGCCGCAAGCGCTGGTTTATAAAACGTAAAAAAAAAAAAAAACTTGTTAAATGTATGTCTAGTATAATAAGAATTATCTAAAAGTCCATATAATAGCCCCGAATTCCTTATTCACAAACTAAATTAAATTTATCTTCAGTGCATCTTTTCTTTCTACTTCGTTAAGAAAAGGACAGAACATAATATGTTAGTTTAGACCTGTCAAATTAGTCCGCGCTTTACGTAAATTGTTGTATTTTTGGTCACCGTGTTATAATCGCGTCGTAAACTGTCTATGGAATATCTTAATTTGCCAGGATTAAACTAAAATGTTATCTTCTATCCTTTTCTTAATGAAATAGAAAGAAAAGATAGGAGGGTTTTGGCGGGAAGCTAAGATGAGTGTCACGCTCAGTTTTCATTGGACTTTTAAATTATTTATAGTGTCGTTTACTAAATAAAAACGCGTGATTTATGTAGTAATAGGTGCCTTAAGTGAATAATTCATTAAGAACAGTGAAATATTGTAGCATAGTGGCCAGATCATGGCTTTATACCAAAACCTCCTCCCGTGTTCGGTTCGCGCGGCCGTCTTTTTCGACATGTATAATTCATTACGTGACATTGGCTAAATGCGCAAACCGTGCAAAGCCATAAGAAAAAGAAAAAATAAAAAGATACACTTAACTTAAAATTAGTTTAGTTTGTGAACAAGAGAATCGGTCAATGTCGTGTTTAAAAGGAGTTATAGTCTAAACAACTGCTAAAAACGGTTTTGTGGTAGTAGGTAAGTAAGGTTTATAATGCTATGGCTATGCTATTATTTTTCTTTTTATTTATTTTTTTATGTTGGGAGTTTGATCGTGGAGGGTCAGCAGATTAATCTTCCTCTGGCTTAGCATCGTTGGTCGTGTTGTTAGGTTTAACATTGCATCACCTCGCTCAACTGCCGTCTTGCCAGGCTTAATAAACTAGCGCTCTTTACCACCATAGATTGCATCAATGCTTACCATCAGGCGGGATTGCAGTCAAGTATTAGTTTATTATCATTAAAAAAAAAAGAAGAAATACTCACACTTCTCAATAACATAGTTCTGTTTGACGGTAGGCGGCGGCGGCACGTACTCGTCCCGTAGGTCCGTGCGCGCGGCCAGTGCTCGCAGCGGGTTGCGTGACGCCGCGTGACGACGACCCACACGCGCGCGGCGGGACCACTCGCTTGCCAACCTGGAGTCAAATTGTGTACTAAAGTTGGGGACCAATGTATGGGGAGACTTTGGAAGAGATATATGTATAAAATATCAACTGTCTGTCGCGGTTCATGAGACACGGTGTGATGACAGGCAAAAGGACATTGGAGTTCACTAGACCCCATAATACACCTGCGAGATTTGCGTGCCGAAAACCTTTACCACTTTTTATCGGTTGTAGACCATAACATCGGTTCCCGGCAGAAATTACCACCAGCCAAAGTCTTGCCGCCAAGCGATTCGTCGTGTTCCGGCATAATGTCTGGTGAAGCCGTACGGAGGACGGGTCTAAGCAGTTGTGTTGCGATATGTGCCGGGTACGATGCGCCAAATGTTGTTGTGTCGAGAGTTTGGTCGTGGAGGGTCTCCAGATCAATCTCCCTCTGGCGCAGCATCGTTGGTGGTGTTGTTGAGTTTAACATTGCATCACTTCGCTCAACTGCCGTCTTCCTTCCTATTCACTCAATTTTTTTGAGTAAATATGCTCTTATTAAACTAGCGCGCTTTACCATCAACGATTGCGTGACTGCTTACTATCAGGCGGGATTACGGTCAAGCACTAATTAATAATTATAAAAAAAAACTTTAGTATATTATACGTGACGACAGATCTACTTACATTTGCCTCGACCCGCTATCAATAGCATCGAGATCAACATCGACACCTTCAGTGTCTGCCAGCCTCTCCTGCTGGATAGCTGGCGTGAAGAATGCTTGGAAGGTCTCATCATCCGCTCGCGGTACTTGAACTGGTTGCCCTGTTCTTTCGGCGCCTGACGCTTCATCATCTGGGAAACGGAGTTGAGAAATTGGTATCAAAAAAGAACTAAACAAGAATTCTGTACACGAACGGAGGAAGTTTCAGCCCTGGGTTGTAACGAAGAATGAAGATACCAGTGTGAAAAAGGGATGGTGATATCGGTCATGTAGTGCTCCATCTCTCTTTTGTACTGGAATCATGATGCTATTAAACCCTACTATACTCCACCGCCTACAATTTAGAATGCAAGAATCAATTTGATTGTCTACAATTATATATCCTTCCCCCTAATCGGCGAACACATTTTTGTCAACTGATTGCGACTAGTTGGGATCGTTTGGACCGAACGGACCAATGGGCGGTCCGAACGATCCCAACTGATGTCAACTAGTCGCAATCATTTAACAAAAATGTGTTCGCCGATTAGGGGGCTTATTATTGTATCAATGTATAGCCACAAAACATTATGGTTTAGGTAATTAACTAAAGGTAGACAAAATAACACGTGAGTCAGTTATGCGACTTTACATTCTAGTATCAACACAATACTTATTTTATCAAGGGCTTTTTTTGGTAGGTACGTCATAACTTTCTTCATGCTTTATCAATATAGATAAGCGAGCCATCAATTTAAAGCTTTTCTGGACCGCTGCATCGGAAAAACATACAAATTATTCATATTTTAGTGGTTTTTCTAAAATTTACGATCTAAAGGATGAAAAATTATAATGAAAATCAAGTATTTGTCAAATCCCGCCCTCGACCTACTGATCCTCTATGAAAAGGAACCTCCATATTGACAACACCTCTTTAAAAACAATGTTTAATATGTAGTTTATAGTTTGCATACTTCAATTATATGGATTTCGAGAAGGATACATCGCGAATAAGCGAATACATCGCACGAGTCACCTAGTCAACACTATTAGAAGAATAAAAGTTACAAAAAGAAACAATAATAGAGAAACTTACTCATTTTTTATTTAATCAGAGACGCTAGAAATGATCCGACATAGAAAACCACAATTATGAAATCCAGGATCAAGTGTTTGAAACATATTAAATATATGGTTATTATATCTACCAATTATTATCAGAATAAGGTATAAAATTAGTTGTATACTTAAAGTATATAACACTTGTGAAATTAATAACTATGATAATAAAATCCTAGTAAGATAATTGAACATACTTCAGAAAACAAACCTACAAAGTAATCCAACATTTATTATAAATTGATAACGTTATTGATTAAATTAATCAAACAGCATCGTATGGTACAAGTACCTATTGAAATGCAATGAGTAATATGATAATGCTTGAATATTAGTAAACAAAAATATAATTAACGGTCTTGATCTCCTATGATTGACATATCTTCGAGCGTTTTATGTAATACTGATAACATATGACCTCTTGTAATGATAAGCATACGACGGCCAACGATAAAACTATGGCATTATTTTGAAATATAGAACGATAACAAGCGGACAAACAGTTACCATTATATTATGGTGGAAGGAAGGAAATTATTATTACATTACATTATTTTTATGCCTATGTGGTGGTGGCCTAGTGGTTAAAACACCCGCCTCTCAAGTATGAGTGCGCGGGTTCGATTCCAGGTCAGGCAAGTATCAATGTAACTTTTCTAAGTTATATGTACTTTCTAAGTATATCTTGGACACCAATGACTGAAGGTGAAGGAAAACATCTTGAGGAAACCTGGACTTTTAAGTCTGAAATCGCCAACCCGCATTGAGCAAGCGTGGTGATTACGCTCAATCCTTCTCTGCATGAGAGGAGACCTGTGCACAGCAGTAGAACGATAAAAAGGTTGATGATGATGATGACATTATTTTTTATTCTGATTATATCTAAATGCACAGAAAAAGCTTTTGTTGTACAATATAACTAGTGGCCCAAACATACATAATTAACCTATAATGTCTAACATATACACAACCTAATTTATGCCTTGGTAACTGTTACCTCCCTATAAGACTGTTAGTGTGTATACATGTACACACGAGTGACAAGCGTCGAAGACAAACGCAGAAAAAGTGTCAACGTGTGTCGTTCGTTTGTATTGTATGCACACTACCAGTCTTCTAAGGAGGTAACAGTTAACAAGGCATATTTTAGGTTGTGTCGAAAGCCGGAATTATTCAAGATCACATGAAGAGCTTTTATTGTATAATATGACAGACGGCCCAAAGAGACAAATCATTTATAGAAAGGAAATAAAAAATCTGAACCGATAATAAGCTACAAAGACTACTACTAATATTTCAAACGATTCCGGCTTTCTTGTGTGCAGTATCAATACACACGAGACAGGAGAAATTTCTAGAATCAAAGATTACTAAAAGAAATATGTTGCGGCCAACAGCGAATAAATATATGTATATAGAACAAATACTCACTCTCATCAACCCTGCTGATACTCTCACTGACAGAGTGACTTCGTTTGAAGGACTCTCTATCAATTCTGTTGGTCTTCGGTTTGTTGTCGACAACCACTGCGCTCACGACGGCACACGAAGCTGACCGAAGCGGGCCCGAAGGGAATCCATTTGTAGGGGACGCTTGCTTGCGAGATCTGAGTAGTTTACATTTGAATTGTGATGAGACTATGTATGTAGATAGTAGCTAGAAAAGTTTTATTGGTTTAGATGTTAAATTATGTAATTAGTTAAGTGATCAATGCAATAACTGTAATTTGAGAGCCAAACATGTGAAGGAAACCACGTTAAGTCTAAGCATGTCGTTCTGGTGAGTGAGCGCTAGGGTTGCCATTTTTTTTTTTACAAGGAATAAAGTATATTCAGATCTCTGAAGAATATTAAACAGTATTTTAGAAAAATGAACAGTATTTTATGTATTTAATTTTTTACATACATGTTTTTTGGAACTCCTCGCACAACTTACTAAATTTATATCGTTTTTAAATATTTCGTATAAGTCTATCACATAATGTGTTTGCATGCTGAAAACAGTATTTTTGATACTTTATTTTTGTTCAACAGTAAAAAGTATAATTTAGTGAACAACAGTATAATACTGTTCAAAACAGTATAGTTGGCAACCCTAGTGATCGCGCTAAATAAAAACAGTCGAAGTTCAACTCTGGTTCGCCTTATTGGTTCGCGGTTATTTGTTGCTTATTAGTTCGCGTGGTTTTGCCTTATTTAATTAGTTGTTACTGTCCCACAGCTGGGCAAAGGCATTCCTACTCTCTGTCCAGAACTGCCAAGGACCAATATTAAAAGAGTCCAGTTCATCCCGAAACCTTTACTTGAATCAAATCATTTTTCTGTTCCTGGTTTTCGTATTACCTAGTTGGCAAAGGTAACAACTGAAAGTCACTTTCAGAAACTCTCTGAATGCACTTCAAGTAAATAACTACTGTTACTGGCAGGCTGACTTGGCAACCACCCAAAAGTAAATAGCACGTTAGGCACGTTGACTTCATTATAAAATCGAAATAAACACAAGACAGCAAGAATTTTCGACTTGTTCAAATACTGAAGTAAATATTCCTTACTTGAAAGTATTAGGCGGAGGAATCCCGGGCGAAGCTGTCACAGGTGTGGTGGCTATGGGTGGGGGAGTGTGAGGCGGAGTCGCTGACACAACTTTGTCCCTCTCCAACCGACCGGCGACTGTGAAAAGAGAGGCATCCGTCTGTGGTACCCGTTTGCGCCAGCCCTGAAACAAAAGACGGACGTGGTTAAACTTGGTGCGTCCCTTTAAATCTGACAGTAGGCAGATTTTCTGGAAGAAAATTCAGAACAAATAAGCAGTACCTTTATACTCAATTGTAGTATGTCGTATATGTATTCATTATACTTTATAAATAAATAATAAAATAAATTCATTAATAAATAATCGTAGTACTATTGTAAACGTAAAAGATTTGTTTGTATGTTTGTTACTCTCACGAAAAAACAACTGAACAGATTTGGAAGTAATTAGGCATACAGTTTTGTCGACCTCCGTGGCGCAGCGGTCATGCCTGCCTGCGACGTGTAGGCTCCGAGTTCAATTCCCGGCCAGGTCATGATGGAAAACGATCTTTTCCTGATTGGCCTGGATCTTAGATGTTTATCTTATATGTATCTATTATAAATATAGTACTGTTGAGTTAGTATCCCATAACACAATTCTCGACCTTACTTTGGGGTTAGCTCAATCTGTGTGATTTTTCCGTATATATTTGTCCAGAAATATATTTTACAGATGGATGGCATATAACCAGGAATAGTTTTTATCCCAATATTCGTAGGGGATTTGAACTTTCGCGGGTGAACACAGCTATTACAGTACAAATACATAATGCATATGTAGTAAGTCTGTCCTTTGCCTCGACAGGTCATGAATGAATTGGACACATGTAGTAGATGGACATAGGCAATTTACCAATAAGTATGTACTAGCAAATAACGTTCTTCCGGCCTTGCCAAAAGTGTACAACCCTATGTGATCGACTACAACTGCAGTTTTGTACAGGTGTGTTTTGTATAGGTTGTCTAATATTTTCTACTATAACATTATAAGAAACCTGTACTTAATTAAAAGCGGACCAAAACGGAAAAGGTTGGAAGTCCCGATAAATGCCCAATAAAACATAATTGGGTTTATGGTCATTGAATCAATGTTTATGACGCTAAATGACACAAAAGAAATAACTCCAAACAACCGCAATATGTCACCCAACTAGAATTAAATGGACAACTGCAAATATTATGGCCAATGAATCACTGTGGTCACTTACTCACGATTCCCAATATTCGCAGTTATTGTATTTACTTACCGCATCATTGAGATATAACAAACTGGCCTTATCCACTACAAACACCATTCAGCCCTTGATCTTTAAATATCCTTAGCAGTCAAAGGATACATTTATTAGCACAGTTGTAAATATTTTGTTTCACGCAAATGATCGCATTGGAAAGGGACAGAGGTCGCGCAATTGTTGTAAACCGCATTCCGTATATCAACCGAATCGCTGGACGCAAGTTAACCTGAGTTAAACGCGACTTTACGCAACACAGAATTGTTTAATCAGTAAGCAAGGTCCGAACTTTACCATTTATAACTGCATCGAAAGTTGATTTATGAGTTTCACCTGATGAGCAAATAAATAAAAGTAGTGGCGTAATGATAGACGTTGACATGGCAGTTGACGACACTGACAAAAAATATGCGGTTACTGGTAAAGATCGTGCAATCAAGACGTGTAATGTAATCACATGTGTGCAAAAAGCATCGCTTCATGACCTAGAAAGAGAATGTCAAGAGGAAGAGAGTAATAAATATGAAGTGTAAAGAACAAGCCGCACTAAAATTAAAAGTTTAAATATTTAAACATAATATAAATTGACAAGGGCTTCGAGTTTTATCAGGCGGCAGAAAATAGCGCCATAAAGTTCAAAATGAATGCTTGAATTCCTTCATATTATTTATTACATGTCCAAGTATTCGTAATGCCTATGTCTCGTGTGCTATTTAAAATAAGTGACTTATTGCCTTTCTTAGGACATCGGGCATGTCAGAGATTTTATATGAATATGTCGGTTCTCTCACGACGCTTTACAAATCAATAAATGAGTATTACGTAGCAATAAACGTTACTTAGTTCAAAATGCCTTATATCCTTGTAAACCTACTTTTATTTGATGCCACCGGAATTCAGACTTTTGATAGTTTAGAAGCAGTGATGCTGTTCCACAAAAATGAAGCACTTATTATCGTGTCCAGCGTGTCTTGCTGTCGGCACGCTACAAGAGCTGATGTCCAAATCTGGGCTGACTCTATATATGTATGTAGATTACCATTGACACACTATAAAGATTAAAGTAGCATGGTTATGGTTACTTACTTGTGCAGCAGTTTCTAGTTTATTTCTTCTATCTGCTAAAATATTTGCTGATGCTATCTCGTTGTCGTCGATGCTTTTCTTCTTGTCGTCTACGGAATTGAGAGATTCCTGTAACAAACAAGAATAAATTCAAATACCATTTTTTGGCAAATCCTTTATATGACAAATTTTATTTTGTTGCTAAACATGGAAGATGTTTAGCAACAAAATAAAATTACTAACAAAATAAACTTTAATCATCGTTTATTTAACAATCCCTTAAACACTGTGGTGTTTATTCATAAAGGGTGATTGAAGTTAAGTGACGATAAAAGGTCAAAATGTATGGTTAAAGAATCGCTAATCACTAGGTAACTTTAAGCAGCGTTTATGAATAAGGGGATTTATTTTCATAACGTAACTGGAGTGATAAATGGTACACAGCAATTGGGTAAAGACACAAAAACATTGATTTCTTTATCAGATGAAATGAATGCAGGTGTAATGTTCATGTTAAAGCTAGATGAAATCATTACACTGATAGAGAAAAAAATGCGGCACGCAATAATTATGGCACCTTCCTTCTATTGTGTATCGAAAACCCCTCTGTTGCATAAATAGATAATTATGTTGCATTTGGTCCACATTCACGGACTGATAATTTATTGTCACACCATCTTACATAACATCGTATTTGTGATGTCTCCAACCATAGCTTTAATTGAGTAACAAGCTATCACTAGCAATTAGTTTCGTTTTGTCAGTTGGAAAACTTTCAAAGCGTTAATTATATTATTGAGCCTAATTTTTCGTACATACATATGATGCACTGGACTACCAGTACCTTCCAAATTGACTCAAGTTGAGATCTATAGTATCTATGTCTGTATGTGGGTGTTGTTACTAATAACTATGACGCTAATGAGAGGCTTTCTAATTACAATCAGAAAATTTGAGTACGTATACTGATTTTAATAACTGGATGCAACGATATTACAAGTAAAAAGGAAATCTGTAAGTAATAAATTATTTATATAATTTGATAAAACGATGTACGAAACAAACACTCATTGAAAAAAATTAACGGATGCAAACAGTAATAGAATTGATTATTTTTGGCAATCAAGTTGTATGTATCCGGTAACCTGGTTTTATAAAACTAGCATAGTTTTTTAGTGTTGAGTAAAAAGAAACCTGCCTGAACATTGTCCACAGAATCGACATCGAACTTCTTAAAAACAGGTTTGAGGCCTCCGTTGCTAGCATTCTTCGTTTTATTTTTCAGCTCTCCAATAACCGAGCCGAAGTTAAGACCCTGTGGAAATCCTGGCTGCTTTTGAACGCACTTCAAAACGGGTTTATTTTCATCTGCAGGTTGTTCAATATCTTTTAAGATATTATTTCCATTAAATCGCTTTATTCGATCAGCTGCAGCATCTATAGTATTTTGTAGTTCCGCAGCCTTGTCACTGAGAGTGCGTCCTTCCTGCTTCTCAAGCGGTTTTATTACTTCGGAAGTAGGGTACAGCACTTTTGCCGGTTCATCGTGTATGAGTAATTCATCTTTATCTAATGATAAGTTCTGTATAATCGACTGTATTTTGTCGTCGCTCAAAATAGTTTTCTCGAGAAATTCCGCAAGTCTTTCTTTTGGCGGGCTCTCTCGTCTGGCCAGTTTTTCACCAAGTAATTTTTCATTGCGTTGTTTCAGTAAAACACTCGGTGTTATAATTTCCTCGGTTTTAAAAGATGCAATATTTTTAATGTCATGTTTGCGACTTTTAAAAGATTCAGGTATTTGTCGTTTTGTTTCTACATTTTCAATGACTTGGTTTGCAATACTACCCAACTTCGTTTCATTTATTGTGGGCTGAATATCTGTCGATTCCTCATATTTAATTTGTTCTTGTTTAGATTGTAAGAAATATTTCCACAATATGTAAACAAGGACTCCAAGTCCGATGAGCGTTTCGAATAACATTGTTGGTTATTTATTTTCCAATCACTTCACTGAGCAACATGAGATCGATATGCGATATTGATAGCGCCACTAATAATCCTTGTAGGTTTCGCGCTCCATTTGTAATAAGGAGTCAATTGAGAAATAACTTTGACACACAAGAGCAACACTTTGTTATTATAGCCATCGGAAAGTGCATATCGTGCACTATGAAGTCACTGTGAACACTATGAAGGCTTACGTCCAATAAATAAACATTAATTAAACTGAGTAAACAATGCGCGTGCTGTGACGGTCAGAATCAAACTGAACATTGAGATCAGTAGTCGTCATTATCATCTGGCAGCGGACACGGCATGTATGACTCACGCGCAGGTCCTAGAACGTGTGTAAACATTGTATACCACCAGAAGTAGCAACAATGACGCATAACCATTTAATGAAAAAATACTATAATATATTATAGGTGCGTCGTAGCCAGTACCATCAAGTTGAGGGAAACCTTGACCCAAGGCAACACCACACCCAAATACGTAAACGATTTAACCTTACATTAACATAAGAAGATCGACACAAAAGAAAACAATTAGAAAACAGGCGGCGACATCAACACCGCATGTAGCTGTAAAACACAAATGGATTACAATACAAATGAAACCAGCTGTTTAATCAGTACTCCGTGCAAATAAAGACACTCTCTTATGTCCTTTGTGGAAGGGTTTGAAATAGCTGCAATAACTATTAAAGTTTAACCGATTTACCTATTACTAACCAATTACACAAAGCAGGAAAAACAAAGTGGTTTAAAATTACATAGGCTACGACGAACAAGATTCCATCTAACCACCTCAAAGTACGCAATAACGTTGTAGACGCCAAGCTTACACCAAATACGCTAAGTTGCCCCTGCCTAATGTGGAAACTAGCAAAAACTGCGGACGCTATTTCACGGAATATATTTAAATTAATCTAACTTTGAGGACGGACTACAGGTAAATACGTAATGTTAACATTGTGTAGTAAACAGGAAGATATTATAACCCATATTTCAGTCCCGAAGTAGAAATACGTCAATTTTGTCAACGATGGTTTAATAAACGTCAATAGAGGCAATGGTGTGAGCAATATAGAACAAATCCATCACAATTACACCATCAACAAACGGACGGCACACAACTATGCGGCCAAATTGAAATCTTTAACGCGCATTGAATACAAATTACGAAGACAGAAAATTTGAATGTTTACATGCCTTTATCGGACACAAAGAATAATTAAACTTAAAAAGAAATAGAAAGGTAGGTTAAGGGACGAAAGTGGCGGTGTGAATAAAGATTTAAATTACGAAGACGGTCTCCTGATTAGCACTCCATGTGAAAGCACATGCTAAAAAGGAAGCGATATAAACAAAATTACGTTAACCTACAAGAGATTACAAGGTTAAAACCAAAGATAGCAAAGATAAGTCTGATAGCAAACGATAATGAAGAACGAAGCGAGCGATAATGCTCACGCCATCAATAACAAAATTCACCTCGATATTAAATTGTGCAAATTGGCCTTTATCTTAATTAACAACACGAACACAGTAGAAAGAACGATTCTTTGTATCTCAGGCTTATTGAAATTTATATATGACGAGATAAACAAATTGTATTTTTGATCAAAAAAATAAATAAAGATAATAAAAATAAATTATAATCACATAAAACTGCAGTATGTATTTTAAATCCAGCCGATTAAACGCGATACACAATTTCAAAGGCACTGTTTTATTTTGGCGTCTCTTATTGAACGCGAATTTTGAAAGCGAAAAACCGTGGAAGACGTTCACGGCATGCAGCGCGCGCGCACTTAGCCCGACTTGTCCAAAACAACTGACGGTGCCAGTACGTCTCGCCAGCCAGCCAGCCAGCCGGGTCATTGTCGGCGCATGTGCAACGCAAATAACGCTTTTTGGCACATGGAAATTAAGATTCGCTTTTTGTTTGCTCAACGATCCGGCAAGTTTCCCGGAAATTATGCACAAGGCTTTTGGAGTTGATATGCGAATGTTAGTCAACCTCGGGTATAAATAACGCAGTAACAAATATTTTTGAAGTATTTTTGCTGCCGCATAATCCCAGTTTTTTTGAAAAACTGTCCGTGTTTTTTTATGTATATTTTTGATAGTTATTCCTAACACCACACTTTCGAACGTTATCTTGTTACATACGTGACTATATGATAAATCGACACAGGAGTAAACTTTCGTGAGAAAGAACAGTTTCGGCTTGGAAAGTACAAATTATTATTTAAACAAAGCTTTACTGTTTTGTATTCACACAAGAGCTCTGTTTTATAACTTTAATGCGTATTCGTAACTTCTGTAATCACTATTAGCATAATATGTTGTTAATTTGAATATTTCTTCATATATGTATTATCCATTAATTGTTTATCTTTATTGGCGTGCCACAGGGTTCTATCCTTTATTGAGACACTTCATACATTTTAGCTTACATTACAATTAATTAGCCCTCCACGTACTCAAAATTTACGATTTTCTGCTCTAAAAAGTAAACTATAGCCGCACCGCCATCATTGGGTTTATCATAACTTTGCAGTGGCCAAAATTTATAATTAGATTTAGCTTCTAACGCCAAAATTTATGTGGAGCACTTTCATAACAGTTTCGTTGGCACTGTTTGACTAATGAGTGTAACACAAAACTATATAGCGAACACTGACAGATGTTCTTTAGATGTTTCGTTAATTAAATAAATATTCCGACATGTATGTATGTACCTAAAGAGTTTATTCTCGTTGAATTCGGGACAATCATTTATCATGACGAATTTTTAGCTTTGTCAATGTTTAAGACAGACAAAGCTTAAAAATGTTCTTTTCTTTGTCTTTGTCTTATCATCATCTTAGCGTTTATCCCGGTTGCATCTTTGTTTTTGTCTTATGTCTATGTTCAAGATTTGTCAATTACACAAAACTACAATGCCACATATAGTTTTACTTCTTCACCATCATCTGCTTAGGCTTTTCCGCAAATATGTTGAGGTTCGGTTCTACTCTAATGGGATTCATCTGAAAACAAGTATTTTACATGGAGCGGCTGCCTATCTAACCTCCACAATTCAATTACTAGGTAAGACGATACACCTAGGTAAGATTGGTTATCAGCTTTTCGGGCTTCAGACTACCTGTGACGACTATCAAAGATCTAAGCATGATAGCCGGGACCAACGGCTTAACATGCTCTCCGAGACACTTGGATGTTTCGGTATATAACGAAGATCACCCATCCACATACAAACCGCAGCAAGAGTAGCTTAACCTGATCGATCAACCTGTGTAAGCTAGTTACTCTTTTATAATTGTACATATTGCTGTCTCGTTTTCGATGATGTTTAATTGAATGTGAGACAGCAGTTCTTCATATGCCTAAATCTCTTCCAGCTTTTGTGACTATTCAAATACACGACAACAGTGTCGACAATACTAGTAGCCAGCATATTTTAAATTAAAAAAGCGCATTAATCCAAGACAAGACAAAGCAAAACAAATCTAGAATCTATATTTACTTTGTTTTGCTTACATTGAAAAGCATTGTAAGCAAAACAAAGTTTTAGAATCCAGAACGAGAATTGTGTAAAAGATATGAATTCTATACTTGGACACTAATATTTTAGCAGGAATTCAGATCTGCATAAGACTTTTAATGTTACACCAAAAAGGTAATATGGGAGATACGGATGACTCACATTGTACATATTAGGCAGGTCTTAGTAATGCCATCAATTTAAAATGTGATGCAGTTTATTAAGACGTAGAGGACACCTTGGACAGCTAGCTGATGAAACACGTGTTGATGGATCTCAATGGGTTGATTGCCAAGCAAAGCATTTATAGATAAAATCTAAACATGCGCACTAGGTCAGCAGTACGACTCTACATATAACCTTCTCAAAGTGAAATCTTAAGTGAAGTGAGGGTGGAGTGAGCTGTTATTCAAAATAATGCTAGACTGACATTGACACCGATTCTCTTGTTCACCATCATCATCATCATCATCTCAGCGTTAATCCCAGTCGCATCCGTAGCTTTTCAGCCTTGGAGTCTGGGGTCCGAATTACCAGTCTAACTGCTGATTTTGGCTAAACTTCGATATTTTCCGTGAAGCGACTGCCGTCTGACCTTCACAACCCGAAGGCTATATCTAAGCATTGCAGTTAAACCAATTGTTAGACTTTTGAGGGCTCCAACCAACCCGTAACGACTGCCACTAGATGTTCGTATGGCAACCGCGACCAACGGCTTAACGTGCTTTCCGAGGCACGACCAGACCAGTGCAAATATTCATATTCATGCATACAAATATTTGCACTGTGCGGGGATTGAACCCGCGCCTCCTTGCGCAACGGCCGCGTTTGCTACCGCTACGCCACGGAGGCTGTCATTATCTTGTTCACCAACTAAACAAATTTTAAGTTATGTGCATTTTTTTTTACTATTTCATTAAGAAAAGGATAGAAGATAACATTTTAGTTTCATCATCATCATCATCAACCTTTTTATCGTCCCACTGCTGGGCACAGGTCTCATGTCATACAGAGAAGTATTGAGCGTAATCACCACGCTTGCTCGATGCGGGTTGGCTAATTCAGACCTAAAGTCCAGATTTCTTCAAGACGTCTTCCTTAACCTTATCAGTCATTGATGTCCAAGATATACTTAGAAAGTATAATATATAACTTAGAAAAGTTACATTGGTACTTGTCTGCCCTGGAATCAAACCCGCACACTCATACTTGAGAGGCTGGTGTTTTAACGACTAGGCCACCACGACATTTTAGTTTAATCCTGTCAAATTAAGATCCTCCATAGAGAGTTTAGACGAAATTAAAAACAGTGCGACCAAAACTACGTCCAATTTACGTCAGAAGTGGACTAATTTGACAGGTCTAAACTGACATTTTATCTTCTGTCCTTTTCTTAATGTCATAGAACGAAAAATATGCAATGAACTTAAACTTAATTAATTATGTGAACAGGTGAATCGGGGCCACTATTGACAGTTCCCTCTTAGTCTAACACCTAACTTCATGCGGTAAGATTTTTACAGAATCAATGAGCTGTATGTATTAATAATGGTTTTCAGGAATAGATAAGAATTTTGAGTCGTTGCAAGATACTTTTGGTATACAACGAGCATAGTGCGAGAAAAGATTTTTCTTTTAAATATCTTAGATCACAATAGACATGAAAACTCTAGATCAAGTATCGCAATAAAAATCTGCATTTTTATCATCGATATAAGTAAATGTTTATCTAAATGCAAACATTTCCAACCGTAAAACATAAGTCACATTCTACAAATGCCACAGAACAAGTATCCAATGAATATTTATACAAAGTTAATAATCGACTAAATGCAGCGATTTACAATCATTGTGCGGGGCCCTGGTGCGCAGGAGTCGCCCGCGTTGCATCACGACCGCGCATGCGCTGGTAACCGACGCGGGTAGGATTACAGCTTGTGGCCAAGCATTGATCATTGCAACCGTAGAAGCTTATATAGTATAACGGAAATAAGTATGTAAATATTTACTACGTGATGTTACTTGGATCTATTAGGATTAAACATAATGTTACGTATATGTCTCAACACTATTGTCGATGCGCAACACTACCTATGTATTGTCACTTCCGTTCTAGTCTGTCAATCGTATAGTCTCGAATACACACGTCGTAACACTGAGCTCCTAGTTTTATTATAAGACTATCCTGATGTCACCTGTCCTGCAGCATCTAGCAACAACAACCTTTACATGGTGTCAGAAGCATCAGAAGCCGGAGGAAGCTCGCTAAGTCAAAGGTATTTAGATAATTAATCAAGAATCGGACACACCGGTCTCATGTCAAAATGGCCGCCGAGAATAACTCGCCGCCACTCACCCAGCCATCGTCGCAATCGCAGCAAAATAACATGTTGCCTTTACATAATTTCCAATTGGATACTAATTCGTCCAATATGGGCTTGGCGTGGAAAAATTTCAAGACATCGCTCAATATTTATCTCATTGCCAATAACCTACAATTTGAGTCGGATCAAAGGAAAGTCGCCATACTTTTACATACGATCGGGCCAAACGCACTGGATATTTTTCACTCACTGAATACGGATATCACGAAAATAACCTATAAAGACCTACTACAACGTTTTGAGGAATACTTTACCCCTAGAGTCAATATTTCAATGCAAAGACACAAATTATTCAATAGGAAGCAAGAGTCTAGTGAATCCATAGAAACATACGCCACCGCGCTGAAGAATATTTCCATCCAATGCGAGTTCGGAGCCTTACAAGACGACTTACTAAAAGACATATTCTCGTGGAATCTCAATCAGACATCATCGCACATTCGAGAAAGAATCCTCATCGAAAAACCAAAAACATTCGATGCCGCAGTCAGTCTAGCCATAACAACGAGGAATACGAGAAATGAAGCAGATATCTTCTCATCAAAAAGTGAAAAAGAAAATATATGTGTTGTCAATCGTCAGAGTCAAAACCGTCAAAACACCAGTCAACGTCAAAATAACGCCAATCAAGGGTATAGTCGTCAAGTCAGCTATAATCGTCAAGGAAGTCGGAGTCGTCACGTCAATCAAAGTCATCAGGATAGCAAACAAAGTCGCCAGAGAAGTCACAGTCGTCAAGAAGTCGCTAACCACTCAGGAAAGTGTCAACGATGTGGTCAAGTTCATCGAAACAGGTGTCCAGCAATGGGTGTCAAATGCAACGTCTGCCACAAGCTGAATCACTTTGCTAGATACTGCTTTAAGAAGAAGGTCAACCTAGTACAAGAAGAAAACATTGGTAACTCATCTGAAGTTAGTTATATTTACTTAAATAGTCTGTTTCTAAATGAGATAAAAGATAAGAAGTCATATCATACTAATTTGTCTATAAACAATAAGTTGATTGAATTTCTACTTGATACTGGTGCCGATACTAACATATTGTCATTTAATACTTTTAACAGTCTAAACTTACCTTTGAATATCATAGTAAAGAGTCATAATAAGCTTTCAACTTTTAGTGGAGAAGTTCTACCAACAGTGGGTCAAACTACTTTGTCAGTCAGTCATAATAATAAGCAATTTAAAATTAATTTTCATATAGTAGACTTGCCCTGTAGAAACATTATTGGTCGTAATAGTTGTGAGGTATTAAATTTAATTAAAAGAAATAATACTAAAGAGCCGCTTCAACCCCATGAGATAAAATTAATTCCATGGTATAAAGTAGGAGTCGACCTATTTGATCTAAATTCTGATAGATATGTCGTAGTAGTTGATTATTTTTCCAAATACGTCGAAATTGCTAAACTAATAGGTGGTTCCAACAGTAAAATTGTCATTAGTCACTTGAAATCATTCTTTGCTCGTCATGGTATCCCTAATACACTAGTTTCAGACAATGGTCCCCCATTTAATTCAAAAGAGTTTCATAATTTTGTCTCAGAATGGCAAATTGAACATGTCACGTCTAGTCCTTACTGTCCTAGGTCTAATGGGTTCGTTGAAAGAACCATAGGCACTATAAAAAATATGATGACCAAATGTTTTGCGGACAACACAGATCCCCATTTGGCATTACTTCAATATAGGAACACTCCTAAAGAGAGTATGTATTCCCCTGCACAATTACTTATGTCAAGAATACTTAGAACTAAACTTCCAGTCTTAGATAGAAATTTAAAACCTAGAATTCCACACTATAAGTCATTGTCAAACAGAATTAAAACACAAAATCAGAAATCACAGATTTATTATAATCAACACTCAAAACCTTTGTCTTCACTTAATGTAGGTGATCAAATTTACTTTAAAAAACAGCCAGATAGTATTTGGATTCCTGGTACTATTTCAAGTCTTGACAATAATCCCAGGTCTTATATAATTTCGTCTCCAGAAGGAACATTCCGTCGTAACCGTCAACACATCTTGAAGCCAAACATAAGCACAACTCCTCAATCATCCAATGTCTCTTCTCAATGCTCACGTAGATCAGAATACAGTAGTTACAATAGTCCTGTTGTTCCCCAAGAATCGCCTCAGCGTAGTACAATTGATACTGCTAGTCTAGTCCAACAGTCTTCGTCATCTCCTCAGTCGAAAGTTCAGTCTCCTCGTTCGCCTTGTCCGGTCATGAAACCTGAAACAGAAACAAAAACATTAGATACACCAACACGTTCAGATATTAAATACTCGTCATTTGGTAGACCTATTAGGAAGCCAAGAAGGTTTGTTAATGTCTAGATATAAGTTTAGACCTAAGAATTGCACAAATTGATATAATTTGCATCTACCTGTAAATTAATAATTAATTATTAGTGTTGATAATTTATATTGAAATGTGTTTACAAGTTACAAATGTCAAACTGATATGACATTAGTTGTCATTCAAATGTCACTGTCACATGTCATGTTCGTTTCGTTCGGAAAAGAAAAAGCATTGTACTTACCTCTGTTCTGTTTCATAAGTCGTTAAATTAACGTTCCTTTTCATGTAATAAGAAACATAAAATATTTTTAAGAAATTGTACTTACGTTCCGTTTCATAAGTTGATAACTCAAGTTTAGAGTTTTATGTCTTGTAATTAAAATAAGTATTTTCAAAAGGGAAGATGTTACGTATATGTCTCAACACTATTGTCGATGCGCAACACTACCTATGTATTGTCACTTCCGTTCTAGTCTGTCAATCGTATAGTCTCGAATACACACGTCGTAACACTGAGCTCCTAGTTTTATTATAAGACTATCCTGATGTCACCTGTCCTGCAGCATCTAGCAACAACAACCTTTACACATAATACTGTTTTATTACTACAAAAAAAGAGTACTACGGTACTACGGAGTTTTGCTCAACCGTTAAAATCGGTTTAAAACTAGATTCGATGAACGATGAGAGACACAGTCGACAGATTTTAATAGATTTTTAATGTCTATCTTAGTGTCATTTTTCTAGTAAGAACTTTTTATTTATTATTTAGGGACATGAGATCCAGCTCCCTAGTAGCATATATCACTTTTTATAGTGTCTGCCTCCCTCAAAAAAGCCTAAGAAAAAACATTTCATTTTTGTTTCAAGCATTTCAAGATCAGCAAGATTATCCAATGCACATGCAGTCCATTGATTGCAATGAATATTGTTGAACTGTCAAAATGATAGCCAATTAATTCTATTAGCAATTACTCTGCAGCTCCTTAGTTCGGTTTCATTGGAACTAAAGTTATTTCATTTTCTGTTTATTCTTTCAATCCAAAACCGATGCATTAAACCAGTTTTGAAGTTGATGTTATTGGGAAATAAAGTATATTGGCGGTAGTATATATACCTACGTAGCTACATACACCTGGGACGTACGAAGTGCGACCTCCTTCTAATACCGCCCTATATGGCAGGGTTATGCGGAGTGTTACAATGTACCATTTATGGTTGTGAGGACGCGATACCCTTTCAATTATGCAGGCAAATGCGACCTAGAATGCTGGAATATGTTTATGTTTATATTCAATTAAATATCAATGTGATATCAGTATGTTTTGGTGCGGAAGTTACCGACGAGGTTTGTTGATTAGATAGTTCTTTGTGCCGTTGATTAATATCCTAATCAAATAAGGCTAGTAGACCATGACAATATGGTTCATTGAACTGTGAAAGCCGGAGTTTCCACATATAAAGTCAAAATATTTCACAAGGCTGTCGCAATATTTAAATGTCCTCTGATTACAAAATAAACAGAAAACGTTTTCCCGCGCTTACTAACAAGATTACCAACGCTGGCACTGGCAGCGCCAGTAGCACACATTTAATTTCCGCCGGCAAACATAGATGGCGCTGACACGTGATCTAATAAAAATCGCATTACGGTACGGGAAAAATCCAATTTGTCGCTTCAGTACATACGGGATAAATTCTCCAGCACTACAGGAGTCATATAAAATATTTAGGAATTAAGAAAATCTATTCTAGCGAGAAATTACTACAGTAATTACGATTTATTTTTAGGACGAGCAGAGTTGGGCTCACTAATAAAACTAGATAGTAGAGAAAATGGAATACAAAGATGCTCCAAATAAAATAAATGGCGCCCTCTTGTCGCAGACATTAATAAAAGCGAGAAGTTTTCAAAGGGATATTATAAGGTTCCACAAAGCCAGCACTTAGCGGCGGACAGAGCCTGAAACAAAGCCCATGAAAGGTCAGGGTGATATTTGAAGCTTGCCTTTGCTATAAATAGTAATGTCGTTTAGCCTAAAATAGCGTGAACTTTACCTGGTGACCTTAACCGGCGAACTACTGACGAGGATGACACGATAACCACCCCTGATGGCCATGAGAAAGATTTTATAAAGGTTATGGAAAAGTACAGTTAATCTTAAAAAAAAAAAAATATTACGTTCGTTCCAGAATTTTAACGTTGTCCATTTTGTTTTTTGCTAAAATTTCATTATAATGTAAATTGGTTGAAAACCCAACCAGGCTGCCAACCGTGGGGATTGCAATGAAAGCTTTGGGGAGGCCTTTGTCCAGTGGTGGACCTCTTATAGGCTGAAGGAGAAGAAGGAATTGGTTGTATTATCAAATAACAAATACACAATTAGTAGCATACATATTGATGCCTTGTCTTGCATTTATCAGCAAATGATTTCGATCGAAACCTAGGTAATGTTCGGCACGTGTTCCAAAATTCTACAAACTGACTATAATCAGGAATGGAATTAATTTATGCAACCAGCACCAAAATAAATCAACCTATGATGTCCTCAGACCTGAAGGGGAAACGTCTCTTTTCCACTGCACACAACCTGAACCCATATAACCATCGATAGGAGTCAGAACAAGCAGAAGTACAAGAAGTAACACACGTTGTGAAAAAAAAATCGTGAATTATGGATAACATGAGGACAAGGTTCAAAGAAAGTATGAGGTCGACAACAATCTCCATTTTTTGAAATAACCTTAGTTTAACTAATTATAGCGGACTAAATCAAAAAACATGTAATTAAAAAATCAATTATATGTATAACATTTAAAAGACTTAGTTCATAAGATTAAAGTCAAGGGTGGGTAAAGCGGAGGAAATTGTCTGTCATGTGCATTGACTCAACAGTTGTATGAAATGGCGATTCGGAAAATCTGAGTGCCACGCTCATTTTTCATTGGACTTTTAAATTATTTATAGTGTCGTTTACTAAATAAAAGCGCGTGATTTATGTAGTAAAAAGTGCATTCAGTCAATAATTCATTCACACTGAAATATCGCAGCATAGTGGCCTCATCATGACTTTGCCTCAAACCTCCCTCGTAGACGGTTCACGCGGCCGTCTTTTTCGATTGTCATTGGCGATATCCGCCATTATTGTGAAATAAATTTTTCAAAGAGTTTCTATTATTTTGGCAAAATTGTGGTAGGTGTCTATTCCACAGGGGCCATTGATCAAGAGTTGAAGTTGAAATGGCGATTCGACGTGTCAACAACGAATTGGTATGAAACAATTGTTTCATACACACGGCTACACATCAAGTCACACTTTTCCAGTTTTAGCTAATTAATTGCATTAGTAGACTTTTTGTACGGACGACAGCAGGTCAAGCTATCCCAAATTGTCAGATATACCCAATCAACCTGGAGCCTTAATGCTTTAGAGATAAAGTTGACAATCTAATAAGGAAATCTGACAGATTGTCGTAGCTTGATGTGCTGTCGTCTGTACAATCGGAACTCAGTTTATACTGGTTATGGACATTCACTGATGGTTAGTGGGAACATTACCATGGGGTTCATGGGCTATATAAATGCGGGCACGGGGCAGTGGATTTTATTACTACTATTAGTAACGAGCCGTGAGCAGCTGGGTGGAAAATAGAGGTGCGATGATGACAGCACAGTTTTCATGAGAAAAATGGGTTCCAATTTTCCGAATTCGGACGCGGAAAGCAAAACCGTCGTTAAAAAATTTCTGAACTCCGGGAAAACTATAGAATGTTTCCCTTTAAAAATAAAAGGTACCTATAAAATTTGTTACAGATCTTCAAATAAGTCACAAAATCAGTGTTGAATAATCACAATAAAGTCTGTGCTAGAAATCAGAAAGAATCATACCATGTTATAGACCCGGCTTATAATACGAAAAATACGGTCTATTGCCGAAAAATTTTGCGACTCAACATCGCCAATTTGATAAAAAAGACATGTGCATTGAAATGTTCTAATATTCCGCCATAAAGATAGATATTTTGTCGATGTGAATGTGTATACGACATTATTTATGCTTTATTGGAAAATGGGACTCCGCCGTCAGATAGGAAATTCTATTTGAACGGGAAAATTACAATATTCGAACAGTCAGCAACGTGATATTGATTTAGGACGAAACATGTTTCGTTAATGCTTCAATTTGGTTGCAAAATTATTCCCAAAAATTGAAGGAAAAGTTACAGTAAGGGTCAAAAGTGGAGTACCACTTTTGACACTTATTATTATTGCAATAAAGTTCAAAAGTAAATGTATTGGTAATGCACTTTTAACCCTTACTGGAAACCTGGACTTTAAGTCTGAAATCTCCAACCCGCATTGAGCAAGCGTGGTGATTACGCTCAATCCTTCTCTGTATGAGAGGAGACTTGTGCCCAGCAGTGGGAAGATAAAAAAGGTTGATGATGATGAATGCCACCAGTCTCGCGTACATTACTAATTGGCAGCGATGCAGATGATTTTTTTCCACATTATAATTTGGTTTGTTGTTTTATTTGAGTTAGAATGTCATCACTATTAGGTAGTTATTTCCTTACTCATGATTTCAATTCTCATGAATAAATAAATTGATCATGTCATACTTATTCACTAAGGTTGGTATTCCATCGATATTTAGATTTGAAAATCTGTAGCTGTCCTGAAAGTAGGATTAAAAAAAAACAATATTAATAAATGATTTCAACTATCATTTAAGACTATGACTATCCAAAACAAAACAGGCTCTTGACACAACAAACGACAAAAATCTTTAAGCTTAGTCATAACTTGGATACCTCAAATACGGTGCCAAAAATACTACAGCAATTTTCAGCGAAAATTCCGTCACACAAATCAACCTGTCATTACCAGGAACCCTCTCAAACACCCCTCTTAGACTCGCCGTAGTAAATTAAAACTGAAACTGGACAATTTCCACCTTTAAAGGCAAATCTCTGACAAATCGAAAGCTTAACCCCGATGAGATAATAATACCAGCCTTTTAAACGCCATTTGCCTTGACGAGTTTATCTGCTTAACGTCATAAATCAGTCAATTTCCAATTAAAGCGTCAATGTAACGCGACGGAAGTTAAATAAGGCGAGATTTAGGTTAATGCTTTATTTTACTAGCGAGGAAAGTTTACCGTGACCTGTCAACATACCTTTTGTTGGGAGCGGAAACTGCGACTACCCTGCGTTTGAAAAACTACCCTGTACTATGCAGTATTGGGTCGAGAATGGAGTGAACAAGTATTAGTTTAGGTAAGGTTGTGCGTGGAGCAATTTCGGAGGCAACACGCGATTTGAGCTCGTTTAGTGAAAAGTTCACGAGAGGCGTGGTTTTAAACACATATGTGACATTGGCAAGAGGTCAGTGACACGTTTCGTTTGGTAATTTAGTAAACTGATGCTTTGTTTGATAAAAAGTAGATTAAATAAATAGCGAATAATAAACATACTGTAAAGACCAATTCCAATGCCTTGTAAATTAATTTCAATTAAAGTATTTATAGTATAAGCTAATATTCAAAATAGCATATGTGAAAAAAAGCAAAAGAGTCATAGGGTATCAATAAATTCTACCGCGTCGCTGTCAACAGGAGCAGTAACCATAAGACTGGCAGCATTGCCACGTTGTATAGCCGTAAATGCTAATTCATTCAAATTAAAAAACAATGAAGTATACAATTCAATGCCAGTTGCCAATGCATCATAAAAGTTGTTATGTTATGGACACTTTAATAAGACAAAAAAAAAACAAGTTGCTTAAAATGTACTAAAACAGTTCTCATCAATTTTCAGTATAACTTCTTTGAATAGTATCACATAATGAAAGCTGCCAATCATATCCAATTAAATGATTTCATAGCAAGTAATTCGTGTAGGTAGCGCAAAAATATTCGCTCGTAATAAGTTCCACCGCACCTTTCAGTGTAATTTAATAAAATTAATTGCTTGTATTACGCCGGAAGTGTCGTGTATCATGTACTTTAAACATGCAAATATTTATTTACCTGGGGGTGAATTCCACCAAACTTTTATACCTAGACTAGCAGGGCAATTGGGTGCACTATCAGCAGCAATGGGTTTCATTTTAACAGTTCAATAGCATTCATTGCGTGATTTAACTTATTGAGCTGACATATTTATCGAACACTAGCGGCCGCCAGCGACTTCGTTCGCGTGGAGCTAGTTATGCTCTGCTTCCATTGGTCGCAGCGTGATGTTATATAGCCCAAAGCCTTCCTGGATTAATGGGCTATCCAACGCAAAGAATTTTTCAATTCGGACCAGTAGCTCCTGAGATTAGCGCGTTCAAAGAAACAAACTCTTCAGCTTTATATTTTAGTATAGAGTATAGATTTGGAGCAATGAAGCAGGAGAAAGTCTTAGTGTGGAGCATCATTTAAAAAATACCAATGGATTAGCAATATGCTTCAAAATGATTAAAAATGATAGTTTGTTACAATTACGTTTTAGGTTTTATTCTGAAAGTAAATTTTGATTTTTTGACAACTTTTCCCTACTAAAACGGTCAAAGATTAAATTTTACTCCACAGATAAAATACATCTGACCGGTGAAATCAACTTTTAATCGTATACAGGCTTGCTTCGAATATATTAGCAGTCTTTCAGGGGCTGAAAGTACTCATGAATACGTATGAGCACCTTATTTTAAATACCAGCTGCGTCATACAAAAACGTATTAACATTTATCCAGTGTGATTGTATGAAACAGCCCGTTCGGTCCAAATGATCCCAACTAGTCGCAATCATTTGACAAAAATGTGTTCGCCGATTAGGGGGCAAGTCTTTTTTTGGTATTTCAAACAAAAACCTTTTTTCTGCTGTTGTGCTTTCACCTCTTAAAAGATTGCTAATGAATTTCACCCCATCATTTAATGGGGGTTGCAAAAATACCCATTATGAAACCGACAGCCTCTTGTTTATACCCATCATCATCATCATCATCTCAGCGTTAATCCCAGTCGCATCCGTAGCTTTTCAGCTTTGGAGTCTAGGGTCCGCTTTACGTCTAACTGCCGATTTTGACTAAACTGCGATATTTTCCGTGTAGCGACTGCCGTCTGACCTCCACAACCCGAAGGCGATATCTAAGCATTGCAGTTAAACAAATTGTTAGACTTTTGAGGGTTCAAACAACCCGTAACGACTGCCACTAGATGTTCGTATCGCAACTTGGACCAACGGCTTAACGTGCTTTCCCAGGCACCTCTTGTTATACCAATATTATTATATTTTTATAGTACAAGACCATATCTGGTAATCTTGTTACGGACATATTGAAGGTTAAAGTTACAACTTTTCTGCGGTTGTTTTTAATGAAAACAGGTTTTAAATGTGATTTGATTACTTAACTTTGACACTCACGATACCAATAAGCACTAAGTTCTGCGTGCGTTGCGCACTTCCGTAAACGTAAACTGCAAATTATTACACGAAAAACAAAAGTTATTTCCCAAGTATTTATTTTGCCGAAAGGTCTGCGTAGGACAGCGTTTGAATTTGTGCTAATAGGCTCACTTCTTCTTACTTACGGACTTAAAACAACAAAATCAACATAATGATGTTGCCTCCGCTTGGACACAGGCTTCTTCACTTTGAGAAGGAGTAGGGCGTAATCCCGGGCACCCGGACCAAGTGCGGGTTATCAGATGATAGATGTCTTCGAATTCATAGTTCTAAAACATGGCGGTTTTCTCACGATGTTTTCCGTCTCGAATTGAGAGCAGGGGCCCTAGCCAATGTAACATCGCTTCGTAGCGAAGCGAAATTGAATACCAAACCAACCAATAACGAATACGATTGACCACGCGACGCGATAAATCACGTGGTCAATCGTTCCCGCCATTGGTTGGTTTGGTATTCGATTTCGCTTCGCTACGAAGCGATGTTACATTGGCTACAGGCGCTGTGGTGATGAAATAATTTACAAAAACTAAATCGCCACTGAAACGTAACCGCTGAAAAATATATGGGTGTAAAATACGTACTACTCTGCTCCGACTGATTTTGTACTGAAGAACTGTCAAAAATTCAAAACTAATTCCTCAGAGAAAATTATCTGGTGTTGGAAAAAGAAGCCATTTGATTGATGAACAGAATGCGTAGATAACTACTTCCTAAGGGTCTTTGTAATATTCGTTCAAAGAAGACGAGCTATTTTTGGTCTCTATCAATGCAAACATTTGTTGTAGTGGGTAGGAGACATCTCCCCGTGGCACATATAACGACCTTGACAATACCTACTAACTTTCTAAAATCAATACTGCCTTTACCATTACAATTAATATTAACTTGATAGTAACACGTATTAGATAATGGAAATTCACCGGGTTTTAGTAATTGCTTACGTGGTTGAATAAGTTTAGGTGTCCATTATTATTTTTATAACATTTGTGTTTTATGACTAAGTACGTTTTCAAGTATGTAACTGAAAGAATATTCAAAGTTCTTGTTCGCCATGTTCATCACATCAAAAGAAACCTAAATTAACGTGTTATTTAGACTTATTTTGATTTAAAAGAAACGATCCTTTTATCTTTCGATGTATTTACTTTTTAACAGATTGCGCAGTCAAGAGGTTTACCAGGTCAGTAAGGACATAAAGCCGTCATTTAAAAAAAAAATCGGGCACGCATAACTCTCTGCAGTATGTATGCCACAGAACTCTAGAGCCTTATACTACAGCTAATGTAAGCGTTATATCCAGATAAATTGCATAAACCCTGTATTGAAACATTCATGACAGCTGCATCAATTAAAAATAGGATTAACCTAAACGCTTATTTCCTCACAACAATACAATCAACTTCCAACCTTACTGTCTTAACTGACACTACATTATCAACTAACAACACAGTCTACTCATCTGACATGGTAACAGACGGGTGCTACAGTATCACAACAGATGTGAAGGGCTGCCTTGAAGGGCGCTGCTTATTAAAGGGGGCCCGTCAAAGTCCCTATGCAAGGCTGCAAGGTTGGCACGACTGTAGGGCTCTTGACTGGTAAGCCAGTTGCTCTAGGGAAAGGTTTTAAATAGATCGGAAAGTTGATGGAGATTGCAACCTTCGTGCAGTGAAACGAGAATCTTTTCTGAATAATGATGAGGTCCTCTTTTAAAGGCGAGCAAAGATGCTTGTCTTGTATGCTTGTGTCAGGAACCCCGCATTAAGATGGCGTTTCGCAAGTTCCGCAAAGAGCTTAAAGCTCGCTAAAGAATGTGAAATAATAATCCATGAAAAGCGTAAATTCAATACTTAATTTATGGATTTATTACTTGAATTTTCGAAATATATGGCGTTTCGCAAGTTCCGCAAAGAGCTTAAAGCTCGCTAAAGAATGTGAAATAATAATCCATGAAAAGCGTAAATTCAATACTTAATTTATGGATTTATTACTTGAATTTTCGAAATATTACAGTACACCAAAAATATCATAATACAAAGTCATCTGCCGTGTCTGTCTGTTAGCAATAAACTCTTCATGAATTCATGCTGTTTTCTCCAATGGATAGAGATCTCATAGAGAATGGTTCTCGAGGAAGGTTTTAGAACATAATTTGTTAAGTTTTTGTATATTGCTGATTAAAATAGAACGATAGTTGTTGGAAAGTTATAATTGTGTTATAGTTGTGTTACTTAGATACTTGGAAACATACTTTTATTTCATTGTATAGCATTTTTGTTTCGTGTTTCGAGTAAAAAATATGGTGGAACGAAGTTCGCCGGATCAGCTAGTTATTAATAAGTAAGGGTGTGTACTAACATTGATTCTATTCTTGGCCCGCTCGATAGCCTTGGAGTCTTCTTTCTCGGGGCTCAGTCGACAGACCCGCGCTCGCCAATCGTTCGCACCGGCTGCTTGAAGAGCCGCCAACCTGTAAATAAACAACAATATTATTAGCAACATAATAATATGGTATAGAATAACCAAAAACCCCATTTAAATAAGACCAGTCGTTTTTTATAGAAGTCGAATACAGATCCTTTTAAAAACGGTTAAAAAGAGAAGATCCTGTCCTTGGGGTCACAATGAAAAAAAGAAGGAGGAGGAGGGAATGAATCATATAATTACTAGCTGTTGCCTGCGACTCCGTCCGCGTGGACTTCAGTTTCCAGTAGCTCAATTGATATAAAATAAGCGCCTGTTAAAATAATGGGAGCAATATGTACGCCCGCGTTCACTCCCGTTTCCGCAACATTTTTTGTTACTGCTCTGCTCCTATTGGTAATAGCGGGATGTTATATATCCTATGTCCTTTCTCAGGATCTAGACTATCTGTGCACCAAATTTCATTACAATCGGTTCAGTAGTTTTTGCGTGAAAGTCAGTTTATAATATTAGTCCTCTAAATCGTGGTGGCCTAGTGGTTAAAACACCAGCCTCTCAAGTATGAGTGTGCGTACCAATGTAACTTTTCTAAGTTATACAATATGTTAAGAAAACCCTGTCCGATCCGTGAAGGTATTGTTAGGTATCGATAACTGATTCTACTAATGCCTGCAAAACCTGGCTAAACTTAAAAAAAAATACCCCCTAAAAAATAAATAACTTAAATAAAATAAATAGGTAATTTCATGGCAACACAGGCACAGGTCATGACCGCAGTTGACCTCATGCTTGTAGGTATAGGTAGCTTGTTCACGTTTATCGACTCTCGAAAGAAACAATGATACTTAGGCAGCTCGAGAAAAGAATTTTTTTTAAGTAGGAAGGTCGTCTGACTCTCCAAATGTATTATTTCATTGGATGAGCACAATTGCTGTGGCGGAGATGTTCCATATTTCGTCGCACGAGATTAGCACGGACATGCACACAAATAAAAATCAAGTGGTGTCAAATCCGCGCTGGCCACAGTTGGCCCCTACCAATCCACTGCTCGCCGAACTGATAATGGACAATAATGATAATGTACTCACGTACAGGTCGGAAAGAATATCGTGAGGCACCGTCATGCTGGATCCCTCGTGCATTGACCGATAAGTGCCCACTTCCAAATCGTCTAACACCTGATCACAACACAGCTAATTGCAGTTACTACCTCCATCAGCATGTTACATTACTCTACGTTAGAAAACGACATGATCACACAATACACGAATAGTGTGTACACCAGCAATGTTCACGCGCAACTAATAATTTAAAGTAAAAATTATTTTTATTTAATAAAAATAGGTATCTACTCGGCTTTCGGCGGCATGCTTTGATAGAGATGTGTAAGTAATCACAATATTGTTTTTTTATCGATTGATACTCGTCTATTTTTGGTATCGATTTGGTATTGTAGTTTCTCATTCTTATTCTCGATTCAACATCGCATGGAATTGTTTAGAACTTTTACAAAACTCAAATTAGCGAGGTACACTGCTGTAAATGAAAATCATGCCAGTTTTAATTTCAGTTTTTGTCTCAATATCGATGATATTGACCGATAAAATATTTGTAAAACTTTACTAAAATTGTGTTTCATAAGTCTTTCTCGTTTCTGTTTACTAATACTTGTGTTATAATAATGTTATTAGTAATTGATCGATAAACAAACAAAAGTACTTTTACCATTGGGTAATCTGTGTTTTTACAACAAATCCTTCAACCAGATACAAGTTTCGATTAATAGCGATAAAAAACGTTATTACGCAAAAAATAGCATCCCTAGTTTCACCTACTTTTTTTCCTTTGAGGACACCGACAACTCGCCGCGCGCCGGCATCACAAACGAGACCGCCAAATATTGAACATAAATTTATACATTTAATAT
The DNA here is from genome assembly GCA_017933935.1 of Sesamia nonagrioides. Classification (NCBI taxonomy): domain Eukaryota; kingdom Metazoa; phylum Arthropoda; class Insecta; order Lepidoptera; family Noctuidae; genus Sesamia; species Sesamia nonagrioides. Next base: position 989,995 of record JADWQK010000099.1, read on the forward strand.
CCAACAATAAATCAAACGATGATACCGCCGAAAATAGTGTTGTCACATTTTAAAAATTTACCTAATTTTGGGGAAGTTCGCGGGAAAAAAAGATAATTTCAAAATTCAATAATATTGTTACTATGATGATTATGTAAAATTTCATATTTTATTTGGCCATGTGTTTACCTAACCTTTATTATCCTTACGGGTCGGACAGGGTTTTCTTAACATATTGTATGTACTTCCTAAGTATATCCTGGACACCAAGGATTGATTATAAGGTGAAGGGAAACATCTTAAGGAAACCTGCCCCCTAATCGGCGAACACATTTTTGTCAAATGATTGCGACTAGTTGGCATCAGTTGGGATCGTTCGGACCGCCCATCGGACCGCTCGGGCTGGACTGTAAGTCTGAAATCTCCAACCTGCATTGAGCAAGCGTGATTACCCTCAATCCTTTTCTGTATGAGAGGAGACCTGTGCCCAGCAGTAGGCTGATAAAAAGGTTGATGATGATGAGTCTTCTAAGACCATATTTTTCCATGACGGGCAATTTCAAGGGTGACAATCATTCGGCGCGAGAGATGTTGTAGTGCACGAGTGTGTGTAGAGTCACGGGTGCCTTCACTCTCTTAGGGCGAGCCAGTGAAGCAGCCAAATAAGCTCTCTAAAAATCAAGCCAATGACACCATTAAATGGACGTATTACGATTAGTATGGACGTTAGGTATCCTATCTCTTATCCTCAGTGTGTCTCTATCTATTGAGTTACATAACTTAGAGCATTGAAATTTGTCTCATACATAAAATAAAAAATTAAATTAAATAAATATATACGGACAAATCATACAGATTGAGCTAGCCCCAAAGTAAGTTCGAGACTTGTGTTATGGGATACTAACTCAACGATACTATATTTATAATAGGAAAAGATCGTTTTCCATCACGACCTGGCCGGGGATCGAACCCGGGGCCTCCACGTCGCAGGCAGGCGTGTTGACCGTAGCGCCACGGAGGTCATAAAAAAAAGCCTAGTCTTTCATATTTTAAGATAATCCTCCGGGAATTACAGGCATTCCATGTTTATTTACTTAATTATTGCAAACATCTTTCAAAATCTAACCCTATCGTTTGTCCACAAAGAAATAAGCCATAAAAATAGACCACGACTAGCGTTTCCCATTATAGAACAAAACAGAGCTCAACGTCGCTAAAGAAGTTTGCTTTACCTGCTGTCGTCCGAACATTATATTCAAACGCGAGACCGGCATCATTGCGAAGAATGCTTATTGTAAATTGAGTTGTTGCGCTAGGAGGCTGACGACAGCGAACAATCAGATGGTCATTATTTTAACAATTTGTGTACACCAGTAAATAATATACTATCTAGTAATGCATGTGCCTCTTACCGGCTAATTAATGTTAATGACTTTGAGATAAGGGCAACATTATTCCATAGGTCACTGACCGGGATAGGCTCTTCAAGACTATAAATATGGAATTGTTAAGGGAACGCAACGTTATCTGTCTTATTTAGTAACAATTTATGTAAGAGTCGAAAAGGAGGTTACGAAACCACCGAATTTGATTTATTCAAAATTTTGGTTGAATCATCAATCAATGTTTTTGATGCGTCCGTGCATATTTTCAGTAATATGTTATGATATTGGACCAGATAGATGAATCTTGTTCATTATAGGTATACAGGGAGCTTGTATAAATTTTCGCTTAGTAATATCAATTTATCCTTGAATTTTTTATGTGAAAATCAGTCATCTATACTAATATAATAAAGCTGAAGAGTTTGTTTGTTTGTATGTTTCGTTTGTTTGTTTGAACGCGCTAATCTCAGGAACTACTGGTCCGATTTGTCATTATCCATACTAATATTATAAATGCGAAAGTAACTCTGTCTGTCTGTCTGTCGGTCTGTCAGTCTATCTGTCTGTCTGCTACGCTTTCCCGCTTAAACCTCTCAACCGATTTTGATGAAATTTGGCACAGACAATCTTTAGACCCTGAGAAAGAACATAGGCTACCTTTTATCCCGGAAAAATTTGATATTCCCGAGGGAAATCTAAAAAGCGTGATATAACCGAACTCCAAGCGGGCGAAGCCGCGGGCGGAAAGCTAGTATTATATAAACCAATCTCTAAGCCCTATTGTGTCCTAAATTCTTCCTCAATACGTCCCATCACATCCCGTTCCATTTCATAGCGCTTATACCGTATACAATATGTAAAGAAAACTCTGTCCGACCCAAAAGGATATTAAAGGTTAGGTAAACACATGACCAAATATAATATAAAATTTTACGTAATCATCATAGTAACAATAATAATGAATTTTGAAATAATCCTTTTTTCCCGGGAATTAATTCCAATTTCCCCAAAATTTGGTAATTTTAAAAAAAGTGACAACACCGGTTTTATTATAAGCGAATAGCGACGCGACCACGTCACAGGCGCCGCGTGCCCTGCCCCCCGCCGCCCGCGGAAAGGGTTGCTTATCGCACATGTTTTAAGTTACCTCTTTTTGCGAAATGATATTTATTTTTTTTGGGGGATTTTTTTTTTTTTAAGTTTAGCCTGTCTTTGTGGGCATTATTAGAATCAGTTATCGATACCTAATAATACCTTCACGGATCGGACAGGGTTTTCTTTACATATTGTATATCCTCAAAGTGTTACAAAACATATTTAAGGATATGGTACAAATCATCAAAGTGAACAACTCTCTCTGTGGGACCAAAATTGTAATCTTGAAAAAAATATCAGCCATCTCATACATTTGGGTCGAGAAGATGTCGAAGTTTGTACAGAAAAGATAATAACTTTTCTCGATTACTTTGTTGGTGTCATGGACGAAGTTGTTCAGTCTCATGTCTGTAAATAATGCCCATAATATACATTGGGGTCAAGTTATTGAAGTATAGAATAGATGAACAATTTTTCTCGATTATGATCTTGGCCCTATTGTTCAATATCATGCATTGTCTGTATCTCACACTAGCGGCCGTCAGCGACTTCTTTCGCGTGGTTTAGTTATGCACCGCTCCTATTGGTCGCGGCGTGATGTTATATAGCCTTAAGCCTTCCTGGATTAATGGGCTATCCAACGCAAAAATAAATTTTCAAATCGGACCAGTAGTTCCCGAGATTAGCGCGTTCAAACAAACATACAAACAAACAAACACGTCTGCTTTATATATTAGTAAGTATAGATTAAAATATGACCACACATTTCTTATACTCGCTGAATAGAACCTTATAAAGGTTGCAAGAGATTAGATTCTAACTCCGATTATGAATAAATTAAGGCAACCACAGTAGGTAATTACCTTTTATTTATTTATACGTACCTACATAAGTAGGATTATCCTGTGTTTCTATTATGTTCATTGTTTTATTTCAGCGGTAATGTATTAGATGTTAATCTTAAAGCATTATGAGATTATTGACTTATTGTAAAGGCTGAGTTTTTTGAATAGGATTATATTTATAGCCTTAAGAAGAGTGTACCGATAATAAGGTAGGTCCACATTTTATCAGTAATGTCTAAAGTAATAGAAGGCGAGCCCATTGTCAAATCCCAAATCCGGGCTGCCACTGAGAAATTCCAGATGGAAAATGCGATAACCTTTTCTCAACATAGAAATCGAAGACGTGGCCTTATTTATAGTCACAAGCAGTACTCAGCAGTAGCGCTCCATAAGACAAAGGAAGCAGACCACATCAGCTGTATCAATAGTAAACTTCGCAGTTCTATGATAGAGTATGGTGAGATGTCCAACAGTGAACCAGTGGTACACATTGAGCCACCCTTCTTACTTTGTACACGCTACATTTTCGAACCGTGCTTGGACATGAATATACACAGTTTTTACTGCCCCGCCTGCTGGTCAGTCGGGAACTAGCTAGCGTCAAAGACGTCCGCGTGGCGGATCGCAATACGATTTTCGGCGATAAAACGCAGTAAAACGTAAGTATTACCTTTTCGTATTACTTCTGTTATGTGTATTTATATTATGTGACATCTATTATACCTAATATAGCGTTTATTTGGCTATCGTATACAACTGAAATTATTACAGTAACTCTTTTCATTTGTTTTTAACATCACCTTAAAGGTTGAATGGTGGGTGTAGTACACAGTGAAGTACGAACATAATTGGAACAGTGAGCCGGTTAATTTTATACTGTTTTTGTTTCAGAATAGGGCGAATCAAAGCAGCGCCTGGGAAAATTGGAGGTCACAGAAAAGAACACATGTTGCAAGCCATGTTGCTAGTAAAAAATGGACGTTTCGTATTTAAAATTAAAAAAATATTGTCAAAAACATTTATTTCATTACTTAGTAACATTTACAAGGCATTTTATTGCTTCACCTTTAGTTTTGTAGCATAAATAGTCATAATTTGCCGTAAAATAAATAGGAAGCTTCACTGTATACATATTGGTTCACTGTTGACCTGGCCCCGGTTCAGAGTGTCCCAAGTGGTGGACTCAGTGAGCCATTTGCCATCTTTTAAAAAAACTTATATATATTCTACCTTATTACGTTTGGTTCTAAAATTAAAATGCAAAATTATAGCCAGATATATGGGCAGTCCACTAGTAAAGAAAAATCTTCATTATCTTTAGAACCAGCTGAGCTGTGAATGTACAACTTTTTCATGTTTCACTGTTGGACACCTCACCCTAACCTTATTGCTTGTAATTTCCAATGCCGTCATTTAGAGACATATTTATGTCATTTCATCTCTCGGTGGTAGGCCATAACAGCGGCTGAAGTTACCACCCACCAGACAAAGTTTGCCGCCAAGCGATTCGTCGTGTTCCGGCATGATGTTTGGTGAAGCTGTACGAAGGACAGGTCTGAGCATTTGTGTTGCGATCTATGTCGAGTACGATGCGCCTAATGTTGTTGTGTCGGAAGTTTGGTCGTGGAAGGTCTCCAGATTAATCTCGCTCTGGCGCAGCATCGATGATCATGTTGTTGGGTTTAACATTGCAGTACCTCGATCAACTGCCGTCTTGCCTCCTATTCACTAAGTTTTTGAAGTGTATATGCTTATTAAACTAGCGCGCCAAACACTAGTTTATATTTATTAAAAAAAAAAAATTATATTAACCCTTTTCAATAGATCGTACAGATAAATGTATTTTTTTCATTACTTTACATTGTTCACTGACAAAGGGTTCTCCATTTTCCTTATCTATTTTATTGATCTCTGTTCATATTAGGTTCGCAAACATAAGAAGATAATTTTTTATACTACCCCCAAGGTGCTTCGTACCTACTTAAACAAGGGTATTATTTCTAAAGCATAGAAAGACATAAACTCATACCTATATAGATGGACAAAAATCCAAACCATCTGTATAAGAAGAGTTTTCCGTAAGAATCCCTTCACAAGAACCCGAATATCAATAATTCTTTGAGGAAATAAATGAATATTACATAGGGTACGTAAACATATTGCTTCAGTTCGTGCCATATTTCAGGTCTGATAAAACCACTAATGATCGTAATTATGGCATCTATATTCATAGTGTTTTATACTGAAATATAAATAATTCAATGGCACTCCACGTAATGATGTCTCCACGTGTAGATCTACGGTAGTATTAACGTAAGTTCGTAATAAATTCATAGGAAACACAGGCGTGACTTACGGTTCGTTCAGGACCTAACAATATGCAGAAGTGAAACAGTAAAAGTAAGTATAGGGTGATAATATTGGATTCGTTTTCTGTTCTACCTCTTGTTGTTTCTCCAGGCAAAGTTTATTCTATTTAATTGTATATCTTTTTAAAGTTCACCAAGCATCTTCATCATGTTTTGTGTCTATACAATATGTAAAGAAAACCCTGTCCTAGCCGTGAAGGTATTGTTAGGTATCGATAACTGATTCTACTAATGCCTACGAAGTCGGGCTATAATTAAAAAAAATCCGCCTAAAAAATAATAAAAGAAGTATTTGGTCATTTGTTTACCTAACCTATAATATCCTTATGGGTCGGACGGGGATTTGTTTGCATATTGTATAACTCTCAGGTTGATTGCTACAAAATGCCTGAGACTTTGAAGTCCGCCTTTGCACTATATTGTTTACCTTATGCATATTTTTTTAAATAATAAAATCTTATTATATGAAATACATTGATCCCTTGGTACCAATAATTACTGGCATTTACAGACAAATTGTTCACAATTTTTTGAATACAACTGTTCATATTGAGCCTCTATCGCTTTCTTCCTGGTTTCTAATTATTCTAATCAAATGTAATTCTAGTTGGTTAGTACAATGAGCGACAGGATGTGCACTTGTGCAGATTAAACTAATTATGGTTATATGTATGTATATATGTACATAGTTGTTACAATATTTTATCTTGCTCTTTATATAAAAGGTACCTATATACATATATCTATATACATTTGTATCTAGACCTGCTGGGTTCTTCGTGAGAGATTTCCAAATGGGTTATAACAAATGCAACACCGATTGGTATGGTCTATAGGTACCTACTTGCTTGTTCTGGGTCTGGTAGATTTTGGATGTGAGTTTAAATGTTTGTTCACGCACTCACGATTCAGGAGTAAATCCTAGTATGGAGCAATGCAGGTTCTTTAAAAAAAACACACCTCTTGTCGTGCTGTCTACTGTGCACTACGGAACACCTTCCCTAGGGCAGAGCTAACGTAGTCGAAGAGATTGAATTGTGGTCGAAACTCATTTAAAACATACGTGTAAATGGGATAATATACGTTGAAGAAAAGCAGATTTTTTTTTTGTTACGTCCACTATTTACGAGCTTTTTCTTTATTTATTTACCATCTTATGCCCAGCCTTTTCCTTACTATGTTCCCAGTCAAGTCAAAGAAGCTGATCAGTTTTTTTAGATGGAGCGCCATTCTATCTGAAGGATAAGAATAGGGTAGTTCACTAAAAACAACTAATTAGTCCGTCGGTCAGATTTCCAAAAAATACTAGACAAGTTTTTTTTTTTTTTTTTCAAATAAACATAAAAGTGAAGACGACACAGTGCGTTGAAAACTCGTGTGACGTCACTGCACGCAACACTTTTTAGCGAGCAGTGACGTCACCAGCCACCACTCCTGATCTTTGATGCCTTTTATATTTGCAGTTTTTTATTGATTTGATAAAACAAAATATACGTATCTAATATTTTTCTATAACCTGAATGACGGACTAAATAGAATCATTTTTTTTACCCAGGAAACATCCATATTTCAATATACATACCTATCTATTCTATTTCTCAGACCAGAAAAGAGTAATCTTAGTATCATCTATCTTCTGTCTTCTATATCCACTTTGTTTTTATTAATATCGACAGCCGATGGTAATCTGAACTTCCTACAACTACATTTATGTATAAGTTTATGTGCAGAAACTTTGACAGTCAATGAAGCAAATAACATGGAAAGTGACGGAACTTCGGCGTTCTGATTTCTCTGATTAATTCGCAAGGAAAAGAACACTATAACAAGTATGTGATAAATGACGATGTGACTATGACGTGATATGAATTGCTGTCTATAGTTCACGATTGGACTTGGATTGGTATCACGGGTTCGATTACCGCACGGTATTGATATGTGTATAGCCTACAAGTAGTTGTTTCGGGTCTGGTTGTTTATGTATGTAAGTTTATATGTTTGTAAACGCACTCAAGATTGTTGTTGGTTGTTGTTTGTTGTTGTTGTTTATGTTAAGGGTAATATCGTGGTGAAAGTTTTGAGAGCGAATGTGGAGAGCTGTGAAGGTGAGGGAAGACCAAAGAAATTATGGATGGACTGTGTGGAAGAATATGTGTTTAGAAAGGGGATGACGACTAATAGAATTATAGAAAAATTACGTGAATGATGATACTTAAGTAAAATATAATTAGAGTCAAATCGAATTTAAATACAATTAAGCTTACATTAGGTTTGGTTTATTCGTCTGGATTAAAGTATCATAAGAATGATTAAGGATAATGTACCTTTCGGCAATGGTGCCTCCACCCTTGTGCGGCATTTCGGCATGTGTAGCGCTGCGCTGTACACCGCCGCCCACCCTGTAGATAAACAGAGAACATTTATAAAGATATCATTTAAACACATTACTTAATATAATTGGAATGATTACTTTGACTTGTAAAGAACACTGATAAAAGGTGAAGAAAACATTTAAGCGTGCAAATAACCTGGAAATAAATAAATGTTCAATATCCCCCATACCTAAAAGAAAAAGTTGTCTATTCGTACATGTAGGTATGGATACATTATAACACTAACTAAGTAAATTATATTGAGGTATATAATGTGCACTTTGACAATAAACTAAAGTAGTTATAGTACATTACGATATTAGTGCGTAATGATGGTTATAACATGCGAGGCGGAATTTCAGCCCGAGCCGAAGGCGAGGGTGTAATTGAGCCGAGCATGTTATAACCAATACGCACGTATATCGTACGACATTTTTTAACACACTTGCGAGGAAACAGAAAAAAAGATATTCAGAATACAAGTACAAAGAAAAGAAAATTTGAGAAAAATGGCGCGAGGTTTATTTTCTGCCGTAGCTGCGTGAAAATGTTGGCAAAGATGCTAGAGCATGCAGTCAAGTTTTTAAATTACCGAATAAACTGTTTTTTTTTTTTACAAATACTCATTTAAATACAAACAAATACAAATTTGTTTATTTCAAATAGGACATCAGTTATTTTAAATAAACTCAATCTGTGAATGCACACTGTTGCTTTCCCGCCATTAGTATTATTATTTGCCATTTCAAATATGGAACAGCGCGCTGCTCACTGGCTAGAGCCACGCTGCGGCGATCAGTTCCATAATTATTTGAAATGACAAATAATGCTGTTATGGAATTTGTATGGACTATAACTTAACTATTTGCTTTGATAACACACGCGTTTGTTATGGCCCGCTTTACATATTTAAAACCGGTGGGATTACATCAGCTTTACGAGCAAGGGTGTTAAAAAATTAATTATAAGTAATTTAAGAAATGGGAGTATAAGTAGGGGTTTATATCTTAATATACAATATGTAAAGAAAACTGTCCGATCCGTGAAGGTATTGTTAGGTATCGTTAACTGATTCTAATAATAACAACAAAGCCGGGCTAAACTTTAAAAAAAATCCCCCTAAAAAATAAATATTATTTCGAAAAAGCGAGGTAACTTAATGCATGTGTGGTAGGCAACACGTTAGGCATACATGTGCGGGTGAAGGGAGGCAGGGCAGGCGACACGTGATCGCATCGCTATTCGCTTCGTCACAAGAGGTGTTGCCACTTTTTAAAATTTTACCAAATTTTGGGGAAGTTGGAGTTAATTCCCGGAAAAAAAAAAAGATTCATATTTTATGTGGTCATGTGTATACCTAATATTTATTATCCTTTTGGGTCGGACGGGGTTTTCTTTACATATTGTATAATAAGCAGTTCAAAGTCGTCCACTACTGGATATAGGCCTGTTCTATGTTTTTCCTGTTCTATATTCTATGGCCAGCTTTTCGCGACCTTCACCAGGTCATGATGATCATGTTGTTGTACATAAAATTGGGCAATAGTTTTGAAAGAACATTAAGTACGGCAACGTACATAAGTAAAGCTACTATAATAGTAGTAGATATTACATTTAGCTTCAATATTTCAGAAACACATAACATAATAATCCTATGTTATTAATTATCCTGTTGTTGGTATTGAATATGGAAATTACATGGTTTATAAATATGGGCAACCATAAAAGATTTTCCTAAAATATTCCATGTTTATTAATTACAAAAGAATATGTCTTACCAAATGCTTTTTTTTTTTTTTAATAGTTATAAACTAGTGCTTGACTGCAATCCCGCCTGATGGTAAGCAGTGATGCAATCGTTGAGTGTAAAGCACACTAGTTTATTAAGCCTATTCACTTAAAAAACTTAGGAATAGGAAGGATGACGGCAGTTGAGCGAGGTGATGCAATGTTAAACCCAAGACCAACACGACCAAACGATGCTGTGCTAGAGGGAGATTGATCTGGAGACTCTCCACGACCAAATTCCCGAGACAACAACATTTGGCGCATCGTACCCACCACACATCGCAACACAACTGCTCAGACCCGTCCTCCGTACGGCTTCACCAGACATCATGCCGGAACACGACGAATCGCTTGGCGGCAAGACTTTGTCTGGTGGGTGGTAACTTCCGCCGGCAGCCGATGTTATGGCCTACCACCGAGAAAAGCTTTCATTGACAATTCGGCCATTATCATGATTTCGGCACTAAAATTCGATAGTACACACATCAAAAGTGTCTAGGGATCAACATATATTTTTGCAATAACTTTTCTCCTGATTGATATTAATTAAAATTTTCTTTAAGGATTCATCAAATAAAGTGTTTTCGTTTGTCACAGTAACGATAAACCAAGTCACCTTTGCATTAATAAAGAAATTTGCCATTTTCCTAATAAAGGGATATTTGACATTTGAACCACTAACACAAAGGTTCGAAAAAAAGACTGAAATAACAGTTTTCTCTAAAATTTTATTGGGTAACTTAAACAATTAATAATCCGTGTTTCTACCGCGAACACTAACAACACAAGAACATCGGTTTGGCATACTCAAAATGAGTTCATCCAAATCACTGTGGAATGGCCGCCCATGTTCGTTGCAACAACAAAAAAAGGTCTTCTTGCGACTGGATACCCTCCATATTCGGCAGAGCTCTTCTCTGTAGCATATCCCATGCATGCTCAATCGGGTTCAAGTCTGGCGACTGAGCAGGCCAGGGCAGAACATTGATGTTAGCTGCGGCGAGAGTCTGTCTTACAACTCTTGCGGTGTGCGGTCGTGCATTATCATGCATTAACTGAAATAAAGGACCGATTTGCACTTGTAGAGGAACGATGACGTCTGATACAATCGTTTCAGCATAAATTTGAGCGTTGAGGTTGCCTCTGATCCAAATCAACTCAGTTCTTCCGCCGATCCAAATACCCACCCATACCATGATGGTTCCACCACTATAAGGATGGACTTCCTGGCAGGATTTTAATCGCTGTTGGCGTCCAGGGGTTCTCCAGTGTCGTATACGTCTTGTATCCGGTCTCATACCAAAACGAGACTCATCAGAAAAGCACACGAAACGCCATTGTTCTTCTGCCCAATTTCTGTGTTCAGGAGCCCATTGATATCGAATCCTACGATTGTGCATTGCTATAGGTGGTACCCGTAGCGGTCTTCGGGAATGAAGGTTCACTTCATGCAAGCGGTTTCTGACTGTTTGGTCGCTAATTAAGTTCCCTGAAGAGTGATGAAGCCTCACGGCTAACATCATGGCGGTTGTTGTTGGAGCTCTTCGAGTTAAGATTTGAATGTATCGGTCTTGTCTCCGTGTGGTGCAGCGATACCGTCCTCCATGGCGCTCAGCCACGGTACCAGTGCTTCGGTAACGTGTCCAAAGTCGACTGTTAACACTCTGACTTGTATTCAGAGCTAAAGCCACAGTACGTTGCCGGGAACCAGCTTCTATCATTCCCACGGCTCTGAGCATTTCTTCCCTGCTTAAATGACGTCGCCGCTCCATAATAACGTTGGTTTAATTAGTAGTAGGGAAACAGTAGCACTAATAATGTCTTCAATGCGTTGTATGTTTTTATAGGGAAAATATTGACAGCTGATTTTCATCTTTTACTCGAATTTGATTCACAGTTCCTGATTCAAATTATGAAATGCACCAAAAGGATCCATATAAATTTATAAAATCATAAATTTATTACAAAGCCACATCTCAATCTCAAGAAATCCGCATAAAAATGCTTGATCCCTAGACACTTTTGATGTGTGTATTTTCACAAACTGATGCTAATCATGTAGCGCAATAATAAAAGACAAATCTATAAGCTCAAATTACCTGGTTTTCTCAAACTTTTCTTTGAGTGACTTAAAATTGAACAGCCTGTCTTCGAACGAGCTCGTCCGTACCGTGGTCAACATTTTGCCGATTTACACACTAACTTTACACGTAAAAAATATCTAATATTAGCACTAATTTATCACATTACTACTAGAAAAAGATTTTATAGCACTTTGTAATTAAATGTAGTTTTTTTTACATTTAATGACGATAGTTCGTCGTGAACGGATTGTGACAGACTGGCTGACAGAAAGACAAAATAATGTCATTCGCTGGAAGCGTTCAGATAACAACTATTTATTACATTGTGGCAGCGGGACACGGACGAACGTTATCCTCTTTGCAGTTATTTACTTATATTTATATTTTAACTATGTGGTTAATTAAATTAAAATAGCTCTATCAATAATAATAATAAATAAAGTTATATGGGAAAATTTGAAAATTGAATAGAATCGATGTACGCGGTATAAAGGAGGAGGCGATTATCTATTTATAATATTCACTTAATTTCAAAAATCCTATATCAAACTAAAACCATCTCACTCTGAGGTTCTTGCTCATGACTACGAGGACTTTATAAGACTGACTAAGAGCTAAGCAATGGCCAAATTGACAACAGAAGTAAATCCAAAAATGTGTAAGTACCTATTACGAAAATCTTTGTAAAAGTAGTTATTTTTATCAAATATTGTATCTACACGCGATCGTAAACTAAGTATAAAAGCGGACAATCCGTTTCTATTGGATTGCATCGATGAAAGCCAGTTTTTTTGCGCCGCTTTGATATTTTATTATCACGAAACCGAGACATTTACTAGAATCCGCAATAAATTTATGATAATATTTTCTGCGTCTTATCTAAATCGTGACTAATATAGGTATTTGATAGGAATTGTCCCATCTAGGAATGCTAAAATAAAATATACAACGAAAACCGCTATTTACCATAGATCTATAGTTTAGTAGTAAAACCCCTCTAACCGATAAAAACCTTAAAATACTGCAGTCTAAATAATGAGCTTAGCTTTTAAACAAGCAAAAAAACGTGTTACCTCACTCTATAAAGCGATTATAGCATTTTTGTTAAACTGCGATCAAAACGAGCAAAAATCCCATCCATCAAAACGAAATGCATTTTTCCATAAAATAATAAAGCATTTCCAACTTTTTCTGAACACAGAGTTATACAAAAAACTACCTCGCTTTTTATTCGAATTACAATCATTGAAAGCTCGAATATAAAAAATATTCCATCAAAAAACAATCTATAGGTAATGAACGATCAAACAATAAAATTGCATTTCTAAACTAACAATCATCACGAAAAAGCCAGCTTTTTCGTTTTCCTCATGAGAAAATAATGACCCGCGCGGTATTTCCCAGAGCTTTCATTAAATGTACAAATGAAACTAAGAATTCAATTAACTAACATAAAAAACCAATCGGTGCTAAAGCATGCACACCAAAATATTAATTAAAGGTAATACAAACCGGTTGTTTGAAAACAAAGGCAGTACTTGATCGACTCGTATATTCACGTTGTACGTATATTTTACGTGTAGGCTACACGAGCGCGCCCTGCGCGGTGTGTCGAGCGACTGGTGGGCGGGCGGGAGCTTTCTGCCTTCGGCCTTTAGGCCTAAGCTTTTTACCATTGTTAATCGAATGAGAAACTCGCGAAATTTCACCTACTTTTATTGAACCGACGAAAAAAACGGAGGAGGTTTTAAACGCGTAAAAGCCGACGTGTACATTTTTTTTTTTGTATCATTAAGAGTGAACAAGTGTGGAAAAATTACACAGTCCCATTTTAGTGATTTTTAATTTAAACTAGCTGTACCCCGCAGTTTCACCCGCGTAAGCTTCGAACCGAAAGAGCTCAGTTGATATAAAATAAGCGCCTGTTAAAATAATGGGAGCAATATGTACGTCCGCGTTTGCTCCCGTTTTCGCAACATTTTTTGTTCCTGCTCTGCTCCTATTGGTCATAGCGGGATGTTTTATAGCCTATGTCCTTTCTCAGGCTCTAGACTATCTGTGTACCAAATTTCATTACAATCGGTTCAGTAGTTTTGGCGTGAAAGCCGGATAGACAGACAGACAGAGATACTTTCGCATTTATAATATTAGTATGGATATAGGCTACTGGTAAAAGTTAAAATTAAAGCCTCCAGCTAGGGGCACTTAAAAACTAAACTAAAATTAAGGCGACTACGCACTAAGGCCACCCCCTGTGGGGTACGAACCTCGGCTTAGGGCGTCGCTAGAGAGGACAAGGGACGGCTGGATCGAAAGGGATTTATAATCACCGGTAACTTATTATATAGTAGTCTATTATATAACAGGATATTATACTACAAAATACAAAACACCGCAAAAAAAAAAATGCCCATTTTCAGCATTCCCTTTGCAACAGTCGGCCGTCGACCGATCGTTCGAGCATTATCGAATAAATATTGATTCAAGTCACCCCTAGTAAAGTTCAAAGTCAATGCAACTCTCTCGTGTAGGTATGCTGGCTTGAATCTAAGGCTCTTTCCACAGTTTCAGGTTTGTCGGTTGCCAGTCTACGAATAAATATGATTGCCGACGATTTTCGCCCCGTTTACCTGTAGATCTTTTGCTGTGGTGACCACTAAATATCAGGGCTGTTAGTTCCCTGAACACAGCATTATGATCAGTAAAAGAAAACTCTATTTCTGTGCTTTTTATTATACCCCTATTTGTTTAATTTTACTAGATATATAGCTACCTTGGCTTTTTATATGCACATGTTTCGTAGCAAAACATTGTTGTTGTTTAATTTAACTATTTATGCAGCGAGTGCTTTTTAATATAGGCATGTTTTTTTATAAAAAAAAAACTTTGTCTTTATTTTATTCGCTCCCGGCGACGGCTAGCTGGTTTGACAGTGTGGAGAAAGCCTAAGACACTACTTTTACACATTTTGCGATGTAAACCACTTAGTGAATTTATAATTTTTAATGCTTCACTAAAGGAAGTGCGGTGCAATGCACTTTATGGAGTGTAAACAATTTAATTTCAACACCTGTGCTTTTTATGCTATAAGTAATTTGAGCCTTATTGCTATAAAAAGCAAGCCAAGGAAATTGTGTTTGTAACTTGTGCCAGATCTATGTCCAAATTATAGTGAACAAGCTGTGCGCCGCGGTTTCACCCGCGTAAGCTTAATCGAATCGAAAGAGCTTATTAATTGATATAAAATAAGCGCCTGTTAAAATAATGGCAGCAATATTTACGTCTGCGTTTGCTCCCGTTTTCGCAATATTTTTTATTCCTGCTCTGCTCCTATTGGTCATAGCGGGATGTTTTATAGCCTATGTCCTTTTTCAGGCTTAAGACTATCTGTGTACCAAATTTCATTACAATCGGTTCGGTAGTTTTGGCGTGAAAGCCGAACAGACAGACAGACAGACAGAGATACTTTCGCATTTATAACATTAGTATGGATTAAAACCCCTTTTGTCACCTCAAAGTTCACCGTAATTTCATCAGACACTTTACACACATACATTTAAAGACAGTTACCCTGTAAGTGTAAATTAGGAAACCCTATGAAATCGATAGTGTGAATGAAAAACTGGCGTTTGGAAAGCATTCCAGTTTAAATCCTATTCTCTTTTAAAAACATTCTCGGTAAATGACGAGCTATCTCAAACCAAGTTTCCAAACATCCCTAGCTAAAACTCATGCCTATTTCCCATGGAAGTGGGCAAAAACTACAGAACACCTCCTACGATCCTTATTCACTTTGCCTCGTCTCCTCTTCAATTAAACCTAGCAAATATAACTTCCAAAACATGAATAAACAATCGAACAAGCCGCTTTGTCTGACACCAAACTGCCAATATATCTCAAACTATCGAAAGCCTCTCGATACACCACAGAACACAGCTACTAACAAGGCGAACACCTAACAACAAAACTTTGTCTGCCGGGTGTACAGCCTACAGCTCTGAGTCTGACGCTATTGTGCATATAAACAAAGGGGTGGAGGCGACGCTCATTAGCACAACACTGGGTAAAGGTACTATGACATCACGATTCACTATGTGCCGAATGCCTATGGTAATGTATCAAGCAAGTAAATTACTAAGAAACGTCTTCGGGAAACGAAGGAGAATTTTTGATGTCATTTTTCAGTCATGGTTTTAGCAGGATTTATGAATACGATATGTTGCTTCTTGTATGTATCTCTACTGATTTATTTATATTGGCGACGTGCTTTTTTCAGCTATCATTTGGCAAAAAGCTTGTTTCATATCTGCTTGTGACATGAAAATAAATTGGGATCACCTTTGTGACTGATAAAAGCGTTTACGACTTTTAAAAACAACGACTATTTTCCAAACAATTTATCATTTTCCGCCTGATCATACATAAATAATGGATCCATCACAAATCGTTTATTTATAACCTGCACCGCTTCAGCAATCTCGATCTACTAAGTAATTCATCGTAAGCTAACTGCCTAAAGCCAACCTAAATGGATTTCCACTGTGGTAAATAACGAGATATATATAGGTGAGCTATCAATTTCACTGGCGAGAATTTCCCATAGCTACGCAGACATGGAAAGGGAACAGTACAATATAGACGTGTTATCCGTGCTTACATACGAACATGCATATACGTGTTTTCCAAGCACAGGTAGACCTGTAGAGGAAATGTTAGGAAATCACATAGTGTGTTTACCTTAGTCGCACGTTACGGCTCGATATATGTACGATACGAATGGAAGAATAAATTAGGGACGGAGTCCTGTTGGTAAATGGAGGGAAATAGGCATAAATTGTTTCCCAGAACTTCAGGCAAATGTCCAAAAGTCTTACTATCTACGACTACTATTCATTCTGATTTGTTAAATGTATATTTGAGTTAAGAAATTTTATTAAATTTCCTTATTTTCTCACATTTTATGCTAAACAGTTAAACAATCAAATAAAAGGAAAGGTAAAGACAAAGTAATTATAAGCAAATAAATAATATTTTGCAGTATAGCAAGAACATAACTCTTAAAAAGGCTGTTAGCTGATGCATGAACAAAGTTTTTATTAGGTAAACTTATCCAAGGATTCGTTTAGAATTTGAGCATACTAATCATAACGATAGTAATGGACGACACAACTGTCCAGACGGACCAAGTGCCAAATATATAGCACTAAATACTTAGCCAATTAAAGGGAGGTCCTCGTTTTTGAGAACCTAAACAACAGCCTAATTGCCTAAACCCATTAAATCGTACCGTCACAAAACAAGCTTTACCTAAAACTCACACAAAGTTTTACAAAATAAATTATACTTTGTGTCTGTGTGTGTGTTCACTACGGCGGGAAAGCCTCTCGTGGCAGAAATACAGGCTCCAACCGTCAGCTTTTCCGCAGTTTCGCAGAATATGCGATACTGAAGCCGAACGATGCACGATGGCATTTCGACTCGACTATCGGTCGCAAATATATGCCATTCTCTGCATTTTAACGTTCCAGTTTTATTACGATTTTATTATAAAGCCTAGCGTGATTGAAATAATAAAAAATGCGGTGTTTCATTTTGTAATTGAAGAGAAATACCGATTAATATTTTTAGGCGAGCCTAGCGAATAAAGTGTTGAAAGAGACGGACCGAAAATACTCAATACGGATTCTACGAGTATCAAAAAAACAAACAGGAAAAACTACATTACTTCACTAACTGCAACAGGGTCGAAAATGGTGTGACATATTCATTGAATACTGCACGTGCGAGTAGGTAATTAAATCGAATCGCCGTTTGTGGGTGTCATCGCTACCACTCATAAATTAAATACAGAGCATACCCGACCAGCGTATCTTGGCCTGTATGTTTCCACAACTGAAACCACAATATCTTAGAATCAGCCGACCAGAGGTAATTGGTTATAGACATACTGTAACTATTGAAGTAAAGTTTACTAATACCAGCTTCGGTTGACCCGGACCTACGCTAGCGTGAAAAAAAATATTCTGTTACAGCGCAGGCCAAGAAAAACGAGTCGCCGCTAACGTTATGATGATAAATAGTGTTATAGAGAAATTATGCACGGTTGGTTAGCCGTATTGTCTTGTACAGTGTCATTAATATCAATTGAGATGTAAGGCACTGTCTTTAGAAGGGACAATCTAATAGGTCGCGCAAATGTAAATATAGTGTGATAGATCTATCAATTTTGTTGACTTAATTTAATTAAATAACCATTTTGACATATTAAACATGGGAAAGCACTGCTGTCAGTTTCGATAACGGCATTCTTGTATTTTAAACACACGCTTTAAGTTATAGTATACCTAAACATTCGTTTAAATAATACTAATAACTCCACTATGAACACATATAACACAAATCTATTAACTTTCCTTTTTTACAAACAAAACAGTTTTCTTATTATTTTTAAATTCATAAACATGATTAAATAATACTACTACGTCCACTATGAACACAAATATAACACAATCTATTCACTTTCCTTTTTCACAAACAAAATAAAACAATTTCTTTATTATTTTTAAATCCATGTATACTAACGCCAAACCAATAAAACAATGAAACTGAATAATAGTAAACACAAACTAAGCTCAGAGATAAGGTTTATCTGTTTTAATTGAAATGTAGTTTCCGAATCAAAAGATAATAATAGAAACTGGGTTATCACAGCGATTGCAACCAGTTGCTGTAATAATTTCGAGCAAATAAGAACTCAAACAAAATGTATTTGGAAGAATTCGTCTACTTTTCGTTGATTAGCTCACTTCTGTGAATGAAAAACAAGGCTCAAATATTGACTGTTATAAATATATCGTTTTTAAGGCCAATTGCAATATGCAGCAACAAGGAGTATTGGAAACAGAACGACCTACAAAACCATTTGCCAGCTGTGTTCTGCATGCTGTCTGCAGTTATATGCATGAATCTATACAATCTAAGCGTAAAAAAACATTATTTCAAAATCAAAAATCAAAAGTCATTTATTCAAACTAGGCTGAGAATCAGCACTTTTTGAACGTCAATATTACATAAGACAGTCCCCCAAAAACGCCCACCCATCGACACTTCCTAAGTGCTTTCGCTGGGAAGAAGAAGTGGCGGAAGAAACTCCCCAGCAGCACAGCTGTCTGTTCATTTAGAAAAAACACAATAGTTTATACAATACTATGTAGGTATAGTAATACAAGAGAAAAAATAATAAAAATATACAAATATGCCAGCTAGTCACGCCAAAATATCAGAGAAGCAAAACAAAAAATAAAATATCACTGAAATGTAAAAAGTAAAAACTTATTACAAACCTAAATAAAAGCCCCTGGCATTTCTGTTTGTGACCGATGTGATTTCCCATCGGTAATAGTGACAAGTGTCCATACTGTCATGTCCGACTCAATTATTATAAAGGATTTTTTTTTAATCCCTCATTAGTGTTATACGTTATGTATACAATATGTAAAGAAAACCCCGTCCGACCCATAAGGAAGGGATAAAATATGAAATTTTACATAGTCATCATAGTAACAATACTTATGAATATTGAAATAATCTTTTATTCCGCGAATTAATTCCAATTTCCCCAAAATTTGGTATTTTTTAAAAAGTGACAACAACATTTTTGATGGCATTATTACGAGCAAATTGCGATGCGACCGCGTGCCTGGTGCCCTGCCCCTCTTCGCCCGCGCATGTATTGCCTAACGGACATGTTTTAAATTACCTCTTTTTACGAAATATTATTTATTTTTTAGGGGGATTTTTTTTAGTTTAGCCCGGCTTTGTAGACATTAGTAAAAACAGTTATCGGTATCTAATAATACCTTCACGCACCGGACAGGGTTTTCTTTACATATTGTGCCTATGTATATGTATTTATTGATAGTACATCGTAAACTACCTACACTATATTTTATCTCTCCTTTCCCTTGGAAAGTGAAAATCAAAAGGTTGTTTGTAAAACATTGCTCTTAGCGACAAGACCGCCCATTGTGTCACCGTTTGTAAAAATTTTATATTAATGTTCTGTAATGTATAATGGTATAGTGTTTTTTTTTTTTTTTTTTTTATTAATAAAGGTACACCAACAGCTTCTGTATAAAAATTAACAAATAGAGTAGATATGAGTAAAAGGCTTATACAGTTGCCAATAACAGGTGAACCAACATTCACCAACATGAGTGATAACTTAAACTAGATAAATGTAAATACTAATATTAACTGGATATAAACTATACAACGAAAATAAACAAGGTTAGACTTGTACTTAAGTAAAAAAAAAAAGGAATACAAAGCTAAAATTAAATTTAAATATGAGATCAAAAAGTAGAATAAAACTTAAAAAACTTAAACTAAGAAACTTACAAAATTAAATACACAGAATAACTTAAATTATACAAGAAAAAGATTGCAAATGTATAGGAACAAACAGACAAAACTGTTATTTAAGAGCTTTTTGACTTAGAATAAAACGCTTGAAGGTTTTCATAGTGTTGTGGTTTATGTCAACATCTGGGTTTGATTTTATCAAGCAATTTATCTCTTTGCTGAGCCTATTGAAAGGTGAATTTTCTCCTATATTTGTGTTGGAAGCTTTAGTATGGAATAAATGGGTAATGGGATATCTGGGTATTCTATTGGGGACTTTTATTCCAATTTGATTAATCAAGTTAATACAATCTAATTTATTGTTAACTAATTTGTAAAAAAACATAATATCTTGTACCAGTCGCCGGTCGCGCAGTGTTGTCATTGCGTAGTGTTGAATACGTTGCTCGTATGGACACCGGGGTGATACACCACCGAAGGTATATGCTAGGTGTTTAGTGAAGGCCCTTTGGATGCTTTCTATTCTTTGTGAGTGTACTGCGTAGTGCGGGTTCCACACTACGCTGGCAAATTCAAGGTGACTACGGACTAATGCGTTATATAACACAATTTTTGTTCTTACCAGCCTAAATCCCTTAGTGCTTCTCTTAAGAAATCCTAGTAGCCGTGCCGATTTCGTAACAATGTTATCAATATGGCTTATGAAGTTGAGTTTACTATCCATAGTGATACCAAGATCGCGAACCTCATTCACAGTTTCTAATAACACTCCGTTTATGTTATATGAGACGGCACTGGATTGCTTTTTCCTTGAGAAACGTATATGTATATGTGTATTGAAAAGTATTCTATTAAACTATCTAGTGCTAATTTAATCTTCACTACTTATACAATATGTAAAGAAAACCCTGTCCGATCCGTGAAGGTATTGTTAGGTATCGATAACTGATTCTACTAATGCCTACAAAGCCGGACTAAACTTAAAAAAAATCCCCCTAAAAAAAGTAATATTATTTCGAAAAAGCGAGGTAACTTAATACATGTGCGGTAGGCAACACGGTAGGCATACAGGCGCGAACGAAGGGGGGCAGGGCACGCGGCACGTGGTCTCTTCACTCAAATAATACTGTCTAAAATGGTGAAATGGTGTTGTCACATTTTTTTTAAAATACCAAGTTTTGGGGAAGTTGAAATTAATTCGCAAAAAAAAAGATTGTTTCAAAATTCATTAGTAAGTATTGTTACTATGATGATTATGTAAAATTTTATATTTAATTGGTTCATGTGTATACCTAAACTTTATTATCCTTTTGGGTCGAACGGGGCTTTCTTTACATATTGTATAAGCAAATATTTCTAGACCAAGCGTTTTACACGGTGCGTTGTCTGGCAGTAAATTATAGATTAAATAGCAATCATAAGCTCTGTGCTTCACACACCAAATTGACAACCAACACAAAGTGACGTCATAATTCATGAACAATTGCAACTCTCACGCAACCACGAATGCTATATGTACGTTGCGCAATAAAACATTGAATTTATCGACAGTTTATCGATACACTGTAACACAATGATATCACGCCATTATGTGATAAACTAACCTTATTGTTAATCGATATGATTTTAGGAAATATGATATGATAACAGTGTTTTGACGATTTAGCAAAAAAAAAAAGTTTTAAAGACGCGATAAAATAATTCTTATCACAGTCGTATATCGATAGCCAGTAAAAAAAAAAATCACGGGTGCACTCCGGGATTACCGGTATTGTGCACAGAGCCGCTTCACTTAAAAAATATACTGAGTGTTTATGACACTCATAGATAATTAAAGGTATGTATAGGTATATTCCTCGGTGGTAGGCCATAACATCGGCTGCCGGCAGAAGTTACCACCCACCAGACAAAGCCTTGTCGCCAAGCGATTCGTCGCGGGTAAAAAAAAAAATGGCGGGTGCACTCCAGGATTACCGGTATTGTGCACAGAGCCGCTTCACTTAAAAAATATACCGAGTGTTTATGACACTCATAGATAATTAAAGGTATGTATAGGTATAGGTATATTCCTCGGTGGTAGGCCATAACATCGGCTGCCGGCAGAAGTTACCACCCACCAGACAAAGCCTTGTCGCCAAGCGATTCGTCGTGTTCCGGCATGATGTCTGGTGAAGCCGTACGGAGGACGGGTCTGAGCAGTTGTGTTGCGATGTGTGCCGGGTACGATGTGTCAAATGTTGTTGTGTCGGGAGTTTGGTCGTATCTATCTCCCTCTGGCGCAGCATCATTGGTCGTGTTATTGGGTTTAACGTTGCACCACCTCGCTCAACTGCCGTCTTCCTTCCTATTCACTAAGTTTTTTTAAGTGATTGGGCTTAATAAACTAGCGCGCTTTACCATCAAAGATTGCATCACTGCTTACCATCAGGCGGGATTAAAGTCAAGCGCTAGTTTATAATTATTAAAAAAAAATGTCTCGCGTAGAGTAAAAATAACTATTTATTATATTTCATAATATTATACGTATATGTATATTATATTAATCTTTTTCCCATGACATCACACCAGGTCCTATCAGAATACCAGCGCTGCGACATTTACTCTTAAAAGTCGAAGCATTATGCTGAGATAGGAACCTTTTGGCCTCGTAAAGGACTTTACGTATGCGGGTGAAACCGGGTAGCTTAAAGCTTAGTTTAAACTAAGTTATGTCTAGACATGACTCAGTTTAAACTAGCTGCGTGTAGCTGCGTTGTAAATATACAATAGTAGTTGTTGTTAATATGCTATTGTTTGTTTATTTATACAAATAGTAAGCAGGTAAAGTAAACAGGTTATTTCCATGGACTTATTTTTGTTTTACATACACAATAAGATAATACAACGCCAGTTATTTCGGAAGAGTAAGGCAGAGAGAGGCAGTACCAACATTTGGCCAATTGTGTTTTTTTAATTTGCATGTGAAAGGGCACAAGCTTATTGCCGACAACTGGGCATAATTCCAAAATCCAAGCTGCTCCTGAAAAATGCCTAATGGAAAAGTTAGACAGATGAAAATTTCAGAGGTGATGTATTTCAGATGGCTTTATAAAAACAAATATTTAAAAAGAATATTACCGCTAGAACCCGGCTGAAGGCTTTTGCGTCGTCTTTTATAGCGCGTACATCGAAGGACTGGAATAATTTGCCTGCGGCGGTCTTACCGTCTAATTCCGACTGACACCACGGTTAGCCCAGTGGTCAAGCTATTGACTGCTGTGCTGTGTGTCGCGGGTTCGATTCCCGAACGGAACAAATATTTGCATGACCTATAAGTAGTTGTACCGGGTCTGGATGTTTGTTTATGAGTTTATATGTTTATAAACGCACCCACGAATCACGATACAGGAGTAAATGTGGGGCAACGTTTTTTAAGAACGTTTTAAAAGAAAAATACAATTTAAGGTCCGTATTACAGAACGCCACTGAAAACTCAAGCTCTACTTAAGTCTCGTTTCAAGCCATTTGATTGGTTGAAACTAGTTTAAAGAAATGTTTAAGCAGAGATCAATGCTTGAGTTTCCTTCTGGAATACGCACCTTGATGTCTTCAACGCTCTTAAAAAACTAGTGCGCTTTATTACCAACAAATGCGCATCAAGCTGCTTTATACCATAAAATGATCAGTAAAAACTGCTTTATAACATAACAGTATCATTATACCTACCTAATTTCTAAAAACCACTCCCCCTACCACCACAACACCATTTACTAATAGACATCGAATTCAGGTAAGATAATTTAACAGCGTTTTATGGTGCGGAAACTTTCGATATGTTATTTCTTCCCCCACATGATTAACTACCACCGGTATAGCCCCCACGAAATACCACTATCCATAAATAGACTGGATATTATGAAAATAACGAAATGATAAGGAATTTTTGATCCTTTAAATAAAAGTGAAATAAAGAGAAAAGTTTGTATAGTTATACATACATGCGTACAGGCTGATCATAAAACTAAAATAAATTATAAAAAAGTAAACAAAAAAAAAACAATCAGAAAGTCCGCGATGCCTGTTGAGTGAGCGTGGACTGTTTGAGGTGATGTAGCTGGTAATGGATGCAATGAAACCAACGGGGTCATACGAAAAGAGTAACTATATTTATCAAAAAACCGCACAAAGCCAAGGAAACGAAGAACCGATGAAACACCAATGAAAAACGTTAAACATTTCACTTAACAAAAAAAAACGTCAAAAAGTATAAAGTTTAAAAAACGAATGACTAAACCAGCCAGTTGCCAAAAGGCCTATCTTAGCATAATTCGACATTTACTTATCTATGCCCTAAGTGTCATTAGCATTCAAAAAAAAAGAAAGTGCTGGTGCGTTTTGTGGACTGTTCTTGACTAAAGTAAAGACCTGTGAGCACACAGATGCTGTGTTGTAATACTAAAATCTATCTATGATGCCTGCTGGGACACTTTAGTCCACTCGTTGAGAAGCAGTAATGCACCACGGGGGCCCAGTGGCTGATTGGCATATTTCACATGTTTCCAAGTGAAAATTCTAGGACATGCCTGTTTTCTCACTGTTTTCCATCATCGTTCTGAGAGCAATAGTAATGAAATAATTTACATAAAAAAACGCACCTCTCTAGGATCGAACTATTCTTACCAACTATTGTTTTAATTTAAACGACTTTAACGAAAAAATGACTTTATAACTTAGCCAAGTAATCTAATCGGTTAGCAAAGTTAACATCATTCTTTACTAGTCACAACTGAAACGATTCTAAAACCAACTGTTCCGAACCCATGGACTAAGTCCGAAAAGTTTCCCTTACTCTGACAGTTACCCATCCGCTTGTCAAACATCAAAACTGTTCGCCAAGTCACCTCCATCGCTACAACTTAATATAGATCTGACTGGCTGGTTGAATGCGACAGATAACAAAGCTTTGCAAGTATAACCACGGTATAGCGTTGTCCTTTCATCTCTTCGCCTTTGTTACGCGAGAATATCAGCGCAAACTGACGCGTATGAGTGTCGACTGTTTCCTATAGACATTTACAGCATGCGTTTTCTTGTTATTAGAACAAAAGAAGTTTTAGTTGGATTAGCAAGGACGAGATGGCGAGAGATTTATTGGATGAACATATACGTAGAGGTGCCATCATTATTTTGTAGTCCATGTTAGGCTGTAAGAACGGGAACGCTCTTTAAGTGAAAACAAGTCACAAACTAAAGGAAAAGTATTTATAAGTTGTGTTTTGATTCTTGGATTTAAAACATACACTTACAAAAAATGTCCATGACCCGCATAATGAGACCACATGGCGAAATTCGTTTCGTGGTTTTTGTGATATTCGACCTCGTAACTTTGGCAATGACGAAAGTCAACAATTAGAGCTAAGAACGCAACTAAAATACTTGTGTTGTTAGATAACACAGATGCTTTTCTTCCCATTTCAAAAACTATAAATTCAACCCAAAAATAGCCGTAGGCATCATATCAGTTAGAAATGTATCCTGAATATGGAAATGACGTTTACATGGAGCACAGGAAACGGAAGGAGTCGCGTCCCAGTTGACAGCGTATGACGTCACGGGTATTTATATACATCCGATAGAAATGGAAATGTTACAACTTCTATATAATAACTATGGAATAGATAAATAGTGGCTACAATCAAAAGTAATGAGTATTTTTCCATAGACATTTATTTTTAGAGTTTTCGGGTACTGTTTACCTACATTTAATTTATTATTATGGTCGATTATAGCACACAAAATAGCATTTTATTTTTGCGATTATTTTTCTTAACAAAGCTTTATGGCAAAAGAAAGAACAGTGGGTACCATTACTCTTACAGAATCACCTAAGTTAGTCCATATTTTTTTACGACTGTTTACTGAAGTTATCTTTATAACTAAGTACTTAACAATTTACTACCATATATTTTCCTCATCCAAATATATGTATTTTCAGGCTCTCGTTCCATTGCTGTACGTTAGTCAGAACGAAGCGCAATAATATAGCTAGGTATGGCTTTACCTCAGCACCTCGCCCGAGCAAGCCAATGATTTAGAAAGGATCCTATCCCAAGAGCTTTTGGCCTTTCGACAAGAGTTTATTACAAAATATAATATCTAAGTCGAAGATCCTGCTTTAGTTTAAAGATTTCAATTGTTAGATAAGACCTATCGTGTCATAAAATAGTTTCAGATTCTTTTTTGATTTTACACATACTGCCGTGGAAACGCCTTTAAGCTGATCTACGAACTCACTATTCGCAGAAGGTTCGCGCGTTAGATTTAACACCTTTTTATTTCATTCATCAGCGGCTACTATATATTAGCCGCCATCTTATTACTTACCTCCTTGATCTCATCTCTCCTAGCCAATCCTTTCATTACAGTGCATCAGTCAGTTCGTCGGAGCAAAACACAGTAATGACTAGACATCTCGGCACCTTGTCTATGCGAAAACCCGAGAGTTCTCGGCTTGCCGGCACACGTGTTGAAATTCACAACGATCAGTTATGTCTTCGGAATAGATAGGTTTGTAGTTAAGTCGATTTTATCCATTAGGATTTTGTTCTTGTTACTCAGAGGTTTGCAGCTGTGAAATCACAATGTTCAAAGCTCATTAATGCTCGGTTTCTAAATAAGAAAAGTATCATTTTGCTTATAAATGGTATTGTTAATGTCACTGTGCGGGACAGACATGCAGGACCATTAAGTGGACGTATGCGTTTGCACTCTGTACGTTCTGATGCACACTCTGTTGCTGGGTTGGTGGTAATAAGTGAGACTTCGGTGTGTTGACTTACTTCATATATTCTTCCACAATATTAGCGGGGTCACTAGTTAACTTACACTACTATTGATTCTTGACTATTTCTTCTTGACTGTTGATCCTGTAGAGATCTTGCTGTTGATCTTGACTGTAGCTGTTGATTCCTCAACGTCGAAGATAAATATCTTCTTACTGTAGCTGTTACTGTTGACTCCTCAACGGCGGAGATGAATGTCTTGCTGTAGCTGTGTGACCTTACTGTAGCTGTCACTGTTGACTCCTCAAGGGCGAAGACGAATGTGTCTTGCTGTAACTGTTACTGTTGACTCCTCAAGGGCGAAGACGAATGTGTCTTGTAACTGTTACTGTTGACTCCTCAAGGGCGAAGACGAATGTGTCTTGTAACTGTTACTGTTGAGACTCCTCAACGGCGAAGATGAATGTGTCTTGCTATAACTGTTACTGTTGACTCCTCAAGGGCGAAGACGAATGTGTGTTACTGTTACTGTTGACTCCTTGCTGTAGCTGCTGTAGCTGTGTGTCCTTGCTGTAGCTGTTACTGTTGACTCCTCAAGGGTGAAGACGAATGTGTCTTGTAACTGTTACTGTTGACTCCTCAAGGGCGAAGACGAATGTGTGCTGTTACCTCCTCAACGCGAAGATGAATGTGTCTTCTGTAGCTGTTACTGTTGACTCCTCAAGGGCGAAGACGAATGTGTTCTGCTGCTCAGGCGTGGGGCCTATTTATACTACGACAAGGGCGCAAACCGTGGGAAGCGACGAGAGCATCGGGTTTCACCAGCCATTGTCTTACGCACGTTCCTGGGCTGCATCCTAAACCTGAGGGTCTCCAGTTTATAACGCTTATTACAAGGGTTCGTTTTATGGCGACTGTCCCAAGGAATTGTTTTATGGAACCTTTTTGGCGTTGTTACAATCAGCCAGATGCGGGACATTCTCTTACAATTTTATTCATGTCTGTTGCAGTTTATAACAAGGGAGCACTTTATAACGTTTGTCTTTGTCATTTGATACTTTGCTAAATGTTCATAGTCGTTCCTTTCATAATTGTTGCCTTGCCAGATGTGTATAACCATTGAATGACGATCCTTCATCACAATAAACGATCGTCCATCTTACGCTTTCTAAATTCTTACGCACAAATGTTCTATTCTAAGTAATATTATAACAATACACTATTCGGAATTAGTTTCTATACACTATTTAAAACTATTCGTCCCGCACATCACTCCCGCCGTGCGACCGCGTCGCAGCTATCTCCGGTGCGGGTTCATCTTCCATTTGCAGAGGCAGGACTACTAGCTTCCTCACCGGCCGTCGTAGCACACCTCCCTTGGTTCGCACGTCCACTGTTCGCACGATGTCGTCGGGACCCGGATACGTCGCTATGACTCTGCCACGCGGCCATATATTGCGCGGCAGGTTGGGGTCGACGACCTGTACAAGGTCGTCGACTTGTATCTTCGGTCCTCTTCCATGCGGCTCCCGCCGGTGTTGCAACTCCGGGAGGTACTCCTGGACCCAGCGTTTCCAGAAAAGGTCGGCGAGCCTCTGTGCTGCTCGCCAACTGGATCTCGATGCGGCATCTTTTTCGTCGAAAGTGCCCGGTTGAGGCACTCGTCCCGAGCTTCCCAATAAGAAGTGGTTCGGGGTCAGGGCTTCTGGGTCCTCTGCACTGACTGACACGTGTGTCAGGGGGCGGCTGTTGATGGTGTATTCCACCTCTGCGAGTAAGGTGGTGAGTACTTCCTCTGTAGGGTGACGCTCATGTGGCGTTGCGGCCAGTGCGGTCTTCACTGAGCGGACCATACGTTCCCAGGCTCCTCCCATGAATGGGGCGCCTGGTGGAATGTAGCGCCATGCGATGGTTCGCTTTGCGGCTTCCTCAGCTGTTGCCTCGTCGATCGCCCGTCGAAGTTCTCTGTCAGTGGCCTTGAGGTTGGTCCCATTGTCAGACCATATCTCCGTCGGGCATCCTCGCCGGGCTATCATCCTTCTGACAGCCATGATTGCAGAGTCGGCGGTGAGAGAGCCGGCCATCTCTAAGTGTATGGCTCGCGTGGTGAGGCATGTGAACAGCGCCACATACCGCTTCTGTCGTGCGCGTCCGACGGTCACTGACAGCGGTCCAAAATAATCGACTCCTGTATACGTGAAGGGTCGTTTGTGATGCGCCAGGCGACACGATGGTAGGTCTCCTGTTCGTGGGTGTGGAGGCGCCTGTGTCCTCATCCTGCACAATAGACATCTCTTCAGCAGCGCTCGTGTAGCGGGTCGTAATCGCAGCACCCAGTACTGTTGCCTGCACTCGTTTACCGTTGCCTCTACGCCTGCGTGAAGTAGTCTGCGGTGAATTGACTATATCCACAGTTTGACCGTGGGGTGATTCCCATCGAGTACCAGCGGTGCTTTGAACCCTTCCGTCATGTCTTGCACAGCTTGGATTCGGCTCCTGAGTCTTATGGCGTCATTCACATACTCGACGCTCAGCTGTTGCAAACGACTTTCTTTGTCGACGGGCTCTGTCCTTTTGAGATTTTTAATCTCATCTCTAAAACTATCTTCTTGCGAGGATCGCATCAGCAGGTCTTCTGCCGACCTGAGGAGTTCGGCTGATACGGGTATCGCTTTTCTGCCCTTGGGTAATTTTACTTTGTTCGTCGCTGTTGTTTCTAGAGTCGCCGGCTTCTTCCTCATCGTCCAACTTGAGTCCGATTCCGCCTTCTTCTTCGTCCTTCTGTAATTGACGTTCTGTTTCTTGACTCTGCAGAGCTCAATAAATTGAAGGACGCGTGCTGCTGTGTATCGAAAGCGGTCCCAATTGGAAAATCTTATTGGATCGGGTAAAGCTTCTGATAAACTGAGCCCCTTCTTATTGGACTCGTGGCATGTCTTATCTTTCCAGGATGGTTCTGTTACCGGTGTAGAGATGTCGGGTGGTCTCGTAGGGTTGATGCAAGGGGCGTCCATCTCAACGTATTGCTTCGTTAGTACTTCCTGATTGTCTTCTGTTTTCTCAGCGACATGAGACACAAAGTCGATATTGTGCCTGGAGGTCCGTATCTGTCTGCCGTGGAGTACCCAACCCAGTGGTGTGAGAGATGCCACTGGTTGGTACTTATTGCCTCTTCTGACCTCCGATGTCAACAGGAGATGCCAGTTGTCTTGCCCAATTAGTACTTTAGGCTTGGCATTGGAGTACATGAGGTAGTCGCGGATGTCTGCTAGGTGCTTGCATCCCGTTACTGTTTCTGACGATACTCGCTGAGACGAAACATGCAAGTTCTTCACCGTGCGTGCTTGTACTTGCTCTTCATGCCCGTTGAGCCCTTTCATCTTGATACTTATTCGACGCGAATTTGATTCAGACGCTTTCAAATTATTGATGGTTTCTATTTTCAGTGGGTAGACGGGGCCTGTTGCTCCGATGGTGTTTGCCACGCTGTCGTCAACTAGCGTGACTGTTGACCCGTCGTCCATCAATGCGAATGTGTCGACTGTACCCGTTGGACCCTTGACCTGGATCGGTAGGATTTTTAGGAACGACTGTTTCTTACTGTCGGCCCAGGCTGAGTTGATGACTTCTGTAGGTTGCTTCGATGCCTCTTCTTTAGCCTCCTTCTTCTTAGTGTGATGTAACAGCTTATGATGTGAGTATCTGCAGCTGTTTACACCACAGTCACGACGACGGCAACTGTGAGTCTTATTTCTGTATCGAAGACATCTGAAGCATAGGCGTTTGGACTTGGCTGCGTCCCACCTGCCGTTTTCATCTAACTTCCTGAATTGTTCGCAGTCGACCGCTGTATGACCGGTTTCTTCACAGACCGGACACTTCGACGTATTCGTCTTTTCTGTTACGTTGTGGACCTTCTGTGTTCTCTTCTGTTGAGTGGCCGCTGTACTTGTATTTAGTTGTTCAGGTACAGCGTACGGTGCGCATAAGTCCGCTTCTTTTTTGAGGAACTTGTCTAGCTTCACTAAGTCTGGATCTTCCCTTGGTTGTACGGACGAGAAATCGTAGTATCTGTAGCGAAGCGTAGGCGTGAGCTTGTCTACGACGGTCTTTGACACTTCTGGGTTGTACAGGTAGTGTATGCAGCTGAGTGTTTTCAATGTCGCTACGATGTTGGACACTTTTGTTGCGAAGATGCAGATGTCGCGCGGTGATTCGGTGAGGCGAGGCAGGGCACGGAGCGCGTCCATTTCCATCATGGCGATGGACTCCGGTCTTCCGAATCTTGACTCTAAAGCCTTCATGATGTCTGCTGGATCCGTGTTGGTAATCAGCAAAGAGTCAACTGCTTCTTTCGCTTTGCCTTTTAGCGTTCTTCTTAGCCTGTTCGTGTTTTCAGTCGGCGTGTATATATTTTCTGTTTCGTAGTAAGCGGCGCGGAACGGTAACCACTCTTGATGTGATCCACTAAACAACGGTAGCTCTACGGATCTCGGTCGTTGAGCTGCGTTGACGGCGCTTGTGATTGCGTCGGCGAGCGCGGCGAGGTCGGATTGACCTCCCGCCGGTAACTGAAGTACGTTATGCACTTGACGCTTCTGTTCTGTACTGGCTGGGACGCTATTCTCTATGCGCGTGATCACCGGCTCTGCTGTAGGTTGATTCTGTTGTACGGCAACCACGGGCGTTCTGTTCTGTTGGTCCTCCAGCCAGTTGTCTACTCTTCGGTCTGTTTCTTCCTTAGAGTAGATGGAGACATCATCTTCTTCATTGTCGGAGTCTTCATATTCCAAAGTGGCTAAGCGTGCGGCGGCTAGCTCCACTTGCAGTCGCAGTAAGTCTTCCTTGGCCTTCGCTAACTTGTATGCCTTTGATTTACTGTGGGTCGATCCCCCCGCGCCCCTCCTAGCGGAGGTGCGGGTGTCTTGTAGTCCGCTCGGCAGTGGCAGACCATCTGTATTCTTGACCCGCTTCACTGTTGATGTTTCTGTCGCGGGTCGTGTTCTGTTGCTGTGGCACACAATTGCAGGCGGGTTCATCGTTGTAGCTGTAAATTGTGTCACGGAGAGAGTTGTAGCAGCGGCGGCGACAACAGCGGGGGGCGACACAGCGGGCGAGGCGGCGGCGGCGGCGGGCATTGATACGGCGGAGATCCCTGTTGCTGTCGAGGTACCAGTATATTCCGTGGTACCCGTTTCTGTTGTCTCCCTCGTGGTCGCTGTCCCTCTGGTAGCCGTCCCGGTAGTAACTGTCCCGGTTTCTGTGCACGTTCCCGATGTTGATTTGCTAGCGGCTTTTCCCTCTGATCGTGTGACCGGCATATTGTTTATCGATAGCCGTCAGTCTACGTCGTGAACTTATCTTGTGGCGAGAACTTGAGAGTCTTCACGTTTCTTCTAGCTGGATGCGCTTCACTTTTTTCCACAAATCCGGATTAAAAGGACCATTAAATATGCTTCACTTATTTTCCACTGATCCGGCTTCGAAGGACCATTAAATGTGCGGGACAGACATGCAGGACCATTAAGTGGACGTATGCGTTTGCACTCTGTACGTTCTGATGCACACTCTGTTGCTGGGTTGGTGGTAATAAGTGAGACTTCGGTGTGTTGACTTACTTCATATATTCTTCCACAATATTAGCGGGGTCACTAGTTAACTTACACTACTATTGATTCTTGACTATTTCTTCTTGACTGTTGATCCTGTAGAGATCTTGCTGTTGATCTTGACTGTAGCTGTTGATTCCTCAACGTCGAAGATAAATATCTTCTTACTGTAGCTGTTACTGTTGACTCCTCAACGGCGGAGATGAATGTCTTGCTGTAGCTGTGTGACCTTACTGTAGCTGTCACTGTTGACTCCTCAAGGGCGAAGACGAATGTGTCTTGCTGTAACTGTTACTGTTGACTCCTCAAGGGCGAAGACGAATGTGACTTGTTACTGTATTGACTTCTTCGATGTCGAAGACGAATGTGTCTTGTAACTGTTACTGTTGAGACTCCTCCACGGCGAAGATGAATGTGTCTTCTTACTGTGTTGTTGACTCCTCAATGGTGAAGATGAATGTGTCTTGCTGCTCAGGCGTGGGGCCTATTTATACTACGACAAGGGCGCAAACCGTGGGAAGCGACGAGAGCATCGGGACTCACCAGCCATTGTCTTACGCACGTTCCTGGGCTGCATCCTAAACCTGAGGGTCTCCAGTTTATAATGCTTATTACAAGGGTTCGTTTTATGGCGACTGTCCCAAGGAATTGTTTTATGGAACCTTTTTGGCGTTGTTACAATCAGCCAGATGCGGGACATTCTCTTACAATTTTTATTCATGTCTGTTGCAGTTTATAACAGGGGAGCACTTTATAACGTTTGTCTTTGTCATTTATACTTTGCTAAATGTTCATAGTCGTTCCTTTCATAATTGTTGCCTTGCCAGATGTGTATAACCATTGAATGACGATCCTTCATCACAATAAACGATCGTCCATCTCACGCTTTCTAAATTCTTACGCACAAATGTTCTATTCTAAGTAATATTATAACAATACACTATTCGGAATTAGTTTCTATACACTATTTAAAACTATTCGTCCCGCACAGTCACACTGAGCATATTTTACATAAGATAGCTACTTCTATATAGAAAGGTCTACTATGGAAAACGATGAGGTCTTTGCTTCATTTTTGGTAGTACCAAAGTTAAATTTTAACTAATATCGGTCCGTAAGTTACAGGACTTGAAATCATATCAAAACCAGCCTTCTTCCACTCCCTTCAAGTACTCTAAAGCTAATAAGAGACTTATATGCATAGATACACTTTCATAGATATCATCTAATACCCTATTTGATAAAGGTTTATTATTATTTATTTTGTCCTTGCCCACCATACTTTTCACTTCAAAGTCAAATAAAGGTAACAAAGTTGTTTAACCAAATATATAACATCAATTAATGCATTATTTCTAGAGTGGGTGTGTTATCTACGATCGTGATTATACCATTTTAATGTCCTTTTAAGGTAGCCCAAGCAATCTTGTGGATCAGTAGGTATCATTTGGAAACCAAGCTTAACATACTTAAACTTATCGAAGCTAAGAATCTTAAGTTGTGCTGAAGAAATCAGTCACAGTAAAAGTTTGCTTACTGCAAGTTTTAAGTACAGTTCCCACAACAGGCCTGAGCTTTTTGGGAGGGAACAAACACATACAATAATTTACAATTAAGTATGTATATACCTATTTGTATACCCACCGTCTACCCAAAAAAAGTCCGGTTAACAAACACAATAAAAAGAGAAACGGCAAAACAAACATTTTATTCCGGAAAAATAATAAGACGCGGGAAAGCTGCGGAGCTCAGCTGAATGTAAACCCTCATTGTACCCCCCCACCCCGTCTAGACTAAAGGGTAGTGAAAATCTTAAAAGTCCTCCGTTCTTTGTACGCTACGGGTGAAAAATTTGAACTTTATGAAACCGGTAGCCGTCACAAAACTTTGTTATGATTACATTGTAAAAAATACAAGAGATTATTATGGACGGACTGGTGTAGTACTGGAAGCAATAACCTTACTACTACGTACAGAGTTCAGGAATCGTTTAAGTTCGTAATACCTTTTAAAAACTACACAATTTATAGACTTTGACGTAACAATGCAACTATAGACGCTAGTATTTATTGCATCAAAGTTATGCAGCCTGGGATTTAAAATGTTTGGTTCTTATTTCCCTTAAGATTTGGCGTTGTTCTGAGATTATGCATGAGAATTTGACACTAAAGTTGCGCTGCGCTTTACAACTCCATGGAAGAGATAGGGACTATTTATGACACACGTGAACCATGTGCTCTGTAAGCGCTTTCTGAAATATTGTGCACCGTCGACAAAGTTTACGTAAAGCGCTAAGCGCTCTGTGTGTATAATACAATAGAAACTCCTGTTATTATAATAGTTCTGATATGTAGAACATTATTGTACAACTTGAGGCTTTTGTGTTAATATACAATAGAACTTACCTATTAGCTATTGTGTAAGCATTAACTATCCTGATAATTTATCCATGCATTTCCATTTTCCATCCTCGTTGCGTCAACGACGATTTAAATAAGCGCGGGCTTCTCTTAACTCGTGCTGGTGGCGCCTCTCTCAAGAGTGCCAAGAAAAAGAACAATATATAAAAAAAGTATGGCGGCCTCAGCGCATACAACGCCGCGTCTATTCTAAATAATTTCGAATATCTGACTTTCTAAGGGCTTCACTGGCCAAATAAACCCTCAGTTTCCATATTGGTGGTGTGTCTGTGCTTGACGAGTGTAGGCAGTGAACAAGCAGCATCAAGTCCACATAAAGAAGATAGCTGACCGGCCGGCGTGTGCCCCGTCGTTGGTGATTCCTCTTTTCCTGTCCTGTTGGATCCAGGTTAGTGCTTTGCATGTTTGTTTTCCCTGCTTTGAGACCCTGGGGTTGATAGGAGAATGCAGTGACCCTTCCAGAAAGCATCAACATTAATTATGGTGCCTCCTGTGAGGAATCTTCCTCGCGTAGTTATTTCAAAAATACCTACTATCGGAAATTAAATCTTTCCATTCTCGTTATTACGTTAAATACGTAATCCCAATTATAATTTATTTGTATACTTACCTACTTAAGGCAATTTCAATTTGCCTTTCAAGTTCTAAGTGTCTAAATAAAACCTAGGTCATTCCATGATACCTAGTTATTGTTTCCTATTTGAGACCGATTGACTATTCAATCGTACATTCATACCTCGTTAATTCCCTTGTAATAAGCTGCATTTATTTGTATTCAATAACAAATTGCATAAATTACTTTTAAAAACGTGAGTTCGAAGTTTCTCGAATTTAGTACCGAGGTACCTACACTTGTAGTACTTGTCTCCGGCGGGAGACGGATTAGCTTTGAACTACCTCAAAGTCAAAACTTATATTCTAACAAATAACTTTAAGACGTGTGTGCTTGTATTTCATTTGCGTAATTTTGTATGACTCACGCGTATCGAAAGGGAGTTGCTACGTTTACGTTACGTCGTTACGTCGGTCAATACGTTCGCGCGTGCATTGCTGCCTATCTACCGGCTTACGCTTTTTCCGTTTTACCTACTTTTATAACTTTTATCCTTTTGAGCGTGCGGATATCGTATACCAAGTGAACTATGAGCGAAGCGGAATTAATAACCGCTATTAAAAGGCGGGAATATGAGTTTAAAAGTATGCAGATACTTTACGATTTAGCCAGAACAGTTAAAGAAACTAAAACTAAATTTGCAGCTTTTCGAGCTAGGTACAAAAAGATTGACGAGATTCGTAATAGATTTTTGGAATGCAACGATGATGTTAACCAGTTGCAATTAAAGCTTAACCCTTCGTTTGTTATCGATCATAAAGTGTTACTGTCATTCGATGAGTTGTATTACTATGTTATTGAGTTTGCGGATTCTCTCGATGCGAGCGCAGGTAGCGGCTGTCGCTCGGAATTAGGTCAAGGTCACGTGCGTTCGCAAGTGAAGTTGCCTAAGCTGGAAATGCCAAAGTTTGATGGTAATATAGAAAAGTGGCAAACATTTAAAGATAGTTATACAGCACTTGTTCATAATAATAGTTCATTATCCGACACTGAGAAATTTCACTATTTACTGTCATGTTTATCTGGTTATGCACTGACATTAGCGAAGGGCGTGCCTGTGACATCGGCAAATTATTCAGTGGTTTTTGCAACTTTACTGGACAGATATGACAACAAGCGTATTCTTGCAACAGCTTATTTAGAAAAAATAATTAAAATTAATCCCATACAAAAACCCTCTTTGTCTGACTTATCTGAGTTATCCAACACACTTTATGAATGCGTTAGTGCCTTGCGCGGTTTGTGTATTGATGATTTATGCGAATTTATTTTATTTTACATTGCGTCTAGGCCTTTAGATACAGAAACAAAAAAAAAGGTTTGAATTACAAAACACTGAAGAAATTCCGAAATTTAATAACTTCATTACTTATTTACAAAATTACATAAAATTATTAGAAGTTAGCAAACCAGTTAATATTCCATCATCAAATTCTACAAGCAAACAAAATCGGCCTAATACAAATAAGGATTATTTATCGCGTCAACCAAAATCATCTCTAATTTCTTCCAACAATAATAATAAAGTTAGTCAGATTGTTTGTGTGTGTTGTAATGAAAATCATTCAATCTACCGTTGTAGTAAATTGCATTCTATGAATATGACACAGCGACAACAATTAGTTAAAGATTTAAAATTATGTCAAAACTGCTTAAGGCCGGGTCACACTGTTACCGATTGTAAATCTAAGTCAACATGTTTCATTTGTAATGCAAAGCATAATACTTTGTTACATGAAGAGCATAAGAGTTTACTGTCTCATACTAGTGAACTGGATTCATCCCAGCATCCCGATATGAACACTACTCTAACTGGTGCTACCCAGTCAAACATTTCAAATCAACCTATTAGCACAAAGATTCTTGGTACAGCAGTAGTTCGTTTGAAGCGATCGGATGGTTCGTGGCAGTATGTCCGTACAATTCTTGACAGTGGCTCGATGGATTCATTTATTACAAGTAGCTGTGCGCGACAATTAGGTTTACATATCAAGAAATGTAAATTAAATGTAAGTGGCATCGGTCAAAATTATGTGTGTAGCATTAAAGGTCACACCTTCGGTTCAATAATACCTCGATGGAGTGACACTCCTCAGTTTGATATTCAATTAGTGGTTCTACCTAAAATCACATCCCTGATTCCTTCGGTGTCGTTGCCGACAATCGTCAAGGATAAGTTTACACATCTGGATCTCGCCGACCAGGACTTTGATAAATCCGGTCCGATCGATCTGTTGTTAGGAGTAGACTGTTTTGACCAGATATACAGCGTGGAATTTTAATGGTTGTTTTCCCGCAGCGAAACGGTTTTGTCTTAGTAATACAATCGTTTCATCATGAAATTAAATATTAGAAACTTGAAATGGCAGATTTAACATAGTGATAAAAAAAAACGCACGGGAGCTTATTATGGTTTGAACATTAAATACATTGCTTTCCTTTGAGGCGGTTTCATGTACATTCCGAGTAGTACGGGTAGTACCTACAAGTTGTATCTAGCGTAATTAACTTTTCTCACTTTTTCGAGTTGATGATTTTTTTTATTTACTTTTTTAATTATTTTATAATACAAACATTTTTGTTTTTTACTCTATTCATCGAAAGTACTCCTTAAAGCAAATCGTTCTGCCGCGGGAAAACAACCATTAAAATTCCAGCGTGTATACTGGCTCACGTTTCAGTCCAGGCCCGGGCTTTCCATGCGCACTCTCTAGTGTATTCGGCTGGGTGATAAGTGGTCAGTTTCTTCAAAACGTGGTAGCTAAAACTCCGGCTACACCCGTTACGCTCCTCGTCGCGTCTTCTAGTGCGCTCGACGAGATCGTTCAACGGTTTTGGGAGTCCGAGGAGCCGCCGAAATGTAAAATTTCCGGTCCCGAGGATGAAATATGCGAACAAAAATATAAAGAAGGCACGTATCGCACCTCCGATGGGCGTTATGTTGTACCAATTATGCTTAAAGATGAGGCTCCAGCCTTAGGAGAATCATATAAACAAGCGTTTAATCGTTTTCTAAATTTGGAAAAAAGACTTGCTAGTCAAAATGTGTTAAAAACTGAATACGAAGAATTTATGCAACAGTACGAGGATCTCGGACATATGCAGCCAGTGCAGTCCTCGTCTACTGACTGTTATATAATTCCCCACCATTGTGTAATCCGACCTGAGAGTACCACGACACGGTTACGAGTGGTCTTCGATGCTAGTAGTCGGACTTCGAGTGACCTGTCACTAAATAATATTGTTCATGTGGGTCCAAAACTTCAAGTAGACATCGTTGATCTAATCACAAAATTCAGAATTCACAAAGTTGTTTCTACTGCGGATATTCGTCGCATGTATAGACAAATATTGATAAGACCGCAAGAAAGATGTTATCAACACGTTCTTTGGCGTAATGACCCAACTGAGGTTTTAAAGGAATACGAACTCAATACCGTTACGTACGGAGTTAGTAGTTCTCCTTACTTAGCCATTCGAACACTTCATCAACTTGCTGAAGACCACGGTGCTGAGTATTCTAGTCGTGCAGCACAGGTTATCCGAGAGGAGACATTTATGGACGATATCACCTCTGGCGGATCTTCTCTCGAAGAAACTATTGCATTAAAAAACGATATTATATCGTTACTATCAAAGGCTCAGTTTGAACTACGGAAATGGACCTCTAATGATCCTCGTCTTCTGACAGATATCCCTCAAGAATTCTGTCAAACTTCCAAATCTTCCAAATCTTCTGTCAAACTTGATGAATCGGGAAGTGAGTTTGTCAAGATATTGGGCGTTCGTTGGAATCCTGTTAACGATACCTTTTCTTATACGTTTGCTGACTCTTTCGAGTGGAAATTCACAAAACGGTCCATACTCTCATTGGTAGCTCGCATTTTTGACCCTCTTGGATGGATTTGTCCTGTCGTTTTTGCCGCTAAATCTTTGCTACAAGATCTATGGCGTTTAAATTTATCATGGGATGAAACTATTCCCCAAAATTTAGTCAAACAATGGCATTTAATAGCTGCAAATTTGTCCGATTTACAAAATATTACTCTCCCGCGTTTAATCATACCTTCAAATCCTATTCAAGTACATTTAGTTGGCTTTTGTGATGGATCTTTGAAAGGTTATGGTTGTTGTGTTTATATCTGTGTAGTTACCAATGAACCCGGTAATGTAACCACGACCAGTTTGTTAATAGGGAAATCTAGAGTTGCCCCCTTAAAACCAACAACGGTGAATCGACTTGAGCTAAGCGCAGCTGTGCTTCTAGCAAAAGTTCTATCACACATGTATAATTTACTTAAAGATAAAATTTCCATCGATTCCATTCGAGCTTATTCAGACAGCAGCACTACCTTGTCTTGGCTTAACACTGACCCTCATTTACTAAAAATGTATGTAGCCAATCGTGCGGTTCAGACAACTGATTTAATTAGTCGAGATCGCTGGTACTATGTATCAACAAATGATAACCCCGCCGACTGTTGTAGCCGCGGAGTATCATGTCCAGAGATTCTAGATCACCCGCTTTGGTGGACAGGGCCTTCTTGGCTGAAAGAATCACCTGAGCAATGGCCTAAAATCAAATCAAATCAAATCAAATCATTTATTTCAAATAAACCAGTTACAGGCACTTTTGAATTGTCAGAAGGTCGGTCAGTCAATAAGATGAAGCTAGTCGCCCATTCCAAAGAGTAGGTACCTATGGAGAAGAACGGGCAAGAAACTCCATGGACACTCTTTTAAATTTTTAAGCTATTGTTACAAATATTTGATTACATCATTCATGTTGAAATCAACCGCGTGAGAACGATGCAGAAATATATTGTACGCTGAGAGCGTCCATTATGGATAACATACAAAAATCAATTCAGAAATTAAAATACGCCGTGGCAGCTAAGAGATGACCAGTCCCCTCCGACGGCGTCCGTTCACGAACATGACGTATGGATCAGCATCATTCAGCTCAACCATATCGAAGGGAACCCAATGACCCAAAACACACGCCACCATCAGCGAGACATTTGAGTGAGCATGACATACTCTCAACAGCCAGAGCACAATTAAGTCAATAAAAAAGACTAACCCAACAAATAAATGCCTTACAGCACATTCGTACATTGTGCTCACACGTTTGCCATGCAATTATACAATACTAAGAAATTGAATCTACACAATGCTAAGATAGTTTTGTCCAAGGTTCAGCAGCTCCAACAGTGTTCCCGAATCTGTGGAAAGTTTAACTCCTGTGCAGCTGCAGCTGCACAAGTGCCGAACACCTCTGTCAGCGATACAATTCCGTAACGTACAATATGCTTGGCTACATAGTGTGTAATACAGGCTTTGACTAAATAACATAAACAATTACATATTAAAACTACAAGAGGAAAAATCAAAGAACAATCATTGTATAGAAATCGGACGCAGCTCAAGCCCAAGCCTTTTTGTCCTCAATATAATCCTTCACACTATAAAATGCTTTCTGACACAACTTACGTTTAATGAAGGATTTGAATTTATTCAGGCTCAGATCTTGAACCACCTCTGGAAGTCCATTGTAAAAATGTATACATTGGCATCTGAAAGAGCCACCTATTTTCTTAAGCCTTGTTGTAGGTACAATAAATTTGTGCCTGTTCCTAGTATTTATATCATGGACATCACTGTATTTTTTAAACAATTTTATATTTTTATGAGCATACAAAAGATTTTCATAAATATATTGAGACGGCACGGTCAGTACATTAATCTCTTCAAAATCAAAAGGCAGGTATTACTTCCGAAGGAGAACTTGCCTGAACTTAAATCAATAGAAAGTAAAAGTCTTCTTGTTACGGATGATGAGAATCCACTTTTGAACTTAATTTCTAAACATTCTTCATTTACAAAAATTCAAAGAATGGTAGCATGGTGTAATCGTTTTGTTTCTAACTCGAAAACGGCCAGGCAAGACCGAAATCTCTCTCCTCTTAGTGGTGCTGAGCTTGAAAAAGCAATGAAAGTGCTGGTTAAATTCAGTCAAGATAATTACATGACTTCGGAAGTTGACCGGGTGCGTAAAAATGAACCTTGTGTAAAATCTATTCAAAAGCTGTCACCTTTCCTAGACGATGATGGTATTTTGCGAGTAGGTGGACGCATCGATGAGGCTCAACTGTCGCCATCTGCGTTACACCCTTTCTTGTTACTTAAACAATGTCCTATCTCTCGAAAGATAGTCGAATATTTCCATATAAAATATTTGCATTGTGGCCCTCGCTCTTTACAATCTTTTATTCAAAGAAGATTTTGGATAACCGGATTAAGGCTCCTGATACGGACCGTGTTATCCAAATGTGTCAAATGTTTTAAAGTGAATCCAGTTGCTTGTCAACCAATGATGGGCAAGCTACCTGCAGCCAGGATTCAACCAGCTCGCTGCTTTAGTACCACGGGAATAGATCTGGGGGGTCCCTTTATCATTAAAGAGAGTCGCCGTCGTGGCGCAAAAACTTACAAAGCTTATTTATGTTTATTTGTGTGCCTAAGCTCAAAGGCTGTACACTTAGAAGCCGTAACAGAATTGAGTGCTGAAGCATTTCTTGCCGCTTTAGACCGCTTTGTCTCTCGTCGTGGCATATGCCATACAATAGTAACAGACTGTGGGACAAATTTCGTAGGCGCGAATAAATATTTAAATGAGGTTGCGAATCTGCTTTATCAGCATTATCCAGAAATTTCAAATGGTTTAGCGAATCGCCACATTACCTGGAAATTCAATCCAGCTGGAGCACCGCATTTCGGCGGAATATTTGAAAGTGGTATAAAATCAACAAAGTATCATTTGAAGCGAGTGGTTGGAGCTCAAGTTCTTACTCTAGAAGAATTTTTTACCATATTAGCTAAAATAGAAGCTGTATTAAATTCCCGTCCACTCTGTACTCTATCTACGGATCCTTCAGAGTCTGACGTTCTAACTCCAGGACATTTTCTAACGGGAGGTCCTTTAGTAGCCTTGCCCGAAGAACCGATAAGTGATAATTCGTGTCCTCGATCTCGTTGGATGATGCTTCGAAAATTACTCAAAGCTTTTGGCGCGTATGGCAACGCGATTATCTTCACACATTGCAACAAAAGAGCAAATGGTTCTTGCCTGAACCAAATATCAAAGTCAATGACATAGTTATAGTTAACGAACCTAATACTCCGCCGATGTTTTGGAAAATGGCTCGTATCGTGCAAGTGCATGCAGGTTCAGACCAGGTAGTTAGAGTCGTTACTCTCCAAACTGCTAACGGAAAGACGTTTCGTAGGCCGGTGGTAAAGGTTTGTCCCTTACCAATTAATTAGTTTATTTTCCTTTTATATACCTAACTAGAGTATAAGTACACACTGTCTTTAGGTTATTTAAAATAAGCCTCCATATTATCTACACTTATTAACTAGATTCTTATGCATTTTTTCGGCAGTAGCTCATAGTCCAGCTATTGCTGATTTCACTCTTAATTTTTCGCATTCTTCTTGAAACCCTTGTGGATTTCAGGTGGGGGGAAATGTGTAAGCATTAACTATCCTGATAATTTATCCATGCATTTCCATTTTCCATCCTCGTTGCGTCAACGACGATTTAAATAAGCGCGGGCTTCTCTTAACTCGTGCTGGTGGCGCCTCTCTCAAGAGTGCCAAGAAAAAGAAGTAAAAAAAGTATGGCGGCCTCAGCGCATACAACGCCGCGTCTATTCTAAATAATTTCGAATATCTGACTTTCTAAGGGCTTCACTGGCCAAATAAACCCTCAGTTTCCATATTGGTGGTGTGTCTGTGCTTGACGAGTGTAGGCAGTGAACAAGCAGCATCAAGTCCACATAAAGAAGATAGCTGACCGGCCGGCGTGTGCCCCGTCGTTGGTGATTCCTCTTTCCTGTCCTGTTGGATCCAGGTTAGTGCTTTGCATGTTTGTTTTCCCTGCTTTGAGACCCTGGGGTTGATAGGAGAATGCAGTGACCCTTCCAGAAAGCATCAACAGCTATATATTTATTAAAAATAAGATACAATATTCTTCACAAAATGCGATAATATCAACACAGCAAAACAATGCCGTATTCAGTTATGTTCTGTCTCGTTAGTTCAAATTACGCGTAGGATTAACAGACGGTCCGTGAGATATTAAATGATGACGCGCCTGACAGTCAGCGAACGGTTGATTAGGAAACGAGA
Organism: Sesamia nonagrioides; assembly: GCA_017933935.1. Taxonomy (NCBI): domain Eukaryota; kingdom Metazoa; phylum Arthropoda; class Insecta; order Lepidoptera; family Noctuidae; genus Sesamia; species Sesamia nonagrioides. The sequence continues at coordinate 1,033,872 of JADWQK010000099.1, forward strand.
TTTGTTGCTATAAGCATTTTGGCAGGCACTCATGCGTTAAATTAATGTAGGCGTTCTATTCGATGTAGTGAATTTTAAGGAACATTAACAACGCTACAGAGGCTTATTTATCTTGTTTATTCAAAAGCCGAAATTTCAAGAGATTTTCCTGAGACCTTTTGGTACAACAACTTTTGTTTCAACTTTAACACGCATTTTTTTGTTAAAATACCTTGCAACTAAATAAAAAAAAAACGTCTTAGACGCCTATTTGTTAAAATAGGGCTTCGTGCGTCAGAAAGCTAAACGGCAAGCTCGAATAATTAAAAAAAAAATGATGATAGTCCATAAGATGAAATTTGAGGGCAAATTGTAATGGCTTAGACATCTTTGTTCGCTCAGAAGCCCTAATGGTACGGAACCCTTCGTCATGAATGCCCTATAAATAAACATAATGAAGACATAACCCGTTAAACTTATTCACACTAAAACCATGTGAGTGCTTCGTTGAAACCACACGTGGATGTAAAATACGCAAAACTCAGCATCTTATACGTGAGACGCTTGCAAATGTTCATTTGAATAGTCTGAATACATTTCAGAAGTAGTATGAAGACAGCCATCTCATCTTGACTCGCCACGGGGAAAAATTCAAGATTAAAAAAACCTTCAGACTTCGTGGTACCCTAGCTTTATCAAAATCTCTTCCTTGCATGAACGCAGACTATAGAAAACGGTGGGAGTTACAAGCGGGGACTTTTTCGAGTAATTACTAAAGCACGGGATGTTTAAAAGAAGATGGCTGAATGGGATGTGTTTGGTTATAGCTTTGCGTTTCGAAATTGCCTAAGGCGAAGAGACGCCGCAGTTTTTGTATGCGTGGAGTTACATATATTGGTTTGCTTTTATATTTGCGTAAAGGAGTTAAACGAACCCTGCTTACAACTTCATAAAGCATCACAGTACTTGATTGATGTTGATTACTGCTTTCGAGAAATACATCTATCTTCTGTACGTAAGTTTAATTTGCGTCGAGTTTTACTCTTAGTGTATCATTTATTAGCACTCCATCATCTCTCATCTCATCTTTAAATTTTACCTACCGTAAAATTTAAAGATTTAAAGAAAGAGTCTTTAAAGTCTACATTTTATTTTTCATATAATTGTAAGGTTGTAAATCCATACTAATATTATAAATTCGAAAGTAACTCTGTCTGTTACGCTTTCCCGCTTAAAACTCTCAACCGATTTTGATCAAATTAGGCACAGACAATCTTTTGACCCTGAGAAAGGACATAGGATACCTTTTATTGAAAAAAAAAAAAGATGAGTCCCGAGGGAAATCTAAAAAGCGCGATATAACCGAATTCCACGCGGGCGAAGCCGCGGGCGGAAAGCTAGTAAAGCATAAAATAATCAGCCTATAGTGTCCCACTACAAGACAGGCTTCATAAGTGTAAGAGAGAGAGGACCATTAACCACCTTGCGAGCCCAGTGCGGGATGGTAGATGTCACATAGAAAGTTTGATACTAGGAGAAGCCGGTTTCCACAAAAAGTTATCCCTTACCGTTTTGACAGCAGCGAGTATAAAACTATTGACACAAAGCAAAGCGCCTCTTAAATGTTATCAATGCTCCACCACTGGTCAGATAATGGCCACGACATTATTCACTAACATTGTGGCCGATTCAAAGTCAAACATTGAAAATTGCGGTTTTAAACGAAACGATGATGTCTGGTGAAGCCGTACGGAGGACGGGTCTGAGCAGTTGTGTTGTGATGTGTTCCGGGTACGATGAGTCAAATGTTTTTGTGTCCGGAGTTTGGTCGTGGAGAGTCTCCAAATCAATCTCCCTCTGACGCAGCATCGTTGGTCGTGTTATTGGGTTTAACATTGCACCACCTCGCTCAACTGCCGTCTTCCTTCCTATTCACTAAGTCTTTTTTAAGTGAATGGGATTAATAAACTAGCGCGCTTTACCATCAACGATTGCATCACTGCTTACCATCAGGTGGGATTGCAGTCAAGCGCTAGTTTATACCATAAAAAAAGTGGATAACAGAATTTAGTTAGGAGCACCACTTCTATATTCCTAACAGTACGTTGACAACTGGTGCGTAACGTGCGTCATATGGGTTTAACCACACTAATGATACCTGACGGGTCAAATTGAGTTACAATTTGTGACAGTAACGGCAGAAAGTAATTCGACAGGTTCGGATACAAATTGTAGCAGTGAAGTACAGTATTTAGCACATTAATTAGTTTTTCTTCCTGAATTGACTGACGTACTAAGAAGTTACCAAGGACGGGCGTTTTGAAACACCGTCTCATATAATTTACAAGCTTTTATTTATCTTGTAATGTATGTGTAGCTGTGATGTGAACAACGTCATACTGACGTCACGCGAATCCTGCCTCTCGCAATCAGAGTTTTCTGTGCAACTAGCACGCATACAAGCTCGCGACATCAACCGGCAGGCATGTGGCCCGCCAGACAACCAGTCTGGTCGGAGGATCCTCCCTTTTCCTTGGAAGATGAGTGAGCTTTACACGCTGCTCCTCATACCTTCACATAATATGTATGTTCGAGTGATATCTTGCATCAAAATTTTGAAGTAGATATGTTTAATCGATTGAGCTGAAATTTGGTATACGCGTTCAGTTTGGATGACAATGCATGGTTAACTCTGTGACGTCATTCTAAATCCTACATGACGGAACACTCAAGAAGGCGGATAATGGCGGATATTTCGCGATAAGCTTTTATAGCCGTTAAATGTGAAATGACATTATAAGTTAACAGTGAAAGTTTTAGTGTAAAAGTTTAATATGACGTTCAAAATGTATTTACTCATCCTAGTTTCAATAAATGATTATAAAATAAGTCTCGTGCACATGTTTCGAACCTGCGCTGCGTCTGATTCGAAATCGGATTAGCCTGAGACATTACGCAGATACACTGCAGAGCCCAAAATGGTGTTTCAAAAATTGCATCAAATGTTTTGCACGGGATATTAGAATCCTGCCATTGAATGATACTCTACACAAACAACGCAGAGGCTAGACACAACGCACACCTAGGTATAGCAAGCTCAAGCTCCTTCCTATATAAATACGTTTTAGAGGTGCACCAAAGTGCATCCCTAAAATGCGCTCGTAAATTCACCATCATGTAGTGGATTATTTTAGCACAAACGAAATTGATAGCATGTAAGCACGTGTCACACGGATAACTTGATTTCCCGCGCACCGGACCGGAAGCGCACGCCCGGATGGACCACACTCCGCTGCGAGATTAAATTTTTGCTATAACTTTTTATTCAGAAGGATCGAGGGAGTCAAGTCTAGTAATTAGCAAAGGCTACAAAGATATTGAGATTGTTTATCGGTTTTTTTAAATGGCAAACCTGTCAAAAACTTACCAGAAGAGACCAATTTTACGTTAAATTACTAGATGAAGGCATACTTAATACAGTAAACCGCCCTTCTGCAAAAAATGAACTGCTAAAGCTTATGCAATCAAGTATCACGCAAGCACTGGCACATAAAGGCCTAGAGCCAATAACGACTACTTTTTAAATATTCAGTGTTTTACAGTACTATGACTGCCAGCTATACAGCCGTGGTAAATAAATCACACATTATAAATGACTGCCACCAAAGTAACCACGCTATCTAATCCCATATTTGCAAGCAATACACCACTTCTACATATTGTAGCGGTACCTACAAACGCCACATGGAACAACGCGTCATAGTGACGTCACACGAATTCTACATCTCGCAATCAGAGTTTACCGTGCAATTAGCATACATACAACTTCCCAATTTCAACCATTGGATAAGTGCCTCCACACTTCACAAACCAGAGTAGTATGAAATACGTGGTTTAATATTTGTGATATTTCATTTTAGTTCAGCGGCCATGTTTGTTCAATCCGATATTGAAAAGTTTATTATATAGAACTGGAGCCTCGGAACGTATATATTTGGAACCTTACGCGCGGGTATTTTCACCCCATTGGTCAGGTAAGCTTTATTAAAAGCCTGTTAATTAAAACGTGTTACCATAACAAATTTTGTATTACAGCTAGCTACCTCATTATAATATGCATACCTATGTGTGTTGTGCTATTAGTACGGCTCTTTTGTAGCGCAGACAAAGGGGTACTTATTACGAAATACAAAATTGAAGTTTCTGACTTAAAGCACCCTCTCCTATTTCCTAGTATTTCATGGTGAACGATCTTCAAAGTCAACATGAACGTGCTACACAAATAGTTAAGCCAATCTCACAAAAAAACGCTAAGTAAACATTTCCTTACACAAAAGCTAAACTACAACACACTAGATATGTAACCATAAATTCTCGTGAAAAGCGACGTAGGAAAATGCGCAAATGGCAGCACACACACAACAGTAGCCGTCCGGAAGCTATGAGATAAAACTCAGTACACGCCACACCGGATGAGCACAGCCGCCGCAAAATTATATGCAGCCATTAAAACAACACGGTTACTGTATGACCAGATCATGTAATAGGTACATAACATTAGGGACGTACATAGAGTACACGGCTTTTTGTAATACGAGTGTACAATTATGGGTTAGTTTAGAAAAAAAAATTCTAGAGATATAAAAGAGAAGCGAAGATCTCTTTATCCGATTGATCATATATTATGTAGTATGTGGGAGGCCTGAGCTGTGGACTATGATACCTAACCTAGTGAAAAATTATGTGAATAAATTTGTTTAGAATATTCACTGAAGAATGCGGTGCCTCGCTGCCTACACAAGTAAATAAAATATCTTTCTTTTTCTATTTTAATATGATTCGAAATCTTCGTTACATCTTCTTTTTGCCTGTTATTAAGACTTGTTAATATGTGCCTAATGCATTCGAGTTTTAGCTAAGATATTGCGTCAGGTCGAGAAATGCTAATTTGCACAAAATACATGATATGTATATAGCAGGATATTTGCCTGCATGCGTGCAGAGGAAACGGTTCGTGCGGTTTTTTCATCCTGTTTCACTTGAAACACGTTTCGGTGGTTTCCTACTCACTAGGGGAGGTACAGCAATATGTCGCAACCTGTGCTCAATATTGCTAACATATATGGCGGATATTAAAGACAACATCCTGGTGAGATTAAAATATTATGTTATTTATAATTCCATTAGTACCGTTGACTAAGTAAAGATTCTACGATTTTCTTATGATTAAAAAGTGGAATGGTGGAGTTTGTTAAAGTTTTCGGGGATAAATCTTAAGCCTTCACAGTTTCAATTTCTAACAAGGATATTTCTAAGGAGGATAAATCGCTTGTCTTTAACAAAACGGTGGAAGCCTTTCACTGATTTACATAGTTGAAGCTGGAAATAATTCAACAAGGGCATGATAAATTATCAATTAATGGAAGCGAATGAGATATCTTACAAAATTAATGGAAGCGAATGAGATATCTTACAAAATAATTTTCAATGAGCTGTAACCCAATTATAGTCCAAAGTAGTCTGCCTCTTCAAAGTCTGTGTTATCAGCCATTGAAGCAATATATTAGATTGAATCTAATCAGATATTGATGAAGGCTCCACGGAGGTTTGACTCGAATAATAAACAAAATGGCCGCAATCAATTAAACTAGATTCATTTCGTATGAGAGCGACAAACAGGAATGATCGGGTTTGCTAACTAAGAGCTGTCTGAGAAAGAGTTTAAAGCCTGCGTAGATAACGGCAAGGATTAATGGAACTGAATTATGATAAAGAAAGAAACGATTAATGAGAATCCGGATACTGAATATGGATAAGTAAGGATAGAAACCAGCTAGACAAGCAGAGATCGGTAGTAGGCATGTCAGTGATCCCTTAACACGTCACATTCTGACCTTTGAAGTTGACCTTTATATTATAAAGGTCAACTTCAAAATATTAAACAGCTACCTACAACATAACACAGTTACTAAATAGAAAGCATCTAAAGAATACATAATGAAGAGGATACTTGCACCAAAACGACACCTAAAGGCACAACGAGAGCATTATCATAGGCATGTATGTTAATGCCGTGACGTAACTATACATGTTTTGGGTTCATGGACTGGTTTGTAAACAAAGTAATGTATTTCGTTGCTAGGCTATTTCGTTGATTTAACTTAAAATGTTCGACGACGGTTGCTTTTTTCAAATGGAGAGTAGAAAGAAAGATAGGAACGAGTATCGTCCCCTGTGAAACTCCAATAAACGAAAGTAGATTTCTGTCCAGTTTTTTATTTTAATCTTTAAGCTTGCTCAACTATTGGAATTAATTTCCTAACTAAATTATACGAATGGTATTCGTGTGAATAAACATTTCCCACTCGAACCTAATTACGATTTGCCCGGCGTTCAAAGTGCTTGTAAAAAAAAACTACTAAGTTCGTGATCACGAATGCTGCAGACTCGAGACGTCGGGAAAAAGAAAAATAAATTCATGTTAATAAACTTCTTCTTAATAAAGCTGGAAATATTCCGCCTAGTGTAAAAGTTTTAGCGTTCAAGGCGGATTATCTGAGCGCTGTGCCTACTTTTATGACAAGAATATGAAAGTTAGTAATGATATTTCAAAAAGTTTCGTTTGTACTGTACCTGAGATCTGAGGGACAAGTCAGTGCCGCCATGCCAATGGATACGTACCTGCAACAAAAACAAGAGAACATCAGTACTGAAACATTGCATACGCATATAATTATAACAGCGTATGAATTACCTTCCGTATTCCGCATTCGAATTGATATGATGCGTGAGAATTTTTAATTATATGAGGTTCAGTATGCAAATGCAAGCCATCAATCATAATAAGGATAAAGTGGAGAAATTTGTTTTCGGTTTCTATGCTTCTATGCATAGAAAGTTATTCGATCTGTAGTTATATTTCTCTAACGTTGTTCTAGCGTGCTCCAAAAACACTCCGTACCATCTAGATCAGATTATCGGACCGCATTTCATTTTGAAATGCGCTATTATTTCCCTAAATTCTAACAAGTATTGACATAACTTCCACACTACATTAATTAAAGGACATGTTAGACAGTTAGACAGGAATATTTTATAAATCATATATATACCTTCCAAATTCATAGTAGTTGCTTTAAAAGGAATAAAACATACCATACCTACATTCCTGCCATCAAAACAGGAAAATTTTATGCCATACGTATTCTATTGATATCGACATGTAATTTTGAATTACTCATCAAGTAAGTTCTAGATATTTTTCTTTGAATCGTTTGCTATGGTAAATTCTCATGCATATCCAGTTGCAGATCGATATCTTATGCCATAAATATAGTTGATAAAGAACCAAAAAATGGATATGCAATAAATAATGAGGTTATGTGATTGATAAACCCTAACACCGTTTGAACGACCACCATGAACTTTTGTATATATGTAAGTGGGAAACTTTGTTTGTACCTATATATTTTTACATGAATAGTACATTTCAGAACTCCAAGCGAAAAAAGCCGCAGGTAAAATTAGAACATGAATAAAGAAACATACTTGAATACTGCTAAAGCAACAGTCTATGTAAAGACTTTAAATCTAAAGAATATCCAAGGCGAAGAAACGCCTGGCTTCCATATACCATTTTTTTTAAATGATGACTTTATAGAAAAAAAGAAATGCAATTTATCAACGCAACATTAAGAGCAACTGCTTCGTCAACAAAGGCATTTCCCTTCCCGATGCACCGTGCAGGTTTCACGGCGAAGCCAAACGGCGATGCTTGCTGAGTAAATTACACCCATGAGATACACTGACTAACGATACCTTCACAGTATGTAATTTCAGTACAAAGAAAATGTTGCGTGTCACATTGTTACATAGCTAATGCAATGGCGTGTAATTTGATGTAGCAGGTTTTAGAACCACGAGGTCTTAAGCTTCTTTATTCGATAACTTTATCTTATCCACATAAACAATTGAAGCAAGAAATGCCTTTTATTGTAAGTTGTTTCAACATATTGTAGTGTGCCACATGCCGGAGAGATTAGGTACAGCAGATATTAATTATCTTCGATAATTGGTTCTGACTGTTCTCGTAAACTACCTAAGCTTCGTCTCGATAATAAATGATAGTGGAAAAGGAGAAAAGTAGAGGAAATTGTTATTATTTGCTTAACGAGCAAAGAATATTACAATAAAATCTCTTCAGAATCATCTTCGCGGCACTGTCTGTTTATTTCCTATATTTGGAGTAACTAGATACAAAGGAAAAAATATATCTTGGGTGACTTGGCCTTTTTGCTCACCTGTTCACTCCTAATACCGTATTGACCTTACTTGGCAGTCTCCGGAGGAAGTCAAGCAGAAATTATTGAGGCGATTTGTTAAATCTCAGCCTAACCTTTTACTTCTAGAAACGTGTACAATGAAATTAGAAGTTAGTTTAGAAATACTAATAGGTAACTTTTGTATGAAATGAAAAAGATTCTACGGAACTTATACCAATTTTATATACACTGGGAAGTTTGCCCAACTTATTATGTTAATTATTAAGCTATGCTTTTGTTAATTTCTAACAGAAATATTGTTATCCGAAATGTCAAGATTAGCTTGTCTAGATCGATGAGATGTCTATGTATAGACACTTCTGTAGCTATAAAGCAACGTTTTCTATTGTTCTTTTATATAGATTGTATCTCAAATTCTAAATATAGTAGAAGCACGACATTTTGTATAAAGAAGAAACAAAACATCTATAGTTTTATTTGTACATGATCAAGGTCAGAAATAATGATAGTTGTGTAATTCAATATCAAATTATCGTTGAGGTGTGGTTAGACAATTTACCTTTGTTTGTGAGGTGGACTATCAAATTACGGAGGCATAAAATAAGTAAAAAAAAATACGTTGTCTACTGGATTTTTAGTTATCATACCTTTTTAAGAAGTATTTTATTTTGTCAAAGATATAGATTATTTTTTGTTCTGTGCAAGGTATAGGAATTCGGTAACAATATAATTATAGGTAACGTTACATCAAACAGAGAAATCGGAGTAGCTAATACAGAATCTCGTACACATTTGAATATAATTTTTATTGAGGGCGACATAGGGAAACTTTTATAGTTATTATATGTTTCATCATAACAATAAATAACACGAGATGATTACTTGTACGTGCAGGTGTGGCAATTCAGGCCGGCCGCGACTAGGTACTAAGCTATTCATATACCTACTACATCTAGGTAAAATGGGTTTAGACGCAGATGCAAAGATTATTGTATATTTTTTTAAACTATAAACTAGCGCTTGACCGCAATCCCGCCTGATGGTAAGCGGTGACGCAATCGTTGATGGTAAAGCGCAATAGTTTAATAAGAGCCTATTCACTCTAACCTTGAAGACACTCAAATTGTAGTCCAACGGAAACACCGCCGCTGGCAAATTGTGCCTGTCCCTCGATGTACGCGGTATAAAGGAGGAGGCGAAATGCTTCGTCCGGTTCGTAGTGGTGTCAACAACGTAAGAGTGAAAACTCGCCGTACAAGGGCTCTTCCGATGGTGGAACGGAGATGGAGGAATTAAATCATGCAATTCCCTCGCACACTCCCCAAAATGTATCCTAATAGAACATCGAAAGGCTGGCTACTCTACGCCTGTGCTCTACGCTTTGGAGACCGTCTCGAGTTAAATCAGGGTCACCAATTAGCCTCTTCGCACGCCACTCCACTGAATCCAAAGTGGCCAGGTGACACTTAGCAGCATTAAACCAAAAGTGATAAATTTGAACTTTTGGATTAATCCATAAAAGGAATTATAATGACCGAAATATATCATGGAGTCACCAATACAACTATCGTTCATAATTAGTTCATCAACCGAACCGTCAGCCCCTAGGCGGTTACCGTGCACGGTCGACCGCACAGACTCGATACGATTTCGATAATTTTCCGGCCATTTTCCCATAGCCGCAAGCGGGACCGTACACCGCAAAGTGGATTAGCAGGCCTCTCGATTGGCTATCAGCACGGTGGTCGATGGGAGATCGAATCCATGTTTCCCATAATTGACGTCCAAAATCGTGTAATATTCGAAAGTGCCGGCTAATTAATAATTCGATGTTTATTTACCGTTTAATTATCAATTTATTAATCGAAAACCAGCTGCAGTTTAAAAGGAAATTATAGAAATCGCTTATCTGATTGCTTGATAACAAATAAATATTCAAATTCCCGTCGTTAGAAATCGTTTGGAAAAACGTGACTGGTATCTTTAAAATCATGTTTGGAGTCAAATCAGTTTGCCCATCAAGCAGTCATGTTTATGGCTAGGTGGGGCATAAATAGGACAAACATTTGCCTCTGCACAGAACGTTCGGATGCACAAAGCATTAATAATAATCTACCGATAAGTATTGAGTACGAGGCCTTGAATCGCTGCAAGTAACGATGCAAGGATGACGTACTACTGAAGCCTGTTATAAGAATGGCTCGGAGTTATATGTTTATTATTAAATAATAGATTTATGGTTATTTAGCAGTTTTTGATTGGAACTTTGTGGATTTACTTCGAAAAATGACATTAACTTAGTCTTAATCAAAATGACATCATATGGCTAGTAGTTGTCGAAATGGAGAATGCCAATTAGGAATAGGTATTTTTGACAGATTCAGCCTAAGATCAGGCTGTGAACATTCTTAAAATTATGGGAATTTCTCTAATTTAGTTGACTTGCTTAAAGTTTTTGTTAGGGTCGCTGTTGTGAGACTGCGTCTTATATCCTTAATTTGACTGTTTTAGGTTCCAGAAACGGCCGTTAAATATTATCTAAAATCGGTAATTAGATTAGCAATTAAGATACAAGTTCCTTCTCCGCCTCTAACGGCTTACAAGCTAACAATGAAGGTTCAACGATCATGCCAGTACATTAAATGAGTGCTCCCTTAGTTAAAAGCACTAAGTACTCCTAAGATAACAGAACTGTTCTTAATTGCCTCATTGATTGAGAAGTTGCGTCATCGTTCACTAATAGTCAATGATCTAATAAATACTTATTCGTGAGCCAACTGATAGCATCTACTGCTTCGATTTCCAGAACAGTGTTAGGTATATAGTTTTTCTTCCGTTAATGTTTCAAAATGTGTGTTGTGGATGTGAGGGTGACGCTCCCCCCTTTTTGTTTGGGATGGGAAATTATCAAATAACCTCTCCTGCTCTGGGCGGAGCTGAACGGCGTATCAGACTTTTACTGACTAAAACCCACCCGTATTCCTTCACTTGCCTGTAGGCCAGGGCCACGGTTTCTCTCCCCCCATTACATGGTAAATAAAACATGTATATATGTTGGTGTGCTGTGGGTACACCTCGGCTTAAATATTCAAAGAAGGCTTTGTTGTTTGTTAATTTTTTTTGTGCAGATACATTTATTTTTACTACGATTAAACTGCAACAGGTGTAATAATCTATTCCGTTGACTCTAGTCGCCCACTCGGCCACGAATACGGGTAATACAGTATTATATTATGTATATTAGCAATGGAAACTAGGCTCCCGCCTGTCATGTTTATAAATTACTAGCTTTCCGCCCGCGGCTTCGCCCGCGTAGAGTTCGGTTATATCGCGCTTTTTGGATTTCCCTCGGGAATATCAATTTTTTCCGGGATAAAAGGTAGTCTAAACCTTCCTTAAGAATCACTCTATCTATTAAAAAAAACCGCGTCAAAATCCGTTGCGTAGTTTTAAAGATCTAAGCATACATACGGACATACAGCGAAAGCGACTTTGTTTTATACTATGTATTGATTGATAGTGGCTTTGGCTGTTAGTCTAAATATTGAAAATATTAATTATCACTTAGAATGCGTCAATCAAGGTAAGATTGATCGATAAGGCTTATCTCGATTTATGCAATCACACAATATCGCTTTAATATATTTATAAGCACTGAAAGTCAATCGACTTCTAATATTAATTGTTGTTAATTGTTCTTTCACACTATTGTCTAATATTTCTTTCTGTTTTACTTCTCCTTTCGCAGGTCTGCTGGAAGAAATTTCTTAAGAAATAAGCAGCATATTTTTACTCAAATTTTAATTTTATCTTATTCTTACATAAGAATAAGAAAAATCCATCGGCAACACGCCGTAATTATACAGTATGTTAAATAACAGAGGGCGTTCCCTTAAACTCGTTAATATATATCATTAATAGATTAAAATAAAAATATCAGCATAGAAAAATAAGCATAAAAAAATCCGAATAAAAAAAATTCTAATTGGAAATAAATTTGAAACCTCCTGTTTTAAATCAAAATAGTAGTCGTCATGTATAAATAAATTGCGACGTTGCCGTCTTTCATGTTCGCATGTACAGTGTGTTTCTTTTACATGTCAATTTAAAATTTTTATTGAATATTTTCTTATTGGAAAAAATTTTAAAACATTTTGTTTTCGAATGGAAATATTTTTTTTAGCATGTATGTATGCTATACTATTTCGGGTTAACGGGAACGCCCTCTGTTAGTTAACATACTGTATATGTATTTCATTGTGTGTACAAATAGTAAAATAAAAATAAATTAATAATTACGGCGTGTTCCGATGGATTTTTCTATCGTAAAAAATGACGACCGTACAAACTGTAATCTCATATTCAGCCTTCTTTTCTTGACCCATCTGCCGCATGCCAGACAATTGATAAGCCAAACTTACGACCGTGTGGGTTCCACTTAGTGGCAAACTCACCTTAGGCGGAGAAATTTTCTAATAAATATTTCTTGGTGCTCATTTTTGTGTGTCAATGTCAATGTCGTGGTGGCCTAGTGGTTAAAACACCAATCTATCAAGTATGAGTGTGCGGGATCGATTCCAAGTCAGGCAAGTACCAATGTAACTTTTCTAAATTATATGTATTTTCTAAGTATATCTTGGAACAAAAATGGTGAAGGAAAACATCTTGAGGGAAACCTGCATTGAACAAGCGTGGTGATTATGCTCAATCCTTCTCTGTATGAGAGGAGACCTATGTATGACCAGCGGTGGAATGATAAAAAGGTTAATGATGATCAAGCTCACTTTTGTTATAAAAGGAACTATATATTATTCAAAACTTCATGCTTCTAGACCAAGCGGTAAATGAATGAATTTTAAGTCTCAATCTACGTAATCAAACATTATCTTTAACTCTCTAATTACACATGCACTCACAGTCAATCAACTTATAAGTAATATTAATGTTCTGTAAATATTTGTTCAATGTATTACATGTGCATAACGAATCGCTCATTGGTGGGGTCCAATTAAAATACTGCAAGATTGATTAGGAGACAGATTATGTTCGCTTTCTCTAGAACACCTACATTCTTTCGAATATTGTGTCTTGTAGAAATATTAATGTGTCGCGCGTTATGAAACGGTAGTGATTATGAAACGGTCAGGAGACAAGATTAAAAAGCTCATTCCTTCGGAGTAATTATATAACAGACTATCAGTAGGAATGGCTTTAATTTTGACAGTTCAGCAGCATTCATTGTGTTATTTACGTCCCGGAGTAGGATTTTTTTCATAATTTTTTATATCTTATTTATATTTTTATAATCTGAATACATAATTGAAAGTGTGACACAAATACGGTACCGGTTGACTATGTATTGAAATTCTGGGATAAACACGTAAGTACTAAATATGTATTAATAGGTAATCCTTTCTATACAAAGTAGTATTATATTCGTTCCTTGATAAATCTCTCACTGTTCAGGCCCCTCGTTTGTGGAATGCATTGCGGATTGCCAATTGAACTAAAACGCGCGCAGTGGTTGCAGGAATTTAAGGGTCTTGTGAAGAAACACTACTTGTCGATATGATCTTGTTCAACAAACAATTTTGGCTACTTGATTTGCTTACCTGTTATGTTCATTATCAATGTATTTATTTATGTATGTATAATTTTGAATACTACCCGTGCGCGATAACTTGGGACCTGAGTGCGGTGAGGTTGAGAGATGAGATAATGTCAATAATAGATAAAATAAATGTATAAAATTAAACATTGTATTTTTATTCATTACAAAACCATAGTCAACACTTTCGGTGATACATAATTAAATACCTAGGGTCCTATTTTATTCAAATAGTGTGCACTCAGGTCCCAACTTATCGCGCACGGGTAGTATGTATCTATTTGTGTACTGCAGTTGCACCAACGACAGTCCCATTTGTGGTTCGTAAAAATTTCTGTCCATTCATTGGTTGCCTGGAAGAGATTGCATTAGCGATAAAGCCGCCCATTGTATGTTTTGTTGTATTGAATGTATTTTGATCGATGTTTTTTTTGGTGTACAGTAAAGCATATATTAATATATAGTAGATATTTAGTGGTTTTACTTTTAAAAAGTTTTATTTTCATCATTTAGCACTTTCAACATAACTACTTCTGAAGAAAAAAGTACATGCCGTATAGAAACTCACTTAGGTACCAATCCAGTCGGCGTAGAAGGGTTAGGTTACGTAATAACAACCTGTCGCGCTCCCACGCGGTTTCATAACTCACCTTTCAACTATTAGCAATTCTATGAGGCACCTACGGGCCCTAAATGAACAGATGTCTTAACAGTCGATAAATGTGAACAGTCCTTGTATTAAAGGCTGTAGGTACACTAGAATCTTGACGGTTTGTTGCGAAATCCACTTGGGTTTGAAATAAACATAGAATGTCGTAGCCTCGCCGTGCCTCACGAGTCGGGGGCGTCCGTGGTTTATGATATTATCAAAGGAGAATGCAAGCTTAGTTTGTTTTTGCCTTTTGTTTATACAAAACCTTGATTTGTCCAATTAGTAACCGGATAGGAAAATGGACGCTAAGACGCAAACGCAGGCACGGCGTCATCATAAAACTCGTCATTATTTGTATCTCGAGACAGTCCATGCATAACCATCTTACTTATCTTTGCCATAACTTTGTAAGCTTGATAGTTCTATCATTATTTGCGTTTGCGTTATAATTCTTAAAATAATCCGACTTTTTTTTAAATTATTATAAACTAGCGCTTGACTGCAGTCCCGCCTGATGGTAAACAGTGATGTAATCGTTGATGGTAAAGCGCGCTAGTTTATTAATCGCATTCACTTAAAAAAAAACTTAGTGAATAGGAAGATGGCAGTTGAGCGAGGTGGTGCAATGTTAAACCCAACAACACGACCAACGATGCTGCGCCAGAGGGAGATTGATGTGGAGACCCTCCACGACCAAACTCCCGACACAACAACATTTGACGCACCGTACCCGGCACACATCGCAACACAACTGCTCACACCCGTCCTCCGTACGACTCTAAGTATTTTTAAGAAAACTATAAAAGAGGACGATCCTACGCAAACATCTGTATCCCAAAAAGGAAATCGCCAATACAAAAATAGAAAAACTCTCAGATCGATGACCCCAGCGCCGCGGCTAGGCAATCAATTCCTGCAACCAGCAGGTGCCAGGCCCCCAACTGACTACCTTCACATACGGCTCTAAATCATCTGTTAACAGGAGTCCTATATTTATGGTCAGCTTATCTGTAAGTCATTAATTTATTGTATCGAATTGCCTGTTTCTATGAAGTGGGTATTAATTTACGATAGCAAACGAGGTTTCTAATAACTTCTATGGGACGTAGACATTTTATTTATAAACAGGAAAGACTGTATGGTATTATTATTAATTATTGATATTACATATACATTTTTATCATAACATAGCAGATGTTGATGTTGTTGTTTTGTTGGTGTCTTCCAATCATAGAATAGATAAAAGACGTATTCTCTGATAATAATAATAGTAACATTTAACAATAGTAGGTACGTTTTTATGTAAATCAACATCGGCCTAGCCAAAACCATCCTTTTCTTTGTTCTGGATGGGAAATCATCAAATGACCTCTCCCGCTCTGAGCGGAGTGGAAGGGCGTATCAGACTTTTACTGACTAAAACCCACCCGTGTTCCTACACTTGCCTGTAGGCCAGGGCCACGGTTTCTTTATTAACCAACACGCAACCCTGACCCAGGAGGCATCGGTCTTCGTGGACCCCGTCACGATGTGCTGACATATCTTTGAGGTGCGTGTGAAACACAACGCGCCGTCGACTCGGGCCTGGTTCTTACCGGGCGGCGAACTGCCCACTGCTCACCGCCGCAACCGTGGCCGGGAGTTCGATGTCGTCTCCCGACCAGGGCGTCTCCTGCGGCGGCTAGTGGCGTGAAGGCGCTGGGATTCCCTTTTTGCCCTTTTCTATCCTTGAGTCTTAATCTTTATCTATAAGCTTCCTGGGTCTAAAGGGATGCAGTTGAATGCAAGTATTACACATGGAGCAGCAGCATATCTGACTTCCCTAACCCAGCAACTGGGCAATACGATACCCATTGGCAAGCCTGGTTGACAGACTTTCGTCCTCCTCGGACGATCCGGCACTACTGTCAATGATCTACAAAGGAAAGCCGGGACCAAAGGCTTAAAATGCTTTCCGATGCGCTGAGAGGTAATTTTGATACGTAATGATCACGTCGCCACCCAGATCAATCACGGCAGGCATAGCTTAATGTAGTATGGATCGTTTGGACCGTCCATTGGTCCTTTCGGTCTAAACGATCACAACTAGTCGCAATCATTTGACAAAAATGTGTTCGCCGATTAGGCCTCTGATCCATCGATCCTTGGGGCTGTTATGGCTTCGCCACCAATATTATTCGTTTGTAGTATTATGAGGCTATATACATAAACACTTAAAGAAGGACTCCTCTGTAAGTGATTATGTATATCGCCTCGAAATAGTCTCTAAATACCATTATCACAATTAGCATACTATTGTTTGATAAGTGATAATAAACGCATGTGATAACACCACGTTATCACATAATCTTATTTCGCGAAATTTTATCACAACAAACATAAGTGAGTCAGCTTGTCGTAAATGTTACGATCGTATTCTCCTTGGCGAGTACCGGTTCAGAAGAAACAAAAGTTCCCGTGATGAATCATGGTGGAGGTATCAGATATGAAAGTACAGACAGAAGGCCTTGTCGTCACGAGTCACGAAAGACCACTATCGAGTGACCACATGTTCGTATTTTTTTAAATAACCCAAGTCATTTAATATGCCAATCTGTTGGCCATATTTTCCCTATTTATTTATTAAAAAAACATATCGCGCTAAGGTACAAAGGCGGGCTTAAACAACAGTCTTAATCTAGATAACCAATTATATACCTATAGAATTAAAGGTATTCAAACGACGATTTTATATACCTACGACTGTTCATTATAAAATGATATTATCAGCTGTGATTAGTTTATCAATTAGGGCTGGTCATTTGATTTACCTGCACGAGTTTTCATGACGTCACAGATAATCTTAACTCGTTTGACAGCTTATTATAGGCTACTACAAGTGAGTCTCTTCTAGAGGGAATGGGTTGTAATGTACCTAATACGCGCGTTCCCAGAGCGAATTTGTAGATTTCACTTGTCTTTGTATTTGGTACAATAGGAATATCAATTATATTATTTAGAGTTTACCTTCTGCATATACTTTTATTCTGACCTCACATCAGGTGATTATGACTTAACTTTGAGTGAACGGTCAAGTGCGAGTGTAGCATGTCGTGTCGTGACCTTTGAATCAAAGTCACATTTTATATAGCAATAATTCCTTTGTGATTCGTAATGAGAATCAATTAGCTTCAGTAGTTCTTGTTTGTCAGAGCATTAGCTTTTAACCTTTCAGAGGATAAGAGAAAGTAGCTATAAGAGATTGATTAAATAATATAATTAAGACGGTACAACATTTTGCTTGGTACGTATACTTATGTATAAATAACGAAGTAATGAATTACTTCACGCTATAAGTAACCAAAATGAAACAGGCATTTTATTATGTAAAAATGTCAAATATTCCCAACAAACTTGAGCCTTAATGCTTTAGAGATAAAGCTGAAAATCGCATAAAGAAATCTGACAGACTGCAGTAGCTTGATGTGCTGTCGTCTTATTGAACAATGAATCAGTCCATCGCAGGATTTGTATTCAAAATTGCATTTTGTGTTATGTATTTTCTGGTATCAAATAAAATAGTAGAAGGCGTTTGTTTTGATATCCTATAACTGAATGGTTATGAATGAGACCATAAACTGCACTTTCTTGGAAGACATATTCTGGACTTATTGTATTACTAGCGGCCGCCGCCGACTTCGTTCGCGTGATTTAATTATGCTCCGCTCCTATTGGTCGCAGCGCGATGTGATATAGCCTAAAGCCTTCCTGGGTTTTGGAAATAATTTTTGTGTTTGATAGCCCATTGGCTATCCAACGCAAAAATATTTTTTCTAATCGGATCAGTAGTTCCTGAGATTAGCGCGTTCAAACAAACTCTTCAGCTTTATATATTAAGTAGTCGAATGGGTTATAAAAAAACACGTCGTATATAATTATAACAGGTATCGACATGCCAATAATTACTCCTTTAATCATTATCCTTTACGTTTTTCCTGTTCTAATTAACTGTACTAAAGCAACAGTATAATGATCCTACGTCATCTGTAAACCTATAACATCGGTACTAAATTCACATTATTTCGTGCAGGCTTCAATACACCTCCTGATAGTTACTGTACCTCAGCGAGTAAATATCGAACCTTAGGAAGCGACTGTCAAAAAGGTAAAGATGAATGGCAGTGAGGATCTCATAACATCGCGCTCGTATTCAACGAAGAGGCAGAAATCCATTCAGAGTACACCTACATTTAGCCAGCTATGTTATAGTTCCATGTCAAAGGGAGCGAGCCTATTGCCATAAACCGGCCACGATTCCAGACTCCGAAATGTAACAGAAATCTGAGAACCAACGAAATATACGTCGCTATAAAAAGGCTAAAATTACTATTTACTCTCAGTTACTGTGATTATTTCACAGGAGCAACTGTAAATATATGCATACGGATACTGTGCGGAACGAATAGTTTTAAATAGTGTATAGAAACTAATTCCGAATAGTGTACTGTTATAATATTACTTAGAATAGAACATTTGTGCGTAAGAATTTAGAAAGCGTAAGATGGACGATCGTTTATTGTGATGAAGGATCGTCATTCAATAGTTATACACATCTGGCAAGACAACAATTATGAAAGGAACGACTATGAACATTTAGCAAAGTATAAATGACAAAGACAAACGTTATAAAGTGCTCCCCTGTTATAAACTGCAACAGACATGAATAAAAATTGTAAGAGAATGTCCCGCATCTGGCTGATTGTAACAACGCCAAAAAGGTTCCATAAAACAATTCCTTGGGACAGTCGCCATAAAACGAACCCTTGTAATAAGCGTTATAAACTGGAGACCCTCAGGTTTAGGATGCAGCCCAGGAACGTGCGTAAGACAATGGCTGGTGAGTCCCGATGCTCTCGTCGCTTCCCACGGTTTGCGCCCTTGTCGTAGTATAAATAGGCCCCACGCCTGAGCAGCACGACACATTCATCTTCGCCGTGGAGGAGTCTCAACAGTAACAGTTACAAGACACATTCGTCTTCACCATCGAGAAGTACCTATCTCCGACGTCGAGGAGTCAACAGTGACAGCTACAGCAAGAATCTTCGACGTTGAGAAGCTACAGTAACAGCAACACATTCATCACAGTCTTCGAGGAGTCAACAGTGACAGGTACAGCAAGAATCTTTGCCATTGAAGAGTCAACAGCTACAGTCATCACATTTATCTTCGACGTTGAGGAGTCAACAGCTTCAGTCAAGATCCACACCAAGATCTCTACAGTATCAACAGTCAAGAAGAAATAGTCAAGGGTCAATAGTAGTATAAGTTAATTAGTGACCCCGCTAATATTGTGGAGGAATATACGAAGTAAGTCAACACACCGAAGTCTCACTTATTACCACCAACCCAGCAACAGAGTGTGCATCAGAACGTGCAAACGCATACGTCCACTTAATGGTCCTGCATGTCTGTCCCGCACAGATACTCCGTATGGTTGCAGTCAGCCCGTTAGTGGCACATCCGCCACCCACGGTCGGGACCTGTTACTTCAATAATCAGGCATCACAACCTGCCGGTTGTGGTAGGGTTTGTGATCGTACTTGCGGGGCCTCCTGGCCAGCTACTTGGAGGACCGTGCTGTCCTCCTTGTAGACGGGGCTGGCCAGCTCCGGCGATACGCTGTCGGAGCCGGCGTTCCACAGGGGTCCGTTCTAGGGCCTCTTCTGTGGAACGTCGGTTATGACTGGCTCCTGCGGGGAACCCTCCTTCGAGGCACGAGTGTCATCGTGCCATCGGCGGCCAGTTTGGCGTCGGCGGGCGGATCCTTAGTGGCAGGAAGGATCCGCCGCCTGGGCTTGAGGGTGGCGCTGCACAAAACGGAGGCTGTGTTTTTTCACGTCCCCCGGCAGCGCCCCCCGCCTGACGCCCACCCACTTAGACAGCAGGTGGCGCTTCGGCCCGCACTTTAGCGGGCTGTCGTCGCGCCTGCTGAAGGGTGGCTGATGCCAAATATGGGAGGGCCAAGCATGCGGTGCCGGCGTCTATACGCCGGCATACTGCGGAGTATGGCCCTTTATGGGGCCCCGATTTGGGAGGACTCCCTCCATAGGAGGGAGAACCTCACCGCCCTTCGGACGCCCCAAAGGGCCATCGCCCAGCGGGCATCGCGGGCCTACCGCACGGTGGGTTTCGCAGCGGCGTGCGCTCGGGCGGGCACCCCGCCTTGGGAGCTCGAGGCGTGGGTACTCGCCAGAGTGTACGAGTGGACGGCGGGGCGCAGGGCGCTGAGCGAGCGTCCGGCCCCAGAGGTGAGGGAGGCCGTTCGGCGGGAGGCGAGGGTCGCTCTTGTCCAGCATTGGACGCAGGACCTCGCCTCCGCCGTCTTCGGCCGCCATACCCTCGACGTCATCGGGCCGGTCCTAGAGGACTGGCTGGACAGGCGTCACGGGTTCCTCTCCTTCCGTCTGGTGCAGGTACTCTCCGGCCATGGCTGCTTCGGCAGGTACCTGCACCGGATAGGACGAGAGGAGACACCGTTGTGCCACGTTTGCGGCGCGGCGGAAGACGCGGCGCAACACAACCTCGCAGTGTACCCGTCGTGGGCCGTGCCGCGCCGCGATCTTGTCGCGGCGGTAGTAGGGGACCTCTCGCTGCCCGCCATCGTCAGAGCGATGGTGGGGAGCGAGGAGGCTTGGGTGGCGATGGCCTCCTTCTGCGAGGTCGTGATGTCGCAGAAGGAGGCCGCGGAGCGCGAGCGGGAGGAGGATCCACTCGCTCCGGCGCTCCGCAGGCGGCGTAGGGGGAGGAGAAGGCGGGATTTCGCCCGCTTTCTCCCTCCCTGAGGTGAGCGGCGGGCGTGAGGCACGGGAGTGCCGACGCCCGCCATACATCGCTCACTACGTTGCGATGAGGCCCAAATGAGGGCCCGCCGTACAAGGCGGGTTTTGCCGGCGGGGGAGAGGTAGCTCAGGCTGCGCTAGTTTCCCACTCCCCCGCCACTATGATGGCGATGCCGGAGTGCCGCTGTGGGTTTAGTGGGTATTCCCAGCTTCGGCTGGGCGAGTCCCACACACGCCCTTCGGGATACGGTGCGTAAAGGCATTCCCACAGCGTCAAAAAAAAAAAAGGTTTGTGATCGTGATTTATGACTAGTTTATGTTTGAAAGCGTACTATTGTTTATAAGTATGAGGTAAGACGGTAATGTTTCTTTTTATCAGTTATATTTGCGGTTTCTTTTGATGCCTAGTACTGAGACGTTAAAGGCTACGAGTGTAAATCGTCCTCACTTGTTTGAAAGCCGAGAGAGATACTGTGGCTCCTGGCGCAAGTGAAGAAAATACGGGAGGGTTTTAGTAGAAGTCTGACACGCCCTTCTGCTCTACTCAGAGCGGGGCATATGATGATTTCCCATTGATTTCACAAATAACACCCTTCATTAAAACTGGCTGCATTGGATAGGTATCACATACTTGCTACCGTGACGTCTATTACAAAATTTTATCCATATAATTTATCACATGCATTATTTTTACTCATTAATCTGCCCCCTAATCGGCGAACACATTTTGTCAAATGATTGCGACTAGTTGGGATCGTTTGGATCGAACGGACCAATGGGCGGTCCAAACGATCCCAACTGATACCAACTAGTCGCAATCATTTGACAAAAATGTGCTCGCCGATTAGGGGGCTGGTCTCATCTATACTAATATATAAAGCTGAAAAGTTTGTTTGTTTATTTGTTTGTTTGTTTGAACGCGCTAATCTCAGGAACTACTAGCCCGATTTGCAAAATTCTTTTTGCGTTGAATAGTCCATTAATTCAGGAAGGCTTTAGGCTATATAACATCACGTTGCGACCAATAGGAGCGGAGTATATAAAAAAGACGGACGAAATCGCGCGCGGCCGCTAGCAAATAAATAACAAAGTAAAAACAGAAACATTACGAAAGATTTGACCCTTTTATATTTTTACTAAGCTGCCGCTCCTGACGTTTGTTGGCGTATTTTTGGTAGTTTGTTTGTTTGTTTCAACGCGCTAATCTCAGAAACTGCAGGACCGATTTGAATTTTTTATATATATAAATTAGCCCATTAATCCAGGAAGGCTTTAGGCTATATAACATAAGGCTGTGACCAATAGAAGCGGAGCATAACTAACTCGACACGAACGAAGTTGTTGGCGGCCGCTAGTTTAGAATGTTTAAAGTTTAAACCTAAATACGCTGACACAAACAGCATAAATAAACTATTTATACATAACGAAACGTTTTGCTCACAAAGTAAGCCTGAGGTGAATGACTGCTAATTGATTAAAATAGTTTCCGCCAATAATTCTAGTGCTAAAGTTTTTGTCACCTGGCTTTTTCATTTATGTGCAAACTGCTAAAACGGTTCTGCGAACTGCGATTTATTATGAGTATTTATATTAAACTCGATGCATTTAATGATTTACTCAGCTCGATTTTATATGAATCATAATTAATTAAGATTTTAAATCTATCTAACCAAAATATAACACCGTAATTAATAAATAAATAAATATATATATACGGACAAATCACACAGATTGAGCTAGCCCCAAAGTAAGTTCGAGACTTGTGTTATGGGACACTACCTCAACGATACTATATTTATAACAGATACATATATGTATAGATAAACATCCAGGACCCAGGCCAATCAGGAAAAGATCGTTTTTCCGTCATAACCTGGCCGGGGAACGAACCCGGGGCCTCCACGTCACAGGTAGGCGTGTTGACCGCTGCGCCACGGAGGACGACAATTAATTAAGTAATTAGAAATATGAATGTAATAAGAAAAATATTTGAATTAAGTATTTACTATTCTGCCGTCATAAGGAAAAAAGACGCATCTAACATTTTTTTTATGCGAAATATAAAAATATTGGTGTATGCAATTTTTTTTACTGATTTAGAATATGCATGTAACTCAATTTGGAAAAAAAATGTTAGATGCGTCTTTTTTCCTTATGACGGCAGTATTCCTATCGAAGTATGCATATTAATTGATAACAAAACAATATAAATCGCCCCAGACACACATACACACACACAAATTATAACAAAGTATCAGCCATTTAGTTAAAACGGTGACTCGCTAATTTCCTTTAACGAGTAAGTATAAATAAACAGAATACATTGTAACACAGGCATTTCCAATTAACACTTCGGCTCTTTGACCGACTTACGCCTCATGTTACGTACCTTGTTTTAACGGGAAGCAATATACTCTCTGAATAATGGAAGGATGATTGTTTATGGTAGAAAAAGTAAAGATAAAACCTTTAAAGTACGTTTACATAGAGAACGCAGTTAATATTACAGGATGCTCATAATATGCGGATAAGATAACAGTAAGTCGTAGGTAATGAAAGACTAATGCAAAATATTCGCCTTCTCCTTTATACCGCGTACATCAAGGGACTGGAACAACTTGCCGGCGACGGTGTTTCCGTCGGACTACAATTTGAATGTCTTCAAGGCTAGAGTGAATAGGCTCTTAATAAACTAGCGCGCTTTACCACCAACGATCGCATCGCTGCTTACCATCAGGCGGGATTGCGGTCAAGCGCTGGTTTATAATAAAAAAAAAAAAAAAATTCAGGAGGAGAAATTGAAGAAAAACATTCAACATTCTCATGATACCTTGGTCTTAATTGTATCAAAAACATCACACAAAATGTCCTACACATTTAACAAAAACCAACCCGCTGGTAACATAAAAGTAACTTGCAGGTTCATAGAACTGCAGTAGCCAACCGATTTACATTAGTTCCTCGTTCTGTTGATGTAAAAACATGGAAATACCGTGAATTAGAAATAACCAAGAAACCTGCGAAGCTATTTAATAAAACTGCCGCTAGTAAGATTATTTCTACATATTAACATAAGCTTGCAGATTACAATATCTTCAGGAAATTAATATAATTTATCTTAGAATTCCTATCTAACCTTTAGAAGAAATATACATTTTTGTACAAAGTTGTTTTTTGTATATGTGAAATGTATTTTAAATAAAGTATCTAGGTACAAATTTTTAAAAAGATATCATGAATAACCACAAAGTTCGACTTCTAAATGTATTTGGGAAAATATAACATGGTGGAAAAATGATTGGACGCGATTTAGTTGCTTATTTTAAACTAAATTCAGGTTTCCTATAAAACCTATATAATATCTTTGATTGTATTCACTTATATGATCTATCTGTACATTATTAATAAAATATTCATTACAGATTATTAATATGTCCAGGTACAATGAGCCCACGATATGAATATGCAGGATGTATGAAGATACATCCTGCATACTTTGTTATTGAAGGAAGCTTCAACAGTAGCGCATGGGTTGAGCAGCAAATTCTTTGTCATCACTTGCCAGCGAAGCATTTCAAAGTTACACATCAGTGTGTTACATTTCTTTGTTTGCATTCATATTTCACATTTTTATGCAAGTCTTTGGCATGAGTTCTATTAAGAATGTATTTTGTTTTTACATGCTTTTTATTAGCTTCACTTGTATGCTTGCTTGCTTGTTTGATTGTTTGCTTGCTTGCTTGTTTGTTTGCTTGTTTGTTTGTTTGCCCGTCTGTCTCTAACTCTGTGAACTACGAGTGAGCGGCTCATTACTGTAAAATATCCCACCGTTTTTAATACGTTCGTTCGTTGTTTTTTTTTTTTTTTTTTTTTTTAAGAATCTCGAACTAAAGTTGAAAATAAATATAGTTTAAAAACTAAAAAAACATGCTTTTAAAAAACATCAAACTAAAAAGTTAAAAATATTTTTTTAAAAAGCGTGAGGCGCTTAATATACAAAAATTATGGCACAAAGGGCCTCACGCTTTTTTTTAAAATAATTTTTAACTTTTTACTTTGATGTTTTTTCAAAGCATGTTTCTTAGTTTTTTTAAACTATATTTATCTATTTATTATTTTATCTTTCTTAATACCAGTATGTTTAGAGTAAACGCTTCACATTTATTCGTTCGATACAATTCATTATAAAATGGAGAAAGGTAGTTTTATACCTTCATCTTTTTAACTACCTTCCTAGTAACATCATTCTATAGTTTCACACACTGTCTGTTCATCTGTTCTTTAATATTTCTGTGTTAAGGCACATTTACCTAGATAATTATTTAACAGTTTCTTAATATACATAAATACATAAAATCATTTACTATTAAAAGGCCCCTAATTAAAGGAAGTCCGTTTACAAATAGCGAGTGACAAACAGTATTGTTTCCAACACTAGAGTACAACAACTTCTCGCTCTGATTACTACATACATACCATACATACATAGAATTAGGTAATAAGCAAGAACACAAACAATAACACGTATTAGATAACATGAATCATTAAGTAGACGACACTGAATCGGTGTCAAACGGTAATGAGTAAGCGTACTCATGAAAGTGTAAGTTGCTTGTGAATAAAAAAGACGTGGGAGTAATACGTCTGATGTTTATTGATTTCTTAGCTTTAGATAGATGTATAGACAAATCATTTATTTAAAACATATACCACAATTACCATAACTACGATTAATTAATAGCAAATTATATGACACAATCCTAAACTACATATATGTTTTCGGGAGGATGCTTTTCCGCATCTTGAATTCGACTGAGTAAGGAAAAAAAGGAATCTTTCATATTCAATCGTATCAACTTTTAACAGTCCATTGCGGGATAGGACATTCCTCACCAGTTTCTCTGACACCTTATGATTTGAATTACACCATAAATCTTCAATAACACAGAAACTTTTATAAAATAGAAAATCCTAAGCGCGTTAAATCGATCTTGGGAAAAGTCGCGCTCCCCCGTCTGACACCAGTGCATCAGTTTTGAGGCGTCTCCACGCTCGAAAATCCTAAATAATAGGAAAAGTTTGTTCGATTGTACAGTGCGATATATCAAAAGACGCGGAAAAGTGAGGTGCATAAAACTGTGTGAAGTGTTGTCAAGGATCGCAGTGAAAAACAGTGTTTTTCAGTGAAAAACAAGGAAAAATTCAAAAAGTTGTGAGTTTTGAACATCTTAATTGAAACGCTGACGGAAAGCGATCGCCAACATATTATTTTTATTATACCAACATTAGCACCTTAACGGACTGTATAAATTAAGCCATCAACCAGATTTTTCCCGGGCTTGCGTGCGGAGAAATTGAGGAAAAACCGGAAACCACGTGGCCACGTGCTACGTGATCCAGGGCTGCCGGGCGTGAGTAGTCTATCTCGGATTTGAGGAGCATCGAGAGAAGCAGGACCCCGATTACAGAAATTAAAAAACTTTAGTTTTCATAGAGTTATTCAATTTTACATATTTTGCAAATTTTCAAAAATTTATATCTTTTTATAGCGATCGACGACATACCATTTTTATAATATATTCTGGTAGTGTTAACTTAGTTGTAACCATATACCAAAATTGAAATTGTTCGGTTTAACAGTTTTTGAAATAATTTTTTTTAAAATTTAGGGGTGCACACGTGGTACCCCTAAATTTGGTGCTAGGTTTATACTTCGTTTTTAGATGAATCATTTAGTATTTGTTATATTGCCTGAATTTTTCTGAAAATTTTTAATTGTATATTTAAACTTCTAGTGAATATTTTGTACAATATTTGTAGTTATTTAGAAATATTAAATCGGGGGTTCGACGAAATATTTAATTGAGGAGCGCAACGATTTTGGCTCATTGAGCCCGATCCAACGAGCCCAAACACGGGTAGGCTAGATTAAAAACAAGAGAAGTTATAAAAACGGCGGCCATCTTGTCGGCCATATTGGAAAACTTGAATTTGCTATAACTTCTGAGAGAAAAGTCGTATGGAGTTGCGATTTTCTTTGCCAGCAATGTCGTGCACCGCTTAACCAGACTCGTGCATAAAAGACTCTACGTAGAGTAAAATTCTGATACCTAGATTTGACCATCTGAAATCAAAGAGCTCCGCCTGCACACTATATTGGTCGAAACCACAGCTCCATATCTTAGTTATGAAGGAAGATATGATTTTTTAGAATAAGGTCCGCCATATTGGAAACTGTTTTGAAGAGTTTTAATCAACCATAGCTCAGCCATTGCTAGGCCCAGAGAGTTGGAACTTTCTTCATAGACTTTAGCATTGGAATCTCTATAAATCAAGATACACTCGAGAGCTCTACATAGAGCTTCAAAAAACCAACAGCCTTTATATTTTTCTTATAAATAAACGTGATCTTGATATAGAGATACTGACAATCTATAAATCATAGATACTGATAGACTCTAGGTAGAGTTTAGAGACTCTACATTTTGTTTTTACACTTGTATTATTTAGACTACTGAGTTGATCTCAGTTTATTTATTCGACGTTAAAACACAGCTTTTTTTTTTTAACAAATTATTTTTGACTCTACCAAGGACTTTTGGTCTTAGTAATCTAATTATATCTTTATTTACATTTTATTTATATTTTTCACATCGGCAATTACATTAGGACTTCAAGTTAATTGACGAGTACTTTGCCGTTCCCCTGGCATAAAGCAATATGTTTGGCATTCGCACCCCGGCGAAAGCACCCCAAAATATGGATACCCAAGAGTGTCTTAACCAATTAAATAAGACCCATGATGTGATGGAACCGACACAGCCGAATGTCCGCCGAAGTATAGGGGAATGGGAAACGGTTGGAGCAGGAACTTCTGGCGCAACATCCATATCACCTAAGAGGGCTGCCCCGACCGGCTCCGTTAAACCCAAGCAAAAGATAACTGTTCCACAAAAAAGCAAACCGACGACTAGCCAGTTACCATTGGAGACACCTAGAAGCCCTAAAACTCCAGAGAAGCCCAGGTATCCAAGTCGGATTGCGGAAGCTAAGGCTTGCCTCACGAAAGCCAGACTGCACCTGGGCAACTCTAGGAATATTAAAACAGAGATAAAAAATGAGGTAATACAGGCTATAGAGAGATTATATCAGTTACTAAAGGAAGCGGAAACAGAGAAGGGTAAGACGAAGGTATCGAACAACGAGCAAGATAGGGATAAGGAAGAAAGAAAAACAGAAAAGGATAAGGTCGAGGACAATGAAATCAGTAAGAAACTGGAAGAGTGTACTAAACTCTTGAAATATAACAACGAAAAGATGGGAATACTGAAGGAGGTAATAGAAAAACATCAGGAGAGTCTAGTGAAAGGAACATATGCAAGTGTAGTAGCAAGTAAAGCCAAGAAGCACCCCCTTGAGCAGTCCACGCTACACTCAGTGGTTATTACATCAAAACATGAGAAAGAAACAGGAGAGGAGGTGCTAAATAGAATACGGGAGGCAGTGAATGCAAAAGAAGGAGACATAAAGATAGACAAGATAAGAAAAGCAAAAGACAGGAAAGTTATAGTAGGATGCAGTACAGAAGAAGACAGAAGGAAGGTAAAAGAAAGATTGAGGGGAGCTGAGGAACATTTGATAGTTGAAGAAGTGAAGAACAGGGATCCGCTTCTGATACTCAGGGACGTCTTTCAGTATAATACTGACGAAGACGTGTTAAGTGCCCTGAGGAATCAGAACCGGAACCTTTTCAGGGACTTGGAGAAAGGGGAGGATAGGATGGAAATTAGATATCGTAGAAAAACACGGAACCCCCACGTGAACCATATTATCATCAAACTATCACCCCAATTATGGAACAGGATGACTGAGGCAGGAGCAGTTCATATCGATCTACAAAGGGTAAAAGTAGCTGATCAAACGCCACTCCTGCAGTGTTCCCTCTGTTTGGGTTATGGTCATGGTCGACGTTTTTGTAAAGAAACGATTGAGAAATGTAGTCACTGCGGGGGTCCTCATTTGAAGGTGAATTGCACGGAATGGCTCGCCGGTGCGCCTCCATCTTGCTGCAACTGTACGCATGCTAAGATGGATGCGACGGAACACAATGCATTTGATGCAGAGTGCCCAATAAGAATGAGATGGGACGCCTTGGCTCGAGCCACCATAGCTTATTGCTAAGGGCACCCTGCAGAACAGCCGACGATACCTTGCGGTCCAGGCTAACCTACAAAGAAGTGCTTTGGCGACAAACGAACTTATGCAAGAGGCCAACCAGAAAAAGATCGCGATAGCGATGCTGCAGGAGCCCTATGTGGGTAAGATCGGGAAGATGAAGGAATATAGAGGAGCGAGAATATTTCAGAGCATTAAGGAAGGAAGTGGGATTGTGAAAGCTGCAATAGCAGTCTTTGATGACGACCTGAATGTCACACAATGCCCAAAACGCACTACGCACAACATCGCTGTGGTGAAAGTCCGAACAAGTGCCTGGGAAGTGACAGTAGTGAGCTTCTATATGGAGCCCGACAAACCGGTCGAGCCTTACGCGGAGCAGTTGAAAAGAATAGTGGAGGAGGTTGGACCAGGGAAGTTGGTAGTAGGAGGAGACGCAAACTCTAAAAGCACCTGGTGGGGGAGCAGGAAAATAGATCACAGAGGGGAAATAGTGGCGGGGACGTTGGATGAGCTGGACCTGCAAATACTGAACCGGGGAACCGAGCCTACGTTCGACACGATTCGAGGCACCAGAAGATTCTGTAGCTGCGTGGACATAACTTGCTGTTCCACTAACATGTTACAACATGTTGAGAATTGGAGACTGGCAGGAGATATAACATGTTCTGATCACAAGGCAATCCTGTTTGACCTTAAATTGGAAAAATCAAAGGGTGTAGACATAGAAAGAGCAACCAGACTGTACAACACTAAAAAGGCCAAATGGAGCCAGTTTCGTGAGAAACTGGTTCAACTTTGGACAGTAAAAAGCATAAATAAAGCAAATATAGATAGAATAGAAAATATAGAAGAATTAGAAAATATAATACACAGATACATAGATACCATAACCGAAGCATGTGAACAAACAATACCAAAAAATAAGAAGAGAAAACAAACAGGATTGCCTTGGTGGACGGATGAATTAACCAGCCTAAAGAAAGACATGAATGTCAAAAAACGTAGAATCTCCTGCGCAGCACCAATACGTCGAGACTGGGTGGTGGAACAGTATCTGCAGGCCAAGCAGAAGTACGAGTTAGAGACCGTAAAGGCTCAGACAACAAGCTGGAAGACCTTCTGTCAAAAACAAGACCGGGAAAGTATGTGGGACGGGATTTATCGCGTAATAGGCCGGACAACATCCAGGCAAGAAGACGTCCCACTGCTTCTAAATGGAAAGCCCCTGAACCCGAAGGAATCAGCCAGCTTGTTGGCTGACACTTTCTACCCTGTAGACGAGGCCCAACAAGACGACGCGGACCACAAGTTAATGCGTGAAGCAGCGGATTACGTGAATGAGTGGAAACATGGGGAAGCATGTGACCCCCCTTTCACTTTAGAGGAGCTGAAGTGGGCCGTGTCGAGCTTCAACCCTAAGAAGGCACCGGGGTTAGATGGATTGACGGCAGACATCTGTGTGACGGTAGTGATGCTGGATATAGAGGTGTTCCTGGCCTTGACCAATAAGTGTCTGGATCTGTCCCACTTTCCTGCGAAGTGGAAGGAAGCGGTCGTAATCATTCTGCGTAAGCCAGGGAAAGAAGATTATACCCTCCCCAAGTCGTATAGGCCGATAGGTCTATTATCAATACTGGGGAAGGTGTTAGAGAAAATGGTGGTCAGAAGAATCAGGTGGCACACTCTGCCTGAGATGAGCCAGCACCAATATGGATTTACGCCGCAGCGCGGTACCGAGGACTCCCTCTATGTCATGATGCACCACGTAAAAGATAAGCTTAAACAAAAGAAGCTAATAACGCTAATATCACTAGACATAGAGGGAGCCTTCGACAGCGCCTGGTGGCCCGCAATACGATGCAGGCTGGCAGAGTCAAAATGTCCCGCCAACCTGAGACGCTTGATTGACAGTTACCTGTCAAATAGGACAGTGCGTGTCAGATACGCTGGGGCAGAGTGTAGCAGACAGACCACAAAGGGTTGTGTGCAGGGATCGATAGCGGGTCCAACTTTTTGGAATCTGCTGTTGGATCCGCTCCTTAAAGATTTAGAAGAAAGAGGTGACTACTGCCAGGCGTTCGCGGACGATGTGGTCCTGATCTTCTCGGGGGACACAGCACTGGAGGTACAGGAGCGGGCCAATGCCGCCTTAGCGCATGTTCAGAAGTGGGGGGTCAAAAATAAACTCAGATTTGCGCCACATAAAACCAAGGCAATGGTGATTACAAAGAAACATAAGTATGACTCACCACTCCTGAGCATGGGCGGGGAAGCCATTGGGCTTTCAAGAGAGATCAAGATACTTGGCCTAACCCTCGACGACAAATTGACGTTTAACACACACGTGTCAAATGTATGCCGTAAGGCAATTGACTTATACAAAAGGTTGTCGAGGGTGGCCAAGATACACTGGGGATTGAACCCCGAGGTGATTAGGACCATATACATCGCAGTAGTGGAGCCTATAGTCATGTATGCGGCATGTGCATGGGCACCAGCTGCGGAAAAGTTGGGGGTAAAAAAAGCAATTAGCGGTAGTGCAACGCGGGATTGCTCAAAAAATAGTGAAGTCATATAGGACCGTCTCCCTGAACTCGGCCCTCCTACTCGCCGGGATCCTGCCTCTTGACCTTAGGGTCAAGGAAGCAGCTCTTCTCTATGAAGAAAAGAAAGGGTATTCGCGGCGAGTGATTGGTGACCGAACCATCGAGAGGCCAGTAAGCATTATAAAATCACCACACCCCGCGGAACACAAAGAAATAAAGTTTGCATGCGTGATGGACGGTGCAAGGATAGCCCAGCTTGAAGATAACGCTCTAAAAATTTACACAGACGGGAGCAAAATAAAAGGAAGGGTCGGTGCGGCACTATCCGTGTGGGACGGTGAAGCGGAGACCAAGTACCGAAAATTCAAACTGGAGCCGTCCTGCACCGTTTATCAGGCAGAAATGTTGGCTTTAAAAGGCGCCACCGAAGAGGCGTTAAAAAATGCAGCGCAAAATTACAAAATATTTTGTGACTCGCGAGCTGCATTAGAGACGATTACAAACGGCACTGCCCTTCACCCGCTAGCTGTCGAAACAAGAGCCAACATAAACACCATCATAATGTGTGGCCAAAAAGTTGAACTGTTTTGGATTAAAGCACACGTGGGGTTGAAGGGCAACGAAAGAGCTGATAGTCTCGCAAAA
Organism: Sesamia nonagrioides; assembly: GCA_017933935.1. NCBI lineage: Eukaryota > Metazoa > Arthropoda > Insecta > Lepidoptera > Noctuidae > Sesamia > Sesamia nonagrioides. The sequence goes on from JADWQK010000099.1 coordinate 1,066,580, forward strand.
GAAGCTGCATTAAACCTAAAAAAGAAGCCCGACTATGATCAGTGCCCAGTCTCATTCGTCAAGCGACAAATCAGAATGGTGTCGCTTGACGAATGGAACAGACGCTATGTGACAGGGGAAACCGCGAAAGTCACCAAAATGTTCTTTCCAGATGCTGTGCAGGCGTATACCATAATAAAAAAGATTACGCTGGACCCATTATTGGTGCAAGTCATGACAGGTCATGGCGGGTTCTCCGAGTACTTAAATCGTTTTAAGTGTAAAGAGAGCCCGGCATGTATCTGCGACCCAAATAAAGAAGAGAGCGTCCTCCATTTGTTAGAAGAATGCCCTGTCTTTGGTAGAGAAAGAAATGACATAGAGAATGTAATAGAAACTCGAATTAATGAACAAAATATCAGTGTCATAATACAAGATAAAAATATTAGAGGTAAATTCCTAGAATTCTGCAAACAAGTAGCGAAAGTAGTTGTAAATAGAAATAAGACAAAGTAAAGATGTACTGAATTACATATTGTGGAATATATAAAACAGTCATCAAAAATAGCAAATAACAACTAGTGTAAGTAGCAGTAAGGAATGTATATTGTAAAAGATTTCTATAATAGAGTAAATAGTATATTTAAGAGCTGAATGTAATAGAATGTAAGAAGAATTGTATAACAATATGCATAAGAAAAATAGTAGAACAAACAGAAAGATAGGAAAGGAAAAAAGGAAAATAAAGTCTCTGACTACCATACCAGGGGATAGCCGACATAAAAAAAAAAAAAAAAAAAAAAAAAGCGCGTTAAATCTATCACGAAAAACTTTCAAGGCTTATCTATATGACACAATTTAGTTAGCAGCTAAACAGAATTTGAGAATTTGCATCATCCTCTACTACAACACAACTATTTGCGCTTTACCTATTGGTAACGAAATTGCTATCATCATCATCGTCAACCTTTTTATCGTCCCACTGCTGGGCACAGGTCTCCTCTCATACAGAGAGGGATTGAGCGTAATCAATCACCACGCTTGCTCAATGCGGGTTGGCGATTTCAGACTTAAAGTCCAAGTCAAGATATTTTCCTTCACCTTTTAATCAGTCATTTGTGTCCAAGATATACTTAGAAATTGCTATGCGGTAATGAATCTTTACTTGCTTAACGTTTTGCCGTTCCTTGTTTATGCTCTGTTCTTTATTGGTCTTACTTGTTAGTAATCAGTTGTATTTTCTCTAGTTGGAAAGAGATGTAATCTTCTATCAATCAACAAAGTGCAGTGTCTAGTCTTTATGACAATAATTACTTCTCCATGTCCACTTTCGATGGACAGATAATACGTAACTATGTTTACAACTTAGTGTAAACTTTATAGACCGTTAACATTGAGTGATATGCAAAGAAAGTTAAACTGTTTCAGGTAAAAGTTTCCTAAGTGATTGAGAATCTTGTTAAAAAGTTATCGTTTGACATATATTGTGAAAAGCCAGAAAGTGGGTGATTATTATCAGACTCCGGAACTTATGGAAATGGAGATGTTTGGAGGCCTATGTCCCGCAGCTGACGAGTTTCGACTGAAAAGATGATGATGATGATGATGATGATGATGACTAATAAACAACTATAGAAAAAAATAAAATTTCAAGAATTATGACGATGATGTACATATCTTAAGACAGTTGTTAATAATAGTGGGATTTACATTTTTAACAATACAGACTAAGCTGACACAATTCCCGTGAGATTCATGTATTGAACCTCTCGAGCCTAGTTCCTGCGCTCTTATTACGCATAAAACATAAAACGTTGACCATAACACAGACCCTTTGACCTGTCAGACTCATAACTGCACTACATTATTGAGTGAAAGCGGCTTTCACGACGGAAGCGTACAAACGCACAGACAAAAGGCACGACTTTTTATTCACGCTGACCCCGACTAGATAGGCACAATGGTACACGTATGTATGTGAATATTGGAATATTATTGTGACCAATTTAACTGTGGGATTAGATTTGAAATTCCAGTCATTAAGGGTGATTTTCTCTTTTATATAAATATAACAGAATATAAGTAGCTAAAATCGTTGTCACAGGAACCAGAGCAAAGAAAATGATGTATGAACTGTGTGAAAGATGATGTGGCTAGGAGTGATATACCAACACCGGCAAAAGTATGGGAGCAAAAGACATGCTGCGTCATATACCATCCCAGCAATCACTTGGTACACAAAGGCGATTCCTAGAAGCCAAATCATAATGCATAGACGTATTAATTAAATCCAATGCGCTTCTGCAGCACATCTCATAATATCTAACGCATACGTACGCACAATCTCACAATAGGACGTGAATATCAGAGCCTGACGTAGCTACCTACATTATGCAATGACAATTATGACATTTGGCATCTACGTGCTAATTGTCATAATTGTACCATTACGATTGTACGACTTGGCTTGGTTAGCTTTATTAGGACGAAACGGAAATACAAGTGATACTCCCACTTTCAAAATTTAAGTGTTTTTCTTTACCTTTCTGGTTCTGCAGCCTAGTAATTTTCAGTCTAATGTTTAGAGGGATAAATATACTTTTGTGCAGCTAACTGATCAATCCGAGCAGTATTTATTAGACGGGTTATAGAAAACGAGTTGTATTCAGATATATCCTATAAAATTAATTATAAACAGAAATTATCCCGTTTTGTTTTAAACACTTTCAGAGTAATTAATGTACTTCGGCCCTCGTGACATAAAAGCAATAAAAAAACCAGTTTGTGGTAAGTCTCGGTTACTTTTTAGTAATTAAAATGTACACGTTTATCAAAATGGAAAGCATATGTAGCATATTCTTTAATCTTATAATTAGTGGTAAGATTGTTGTAATAAGTTTTACGATGGTTGATTATATTGTAATCTGTATGACATAATAATGATATTTGCCTCAACTTATAGGTAACTAGGTTTAAAATCCTTTCAAGTAGCCCATTTGTTTGAGTCGTCCATTCAGAAAATGCTAACCTAAATAAATTACATGTCATTGTTGTGATGAATGAACGTGCAGCAAAATGGAAGATTCATTACGAGTCTGCGCTTAGTCCTCATTATTACATGACTTTAAAAGAACCACGTATCAATAGAATTTCATCAGGAGTGCTAAAACAAAGTGATACAATTACTAGTGTCCGTTCATAGCTCGAGGGAATTAACGAAGTTATTGTTTGGACTATTGTAATGTTTGATTAATGTATCTATGTGGGTAGGTGTGTGTTAGCAAACAAATCTGAAATCAACAGCTATTGGTTCATGACTCATTTCTACGTTTTACATTGAGTTAGCGATAAAAAAGGCAATTTGTATGTACCACTATTGAACGACTAAAATGAAAGGTTTTTTTTGTATATTTGTGCGAATACTGTTAAAAGAGGTTTTTGTTGGAAAATATTTAGTGGCGAAGTAAATTGAATTATGTGCTTTTCTGCCTTTTTTATGTTTCGGGTGCTTCTGTAACAGCCTTTTCAATAGACATTAAGATTGAACCTTTACTCTGGGAAATGTATTCAATAGATAACATTTGATGTTAATTTTTTACTTTGAAACCATTGAACAGATTTCGATTCTGTACTTTTTATTGCTGAATGGACCTGTGTTTGACCTCGATCACGTCTGCTGGAAATCGATGGATGAGGTCTTCGATTGAACGAGGAATATCTATAATAACTAGCGACTTCTCTAAAAACTTTTTTTTTGTCATTAAACATATTTTTACTTTCTGGGCGTTCTAAATTCTATAGAGTGATTCAATTCATGCCGAAAAATATATAGCGAGCAGACACTTGAAAGTCGAAATCAACCGTCAAAATTTCTGATATTTAATAACAACCATCAGAAATTAATTCTCAATACAAAACAAATGTTGTGGTCTGTTATTAGAATTCAGTGAAATGTAACAAAACCACTAGTTTTGTTATCAGAGCACGTACAGACGGCCGGCATATCAAGCTACTATAATAACAAAAGTATTTAATCGATTTTGAACCTTAGAGCTAACTAAAGCTTTGAGGTTCAATGTTGCTTGGGATAATTTTTCAGTTTTGCGTAATTTGACTTACTGGAGTTAAGTAGCGATGTTGCGATTAAATCGATTGCCAACTTGACAGCTACTCGCTCGTTTCAACTAACTATTCGATTAATTAACATAATTATAATTAATTACTTTGTTAATTTAATAAACTGTTCCACTGATAAATACTAGTACAAATAACTAAATATGTTCGAAAAACATAGACATTTTGTATTTGCATTGATAGGCAAATGATTTAACGAGCACACAATTTAGTGGTCGCGTCAATATCACGAAAGAAAATACTTTACGATTTGCAATAATTTTAACTGCACAAAACTTAGTCATCATCAACCTTTTTATCGTCCCACTGCTGGGCACAGGTCTCCTCTCATACAGGAAAGGATTGAGCGTAATCACCATGCTTGCTCAATGCGGGTTGGCGATTTCAGACTTAAAGTCCAGGTTTCCTCAAGATGTTTTCCTTCACCTTGTAATCAGACATTGGTGTCCAAGATATACTTAGAAAGTACATATCACTATAGAAAAGTTACATTGGTACTTGCCTGACCTGGAATCGAACCCGCACACTCATACTTGAGAGGCTGGTGTTTTAACCACTAGGCCACCATGACTTAGTAATAGACGACAAAACTTAGTAATGGAAATCTATAAACGTTATACATACACAGTTAATAGTTAAAACTTTTGACATGCATCATAGATTAGAATAAAACACCATGAAAATTGCCAACTGCATGATTGGTACAGCGTATCGCAGCGGTAAATGGTGGTCGGCAAACCGCATTATTCGGCAGTACCTCGGTCTTCGACCCGTATGAATGGCATGGCACATCACTAATATTAGCGAAATGGTAACATTGTTCGCTAACACTGGATCAGTTCTACAAACAGTAATTACGGGCGACCCTAATTGACCCGGTTCACACATACACCGTTACTATTGGAATAAGCAGGGTACATGCTTCTGCGGGCGTGCATTTGCTGCTTGGTTTGTTTAAAATGCAACTATTTTCACCATTACGATTTGTTCAGCACTTTGTAATTATTGTGATTTATCTAAATAATAGTGTAGACATCTTTTCTATCTTGGCAACAATACTTTTAGATAGATCATACCATTTAATAGGGATGTATCCAAGGTATGAAAATCAAAAAAATAATTAGTCCATGTTATCCATACTAATCCATACTAATATTATAAATGAGAAAGTAACTCTGTCTGTCTGTCTGTCTATTACGCTTTCCCGCTTAAACCTCTCAACCAATTTTGATTAAATTTAGCACAGACAATCTTTAGACCCTGAGAAAAGACATAGGCTACTTTTTATTGAAAAAAATGATATTCCCGAGGGAATTCTAAAAAGCGCGATATAAACGGATTCCACGCGGGCGAAGCAGCGGGCGGAAAGCTAGTGTATAAGTAATAAAAAAAATTAAAACCCGTATTTTTTATTTGTCGATTACCAAAACCTACTGAGATATAGCGTATTAAAGTTACGGAGTGAGGGCTAATTACGTCACGCCGTGGTATATTATGTGCCACGGCGCGCGGCATGACGTCATGCGACATTTCAAATCAATATTATCTTCCTAAGTATTAGAATGAAAGAAAAAATAAAAAAATACGTGTTCAATCCATACTAATATTATAAATGTGAAAGTAACTCTGTCTGTTACGCTTTCCCGCTTAAACCTCTCAACCGATTTTGATGAAATTTGGCACAGACAATCTTTGGACCCTGAGAAAGAACATAGGCTACCTTTTATCCCGGAAAATTTTGATTTTCCAGAGGGAAATCTAAAAAGCGCGATATAACCAAACTCCACGCGGGCGAAGCCGCGGGCGGAAAGCTAGTATTTTTTATAAAGGTATCTGATGGACATTAGATTCTTTTTAGCTTTGGAGTCTGGGGTCCGCTTTAGTCTAACTGCTGATTTTGGCTAAACTTCGACATTTTCCGTGAAGCGACTGCCGTCTGACCTCCACAACCCGAAGGCGACGTCGAAGCATTGCAGTTAGACCAATTGTTAGACTTTTGAGGGCTCCAACAACCCGTAACGACTGCCACTAGATGTTCGTATGGCAACCGGGACCAACGGCTTAACGTGCTTTCCGAGGCACGACCAGACCAGTACAAATATTCATATTCATGCATACAAATATTTGCACTGTACGGGGATCGCACCCGAGCCTCCTTGCGCAACGGCCGCGTTCGCTACCGCTACGCCACGGAGGCTGTCAATGTCTCTGGTAACTACATCTGAAATAATAGGGTACAACCCAAGTAATATGTACAATAATTTCAATTGTCTATGCTGTGTCTATGCTCTCTATATCTCAAAACAAATAAAACATTCTGTTCATACAAGTTACAAGCGTCGTGTCATTTTAGTAATATTTTGGTATATTGCAAATAGAAATTGTGTAAATAAAGGAAGGAACAAAATGATTGATTGATAACTAAATTGGATTTTAGTTGGTACATTGGTACCGGATGTTACAACAGTCTACCTGCTACTCACTTATCTAGGTAAGAACTAACTTAATTGCATAAATACCATTTTATTTGCAGTGATGTATTGCAAAAGTCATGGTCTCTAACAATGCAGTACTTAATCATGTAATTACGACAGCACATCAAGCTATTACAATCTAACAGATTTCCTTATTCGAATTTCAACTTTATCTCTAAAGCATTAAGGCTCAAGGTTGATTGGGAATATCTGACAGTTTGGGGTAGCTTGACCTGCTGTCGTCCGTACTTATCATTCATAGCACATACAATTTACAAAATGCATTTGTAGAATTACCGAAAAAAAATATTGCCTTTTAGAATATTTTACCATTCAAACTAAAAACACTTGTACACATAACAAACATTTAAGATAAATTTAAATTAAATTTTAGTCACGCTATAATTATTTTATGTATGATTTTAGTTTACGTCACAATTTTATCAAAATATATATACCACGAAACGAAAAAAAATATATAAAATACAGTTGTAAAATAATGACGTATAACAATCTATGTGCTCAAGTGTGAAACGATTCAATAAGTAAAGCATTAATTTTGAAAACAATCATATCCGAATCCAAGTAAAATGAACAAAAGAATACTCAATGCCGCATTATCTAATCTAAGTAAGTATCAGATTATAATTCTTCAATTTTCAATCAATCAATCAAGATTATAAAGGCTTCAATTTTCTTCACAAACTAAAAGTAAATTTAGTCCATCTTTTCCTATCAATTTTATTAGGAAAAGGACAGGAAGAAAAATATTCAATTAGTCCGGTAAAATTATCATAGTTACAACATATCAAGATTAGACGTGATTAAAAACATAGCTATTAAAAATACAGAAAGTTACGTTAGACGTTGACTAATTTGGAAGGACTAAACTTAAGTATGAGTGTGCGGGTTCGATTCCAGGTCAGGCAAGTACCAAAGGAACTTTTCTAAGTTATATGTACTTTCTAAGTGTATATTTGACACCACTGACTGATTGCAAGGTGATGGAAAACATCTTGAGGAAATCTGGACTTGACAGACTTGAAGTCCGAAATCGCAAACCCGCATTGAACAAACGTGGTGATTACGCTCAATCCTTCTCTGTATGAGAGGAGACCTGTGCCCAGCAGTGGGACGATAAAAAGGTTGAAGATGTTAGAAACTAATATTTATCTTCTGATCTTTTCTTAGCAAAATAAGTAAAATGATGCACTGAACTGAAGTTTGCGAACAAGGGTATCAGCATAATTATCTGCGACCAACCACTTATATGGATTCTGAGAGAAATTTAAAACATGGAAAATCATTTATACGCGACCCAGATACTGAAGTCGTCAAATAATTATTATTGCATAATAGCTGAACAAATATTGCAAGTAAATCGAAATAATCAAATATGACAGACATTACGTGCAGGGCAAATAATGATGTCAATAATTTTAACGCACTTAACCTTGATTCATCGACAGATGTAGATCAAAAGATGAATATTACCTACGTACTTTGGAAAGAAGAATTATTTTTCCTTGAAAGTATTCAGAACATGGATAACAGCTCAATGAAGTATTTTAATATAACCAAAAATATAATCAGGCTATATTGTTCCCACTGTTGGGACACAGGCCTCCTCTCGATGAAAGGGAGTGGGTCGTAATCTACCACGCTGGCCCAGTGCTGGTTGGTACATGTCACATGTCTTCAAAGGTTTTAGCTCCAGAACATGCCGGTTTCTTCGCGATGTTTTCCTTCACCGTTTTGATAGCAGTGGTGATGAAATAATTTACACAAAGCAAAGCACCTGATGGGGCTCGAACCTACGACCTACAACTTGTAAATCGCGGCTGATAACATTAGGCTACCACTGCTCTCAATAACATTAAACTTTATTGCCAATAACCAAAAACATTAAACTTTATTGTAAAATTGTTTCTACTCCAGGCAATTATCATAATTAAATGGGGATAAATATAATGACCACCCTATAATGCTTTGATACCCTTAGTTTTGTAACCAAAAATATCTACTTAACACCAGAAAAATAAAGTCTAAAAATACAATAGTACCAGCTATTTTAGTCACGACTCCACTTTAAATTGTATTCGACCACTAAATTTAGTAAATGATCACCAAATCTTGACAACCAAATTAATGTATTATTTTTGCCTAAATAAATCACTGTGATATCGGTCTGTAGTTTTTCAGGAGGGTATTGTCACCTTTTTTGAAAAACAAAACCACCACGCTCCTGTGCCACGCCTTAGGCGTTTCGCCTTTAAGAATGACGGAATTAAATAGCTTCTGAAGCGCTTTAAGAACCGGTTTGCCACCCGCTTTCAGAAGCTCAGCCGTAATTCCATCATCTCCAGCCGCCTTATCGTTCTTGAGCTGTTTCAGGGCCATATCAATCTCGTACAGGCTGACGTCCGGGATATCGTCGGTGTAGTGTCGGGTTAGTCTGGCTCTAGGATCATTAGTCAGGCTTACAACAGGTGCGTGTGTTGATGTGTATAACTCTCCGTAGAATTTCTCCATCTCACCCAAAAGCTCGGGCTTGGAAGTGACGATCCTACCATCCCCAGTCTTCAGCTTCGCAAGTAGACTCTGTCCAACAGACAATTCTCGTGCGAACACTTTGGAGCCTTTGTTCCGCTCGTTAGCCTCTTTAATACAATTTGTATTAAATTGGCGTATATCACGAGTCAGAGACTTTGAGACCTGTCTGTTAAGGCATCTGATGCGCGAAGCGTCATCAGGGGATTTTAAGATCACCTCCCGTCTTTCTTCCATTAGCCGGCGGGTGGGACCGGAGATCTTCTTCTGTCTTTTTGAACGGAGGGTTTTGTAAAACTTAGACCCTTCCGTTTGGAGAGTTTCCACAAACCTGTTGTTGTAGTCGTCCACATCTACGCATTCACCGAGGCATTCGAAGCGGTTTTGTAGTTCGATCTGAAAGCTCTCGGGGTTTTGGAGTTGTGTTGACGCTGGACGGGGCGTAGACTTCATAAGTCGAGAGCGTTCGAGCCTAATGTTGAGGTTCAAGATGCCTCTAACAATACGGTGATCACTCCCGGTTTTTACCGCATGGATCACGGAGACATCGTTGAACACTTGCCTTCTCGTTGACATTATGAAGTCTATCTCGTTTTTGAAACGTGGTCGCTCACAATGGGCCTTATACGAAGGCTCAGAGTCACACAAAGGGCAATGGAAAGAGCTATGCTAGGAGTTTCTCTGCGTGATCGAATCAGAAATGAGGAGATCCGCAGAAGAACCAAAGTCACCGACATAGCTCTGCGAGTCGCCAAACTTAAGTGGCAGTGGGCAGGGCACATTGCTCGTAGAACCGATGGCCGATGGGGCAGCAAGGTTCTGGAGTGGCGGCCACGTACTGGAAGACGCAGCGTAGGGAGACCCCTAACAAGGTGGACCGATGACCTGGTGAAGGTCGCGGGAAGCCGATGGATGCGGGCAGCACAAGACCGGTCATCGTGGAAAGCCTTGGGGGAGGCCTTTGTCCAGCAGTGGACATCTATAGGTTGAGGAAGGAAGAAGAAATCACTGTGATTGCCATAAAATCAGAAAACGAAACATAAAATGACACGTCAGTCATCGTTTATCCACCCATAGGTTAGGTTAGGTTAGAACTGTGACCAAAACAGCGCGCGAGCCGAGCGAGCGTAGCGAGCGTGCCGCGGCAGCGGCCGGCGAAGCGCCAATTAAAACGCTGTTATAATTTTGGTGATCATTTACTACTTTTGGGATAACAATTATTTATTGGATAGCAGAATTTAAAAACTTTGGTTATAATTTTATATTAAAACGCTGGTATAATTTTGGTGATCATTTACTATTTTGAGGTTACGCATGATTTACTTGGAGTCATTTTACTTAAATAGGATAGCAAAGTGTTAAAACTTTGGTTATAATTTTACATTAAAATGCGAGTTTCATTTTGGTGATCATTTACTATTTTTGTCTGCTATTTGTTACTATATCTGGTGGTAAGTTAAACATAAGCCTAATTAAATCAGTAAGTATTTCTGAATACCTAAATCAATATGTATGTATTTAACATTTAAAGGAACAAAGTAATCAATCAGATTAATAAGCAAACAGAAATTTCTAACACACTTGGAAAAAAGCAGTCGTTTAGTAGGCGCATGTGCTTGGGCAACATCGGTGAGCCGAGTCATATCTCCAAGATATCCTCACATATTAACAACATTTTAATGGCACAGCTATCTCACCAATTACTATACGACAAAAACTACCACAATGTTGATTGATTATGTGCTAATAAGTTAGTTTGATCAGAGGAGCTGAGAATATCAGCAGTTTCTAATTAATGTCTTACTAATCGACTGTACTATGAATCCAATCAACTGGTTTTCGTTTTTGTTAGATTTGATTCTCATATCAGTGCCTACTAAGTTAATGACAAAGTAACCTAGTTATGGTCATTGTTTCCAATTTCCAAAATTGCTTATGCTGTTATGCATCATCCATTCATGGCGAAAACACAAGTCTGCCTTTGAGCTCAATTATACAATATGTAAAGAAAACCCTGTCCGACCCATAAGGATAATAAAGGTTAGGTAAACACTTGACCAAATAAAATATAAAATTTTACATAATCATCATAGTAACAATAATAATGAATTTTGAAATAATCTTTTTTTCTCGGGAATTAATTCCAATTTCCCCGAAATTTGGTAATTTTTAAAAAACTGACGACACCATTTGTGACGGAGCGAATAGCGATGCGACCACGTACCGCATGCCCCGCCCCCATTCACCCGCGCATGTATGCCTATCGGGTTGCCTGCCCCGCACATGCATTAAGTTACCTCGCTTTTTCGAAATAACATTTTTTTTTTGGGGTTTTTTTTTTAAGTTTAGTCCGGCTTTGTCGGCATTATTAGAATCAGTTAACGATACCTAACAATACCTTCACGGATCGGACAGGGTTTTCTTTACATATTGTATATTTGAATGAGACAATAAAACTCATCTTGATATACATAGAAAAGCAGTTTAGTTACGAACTTTCAACAGTTGAATGAAGCCATAACTTCACTCTTCGAGTAACGAACACGACAAAAACTAAAATAAGAACAAAACCCCTCATAGAGTTGGCTGCACCTATCAATCAACGATCTGGAAATAGTCTGCCCGGAAGCGAACCCCGGACTAGCAGTTAACTGCCGTGACAATAACACCAGAGCTCATTATCCTAAATTTGGACCACACCTATCCACTAATGGATGCCACTCGAGATGACTAAGACGACTCAGGATGGTACTTGAGCTTTCGAGTGGAGAGTTTAAATGAAGATGATATTATCTTAATTATTGAGGATCTTAAAGTGGAATAAGACAGAAATAGAAATAAATTATCATAGGCTTCCATTTGTAACATCATTAATTGACGAAACAATTCATACTAACAGTAACGTTTTCTTGCATGGATTGACCATCGAGAAAACAGAACATGACAAAGTCAACATACACGAGATGGAAAGGAAAAGGATCCGACAGCTATTTGACAACGTTTCTCACGTCTAGATTGAGAGAAAGTATTGAGGATGCAATACGACGTACGAAACTGAAAGGGACTCAGAACAAGGATATTGAATTTGACAATGTTAGCACGTCCGTACCTCGATTCTGTCGTCTTAAAGAACATGACATAGCAAACAAAATGGAGGTAAAAACTAAGAAAACGAGTATCCATTTCCAACGAATTGACACAGTTAAATCAATATAGCCGTACATGATAAAACAAGGCAAACAAATAGCAAAAAAAATTACCTGACAAATTAATAGATCCAATAATGACAGATAAACAAACTAGAACGAATCTCGTAGTTTACCAATTGATGTGAATTTATTAGACATGGAGATGAATGTAAAAGACAGCTAGTGCTAGAACATGGGAAGGTTAATAAATACAATCGGTCTGCAAATCGCAGTCGAGGACGTGACTAAGTCTGCTAACAGGAATATTTCACGATCTGATAACGAAGAGATTCAACCACAAAGTATTACTATTACCGTTATAAATTTTGGGATAAACCAACATAAAAAATTCACAAATTCGTGATTAATGTTAGTTTTGGAAACTACCTACATAAAGTACTGTTTTGTTACAATAGGTTACCGAACCTCGGACAATGTAACAGAAAACTCTCGTCAGTCTCAATTCATTGAACAAATAATAAATATTTAAGTAGAAAACCTTGAATGTGATGAGCTTTAATAATATTAGCATTAATATAAAAAGATTATGTACCTACAATGTAAGCCAAAATGAGGATAAAGAAAATATTCAACCAACCGTAAATATACACAGTAGGTATACAATAAAAGATAATACTTCTAATTTAATCAAACAGCGATCATTTAAGATTTAAACTGGTACATAATTTATTCCAAAATCGAATGATGATAGATTTAAAACTCGAGTACAATGCTAATAAAGTACAAAGTTAATTGAGCCCTGTAAAGAGCAGGAAAAGTGGGGTCATGCTCAAGAGAACACGAACAGGACATAATACTGTGCAACGATTGTTGGTAACAGGTGACCTACAGATAGTGCCATAAACATGACTCATCAAAACCAGTTTGTTTACCCAAAGCAATTGTACATTTTAGCCTAGAAAACCTTTACCTAAAGAGTATACTTATGCCACATCCACCCGGAGTTAACATACGATTCGTGTATACCAGTAACATGCAAGTTTAGAGATTTAACAACGAATTATCACCAGTCAGTCGCCCACGAATATTCGTGTGGCGTTATCTCACACCAAACTTTACATAAAAAACTAGACGCAAAGAAGGCTGATAAAACTAACAGCAAAAAAAAGCCCTTTTAGGTCGAGAAGTAATGAGTGCGAATTATGTATGCGGATATATACGATGTACGGGAAATGGAAAATCTTCACACTTGAGAATACTTCCTGGAATACAAAAGAAGGTGAAACTTGATGATAACTGAGAAACATCTGACCGCTTTCCGTCAGACGTTGAGTCTCCGGCGTACGCGACTACATGCGCTGAGTGACAGTATACATATATCAATATATTGTCACCCAATTGATGCGCCGCGTCGATTCTATCGGTTCTTTTTTCATTGTTCAAAGTAATGCATAAGTTTATCGGATGTATTAGAAAGTCATCCGTCTTGTTTGTTGATTCAGTCTCTCAAAAAAATGAACATCTGTATAATGAAATTGTATCAAAACAATATAGAAATTCTTGCATATATTAATCGAAATCGTTTTGGTTATAAAATATGCCATTAACATTTTAAAATACATTTTTGAAAGGCTTATTTGAAAATGATTAAAAAACTTTCATCGTTTGAAATTAAGCCGATGAATTTTAATAACCAGTAGCACTAGATCAGTTTCGTCTTAACACCAGTTCCTGATGCATAATTCACGTCAATAGTGAAAGTTCTTTATATTGTTCGAGGTCGGGTGTCGAGTGTTTAGTTTATAAAACAATGACATGACGAAAACAATACAGCCATGACAAATTTGATACCAGATACTAAAGGACTCGCTTTAACTAAAGTAAGTTTCAATTCAAGCGCAAATTGGCACAAGTGAAAGTTACAAAAGGTTACCTGTCAAGTTGCCAATAATATAGCTGTTGTAAACAATATAGTCGACACTAGTACTTCGATACGTTTAAGACATTGAGTCATATACAAAGCAAAACAAAAAAGACGCTTATTGCATGACAATTAATTATAGTAGTTATTGGAGTATTAACACGAAAGATCGATATGAACTGAACACGTGAACGATTATTCGTTTTCTAGATCGCTTTCAGTTTGATAATCATCACAATCGATTTGTTTATACGAATATATTTCAGTGATGGAGTTTGACGACCGGGCAGTGGCGACGGTTCCGGCAGCTAGAGGGTAACGCACCCCTCAAGTTCACAGTCAACCCCGGGAATAATGGGACGGGAGTCGGGACGCGACGGAGACCGCCCAAGGGTGCACTGCAGTCATACATACAACACAACATAGTGGAAAGAGACAGAAAATTTGCGCAAACCTTTGAGCCAATGGTGTTTGTAGATAATGGTAAACGTATAAATCAATTAAATCGTAGCTAACCGGTATCTGTGGAATGAATTTTATGTCAAGGATGTAATTCGACTGAATACGGAACAAACTTGGTGTAAATATTTGCATTCCACAAAATTTGGATGCCCAAATCAGAAATCGATTTGCCTGGGGCTATATCCCATAATGAATTTACCCATAGCTAATACAAATACATATTTTAATAATCATTGCTAATATATGCTTGGAACGGATAATGGCTAATCAACGAATAAAAGTTGACATTTGTAATGCCAAGAACGCAGTAAAATTGATAAGGAATATGCAAGACATGTGTAGACATTACACAATTGTTGAATCAGTAAACAATAGTACGAAGCCGTAAACGAAACTGATAAAGTAAATATCCAACGTACTCACTCAGGTTGAACAATGATGTGGAAGATGCAGCAAAACCACTTGATATCAAAGTCAGAGGAGGAAATCCATTCTCACGGACACAGCACTTGTAAGACGAACTCTTGCGGTTTTCACAGTCTCTTGTTTATCAACGAGATCACTCAATTAAAAGTCTTTAATAATAAAAATTAACATTAATATTGCAGATAATTATTGCACGGAAGTATTGCTGAGCTCTATTACAAGAGGTCGCAGGACCGTTTTCGGGATATCGATCTGATTTCGGGGCGCTGCAGTTGCCACACCATGAGTAGGCTTGGATTTGGTTAAAGATTACTTTTTAATGTGTTCGTGAATCAGTGCTTTACTAGTATGGTTTGTATTATTATGTTTGTTTATATGGTACGTAGAGGTTACGATCAGCTGTTGCTTGCGAGCCGTCGTCGGCCGCGGTGTACGACCGTGCGAGAGGGCCGCGCGCGACTGACTGCGATGCTCGAGCTTAGAGTTGTTCAAAACGGCTATAAAAAAATAGCACGCTACAGACTATAAACTATTAATTTATAGCGCGCTATTAAATGCGCTATGTTATAGCGCGCTATAAATAAGAAAGCACGTGGACGTCCAGCAGGCGCTATAATTCTTGCAACACGCTACATTTCGTAGCGTGTTACTTTACATAGCGTTCTTCGATACATAGACCGCATGCTATAACGGAACGCTAAAAAAAGCAATATAAAAAGATATCAATGAACTCTCTTTCATACTTTTCAGGCTTAAGACTGTCTACAATATGTAAAGAAAACCCTGTCCGACCCATAAGGATAATAAAGGTTAGGTAAACACTTGACCAAATATAATATAAAATTTTACATAATCATCACAGTAACAATAATAATGAATTTTGAAATAATCTTTTTTTCCCGGGTATTAATTCCAATTTCCCCGAAATTTAGTAATTTTTAAAAAACTGACAACACCATTTGTGGCGGAGCGAATAGCGATGCGACCACGTGCCGCATGCCCCGCCCCCTTTCACCCGCGCATATATGCGCGGGTGAAGGGGGGCGGGGCTATCGGGTTGCCTACCGCACATGCATTAAGTTACCTCGCTTTTTCGAAATAATATTTTTTTTTTTTGGGGTTTTTTTTTTTAAGTTTAGCCCGGCTTTATAGGCCTAACTGATTCTAATAATAGAATCAGTTAACGATACCTAACAATACCTTCACGGATCGGACAGGGTTTTCTTTACATATTATATAATTGGTAAAGGTTATTCTAACATTAATTTTAATAAATCGTAAATCAAATATAGGCGTATTTAAAAGTTCATTGATTGTATATATACAAAAAAACAACTATTTACATTATACACAGATATATACTGTAGTTCTTCTTTAATTTATATTTTATTTACATTTAAAAACATTAGTTGAACTACTTTTGTAGTAGACAACCGTGTTCCTCGATTACTGATAATATATCCTGATTTCGAAAAAATAAATTTAAAGGACAACTGTCAGTGACAATAATTACAAATAGCAGTCTTGCTGCCGTCTGCAGATTTTTTAAAAAAGTTCCAGATTGGCAAACCACCACCTTTGCGATTAGACATTTTTACATAGAGTACACACTAAATAATATCCAGTAGTTCGTTTTGCAACAGAATTATATATTAATATTTACACACACTAATAATACCTTTGCAGACACTAAATAATCGTCACTAGTTCGTTTTTCAACGGAACTTTATACTAATATTTACACTAACAATTAAGATCGCGCGCGATGAAAATAGCGTGCTCCGACAACAAACATACGTTTATAGTCCACAGCGCTCACGCGATTACTGACTGCCCGTATAGCGCATAGCGCCATTCTATAGCACGCTATTTTTTCATAGCGCATAGCGCAGATAGCGGCAGCGCCCGCGGAGAGCAGGCGCGCGCTGTGCGAGTCGTTAGATCAATTTCATTCATAGCGTAAATAGCGTTATAGCGTCATAGCGTCTTAACGTCCACCTACATAGCGTGCGCTATGCGCTATGAAAAAATAGCGTGCTATAGAATGGCGCTATGCGCTATATTAACCACCTCTACTCGAGCTCGGGCTTGCCGAATGCCGCGGCCATTGCTGTTGGTGTCGGTGCGGTGTAGGCGCCCCGCGGCATCTTAACGGCCCGTTACCTACACATGGACGTACTACGAAGATATGTAAACAAACAACACGCCTTAAATCTTCTCATGTGGTCGTACAAACGTTACAGAACGATTCTATTTCTACTCTGGGACATCATTTAATTTTTATGAATTCTTTATTTAAAAATAAACGTATTATGTATTTCCTCTACGTTCTTCGAGTTAAATATTTTCAGTTAAGCGTCAAACTAACGTTCCTTATCATAACACATTAATTACGTTTACAATTATAATACCAGTTTCCTGGAAAATTTAGTAAGTGTAACTTATCAGTGCCGCAATATTTATTTTATTATTATATTAAGTAATAAAAACTGCACTGGTAGTACAACCTTCAAAATTAAACTGTTTACAACAAATTCATGACGAAATAGCGGATACGGGATACCTAACGTGCAATTACAGAACAAGCTGGTTTAAGGAACAATGCAAACAATGCCCAAATCTCACGAGCTTCCGTCGAGCAAGACGCAATCCGTTGTGTCACAACAATTGCATAGTTACTGTCCATATTCAATCAATATTGATAATAAAATGAAACCAGAACTGTTTGTGATAATAACGACAATAACAACAAACTTCCTTAACACAATAGGGTAGGCAAATACTACGCGTGGAATTCCAAAATAAGACATGCGACGAAATAACCGAAGTAATGAAAACAAGTGGAGTTACATCCTCTGATATAACATTAGCAATAAATAATAGGTCCTTATTGTAATGAATAAACAATAAAGGCCTCGCCACAAAGACTATCGATGTAGGGATAGTTGGTAGAACATACATACATATAATGGATAAGAGGAACCACGTGTAAAGAAGAAAATTATGTGTTCGCAAACATAGTAGACATAGTTGAAGACAATAGATGATAAGAAATTCTGAGTGTTATTAGGTGAAATATATTCAAGTTATACAAATATTTTATGAGCATAAATACCAATAACGCTTCAGACATATCTTTACAACGCAACTTAATTGCGTTTTTCGATTATCAATAAAATTTAAAAGCAACTTTATAATATGTACCTACATACACATACATTGAGTCTGTCCGGTGTCTCCCATTCAATAGTTGCGTTCTTCGCCATTGCGTCTCTTTCTTCTGGTTACACGAATGTGTTATTATTGTATAAGATGTGTATTGTGAGCGTAGCATCTGCCGGAGCGTGTCTATTCACTGGCTGACCTTTACCCGTCGTCGTTTTGTACACGTGCGCTTGCAAAACATGGCACTTTAAATACCACGACTCTTCGACGTTTACTGCTATTAGAAATGTCTTTACCTGATTGGGCCGAGGATGGTTCGTTACTAGGTACCTCTAGCATAGCACTTTGACCTTTACTTTGCATCACGAGTAGTGTGTGCTTAGAGAAATTAGACAGTTTGATTTCTATTTGCAATGGGTTACCCCAATTTTAAGATAGCCGTACGTAGATAACTGTTGTTTGTCTCAAATTAGAACTAATGTGTTCGGCCTGATAATTAATGGAACGCTACAAAAACCTGTCTCGGGCGAGACTAGTCATAAACAAAACTCGCTTATCCCTATAAATAGTATATTGGTTTAGAAAAAAGGGTCGTGACTTATAGTGACGGAAACGTGAGAAAAATGCGTGAGTTCGACCCAGAAGAGCGAGACGGGCATCACGATCCAGTTTTTTATCGATGTTCCGGAATCAATGACTCTTGAAGATACACTGACTGCAGTGAACATTCAAAATGGTAAACTAGCCATTTAGGATTTTAAAACTTTGGCTATATTCCCACGATGGATGAAAGAAATAACTAGTTTTAACTTACTTGATGTGGTTGAACGAGTTGAAGAAACATACCTGAAAAAATAATTACATAAATCAATACACAGAGTCATTAAAGTCCTAATTTAAAAATCAAAGCGCGTTATACGCGCGGATATTCCATCAACCGTGACTATAATCATGTACATTAACCTACATCCAAAATATACGAGTATATAGTATTGCGCACTACAACGTAAGAAACGAGTAAGCACTGGAACGTCATTACCGTTTCACACAATTCTATCAAAATCGAAAGTGTTGACTCTAATTACAACATTTACGACACTTATGATGCGGAAAATAAAAATCACGCTCAATAAGTTGTTGAAATTATCAAATATGACGTAACCTTATACAACGTGTAACAAAAAGGGTATATACATACCAAGGGCATGGCATCTTTAGATGATATCAAACGATATCGGAAGGGTTTTAACTCAAAATTAAATACTCAAAAATTTGGTACCAAATTTTCGGTTTCTTGTGTTTCTTAAAATCAAATCATAACAAACGTGGCAGCACACTACATACATTAATAACTACTCGTTACCCGTCACGTTACTTGCCAAAATCCGATAAATGTCTTCAATATCTTTGCGCGACTAGTATGATAGTAGCCTATGACAGGCGGTTTTTTTCCTCATAACTTCCTAACATAAAGAGATAGGATTAAAAAACCCTTCCAATATCGTTTGATATCATGTAAAGATGCCATGCCTTTGTTATGTATATACCCTTTATGTTACACGTTGTATATGGTTAATAATGGCGGTTGCTTGGTTTTGACTCACCGATTACGGTGGAAGGAAGTGCACAAAAAAGCAACATGATTTGTCATTTAGGGACAAAGCTCCGTTGTCGAAGACAGAGATAACATTGTCAAAGTTATCAATATCGCTTTCAAAATTTACATAGGAAAAAGGTATTATAACTGTAACTTAACTAAAAGCATTCTAGACGAGTAAATTAGCTTCCGCCACATGCGAAACGTCTACGGTACGGCTGTTACAAATAAAGTTATCTCGAGTGTTTCCCGAAAGTAATTTTGGAGGCAAACTAAACAGGATTCACGGAACGAATGTCGTGGGTGGCATTGTATTTTCAATAAGGTTGGTCTAGACTTAGTCTAGACTCAGGGTGGGTGAGCTCCGAGCTTAAGATTTTGAGTCCGCGTCGGTATCGATAGATATGTCTGGGGGAGTGAACCCTAACCACGGGTTTATAGCTATTGCAGTTTTAGTAGTGAGTAACTTAAGTATTTTAATTTTAGAAATGTCTGGCTAGACTGGAGAGGAGTGTTGGCTATTAAGAAACCATCTTTTGCCGCAGAGGTATAAAATATGCATAAGGTGCAGTCTGGCACTACCGCGTTACATGAAAATTGCTAAAGTCTAATGTTACTCGTACAAGCTGTACTATGCCATAGTTTGCTATAATAAATTCAGTATGTACTATGTTGTGTTTCCTCGTTAGATACGAGAAACAATTTTGTAATATTTCAATTATATGCTTTTGATTAACTGATTTGTGTAATACTTATTGGCACATAGTCACCACTTATTTGAAAGGAGAATGCCACCCGATGGGCCCCTAATTTGTGATAGAGTGTCAAGAATATTTTCTTATTAAAAATCAAGTCGTAATTTTATAAAACTAACTATTTTTTTTTTCAGAATTTCTTGTACCATAGCATTGAAAAACAAAATTAATATTTATTTTATTGAATCTTAGCTAGTTCCGCCATTATAACTTAACCTGAATGTTGCCAGGTAGACGATAGACTATCTTATTTAAATGAACGAGGTGATCGATTGAAAATATCGATAAAATATATTTCTCGGAGGTCACTAAAAGTGCCAAGATGAAGTTACAATAGTCAGTAAAAGTCTGACATTATTTTCCAATCCACCCAAAGGCAGGGGTTGTCACTTAGATGATTTTAGCTCACCGAAAAACAATTATGTGATGTTTTTGTATATTTTATTTTGTCATTTTTTACAGATATCGTCTGATGACATCCTGTGTGTGGAATGTTTTGTATTATTACAAAACCAGACAGCATATAACACAAATCTGTCACTTGTATCACCTGCTCTTGGACACCTAAACATATGCTATGCATGTGGCTTGTCAATAGCAAGTCGTAGAACTCATAGAGTCAGTCAAGATTGTCCTCAAAGGAATGTTATAATATGATGGACACCAGCACATCACGTAAGTGTTTATTCTTATTTATTTATTTAAACTTAATGTATGAATGCGTATGTATGTGTGTTGAACTAATGAAATATTAATGAATATCAAGTATCTAAATATAATATTTTTGTTTTTAGGTGTTGCATTTGGAACGAGTTTGTCTTCCTTGTTGGGCGGCTGCATGTCCAGACTGAGAGACAGTTAGACTTTAATGACATAAACTCAATGGATTCTCATTTATGCCATTATTGGTTAGGACTTACTGCAGAGCAGTTCAATGAACTTTTAAATTGTAATCCTTTGTTATACAATTACTTTCCAAATCCTTCTGTTGCTCTCAGTATATTTTTAGTAAAACTCAGAACAGGTGACAGTAATCAAAGACTATCAACTCTTTTTAAAATGCCAAGATCCACATTGGAAAAAAAAATTAACATTCTGAGAAATTGTTTAAATGAACAGTTTGTTCCTCGATATTTAGGAATAAATCGTTAGGAATAAGTCGTTTTAATGATATAAGCGCTCCAGCACAATTTCTAGACAATAATATATTCCTTGAAGAATAAATGTCTATTATTTTAATTGGTTGTTTTTTTTCTTATTAAACATCTGTATAGCATTTACTATATTTTAAACTCCTTTATAATTAAGCCCTTTCTAAATAAACTACAGCTAATCATGGATGGCACAGCGATCTTACTTAGTAGCAGGGCAGTGATTTTACTTTGTCGCTTGCAGGAGATGCTGTCCTATATGGCATACATACACGTATATGTATACTAGGTACCTAGCATTTTGCCAACTATCTTGGGGTCGGCTTTTAGTCTAACCGATGCAGCTGAATACAGTATTGCTCAAAGAGTGACTGCCCATCTGACCTCCACACCTGATACACTGGGTTATAACATGTTACCTCCTGGTAAGAGGTTGTCACACTTGCGGGATTCTAGCTACTCGTAACAAGTATAAATAATGCACCCAGTATCAACAGTTTGAATGTACTAGCAGCCATCCAGGTGAAGTTTGTAATGGATGGTCACCCATGTGCAATCTGAACAAGTAGCTTAACTTAAGATATCTCCTTGTGGCTGTTGTAACGTAGCCACATGCTCCTCCAACCAATTTAGCCCTAAGTATATTTATTTCTACTGGTGCCAGCAAAACCTACTTCCGCTGACTGCAAGGTAAACAGTTTAATATATTATTTAGCAAGAAAAGATGATATCTAATGTTTTTATTTCATTTGGGAATCAATATTAATACTAAAGATATTTTATTGTTTTAATGTAAAATGTTTTTGAAAAAATATTGTTTAATAACCTCAATTTCTTCATCAGAAAAAAATTCAATAATTCTCGGAAACTAGGGTGAAAAGTTATAAATTGTTTTCAGGATCTGAAAAGGTAATTGTAGTTCTTCAAAATAAAGTTAAAACCACCATGGCACGCAAATTTTTTCTGGGGGCCCAAATCTCCTAACAAAACGGGCATTCTCCTTTATGCAACTTTAGTCAATTGATTGTTATATAGTATGTACTGACTCGTTGGTCTAGTAGTCGAAAGTGCTACTTACTGGGCTGGATTTTCAGGTTGGAAAGTGTTATTGGGTTTTATTTCCAGAATTTCTCAGTGCCAGCCGGGAGGCTGAAATTGGGCCCGATTGAAGGCAAAAGGTCCACCCTTATTACATAGAATTTAAACAGCTGGCGAAATGCGCGTTCACCTTTCGGCGACAATACGCGATATTATTTCTATAGCAAAACTTAAGGCAACGACTGGATTATGTCACTTATTTCCTGCAAATCATTATGGCCATAACGGAAGAGACCGAGTCTTGAAGTCTCATGTCATCGTACATATATGGCAATGTCTAACAAGTAATAGTGTCTACTATATTATACGTGATTTTAGAATAAATTGTAAGAAGCTCAATTACTGCTATTAGTTTATCTTGGTTTTTATGTACACCATAAATACAACACATACCTAAACATATATGTACATGAGACATGAATGTGTGCGAATGTATTTATGTATATGGCTAATATTGAACTTGGTAGTATGGTTTCTGGTTTAAGACATTTATTTCTCTAAACCAGTTTAAAATCATGCACTTACAATGAGAAACACTGGTTATATACGTAAACATTCCTTAAAACGAGAAAAGTTAATCCTTTTTAATTAAAAAGATTCGTTCAACCTTTTCAACTTTGATCTGCTTTTGGCTTTATACAACCCGGTCAGTGGAATATCGACCTCATATTTGTCTTAGTTCAAGAGCGATGAACTAAACAGTGAAGGTTAATCGCCTCGACGGTGTTTTTTTAGTCTAACTACATATATAATACTGCATATTAGTTACATAAACAGTTTGAATGAATGGTTATATCGAGCATATGCCGTGCAGCGAGCACGTACCGTGTTCATTTTTGATGTTCTTGTCTCATTAACCTTGTTCAAGATCTTGAAAACAAAAACATAAACAATTATTATTTCTTGCCATTCGCTTGTAATAAAACCTGCACGTTAGAATGCTAACGATAGCACATTTAACCGACTACCTACTATGATGTCATTGAAGTAACATAAAAAATATACGAAAAAGAATACTGTGAATATGAGTTATCTCATTCCGACGTTTGTGTAGTTTCTGCCCAGACTAACATTAATAAAACCTCTCCTTTTGCACTTGCTAAATGATATTTCCGCCGGAGATCGCACCCACTTATAAGTTTATACGCCGAGAAAAACGAGTTTGGAGACTGCATCATTGGTAGATGCAACCATAGTTGTTATTTTTTTTCTTTAAATAACTAAATAAAAAATAGAATGTTGCCAGTTTCAAAAAGGAAATTGAAAAAAGTTATTATTGTAATTTCGATTATACCTCCCGATTTTAGATCCCGAGGGAATATCGAGACAAAAGTAGTACCAGTAGTTTTGACGTAAAGAAGTGACAAACATACACAAAGTTTCGGTTTTATAATAATATTGTGATACACTTTGATCACATTTTAATTCTTACTATTTTTATTGCTTTTAATTAGTAGTCAAGAGCTTTCGAAATAAAATATGAAATTAATACTTTCTACATTTTTTTTGCATTTCAAAATCTTTATATAATTATTAGTTTTGGATTATGTTAAATATAGAAAGCAACTACAAATGGCTGCTTTATTCATACAAAAGCGCAGATAACAACAATTTACGGTTGCAATTACGATGTTAACTTTATTGTTGCTTTCTGAATTAACAAAACCTCAAAGGGCGACCCGAAAAAAATCGAAGCCATTTATTTCGCTTTGAGGTCTTTAATAATAATCCGATTACGAATTTTTTACAACGCCGTTTTTTCGATTTGATTGATTGATGTCTTATTTGCTAGGTTTCTAAACATGTGTTTGAGATTTAAAAATATCGTTTAATTACAAACGAGAATGGTGCGCATACGCTGTTAGGAGCTGGGTTTGTGGGCCACTCGTGCGCAGCAGTCGACCGTCATGCCCATTGTGCGGTGCTATTGTGTAATGAATAATTGCATGTTAGGTGCGTATACCTACTTCATATAAATGGGTGGCAAATTGCTATTCCTTTTGGGCTGTCACAGATTGTAGGAAATGGAGAACTTTGTTGGGCAGAATGATTGGAAAGTAGGTGGTGATTATATGAATGGGTGAAGAAACAACGCGATGGGTGGTGAATTAAATATGGACAATTCTATTAGAATACTGTTGAAGGTAACCAGTAGGTAATTACAAATAAGTACGTGAAAATGTGTGTAGGAAACTATCACAATCCAGTAAAATTCGCGCAACCTCCGATTTCAGGCAATTACTCTAATTAAACACGTAAACTTAAGACGTCAGTTTCATAATTGTAACAAAAAAAAAATGAGTCTCTGACACACTGAACTAGTTAGTAAGCTACAAGTAACAATGCCCGAATATTACAATGCAACTGATTAAGACAGATAGCGAGGAAATAACTTACATTTTTGACAAATGACGTGTAATAACTAAAATGGCTTGAATATGAAACAATTGAAGGAGTCCATTAGGCTTGAACAAAGAGGAGAAACTTGTCCAAATTTGCCTCTGAAAATGAGGAAAGGCTACGGATTTTTGTTACTAAGCGTGACTCATAAAATCTACATTATCTTGAGATTATCAAGGCAGGAGGTAAACCACATTAGGGTTGCCAATTCCTAGAAATGTTTGAATATTGGGGAATTTGACAACTTATACGTAAGTATTTAAATGTCGTTGAAGTATCACCGTTTTTCAGGGTCTTGTTTTATACGAAAAATGGCATTAGTTTACGCTTTAAATCACTTTAGATTAGAATAAAAAAAATAATAATACATGTACTATTCAAGTTATACTATTCGACCAAGCGATTCACTAGTGACTAAACTAACTAAACTAGATTATAAAAATCCAAAAAGTATTTTGTATCTAGTAAACCTATGCTATACACAATATGTAAAGAAAACCCCGTCCGACCCGAAAGGCTAATAAGTGTTAGGTCTATACATGACCAAATAAAATATGAAATATTACATATTCATCATAGTGACATATACTAATGAATTTTGAAATAATCTTTTTTTTTCCGCGAATTAAATCCAACTTCCCCAAAATTTGGTATTTTTTAAAAAAGTGACAAAATCATTTGTGACGGAGCGAATAGCGATGCAATCACGTGCCGCCTGCCCTGCCCCCCTTCACCCGCGCATGTATGCCTAACGTGTTGCCTACCGCACATGTATTAAGTCACTTCGCTTTTTCTAAATAATGTTCATTTTTAGGGAGATTTTTTTTAAGTTTAGCCCGGCTTTGTAGGCTTTCTTAGAAGCAGTTAACGATTCTTAACCTTAACGGATCGGATAGGGTTTTCTTTACATATTGTATACAAAAAAACAATAAAAAATAGCAACATTTTGCATATTCCAAACTGCAAAACTGCGCGCCCTAACGACACTAAGTTAATGTATGCGCAGGAGTGAAAGCCCGTCGCAGTGTCACCTACAGACGAGATTTTGATTGACTCCCCACACAATATGGCCGCAATCGCCGTTAATTATTTGTGGGCTTACAAAACCAAGATTTATTATACATACATATGAAGCAACTTATGGAAATGATGAATGTACTGGCATTAGTTTTGTCATTAAATTGTAATTGGAAGAAAGTCATTTCATCATGTAGGATTTACATATCGATTATGGTATTTATAAGATTACTTTTAATGTAAATAATATTTTAGAAAAGTGCGTGTTAAATCTCGTGAGTGCATTAACAACAAACTTACAACGAAAATGAAAAAAGTATACCAAAATCGAGTATTAACTTTCTTCAGCTATGTTTGCTTTCTCTAATACTAACTGAGCATGTCTATTTTATGTTTGTGTTGCTCTTAGAGTTACCAAACAATGGACCAATCGACCGAAACCGAGCAGTCTTCGTAACACGAGTTGTGAAGTGTGTGGGCGGCCTCAAAGACAAACCTATGGCATTTACTTTGGGTTTAAACGTTTTGTAAAAAG
This sequence comes from Sesamia nonagrioides, assembly GCA_017933935.1. NCBI lineage: Eukaryota > Metazoa > Arthropoda > Insecta > Lepidoptera > Noctuidae > Sesamia > Sesamia nonagrioides. Next base: position 1,093,393 of record JADWQK010000099.1, read on the forward strand.
CATACACGTTCAAATTTCATGTAGGCGTCTCAAGAAATGGTCATTGACCATTATAAAAAAAACGCTTTGGGATTCTTTGGGCTGATCTGGCTGAATAGGGTATTTGACTAAAAAAAACTAATTAGTCCGTTAGATAGATATTAGACAAAAAATATTAGACACGTATTTTTTCTTTTTTCATATAAACAAAAAATTACGACGACACAGCGCGTTGAAAACTCGTGTGACGTCACTGGACGGTACACTTTTTAGCGACCAGTGACGTCACCAGCTACCACTCCTGATTTTGATGCCTTTTATATTTGTCATTCTTTTTTATATGAAAAAGAAAAAATAGTTGTCTAGTATTTTTTGGAAATCTGTCTGACGGACTAATTTGTTTTTTTTTTTTAGTCAAATACCCTATTATCTTCCGCACTGCCGGTAGTAGAGAATGCACGGCGCGTCATAATTATGAAAACTAGGGAATATATGTACCACAGCAAGGTCTCCATACACAGCACGTGCATATGTATGTATACACAAAGAACAAATGTTTAGATAGAAAAGATTTTGACCAATTTATTAATCTAACTTAGGCTATTGAATTGGACAGATGACAGCAATCTGATACTGTCAAAATATATTCCCAATCAACCTTGAGCCTTAATTGCTTAGAAATTAACTTGCAAATCTAATAAAGAAATTTGACAGATTGATGTGCTGTTGTCTGTTCCAAAGTATACCTCTGGTACAATTCTATAGAAACATAAACCATTTATCTCCTGTTTAAACATCCGTATCTGTGCCTGCAACAGTCAGTACTTCGGCAGTAACCGGTGATTTGTTGCAAAACATTGGATGCTCAGATGCAGATGCTTATTGTTCAGCCAGGAACATACTTGACCTACTTTGAATTGCGTTTTATCTGTGGCATAAGATTTATGCTGCACTTAAAAGTTGATGCGTAGATCTATGCTTCTGTTTTTAAATCGATGCTCGGTTTTATTCTTATGGAACTGTTTGTTTGTTGTTTATACTACGGGTAATTACGGTAACCCAATAGTTACGTAATTAGATAGTAAAAATCATGCATAAAGAATAAACATAACGACACACTAGTATTTTAGGCGTAAGTGTAGTTATAGTAAACACAGCTATGTTTTGGAGCCATGACACATGGTGTGATTTATAAACACAGATCCAGATTTCAGGCTGTTTCTGTGAAATTTTTGATGAAAACATCTAATTACATTAATACAATTTCTCCCTTACGCTTTCCACTTTCGACCACTAACTCCAGTCCAATGAGGTTGTAAATCTTTAAACTGGTGTTTGACAGGTACAAATATGTAGGAAAATACATCAAGAAACATTTTCAGATCTTTCCATTACCATCAAACAACAGACTAAGCATAGGCATGATTCATTAGCGGTTTGTGGATACTTCAAATATTTGGCACGCGAACGGATGTTTTTGACAAAGCAATGTGTACTAGATGTTTGTACAGGTTAAATGTATGTCGTTCTACGCGACGATTCTAGTCTATTATCTTCCCACAGCAAGGCAAAGGTTTTCCCATCAAATACAGAGAAGGCTTTTGCCTCTGCCGTGGTAGACGATATCAGAACCTAAAGGTTCTTTATTTTCTATCACCGATAAACTGGCAGTGATTACCAAGATGAATTTATGATATTTTCTTCTCATATGCATTAGAAAAACAACATTAGTCCTTGCCTGGATATGAAACCACAACCTTGAGCATGAGAGACGTGGCTTAATTCAGTTAAAAATTCATGTACCTATTTTATTCCACATAAAATAACCAGTGGGCCATCAGGACATAAGTATGTACGTTCATATGTTTCTACTGTATTACTGTATTAAATTAAAATTCAGATCACAGTGTGCTCTGATGCAGTAAATTGTGTGCTAAGGCTGCAGATAAACTAAAGATAACTGGGAGCCCGGATGCTGGATCTACCACGTATTATATAGGCTTCCCAATCAATGTGCGCTGCGTACTATAATTACTGTTACTTTTATGCTCGAGATTAGAATAGAATAAAGTCTTGATAGAAGGTTTGCTATACATGGCTACACATCCAGCTATATCTTTCCAGTTTTAGATGACTTCCCTTTGTATATGTTATTCGTACAATCAAAAGTCAGCTTATACTTGTTAAGTAGCCTTGCGTTTACCCATTGCACCCACTCTTGCACCCCTTTATTTGTAAAAGTCGCTAAATAGTAGGACATTTAAACAACAAATTATATGCTTCGCGTACTATTCGAGGCACGAAGGGGTCTCGGTATGTAAAGATCAAAGAGAGAGTCACCCATCCATAGACCAACCGCGGCAAGCGTAGCTTAACCTGATCGATCGACTTGTGCGGAGTTGATTATTTAGGGTGGTGGTATCATCTAGTAATACGTATACAACGTTCATCATCATCATCCCAGCGTTAATCCCAGTCGCATCCGAAGCCTTTTCAGCTTTGGAGTCTGAGGTCCGCTTTTACCAGTCCAGCTGCTGATATGGCTAAACTTCGACATTTTTCGTGAAGCGACTGCCGTCTGACCTCCACAACCCGAAGGCGACATCGAAGCATTGCAGTTAGACCAATTGTTGGACTTATGAGGGCTCCAACAACCCGTAACGACTGCCACTAGATGTTCGTATGGCAACCGGGACCAACGGCTTAACGTGCTTTCCGAGGCACGACCAGACCAGTGCAAATATTCATATTCATGCATACAAATACTTGCACTGTGCGGGGATCGAACCCGCGCCACCTTGCGCAGCGGCCGCGTCCGCTACCGCTACGCCACGGAGGCTGTCTAAAACGTATACAACGTTATCTTTTCTATATGTAAAGCCCGAATTACTTGTCTCGTATTTTTAAGTAAAGAATCTACGATATCATGAAAAACCACAAAGTTATGAGCTTGATATCTTACCTGGTTGTCCTAACAAAAATATATCAACACACCGCTAGCCCCTCCGCGCTTTCAAAGGCGCGGCGCGGGGTTACCTGTCTCACTTTGGGCCTACTACTATGATCTAGCGTCAGCTGTGTTGAGCGCTCGGTAACCACACTGCAACAATTTCTAAATGTATTTGGAAGAAATAAAACATGGTGTAAAAATTATTGGAATCTATTCACTTGCTTAATCTGAACAAACTATAAAGGGTGTATCTGACATCGACGCACAAACGAGTACCATGGAACCATGACATGATTCTGAGCCCCCTAGTGGTGGAATTTTTCGTCGGCTTTTTCATGATTTAAAAAAATATATATGTAGTTTTTTTTCACTTCAGACCGTTCACAATTGCTATACTTTTATAACCCAATAATATTTTAAAGTAAAAATTAAATAATTCGTTAATTACATAAAAAAGCACAATGAAAACAAAACCCGAAAAACTATCTTATCAGCTGATTTAATAGAGTTCACATCAGGGATCAACGTCATACCTACAAACCCGCACGGCGGCACGCTTGCAACGTTCAAAAGCCAAGCCGACACTTTTTTTAAACAGTGTGTATTCTGTAACCGTTCATTAACGACATAAATGACTATCATAATTTTATTAGTGGCATGCGGTCTAGCCTTTTCGCGAAGTTTGCGTTACGATGTCAGATACACCCTGTATTCAGGTTTCATATAAAGAAAAATAACGTTAGAGGAGATAACCCTTAACGCAATCGACATTAACCATTATTGCCAAGAAGGTATTAAATCTTTACCAAGTCCCCTAATGCGATTCCTCGAAGGTTTGACTAGTGTATACTTACTCGTAACAACAGAAACTCATGGTTTGCTAATGACGACTGGGAATCGATTCCGCGTAATATGCGGTGAGCCAAATGGGCGTGATCACGCACCAGTTCCAAGCTTTTAATGAGACTTTTGTAAAAGGAAATATAGTAAAACTATTGATAAGGGTCTGAGCAGTTGTGTTGCGATGTGTGCCGGGTACGATGCGTCAAATGTTGTTGTGTCGGAAGTTTGGTCGTGGAGGGTCTCCAGATCAATCTCCCTCTGGCGCAACATCGTTGGTCGTGTTGTTGGGTTTAACATTGCATTACCTCGCTCGACTGCCGTCCTCCTTCCTATTCACTCAGTTTTTTTTAGTGAATAGGCTTAATAAGCTAGCACGCTTTACCGTCAACGATTGCATCACTGCTTGCCATCGGGCGGGATTAAAGTCAAGCACTAGTTTATAATTATTAAAAGAAAAATTGTAATGAATCAGACTACAAGTTAGAATCATGCTTTAGATTGATTCAACATTATTTACCCCGGTACCAAAGTTTCAAGGCAATGACGTTTGAAACACACTAACATAATAAGAATGGTTACTAAATTTAGATTGTATCGTATTTGCATAATGATTGATTACAGTGAATTCAGTGGTTTTCCGTGACAAGTTTCAATTCAGATTCAGTTTTTGACAAGACTTGGCGTCCTTTCGCGTACTTTCTAAATATATCTTGGACACCAATGACTGATTACAAGATGAAGGAAAACATCTTGAGGAAACCTGGACTTAGTCTGAAATCGCCAACCTGCCTTGAGCAAGCGTGGTGAGTACCCTCAATCCTTTTCTGAATCCGGTTAGATTGGAAGCCGATCCCAATAGTTAGTAAAAGACTAGGCATCTATAAGGGCTATATTTCACCGGGACACCATGGCGGCGCAACCAATCGCCGCTACCAACAAAATGTATACAGCTCTATAGAGGGGACTGTGCCTGGTTGCGCCACCATGGTGTTCCGGTGAAATTTAGCCATAAGGTTCGCACTACTGGGACGCCTATCTCTCCGGGAGAGGAAGCCACCCATGATGACACGGGCCTTGCGGGTTATACGGTGGATGTCACGTGTCTTCGTATATTTGGTTCTAGGACATGCCCTGCCCTCTCACGATGTTTTCCATCAGCGTTTTTAAAGAAGTGATCAGTAAAGTAAATATATAAAGAGCCTGGATGTGTTCGAACTCACGACCCACAACTTTAGTACAACAAAATCAAACCGTGTAGCTAAACTAACAATGAGGAGGACATGCTACAGTTAAACTACCCTAAAAAAAGCGGAGGCAGTAAGAAGCTCAAGAATTTGGTCAATATGGAGGTACGTTCTAAATCAACTATAAACATTAAGGTAAAGTCTACCTGTACTTGAGTAGCGATCTGTTTCACCATACATGGCTGGCTCTAGTCAACTTCCTAGGCATTTCGCAAGGAAGCAACTGTGCCAGTCGGCCAGCTACTAACACTTTGGATAATCAACTTTATTATGATGAGATAAGTTTTAGAATTGCTTGGGTGGGTTGTCGGGGAGTATGAACGTATGCTATGTTAGACAATGTCCATTTTTGGTAATAAACCGATTACGATTACGCTTAGCGTTTCGTGGTAACTGATAATAAATGCACGGTAGCCGTTATACTATGTTATTATGTTGTAAATTTTACGCTTTTTACAAGAATGTGAGTTTCTAGCTATTATAGCGTTTAGAAAATTTACGTTAGTTGAATAGGAGTGAGATAACAGTAGTAATAATGTAATTGATTTGGATATAAAATATATCATTATGAGCGTTGCGTTTTGTCTTATATTTATAAACAACTTTAGTAGATCAGTGATTAAGGCATTACAACGTTCAATATTTTTTTTTACCTAGACACATGTTGAACAGCTCCGCATATAAGTACAAAATGAAGGCAGAATTAAACTTAAAAAAAAAATGGATTTTTTTGGTTAAAGAAACATAATAATAAGCATTAATTATTCAGAGTTTTAGTGCAGATGTCGACTGATTTTACATAAGAGGTAGTAGCCACGGGCGGTGTCCGCAAGTTCCAAAATCAAAGCATTTATTTCAAACTAGCTTTCCGCCCGCGGCTTCGCCCGCGTGGAGTTCGGTTATATCGCGCTTTTTAGATTTCCCTCGGGAACATCAAATTTTTCCAGGATAAAAGGTAGCCTATGTTCTTTCTCAGGGTCTAAAGATTGTGCCAAATTTCATCAAAATCGGTTGAGAGGCTTAAGCGGGAAAGCGTAACAGACAAACAGACAGACAGACAGACAGACAGACAGACAGACAGACCGACAGACAGGCAGACAGAGTTACTTTCGAATTTATAATATTAGTATGGATAAACCAGTTACAGGCACTTTTGAATTGTCAGAAGGTCGGTCAGTCAGTAAGGTGAAACTAGTCGCCCATTCCAAAGAGTAGGTACCTATGGAGAAGAACGGGCAAGAAACTCCATGGACACTTTTCAATGATCAAGCTATTGATACAAATAATTTTATTAATATTTTTAATAAGTAACTTAATTATTAGCTTTTGTAATTAATTATCAGCTTCGTATTTAATAAAGAATCTTTCTTCAGATCAACATAAGTGATGGCAAGATTTTCCCGTCAACGTTTGTGGCTAGCTTACAAGCTCGACTTGCATCCTGTAGGCCTAGTATGAGTTGTCATTACGAAACTCGATCGTCGATATCGAGCGCGTTTGACTCACCGATTGGCCCGCTTCAAGGTTGTAAGAACTCTCAACCAATGAGAGCACCAAACGCGGTCGATATCGACGATCGAGTCTCGTAATGAAAACTCATACTAGGCATACTGAAGTATCGGAACGAACGTAAGTATCATCTCAGAGAAAACGACTAAATTTTCTACTTAACGTCAATAACCGGCAAAATGATTGTCGTGCAAAGTTACTATCGTACCTACTTAATTTTCTATCCGTCTTCCAAACCACCGAAGCGGTCATTGTCTTAACAATATCTAAAGGCATACGAGCGTAAAGCGCTTTCGATGGAAAGCTTTACGCCGGCTCATTAAAGCGGTGAAAACTAGGTACGTGATTAGAAAAAAAGTCTGAATAACCTGAATAAGTGCGTTTGAACGTTATTCGATTATAATTTTGCTTTGAATTACTCGACGTCATATAATCAGCATTTTATGTTCTTACTGCTGGGGCAGAGACCTCATCTCGGTAGGAGGGAGTGGACCGTAATCCACCAAGCGAGCCTTTGTGGTTGGTCGTATAATAAACTAACTATTGCCCGCGACTCCATCCGCATGGACTTCAGTTTATAAGCGCCTGTTAAAATAATGGGAGCAATATGTACGTCCGCGTTCGCTCCCATTTTCGCAACATTTTTTGTTACTGCTCTGCTCCTATTGGTCATAGCGGAATGTTATATAGCCTATGTCCTTTCTCAGGCTCTAGACTATCTGTGTACCAAATTTCGTTACAATCGGTTTAGTAGTTTTGGCGTGAAAGTCGGACAGACAGAGAGACAGAGATACTTTCGCATTTATAATATTAGTATGGATGATAGTAGGAAAGTAGACTCTGCGTACTTGTCTGTATCAAGCGTGCAGAATCATGTTGATCATCATAGACCGAAATTGGTATGTTTCATAAAAAATATTATTCTTCTTCTTCATATAGGCTGAGCATACAGAGATCCCTGCTGGACAAAAGCCTCTCCCAAGGTTTTCCTCAATGCCCGGTCTTGAACTGTCCGCATCTATCGGTTTCCGGCGACCTACACCAGATCATCGATCCACCTTGTTGAGGGCCTTCCTATGCTGCATCTTCCGATACGTGGCCGCCACTTCAGCACCTTACTGCCCCATGGGCCATCGGTTCTACATGCAATGTACCCCGTTCACTTCCTTTTAAGTTTAGCGACTCGAAGAGCTATGTCGTTGACTTTGGTCCTTCTGCGGATCTCATCATTGCTGATTCGACCGCGCTGAGAAACGCCGAGCATAGCTCTTTCCATCGCCCTTTCCGCGTGATTTCGAGTCTTCGAATGAGGCCCATTGTGAGCGACCACGTTTCAGTTCCGTATATCATCACTGGCAACACACACTGGTCAAAGACTTTACTTGGTCAAAGACTGGTCAAAGGCTTGAGACACTGTGGTATCTTGAACAACGAAGGAAGAACGAATGCACTAGGAAGTGCAGATGGTTGGGCGTTTTGAGGGACTGTCTTATGTAATATTGACGTTCAAAAAGTGACTTTTGATTTGATTTGAATAAATATTATTAGTAGTTTGAAAAGCTTTTATTTCGTATTCCGAGATCTGAGCGATTTCGAATAACAGACAATAACCTAATATCAGCCTGTATTCTCCGAAGAGGTAAGCAGAGGAGTTTCTATAACATTACACACACATACCTCTACACATATTTCAGTCCTATTTAAAAAAGGGCGGGCTTTTGCTTATCAGAATAATATATAGTTAACATGCAAGGCCCGATAAATCCACAGCATAGTTAAGCCACTTGCAACTTCTGTACACGAATTGGTCTCTTAGCTCAAAAGCATGTAACAAAGGGCCAGTTTCCCAACAGTGCCCTAATGTCACGCCCAATATTTAATGACGTAAGTAAAACAGAAGTGAAATCCTATTTGTTTCTATTAGAAAATGTTAGAAGTCACATTAATTTTATGCACTGTTACACACGATTTCCCGGCTGCGTCGCCAGTCTGTTATAATTGATAACTTTCCTTAACCCGGCCGTTGAGCGTTGGTAACTGACGATTATGATTATCTATCAATCGACGGATGAGTGGGTTTGTTGATAATGGTCCGGTAACTGTGGGTTAAGGAGAGGTATATCTAGTTTGATCGGTAATGTGCTGCGAGAGTTTCTACCTATAGATACGCAGCATTAGTCTATAACTTTCTCACTGCTCGGAAACGGGCTTCTCTCTCAGTGAGAAGGACTGGGCTATGATCCATCATATAGGCCCAGTGACTAGTTTCATGGACTAATAATATACCTATAGCGACACTTCTAGTGTCTATTCACCCCGGTTCTATCTATCTATACTAATATATAAAGCTGAAGAGTTTGTTTCTTTGTTTGTTTGAACGCCCTAATCTCAGGAACTACTGGTCCGATTTGAAATTTTTTTTTTTTTTTGCTTTGGATAGCCGTTTTAATCCAGAAAGGCTTTAGGCTATATAACATCACGCTGCGATGGAGAATACCTAACTCCACGCGAACGAAGTCGCTGGCGGCCGCTAGTACGAATATATAAAATTACAGAGTTTTCTTGAAAGCGCTAATCTCAAGAACTACTCGTCCGATTTGAAAAAATCTTTTTGCGATGGATAGCTCATTAATCCAGGACGGCTTTAGGCTATATAACATCACACTGCGATCAATAGGAGCGGGTAAAACATATCGAAACCTACGCGGGTGAAACCGTGGGGCGCAGCTAGTTCAATAATAAGCGTTCAAGTCAAATCCTTGTACCTTAATGTAATACCGCGATCTACGTCACTTTTTACTTTCGATTCGAAACTAATTAGTCCAATTTAGTCCCTGTCTCGATATGGTAATGATGTTTATGTGCAACAACACCAAGCCGTTTTATACAATATGTAAAGAAAACCCTGTCCGATCCGTGAAGGTATTGTTAGGTATCCATAACTGATTCTACTTATGCCCACAAAGACAGGCTAAACTTAAAAAAAAAATCCCCCTAAAAAAATAAATATTATTTCGCAAAAAAAGGTAACTTAAACTTAATACATGTGCGATAAGCAATCCCTTCCGCGGGCGGCGGGGGGCAGGGCACGCGGCACCTGTGACGTGGTCGCGTCGCTATTCGCTTATAATAATACCGGTGTTGTCACTTTTTTAAAAATTACCAAATTTCGGGGAAATTGGAATTAATTCCCGGGAAAAAAGGATTATTTCAAAATTCATTAGTATTGTTACTATGACGATTATGTAAAATTTTATATTTGGTCAAGTGTTTACCTAACCTTTATTATCCTTATGGGTCGGACAGGGTTTTCTTTATATATTGTATATCAAAACTACAGTTAACCAGCACACTGATTGCGTAACGCACTATTACTATTAATTAGAATCATTTTGAAGCATATTGCTAGTCCATTGCTCCATATGTTTGAAAAATGTATCTGCTCAATAACGTAGAAAACGCAATGAATGTTGTTGAAGTGTCAAAATGAAATCCATTGGCACTGATATTGTGTTACGCAATTACCCTGCAGGTCAACCAGTATCCTTACTGAGAGTAAACAAATAGGCAAAATATCTTTCCTACATTCTTGCAACCTACCTTATTCATCATCATCATCTCAGCGTTAATCCCAGTCGCTTCCGAAGCTTTTTCAGCTTTGGAGTCTGGGGTCCGCTTTACCAGTCTAACTGCTGATTTTGGCTACACTTCGATATTTTCCGTGAAGCGACTGCCGTCTGACCTCCACAACCCGAAGGCGATATCTAAGCATTGCAGTTAGACCAATTGTTAAAATTTTAAGGGCTCCAACAACCCGTAACGACTGCCACTAGATGTTCGTAGCTGTTGCAACCTACCTTATTATCCTATAGATAAGCCTAAGGGTACAAATTACATACGCGGATAAAGTACTAGTAATCCCTGTCATCATGTCTTAGCCGCATGGTAGGTACTGATGGATACTGCAACATTGTCTCAGGATAACGACCCTAGCGAAGCCGAAGTAACTAAATGATAGCAAATGAAGGCTTAAGCTCATCAGTGCGGCTTCGTCTAAGCCGGAATCGAACCGGTTGCCGCTGTAATGAGAGTATATATAAGTTGTAGAGCGTATCTACGGAACTGCAAAGTGCTATCAAGTAGATAGGAGTGTGTTTATTTATTTATGTACCTATACACAACATATTTTACAGCAAAAAAATTATGTGTAGTTCTCTGTATGACGTTATGTATATCTTAGACACTAATGACTAATTACAAGGTGAAGGAAAACATCTTGAGGAAACCTGGACTTTAAGTCTGAGCGCTATACGCTCAATCCTTCGCTGTATGAGAGTAGGCCTGTGCCCAGTAGTGGGACGATAAAAAACAGGTCGATGATGATGACGTTATGGCTGTAAGCAATGATTTTGAACGCCTCCTTATTGGTAGAACTCGTGAATACTATGCTGTTGAGATGATAGTCAGTTCATTTGAATATTACGGTGAAATTGAGACTGAGCTTAAAATAGAACTAACTAAACGAATACTTGAAATGTAAGAAACAACAAGAATTTTGACAAGAGGTTAGCTACCCTTTTTGCACAAAAATATTGCAAATATCAATTCGACGTAAATGTGATTTCATGATGACTACTTCTGTTAATACTTGGCAATAAATCAAATCCTTTTCCTAAAAATGTTGAGGTCACTTTCCCGTCTAATCAGTCGACTAAATACGAGGAATTTATTATATTCGATCTGATCACCGCCACCCATGTATTGTGGTAAGACTGACAACAAAATTTTGAGTTACAGAATGCGATATTATTATTTAAAGAAAACCAAAACAAAAACATGTTAGGTTTTTCTGTTTTTGCGTGACTTTAAATATTGTGTAGGTACACATCAAGCTACTACAATCTGTCAGATTTCTTTATTAGATTTTATCTCTAATAAAATTAAGGCACAAAGTTGATCGGGAATATTTGATAGTTTCGGGTAGCTTGACCTGCTGTCGTCCGTAACTGGATCAAATGGGTAAGAGTTGCCGTAAATTGAGTTGAATGTCGTGAAATAGGAGAGGCCTATGTCCAGCAGTGGACAACTATAAACTTATGATGATGATGGGTCAAATAAATTTCTTAGTGCCCTACGTATTGTAGCTTATAAATACGCACAGACGCCAGAGCGCGTTCGACTAATATGTTGCGTTTAGAGATGGGCATTTACCCGGTAAAAACCCGAACTTTGGGTAAATACCCATTTATACCTATTTTTACCTACCCAATTTTAATTTTTACCGGGTAAAAATTGTAATCAGTTTAATTTAGGGTAGATCCGTAGTTATATCGTTATTATTATCGCAGATTATATTTTGATCAACTTACAACCTGACACTGACCAGTAAATTGCAAAAAATTCGAGAAAATCTGAATTACACGGACTACGGAACTACCATTTTTTGTTCTGGATGGGAAATCGTCAAATGACCTCTCCCGCTCTAGGTGGAGCGGAGGGGCGTGTCAGACTTTTACTGACTAAAACCCACCCGTGTTCCTTCACTTGCCTGTGCGCCAGGGCCACAGATTCTTTTTAAACAACCCGTAATCCTTGTTTTTGTTTCCGGGGTGGAAAATCCTCATGCGATGTCCGCCGCCCTGGGGCGGGCGACGGGTCTGTCAGACTCTTAATGTTTAAAAACCACCCCAGTGTTTCATCTCACACCTACACCGGGGGTTGAGAGGACGAAAACTGCTTCCGCAATCCTCCATTGATGTTGGCCCGCCACTGTGGGTCCGGTCCGGTGGGACAGGTCAGCCGCCCAATTCACACGCCTTTCCAACTGTCCCCTGTCCGGGTCAGCCAGCGCGATATCCTCAGCATACTTGAGCAACCAGGGAGGTGGATCATGTATGCAGAGGCCTGTATGCGGACTGCATATGTAGAGGCGTGTTCTTCGATCTGTATCTCTCCATGGTGAACCTTGAGTGTTAATATAGGATCCATGGTCCGACTTGTTGTCACTAAGCTACGACTTCGCCTCCTTCCTCCCCGTAGGTCTGCTACAAAAAAGCTTGCGTCTTTGAACGTGAAGAAGCTTAATGATCCTGAGGTGAGGGAGAAGTATGCTGAAGAGTTGTCTGGAAAGCTGTCGCCTATTAATGAGGTAGGTGAAACCGAGGCTGCCTGGGGATCTTTGTCATCTCATATCATGATTACTGCTTCATCTGTACTTGGCAAAACACGCCGTCACAATGAAGATTGGTTTGATGAATATGATGAAGCTCTACAGGCGGCTTTTAAACACCGGGATCTCTTGCGACAGCATGCATTGGCGACAAAGATGCATTGGTCAAAGCTAGTGACCAGGAATTACGCAGGCTGTCTCGTCAGACTAAGGACAAGTGGTGGCATGACAAAGCCATTCACATGCAATGGCTTTTTGACACTAACCAACTCGGGGAGTTCCACAGTGAGGTACGTAAGCTGACTGGTACATCTTACTATGCAAAGGTGCCTTTAAGGTCTCTTGACGGTAGACACCTGTTGACTAGCAGGGAGGATATGTTAAAGTGCTGGGCGGAGCACTTCAATACTCTGCTGCATGTGGATCGTTCAACTGATCTTCAAGCCATCGGCTTAATGCCACAACTCCCTCCTGTTCTTGAGTTGGACGAGCCACTATTGCTTGATGAGGTGGTTACTGCCATCAGGCAGCAGCAAAACCAGAAGGCGGCTGGCATTGACCTTATACCGGGAGAGCTGATCAAATACGGCATAGAGGGGTTGCATGGGTTGATATGAAGCTGTTTGTTCATATGTGGGAGGAAGAGCGCGTTCCTGATATGTTTAAAGTGTCGCGTATAAGAACGCTATATAAGAACAAAGGGGACCGATCCGTCTGCAACTCATACCGTGGTATCACACTTTTATCGACTCCTGGAAAGGTTTTTAAATAGAGTTCTCTTAAACCGCCTAAAGGTATTGTCTGAAAAGATCCTGCCTGACACCCAGTTCGGTTTCCGACCGGACCGAGGCACCCGTGAAGCAATATTTTCCGTGCGTCAGCTACAGGAAAAGAGTAGAGAGCAGGGTCGGAAGCTGTACCCCTGCTTTGTTGACTTGGAGAAGGTTTTCGAAGAAGTTCTAAGTGTGACCTTGATGCTTAGATCCACAGCAGAGTCGGAGCTGCAGCTGCAGCGTTTGGCAAGTTGTGTTCCAAGGTCTTCTGCTCACATGACCTTAAGCTAGCTACGAAAATATCCGTATATATGGCAATTGTGCTGCCAAACCTTCTATATTCCGCTGAGACATGGTGTGTGTACCGCCACCGCATACGTACTCTAGATCATTTTCACCTTAAATATCACCGATCCATTATGAAGATCAAATGGTCTGACAGAGTGCGAAATACCGAAGTCCTGCGACGAGCCAATGTTGGTGGCATTGAGGCTTATTTAATGCGTCGACAGCTTCGGTGGTGCGGGCACGTATCACGTATGGCGGACGAAAGGGTGGGGAAGCGCATCTTCTTCTCTGAGCTTTAGGAGGGCAAGCGAAAGCATGGCTGACAACTCCTCCGGTTCAAGGATGTCGTAAAACGGCACATGAAGAGATGCAATATAGAATCCTCTGAATGGGAGCGTTTGGCAGCAAAACGGCCAGAATGGCGCAGAATGGTGTACGGACAAGTGCGCGAGTTTGAGAAGCAGCGCAAAGCTGTCCTCGATGACAAACGCGACCAATTAAAAGCCCGCCCACCTGCTGCCATCATATACAACTACGTCGACGGCGTGCTTACGTGCCCTCAGTGTGCACGAAGTTTCGCCGCCAAGATTGGCCACATAAGTCATCTCCGGGCGCATGAGCGCCAAATCATCGGCTAGGAGTCGAAGTGGTCGCCGTGGCCGAAATCGGTCGGAACGTCATCATCATCATCATGGTTCCGTACCCTGGACGAAACCCATATTGACATTCCCGAGACAGCATACTCCTGCCGAATCTGAGAGTCTATAATCCTTTCAATGATCTTCATGGTGTGTACCGAGCCCTTGCCTTTGAAGACTGGAGTAATAATACCTACTCAGTCCCAATTGGCTTGAAATTTTGCCCATCAGGAACACGCGGTTAAAAAGGTTAGTTAACATGCTCCCATCGCGAGGACCCATCGCCTTCCAGGCCTCAATGAGGACTCCGTCAGTTCCGACAGCTTTCCGATTTGCCATGCGACGGAGAGTCGTTTGAACTTCCTCGGGCGTTATCGGGGGCACTAATTCAAGATTTGGAATGAATTTCGGTATCTGCACCTCTTGGTGCTGCTTATTCAGCAGCTCGTGGAAGAACAAGCGCCATCTCTCCTTCACCGCGAGGTCTTTGCATAGCAGGTTGCCAGTAGGGTCTTTTACACAACGGTCTCCTAATCAGTAGAAAGTCTATCTGGGTAGCGCTTCGCCCGCTGCGATAGGTGACAAGGTGCTCCTGCTTCTTTTTGAAGTAGGT
This sequence comes from Sesamia nonagrioides, assembly GCA_017933935.1. Taxonomy (NCBI): domain Eukaryota; kingdom Metazoa; phylum Arthropoda; class Insecta; order Lepidoptera; family Noctuidae; genus Sesamia; species Sesamia nonagrioides. The sequence goes on from JADWQK010000099.1 coordinate 1,108,399, forward strand.
GTTCACGATTGCAAGGTCAGCGGCCGTGCACGTTTGGAGAATGTTGTTTCCTTCTGCGGTGCGGCCGCCGTACCCAAAGCCGCCGTGAAGACGCTTAAGCCCGTCACTCTTCTCACCCACATGACCCTTCAAATCACCACCCAGAACCACTCGCTGGGATATCGGGATCCCGTGAAACAGTCCTTCGAGCTGGCTCCAGAACAACATACTTTCGGCGTCACCACACCAGGAAAAGCGCAGCGGATTTTCCTGGTTTGGGCTCGCTTCTTCAGCCGTATCCGCCTCTGGCACGGTAGACCTAGCCTACAGGTCACAGGATTCGGGCGCAGTTCCTACGCGCCGTTTTGCGGCGGCGCCCTAACTGTGTCATTGGCATTTCTTCCTTTCTTATTCATAATAGTTTGGCTTGTTTTGCTTTTACGAGTGCGACTGCCGTCAGACCACTCAGCTCCGAAGGGAAAGCTGGCGTCAGCACCCCATCCGTAAGTCAGCGGGTGCACCGTCAGGCAGGTGGGGTTGACTTGAGTCCCAAAGATGGTGGTAGGACCCCAAAGCACTCCCGTACCTGATCGTAGTATTGATGACGAAGCATTATGAAGAATTAAATAACAACTCATTTTATACCCGGTATTTATTATAAATACCCGGTAAAAAAGGGTATTTTTTAATTTTTACCTATTTTACCCTTTCTTACTAATTTTTACCTACCCATTTTTTACTCACCCGCCCATCTCTAGTTGCGTTAGATCTAAATAGAACCAATCAAGAAACTCATTAAAATCGGAGACGAGAACGGCCACATGTTGGATTGAAATACTATATCAATATCATACGATGTTTACATGATCATTTATGTTCCTGCAACTAGTATTAAGAGATGTCATATGAGTAAATGTGGTTGGTTGTGTTATTGTGAAAATAAGCAACTATGTATTTAAGTGGCCTATTTTGCGTACTTTTTTATGTTTTGCCTTAAGAAGACGATCATGGATTAGCGATGTTTTGTTAAGAAATGATAATTGGTTAGGTATTTTTAAGTTATTCAATTTATTCATGATCATCATCTCAGCGTTAATCCCAGTCGCATCCGTAGCTTATACAGCTTTGGGGTCTAGGGTCCGCTTTACCAGTCTCAACTGCTGATTTTCGTTAAACTTCGATACTCCACGAAGGTGACATCGAAGCATTGCAGTGAGACCAATTGTTGGATTTTTGAGGGCTCCAACAACCCGTTACGATTGCCATTAGATGTTCGTATGGCAACCGAGACCAACGGCTTAACGTGCTTTCCGAGGCACGACCAGATCAGTGCAAATATTCATGCATACAACAATTGCACTGCGCGGGGATAGAACCCGCGCCTCCTGGCGAAGGGGCCGCGTTCGCTGCCGCTACGGCACGGAGGCTGTAACATGTAAGACTTGTCTAATAAGTTAACAACTCATTGTTACGTTAAGTAATACAAATGTGTTAGTAACCTCATTTTTTTCTGTAACGTCACCATATAGAAAACCTATACAGAAAGTCGACTTCAAGCAACAAGATACTTTTTTAGATATACATTTTTAAATATGTTATGTAACGCATGTATAACTCAACTAATTTAATATTAGAGAGATTTATTTATGAGAGTAATTTTGTTTGCTTTTTGATACATTTCCACACTATAACAGCTGAACGGAATTGGATGGCACAAGGGTAGATCATAACCTGGAGAAGAACAAAGGCTTTTAAATCTGGACCACAAACGAAGTCTCTGGCAACAGCGAGTATTATAAAAATAATAATAAAGGAGGTTCCGCCGACCGCTGACCGCCGGTAGCTTGGACCTTGTTCCTGATACCGGAGGGCTACTATTTTTAATTATTTTTTATGGATTTTAAAAATGTATATAATAAGTAGGTATAGGTATAAGTTGAAATAAGAAATAATAAACAGAGAACATGGAATTTTTGTATGTTTGTTTATCATGCTAAAGCGACACAAACCTAAATTTAGACGAAATTTGACATGTGAGTAGTTCATGGCCTGGATTCGGACATAGGGTACTTTTTATCTCGCCAATACTACGGGATTAGACTTACGCGGAAAAATAAAATACACTTACGCATTTGTAGGCCTAGTATGAGTTTTCATTACAAAACTCGATCGTCGATATCGAGCGCGTTTGACTCAGCGTAAGCTTCAAGTTCGTAAGAACTCTCAACCAATGAGAGCGCCAAAAACACTCGATATCGACGATCGAGTTTCGTATTGAAAACTCATACTAGGCCTACAGTTCTACGCTCAATACATGGTCGTTATACGGAGCTTCTAAACTTATTTATTTGGTGGCAATATTTTTTTTTTTTATTATTATTCAGTCTAGTAGGCGTAATATCTATCTGGCGATCGGTACATAGGTATCTGTATTACAGGTGTGATGTATCACATGATATACTTCAAGTGTAAAAATATGAGAACGCGTGAGAATTCACACATAGTTATTTTTATCGCATTAGTAAAATTTGCATATCTAGTCACAATTATCAATTGCGTTATATGAGCCTTTGTTTATGCATGTAGTCTCGGTTACATAACTTTTTTTTAATATAAATACTAGCTGCGCCCTACGGTTTCACTCGCGTAAGTCAAAAATATCAGGATAAAAGTATCCTATGTGTTATTCCTGCTCATAAACTATCTATGTGCCAAATTTCATCCAAATCCGTTCAGAACCTTTTGCGTGAAAGCGGAACAAACAAATAAACTCACTCTCACATCTATACCATAGAATAAAGAGAGGGAAGTACGTTATCTTCATACAAACGGACCGCGCGCGGCTTGTATGTGTGCGCCATAGTTTCTATGCGTCGCCGCACGCACACCTAAACACAATATTAGAGTGCCTATGACTGCGCTAGTCGCGGCTAGCACGGAACGAGGTTCGCGCGTCACGGCTTTTCGGCACATTCGCTATATCACAGATTACAGAATACTACGTAGCTAAATTAAAGAACAATGTGTGATTATCGCAGGAGAAATTTTATTAGTGGTTCCACCTGACGACTTTGTAGAAAATATTAAGAGGATGGAGCAGATGTTCCAAAAAGTATTTAAAATGATCACATAAACTGCAAAGTTGGAATGTCTATTTATGAACAAATAAAAGATTTACATTTTTCAGCGCCCTGCCCATGCTTTCCGAGATTATATTTGCAAAAGTTATTTATAAGGATGCGGATATATTACACATTAAAGTTTAATAATAAGGCGTTTCGTAATAAACGAAACCGAAGAAAATATTTTTCTGTGGCTAATTTGTAATTTTGTAATAAATGTGTGATTCAATAGATATGTTTGTGTTATTTATATTTGTATTAATTAAAAATAAAAATAAATATGGTCCTTTATGTGTACAAAACTACTAATAAATTACTAAATAAAAAATATAAAAAAACTGTGTATGACTATATGTATACTAAATACTAAGCAAATAATTTAAATATAAGCTCTTAGTCTATAAATATTTGTTAGCGGGTTCGGTGACAACCGAATCCGACGAAGCGTGAACAGTCGTCAACTTTCCGACCTTTGCCAATTTATAGACACTGAATTAAAATTTTGCTAAACGTGACAACCCTAAGACAGTAGGCAATTAAATCGCGGATTGGGTCGGAGATAACCTACTTCCCTCTCTTTATTCTATGTCTATACTAACCAATAAAGCTGAAGAGTTAGTATAAGCGCGTTAATCTCAGGAACTACTGGTCCGATTTGAAAAATTCGTTTTGCGTTGGATAGAAGAAGGCTTTAGGCGATATATAACATCACGCTGCGACCAATAGTGCGACTAGAAGTCGCGAGCGGCCGCTAATCTATACTAATAAGTAAACCTTAAAAGTTAGTTTGTTTGTTTATTTGTTTGAACGCGATAATCTCAGGAACTACTGGTCCAATTTGAAAAATTCTTTTTACGTTGGATAGCCCATTCATCCAGGAAGGCTTTAGGCTATATAACATCACGCTGCGACCAATAGCAGCGGAGCATCTAAAAAAAATAAACATATCGAAGCTACGCGGGTGAAACCGCGAGGCGCAGATAGTTTATAATAGTAGGTACTAGCTGCGCAAAGATTGTCACTCATTGGACACCTGAAGGTCATCGCCGTCAGCAGGAAAACCAAAGTGTAGGTCAAGGAAATGCTAACAAATTGTAAATTACAAAAGGCACTTTACTGTAATAAACGTAATGGAATATTTACGAACAAGAGACAATTCTATTGTGAACATAGAGTTAAGCTTTTAAGCTTATAGTGGCGACATCTGTGTGGTACCGGGCTTAAAATAGTACCATCCCATATCCTCCCGTGGGTGTCGTAAGAGGCGACTAAGGGAACTCTCACCAGGGAAGCGAACAGCAGCGCTAATCTTCTGGTATATCAAATTACTGCGATCCCCAACCCGCCTGCCAAGCGTGGGGATTATGGCTAACCCCCCAAAAGCAATGAAAGCCTTGGGGGAGGCCTTTGTCTAGCAGTGGAACTCTATAGGCTGAAGAAGTGGCGATATCTACATTTAAAATTTAGTATTAGGGCTCTTAGCTTGTCCTGAAACTGGAGTTACAACAGCGCCACAGTTCAAAAATTCTTGCCGTATAGTGCTACCCGTTACCAGTAAGGCATACAGATTAATGAATGAATGGGATTATTGAAAGATGTCTCTTGCATGTTCATTAGCCTTGGCAACGCTAGTTTGTTGTCGCGGCAAAGACTTAGTAGAATTACATCCAGATATATCATCAATTCATACGTAGACCACAGTCTAAAAATCATACAGTCGTCCGACGAAGACGTCTAGACAGAGCAATCGTGCGGGGTGTGAGGGACAAGACGCAGATAAGCGGCACCCGAGCTGCGAACAAAACGATGTTCGTAGCTCAGTAGGCTGACGCGTGTTTGTTTTTTTTATTTGTTTGTTTGTAATTTTATATGAGTGTCAATTTTGAGTATAATTGGGGTGCTTTTTATGAAAAAGCCATCCTTTTTGACATCCAAGATGGCGGACGTCATTTTTTTTTATAATTCAATATGGGTGTCAATTTTAAGTAAATATGATTGGGGTGCTTGTTATGAAAAAGCTATCCTTTTTGAAATCCAAGATGGCGGACGCCAATTTAATTGTAAGTACATGTTTACAATATGATATGGGTGTTAATACCGAGGTGGATTGGGGTGCTGGTTACGAAAATGCCACCTAAATAACTCAAATCTGTCTCGAGTTGTTCTCTTAGTAAAAATAGCCATTTATTTAAATATAATACAGCTATCGATGTTGATCTGCAATAAATAAATAATTTCATAAATATTGTTTATTTGTGACAGCCCTGGCCGATGCGTTACTGTTTAGACGATGTCGGCATTTTACACGAGATCAAAGGCATCGACCTACTGTATGATTTTTATACTGTGCGTAGACCCAGCGACAAACTACTCGGATTCATTCAAATTTTTATTTTTCAACATTCATGTTGATGTAACTGTATGTTCCCATCAGTTATTCTACACGTTCTGCCAACGAACATACAGCTACTCACGAAATCAAAAGTATTCAAACTATAAAGACAAACAACACTTTTTAACGTCAAGTTTACATAAGAAAATCACCGAAAATGCCTGGCATTTCCAACTTCTTAGTTCTTTAACTGGGATGAAGTAACTGCCCCGAGCAACACGACTTTTTTATTATATATAAACTATCGCTAGACCTCAATCGCGCCTGATAGTAAGCAGTGACGCAATCGTTGATGATAAAGCGCGCTAGTTTATTAAGACTATTCACTCCAGCCTTTAAGACACCTAAATTGTAGTCCGACGGAAACACCGCCGCTGGCAAATTGTTCCAGTCATTGGATGTACGCGGTATAAAAGACGAGGCGAAACGCTTCGTTCGGAACGTTGCGGTGTCAACAAGGTAAGGGTGGAAACTCGCCGTACGACGGGTTGTCCAATGATGGAACGGAGATGGGAGAAATCAAATCAAGCGATTCCCTCGCACACTCTTCAAAATGCATCCTGTGCTTTGGAGACCGTTTTGAGCTTCTAACGTAGTTCTAAACCTTGATTATCATAAACTAAGTTAATATAAAATGGAACTAACCTGTGTCTAACTCTGCTGTTAATATGGCGCACTTCTCGACCGCCGCTGCTTTCTCCGTCGCTGCCCGAACCCGGCACCTCCATTGTGTGTATCGACATTGACTTGCTTACCTATGGACAAAAGGGAATATTAGTCTAACTAATTAGCACCGAGTAACTTTTCTAAGTTATATGTACTTTCTAAGTATATCTTGGACACCAATGACTGATTAAAAGGACGACTAACATCTGACTGCTTTTAACATCTTGAGGAGACCTGGACTTGAAGTTTGAAATCGCCAACCCGCATTGAGCAAGCGTGGTGATTACGCTCAATCCTTCTCTGTATGAGAGGAGATCTGTGCCTAGCGTGGGACTATAAAAAAGGTTGATGATGATGATGATTTGAACAGCATCGGAAAAAAATACTTTCATTGCCTATTTAACCCCTTTAGTCCCTTTATTATTGAAACGTCTTCTTTAATGCTTTTAAAGAAAGAAAAGATATGTGTTTATGTGAGGCAAACACACGAGTGTATACTTTCACTATAACTATTAGGAAGCAGTGATTGGGTTTGTTTTTATTAAGTTAATCATTATGTAAGTTTTGAATGATATCTTTCCGTATGTTTTATAGCTTGCAAAATAATCTTTGCAAATAGCCCAGGAATATAATAATGGAGAGGTATGACTTGTTCTGGAGATTACGCTCAATCCTTCTCTGTATGAGAGAAGACCTGTACCCAGCAGTGGGACAATAAAAAGTTTGATGATGATGATGACTTGTTCTTATTCTTATATATTTTTATTACATTATTTTATCTAGCTGCTGATTTAAGATCAGAGTTCTTTTTTTTTTTAATTAGGACAAAACCCGCCACACTGTTCCCAACCCACTGCAACTCCTGAAAGTCAGAATCAACAGTGGAGACCGCCAAAAAAACGCCGAGCAATGAAGCTCGACGAGTCCCGGAGAAATGATTCAACTGTCTTGGGTCCCGCAACGAAATAAATCAGAAAAGAATAGCGGAGGAGTAAGAAAAAATATATTTTTTCCACTTCCCTCCATAACAAGCAGGAGACAGGACAGAACTAGGCCAATCGGCACAAAGGGACATTATTGCAACTGGGTGAAGCCCAGATTGCCAAGCACCACGGAATAAAATTTGATTAGGTTAATGGGTCCTAAGTAGATATGTGCTGTTACAATTGATTCCAATAATAGGTATGGCAAAAGCGCCTGAACGCACGGAAATTAGTTCTAGCTTCTACAAGGTCCGTATAATAAACAACTCCGGATGTAACTTGTACACTATCCAACATAATATTGCGTTCATTCTGCCAAAGAATACACTCCCACAAGATGTGATGTGCGGACTGTTCACATTCACAGTTCGATGTAGAACATTGACACAAAGGCGAAGGAACAAGTTTAAAAGAATACAGTTTACTTTTAAAGTTGCCATGACCTGTGAGAAATTGGGCAACGCAGTGGTCAACCTCCAGCCATGTCTTAGCCAGCCGATCGCTAACGGATGGAAAGAACAGATGGAGTTAATATACTTATATAATTGTATTTTGAGAAAGAATAACGTAACGTTCTGAATTTCCAATTCCTGTAGTAAGAATAAATTACTATCCCAGTCCCAATCTCATCTCGGCGACAATCAATGTCAAAAACGTGTCACAAAAGTAGGGAACTTAGAGGTGTTTTTGACAGATTGGGCCTGAGATCAGACTGTAAACATTATTTAAGCAATCAAAACCATAGAAATGCAATACGCTAATAATACAGAGCAAAACTTGATATAAAGATAACAGCCATCAAAACCACTTTTTTTTGGGTGTGGATGGGAAATCTTCAAATGACCTCTCCCGCTCTGGGCGGAGCGGTAGGGGGTGTCAGACTTTTACTGAATAACCCTGTGATCGCTTGTTTGTTTTTAACCAACCCGCAACCCTGATCCAGACATCGGTCTTCGTGAACATCGTCACGATGTGCTGACATCTATTTGAGCGCGCGTGAAACACTACGCGCCGTCGACCTGTGCCTGGTCCTTACCGGGCGGCGAGCTGACCCTCAAAATTACTTCATATTTACAAATGAAGAGATTTAAGGCTATCATGTACTGTACCTATAATTGTAACCAAAACCGTTATGTATTTACGAAAATGCTAAAATTAATATACACTTACTGGTGGAATGTACTTTCTGACGGCAGCAGCCAACTCATCGACCGTCTTCTCCTTCTTTCCGGAATCCAAGCCGAAGAACTTAGCCTTCGCTGCCTGATTCAATGCAGAAATCTTGAGAATCTGGGGAGGTGTAACTTCTTGTGCAGGCGGGGTTACCTTTTCTGCAGGCCTTCTTAACTTGCCCAGTTGTATAGGTTCATCTATTTTTTTGACAAACCTCCTGTATCGGGTAGAATCTTCCTCAGGTTTCGCTTCTTCAGAAGGCTTTCTTCCAAGTTTTCCGAGCAATGGGATTTTCACGTCTGGGTTCTTCGCTTGTGTTAAACGTTCCTTCAACTCATTAGCTCCTGGTAGTTTGATCTTACAGGGGAATGGTTCGGAATATCGCGGGATGTCGGATTCCGTTCGGGATGCTTTCAGTTTGTTGGGCTTGCGTTGGAACCTTCGAGGTTTGGGATCTGGAAGCTCTTCGGAACTGTCGGATGAGGAACAGCTCTTCTCTGATGATGACACGCTTGAGGCTGAGGCTGAGTCTTCGTCTGACGAGCTATCGATACCCTCGTCTTTTAGACCCTGAAATAAGAGTAAATGATATTAATTAAACTGTATTGGTTGGAAAAGAAAAGGATATTCAAAAAATCGTGCCAATATATTTCATTTCGGCAGCGCTTTTATGTCGTGGCAGTAAGGGCGATTTTCGTAGTTCTAGTGTTTCTTCTGGCGTGCTTGGAGTTGATTATATAATATCCGGAGTATTTATTTAATCAATGTCAAACAAACTAACCTTTCTCAACAGACGTATGTATATCTTACAAATAATCAATCATATCAAAGACCTTTGTATAACTTTGGCAGACCTTTTAGTACAGTTTACATTGAAATCGTAATAATGCATGTTTAAGCCAAAACGGTTACTCCGTTGCATACCAGAAGCGTTACGAACTATATCTTACTACTGAGCTATTTTTATTGAAAGTACTTTGCTCTATTTTTGTATCTATAACGTCTGGGCTATATTAGAATACTTAATTATCTATCAATACTCTTAATGGGTTTACAATTAGGACGATAAGGAATGAATTAATTATAGAGGTTCGATATTTTGGCGCTTAAATATCTAAATTTGATTTGAGGGAAAAAAATTGGATATGCCTTACGGTACACGTAATTAATATGTATGCCATTATAGGTTTTGTTTATAAACATTTCTAAAAATACCACCAGATGGCGTACAAATAGGTATATCGTCATTTTTGAAGGAAAAGTTTATGTCATCATCATTTCAGCCGAAAGACGTCCACTGCTGGACATAGGCCTCCCCCAAGGTTCTCCACGACGACCGGTCCTGCGCCTCCCGAATCCAGCGGTTTCCCGCGACCTTCACCAGGTCGTCGGTCCACCTTGTCGGGGGCCTACCCACGATACGTCTTCCGATGCGTGGTCGCCACTCGAGAACCCGTCGGCCCCATCGGGCATCGGTCCTACGGGCTATGTGTCCAGCCCACTGCCACTTTAGAGCTATGTCGGTTACTCTCGTTCTGATGCGGATCTCCTCATTCCTGATTCGATTGCGCAGTGAAACCCCAAGCATAGCCCTCTCCATTGCCCTTTGAGTGACTTAAAGTTTTGAAAGTTTATGTACTAGTATATAAATATTTTATCGTCGTGGAGATCCTTGGAGGAGATCTATATATCCAGCACTGGACAACTTTCGGCTTAAATGATGATGATAATGTAAATATACAAAAACTAAAATATTTCACATAACTGTGAGTTAAAAGGCGTATCCACATTATCTTTAGTGGACATTTTGTTCAAGTTTACGTATATAAGCACCGTAATTTCTGATATATAATTACTGATTTATTATTGAAGTGAAACTTCTTAGGCTTAGGCGATTCGATAATTATATTAACACAGGCATATTTCGTCACATGAGAGAGAAGAAAGATATAAATCTTTTTGTCTCTCACACTAAATTTCTCTTATTTTTTAAGAAGTTTCATTTCTTTTGCGTTTAAGATTCTACATGCGCAAATTTTTATTTATTTTAGTACTGGTATGCAAGTAGACTATAACGTTGATCACATAGGTACATACCAATGATTAAACTACATAGGTATATTCAGCCAGTTGTTTTTTTTTTTTTTTTAATAGATTCCACGTTCGGAGCTACAATACAAAAGTATCATTGCCACTAACCTCGAGATCTAGAACTGATCAAGAGGTATTTTGCACTTCTTGTAAATATGGCTTTTCTAGAAAAAATCAAGAAAATTACTTGAAACCAAATGCATGCATTTGTTTCTATGCTAGCGACGCATTATTCCTAGCCCTTTTCATATCAGGAGATAGTCATAAGACGTTATCAGCAAAAAAAAAACTTAGCGTGGAGATATGATAATTTTAGCATCGATGATAAAACAAAAGAATATCACAATCACGCAAATCACAGTAACGCGATGTAGCAATCCTGTAGCTTTAAAATAGTCGACCGATCGATCTTCAGATGTTAGTAGAAGGGGGAGAATCGCGCTAAACTAATTCAACCAAAACAGAATAGCGTCGCAACCAAACCAAAACTTTAGTTATAGTTTCGTATCGCGCTAACCTTTTGACAGATGGTTTAACCATAACAGTAGGCCTAGTATGAGTTTTCATTACGAGACTCGACGGTCGATATCGAGCGCGTTTGGCGCTCTCTTTGGTTGAGAGTTCTTACAACCTTGAAGCGGGCCAATGGATGAGTTAAACGCGCTCGGTATCGACGATCGAGTCTCGTAATGTAAACTCGTGGTAGCTACACAGTAGGCCTAATATGAGATTTCATTACGAGACTCGATCGTCGAAATCGAGCGCGTTTGGCGCTCTCATTGGTTGAGAGTTCTTACAACCTTGAAGCGGGCCAATTGATGAGTCAAACGCGCTCGATATCGACGATCGAGTCTCGTAATGAAAATACTAGGCCTACTGGATCACAATTGGAACGTAACTGCTCTCAAATGAAAAAGCTGAATCAAAGCTAACTTTTTGTGCCATTTGTCAAACTTAAATTTCTCCAAGTGGATTATAATTTATTTAGTTTTAATTATTATATTTGACGAAATAATTTTACTTTAATCGAAGTTAAAACTTTAGCGCGGTACGAAATGGGATCGAAACTAAACCACAGCTTTAACTGGATTAGTTAGATACGAACCAGAGTTTAACTTTTACGTTTTATTTAACGCGATTGCCCCCAGGTCTGCTTAAAATTGTTCATTAATTCCCAACGTATATATGTACCTATGACCTATGTATATAGGCGTCCTACCTACATTGAGAATTAACAAAAAAATCTTAACTGTCAACTTAAAGTGTAAATAGAAAACTAAACAAATGTATACTAACTACACAAACCTCTGAGCTTTCTCCCTTAGCCAATGTCTTGGCTCTCGGAGGCACGACAGTGGATCCAGATTTTAGGATACCCCTGACTTCAGGAGTTATCATTCGTTGAGCTCGCTCCGCGGGAGAATCGTCGTCTAAGTCTGAAAAATAAGTTTTGACTTAGAAACTGAATAGGTAAAAGTATGTTCCCGCATATACAAAGCACCCATATAATAGCTATAGTAAAATCAGTGATATACAATATGTAAAGAAAACCCTGTCCGATCCGTGAAGGCATTGTTAGGTAGCGATAACTGATTCTACTAATGCCTACAAAGCCAGACCAAACTTAAAAAAAAAACCCCTTAAAAAATAAATATTATTTCGCAAAAAGAGGTAACTTAAAACATGGTAGGCCATACAGGCGCGGGCGAAGAGGGGCAGGGCACGCGGCACGCGGCCGCTTCGCTATTCGCTCAGAATTATACCGTCAAAACTAATGTTGTCACTTTTTAAAAATTACCAAAGTTGGAATTAATTCGCGGGAAAAAAGATTATTTCAAAATGTGAATTTAGCATTGTTACCATGATGATTATGTAAAATTTCATATTTCATTTGGTCATGTGTTTACCTAACCTTTATTATCCTTACAGGTCCGACAGGGTTTTCTTAACATATTGTATATAGCTTTATTAGTGAAGCTCTTGATGAGACAATGGACAGTTGTTGCCATTTGGTTTTTTAAATTCACTATGATTTGCTTTGTGATCTTTATGACAACATATTTTTTTTTTTTTTTGTTAATGTAACCGTCCTGGTGTTTACTTTTCTGGAGCGTTTTAAATTCTTTGAAGAGCTTCGAATACACCACAAAGAGAAAAGTGAAACGATAAATAATGTAAAAAATACCATGTAACGTTACACAAAAAAAACTAAAATAAATCTTGCAATGGCGTCCCGTCCCGCCTACAGATCTATGCCGCGACCTTACGTACGACCTCATGGATTTTGACAGATGCTATAACCAGATGACGTAACTCCAATGTTCATAATTTCAGATAATATACATTTCATCACCAATTAATCAGTTATCTACTTTAGTGAAATGCATTAAAAGTTCATTTTTGACTGACCATTTGTCATCAACAAAGTTCTATTATATTTTTGTTTCCATGGAATTTGAACTTTATTTAGTTTGATATTAAGTTTGTTGTTCCACAACTTGAAGATGATCTCAAATTCTTAATTCAAATATACCCTACACAGCATTATATTAAAGATATTCTTGCGAAAAACACAGTACACTGGATAAGAAAAATCTAGTAAGGCAAAGATTTACTGGATTATTCAGCTCAAAATATAACATACTGTCAGTCAAATGTCATTACTGACACTATATCAAAAAGTGAAGGATTATTCGAATCACGCTCAGCGGTGCATGCTCTCAAGTGTAATTGTTACTCAAGCGTCATAAAGTTATGTGCGATTCTTTGAGAAAATAAATCTGTAATTGAATGAGTCTTAAAAAATATTACAAAACCACTGAACCAAATAACGGTTAAATTATATCAAACTACACAACACCCACGTTGTAATCAACCTAAATTGTTAAAATAATTACTACAAAAGAACGTGCAAATTGCAAGTTAAAAATCATGCACAGTATAAACCAAACTTATGACTATAATATTACGGTGAAATTAGTACCAATCGAACCCACAGAAGCGAAACTTCAAGCAAACGACAAAATCAAACTCATAATAATGAACAAATCAGACCTAAGCTCCTAAACTTGGCGTTCTGCCTCATTATATACTCTAAAGACGTGTTCTTGGCGCTGGCCGAACGGAACAGCTCCATTTTCAATTGAAAATCATTATTACGGGGTACATCCTCATGGGTCAGGGACTTGGTGAGGCGTTCGTTCTGCTCCATGGCCTCTTGTAGCTGGCTAGCGAGGACTGGCATGGTGCGCAGCCTGTTGGCCCGCGCCGCCCGGTCGTCTCGCGCCCGAGCAGCGCCCGCGACGGGCGGCTTGTGCGTCAGTTTCGAGTTAAACATCTTCATCTTCTCCGAAAGGGACATCTTCGCCGGATCGTCTTCATCTAACTTAGCTGCCACCGGTGAATTTGTGCGTATTTACATAACATTGTGCAGTTGTGTGTTTACGATAGAGCCCGGGACATACACATAGTAGAGTAGTCGAGGACATGCAAAAAAGAAACAAAAGCCGACGATACATAAGACAGGAAGCGGTTCTTGATTGTATTGCAAATTGTACATGCCTTTGAACGACTTTAAAAACTGAATATTGAAAATAAACGAAATTAAAATAAAATTTGAACTGTATATAAACTCTGCCATTAAATAGCTGGAGACTTACCATCTTCGTCTCTGTCCAAAACGTTGCCAGTGCTCTTGGACTCAGGGAGAGGGACGGCCTCTTTAGGGGGCTCGGTCGGGGTAACCTCTGGTGGTGCCGGGAAGGATATCGGCTGGCTCTTGAACCTGTCCGCCACTGAAGGTCCCTCCTTTAACTTGGAGCGACTGTGACGAAGCAAAGGTTTTGGAGTTCCTGAAATGAACATTAGACAAGATTATTATAGGGCAAGGTTAGAAATATACGATAAAATATGACTCATGGTCATAAAGTTTCAAATCATCTGGATATTTGGATTGTATGGAACGGATATCTATAAATGCGTTACCGATATCCATGCCACGCTCGCTGAATATGAATTATGAAGTATACATCAAATTTACTTTTAACAACATCTATTTCACCATGTATTTATAATGAAATAAATTTAAAAAAAAAAAATATTACCTTTGGCTTGTTGCTGCAACTGTTGCCACATACTGGCGCGGGCGACCACACTGTTGCTCTTGACCAGGCCAAGTGCGAACCCGGACGGTTCTCTTCCCTCGTCATCGCTTCCTTCTTCTTGGGGACTCCTTGGAGCCTCCGTCTCGGTAGACTTCCTTTCACGGTCCATAGCCAGAAGACCACGCTCGATAGACGAAGACGACCACTCGTTGCTACTGCTGTTTGTCGCGTGATTCTCCCTGATCTCCTGGCTCTCGATCAAGCCCAGTTCCTCGCCTGGAATGTTGAGAAAAATACTGTCAAAGAGAGGAAATACCACGCCCGCATATCAAGAGTAAGCTATTGAAAGTGTGCAATTATACCTATTCGGACGATTTTCACTTGTTCAATGTCAACCACGAATTCCGCAAAAAAAACGACACAAATCGCTTAACCGATTAATCTACCTTCAAGTAATGCAATGACATTTGACAAAGAACACGTGCATTACATTGACCCAAATAAGTGGGGCGAGAGACATCTGCAAGGTTATACTGTGTTTATTTTCAAAACCGACCTAATACGAATAGCAGCGCATTCGGTGAATCTAATTTTACCAAACAGAACGTAAACAAACCGCAAGTTAAAGCCGGCCGCGCCGGACACAACTGATCGCTTTCACATGCTTACTTGATGACACTTGACAGTTGTGACCCTTTGACGCGCTAAATAATCCAACGATGTCTTTACATTATAGCTGTGCTAGTCCATTCCGACCAAAATAAGTTTACGATTTTAATAAACTAACTAATTGCCCAACGTCGTTTCTGAATTGAAAAGAAACACTTACCAGAATGTGGTCCGGAATCTCTCGAGGAAGCACGGTTGTACACACCACTATCACAAGACACATTCAAGCTCCAGTTGTCGGCCTCGGCTTGCTGCTTCTCGTCCTCTTCCAGGGCACGACTATCCTCGTCTAGCGCGACGCGGACTTTGTTCACTTCTTGTTCTATTTCATCTAACGTCGACTGTTTTCTTGCAGCGTTCACGTCGATGTTTTCGAAGTCTAGAAATGTAGCTTCGCCGTAACTGTCGTCCTTGGTACTGCCACCGTCAGAAAAACAATTGGCTGCCGTCGGAGACTTGGCACTGAATGAGCTTACGCCATACGGTGGCGAGTCCAAAGCTTGCGCGAAGTCTGCAAAGGGATCTCGTTCGGGTTCCCCCGGTAGGGGATAAAGGCCCCTGGTAGAGGGAGCAACACCGGACTCGACGGGTTGGCTCGGAAAACTACAGCCCGCGGGGCCGAACGCTTGGAAACGCGCTTGGCCCGGCTCCAAACTGCGAAATGAGAAAAGAAACGTTTTAAAGTAGAACATACCCGTACATAAGAAAGAGACAGTCGCTGTTTCAGCTCGCCTTCATAAATTTCGATGAATTATGGCGTGAGTGATTGGATCGGCTTCGTCGATCTATCGTTTTAGGGAAGTTTGACACCATCGGCAATATAATCTAAATATAAATGTCTGTTTAGATTTGAATGTTATCGATCGACGAGGTTCGATCTCAATGCGATTTATTAATGGACTGCTGGATGATTTTTTTATAGTTTCGCGGATAATACTACAATATTTACTTCCATATAATGAAATTTAGTAGTGTGCTTTGAATCGTAATATAGATATATTATGGAGCAAATTGCGCAGTGAGAGAATGCTGAAATATTCTATAATAGTGCTATTTAAAATGTAGATCACATCGGACGATAGCTGCATTTCAATGGAAGGCATTAGGGCGCGGGGAGCCAGGCGCACAGCCGGATTGCTCATAAAACTCTTGATGCGTGCTTTGAAGCACAACAGAGCCAGAAATAGTGCTTGACCCAGTAACGACTGGAGCGCTTATTTCCGTCATCAAGACACCGCCTGCTCGGCGAATGTTACAGCAGCATGTCGAACCAATGCTAATTACAATGAATTAATGAAATCGAAAAGAAAATCAAATCCTGTTGATTGATACAACTGTTGATTTGACGCAACAGATGATGAATGCAATCAGTTCGCAACGACTGATGGCATATTTGGATTTAGTCTTATTATAGTTGTTCGAAACAACGCCAAGTCGCGAGATGAATAATGCGGCAGTATTTGTTAAGTAGATAATGCCAAAGCTATAAAAAGATGTTTTGTCAACAACTATCAAGGGAACATAATACAAGATGAGGTACATTACTCCCATAATAATAATTACAATAGATTTTACTAACAAAGAGTCACTTTCATTGTGTATTTGAAGAAGTTTTTTTTTCTAATTCATATCATTCTAACATTGCTTTATGCGCAGAATACAAAATAATAAATGAGTAAACTTAAGTGGGTTCACACGAGTTCTGTTATAATGGACGTCCATTAATTGTTTTACGTGGCTTCATAAAACATTTTAACTTATATTTTATTATTGCGAAGGAAAATATTATAATTAATATTTTGATTAAACTTGAAGACCTGTCTGAATTTTTGTCAACAAGGTCTAATGTGCTGACGACGTATATGTGACTAATTGTTAGGCGAAGTAAAAGATGACTTACAATTTTTCGAGCGGACAATCCCAAATTAAGTGATGCATTGTTGTCTCCATAAAATCCGTGCACATAAAGTAGAGGTACGCAAACAATTTTCCAAACAATGTAACGCATCTCTACAGACCAAATTTAATTCTTACGCTGCAAGCGTGAATCAAACATTAAACTGAGGCAACGGAGATGATGTCAGAACGACGAAAAACACAAATTAACACAAAGTTTGTGTAAGGTTTTCATTAATTATGTAAACATCCTTTAGAATTCTCATTAGACTCAAAGGATTAGCCTTCAAAAGCTTAAGACTGGTTTAATAGAGAGATGTAAGAAAAGCGAGTAGATTTGTATGAATTTAAATTAAGTTCCTACTTTAAATATGCGCTTCGGTAAAGCTTTTACAATTTTTTTTTTGACGCTGTTGGAATGCATTTACGCACCTTACCCAGAAGGGCGTGTGTGGGACTCGCCCAGCCGAAGCCGGGAATACCCACTAAACCCACAGCGGCACTCCGGCATCGCCATAGTGGCGGGGGAGTGGGAAACTACAGCCTGAACTAACACATAGAAGAATCTTTGTTTACTTGTTGTTCCACTATTAGCCTACACGAAAAAGTAAATACTTTCGTTTCGAGTAGTAGGGAATGATAAAGCAAACGTGAAACAAGAAAATAAAAACATCTTACGATGACTAACTGACCATCTGGACAGTGAAATGTATGTAGAGTGTTTGGAACAAAACATTCGATGAACAACCCACGTGTGGCGTGGGCTGCTCACCCATCAAAATAATGGCGACGGGCCAACTTTTAGATTCGAATACCGGTAGCACAATCACCTTTGCAAAGAAAGTCATATTTAACAATGTCAGCCCAATAAGAAAGAAATATATTTAAAAATAAACAAAAAGAACATTCATCGCTTATCAAGAGATACAGACAACATAAATGATTAGGTATTTAAAACGTGATCACAAATAAACAATAAACACGCTAGTGCACGTTGCGGCGTGTGGGACGATTCTCGACAAATGCAATGACTTCAAACCTCGTTTGATCTAAATAAACACTTTCTGTATTTAAAAGTTTCTGACTGCTCTATTAGTGAAAATTAATAAACATTACCTGGATGTTATCGACCGCATCTCTTCCACAGTGATGGGCTGAGTTTTGTAGCGTTCCTTGTCACGTGTCTTTGCCCTGGATGTAGAGGGCTGATCTCTAAGTGACAGATCTTTAGTCAGTGCTTGTTCCATGGACTTTATTCTGGAGGCAATCGATGGAAACGATTTTCGTTTGTTAACCTCTCCGACTGCGTCTCTAAGCTCGCGATTCCAGGGTTCACAAAATCCGTTTTCACAATTCTCGTCAACCTTTAACCGGCGGTTGTTCAGTATAGACAGTAACTCATCGTTAACATCACACGCGAGGCTCTTCGAACGAGGATTTGCCTTCGGCCGAAGATTCCTGCGTCGGAGCACTGCACTCGGTAACTCTTCCGGGTTGGGAGCGGGCGCGAGATTCAACACTCGTCGCGGTCCAGCCGCCGACAAGTCGTTCGCGTCGCAACTGAAATTCGTCACACTAATAATGTTCGCATCGTTGTCCGCGCAAAAAGAAAGCCGTGGGCGCGGGGATTGGCTGCGTTCCCTAGTCAAACTAGAACCCCTCTGCTTTAAAATAGGTCTAACTGCTGCTTCACATTCCGATCCCGAGTGGTCAGAGGTCCTGGAGCGTAGGAGTGAAGGCCTTCGGGAGCTTCGGTCGTCTTCGCTCAAATCGAAACTAGAAGCATGTCCTTCGTCTCCAGACAACTTTTTCGATGACTTTAGGATCGGTTTTTTGGGCAGGTCGAAATCGTAATCATCAAATTCAGTAGATTTTTTCTTAAGTATAGGTCTTGGTGTATCGGATAGGATATCTTCTAGACATGGTCGTTCTTCAGAAAAACTTTTCTTCTTTAGTATAGGTCTAACAGTTTCTTTATCGTCTTCTACTATTTCTGCACCACCCGCTGCTGCTAATAATACAGCTTGAGCAATAGAAACATGGGATGAGGCAGTGCTGCTACTAGAACTAGAATTAGACTTTCGTTTCAATATGCCATGAGGTTCGGGAGAGCTTTGAGATAACTCGTCAGTATGATGCTGTTCTTCTTCTCTGCTCATTTTTCTTTTTAGAATCCCTTGAATTTGTCCTTCAGGTGACCTGTTCCTCACGACATCTTCCAGGGATGATCGCCTGTTTTTCAATATGGACTTGTTTGTTTCTATAGACCCATCCTCAGCAAAGGACACTTCTGGGCTACAGGACCTCCTCCGAGCCACTTGTGACTCGTCCAAGCTCCGGCGTTTCTTTAAAATACCTTGACGCTGCTTGCTGTCAGAACGACCATTTCGTGGTTCAACGACGCTAGGTGAGAATGTTACCGGCGGAGATGCGATTGCTTGATTAGTAGTATGAGAGGCAATACTATCTTCGTGAATAGACTTTCGTTTTAAGATTGACACGGGTGTATGACTACAGGACGTTGACGAAGTATCAAGACGGCGATTTTGACTAGACGTATCGTTATTGAGATCAGAAAACATTGCACTTTGCTTTTCAAAATCAATCAGTCTCTGAGCTGCCGTGTCTATATCTCTTAACCTCTCTGTAACTCCTCTGTTAGGTATTGGTCTTTCGTTAATTAAACCATAATTATATGCGTGACTGGTGTGTTTTAGTTCGGATTTCGGTGCGAATATGGAGTCGAAACGAGGCTCAGGTGTGTCTAAATTTATCTTATTACTAGTTAAGTTATTCGACAATTTGTTAACCCTATCTAATGTCTGTTTAGTCAACGCAGCTAAGCTGTCCATCTCCTGGGAAAGTCTAGAACTATGTGGTCTAACAGTTTCGTGAAGCGTCGACATCTTCGTAACTTTAGAATTTTCTAGTCCACAAGCATTTGGTTCTTGGTTTGCTCGGGAAGTACCATTCAAAAGATTTTTAGGTGAAACTTTTTTAGTTTCATTCGATTTCCTCGGAGAATTATTTTCTAAACTAGTCAGTCTTTTCTTTGAATAATGATATTTTTCGCTAAGACTTTCACTATCTTTTTGAGCTCGATGTCTTCGATCGATACGATTATTTTCTGTGTCACTTTTGGCTTTTTCTGGACTTTTTCGAGTAGTTCTATTTCTAGGTGTTTCGGCTTTCGATCTGCTAGATATTGTATCTCGAGTTAAGTCCTGTTTAACCGGTGATGTAGATGTCCGTAAATTTCTATCAGAGGATTTCTTGGAAAGAGGTATGCAACTAGGTTTGGAACTCGATTCAGGACTTCGACGCCTGTCATAAGTCTTTTGAGGAGTGGAATTTGAGGTTATAGACTTAAGCGGAGTCGATTTGATCCCAAAAGATAAATTTAAAGTAGTTTTAGGAGATACTTTGGAAGACGGCAGTGAGCTTTCAGTCTTGGGGTGTGGTGCTTCAAGGGGTCGGCGAGTTCTAGGTTTTGCGACGCTTCCTGCAACAAATAGAAAATAAACATTAAAAATCGTCATAATTTTACTGCACCTACTTATAAAATACAGAAAGTTAATCACAGTTAACGAGTTTGGACGGAAGAGGAAGCTGTTGACCCGCACGTGTTTATTGTTCTACAGAGGTTCACTGACTGCGCGCAAGCGTCAATTCGTGTGTCGTTTCGCGCGATATGGCGGACGGAGCCATTGTTTCTGTAAGTAGGTAACGCACGCTGCATTCTGTTATATAGACACTTCCATTATGTAAAATTGAAGATCTAAATTGTGTTTCGTGCTTCAATTTTAAGAGATCGCGTAAGAAAATAAAATGAAACGCAATATCAAGTTATATGATAAACGGAGACCTATTCAGCAGATATGATTGCATGCATCTGCGGTGATTCAAACACGTAGATATAATATTTATCTCTACGTTCTCAAAACGTTCCTAGATTCGACCGCAGAAGATTGTTATTGAAATGTGAATATGTAAAACTCAATATTTACCAAATTATTCTAGGTATTGTTAGTCCTAAAGGAGATGTTTCAGAAATGTATGGAGCCTGGGCCAGCACATTGTACACTTAATGCTAGGTATAGTTACGCTATAGTTAACTGTTTTAATGTTAATTTCCTATATTTTGGCTTAGTTTTTATACAGATTCAATTTAACTCGGCTAAGGAGTGCAACACAACTACTAATACGAAAAAAACAAAACATGAATTCCGAACATACGGCCCATTAAATAAACACAATCAACTCAAATCAATACTCGACACGAACACAACGGGAAAATAGAACTGTCAAAGTCGCCAATCAAACGTCATGGCTACCTTAATAAAGGGTTATCTCACTAAAAAACCGTTTCAAATAATTAATTATTTATACTTGTATTTTTATTCAAATTAATCTAATAGTATTTTTATTAAATTCTTTTATTTTTTTCCTTTTTATCTACATAGCGTACATAGTGGTGGCCCAAAATGAAACATCTCCTTTTCTCAAATGTTATACAGTATGTTAACTAACAGAGGGCGTTCCCGTTAACCCGAAATAGTATAGCATACATACATGCTAAAAAAAAAATTTCCATTCGAAAACAAAATGTTTTAAAAATTTTTCCAATAAGAAAATATTCAATAAAAATTTTAAATTGACATGTAAAAGAAACACACTGTACACGCGAATATGAAAGACGGCAACGTCGCAATTTATTTATACATGACGACTACTATTTTGATTTAAAACAGGAGGTTTCAAATTTATTTCCAATTAGAATTTTTTTTTATTCGGATTTTTTTATGCTTATTTTTCTATGCTGATATTTTTATTTTAATCTATTAATGATATATATTAACGAGTTTAAGGGAACGCCCTCTGTTATTTAACATACTGTATATGTACATATACCATTTTTTTTTTTACTCGGTTCCCCTCGAGCCCTGCGTTGAGAGTGTCACGGGTTCAGCCCCAAGACCTAACACCGTGCCACTCTCAGGGCTTACCGGCCCTTTAGGCCGGTTTCCGCGCCAAGGGAGGATTACCCGGGTACAGAGTAATCCTCAGACGTGGTGACCGGTGCAATGCGCGTGCGGGAGCTACCCACACACGCTGGTCACACTCGGGGGCTAAGGAGACGGGGGTTCGTCCCCTGCCTTCTTCGCCCCGCCCGTCTACGCCGGCGGGGAGCGGCAAGACTATCTTCTTCCCGCTCCCTCTCCGCTGCCTCCTTCTGCAAGAGGACGGTCTCATAGAAGGAGGCGGCAGCCTCCCATGCACTCTCGCTTTCAACCATGGCTCGAACCATGGTTGCCAGGGAGAGGCGTCCGCCTCCGAGCGCCGCCACGAGGTCGCGGCGCTCGTTTCGCCAGGCCGGGCACTCCACCAAGGTGTGCTCGGCCGTGTCGTCGAGGGAGTCGCAGTGGTGACACCGCGGCGACTCCTCCCGACGGGCGACACGGTGCAGGTAGTGACCGCAGCACCCATGTCCGGTCAGTACCTGCACCAGGCGGTAGGTAAGGCATATGTACATATACCTAAGTAAGTATAAGTAGATCGGGTTTTTCTTTACGTAAAAAAACATCTTATGCATTAGTCGTAAGGCGAGGCGTCGCCTTGGACTCGAATCACTTGCGAAATGACGAAGGCGGTGGTCGATGAAGTATTCCTCTACAATACTGTGTTTTTTATTCATATGCTTTGTATTGCCGAATATACCTAAGTAAGTATAAGTAGATCGGGCTTTTATTTACGTAAAAAAAAAATCTTTTCTTATGCTTTAGTAGTAAGGCGAGGCGCCTTCGACTCTAATCACTTACGAAATGTAGAAGACTGTTGTCGATGAAGTATTCCTCTACAATACTGTGTTTTTCATCCATATGCTATGTATTAACGAATAAATCATTTAAAACAATTGTTACCGTGTGGTGGATGGACGATAAGTTATACAATATAACAGAATTAATATTGAAAAAAAAACTCTCTCTACCTATACCAAACCAACTCGTTCGAAAGAAATACTTATATTATGATACTTATATTATGAAATAATTATAATACTTTTCTATACTAAAATCCATTATGCCAGCTATACTAAGGTACGTGTTCGGTGTACCGTAGTATAACTCTGTGCTCCCGAGATCGAATGGATGTATTTTTATGAAATGCATCGTACGAGTTGGGCATGCTGAAATTGGAAAAGTTCTCTCAACTGAATTGCGGACTGAAAAAAAAATTTTTGATTACCCCTTTGATACACTCGATAATCAATATCATATTATCCGTTTCAACGTCGAGTTGAGCATCGTAATTGTGAATACTGAAACGGCAAAAAAACGTGTGCTAAAAGTGGATTTTCTGTTTTGGCATTTAATTGTGTATTTCAAAAGAACTTATAAGCAAGCGTATATATAGTCTATATGGTATTGTGTCGTAGTCATGCGTATTTCTGCCACTACATCCACGGTATTACGGATAATGTGACACAGGCTACTATTGAATACATCCGTCAAGCCTATTCCCCACTACGTTAGGGTTGATTTTATTCTAACGAACCGAATGAAGCTCAAGAAAGGCAGTCTTTTCATGTAAAATACTGGAAATATTTTGCTTTGACTACACTGACCTAGACTACCCAATAACAAAAAGACATGATAACTATTTGTGGAAATTATTTTCAGACGTTTGAGCATCTGACTATCCGAAAAGACTGTCAAAAATGTACTAATGACAGTCGAAACCAACAGCTTAGCGTACATTCCAAGGCACACAAAGGTCTCGACATGTAAAGGATAGTCTTTCACCCATCACACGAACTGACCGGGGTAAGCATACCTTTGGTCGACCCATTATTAGCCTATCAATTAGTAAAGAACCGTCAGTAGAGTACGTTGAAACATTAAAGTATGCAAAATTGATACCACTAGCGGTATTAAGTTGAAAACAGCTGCTTTACAAGAAGATGGTACCACAAATATAAACTGATTCAAGGATTAAATAGGAAAATGTAAACTAGTAGGTGTATATGTGTATAACACAAATAATGGGAAAAAATCCTTGCAAACGGCTGCGAATTCACACGGAGTACGTATATAAGTACTTGGCTTTAACCCGATACCAATCTGTCACGAGCGAATGATTTAGGAATCATAGAATAAATATCTTGAACAAAGGCTGATCTCTTATTATCTCGATATTCAGCATAATAATAGCTATTGAATGTCTTGGAATCATTCCACATTACATTCCCTACTCAAATGGAATGAGACTTGTGTGATACATACAAATGTTTCGTTTTTACGTATGTACATACCACCATAAAATCACGCCATTCCATGAGATATGCAAAATAAATAAACGCCGCCTATTACGATTCACCTACATTCATCTCGGTGGTAGGCCATAACATCGGCTGTAGGCAGAAGTTACCACCCACCAGACAAAGTCTTGCCGCCAAGCGATTTGTCGTGTTCCGGTGTCCGTGATGTCTGGTGAAGCCGTACGGAGGACGAGTCTGAGCACTTGTGTTGCATTATGTACCCATGCGCCAAATGTTGTGTCGGGAGTTTGGTCGTGGATGGTCTGCAGATCAATCTCCCTCCGGCGCAGCATTGTTGGTCGTGTTGTTGGGTTCAACATTGCATCACCTCCTTTAACTGCCGTCTTCCTTCCTATTCACTCCGTTTTCTGAGTGAATAGGCTTAATAAGCTGGCGCGCTTAACTATCAACCATTGCATCTCTGCTTACTATCAGGCCGGATTGCAGTCAAGCACTAGTTTATAATAATTTTTTAAAAATCCTTACAATTCACCTTTTGTTTCGTTTACGTTCAAACGTCGTTAATAACTTTGTGTTTAGTAACGAAGAAGTAAGTTATTTATGTCCAGCGAATTCTTGTACTATCTTAAGACATATTATTGAGTAACAAGCCGCGTCTTCGCAGATGACCGAACGTAATATCGCTTGGAAGCGCTTCTATTGAAGCGTAACTTATTACCCGTATTATCCCAGATTGGGTGATAGCCGTAATATATATTAAGAGCTTTGTCCATCATTATTAGCGCTGCCAGCTTATCTTGGTCGGTCCATTAGCTGATATCTAATATGTACTTATTCCAGCAACAACCACTTAACGTTTGACCTCAAATATCGTGTATCTCTAATCTTTTCCTATGATGTCATTGTTATAACTGTGATTTCTTTTTCACATTCTCTAAGCTTTCTTATTTATTAAACACAGTGCATATGCACAATAACTACAATATAACATGTCGCTGTGTATGGTAATATAATGTTATGATGCACAACATTGTTTTAGAAATTTATTTTTGTGTTGTAAGACCATATTGCGGGCTATGTTGGGCGTCTCTCTGAAGGACCGTAGGTATCAGAAATGAGGTGATCCGACAGAGGACCAAAGTCACCGACATAGCTGGGAGAATTAGCAAGCTGAAGTGGCAATGAGCTGTTCACATATGCCGCAGGGCCGACAACCGTTGGCGTAAACGAGTCCTCGAGTGGAGACCGCGTCTCGGCAAACGTAGCGTAGGACGCTCTTGGGCGAGATGGAGCGACGACATCAAAAAAGTGGCTGGTAGTGGCTGGCGGAGAACTGCTCAGGATCGAGCTTGTTGGCGTGCCATGGAAGAGGCCTATGTCCAGCAGTGGACGAGCAGAGGCTGATAATGATGATGATGATGAAGACCATATTGCTGGCAACATTATATACATGTAGGTAGTTTATCTGTGATGCAATGGCACAAAGGCCAAGGAGCCATGCCAGAAAAAACAACTATGACGCAAGTGGGCTCACTTCCTTTTTTTTTTAAATATGATTGATACGTACTACTACCTACTTCTGGAAAAAAATTCATTATCATTTACCAAGTGAGGTGGAAGGAGAGTAGGGAAGCTAAGGTCCCACCACAGACAACTATTAATAGTAAGAAAAAAAAATATTCTGCATATTTTTTCAAAGTAAGCAAAGTTACTAAAGAACACAGCTGAAATAAACAGACAGGAGTATTTAAAAACATTTGTGCAGCGTAGCAGAGGATAATTCCGTGAAGATTTAATGCAAAATTATACTGGACCCATATAAAAAGAACGTCTAAGCAAAGACGGTAAAAAATAAGCACAGCTCAGTGGAACCACCACAAAGGGTATTTCTACATCAATAACAACGATTGAAAAGAAAAAGGGGAAAACGAAATCGTTTATTCTGCAGTCAATAATTTAGAACTTTACAAATCGTGGTTACCCACATAAAACATTGAATGTGCTAAGTTAGCCCGCGATATTCAAATATACATATGTTTTTTTTAATTAGTAGACAATGAGCTGACCTGACATTGAGACAAGTTGTATTGAATGTTGATTAAAGTTCGGTCTGCGACCGTAACTTACGTTTTTATCCGGATGTTCTCATATTCACGGGATCCATACGTACCTACATAATTATGAGGATGAAATGGCGGGGCGCAGCGAGGAATTATATAAAACAATATTTGCCGCGAATCATTTTTAGATCAACATACATCCTACACAATTTTGGTGGATTAGCACCTGATACTAACTCGAATTTCGCGGGTCATCCTTTAGAGCAATTTCCATAACCTTTATTATTTACTTTTGTCAGTTTCTCCATACTAGAATTGTCAGAATCAATATTATTGCATGGATGAAAAACACCTAAGTTGACTAAAGAAAGATCAACAAATAACTGTTTATATTCTATAAGGAAACACACCTTGTATCGGAAAGTCTGAAGTTTTCGTTTTCTCTCCGCATCGATTTGTACAAATTAAACAGATCAGTACTTATTAATGTGGAATAAGAATAAAGCTTGAAATAAGATGTTTATTTCTTTAGTGCATGAAGTGTGTACCAAAGTTCGAGTGTACCGAAGGTTCGAGTCATCTTAAGTGGTCAATACATCGACATTTTTATGAAAAGCTTTCATTATATTTTTTCTGAGAAAACGTGAACAGCGGGTCGTGAGTCACTTATGTGAAGAGCGCGTTGAGTGAGGTGTCATTCCAACTAATGTTAGATATTTGACACTATTGGGAGTTTTGGCGGGAAAGCTAAGATGAGTGTCACGCTCATTTTTCATTGGACTTTTAAATTATTTATAGTATTACTAAAAAAGCGCGTGATTTATATAGTAAAAAGTGCATTCAGTAAATAATTCATAGAGAACATTGAAATATCGTATCATAGAGGCCACATCATGACTTTGCCTCAAAACCTCCCCCGTAGACGGTTCACGCGGCCGCCTTAAGCGACTGCCATTGGCGATATCCGCCATTATTGTGAAATAAAATGTTCAAAGAATTTCTATAATATATTACACGTGTTATTGGCAAAATTGTGAAGTCTCTTCCACAGGGGCCATTGATCAAAAGTTGAAGTTGACAGTATTGACCGCTCATGTCACCTGGCTTTACAAAGTGCGATTTATACAGAATCGCACTGCAGTATAAATTAAGTAAAAAATAAGTTAAAATTTAATAGCCACTACACCATAGAATAAAGAGGGGAAGTAGGTTATCTGCGACCCAATCCGCGATTTAATTGCCTACTGTCTTAGGGTTGACGACTGTCCGCGCTTCGTCGGTTACGGTTGTCGCCCAAACCGCTAACAAATATTTATAGACTAAGAGCTTATGTTTAAATTATTTGCTTAGTATTTAGTTTACATATACTAGTCAGTTTTTTTTTTGTAATTTTTATTTTTAGTTTTGTACACATAAAGAACCATATTTATTTTTATTTTTAATTAATACAAACATAACATCTATTGAATCACACATTTAATACAAAATTACAAATTAGCTACAGAAAAATACCTACTTTCTTCGGTTTCGACTATTACGAAACGCGTTGTTATTAAACTTTAATGTGTAATATATCCGTATCCTTGTAAATAACTTTTAGAAATATAATTTGAAAAATATAAGTGTTTTATTTGTTCATAAATAGACATACCAACTTTGCAGTTTATGTGATCATTTTTTAAAAGCTAATGTGCCGAAAAGCCGTGACGCGCGAACCTCGTTCCGTGCTAGCCGCGACTAGCGCAGTCATAGGCACTCTAATATTGTGTTTAGGTGTGCGTGCGGCGACGCATAGATACTATGGCGCACACATACAAGCCGCGCGCGGTCCGTTTGTATGAAGATAACATACTTCCCTCTCTTTATTCTATGACTACACTGTGTGGAGATTACATTTAGTATTTACTTAACGACCTTCTTAGTATAAAATGATTTCGTTATTATTTAGTAGCAAAATCATAAACTTTGTGTTAAATTGTTAAAAATTGAAACCATGGGCCCGCACGTTTAGGCACACGCCTATAATTATCAAAGGGCTATTATTTTGTACCTAATTTCATGCAATTTATTCTGACCGAAAAATAAGGTTGCTAAAAACGTCTTCTACGGACCTATTTGACCTCTAGGTTACATTACTTAAAGTACGAGTTGAGAAATCTGGTATTTTTTATTTGTTTTATCTTGACTTAATTTCGATACTCATCCCATCAGCAAATTAACATAAAAAGCTAATGTTCCAAATAGCCATACTACCTATGGGTCTTAAAACCCAAAATCTAAAACATCCCGTCGTGGTTTCGCTAGCTTTTAATTTAATTTGATTTTTATAATTTCTGGAGTCACAAGGCTTTGTTCTGTCAGTATATAAGCAAAACGATTGAAGCATTTAGCTGCTAAGGAAAATTATCGAAATATTACCTTCATAGTCTACTTATTTATGTACGGACGACCGCAGATCAAGCTACCCCAAACTGCCAAATATTCCCATTAACCTTAAGCCTTAATGCTTTAGGGATAAAGTTGAAAATCTAATAAAGAAATCTGACAGATTATAGTAGTGTTACTGTTACTGTTATGCATTTTCCGTGACAACAACATAGCACGAAGCGTCATCGGGTTCTTTCAGCCCATCACGGAAGGGAAGAAAATCGAATTCCACAGGAATACAAACGTAGAGTTACATTATGTTCCTATTTCAAATATGTACTTACCGCGCAAACCAGGTCACGCGATTATTGCCCTACATACCGTCCTAATTTATAGTTAGCCGTGACATCATCGAGCTGTACTTTCACGGTAATGTATTACCATTAGCTGGCGCCAGTAATTGTTGCACTAGAAATTTTATATGCGCATACAAAAAACTTTTAAACTGACTAAATAATGCTGAGCCTTTGAAACGAAACACACCCCAGCTTTTATATTACTGAGAGGTATTCAACCTGCTCGAGAAAGGATACACCCAGGAGTGCGACCGGACGGAAGGAGCGAGCAAACTAGCGTGGTACCTACCACACATCACGACTGATTTTCTTTAGTTTCTGGACAAAAACAGGGTTTATGAAAAATTAAACTGAGTAGAAGGATATGATACAGAAAACTTCTTTTTTTTCATAAACCTTCAAATATCAATCTACAATATGTAAAGAAAACCCTGTCCGATCCGTTAAGGTATTGTTAGGTATCGATAACTGATTCTACTAATGCCCACAAAGACAGACTAAACTTAAAAAAAAAATCCCCCTAAAAAAAATAAATATTATTTCGCAAAAAGAGGTAACTTAATACATGTGCGTTATCCAACCCCTTCCGCGGGCGCAGGGCGGGGGGCGGGGGGCAGGGCACGCGGCACCTGTGACGTGGTCGCGTCGCTATTCGCTTATAATAATACCGGTGTCATAGAATAAAGAGAGGAAGTAGGTTATCTGCGACCCAATCCGCGATTTAATTGCCTACTGTCTTAGGGTTGACGACTGTCCGCGCTTCGTCGGTTACGGTTGTCGCCCAAACCGCTAACAAATATTTATAGACTAAGAGCTTATGTTTAAATTATTTGCTTAGTATTTAGTTTACATATACTAGTCAGTTTTTTTTTTGTAATTTTTATTTTTAGTTTTGTACACATAAAGAACCATATTTATTTTTATTTTTAATTAATACAAATATAAATAATACAAACATAACATCTATTGAATCACACATTTAATACAAAATTACAAATTAGCTACAGAAAAATACCTACTTTCTTCGGTTTCGACTATTACGAAACGCGTTGTTATTAAACTTTAATGTGTAATATATCCGTATCCTTGTAAATAACTTTTAGAAATATAATTTGAAAAATATAAGTCTTTTATTTGTTCATAAATAGACATACCAACTTTGCAGTTTATGTGATCATTTTTAAAAGCTAATGTGCCGAAAAGCCGTGACGCGCGAACCTCGTTCCGTGCTAGCCGCGACTAGCGCAGTCATAGGCACTCTAATATTGTGTTTAGGTGTGCGTGCGGCGACGCATAGATACTATGGCGCAAACATACAAGCCGCGCGCGGTCCGTTTGTATGAAGATAACGTACTTCCCTCTCTTTATTCTATGCCGGTGTTGTCGCTGTTTTAAAAATTACCAAATTTCGGGGAAATTGGAATTAATTCCCGGGAAAAAAGGATTATTTAAAAATTCATTAGTATTGTTACTATGATGATTATGTAAAATTTTATATTATATTTGGTCAAGTGTTTACCTAACCTTTGTTATCCTTATGGGTCGGACAGGGTTTTCTTTACATATTGTATATACATAAGCTTACTTACAGCTTTGTAAATAAGAAAAGATTAGTAATATCCTTCACATAAATCCATCTCCACAGACATTCCAGAACAAATAATTACACTCAATAAAAACACACGACTATGAAATTCTATTCAAATAGCTGCAAAAACATTCCCATTAATCAAAAAGTACTTATTACATTGCAAGTAAAATGTTCCTACACATAAATAAGACATAAGCCCACAATCGTATACATATTTTCATGTTCTACCAAAGACTGTTTGAAATCTCTAAACGATTTACGGCCACGCTTCATACAAATATTTCAAAGCAACCAAGTAATTTTCTGCATTCTCTTTGAGAGTAGCAAGCTGTAGGAAAACAGACTGCGTATATGTACACTTTTAATAAAGCTACAAAAGCTTTTATAATTACACTTTTTAGGCTTCCTTCCGTAGGTACCAAAAGGCTAAAAACTGGAGCTTATTAGTAATACTCCAGTGTTAAACTGTCACCAAAGTCTGGAGCACAGGTGAAGAGTAGCCAGCCTGTCTGTATTCTATAGGATGCATTTTGGATAGTGCGCGAAGAAATTGGATGACTTAATTCCCCCTTCTCCGTTCCATCATAGGACGACCCGTCGTACGGTGAGTATCCACCCTTATGTTATTGACACCACTACGATCAGGACGAAGCGTTTCGCCTCGCCTTTTATATCGTGTACATCGAGGGACTGGAACAATTTGCCAGCGGAGGTGTTTCCGTTTGACTACAATAAGTGTCTTCAAGACTAGAGTGATTCATCAACAATTGCATCACTGCTTACCATCAGGCGGGATTGCGGTCAAGCACTAATGTATAATTATAAAAAATATAAATAATAACTATCGATCTGTCTCACACCAGGCCTTATCTCATGAATCGTAATAGCTAGACATTTATAATTTTCACAGATGATACTTATATGAAATCAAATCAAAATCGTTTATTTCAAATTAACCATCACTTGGTACTTTTGAATAGTCAATGTCGGGCAGTTCAAGAAAAGTGAAGCTAAATTGCACGTTCCAAAGAAAGACCTCTATGGAGAAGAACGTGCAAGAAACTCCATGGACACTCTTTTAAAATCATAATAAATGGGTTACATTTCTTCGTTACATATTTATGTTGCTTCTATCATGTGAGTATGTATGTCTATTACGCCTTTAACAACAAAATAATACTAAAAAGATAATATTCCCTTTTAGCAGCAACAGAAGTACATCAGCTCATTAGATATAGCTTGGTGACACACAGACAGACAGACAAATAGTACCCGATTTTACCGGTTGGTAAGAAAACCTAAAAATTACCTATGTGAATAAACCTAGGCAAAGTTTAACAAGGCAATTAATTAGTTGATAAAAATTGTGCAAAATGTTTCGGCTAACTAGTTAACAAATTAATCATAACTTTGTTCTAGCAATGGCAAAAACTTTCTATTCAAGCTAATTTTGTAGAAATTTAGGAATCTACCACCCCTACAGCACTTGTTTGTATAAAAACTAATTAGAAGGGCGATGACGATCAAAAGGCGGTAGTCACTATATTAATTTTAACAAAATTAGATGTTAATGTTCTGAGTTAATGGATTATGAGACCTTTATTAAGATATTTTACTCAATTGGAATTTGGAGGTATCTCTATATTAGTGCCTATAACCGGATATTCCAGAGTACAGAGAACTTTAAACAGCCTCGGTGGCGTAGCGGTAGCGAACGCGGCCGCTGCGCAAGGACAAGGAGGCGCGGGTTCTTTTTTTTTTTTTTTTTTTTTTAATAGTTATAAACTAGTGCTTGACTGCAATCCCGCCTGATGGTAAGCAGTGATGCAATCGTTGATGGTAAAGCACACTAGCTTATTAAGCCTATTCACTCAAAAAAACTGAGTGAATAGGAAGGAAGACGGCAGTTGAGCGAGGTGATGCAATGTTTAACCCAACAACACGACCAACGATGCTACGCCAGAGGATGATCTGGAGAGCCTTCACGACCAAACTCCCGACACAACAACATTAGGCACATCGTACCCGGCACACATCGCAACACAACTGCTCAGACCCGTTCTCCGTACGGCTTCACCAGACATCATGCCGGAACACGACGAATCGCTTGGCGGCAAGACTTTGTCTGGTGGGTGGTAACTTATGCCGGCGGCTGATGTTGTTGCCTACCACCGAGAGACTTTCGAGAGACCGAGGTTCGATCCCCACGCAGTGCAAATATTTGTCTGCATGAATATGAATATTTGCACTGGTCTGGTCGTGCCTCGGAAAGCACGTTAAGCCGTTGGTCCCGGTTGCCATACGAACATCTAGTGGCAGTCATTATGGGTTGTTGGAGGCCTCAAAAGTCCAACAATTGGTCTAGATGCAATGCTTCGATGTCGCCTCAGACGGCAGTCGCTTCACGGAAAATATCGAAGTTTAGCCAAAATCAGCAGTTAGACTGCTAAAGCGGACCCCAGACTCCAAAGCTTTTTCAGCTTACGCTTTGGCAGCTACGGATGCGACTGGGATTAATGCTGGGATGATGATGATGACGACGATGAGAGAACTTTAAACATTTGCTGCAGTTTTCTATTGTGAGCAGGTAAGGTTGTTAATATCGCCAATTCCCTTGTTAAAAACTAAACTAAATTCAAGCACAATGCATCTTTTTCTTTCCATTCATTTAAAAAAAGGACAGAAGATAAAAATTTGTTTAGTCCTGTTGCAATCACCCTATTGATCACAAACTGAAACACGGAACGCGATCCGAAACAGGTGGCGTTCTACCACTTCTACCGTTTCTGCCAAACCCCATACGAAGTAGGCGAGAGGTTATGATGGAAATTAACGCCAAAAGAGCCGCCGATCAAAACATACCTACTCGAAATCACAACATTACCAAGGTGTTATCAAACTTTAGTCAGTGAACGTGTTAAGTACATACTGGGTTATAAGATGCAGGCCACTTTACAAGCAAAGCTATCAACTGGGTTAGTAATACAGTCAGTTCATTGTGCTCATAATAATAATATAGTGACTTACCTATATATCAAGAAACAATAATGTACTTTTCATTATATCAAAAGGAAAAAACGTGTATTCTTTATTGCACGTAAGTCGTGATAGGCATGTGAGAACTTGTTGATGATAAATTATGTTTTTTAGGGTTCCATCCAGCCATTTTTTTCCGAAACTATAAGAGCTATACCTACTGTTGAAACTTGGTAGGTAGATGTATTCTGTGAACTGCATTAAGATTTTGATGCAAAAATAAAATAATAATAATAAATATTGGGGGCTCCCCATACTTAGAACTGAAACTCAAAAAAAATTTTTTTTCATCAAACACATACGTGTGCTATCTATAGATATGTCTTCAAAAATGATATCGAGGTTGCTAAAACACTTTTTTTCTAAACCGAACATTTTGCGTGACAGACGCTTCCAAAGTGCAAAAAGTTGCCCCCAAACTTCTAAAATAAGAAAATGAAAGATCCAAGAAAAACATAAATGATGTACATTGCTATAAAAATACCAACGAAAATTGTTTTGAACGAGATCTAATAGGTAGTTTTTTTTAATACTCGTAAATCGTAAACCGCTTATTACCGCGTAATCTTTCATACAAAAAACTTAAATGCTTTAATTTCATAAATTAATGGTACGGAACCCTTTGTGCGTGAGTCCGACAGGCACTTGGCCGGTCTTTTACTTCATACCATAATTCGTATTCTATTACATTCGATCCATAAATAAATAGATAGAATGCATTATATTATGTAAACTATAAATATTACACAGCAACATCTATAGGTCCCTACAGATATAATAAAACTGAAGTCAAAGTCGCTAATCTGGCATGCTCTGGCACGTAGCCTGATTTTTGAGGAAGGTTATCCATACTAATATTATAAATGCGAAAGTAACTCTGTCTGTCTGTCTGTCTTTCAAAACCTACATGATACACCTCGAGAGAGCTCAAAGATCACTCTTAAAAGTAATGACCTTCAAGCCATACAGATATCCTACAAAAGCCCTGTATGAGAGTTGCCAAGTACTCACAGTGAGGCAACTTTACCTTCTCAATCTTATAATGCAACAGCAAGAACTCACACCGGTAAGTCCCGCAACCACACATAGAAGAACCTTCCCTAATGTGTGTCGCACATTCAAATGTAAGACCGCATCCGCTCGACGGCAACACCTTTACCTAGCCGCCTATATCTACAATAAAATAAACAAAATCCAAAACATCAACCCACTAACAAAAAAACAAACCAAGTTGAAGTTAAACACATGGCTTCAAACATTAAATTACCTAGAGACCGAAAATTTACTTAAACAAGTTTAAGCGGGAAAACCCATTAGTATCTAATGTAAGAAATACACACACACACAGACACACACACATACACTCACACATACACAGACGCACCACACACTACACACCACACTACACACCACACACGAGCATGCAACTCATTTAATGATATCTAAATATTTATGTTAATACTGTAGCATGAAAAGTTATTTGTCCAAAAAATCGGGTGAAGACACTGACTCCTGTAACACAGGTACCACCTAGCACGGGAGTCAGGGCTTCAAATTAAGTGTAACTCCTTTTTATGTAAATAAAACTTTATTATTATTATTATTATATGTCTGTTACGCTTTCCCGCTTAAACCTCTTAACCGATTTTGATGAAATTTGTCACAGACAATCTTTAGACCCTGAGAAAGAACATACGCTACCATTTATCCCGGAAAAAATTGATGTTCCCGAGGGAAATCTAACAAGCGCGATATAACCGAACTCCACGCGGGCAAAGCCGCGGGCGGAAAGCTAGTAGGCTATATATCATCACGCTACGATATTTAGGAGCCGAGCAATAAAAAAAGGGAAACAGAATGAATACTAAGCGAAAATGAAGTATAATGCGTAGAGGTAGCACCATCATAATGATATGTGTGTTATATTTATGTTAAAAGGAAATTTACGCGTACCAGCGTGTCAGTATCTAGTGACCTATATTATAGTACAGTTCAATAGAAAGTAGGTATTAGATAAACTTTGAGTTCAATCTGAAGATTCTAGAACTATACTGCGCTTAGTAGGGGTAGTCGCCTTCGAAATTGCATTTCCGATATTCATTATATTGCACTTATGGTCAGATTTCCAGAGGTGATTGTACGAGATAAATGCGATGCTATTCAGCGAAGATATTGCTAGTGTCTAGTGGCTTTTCCATTTGCTTGGATTTAGTGATGATGTTAGTGAATAAAAGTTACACCTACAACCTAATCCTTCAAGGAATACAGAGACATTTTAGGGAGAATTTGCCGCCGGATGCTCAGACAAGGATAATAACAATCGTCGAGATCGCTAGCTAATTAAGCCACATATTGTAATCAACTCATTGAAAAACATTTAAATGTGTAGATTATGTCAATAATACAATAGATTAAAATAAAATTAAACTGAATCGACTAATACAGTCAAATAACATAAACAATTATTTATGACGTCATATAGCCTATCAGTAAGCTAACGCATGACATCCTATCAACCTGGCCTGGGCCTACGTGGATAACGGACTACTCCGTCTCAAAGGGAGAAAGCCTGCGTCCCAAGATTGAGAATCATCATCCACCTTTTATCGTCCCACTGCTGGGCACAGCACAGGTCTCCTCTCATATCGAGAAGGATTGAGCGTCCACGCTTGTTCAATGTGGGTTGGTGATTTCAGACTTACAAGTTCAGGTTTTCTCAAGATGTTTTGCTTTTCCTTTTAACCAGTCATTGGTGTTCAAGATAATTTAGAAAGTACATATAACTTAGAACCCGCAAACTCATACTTGAAAGGCTGGAGTTTTAACCGCTAGGCCACCACGGATAATAGAGTGAGAATATTATAGACCAATTTATGAATATATCAAAACCAGATTTTCCTTCTGGAAAAGTGTTATTAAATGTATACAAGTTATGTGATGTTTTCCTCGAATATCGCACGTACAAAGAAGTTGACAGGATACCTACGTCGTTTATCAGAATATCATCACGGAATTTAATATGACAAGCCTAAATATAACTCGTGAAACGTGGGCGTACTGTAGGTACACTCCTCTGCCTAAACCTTCGGGTATTATAAGCGTAATGTTATGATATTAGCCTTTCACTGAGTTTTAATTACATAATGAGGATACAACGTTTAACAGAAAGGGTATATAAATACCTACCTAGGACACGGCATCTTCGTATGATAACAAACGATATTGGAAAAGAATCTACTCAAAATTAAATTTTTCCGTGAATTGAAACCAAATATTCGTTTTTTTTTTAATTCAAATCATATCAAACGTTTGTCACCGAACTACATACATATCTCAATAACTAAACGTTACACGTCACGATAATTGCCAATGGCACCGATTCTGTTGTTCATAAACTAAACTATCGTAACGTAACTACTATACTATCATAACTACTAAACTAACTATATCTTCTCGGTGGTAGGCCATAACATCGGCTGCTGGCGGAAGTTACCACCCACCAGACAAAGTCTTGCCGCCAAGCGATTCGTTGGGTTCCGGCATGATGTCTGGTGAAGCCGTACGGAGGACGGGTCTGAGCAGTTGTGTTGCGATGTGTGCCGGGTACGATGCGCCTAATGTTGTTGTCTCGGGAATTTGGTCGTGGAGAGTCTCCAGATCAATCTCCCTCTAGCGCAGCATCGTTTGGTCGTGTTGGTCTTGGGTTTAACATTGCATAACCTCGCTCAACTGCCGTCATCCTTCCTATTCCTAAGTTTTTTAAGTGAATAGGCTTAATAAACTAGTGCGCTTTACACTCAACGAGTGCATCACTGCTTACCATCAGGCGGGATTACAGTCAAGCACTAGTTTATATTTATTAAAAAAAAAAAAAACTAATTTTAAGTTATGTGCATCTTTTTCTTTCCATTTCGTTAGGAAAAGGATAGAAGATAACATTTTAATTTAATCCTGTCAAATTAAGATACTCCATAGACAATTTAGACGCTATTATAAACATGGCGACTAAAAATACGTCAGTTTACGTCAGGAGCGCACTAATTTGACAGGTCTAAACTGACATTTTATCTTCTGTCCTTTTCTTAACGAAATGGAAAGAAAAAGATGCACATAACTTACAATCAGTTTAGTTTGTGAACAACAGAATCGGCGCCAATATCACGATAATAGGGTATTTGACTAAAAAAAAAACTAATTAGTCCGTCAGTCAGATTTCCAAAAAATACTAGACACGTATATTCTCTTTTTTCATATATACGAAAAATAAAGACGACACAGCGCGTTGAAAACTCGTGTGACGTCACTGCACGCTACACTTTTTAGCGAGGAGTGACGTCACCGGCCACCACTCCTGATCTTTGATGCCTTTTTTATTCGTCCATTTTTATTGATTTGATAAAACAAAATATACGTATCGAATATTTTTGTATAATCTGAATGACGGACTAAATAGAATCATTTTTTTTACCCAGGATACATCCCTATTCTCTTCCGTAATACTAGCCCCGCACGATGATATTGCGATGGAACCTTGTCACAATAACAGCGTTGTGACGTCATCTGTCACACAGAAGGACAGCTAGCAAAAAAATGTTAAATGCAAAATTAATATTAGGGTTAAGGGTTTATTTGTATTTTATAATTTTATTACACTCTTTATAAAGAGTGTATGTATAAATTAATATTAGGGTTAAGGGTTTATTTGTATTTTATAATTTTATTACACAATTTTATTATTATAAAGGGTGTATGTATAATAAAATTAATATTAATTTTGCATTTAACATTCTTTCTTAGGTATACCTACTCACCCATATTATGACAAATAAACTTTCATTATTAAAAATTTCAAGGAATAATTTTTGTAGACCTAAGAAAAATATACTTATTCGTATATCTTTCTTACATGTATACTATGTTTTTCTAATTACATTTCTGTTAATTTGCGAGCGGGAATTGAACCAGAGTCCACTGTGTAGTAGTCATGTTTTAATTACTACCTAAATCTATCAGCTTATAAATAAAACCAGGATAATATGTAAAAAAATTTATATAGTCTTCCGAATCATAACTGCTTTCTGTGTCTGTCGTTTCCGATTCACTGTCGTCGCCGTTTTATGAGAAATAACTCGTCAATTATTCGATCTTTATTCCAATAGGTATTCCTCTTCAAGCCGTTTAACATGATTGACTTCCTTTCGCCAGTCATCTGGAGTTATTGACGCCAATGACTCCAACGTCAGAGCTTCAATGCGACTTTCCAACTGCTCCACATTCGTTTCTGACACCCTCATCTTTACCAGGTTCCAGATGTACTCAATGGGGTTGAGGTCGCAGTTGTAAGGTGGTAATCTAACGACTTCATGGCCATTGCCAGCTAATAAATTGTCAATTTTATAATTTTTCGGCGGTCTGTGCAGTTTAATTAATAAATACAGTTCAGGTTTTGTACTATCGTTGGGAAAGTCTCAACAATCAACTGTTTTTTATTGTTCATACTTGGTGGCCTATTCTCATCCCTACTGTGATAAGGGGCTTTGTCCATCACAATTTTGGAGTTGCGTGGTATGTTGGATACTATTTTTTCTGTAAGCCACTTGGTGAAATTCTCAGCATTCATTTGATCATAGTAATCTCCTGTTTTGGTGTCTGCTTTAAACATTAAAAGGGCATTGTCAACAAAACCGCTTTAACATCCCGCGTGAACTATTATCCACCGGCGGCCGGGGCTGTCGTTCCGTCTCACTCCATCGGTTGCTGTTTGCCAACATTTTTCTACAGTTAGTGTGCATGTATCCACGTTTCGTCGAGATAAATAACGGGTCTTTTGTTATTACCAAGCGAGTCATTTTCTTTCATACGTCGTAGGTAAATATTTAGCCCTCCACGCTTGAATTTGGGGTCTTTGAATTAGGGCCAGTTTTTTTTGGTAGCATCGTTTAAATTGGTAGCCTAAATCACATTTCATTATTTTTCTTAATGTAGTTTCACTACCAGTATAATTAAGGTCTACTTTTGAAGCCGCCAAGATTTTGCGCATTGTTGGTATTTCTCTCCTCACCGTACACATTGAATCTATAAAATTTCTTAAAGCTGTTAAGGAAAACCCGTCGAAATATTTCTTCTTTTGTCTTTTTCCTTTAGTAGGAGTTCTAATTTTGCTGCCACTGGCTGTTGCTGACTCATGCTCTCGTCTCAATTTCGTCACAGTATTTTTTGCAACGCCTGTGGCACATGCCACACACTCCGTGACTTTGATAGAATTTTGCAATATATTTTTAATAACTGTAAGCAGTTGCTTCGGTATTAAAATGTCCGAAGCACTTTTTAAAGCACGGTTTATACTTTCAAGAACTAACTTACAATCCTCTTTCTCTTTAACAAAATAATTGCCCACTTTAATTATAATTTCACGAGCACGACTATTAATTAATTTCTTACTCATTTTAACGAGTAACAGTTAACAAAACTAAACATCAAAACTAAAGAACAACAATAAAACAGGGTAACAAAAACAAAAAGCTAACAAAATTATCGATGTGCGTAAGTGGGTAAGCGCGGACTGAACTTGCGAACGGTACCGACGGTGCGAGTTCGACTACGTCACCAAGATGGCCGCCAATCGCAATATCATCGTGCGGGGCTTATACTCGTCGTCCTCCGTGGCGCAGCGGTCAACACGCCTGCTTGCGACATGGAGGCCCCGGGTTCGATGCCCGGCCAGGTCATGATGGAAAACGATCTTTTCCTGATTGGCCTGGGTCTTGGATGTTTATCTATATATTTATCTATTATAAATATAGTATCGTTGAGTTAGTATCCCGTAACACAAGTCTCGAACTTACTTTGGGGCTAGCTCAATCTGTGTGATTTGTCCGCTTATATTTATTTATATTTATTTATTTATACTGGTCGCCTAGTCTAGCAGTCTACCTCAGGCGGTGTCCTTTCTCATAACTTACGAACATGTAGAAATTGGTTTAAAAAATTCTTCCAATATTATTTGATATCAAAGAATCGTGCCGATGCTATGCATATACCCTTTCCGTTCCGTTCCGTTTATAATATACATACCTATATGTATATGTGTATAAATCATTGTCCACGTTTGGCTAGTGACTATATGATAAACTTCGCCACGTGTAACGAGTTCTTTGTTTTAATCTGGTATTGGAATTATTTTATAATATGTATCTTTGGTGAGGGGCTTGTAGCTATGTAAAACATATCAAGACCGGAGGTGTCTGGAATAGCATGATACACGATTGATCCCGAAAGTCATTCGCAGATCTTTGAATTCTCCGTTCGTTCATCAGAAGCCCGAAAGTCTGGCAACCGATCTTATCATGGCACATCATATTAACTGGGTTCATCATCATCTCAGCGTTAATCCCAGTCGCATCCGTAGCTTTCACCTTTGGAGTCTGGGCTCCGCTTTACCAGTCTAACTGCTGATTTTGGCTAAACTTTTTCCGTGAAGTGACTGCCGTCTGACCTCCACAACCCGAAGGCGATATCTAAGCATTGCAGTTAGACCAATTGTTAGACTTTTGAAGGCTCCAACAACCCGTAACGACTGCCACTAGATGTTGGGACTAACGGCGTACGTGCTTAACGAGGCACGACCAGACCAGTGCAAATATTCATTTTCATGCATATAAATATTTGCACTGTGCAGGGATCGAATCCGCGCCACCTTGCGCAACGGCCGCGTTCGCTACCGCTACGCCACGGAGGCTGTCAATTAACTGGGTGGTCATCATATTAACTGGGTTGTGGAGGTAGTGATGATATTCAGCTTCATCCACTTTTACTGGAAGCCGATACCAATATACTTACATATTATATTATTGGTATCTAATATATGTTAGAATCTAGCATTATAAAAGAAACAACATTTTCCTGCGAGATTTAAAGCCTGTAGATATCTTCGGACAAATCGTTAATGTGTATTTGATTTCACCCTCTCACCAAGAGGAGGCCTGTGTCCCAACAGTGGAAACATTATAAGGGCTGATTATTATTATGATTTCTCGGTAGTAGGCCATAACATGGGCGCCGGCAGAAGTTAGCACCCACCAGACTAAGTCTTGCCGCCAAGCAATTCGTCGTGTTCCGGCATGATGTCTGGTGAAGCCGTACGGAGGACGAGTCTAAGCAGTTGTGTTGCGATGTGTACCGGGTATGATGCGCCAAATGTTGTTGTGTCGGGAGTTTGGTCGTGGAGGATCTTCAGATCAATCTCCCTGTGGCGCAGCATCGTTGGTCGTGTTGTTGAGTTTAGCATTGCATCACCTCGCTCAACTGCCGTCTTCCTTCCTATTCACTAAGATTTTTTTTAGTGAATAGGCTAAATAAACTAGAGTGCTGTACCATCAACGATTGCATGACTGCTCACCATCAGGCGGGATTGCGGTCAAGCACTAGTTTATAATTATTAAAAAAAATGTTTTTCATCATCATCATCTACCCACGCTACGTCTTCCGGTGCATGGTCGCCACTCGAGAACCCGTCGGCCCCATCGGGCATCGGTCCTACGGGCAATGTGCCCAGCCCACTGCCACTTTAGTGTTGCAATTCTTCGGTCTATGTAATGTATTATGTGTTTATGTGTATTTAATAGTCATGATGTCTAAGCCTAAACACAAAAATTTTTAAACTGCAAAGTTTAATCAAACTATTTGCAACCCTAAACAACGGATAACTTTATGAAGCCTTCCATTAGACTTGGTTAATAATTAATAGGGACGTCCAACATTCTGAAAACAAGCTCATTCAGTAAGTCTGTATACAAATTAGATTTTAATTGCAAACATGTAGAATAATATATGAAAATTACAGAAGTGTGCCGTAAATATTAAAATA
The DNA here is from genome assembly GCA_017933935.1 of Sesamia nonagrioides. Classification (NCBI taxonomy): domain Eukaryota; kingdom Metazoa; phylum Arthropoda; class Insecta; order Lepidoptera; family Noctuidae; genus Sesamia; species Sesamia nonagrioides. The sequence continues at coordinate 1,151,028 of JADWQK010000099.1, forward strand.
AACATTATTTATTTGATCCATTCACAAGAAACATACCTAATAAAACATTTCATATTACATCCGACACAACACTGTTGAATCATCAATGTTATTAAGCGTAATAAGAGAGTGATATATGAAAACTTTACGGAGAACTCATTAAAATTGAAATACTTAATTGCTTATTTCAAAAGCTTTAAAGCTTTTATAACTTTTAATTATGTCATTGTATGGAGGAAGTTTCTGAATTTTCTCCGAATCGAGAGACGGTTCAGGTTCTGCCATGTTCGCGGCTGCGTCATCAAAAAAGGCTTAAGGGCGGATTAGGAGCTGTATTACAAACTATGCTCCATGCTCCTTCTATCCAACACCGTAATTGTGTAATTTATTATTAATCTCAATTTGAATAATTTATAACCTTATTACGAATCCATTGCTCTATATGTTCAAAGATGTATTTGCTCAACAACGTAAACAACGCAATGAATGTTGTTGAATTGTCAAAATGAAATCCGTTAATGTTGATAGTGTATTATGTAATTAATCTGCGTAGCTCTATTTATCTATGGTCACTCAATGATTACTTACTTCAAATCCTCGTAAGTTTTCTAGCAAACCACGCCAACCTTGCTGACGTTTAACGTGTCATAGACAACAAATGCTCTCTGTGGCCGAAGGATGCAGCTGAAGGGATCTCTGCCACCGTCAACGTCGTGGAAGTGGCGAAGTTTTGGGCTAACAAACTTTGAATAACGTAGTGCCAGCGACAAGATCTCATCCATACTATAACATAATAAATGCGAAAGTATCTACGTCTGTTTGTCTGTCTGTCCATCTTTCAGGCCAAAATGACTAAACCGATTGTAATGAAATTTGGTACACAGATAGTCTAGAGCCTGAGAAAGAACCTAGGCTATATAACATCCCGCTATAACTAATAGGAGTAGAGCAGTAACAAAAAATGTTGCGAAAACGGGAGCGATCGCGGACGTACATATTGCTCCCATTATTTTAACAGGCGCTTATTTTATATCAACACGCGTACGTGGTCGCAGGCAACAGCTAGTTGTCTATATTTGGCCTTGATATGACCTAGCGCAATACAGACATTTAGACAAAAAGGCCACCTTTTCCTTATTTTTGGCCACTGAAAAGATCCATCCTTTCCATGGCCGTTGTCTACATTTAACAACACTATAGTATGTGGATGTCTTTAGGCTGAAATGATGATGATGATGATAGTATCAATAGTTATTGGCTTTATCATACCTAGTGTTTCATTTCTGACGCAAATGCAGGTAATGTAAATACTCTTGTCTTAAAGAGTTTCCAATACGATGAAAACGGCCAGCGTCAATTCATGTGTTCTTCAGACAAATTAGCTGCTGGCAGATATTCTACCGACGCGATGTTTACAAAATGACACGGTGTCAGAGCGAGGGGTGTCGACGCATGAACTTGTTACATACAAAGGTCTATTAGATAAAAAAGTAAACAATTTTAACAATTTGGGCGAGCACTGTTGAACCTTTGAAATATTTTAAATAACTTCTGAAAAATATGAGAATGAACGGAGCAAATTATTTCAAGTTCGGCTGTGTTTTAATCATTAGTGATTATAATACCGTAGCAACTTAATCAGAATTCTCAGAAAATAAACAGTAGTTCGGTCTTCTAGATGCTCTCCGATATATTAATCCGGTAGATGTTATCAAAGCAAATATTCTTATTTGTTGGAATATCATAATACCTACCAACTGTTACCTAGCCCAATAGAATTTATGCCGTAAGAAAAATATGTATTTATTCTATAAGTATTGGGACAATTCACATTACACGGGATTCTAATAAGTTGTACAATATATTCCTACTCAGCCTTTTTGATAATTTGAGGTACCTACCTATACATTCAGGTTTCCAGCTATGATTGGCCAACCGTAGGGACTTTAACAATGCTTTCCGAATATCGAAGGTTACTATATTATTCCGTCCTTTTAAATATCAACAATGTTAGCAAGTCGGCGCGGCGTAAGAATCAGGTATTACAGTAGCTACTTAGTTTTAAGAAATTCTACCAATAGTAGTTGGGGCTTTTTTAACCTAAATAAAATTAGTACTTACTACATTTATTATATAGGTAGGTTTTTCTTTTCATTGGGTTGTTTTATTTTCCTAAACTAAATATGACGCGAAGTTAAAACGATTTCTTTCCAATGCTTCTTCGTTCAATGGTAAATCTTTGTTGCTTATACTGCTTATCCTATATCCTACTAACCTATCCTTCTTCTTCAGCCTAGAGGTTCACTGCTGGACCAAGGCTTCCCTCAAGGCTTTCCACAATGACCGGTCTTATGCTACCCGCATCCATCGGATTCCCGCGACCTAATATCCCTATCCACATATCATAAACGCGAAAGTTTGTGACGATAAATGGATGTGGGTTATTATTTCATACAAAAACTAATGAATGGATTTAAATGAAATCTAACGAATATCCTTATTTATAAGTAGGATTAAAAGATAGATTATTTATCCCAATATTCCCACGGAATCGCCACTTATGTGGATGAAGCCGCGGGTCGCTGCTAGTAATACATACTGCAGTGTATGCGTTTTATATTTCGTCACAGACCAGCACTGTCTCGAGCGCACCACGTCGGTCATTCTTACGAGAGCCACAGGTGAGAGTAGACGTGTCAGTAGTCTGTCCGTTAAGTGCGTGTGCGAGCCTGTGATATTCAACGATGGTAAGGGTTTTACAATACCATATAATATTTGACTTTTTCCCTTGTGTAAATAACAACGAATAATAAAAAGAATCTTGAATACAAGTGTTACTTATTTAATTTACTTTAGACGGTGTAGATTATTTACTCATTGGGATGTGGCTCAGAGAAAGGAAGGTAGGTGAGGTATAACTCCCAGAACAGCTATACGTATCTATAGTCAGGAAAATAATGCTTGTTTATCTAGACCTAAGTGAGCTTTTAATGCTGTAGGTGAAATTCATGTACAAATTTTGGTATCTTTTCCCTTAATTTTGTTATTTCAGAAAGCTTCGTCGTCCTTTAAGAAAAAAGATCACTTTTTATATTACAAGGCTCACCGAAATAAACTAAATCTCAAAAGTAGGTACCCGTAATATCTATACTAATATATAAAGCTGAAGAGTTTATTTGTTTGTTTGAACGCGCTGATCTGTGGAACTACCAGTAGAATATGAAAATCTCTTTGCATTTTATGTCTCAATAATTACGACTCTTAAGAGCTGAGCAAAAACAAAATGGGTCAGAAAGTTTACTAAGTGAAAAGGAAGCAATAGTGCCTCAGGCAATACAATGTGAAGGGTTGGTGCGTTCAGAGGCACTGACGAGGGGTCTGGTAGGTCAAGATCGTCATTTATCTGAAGTCATACGGAGGATGGGTCTGGGCAGTTATGTTGCGATGTGTGCCGGGTATGATGCGCTAAATGTTGTGTCGGGAGTTTGGTCGTGGAGGGTCTCCAGAGCAATCTCCCTCTGGGTTTAACATTGCATCACCTCGCTCAATTGCCGTCTTCCTTCCTATTCAATAAACTAGCGCGCTATACCATCAACGATTCCATCACTACTTACCATCAGGCGAGATTCCTGTGAAGCACTAGTGAATAATTATTAAAAAAAAAACTTATCCTAAGGCCAAACGCGGCAAGCACAACTTAACCCGATCGATTTACCCATGGGGCTATAAAAACCCACACTAAGTACTCATGTAATTGAAATTATCGATCATATAAAAGCGGAATGTATTTGTAGACTTAGCGTCCAATGAAAGTAGCCAGCCTTTCGGTGTTCTATAGGATGCATTTTGGGGAGTGTGCAAGGGAATTGCATGATTTAATTCCCCCATCTCCGTTCCACCATCGGACGACCCGTCGTACGGCTGGTTTCCACCCTTACGTTGTTAACACCACTACGATCCGGACGAAGAGTTTCGCCATCGAGGGACTGGAACAATTTGCCAGCGGCGGTGTTTCCGTCGAACTACAATTTGAGTGTCTTCAAGGCTAGAATGAATAGGCTCTTAATAAACTAGTGCGCTTTACCATCAACGATTGCGTCACTGCTCATCATCAGGCAGGATTGCGGTCAAGCGCTAGTTTATAATATACATAAAAAAGGCATATAACATTCATATTGAAACATGAATACAATTCATCGCCTGCCACGCAGAAAACAATGCAATTAGTCCACTGATTGACGTAACCAGACCGATGAAATCCCAAAATCTGCATTGCGGAGATATCTATAAACATAGTTATCTTTAGTGGCAGATATTTTTAATACCGCATAAGTTTTGACATATACCAAATATACCAAATAAACCATAATATACCAAAGTACCATATAATATACCATACGTAAGAATTTAAGAAAGCTTTTATCCGGATATTTGGCACACAGATGGTTTATTACCAGATAATCCTGAAACCAGAGCCCTGAACCAGATAATCGCACAAATCGGTTCTGTAGGTTTTGCGTGAAAGAATAACAAACATCCAGCCACCCATACATACATCCTCACAATCTTTTGCATTTATAACATTAGTAGAATAGCATACATATAATATTATACGATTATGATGAAACCAGAAACATAACCAATTCCCTATTTTTATTTGCATTTATTTAATAAACCAGTGCTTGACTACGATCCCGGCGCACAGTGTGAGATTTCGGCAATCTAGGGGAACTTTATTCATTGAAGAAAATAAAATGGCATTTAGCCGATTCTAATTGATATTTTAATCAGGATAAACGTTTAAATAAACAATAAGAGGTTTTAAACGTTTTGCATGTTGTTTATTGTTCTAAAAAACATTGTTCTTAGTACGTACATACATACTTTTGATAAGTGTTGCCGTCAAATATAAAAAGACATTTATTATGTTGGCTTCTAATGCAGCCAACTAAACTCACAGAAAACTTTAAAGAATTAACCAAACGTTTTTTTGTTTCAAAAAATAAAAACTGGTGACAAGAAAGAAAAGAAAAACGTATTATTCATCTGTATCAATATTCCTGTTGCTATTAGAGTGAACAGATTTTACAACAGGCTCCATTAACATTTCTAAAACTTCTGGCAATATCTTTGAATGTTTAGTTCTGGGACTAGCACGAAGACTAGCGACATAAGGGTCAGATGTAATTAACAATCGATGAACAAGGTCAGTGTTGGTAAGAATCCTGGATGATTTTCTGGTAAACAGTTGTCCTTATTTCTGGCCTCTTGGGCTTCCTCTGATAACTGGCCTATATGTAAAATGTTTGCGCCTATGATTTCTTTTCCGTGAAACAGTATGTTGTGGACACTTACAGGCATGTAATACCAAGCATAATGGCTTAGGTACAATTCTAAAGTACATCGAAGATATTCACGAAATTTGTGTGTATCGATCGGAAAACCACTGATAATTTTGACGCTTTATCGAGTGACGCATTTCGTGCTTTTTTTTATCTTGGTGCCCCTTGTAGGAGAAGAAACACAAAGTTCCTTTACGATCGCAGCCGAGTCGCGTTTTCTTGCCTTGCGTAATTAGAGCTCAACAGCCTTCGACAGTTCTTCAGGGTTTGTTGATTCGACAAGCCCTTTGATTTTCCTAGTCTGGACTTTCGAAGAGCACTCTTCAAACGCCTTTTTAGGTCTACCGCTTGTATTTTGTTTTACCGAAGGATCGGGCGCAAAGTCGAACGAGACCTGCTCTTCCAACCACGCTGCGATGTCAATCTCTTTCAGTGGCGATTAGCTTTGTCCCATTTAACCTGTATACTATGCACACATTTCCGTATTTTGGCCTTTGTATTAGAAGACATCTGTCTGACTCCTGTTTGTTCCATTATGAAGTTTGAAACAACCTCCAACTTGTTTGAATTAGGTTGGGCCCACACATCGAATAATGCTCGCCATGTAAACATGTGTACCATTTTCTGAAAAAATACGATTTAACGTAATCGCGCAAACATGCGCAAGTTTTTTTTAATATTCTGGCTAGTATAATAAATAAGCTACAGGTAGAATCAAGTTTTAGGGTGGAACACTTTGGAACACATGATTAAAACCCTTTTTAAAAACCAAAACCTGCTTTTTATAAATAAAGACAACACCATTTTTTTAAACAACTGTTTTCTATCTAATTATTAAGCAAATATTTAAAATAAAATGCAGGATCTTACCTGTAGATATGGGCAATATTGTGGAAAAACAGCACTGACCACTTAGCCGAGACACAGCGACACAGCAATCGTATAAACATGCCCTAAGCTGGACTGTGGCTGGACGGCTGTCGCGGGGATCCGAGCGCGTGCTTGTCTATACAAGTTTTAAGATCCATTATACCCATACTGCGGTTGACTAAAGTGCAAGTAAGCCACGTTTTCTTTCGACTGGGATATTTAGCTGCTTGAATACCAGGGTTAGTGAAAAAAATCACAAAGTTGGAAAATCTAATAAAATTCCCCTAGATTGCCGAAATCTCACACTGTGCGGCGGATGGTAAGCAGTGATGCAATCGTTGATGATAAAGCGCTAGTTTATTATGAGTTTATAACTCTAGTTTGCCCCAATTTCAGTATATTTTTATAAAAGAAGAAAACTTTACGTCTCTATATATTTCGCTCCAGATATAAACACCCACTCACAAAAAGCTTTGGCTTTTAAAAAGTTAAAACTTTGCGCATAAAGAGTAAATAAGAGCAACTTTAGAGCGGGAATGTTGAGAGAATTTTACATTAGGTAGAAGTTATATTTTTGCATACATTTAAGGATCAAAATGTAATAGTTTACGAGTAAGAAGTTTTTGAAGATTCTTTATAGAGCATAACATGCATAAACAGCCCATGTTGAATGTTCCCACTGTTGGGACACAGACCGCCTTTTTACGGGACTAGGTGAGGGAGAGAGGGAGTGGGCCGCAATCCACCACTCGAGCCCAGTACGGGTTGGTAGATATCACATATCTTTGAAAATTTTGGTTCTAGGATATGCCGGTGATATTATTTTCATAATTATAACGCCTTTTTTTTGTTGGGATGGGAAATCATCAAATGACTTCTTCCACAGCTCCCCAGGGCGTCTCCTGCGGCGGCTAGTGGCGTGAGGGCGCTGGGATTCCCGCTCCCTCACGCGCTCCGCCTCCTCCTTTGCCAGCATCACTGCTTCGCAGGAGGTGACGGCCTGCCATGCACTTTCGCACCGGACCATGGCCTGGACCAGAGTCGGACGCGAGAAATCGCCGCCAATCGCCGCCACGAAGAGTGAGGACACGCCGGTGCTCTACCCAAGCCGGGCAGACCCAGACCTCTCCCGTATGCTCCACCGTGTCCTCAGAGCGATCCACACAATGGTGACACCCTGACGTTTCCTCCCGCCTTATCCGGAACAGGAACCTCCCGAAACAACCGTGTCCGGCAAGGACCTGCGTTAGGCGGAAGGTGAGGGCGCCGTGGCGCCTCTCTAGCCACTCCTCAACGAGGGGAACACCTGAATATGTTCGAACCTATGATCTGTGACTCGTGGGTCGTGGCCGTGGCCACCAGACCGAGCTTCATAGAAAATTATTACTAATTCATAACACAACCAAATCGATATAAAGGGGCTGTATACAATGGTGAATTACGACATACTGGATCTAACACTAATTCATAGATGAATCAGCTAACCAAGTTATTTAGTCGAACATTGTCAAACCAGTAGGGTGATAGGCCTATAGCATTAAGGCTCAAGGTTGATTGGGAATATCTGATAGTTTCAGGTAGCTTGACTTGCTATCGTACCTTAGCATAACTAAACCAAATATAACGTAAAATCATATTAATTACGCTGTTCACTAAAAGCTAGTCTGTAATCGAAGAGGTATCATCCCATCTTAGTAATGAATATGTTTGAAGCATTAATACCACAGCCAGATTAAGTGACAGCGGCGGTTATGAAATTAACTACGTCTCAGTTGAACCTTTGAAACAACGTCGTCAATAACATATTAATACAATTGTAGGAATAGTTACATAGCAACAGGTGCCTAACATCCATACATAAACCCACGCCTCCTTCTCGAGGGGGCAAGGTGAAACTACATAATATAATCAGCAGGGCAATTTTGTAAGCATCTAATCGTGAAAACTTAGGTCAGTGTTTTTCAAAGTGTGGGTCACGACCGCCTAGTGGGTCGCCAAGCCTCATTGAGGGGGTCGGCAAGCTTCATTGAGGGGGTCGCCAAGCCTCATTAAGGGGGTCGCCAAGCCTCATTGATGGAGTCGCCAATTTCTTTAAAATTACAGAAGGTTCCAAATGGAACCAAAGACTTCAAAGTTTCTGTGGTTGATTGTTAATCTGTTTTAATGTTTAACCAAAAGATACCCAAAGTGACAGACATAAATTCAAAGTTATAAGCAGCAGGGAAGGAGGTCGTGAAATATTTTTCGACACTAAAAGGGTCGTGCCCTGAAAAAGATTGAAAAACACTGACATAGGTGAAGCGGGCTTGGAGTGAGTAGTCATCGTAATCATTATAATTTCAGCAGAAAGACTTCCACTGCTAGACATAGGCCTCCCCCAAAGATGACCACGACGACCGGTCCTGCGCCGCGCCTCCCGCATCCAGCGGCTCCAACAACCCGTAACGACTGCCACTAGATGTTCGTATGGCAACCGGGACCAACGGCTTAACGTGCTTTCCGGGGCACGACCAGACCAGTGCAAATATTCATATTCATGCATAAAACTGTTGCACTGCACGGGGATCGGACCCGTGGCTCCTTGCGCAGCGGCCGCATTCGCTACCGCTACGCCACGGAGGCTGTCACATCATCATCTTTGCTATGTTGCTTCGTTTACGTTCATACATCTGACTGCCAATTCTCATAACTGCTATTCAATATAAAATCGAAGTCTTAACTCGGCGGCAAACAAGTGTCAAAAATGCAGGGAAAATAGAAGTACTTTTGACAGATTGAGAAAATCTGTCTGGGAACGTTTTTAAAATAACGAGAATTGAGCTTACTGGTGATATCCTTCACCAAGTTCAGACGCGTAGTACGTTATTTACTAACAAGTATGAGAGGGATCTCTGTGCGGCTACCATGATTTTTTTCATTATGAGACTCATACGCATCAACCGCGTTTGGCGCTCTCATTGGTCGAGAGTTCTTACAACCTAGAAGCAGGCCAATCGATGAGTCAAACGCGGTCGATACCGATGATCGAGCCTTCGTAATGAAAACTCATGGTAGCCACACTGGTCATACTCACACCGAGTCAAAATGTCTAATAGAAGTAAGTAACGTACTACGCGTCTGACCTTTCTGAAGGACATCTCCAGTAAGCTAACTTACCCTTATTAAAAGGGCGTATTTACCTTTTGTTAGTCGCCCTATAATTAATTACAAATAAAATTTTAACAGGCTAATTCTATTTTCCATGTTAATATTTGGGTACGTTTTGTCTTATACGTAGTTACGTAATTGGATACCGAAAACAATTTCAAATTAAATATCTGCTTCAAATTAAAATCAAGATAAGAATTCGCTTTCACAGTTTTTCAGGTGAAATTTTCGGTAAGGTTGGGTTTAATTAAGAAATTATTTAAAACTAGTTGCGCCCCGTTGTTTCTCCCGCGTAAATTTAGATCCTGTGGGAAAATCGGGTTAAAAGTATCCTATGTGTTATTCCTGGTTATAAACTATCTGTGTGTCAAATTTCCTTCAAATCCATTGAGTAGTTTTTGCTTGAAAACTTAACAAATACCCATTTGACGCATACACGTTCACAAACTTTTGCATTTATAATGTATACATGTAAAAGTTATAAGTTAAGTACATGTTAAGTACATTAAAAAGTCGTGGTGGCCTAGTGGTTAAAACACCAGCCTCTCAAATATGAGTACGTGGGTTCGATTCCAGGTCAGGCAAGTACCAATGTAACTTTTCTAAAGTTATATGTACTTTCTAAGTATATCTTGGACACCAATGACTGAAGGTGAAGGAAAACATCTTGAGGAAACCTGGACTTTAAGTCTGAAATCGCCAACACGCATTGAGCAAGCGTGGTGATTACGCTCAATCCTTCTCTGTATGAGAGGAGACCTGTGCCCAGCAGTGGGACGATAAAAAGGTTGATGATGAATGTATACATGTGCGCTCCTCACACAGTGCCGCCTAATAATTATTTATTAATTTTTCATTGTCTATACTCATTAGAAAGGCGAGACAGCTCCCACAGAACTACTATTGTAACTAACTGGGCTTGCTTTATGGAAGTCACACAATGTTTGAGATGAAATAAATATTGTTTTGGTATTCAAAAGCTGCGTAAAATGCAGATGTACGACACGATATTAATTTGATAAAGTGATGTGAAATAAATATGCAGTAGAGTAGCAGTATTACGTTATCACCACATCCCCCTAAATAAAAGTAATAATGACCTATGTAAATATTTTGTTACCGTTTTCTTTTTATTTATCATGAATATAAGACTGTAGGAAACACTGTGTTATTTAGAAAACCGATAGTTTTTTGGGGAAATTTCATGTGTCATGTCTCCATTACTTTTCACATCAGGAGCAGTTGAAGACCTGCGTTCTCACATTTTTACTGGACTAGGTTCCTGCTATTTCTATTGTAACATCGAACTTTAGTTTTTATTCGATATTTAATTGTTGTTTTTATAATAATAGTAATAATTGTTTATTACCACAAAGATTAAAGTATATTGCACTCTGCGGACCCTAGGCTCCGACGCTAAATCCACGGATGCAACCGGGATTATACGCTGAGATGATGATGATGATTAAAGTACATTGCACCCTGCGGACCCTAGGCTCCAACGCTAATTCCACGGATGCAACCGGGATTATACGCTGAGCTGATGATGATGATTAAAGTAAGTACATTGCACCCTGCGGACCCTAGGCTCCAACGCTAAATCCACGGATGCAACCGGGATTATACGCTGAGCTGATGATGATGATGATTAAAGTACATTGCACCCTGCGGACCCTAGGCTCCAACGCTAATTCCACGGATGAAACCGGGATTATACGCTGAGCTGATGATGATGATGATTAAAGTACATTGCACCCTGCGGACCCTAGGCTCCAACGCGAAAGTCACGGATGCAACCGGGATTATACGCTGAGCTGATGATGATGATTAAAGTACATTGCACCCTGCGGGCAAGGGCCCGCAGGGTGCAATGTGCAGCCAAGGGGCTGCAACGCTAAAGTCACGGATGCAACCGGGATTATACGCTGAGATGATAATGATGATGATGATTAAAGTACATTGCACGGTATACAGAAACACTTATACATAATTTAACTTTGTATTGTTTGCTTTGTTTGTGTTATCTGATGTATGTACCTGGTGTATTGTGTGATTTGAGCGACAGACACAAAAATCAAAACTAAACAAAATTGAACTAATGTAAAACTGTATATTTGTTGTTTTTATATCGAAATTAGATTACGTTACGTTTTTGCACTAAGACTACCCGTAAATAACAAAAAGCCTTAGTAAATTTGAATTTGGTTGTGGATCAAACATGGCTAGGGATAACTTCTGACCTCCACGCGGGAAAAGTCGCACACAAAAAATAGTGCAAAATAACACTTTAATTAATTAAAATATCGTATTATTGATTGGGGGTTTCATAATCTGTACTAATATATAAAGCTGAAAACTTTGATGGAACGCCCTAATCTCAGGAACTATTGGTCCGATTTGAAAAATTATTTTTGTGTTGAATAGCCCATTAATCTAAGAAGGCTGTAGGCTATATTGTTAACATCACGCTGTGACTAATAGGAGTAGAGGTTCCCTTCAATATGGTTGAGCTGAATGATGCTGATCCATACGTCAGGTTCGTGAACGGACGCCGTCGGAGGGGACTGGTCATCTCTTAGCTGCCACGGCGTATTTTAATTTCTGAATTGATTTTTGTGTATTTTCTATAATGGACGCTCTCAGCGTACAATATATTTCTGCATCGTTCTCACACGGTTGATTTCAACATGAATGATGTAATCAAATATTTGTAACAATAGCTTGAAAATTTAAAAGAGTGTCCATGGCGTTTCCTGCCCGTTCTTCTCCATAGGTACCTACTCTTTGGAATGGGCGACTAGCTTCATCTTATTGACTGACCGACCTTCTGACAATTTAAAAGGGCCTGTAACTGGTTTATTTGAAATAAATGCTTTGATTTTGATTTTTTTTTTTTTTGTTTTGAGCATATCAAAAATTTAAAATGTATGCTGTACCTACCTATATTACGATCTAGAAGTGAAAATCTATAGAAATCGACCCTTTGGGGGTTAAAATGAAATGTTTCAAATAACCAATTCCACGCGAACAAACTCGCGGGCGGCCGCTAGTGTCAAATAAAATACTTACATGTTATTTAAATACATATTGAACAAACACACATACCTATAAAATAACAAGTCTGTTGTGTAGTTTCGGATAGGATATGTAGAGTTTACCTACCTATAGTAATAAAATGTGGTATAACATACTATGTATGTAAATAACAACAGTGTTCGCATGCCCATAGCACATTAATTTTATTTATATAAAAGCATTTTGCGAGCCCCAATTACGTCGAATTATTTACTTTGGAAGTCATTATGGCACGTCCGAAAATTGTGCTAAAAAGAAATTTAGGGAAAATAGAAAGTGTGATTAATGTTAGCTTGTATCTTTTTTATCTGAGGTCAACTAAGGCTATTAGCAATTACATAGTTAAGAAGACATCCGCTGGAAGTTCATACAATGTAGGGCCTAATAAAGTGGAACTGAAATTATGAGATTAAAAAATCTGCAGATATTTTTATATTATTTTTTTCAGATACTCTACAAGTGAAACCTCGCTAAAGTTCAAAAATATCAATATCAGTGGTAGCATTGTTATTACTTCTAAAGCGATCTTTTTTGCTAAAAAGCAGTAGGCACATTTTGCGAGAACTCAATTTAGTAACGTAGCGTCATGGTTTAGGTAAAGTTGACTTCAACTCGAAGTCACCTACCGCGAGGAATGATTAAGCGCTCACAACTTACCTAAATAATATAATCATTAAAGACAGCCTCCGTGGCGTAGCGGTAGCGGACGCGGCCGCTGCGCAAGGTGGCGCGGGTGCGATCCCCGCACAGTGCAAATATTTGTATGCATGAATATGAATATTTGCACTGGTCTGGTCGTGCCTCAGAAAGCACGTTAAGCCGTTGGTCCCGGTTGCCATACGAACATCTAGTGGCAGTCGTTAAAGGGTTGTTGGAGCCCTCAAAAAGTCCAACAATTGGTCAGCTGCAATGCTTCGATGTCGCCTTCGGGTTGTGGAGGTCAGACGGCAGTCGCTTCACGGAAAATATCGAAGTTTAGCCATATCAGCAGTTAGACTGGTAAAAGCTGACCTCAGACTCCAAAGCTGAAAAAGCTTCGGATGCGACTGGCATAAACGCTGAGATGATGATGAATCATTAAAGAGAATACAAATGTTTCAGAATCTTCTTCTTTTTCTTCTGCAGCCTATAGAGGTCCACTGCTGGACAAAGGCCTCGCCCAGGACTTTCCACAATGACCGGTCTTGTGCTGCCCGCATCCATCGGCTTCCCGCGACCTTCACCAGGTCATCGGTCCACCTTGTTGGGGGTTGGTTTGATTCAGAATACTATAATGTAATTAATTCGGACAGAATACCTAAATTCCCGTTAGGTATATGAATGTAAACATGTTACAGAGCTGATCCACTGTTATGACAAAGATAAACAACTAAGGATATTGAATTAGCCAACCCCAAAGTTCAAGGAAGCGACATTTCATCTCATCTCATTCATGATATAGGATGACAATTTAGGTTATTTGGTATAGATCCGAAACTGTATACGTGGAATACGAATACAAAATCGACGTATGTATTTCAATACCCAGATAATAATATCATAAACACACATCTGGGCCCTAATCGGGATTGTTTAGGTATTTGTATTAAGTAAGAAAATTTTAATCATTTTCCTATACCAAGAAAAATACGGCGAAAAAACTATCGTAATTTAATTGTAAAGGAAAAGTAGGGTTTTTGATTTTATCTAAGAATAATTGTCTCCTCCCACACCCCTCTGTAGTTTTTTATGAGATCTAGATTAAAATAGTCAAAATAAGTCTTGTTTGTACCTCCCTCTGCCTAAAACCGTCTTTCGTAATAAATGAACAGGCCTTATGAACATATACATCAGTAAATCGAAACCACGTGAATTCCTTAGCCAATTGCGACATCTGCTAGCGAAGCTCCTCTATGACACACAATGAAAGAATCCCCGCGAAATGGACACAAAGTTGGCATGGCTTGAACCAACAAAATACCGCACTAGACAACCGTACATTCATTACCGTAGGATATTATAATTACCATAGAGAATTAGGATATTATAATCAATACACGGTATGTCGTGAAGGTGCCCTACCTTTGCGACCTACCGTCTATCGATTCCATATTGCCTTTGAGCGATATTTCAGTGCTGGATAAAATAAATACACATTTTTTTTTAAAAAAAAGGTATGCTACAGGAGAAAATTACCTGAATCGAAGTGATGAATAAACATCAACATGTCACAGATTGCCACCACGATGTCTGTGTGGGCGTCGTAAAAGATTATAATATCAAACTACGTAGGTTCAGAATCCACTCGCAGTGTCCGGTAGGTTGAAGGACAAGGAAAGGAAGGGATTAGTGATCAAAGTTGGGTGTTACCAACAAACACAGGAAACAAATCTTATTCATGAAACATTTTCCAAGATCACTGTTTGATGAAGTACTGCCCCATTCTAAACCAGAAACAATACAGTATTATTAAATCTTATTCTTTAGTCGCTTTTGCAAAAACCCCGATGAAAGACCCAGCCCATTCTGAACAAGAAACAACATGATACATAAACAGTATATAAACAAAAAAAAATGTTTATCCACCAAACTAAATTAAACGCGATCCTAAATCAATACCTACAGGTAAATTAGTGTACCTAATAACACCAC
This sequence comes from Sesamia nonagrioides, assembly GCA_017933935.1. Classification (NCBI taxonomy): domain Eukaryota; kingdom Metazoa; phylum Arthropoda; class Insecta; order Lepidoptera; family Noctuidae; genus Sesamia; species Sesamia nonagrioides. The sequence continues at coordinate 1,166,072 of JADWQK010000099.1, forward strand.
TGGTTTGTGTGTAAGCAAAGTAAATAACCACAATAAGTCAATAGGGGTGAGTTTGAGGTTGCCAGCCCCGAGTCACCGAGCCAATATCCATTGCAATATACCTTGACCACGACTTCACTATAATTTGAAGGGAGATACGCGATTGTGGGATTGGTTAGTAGGGAATTATTTATGTTACAGATAATATCTTATTCGGAGTGCCAAGAATGGGTTTGATCTTTATCCTTTGTCAATTATTTCATCGAGATAAAACGGAAATATTAAGCTTTTACAGACAAACAAATTGCGTTAGTTTTGATTATCATGCGACCAAAGAAAATGGGAAGACAGTTTGTTTGAACGCGCTAATCTCAGCAATTACTGGTCCGATTTGAAAAAAATGGTCTTTTTGCGTTCGATAGCTCATGAATCCAGGTAGGCTTTATCCATACTAATATTATAAATGCGAAAGTAACTCTGTCTGTCTGTCTGTTACTCTTTCCCGCTTAAACCTTTCAACCGATTTTGATGAAATTTGGCACAGACAATCTTTGGACCATGAGAAAGGACATAGGCTACCTTTTATCCCAGAAAAATTTGATATTCCCGAGGGCAATCTAAAAAGCGCGATGTAACCGAACTCCACGCGGGCGAAGCCGCGGACGGAAAGCTAGTGCTACCACGCTGCGACCTGCGACCAACAGGAGCTGAACATAAAAAAAAAGTATGCTGTATATTTTTTCTTATTACTCCACGTAAACGAAGTCGCGGGCAGCCGCTAGTGATTTATAAACAGAAATCATGAACATCATAAGGGTGTACCCCTTGGGACACAAAGCCTCGTAGGTATCTAATGTATGACCAAACTGAACAAAATTAAACTTCGTGGCTTAATTTAAAACAGACCCAACCGTTTAAGTAGTCTAGCCTCTGTTACATTTTATAACAAGTCCAATATTTATAAAACGTCTGTAACTAAGCGCCTGGAATTTTTCCGATTACGTAAACTTTCCAGAGACGGAAAGTGAAACGAAAACGCTAGACGATGTAGTCTTTTCGCTTTCTTTCTTTTAGCAATTTAGTCTAAACAAGCGACAGTTATGTGTAATCTTTAACCCCAATTCGTGGCTACACGTGGTTCTAGTATCAATAAACTCACTCTTTATTAACACTATAAAACTGTTCTGCTATAGAAGTGAAGTGCATCACTTCTTTCAGTAGATAACACAGGTTGATTAAGTGCCTTTGAACGTACAAAATATTTTCGTCTGTATTAGTTTATCGTGTTTTCATTTACCTATTGCTATTGTGTTTATTGTGGACTGACGTTTTATTTTGCTTTGTTGCCATTGCGCTTCGATATTCGAAAACACTACTTTTGACAATAAGGTTTTTCAGAAGATAGGTTTATCTTCATCTGAAATTAATGTCATAATATGTTGGACTCATCCTGTTTACCTTTTTCAGTGTCGGTTTGCATATGTATATAATATGTAAAGAAAACCCTGTCAGATCCGTGAAGGTATTGTTAGGTATCGTTAACTAATTCTAATAATACATACATAGCCGGGCTAAGCTTAAAAAAAATCCCCCTAAAAAATAAATATTATTTCAAAAAAGCGAGGTAACTTAATGCATGTGCGGTAGGCAACACGTTAGGCATACATGCGCGGGTGAAGGGAGGTAGGGCAGGCGGCATGTGGTCGCATCGCTATTCGCTCCGTCACAAATAGTGTTGTCAGTTTTTTTTAAATTAAGTACCAAATTTTTGGGATATGGAATTAATTCCCGGAAAAAAAAGATTATTTAAAAATTTATTAGTATTATCACTATGATGATTATGTAAAACTTCATATTTTATTTGGAAACGTGTATACCTAACATTTATTATTCTTTCGGGTCGGACGGGGTTTTCTTTACATATTGTATAATCAAAGTAATATGGTAAAGGGTTTATGACATACTTTTGCAGGAACTCGTGTAGTGCCAGACGACAAATAAAAATGAAGACAATGGTTAGCGGCAGTGATAATCAATTCACTTGGCTAAAAATCAAATTATTTTACAAGCGTAGCTACGAACAGTTTATTGAAGCCTGTAGTAGCAATTTACAAAAACCATTTTAGAGACACGTTTCCAAGGAATTCTACAAGGCTTGTTTTGATTGGAAACGAATTTAAACCCATAAATTTTTGTCCAGGAATAATTGAAAAGTAAAACAGTTTCGATTTATAGATACTTTCGTAACAACAAATTTCTAAGAAAGATATCATCTCTATGCGTTTCTGGCAGCATTCCAAGTACCTGGATCTAAGCAATTACGTCAGATTTATGATGTTATAAATTTATTAGTAGTATGTACTGAACTGATAATGTTTTGTCGTTTATGACAGAAATTTATAATGGCATAAAAGTTTCAATAGCAAACAATGCGTTTTCTTTGGGGTAACGTTCGTTCGTAAATCGTAATACAGCCAAAGAAAATTGGTGATTGAGCTAAAAATCTTGCTTATCTCGTCGTCTGGACTAGGGTTACAAGGTATGTTTTTAGTGCGATGAGAAAACAATAAAATCTTATAAAATATTAAATTCTAATAGTTACTCCATAAAAAAAAAATGCTTACCGATTGAATTTGTGCTCGGAAAGATAAAAGTATTCGGAACACTGATAGGGAGACATTTATAAGGATGCTGACCGTTAAAGGCTGAATGGAGGGAGGCAATGAGTGAGGTTGACGTGGGATTCAAAAAGTTATTCTAAAGATCTTAGTCTAGTTCAGTTTAGCACAAACCAGATAAAAGAGAGTGCTCGATATTCACAAGCCATAAAGTGCACCGAGTGTTAGAACCTACTCTGAATAGAATCTCATAAACATGTTTCACATAAGAAAAGCTACATAAACGATAAAAGGAGAGAACAATAAAATTGTCGTAAACTGGAAAGGATGCACGTAAACCACTAAGTGCTTTACGTATTGCAATGGAATTAGAAGAGGACGCGGAGGGAAGATTAACGAGAACCATTACCTTAAAGCAAACAACATCACGGCAACGTTGATTGCAAAATTGTTTATTTGACCAAAACCGTTTAGTAAACTCGGCCATGTGTTTGCAAGACGAAAGAAACAATTTCTAATGATTCTTCAGCGTAAGTATACAATCGGACATAAAGGAAAAATGCCGAAATAGGACTGCACAATCAACCTAAAATGTTCACACTGCTTGGACACAGACCTTCTCTCGGTGAGCAAGAGAGTGGACCTCAAGCCAATAGGAGGGTCCGAGCGGACGGTAAACGACACTCGTCTTAATTTATTTTCTTCTTCGACAGTGTAATCTTCACACTAATTAAAGCACCAGTTTAAAATGAAACTACGAAATGGAATATCGACTGTTGTCTCCGATGTTGAAGAAACTATCCGGGACCTTTAATATTGTACCGAAATACCGCAATAAAACTGGACCTGGGTTACAAAAATGTCTGTAGTAAATCTTTGAAAACCTTTGTTGGAGTGGTGTGTTTCCAATACTGTGTATATTCCGCAATATATGTAGCGTCGTCTATCAATTCTGTCCTTTCACTGTTGTATTGAGAGTCGCCATTACATTTTAGTGCGCACAACACCGCCATATCTTTCAGTCTGTAATGTAGATGTTACTTCTAGATAGAAATTAGACAAACAAATGTGCAAACAAATTTCTAACAAAGTGTATAATTAAAAGCAAATACACTCAAATATCTTTACATTATTACCTTTTAACATTTATACCTAAATATTATTTTAATTACTCCATGAATTCAGAACTATATCGCGTATATGTTCATTGAATAAGTCAGTCACTGTTATTAAGGAATCACCGATCAAATATTTCTGTCTGGGAATGTCTTAATTACGAAATAATTGTTGTTTAAACAATTTCACAAATTTATGAAATAATATTCTAATAAATAAGTCAACACGAACCAAAATTCAAACTATGTAGATCATCGAGTCTTTCTAATTAATATAGGTTTAATTTTCTGGGCCAGCAAAATCCTACACGAATTTTTAGCTGATGAAGATTAATTGACGAAGGTGTAACATCAATTATTTGAAATAATGATATATTAATTATCGATCACGTAGTTATGTAGAGGACTTATTTCCCGATATCTACTAATAATATCGCACGTAATATTATATTCTTCCTAAAACCAATGCATTCGGTATAAAATAGAAACTGGAACTAACCACTAAACAATTATTTTACCTTGATTTCGTATCATTGTCTAAACGACAGTGTTCTTCATTTTCGTACTAATAAGGTTGCTGACATTGACAATGCTGTTGAAATCATTGTGATCTCTATTCTCGTCACATTAAGGCGCCTTTTTCACCAGACCGCTGCGTTTATTTTTTTTCTTTTTTGTTTCTGTGCCGAATCCGTACAGATTTTCTATCGAGATCTACTTCTTGTCTGGCTCGGTTTGCAACGATTGTCATTTGTGGGTGGAGCGGGAGTGACGGGACAGACGAGTCGAATGGTTTGGTAGTACTCGGTACAGAAACGTATGTATACATATGCTCAAAAGTACTCAGTGGCGAAGCTCTCATTTATTTACATGCACTCGCTCGGTAAAGAAGCTTTACATATTCGGTCGCAAGAACACGTCGATCCTGTGACCCTTGCGCTTAAGGTTGCTGCTGTCAGAGGTAAAATAAAATGACTGTGAATAGACTGTACACATATTTACTGTCAACACATACAGCGTGTACCTATTAAAAGGTCTATAAGGGAGGTTACATAAAAAAAAAACTTTACCCCGCACTAGGAATTTCTCCTGTAGCGTGGGTGCGTTTACAAAAATATAAACTCACATAAACAAACATCCAGACCCAGAACAGCTACTAGTAGGTTATACAAATATATAATAACATATTTTTTAGTTATTAAGTTAGTTGTTAAATCATATAAAATAATATTTTTAGTAGATAATAGATAGTAAACAGTCATGGTGGCCTAGTGGTTAAAATACCAGTCTCTCAAATATGAGTGTGCGGCTTCGATTCCAGGTCAGGCAAGAACCAATGTAACTTTTCTAAGTTATATGTACTTTCTTAGTATAACTTGGTCATTACGAGGTGAAGGAAAACATCTTCAGAAAGCCTGGACTTCAAGTCTAAAATCGCCAACCCACATTGAGCAAGCGTGGTGATTACGTTCAATCCTTCTCTGTATAAGAGGAGAGCTGTGCCCAGCAGTGGGGCGATAAAAAGGTTGATGATGATGATGATAAATGTTTTTTTATATATAATAAACCTACTGGGTGAGTATTTTAGGGGTGAGAATTATAGTTCATAGATTCCAAATGATTATGTTTCCAATGAAACTGCTATAGTCTTTTGTAGGTAGTTAGGTATTCAACTTTATGTCAACAAGAATTGAATAAATCGATTAAATACTCCTTTAAGCTTCTCAAGACTTACCTTACGTACGTATACGTTTCTGATACCCGCTGTGCACTTTATACTGGGATTACTTCCCGGTACCAATAAAATCATCAGAACATTAAAGTTCGGATCCAAGCAGACGCACTTAAATTGTCGCTCCATAAAACTGAAGGCCGACATGATGCTAAACGCAATATCTTCGTAATGGCAGATGAGCTTCCACAGTAAAATTAATTACGAAATTATTCCATTAATTTCCATGAAGTAAAACTGACGCCATTTAATTTTATAGCACTTGGATCAAGATTTGACTATATTTATCATAATGATGACCCGCTAAAATGCAATCAAGGAAACGAAAGGTTTTTATCCATTGAAAGGAAAAAGGTTTAGAGTTAAATTGCATTTAAAACTTAATTCCTCTTTATGGATAAGTTAGTGGCGCACTCGACTAAAACCGTTAGTCGAGTTCTTCTTGAAATCGATGTTTCCAATCTAAAATCGTTTTTGCAGTAGCTTACTCGTGTAAGTAAAAACAGTTATATTTGATACTAGCAGCCGCCAGCGTCTTCGTTCGCGTGGAGTTAGTTATGCTCCGCTCCTATCGGTTGCAGCGTGATGTTATATAGCCTAAAGCCTTCCTGGATTAAAGGGCCTATCCAACGCAAAAAGAATTTTTCAAATCGGATCAGTAGTTCCTGAGATTAGCGCGTTCAAACAAACAAACTCTTCAGCTTATACAGTATATATAGATAGATACGGACTATACTCGTATATAGGGACTAGAACAATTTGCCAGCGGCGGTGTTTCCGTCGGACTACAATTTGAGTGTCTTCAAGACTAGAGTGAATAGGCTCTTAACAAACTAGTGCGCTTTACCATCAACGATTGCGTCACTGCTTACCATCAGGCGGGATTGCGGTCAAGCTCTAGTTTATAATTATTAAAAAAAAAAAACAAAGTGGTTGGGTAAAAGCTAGGCAGTGAGACCATTAAGCAAATTGGATAATAAATATGAAAACTTTTAGTATTCATCTTTATTATCGACTATGAAATCGGTCCTAAATTTCAAAGCGTAAGTTTAATAAGGTTAAATTAAAACACTCAATCTCAAGTCAATTTAAAATTCACGGGACAAAAGTTTAACTAGTAATATTAAAAAAAAAACCTGAGTCGTCTGACAGCTTGGCTAACCAAGAAGAACTGATTTTCATTACAAACGATATGCATTTCGTCTCTATCTAACTACGAACAATAAAGCAAGTCGAAGCCATGGTGTTAGAGTGAAAACTCAGAGAGATATCGAAGTAGGCGACCCTGTTCGCGAGTAAAAATAATGGCTTCAATGACGCGGGGTCGCAGGTTCGTAGCCCGTTCAGACGGACGTTAACCCCGTCGTAATATTGCAAAAATGTAGCAAACTATTAGCGACCTGATCGAATCAATAAAATTATTAATTTGATTTTGATTCAATTTCGTTGATTTTAAAGTGTCGTAAATAAGTTTTTCATTTACAATAAATTGGATTCTAGTATAATCACCCTTGACTGGGTTTTTTTTAATATAATTATAAACTAGTGCTTGACTGCAATCCCGCCTGATGGTAAGCAATGATGCAATCGTTGATGGTAAAGCGCACTAGTATATTAAGGCTATTCACTTAAAAAACTAAGGAATAGGAAGGATGACGGCAGTTGAGCGAGGTGATGCAATGTTAAACCCAAGACCAACAGGACCAAACGATGCCGCGGTAGAGGGAGATTGATCTGGAGACTCTCCACGACCAAACTCCCGACACAACAACATTTGGCGCATCGTACCCGAGATTCCACCTAAAGACTGTCATTACGAGGCAACTGAAGGACGATTCTCTCAAATCTGTCAGAAATACCTTTTACCACTTGCCTACACTTATTTGACATTGATTGAAAAGATTTTGAACATATACTTATACCTATTTACGGGAATTGGCAGTCTTAAGTTGGTTTATCCACGCGACCAATGTAAAAAGGGCAAGTTCTCTTTATTTTTATTATTTCTTTTAGATAAATTTAAGGATTCCCGTGGGTCTACAACCGCACGAACCGTTATTCTCGCTTTTACATCAATCAGTCATATTATACATATTATTTTTCTCTTTACGCAGTGAAGGCAAAAAATGTCGTGTTCTGTTAGAAATATGACGCCGAGTTTTAATAAAATTATTCTGTGAAAGATAAATTTAATGTCGGTCGTCTTATGAAAAAGACAAATGATAAAGTAGTTCTAAATTAAAATTAATAGGTGAATAATAATAAAGCGTGTAATTTCTAATTAAGCCAGAATGCGTTCATATTCCTTGTAACATCAAGTCTAATGGATTCTACGGGGAATTTTCCGGAGTGGGAGAGAATTTTGCGGAGAATATTCATGTAGATCTTAATTCCGCCTAGACCAGAGTCATTAGTTACGAGGCTTACTTACTCTAAATATTTTTTACAGGCCGCCAACCCATTTTGAAGTCAACTTGGCCTTTTTTATATGGGCCTGTTCCCATTGCGGGATGGCTTTGAAAGCCATTTTTATGCATCGAATAGGAATATAATTAAATAGCTTCTGCTCGAAACTTGCCGTGAAATGTATTGTTCCATCGACACAGCTCATCGCATCGCATCACCTGGCCGCGATATTACTTCATTTTCGATTTCGTAATGATTTTGCCTTTTTGTACGGCTGCTGAAGGTTCTAGTTCTATGCGTAATGCGCTGTTAAGCGTAATATTATAACAGGCCTTCTTCCAGAATTGTACGGACGACAGCAGGTCAAGCTACCCGAAACTGTCAAATAATCCGAATCAAGCTTGAGCCTTAGTGTTTTAGAGATAAAGTTGAAAATCTAATAAAGAAATCTGACAAATTGTATCAAATCAAAGCATTTATTTCAAATAAACCAGTTACAGGCACTTTTAAATTGTCAGAAGGTCGGTCAGTCAGTAAGATGAAGCTATTCCAAAGAGTAGATACCTATGGAGAAGAACGGGCAAGAAACTCCATGGACACTCTTTTTAATTATCAAGCTATTGATACAAATATTTGTTTACATCATTTATATTGAAATCAACCGTGTGAGAACTATGCAGAAATATATTGTACGCTGAGAGCGTCCACTGTGGAAAACGCAAAAACAAAAAGTTTGTAGAAGCTTGATGTGCTGTGGTCTGTACTATCAAATGTAAAAAGATTAATAGATTAGACGAGTAGTAGGCAGTTCAAAGAAACTGTTCAGCATTAGTAACTTAAATATGTTCTACTTATAGCAATAAAATTGAAATTTCAGTAATAATGCTATGAAGATTTGCGCAACATGCCTAAGGAATCAGAGGGACTGCTGCCGTTAAATTTGCAATTTATTATCATACTATTGAGAGATATGTATTTCTATTCGCCGCGTAAGTCCCTTGTGGAACCGTGCCGTGCCGTACCGCCATTGTGTGCAGGCTCTAACTCGTCATTCTCCCAGAGGATTCTTATTAGTTAGTCGGAGTATTTTTCCTCACACACTCGCTTAGCATTGGTCTCGTGAGGACGCAATCTAATATTAGTAAATTACTGATGAAGGCGTGACCTTTCCAGCGAGTTTCCACAGCTAACTGCATGACCTATTTGAGAAATTATTTCAATTAAGAGCGCAATCATTGATGCGGGTATATTTTTTTCCTTTTTTTTTTATTGACGACTTGCCATTGTTTCGCATGGTTTTTAAAACTTGGGAATACATGTAGATTTCTTAATTATACATACATGTTACCTAATATAAAATTAATTTAATATACGAACTTACGAACATTCCGGAATCAATTCTTTAACTTATGGTGACACCCACATCAAAATAGAATAGTGTATTCTTTCTCTTCTTTAACCTATAGATGATCACTGCTGGACAAAGGCCTCCCCCAAGGCTTTTCACGATGAACGGTTTTGTCTTTATTTCGGCATAAATATTACCTACAGATATGAATGCAGAAATTTTACAAAGGGTATCGCAATGGGCGGTCTTATCGCTTAAAGCGTATCTTTTGAAGACAACCTTACAATACTGCAGGTAGTTTGTGCTGTAATATTTACATATCAACATACCCAAAATGTACTACAAACGGTTCGACTTAAAAATGTGGTGTTAACTTACGAACACACGAGTAGACCGATCAGGTAAAGCTACGCTTGACGCGTTTGGTACGTAGATGGCTGACCTTTTTTCATATCAGTACCTCCCTTCCTCCATGCATCGAAACGTATGCCGTCGCACGGTCTGGGCTGTAATTGGTGGATTTTGCTACTAGGTCGCTCACAATGGGCTTCATACGAAGGCTTAGAGTCAGACAAAGGACAATGGAAAGAGCTATGCTCGGAGTTTCTCTGCGTGATAGAAACAGAAATGAGGAGATCCGCAGAAGAACCAAAGTCACCGACATAGCTCTGCGAGTCGCTAAACTTAAGTGGCACATTGCTCGTAGAACCGATGGCCGATGGGGCAGTAAGGTTCTGGAGTGGCGGCCACGTACTGAAAGACGCAGCGTAGGGAGGTCCCCAACAAGGTGGACAGATGACCTGGTGAAGGTCGCAGGAAGCCGATGGATGCGGGCAGCACAAGACTGGTCATCGTGGAAAGCCTTAGGGGAGGCCTTTGTCCAGCAGTGGACATCTATAGACTGAAGAAGAAGAAGCTCAAGTCTCGAAATCCTCTCTTCATATGGGGTATCGTATTTACCCTGTAACTTGTGTATGGAGGCATAAGCAGTCGATTCATGTATATAAATTGGTGGTATTCATCTGCATCCGATGAGACAAACTGGAGATACATAGGTGGGACAAAAATTTGAATCTGTCTGGACTTTTTCACAACTATGTTGAGAACTTGATGGTGAAATTACTTCAAAATCAAAGCATTTATTTCAAATAAACCAGTTACAGGCAATTTTGAAATGTCAGAAGGTCGGTCAGTCAGTAAGATGAAGCTAGTCGCCCATTCCAAACAGTAGGTACCTATGGAGAAGAACGGGCAAGAAACTCCATGGACACTCTTTTGGACACTCTCTTCATAAATAAACATTCAAGTATTTGCATACAATTATTCGTTTTACTGTGTATCTTACGCCAACGTCATGAAAAACAAGTTTATTTTATGACAAAATCATTATATCATTACCTATTCATAAATATGCCGCGTGATAAAATGAGCATGGTAATTGCATGAGGATTATCGCTTATAATTATCAATATCTACCTACCAAGATCATCTATTTCCATACGCTTGTTTGTAGAGTATAACGTTGTTTATTTTACAACGCAAACAAATCCTGTCGTTGATTGTACAACAACGAATATAATTATCCGTGACTTTTAATATTCATTTCAATAATGTAGAAAATAATAAGCCATGTTATGACACCGTAAACTCAAGACCCTGTTGCTTTTCAATTACGAATTCAAACAATACCGAAATAAGAATCCATTTTGAATGTAAGAAGGTTGTAGTGACGTTGCCAAACACAGGCTGTGCAAATACAGATGTGGATAACAATTATACAGCGTGTAGCACAAAAGCACAAATAAGTATACCTAGACTTAGAATTAGTAATGTACAATAAGTAGAGACAAACACCAATTAAAATTGCATGCCTTCAGGCAGATTATGGAGATGCCAAACTATCTTATATCATCATCCCAGCGTTAATATCCCAGTCGCATCCGAAGCCTTTTCAGCTTTGGAGTCTGGGGTCCGCTTTACCAGACTATCTGCTGATTTTGGTTAAACTTCGATATTTGACCGTAAAGCGACTGATGTCTGACCTCCACGAACACGATATCGAAGCATTATAGTTAGACCAATTGCCAAACTATCTTATATATTAACTAGCTTTCCGCCCGCGGCTGCGCCCGCGTGGAGTTCGGTTATATCGCGCTTTTTCGATTTCCCTCGGGAATATCAAATTTTTCCGGGATAAAAGGTAGCCTATGTCCTTTCTCAGGGTCTAAAGATTGTCTATGCCAAATTTCATCAAAATCGGTTGAGAGGTTTAAGCGGGAAAGCGTAGACAGACAGACAGACAGACAGACAGACAGACAGAGTTACTTTCGCATTTATAATATTAGTATGGATGTTAAATCTGAATTACCCATTTTCGCAATAAATGAGTTTGAGTTTGAGACTCGGCGTAACCGCAAACCCAGTACATAGAGTACTTTTGTAGTATCCCGCGCGTTGGCTTTTTTCAGCCGGAGTTTGGATAGACTAGCCCCTATTACATGGAACTCAAACATAACTGTCAAAATCAGTACTGAAGGTACACCTTTGCCCAGTCCTTCGGGGAAACAAGCCGTAATGTTATGTGTTTGACTATTAGTACAAAAAAGGAAATTAATTTCTGGGCTGCAACACCCATTATTCTGATTTCGAAAATAGAAGGTATATTATTGCCAGAACTTGAAAACGTAACACTACGAGGGACCAACTTAGCAGTATGCTTGTCCTTCGCCAAAGGACCAAGCAGATATGTTAAATTGTACAGCGAAATTTCGCAAGTTATGTGTAAGTCACATATAATAGGTAGGTATATGAGGCAAGCCTATAACCAATGAAGCAATCAACTATTTATAAAATACTAGCTTTCCGACCGCGGCTTCGCCCGCGTGAAGTTCGGTTATATCGCGCTTTTTAGGTTTCCCTCGGGAACATCAAATTTTTCCGGGATAAAAGGTAGCCTATGTTCTTTCTCGGGGTCTAAAAATTGTCTGTGCCAAATTTCATCAAAATCGGTTGAGAGGTTTAAGCGGGAAAGCGTAACAGACAGACAGACAGACAGACAGACAGACAGACAGACAGACAGACAGAGTTACTTTCGCATTTATAATATTAGTATGGATTAGCAGCATTTTTTTTATAAAAAACTTATGAATTTAACAGAAAGTATGTTACTTAATAAAAAGTAGAACGTTAAATTGTATTGATAAATATTTCATAGAGATCAAGGAATTTTAAAATTATGTTCAAAATTTTCTAAATGTGTAGAAGTTTGAAGTTTTTTTATTATACAATGCCTACGAGTACATTAACTTTGAAGTGAACCACATTGAAATGAAAATGTAAAGCATATATATCATCAAAGTTAAAAGAGCAAAAAAGCGACGTGACTATAAAATACTCATTTTCTGTGGACTCTTTTGAATAAGCAAACACAGAAATTTTGCACTTATTAATACTGAGAATACTCTCACAAAGTAAAATTACAAAGCCAGCAGATATCGTCAAAAGAGGGATGAATAAACAAAAATTTTTACACGACTGCTACACCGGTCGATTGCATCAAAAAAACTGGATTTTTTTTATTCAAAATAGTAAATTTCAAAGAAATGCAAACAATAATAAAATTCCAAGCAAATATTTATTGTGACATCACATTACATTTATATTATTTTTCTTTTCAACAAACGTTTTCAGAATGTCACGTTTATTGAACCACGCAGTTAATAAAATAACCCAGCTATTATTATGGGTGGTTCAATAAACATGAACTTGCACGATTCCTACAATATAATTCTCATTTATGTCCTAACAGGAGACAAGGGTAAGCCACAAATTGCAATGGAAACAGAAAGCAGGGAACCGTCGAAAACACTATAAAAACGTCCCCAGTCGGTATTCAAGTAAATGAATTTTAATTTCATGAATACCATTTGTAAATTGTTATCCAAAGGACTATCACTCAATGTTTTCGCTTCAGACAGTCATTAACGAAAGCCAGAGTGTGCCTTTGGCCATGTAAATGGAACATTATTCCCTTATTTTAATTTGTCTTTAGGTACACGAAATTTAAATCTGTCAATATAGAAAGGCTAGCTTTCCGCTAGCGGGTTCGCCCGCGTGGAGTTCGGTTATATCGCGCTTTTTAGATTTCCCTCGGGAACATCAATTTTTTCCGGGATAAAAGGTAGCCTATGTTCTTTCTCAGGGTCTAAAGATTGTCTGTTCCAAATTTCATCAAAAATCGGTTGAGAGGTTTAAGCGGGAAAGCGTAACAGACAGACAGACAGAGTTACTTTCGCATTTATAATATTAGTATGGAAGTATGGATTACCATTACAACACATTATATTAGCACACACACACACACACGCGCGCGCACACACATTATATTAGCACTCATATGTTTTGAAGTGCATCATCCATACTAATCCATACTAGGTAATATTATAAATGCGAAAGTAACTCTGTCTGTCTGTCTGTTACGCTTTCCCGTTTAACCCTCTCGACCGATTTTGATGTAATTTGGCACAGACAATCTTTAGACCCTGAGAAAGGACATAGGCTACCTTTTATTGAAAAAAAAATATGTTCCCGAGGGAAATCTAAAAAGCGCGATATAACCGAATTCCACGCGGGCGTAGGCGCGGGCGGAAAGCTAGTCAAATATAAAAAGTTAGTAGTATTATAATCATGCGGTCGTCAAAAAACAGTTATAATGTATAATGGTAATGAGGCCGAAATATTTCAAGACAAACAATAAATTGACCTTGGAAGAATAAAGTGAACCACGATTTTACCAAATTACATGGGAACTACGCTAAGACAACCCATTCAAAATTTCAATGGCGACAGATAAGGTCATACAAACACTGGCAGATAAACACTATTCAGAGTAAATTAAAGTTGTGAATGGGAAGCTTAGATCCCAGTGGCATTTAGAATTAAGTTTGTCACAAAGTAGAAGTGAATCTTGTGATAACGTCGTGACACAATCATTTAATTTCAGGAGAAAAGGAGGATTAGATATCTTCCATGATTAAAATTCGATTACTCACATGATGAACCATGAAGTTATTGTGTCGAAACCTGAGTAATTTTAACTAAGTTTGTTAATTATAAGTCAAACTCGCATTACTACTCCCAATCATCATCATCTCAGCGTTAATCCCAGTCGCATCCGTAGCTTTCAGCTTTGGAGTCTGGGGTCCGCTTTACCAGTCCTAACTGCTGATTTTGGCTAAACTTCGATATTTTCCGTGAAGCAACTGCCGTCTGACCTCCACAACCCGAAGGCGATATCGAAGCATTGCAGTCAGACCAATTGTTAAGATTTTTTAGGGCTCCAACAACCAGTAACGACTGCCACTAGATGTTCGTATGGCAACCGGGACCAACGGCTTAACGTTCTTTCCGAGGCACGACTAGACCAGTGCAAATATTCATATTCATGCATACAAATATTTGCACTGTGCGAGATCGAACTCGCGCCTCCTTGCGCAACGGCTGCGTTCGCTACCGCTACGCCACGGAGGCTGTCCGCATTACTACTATCATCTTCAAATATTAAGTAGAAGTTAATAGGCATAAAAATGTTTTAAATAATCTTAAATTGGATAGCTGAATTGCAGAATTCAACACTGGTACTATAGGTAATTATTTACGAATTAGAATAATTAATGAGCGATGCTTTTGAAGCAATGAATTCGTTAAGTAAATTGCTTCACCCTTAATAACATATGGGCCATGTCAGACTACTTCAAAATCCATCATGAATTCAACAACAGACTCGTATAATGGATCAATTTCTCTAGAATGTGCGTTTGCAATACATTCACTCAAGTACATCAGTACATGCCACCCTTTAAAAGCCTGTCGTCTCGTCACCACGTCTAGCCTTGCCAAAGGTACATCGGCCGGGCGAACCCCTTGTGGATCATTGAATTTGAATATTGAATTGTTTTTGCTGATCATCAAAATGAACTAACGATTTGGTATCGCTGAATAGGTAAAACTAGTCGGTGAAGGGACAAATTATATAGAAATTTCTACATACTCTACTATAAATTTCCATAGTCCGATCCCTAACTTCAATGCTCATGCAAATTAGGGAACTTGAGACGTCTACGGATTAGGCACAATTAAGTCACAACTTTTCAATTTTATTTAAACGGTAGGTCAAATTTAACTTTCTCAACCAATCTCTGAAAAACAAACAAAAAAAAAATACTAGTTAATTTTAAATTATAACATAATATTATTGCTTCCCCGAAGGATTAAACGAAGGTGTATCAATTAGTAAAGGCAAACCCACATTTAGCTACTTAGTTGTATTTCTCAATAAATAGGGAAGCAAGCGTATTATTTCCATTAATATAACACAAATCCAGACCGCGGATTGGAACTGAAACTTCGAATGGAAAAATGTAATATCACTCCCCGACCTAAAAATAAACCCCGGGATCTCATACTCAGTAGCTACACGACGACGATTAAACCAAACAAGTTATTTATGATATTATAGATATACACATAAGACACTAAAGATGATTCCATTACCATGAAACACATAATTATGGAAGAAACCGCATAAGGAACCGGCTTGACTGTTTATCTAATAACAAGTGATAATGACAGCTTTATTGTGTTTTATCATAAGCAATACTGTTACTAATGATATGAACATAGATACGCAACCAATATACATAGTATTTTAATTGACAAACAACCTGATAATGCCCTGATTATACATACTAAAATTTACGGTATAGTTTTACGACTAATTTACAAGTCAATGTTTACGACACAGTTTTTGAACACGGCAATGATAAGTTAGTATTTTTATGTATTTTCTTTGGGTTTTCGGCTTATCTTCTTCAGATATACATGCCAAGTTGGAATTTGTTAATGGTTTTGGAGGACAAAAGCTATCTTCTTATTTTTCGCTCGAGATAATCTTGATGATATGCTTGTCAGTTTGTCACATTGAATTTAGATGTTGTTTTCAGCTTACAACATACCTTTTTCAATTTTTATTATTATAGGCTGTTTGTATAAGATCGCTCTTAGCGATAAGACCGCCCATTGTGTCTCTCTTTGTAAAATCTTTATATTTATTTTCAGAAATTTATATGGTGTACATAAAAGCTTGTTGGCCGCGCTTGCGTTAAGGTTTGATTGTTCCATCATCTCCCACTGTTGTAAGCGGCATGTGGTTGACTGATGTGACTCAATTGCCATTGTAATTATGTCTTTTTATTGTTTAAATATTATTAGTATTGTTATAATGGCAGTATGTATGACTTTTTAATTTAATATTGTAATATTTTTTGAATGTATTGATATTTTCGATTTGAGTGTTGTATGTGTAATGTGACTATGTGTGTATTAATTGTACCTATATGAGTCAGTGTTACTTGAAATAAATGATTATTATTATTATAAAAAGTATTCTATTCTAGTTATAAGTTTGATTGTGGCAGCGATTTCGTCCGCAAGAAATTCTTCCAAGGCACGACACCTTCTTACTTCGGAAAACGCTTTCTTGTTACATATCAAGAAAATGCTTTTTGAAAGATGGTGGGTTAACCGGATCGATCGACTAGTGCAGCTGGTATTATTAATTCAAACCCTTCGTATAGCATACAGATAAGAAAAGCCTGTTCCCGACAACGGCAGACGTCTAATGTATTAACTCGCAATTAAGAGGTCGGGTTCAAATCCTTTCTGACCCTTTGAACTATTGTGGTTTTACTGGTGGTGCAATCAAATTACGTAAGTTCAAAGGAATACACAGCACGCATATTACATTACCGATAAATTATAAATACGAAGTAACACTCCCTGTATGTTTCTTCCACGCCTGAACCATTACACGGATTTTGATAAAATTTGGCAAGAAAATAGATGGAAGCCTGGGGATGGACGTAGGGTTTTTGTACCAGTGACAGGTTCCTGTGGGATAATTTCCCACGTCATCTACGCGCGAGAAACCGCGGCTTCTGTGTAAGTCTAAATAATAATAATAATAAAGTTTAATTGACATAAAAAGGTGTTACATTTAGTTTGAAGCCCTTCCTGTATCCTGTGTTATATGGTACCTGTGTTACAGGATATGTGAAGGCAGTAATCAATTTGGTATAGATGGTAAACCCATCTAATTTAGTAGTATTCTCCATATCAAAAATCATTAGGAAATAAACGGGTTGTCCTCAATATTCGTCGTGAATAAAGTAGATATTAAGCATGTAAAAGTATACGATACACATCTTCAATACCCATATTTTTAATATAGTCATTCACGTTCTTTCGCAAGACAGTATGTAGAGATTCCATTTGAGCGCAAAGGAATGTACGAGTACGTCTGGAAAGTTTTCTCAGCGTTATCAAAGGACTGGTGGTCGTAAGATATTGATCTCACAGTTATCGAGAGATAATGTTACAAGGACAATTTGTTCTCTAGTCATCCATTTCTAGAGTAGTATCTATCTAAATAACGTCTGTGAAGTAACTGTGTGATTAATTGTAGGAATGGCTTCCATTTTGATCTTCAACAACATTCATTGTGTTATTTAAGCTGCTGAGGAGACAAACATTTCAAACGTGTGAAGCAGTGGATTAACATTTTATCAAAATTATTCAGATTGCGATTTATAGTCATCATTCAAGACTCTGCTGCCTTTATCCCAATTTTCTTGGTGTCGGCGCAACATTCATGTTAGTGTTCTAAACTTCGTATAGACTTGCAACATATTTGAGCTGATCATTTGCGTGAGGAGGGAGAAATTAGGACAGTATTTTTTTATCGTTTACTAGCTCTCACTCACTCCTTCGCAAAGGCAAAATGAAATTCTACACTTCTTTTATCAGTCCCAAGCTGTAACGTCAATCGACAATCAACTTAATAGTTGTCTGAATGAATAATATTTATTTAATTGATCTAGTTAACTTGCGTGACTTCAAAGATTATAGCTTCTATCAACTCAATTAATCGCAGTCCACAGCTAGACCTAGGCCTCTTCCAGACCAGTCTACCCCAGCCACCTTTTTTTAGGTCGTCTGTAATTTAGGGCGTCCCATTTGCCGATATGCAATCTCCACATCGATACTTGCCTGCCCCAGCGGCCATTGGTCTTTCGACATGGCAACAGGCATGAACTTCCTTCGAACCATGTTGGGGTCATTTGGTGTCGCGATTAAATTGAATTGTCGTTTAATTAAGCGTTAAAACTAAAAGATCGTTATCTAATATCCGACGACAGTTAAGGGAGCGATGGAAGTTTAATGAATGGTTAAGTACGACTAACTTCTTGTTTGGCAAATTCATTATGTGCCAGGTAAAAAAAAAAGTTAAGTATATCTTACTCTGATCATCTTTTAACTGCCAAGGCTTATTTTATAATCTAATATTTTAAACGGTATCTTTATTTGTATTCGGCACTTTACATTATTCTAATGTATAGAAGCAACAAGAATAATGTAAGAGAATTCTTTAGCAACACTGTGAATTTAAAATAGGTGTACAATGTTAGTAAAGACTACTTAAAGTAAATTTGATTCCATCTTTTCTTCAAGTATTATGATTTTATGCGGGCTAATCAAGGCGCAACAATATTTAGACCATGATTTACTTACGACTGCTTGTGCCAACCCACACAAGCAATAAGTTGTTAAAATAATACCATATGAAAAATAAAGGGCTAAGTATAGTATTGACATTTACTTTATTTTCATAATATCTGAGGCCCTAATGGATAGTCAATATGACGATACCGAAAAATGGAATTTCAGTTAATCTCTGAATATATTTCATTTATTTTACATGTAATCCTGTGAGACCTGTCTTTCGAATATCGTGTTCTATTTGTATATTATTTTGGATTTAAATCCAATGACAAGGTTATCAATAAACGTGATGCGTTTGCATTTAATTTGATGACAACACTTCAACTTAAACGATACAATTTCGAAAGCCGTAAAAGCTATGTAATGGCCACATTATATTCCAGCCTACAAATGAAACGAAGCACTAAATTGTGAAGCAAATAAAATTAATTAACACCAATCTACCAAACGAAGCATCTCAAATGGAACAAAGATATCTGAACTTTCTCTATTTCGTTTTGTAATAGATTAATCCACAAGAATGCATCCGACAGTCGCTTTTAACTTGAGGGAGATGTTAATGTTGCCCTAAATAAAATAAAAATAAACGAGGAATAAATTACATGGCAACTCTGAACTTCCTTTTATAAAATGCTTATTTGAATTATAATTACTAACCCCACGATAATGGCGCCAATAATCATGTTCAGAAACTAAACTAATTTTAAGTTAAATACATCGGTTCTCGGTGGTAGGCCATAACATAGGCTGCCGGCGGAAGTTACCACCCACCAGACAAAGTCTTGCCGCCAAGCGATTCGTCGTGTTCCGGCATGATGTCTGGTGAAGCCGTACGGAGGACGGGTTTGAGCAGTTGTGTTGCGATGTGTGGCGGGTACGATGCGCCAAATGTTGTTGTCTCGTGAATTTGGTCGTGGAGAGTCTCCAGATCAATCTCCCTCTAGCGCAGCATCGTTTGGTCGTGTTTGTCTTGGGTTTAATATTGCATCACCTCACTCAACTGCCGTCATCCTTCCTATTCCTAAGTTTTTTAAGTGAATAGGCTTAATAAACTAGTGCGCTTTACATTCAACGATTGCATCACTCCTTACGATCAGGCGGGATTGCAGTCAAGCACTAGTTTATAATTATATATATAAAAAAAAAAAACTTTTTCTTTCTATTCCGTTAAGAAAAGGATAGAAGATAACACTTCAGTTTAATCCTAAATTAGATATTCCATAGACAGTTTAGACGCGAAATTGACGTATTTTTGGTCCCGATGTTTAAAACATGGCGACCAAAAATACGTCAATTTACGGCAGGCGCGGACTAATTTGACACGTCTAAACTAACAATTTATCTTCTGTCCTTTTCTTAATTAAATAGAAAGAAAAAGATGAACTTAAATTTAGCTTTTGAGGGAAACGGGGTCATTCTCCGTATGAAATTTCATGTTTTAAATCCATATTCATACTAATATTACAAATGCGAAAGTAACTCTGTCTGTCTGTCTGTTACGCTTTCCCGCTTAAACCTCTCAACCGATTTTGATGAAATTTGGCACAGACAATCTTTAGATCCTGAGAAAGGACATAGGCTACCTTTTATCCCGAAAAATTTGATATTCCCCAGGGAAATCTAAACAGCGCGATATATGCGGGCGAAGCCGCGGGCGGAAAAATAGTAATATAATAATATCCTATGACACTCTGCAATAATGTAATTTTTCTTTAGTGAATTATTTTGCTAACCTATTGCTTCTATTGCGCATTTGCAATACGCAAAACAAATACAAACAAATGCGCAATAGAAGCAATAGGTTAGCAAAATAATTACATTAGCAAAATTTTCGTAATTTCAGTATGTTGAATGACGAAGGTGGCATAAATAACAGATAAATAAAGATGTAAGTATTTGCTTTATTTATCTAGTGTTAAAATAAAATTAATCTTCATTAATTATGTTACATCGGTTGATATAATTGTCTGATTCGATCGGTGTTATACTTAATTGGACTTGCCAACAAGTTAAGATTGTTCAGACATAATTTAGCATTCGGACTTAATCTTAACGATTGGCAACAGAATTTATTTCCAAAATTATTTAACTCTCATTATTACCGCATTTATCGTCTTTTTTACACAAATATAAAGTCATGTTTTCTTCTCATGTCGTTAGACAGAAGACACTACAAACACCAAAAACGATCACGGAATCTTCACACACACACACATCCTTTAATGAATAATTTCCGCTTATACCTACTTACATAACTTGTTTCATAATAACTGACATTATCACTAAGATCATAAGGTAACAAACTAAGCAAATTTTATCGTACCTGACACCATAAAACAGCAAAACAAAACTTAGTATCCTCTCAAACATAACTATGTAATAAAGATATATCTAATAAATTCCGTTATTAATGCAATTGGAAGCGACAACAGGAATTCCTGGTTTGCCATTTGAATCGCAACTCACATAATCTAATAACTATTCTTCGGGTCTCGCCGACAGACGATCTAGAATAAAACTTTCATATTATATTTTTTTATTTCAAACTGAAGACGAGAAGAAACTATAAAGTGAGTGAGTTTATAAACTAAAAGCTAGCAGCTTTTAAACTAGTCAAAAACTAATATCACAGTGAATTATGGGCCAGTTTTCAACACCATTTGGACGAACAATTTTCTAGTGTTCAGTTTGTTTGCACAAGTTCTGGCATAGAATTGTATTACTTGCTGTGCACACAACACACTTGTTTTTGCAATTACATTCAATAAATTGAATAAACATCGAAAGCAGTCCTTCGCTTAACCCCAACCTTGTATCATAACATATATCAATATGTTACAAAGCCAATCCATCAAGGAAAAAATATGAAAGATACATGTTGTATAAATAGATTCTAATCCCATCTCTCACACTGCGTTGGGGGGTGTACGGCGGTATACCAAATTTTTCTTACATTCCATATCTCATACGAGTCCGCAATATTTTGATTGAAATGTGAAAGATATCGTTTTTTGAAAGGCTTAAGTAGTAGAGAGAAATATCAAATGATATTTGACTACGGAGAAGGAATACAAATTTTACTTTTATGCTCACTGTACAATTACGTAAAAAAAAGTCTACTTTATTTTGAAGTGCGGGAGTAATTAATGTTATAATACAAACCTTTTTTGAATGCTCCACATTCGAAATTACTTAACAAACTTCGGTCGTCTCAAAAGAGACTAAAATAATCTAAGAAACGAGTTTAGTTGATTCAACCGGCTGTGCAACGAAGCGCTCTGCCACAGATAATAAAAATAGTGTCTAACGAACCCGCAAACAGTTGAACCAGACATAACCAGAGTTATAATAGATTATTATCAGCTCAATCATAGACAATAACGCGAACACTATACACCGGCTTTGTTCGTAACGAGATCAGGATCCCAATCTATAGTATCTCCCTCTCGAAACCACTTCCGTTGTATATTTTTTTTATAGCATACAAGTTTTTAATTAGCCCATGATACCTATAATCCAAGATTACAGTTACGATCCTTATGTCAGTGTGTGCGTGATCAAATGTGATTGGCTTTATCAGCTGCTGATATCAATTGAAGATAGTAGATAAGAGATAAACGCTAAAACCTACAACTGATCTAAAATAGAAGAAATATCATAGTACAAGATTGTTCCATTTCAGTGACAGAAAACGTCGGAATTTAATGTAAATATTATTGAAATGGTAACATTGTTCATAACTTTGGATTCGTAAGCAACCAAAGCACGCGACATTAAATGAATGGAAAGAAGACACAACAATAACAAAATACTTCACTGCATGAGTGCAGCAATTTAAATGGAACTAACATCTATGCAATATATAAACAAACACAATAAAATATCAAGATAATTGAGAAACAGGTACAGATAACATAAATAATTGTTAATTATAAGTTGTATGCTCGAGCTCTGGTCCAAACAGTTACTTTAATTACAATTTACAACCAACAATAGCATCAATACACTTGCACCAAGTCGTAACTTATTCACTAATTGACGTATGATAACGTTCGTCTGCAATAACTTCCTGTTTTTATTGCCTAAACACGTCTCACACTCGAAAGGCATTCAAAACACACGTGTAACTGGACCAGTTAACAAACTGAACTCACTAAAAATCACTTAAACCTCATCAAGTGTTTGAACACCCGTGGCTCAAATATGACAGTATCATAAACACACCCGAGAGCCGTACTATGTTTCACAGCTGATCGACGTACATATAAACAAACTCACCTTATGGTATTACTGTAAACACTAAATCCCATCGACGTACAAAACGTTCGATTCTCAAGTAGTATAAACTTCCTTTGTGCACTCTCGAATTGGAACAACACTGAAAACCGTGGACGACACGCGATTTCCGTGAACTAAAAATATTTTAAAGATTAAGGGTCGCGTTTACAATGACGCGCCCGAGGACGAAGGGCGTGCGACTTCGAACGCGGTCGGCTGACTACTGGCTTGGCGGACTTGTGTCGTTCGAGTGCAAAGCCATCAGGTGCGACCAAGAGGTACGAGTGAGCAACTGTTAATTGATGCGGTATCAGACGTGACGTAGGATAACATCGAACACTCACATATCCTTCCATCCATCATTATTAATGTCCGCCATGCATACACAACAGCGAAAAATTCCATCTTGATAGCGTGTATTTTCATTTTGGGTTTGCCGTGTACTGCACATTTGTGGCACAGTTTGCGTTCGTACTTGTCCCCATTATCGACAATGCACAACTGCAATGCGAATCCAATTTCTACAAGGCGAACACAATAAAATCAAAATGTGACAATTTTGTAACAATGAGAACAGCATACAGTTCTACCAGATGCTGTAACTATGTCAACGGGGGTGCTCGTTTACATCGGTAAATGTAAATTGTGAAGGAAGCTGATCCTTTTATTAATTTATAACAAAACTACCACCCTATTTACAGCAGAGAGTGCAGAAAGGACTCCGAAATAAGCACAGAGACGTCTTATCTTGTTCATATTCAAGACGAAAACATTATAAATTAGCCAGAGCTTATAAAGTACATTATTTTCATAAAATTTCTCGGCTTTCCGAGAGAGACATTAACAAGAAATAGGTTTTCACAGGAAATAGTCTGCATTTTTGGCCGCAAAACGTATACCCATTAGCATCTCCGGAAGTTAGATAAACAAAGGAATGACCCGCGCTGCTCTCTGGAGAAATTCTAAAATCTAGGCTAGTGTTCAGAAATTCCAGGGTTGGAAACAGCGTAAATTATAATAGTTTCGAAAGCCATTATGGCACTAATTCCTAGTTCGTAGCCCAAGGGCGCGGGCAATGCAGAATGCACAACCGCTCTGTTGCTTCGTAATAGAACCGCCCGCACTCGACCGTATACGCAATTCAACATAGGGACAATTTATTAGCCTTAATAATGGAAATACCCACAGGATAATGAGAAAATGGATCAGATAGAAGGATTACTTGAAAGCCTTGAATAATACTGACATGGGACTGACAAATCAGACAGAAGAAACGCTCATCAATTACATTGTGGAATAGAAACGGGTTACACCGAGATGTTATCTGGTCCGACCTTCACCTCTGCCCAATTATTTCAGCAAGAAACCTTTGAAGGCGCGTCCAATCTGGTGGGGGAACACAAACCCGAGTCAGGACTGGCCCTTAACACTTTCACAGAATATATGTAATACACGGAAAGCCGAAGACGGTCGAGATATTATCTATAGTGGGCTAAAAATAGCACGTGGCAAGATAATATTGTTTACGGCTGTGTCCCATCCTAAAACAAAAACCTTGTTTGTTATTAGCAGACAATAGACGGATATTTGGTATTTTGTATCCAAAATGGGCAAATGTTATTTGTGTTGATATAGACATATTGTTTTGGCCTGTTGTTTACTCCACGTGACCTATAAATCAAGTTGGCAACCCATTTCTCTTATCTTAGGATCTATCAACCCCCTGACTTGTTCTTTTTTTGTGTTTTTTTACTTGGGCCTTTTTCCGCTAATATACGTAAACCAAGGCGACCAAACTGTAACCATATTAGGGATGTATCCAAGGTATGAAAATAAAAATAATAATTAGTTCGTCTTATAGATAATAAAACAAATTAAGAACCGTATTTTTTATTTTGTCGAAATTACCAAAAACTACTGAGATATATAGCGTATTAAAGTTACGGAGTGGGGGCTAATTAGGTACGTCACGCCGTGGTATAGTTTGTACCACGGCGTGACATCATCGACATTTCAAATCAATATATCATCCTAAGTATTTGAATAAAAGAAAAAATAAAAAACACGTGTTCAGTGTTTTTTATAAATCTATCTGATGGACATTAATTTTTTTTTAGGATGCAACCCAATTATATTCAGCATATGATTCTACACGCAGCGTAGAATTCAATCGTTGTTTATAAAAAAAAAAACTACGCTATGTCTAGAATCGCTTGCGTCTCACGTGTCTGCGCACTGTTTAACTTTTTCCTTTATTTACTCATGGAAACACTAAATATAATCAATACCATTCACTATTCCATTGAGTCTATTTGCCTGTCATTACCATTACCTATTATGATGGGGCACGCAATAGAATCTCTTAGCAACTCGTTAAATTTTTATGCGTTTTGTTTTTTAAAGTAGCCATCAGTATTTTGTATTGGCCGTAAAAGTTTCGATACAATGTTTATAATGGAAATATTTTCAACTTTTAGTTAGCGAATAAAGAAGATTATATTCTATTGTCTGATCAAAATTTTAATTATTATTTTCTTGGAACTAGGGACTGTAGGTTGAACATCGGGGTAAAAACTCCCTATATATCTTACTAGCGGCCGCCAGCGACTTCGTTCGCGTGGAGTTAGCTATGCTATGCTCCTATTGGTCGCAGCATGCAGCGTGTGCGTGAAGGCCTAAAGCCTTCTTGGTTTAATGGGCTGTCCAACACAACAAAAATTTTTCAAATCGGACCAGTAGTTCCTGAGATTAGCGTGTTCAAACTGTTCAGCTTTATATATTAGTATATATGTTATATAGCCTAAAGCCTTCCTGGATTAATGGGCTATACAACGCAAAAATAATTTTTCAAATCGTGCCCGTATTTCCTGAGATTATCGCGTTCAAACAAACAAATAAACCAACAAACTCTTCAGCTTTATATATTAGTATAGTATAGATATGTAAAGTGTAATTTATGTATGTAAAGTACAACGCTTTACATTGATTTGTCATTGAACCCTTGTATGTACCAAAGTTATGAGAACTACTCATCATCATCATCCCAGCGCTAATCCCAGTCGCATCCGAAGCCTTTTCAGCTTTGGAGTCTGGGGTCCGCTTTACCAGTCCAACTGCTGATATGGCTAAACTACGACATTTTCCGTGAAGCGACTGCCGTCTGACCTCCACAACCCGAAGGCGACATCGAAGCATTGCAGTTACACCAATTGTTGGACTTTTGAGGGCTCCAGCAACCCGTAACGACTGCCACTAGATGTTTGTATAGCAACCGGGACCAACGGCTTAACGTGCTTTCCGAGGCACGACCAGACCAGTCCAAGTATTCATATTCATGCATACAAATACTTGAACTGTGTGGGGTTCGAACCCGCGCCACCTTGCGCAGCGGCCGCGTCCGCTACCGCTACGCCACGGAGGCTGTCAAGTTATGAGAACTACTGTGATACCAAAACGGAACTTTTCAAATCATATTCAGCATACAATGTTCCCAATGTTCTGTATGAGAGGAGACCTGTGCCCAGCAGTGGGACGATAAAAAGGTTGTTGTTGATGATGATTATGATACAATGTTCCCACTCCTGGGGCCTTCTCACGATGAGAGGGGCTAAGCCGTAATCTACCACGCATGCCCAGAGTAGGTTGGTAGATGTCACATGTCTTCGAAGCTTTGCTTCTAGAACATGCCGGTTTCATCACAATGTTTACCTTCACCATTTTGAGAGCACCATTGACGAAATAATTGACACAAAGTAAAACGCTAACCTACAGCTGTTATTCGCGGCGATTACAAGCATACTTTTCAAATTGAAATAACGATATCACTAGAACTGACTTGACCGTGATACTGGCTACCTTCGTAGTGAAGTGATACGGTTGTTATTATTTGAATTCAGGAAACATGAAACCGAAACTTTTGAGTATTTTATTATGAGTTTAAACCCTTCCAATATCCTATAATATTATCCAAAGAAGCCGGGCCCATGGTATTTATATACCCGTTCAGTTTTACGTTGTATAAAAACCTTCAGTATCTACAGCGACCTCAACTTTTGCGCATAAATTAGACGTACCGAGAGAAGTGACAACTAATTTGCGTTCTAAAGAAGTAGTCACAAAATCTAGATTAATTAAACATTTGTGTAAAGAGGTGTGGCCAATGCTTTCAGTCTAGTCACACCCATATCTTACGACTACAACTTTCCACCAACACTTTACTCTGGGCTTTCCATTAATTAAAATTATCACGTTCTTTTGTAGTATTTTATTATTTGTCTTCTCTAGCGTTGTTTCGTTGTTATAAATAATGGTCATGTCAGTTAGTTATACAATATGTAAAGAAAACCCTGTCCGATCCGTGAAGGTATTGTTAGGTATCGTTAACTGATTCTAATAATGCCTACAAAGCCGGGCTAAAGATAAAAAAATCCCCCTAAAAAAGTAAATAGTATTTCGAAAAAGCGAGGTAACTTAATGCATGTGCGGTAGGCATCACGTTAGGCGCACATGCGCGGGTAAAGGGAGGCAGGGCACGTGATCGCATCGCTATTCGCTCGCACAAACAAACAAACAAACTCTTCAGCTTTATATATTAAGTATAGATTTGCTATCTTGTTTGAACTATTTTCTCATTTATTGAAATGACACACACTGTTTATTTTAACTCTGCATCTTCCTCCAGGAACTAGTTTAAAGTGAGTTCTTAAGTTCACTTCAAGCAGTTTCAAAAGGAAGTTTTCAACTTAATGGTATTAGAATCCAGTTTAATGTAAAGGTAAGTATAATTCCATTCCATGAATAAGTACTTAAGGTCGTAAATAACTGAGTACCCGTCACGTCACGTTGAATTTTCAGTGAAATTTCAGCCACATCGAAGTCCTTCAAATTTAGTATCGGTATTTTGGGAAGGGATTTTCCTACAAGGAGAATTCTGTTATATTTAAGAAAATTAATTGAGTTTTGGGGCTTTAATTATACATAGAATACCGTGTTTTATAAACTTAAATAAAGTGGAAATATAAAATACAAGTGTCTCCAACTAAAGGTCCAATTATCGTGTTATTTACTAAGATATCTCGCGGCTTAACAGCTTTTCTAGGGAAATTTATGTCAGATTGACATATTTATTTATCAAACTAAAGCAGTCCGAATATTTTTAAATCGGTTCTACAGAACACAATGTACGTTTCTTTTTTTTATTAATTATAAACTATTGCTTGACCGCAATCCCGCCTGATGATAAACAGTGATGGAATCGTTGATGGTAAAGCGCGCTAGTTTATTAAGAGCCTATTCGCTCTAGCCTTGAGGACACTTAAATTGTAGTCCGAAGGATTCACCGCCGCTGGCAAATTGTTCCAGTTCCTAGGTGTACGCGGTATAAAAGACGAGGTGAAACGCTTCATTCGGATCGTTGTGGTGTCAACAACGTAAGGGTAGAAACTCATGCAATTCCCTCGCACACTCTCTAAAATGCATCCTATAGAACACAGACAGGCTCTTCGCCTGTGCTCCAGGCTTTGGAGATGTGAAAACCCATTTGTATTTTCTTTTATACTTAACTATAAATATACTTACACAAATTCTCATTTACAAAACGGTATTAAGTCTGCAGCACTATTTATGCGTCCTTAACCAATCCCTTTTGTTGAACTAAACAAGCATTCTTGATACATTGCCTTTATAAATCAAATGTAATTTAAATTAGAAATAACTTAGTTTAAAAAAAATTTTTTTTGGACCTGTAGTTTCGTACTTTTCGTTTTTGTAGTTTCGTACTTTGTATGGCTATACAAAGTACGAAACTGAGAGCATCGTAGTCGTGATTCTCCTCTCCTTTTTTTTAATAATTATAAACTACCTAGTGCTTTACCGCAATCCCACCTGATGGTAAGCACTGATACAATCATTGTTGGTAAAGCGCGCTAGTTTATTAAGAGCCTATTCATTAAAAAACAAAAACGAGTGAATCAGAAGGAAGACGGCAGTTGAGCCAGATAAACCCAACAACACGGCTAACGATGTTGCTCCAGAGGGACATTGATCTGGAGACCCTCCACGACCAAACTCCCGACACAACAACATTAGGTGCATCGTACCCGCATCTTTGTCAAATGATTGCGACTAGTTGGGATCGTTTGGACCGCAGTTGATATTATTTTAGTGTAAAACTGCGGTCCTAATATAATTCATCAATCATTGCCGTCCTCCGTATGGCTTCACCACACATCATGGCGGAACACGACGAATCGCTTGGCGGCAAGACTTTGTCTGGTGGGTGGTAACTTCTGCCGGCAGCCGAAATTATTTGGAGCCGCCGAAACATACCTTTTTCTCTTTCTTTCATAGACGCCATCGTCTTGGTCACCCCCTTTCTAATCATTCCACAGACCTTTCATCGTATGTTTGTTCTTCCCCTACTCTTACAGTTATCGACATCCACACTCAAAACTCTCCTCATGACATTTTCCGCATTCCTCCGGAGCAAGTATGAAAGGCATGTTAATATAACAATTGAAAGAGTTTTAAATAACTTGGTGGGCGTAGGGACAAAGTTAGCTTAAAGTTATCTTAAATAACGCGAGTCGTTTACGTTGATTTATGAAGATGGCCCCTTTTGCTGGCTTTAAGCAATTCCTGAAACAATTTAAGTTAGTTACATCACAATTCATCATGAGCGTAAATCCGAGTTAGAATGTTTCAGAGTGACTTGAACGTGACATGTTGCTATCGTTTCAATTAAGGTAAGGTGACGGAGTTTTTTTTTTTTGTTACCTAAATGATTAAACCTTTTCGCCACTTTTCTCTCTTTTGCTGTGCCCGACTGGGTCCTGTTTCTCTTGGCAAATATTAACCTCTTAAACCTTTATTATGGAATGCAATAATTGATTAAGTATAAGTACCTACTAAACTAATAATACAATGATGAAAATTAATAAAAAATTATATAAATACTCAGGCGGGCCCTAAAATTAAAAAAGAAGCTGTAGTTGAGCCAAATTCGATAAAGAATAGAGATAAACAAACCGTTGCTAGACAACGAGTAGTTTACGCCTAAAAGACAGATGTTAACAACCTTTTGTACATAGACGATTTCCATAAAAGTAATAATCCTACTTCCTACTAATCTAAACAGTTTATTTATGTTTAGATATTTATGATTTGCATAGAACGCTTCACCGATTGCAATGATATATGACACACATGTAAGCTAATTTCCTAACAGGTTAAATTTTTTGCTACATATTTATAATTAGTCCATACTTGAAAGTATTACAATGCATGTGTTATGTAGTTGATTTGAAAGTAATTAAAATACGCAAAATTGTATTGATAAATGCCTTAACTTTATTCATTGGTTGAATTCCGCAAAATGTGTTTAATACCTGCATTTCATCCATCTTTCTTTTTTTGTAGGGCTATCACGAAAAATTTATGTCGACATTTTAATGGTTTTTCGAAATACCAAGTTATTATGCATGTTATTTTAGCAATTCTATTGAAATATGCTGCAATAGGAATTGCTAATAAATAGCTAGCATGTAAAAGTCGATAATCATGTAAATAACAGGAGATTTGTAAAATGTGAGTTGTGATAACCCTAAATTGGTTTGTTTACCTCTATTCTTTATGGAGCTAGGCGATGGTATAGTTATTGGCACCGATTCCCTTGTTCATAAACTAAACTAAATTTAAGTTAAGTGCATCTTTTTTTTTCTATTTAATTAAGAAAAGGATAAAACATAATATGTCTAGTTTAGATCTGTCAAATTAGTTCGCGTCAGACGTAAATTTATGTATATTTGGTCGCCATGTTTTTAATCGCGTTTAAACTGTCTATGGAATATCTTAATTTGACAGGATTAAACTAAAATGTTATCTTCTATCCTTGTCTTATTGAAATAGAAAGAACCCAATGTACGTCATGTAAAAAGATGGACTTAACTTAAAATTAGTTAAGTTTGTAATATAGGCGTAAGTAGTGCTGGAGTGTGACCTCACTGCGACGCCCACCAGCATAAGACTAATTACGTGCTTTCCGCATTCACCAGATTACCGCAACCATCGCCAGGTCCTCAGTACATCCTATCACGTTTATATTGAAAGAAACACGGTTAAAAGTCAGAAAATTCAAAATATTCCATGAGTTTCCTTATTAAATTTCTACTATATCCGACGACCCTGGTAACTTATCTATTTGGTGAGTACACCTATTCATACACGCATGTAACAATATATATGAACCTAATATAAATGCAGACCGAATTTGCTCAGCCATTACTTTTAGCCAATCCTACGCGTCACTACATAAGTCCAGAGTTCCAGACAGGTGGCAATTTAAAACATTCACACTTGCAGCAACGAGGTGAGACAGATAAAACAATATCGTATAAGTTTCAGTAACACAATTCTCCGTGCAGCGAACCGACTGAAATATCGCAGTTATATAAATATACTAGGTTTCCGCCCGCGGCTTCGCCCGCGTGGAGTTCGGGTATATCGCGCTTTTTAGATTTCTCTCGGGAATATCAATTTTTTTCCGGGATAAAAGGTAGCCTGTTTTTTCTCAGGGTCTAAAGATTGACTGTGCCAAATTTCATCAAAATCGGTTGAGGGGTTTAGGCGGGAAAGCGTAACAGACAGACAGACAGACAGAGTTACTTTCGCATTTATAATATTAGTATGGATAGTATGGATATATACAGACAAATCACACAGATTGAGCTAGCCCCAAAGTAAGTTCGAGACTTGTGTTATGGGATACTAACTCAACGATCCTATATTTATAATAGATACATATAAAGATAAACATCCAAGACCCAGGCCAATCAGTAAAAGATCGTTTTCCATCATGACCTGGCCGGGGATCGAACCCGGGGCCTCCACGTCGCAGGCAGGCGTGTTGACCACTGCGCCACGGAGGACGAGTTGGTCTGTGACAAGAATAATCCTTTAGGTAAATGGGCTCAAATGGAGATTTGATATGCTCCCGTTGCCCAGATAACTGACAAACTGGATTTTAGTTATGCAGCATAGTTTTGAATGGTTCGGGAAATTTTCGAGTATGCATTTCTATCGTTATTTACTTATTATGGAATATGCTAGATTTTCGTGTAAATAGTGTTACTAAATGAAATATAAAAACACGGTCAGGTGCGAGTCGGACTCGCACACATAATTATGTACATAGGGTTCCCTGCCAATATTTATAAAAATCATGTTTGTTGTATTTATTTATTTTAGTAAGTAGTATGTTTATTCTGTCCTTAGTATTTATTTAATTCTATTTTTAGTATTTGTTGTTATATACGGCGACAGAATTACATCATCACTGAAAACTGCTAAGTTGTCACGGTTCATGAAACACAGCCACAAGACAATCAGACAGCGGAGTAGTAGGGTCTTGTTTGTACTCTTTAGGACGGAATCTAAAATATAGTTCCATTTCTTTAAAATCATTTGGATATGAGAGAGAAAAAAATAATGTTTTTAATAAATTTCCATCTAAATACATAAAATATGTAAAGAAAACCCTGTCCGATCCGTGAAGGTATTGATTGTTAGGTATCGATAACCGATTCTAATAATACCTACAAAGCCGGGCCAAACTTGAAAAAAAAATCCGCCTAAAAAAATAAATATTATTTCGAAAAAGGAGGTAAATTATTACATGTGCGGTAGGCAATACATGCGCGGGCGAAAAGGGGCACGGCACTTGGCACGCGGTCGCATCGCTATTCGCCCATAATAATACCGTCTAAAACGGTGTTGTCACTTATTATAAAAATACCAAATTCTGGGGAAGTTGGGATTAATTCGCAAAAAAAAAAGATTATTACAAAATTCATTAGTATTGTTAATAAGGGATGTTGGTCATGTAAAATTTCATATTTTATTTGGTCATGTGTTAACTTAACCTTTATTATCCTTTTGGGTCGGACGGGGTTTTCTTTACATACTGTATTGTATTAGTGTTTTCCGAAAATATTTCAGAGTTATTAAGCATTAACTTTTGACATTGGCTATACATATAGGTGTGTACAAGGTCACATGGGATCGGCACGCAAATACTGCATCTCGCAAGAAGAGTTTACCGCGCAACTAGTATACATATGTATACATCTTCGAGACACCAACCGTAGGGCAATTGTCCGCCAAACACAACACCCGTCCGGTTGGAGGACCCTTCCTTTCCTATGCCCAGTTCTTCTATAGGCATTTAAATGAACTAAAGCGTTAATTGGATAAATATTAATATAGTCTACATAGTACCTATACATATAGTATACATCTTCTGTCATAAAAACAACCTTTACAAATGAGCCTCTCGTGTATACTAGCATTCCTTTTTGCATAATCCCATCACGACCGTTGGTAATGGTACATTACATCCTGATACCTGCTAATGAAATTTCAAACAAGTTTACTTGCATGTACGTGATCGAACCTGAGGTCATTAAGCAAATGGGAACAGGAAGACTCGTACGAACTCATTAGTCGGCACTTCGCAGTAATCTTAGCCTCAATAAAGGCTAAATACATTCGTATAATTTAAAGTTCTGTAACTGGCCTTGAAATTTTTAAACAGCTTATAGGTATAATGTTTTTACCTACTTAATTATAATAAAACACACGATATTGTTTTTAAAAACGTAGTCATCGCTGAAATTATCAGAAAGAAGCAGTAAAAAAAGCTTGCTCCAATTGATAACGTAAATCTTGACGTCCTATTGGCTACTTAAAACGACGACATGGAACCCCTTAGGAGTCAGGCAAAATTTAAAATAGCGGGGGGCAGGCAATGAGATGCGACTAGGTGGGTTATCATTTTTGTTTGTGTAAATGGTCCCTCTACTCCATTAATACTAAGAAGAAAGTGAAAGAAAAGAGTCTTCTTGAAGCTTTGAAAAAAAATCAAATTAGTTCGTATATGCCAAAAAAGTTTGGACCTCTTTTATGCTGACGAAATCACGGGCAGAAACAAGTGTAAAAACCCAGTGATGCGGCATATTCATACACATATTTCAGAACATCTCTCCATAAACTTTATCAAACAGAAGGAAATAATCTAAGTTTGTTATTTTCTTTCAACAATTCCTTCGGGAAATACGAATAACAAAATACCGAGGCTTTGTGTTCATATAACACATTACAAACTGTGCAAAATGTAAGATTATTTAGTGCCATAATTTATTGTCGTTTGGTCTCAGGCCAAAACTAAACCCCATATAAGTATGATATAGTCTTAAAATCTATGTGAGAATAATTTAAATAATACAGTTTTTCAGAGCAATAAACCCGCTGATGATATCAGTTGAAGTTGTAATTAAAATTACTCATTTTCTGGGCATGCTCGTTCCATCATTGACTTCATCCATCAGGCGTGATCGAACACATTAGCCCATTCAGCAATAAAAAAATGCTGAATCCTTAAATGTACGTACGACGGCAGGTCAAGCTAACCGAAACTGTCAAAAATCCCAACCAACCTTGAGCCTTAATGCTATAGCGATAAACTTGAAAATCTATTAAAGAAATTTGACAGATTGTAGCAGCTTGATGTGCTGTCGTCTGTACCACGTTTAGCAGTGGTAGTATAAATACGGATTCGTGTGAAGAGAAATATGTAGTAGAATTTTTATAAAGGGGATTGTAGTGTTCAGAACTTCTGTTATATTGAATACCGAAAGCAAGAAAAAGGATTTCAGGGCTGGCTTGCTTACGCAACAACAAATTCAAGCTTGCCAAAGGGGAGACACCGTAACCCCAAGAACACTCTTACTAAACTGTGGGGCTCTTATGATTTACTTTAGATTGGATTCGCATGACTTAGGGCCGGTTTTTTGATTCAAGTAATAATTATTAAAAATAGTAACTCAAAATACATATATCGTTTTGGTAAAATTTATCTATTAGTTATAGGTACTATTTATAATTTGGTATTTTCGAATAGAAGATTTGAAAAATATATTACGTGTATGCTCTACACGTCCCGTTCTGATTCTATTATTACCTTTGTTTATTATATACGTAAAAAGCAGTACTTCAAACGAGTAATAATAAACAATGGGATCATGAACAAAGACAGCGAAAATATCTTTAGAGGCGCAGTTAGATTGTCATCATGACCTTATGAAGCTAGAGAACATAGACTTCAGAATCTTTTAGCTAATAAACTTTTTATTATTGAATCACGTACTTAATGGCAAAAACGAGCGCTTTAAGAAGGTCAATTTAATTAAAATTGCGTTGTTACTATTTATAGTGTACTTTTTGTTAATGCTAGTTAAATTCGCGTGAAGTTGGCTTAGTCAGGTTGCAGATTAGGTTTTGTTTTATTTTAGCCCATTTTTACAACTCGCTATGTTGACATTTGTTTAAACGATTATTAAAGATTGTCTTCACGACAGCCTCGTTGGACTAGAGGTTGCAAACGCTGTTGCTGAACATGATGCCCTGCGTTCGACTCCTGGTTCGAGCTGTTACATTGGGTTTATTTATCTTATAAATAAACTCAATAGCTGATGCCAATAGGCTTGCCCCACATTACATGGGATTTAAACATATCTGGCGAAATGTACTAAAAGAACACAAGACGTCATACATATACATTTCCAGTTTAAGCAGAACTCGTATAATACAATGTATTGGCTTTTGGTACATTGGGAAGTCAGCTTACATTGGAAAGATATTTGATATCCTATCGTGGGGACATTCCTGTCTGCCCAACCCTTCGTGGATTAAGGGCATGATATAACAAACTGCTGCTTTGTTAAACAGATTATAATAGAACATCCTACTTCTTTTTGCATGTATCTTTGTTACTCCTTCACGCAAAAACAACTGAACGGATTTTGATGGAATTTTATCACGAAGATGGTTTATCCCGATATTCCTACGGGATACGATTCGGGATAAAAACGTATGCAGGGTGCAGCTAGTATTTTCATAAGTACACACCTAATACCAACAGAATAATCTTACCTTCCAAAAAAATTTACATTGTGTAAAAGAGTTTACTCTTCTTTTTCCTCTACTTAGACAAAACTGAGAAGTAAATTAGTAAAGTTTATGAAGTTATGTTCTGTTCTTCTTATATTTCAATGTAACTTGAAAGTAACTTAGGATTTTTCTGCGACATTTCGTTGCAAATATAAAAGTTTTTATTTAATGATGAATAGGTTACCCAGATTAGTCTTATATAAAAACGATACTTTCAGTAACTAAAAGTATATCGGAAAACGTGATAAAATACGGCAGTTTTCCGCTTATGCTATCAAAATTTATAGCTAATTGGTACCTAATGTAACTTTTTTAATAACTGCAATAAAGGTACAACTCTCATATTTAGCCAGCCCCCAGATAGAAGACTAAATTCTGTTATAATAACCATAAAAATGTATCATTATTAATAGTTAGCCAGTCCCAGATAGATATATATCTATCTGGGACTGGATGTTGGAAGTATATACTTCCAACATTATTTTTTGTTTACGCGAAACCCGAAACGTGTCCAGTCGTTTTAAGTAAAGAGTCTATGTACAAAATTTCAAAAAGATATAATGAAAAACCGCAAAGTTATGAGCTTGCTATTCTACTTGGTTGTCCCAACAAAAATATGGTCAAAGCTCCGCTCGGGCGGGCGAACGCGGTGCGTTGACCTTTGGCGTCAGCTGTGGCCCGCGCGCAAGTACTTTGATCTATCGTAACCGCTCGGTAACAACTCTGCAACAATTTCTAAATGTATTTGTAAAAATGTGTGAAATCGTTGCTTAATCTGAACAAACTATATTCAGGTTTCGCATAAACAAAAAATAACGCTGTATAAGGGTATGTAGCGGTATCTACAACCGCCACATCCGAACAACGCGTCATACTAATGTCACACAGATACTGCATCTCGCAAGCGGAGTTACTAGCATAAGTATACAACTTCCCAACATCAGCCGTTGGGCAAATGCCTGCCATACCCAACACCAGTCTGGTCGGAGGAACCTCTCTTTTTTCGCGTTCCTCCCTTTTTTTATAAAGGATGAGTGAACTTAAATATATTGAACGTTCTAATAGCTGTACATAAATATGTCAATTCCAGACACGTAAGCAGTCTGGAATTGAAATATCTATGTACAATCAAGGGTCAAAAGTGCATTACCACTTTTGAACTTTATTACAATAACAATAAGGGTCAAAAGTGGTACTCCATTTTTGAACCTTACTGTAACGTAGCAGCAGCCTCCGTGGCGTAGCGGTAGCGGACGCGGCCGCTGCGCAAGGTGGCGCGGGTTCGATCCCCGCAGAGTGCAAGTATTTGTATGCATGAATATGAATATTTGCACTGGTCTGGTCGTGCCTCGGAAAGCACGTTAAGCCGTTGGTCCCGGATGCTTTATAAACATCTAATGGCAGTCGTTACGAGTTGTTGGAGGCCTCAAAAGTCGAACAATTGTTTTTACTGCAATGCTTCGATATCTATTGTGGAGGTTAGACGACAGTCGCTTCACGGAAAATATCGAAGTTTAGCCAAAATCAGCAGTTAGACTGGTAAAGCGGACCCCAGACTCCAAAGCTGAAAAAGGCTTCGGATGCGACTGGGATTAACGCTGGGATGATGATGACTGTACCGTAGCAGCAAATCTATGATAAATGTTTGTATGAAGTTTTTTAGTTAAATGCTGTTATTTTGGGTTGTTACGCGTGTTGGTGTATACTAAGTGCAGCAAGCAGTTGTTATACAAATAAATAAATAACAGTTATGATTTAGCTCACAATACTACGGTACACTGTAACACTTATTAAGTAACAATTTCCAATACAATTTCTTTATAACCCAGTTTAAAGTTCATGGTGACATCGTATTGCAATATAAATGCACAATAACCTACTTTCGTTCAACTTTTCCAGATTAAAGAACAACCTTTGTATTATTGAAAGGAATGAAGGAAGGGATCGTGGTTCACTGATACAGCTTCACGGGTCGATCTTCAAGGTGAAACGACGCTTGCCTAGGTCTATTGGTGGATGGGTGACTATGCATTATATCCTTCATATCTGGGGAGGCATGTCTAGCCTTTCATGGGTGTCTATTTTCATGTTGTCGAGTGTAATGGGGTTCCAGGTTCTTTGGCAGTCGTGTCGGGTGCCAAAGCCCCACAATCTTACAACCAGTCTTAGCAGCGGGTATTGAGTTACCTAGTGACTCGGTTGTGTAGGACAGAGAGGTTGGTCTTAGTATTCAGTTGGATTTGGTTGGACTAGCATACGACCGCATCCAGGAGCGACAGGGGGGACATCTGTCGCCCCCCCCACATCAGGACCCGAGGTGGCGGCGCGAAGTGTTCCGCGCGCGCCACTCTTACTGCGGCTCCAATGGGGGCTTGGGGAAACAGTGTTCGTTCTTGCAACCCTCGGTGTAGGTGTGAGATGGAACACCGGGTTTAAACTCCTGTGGTTTTTAGTCAGTAAGAGTCTGACAAACCCCGTCGCCCGCCCCAGGTCGACGGACATCCATGAGGATTTCCACACCGGAAAAAAGTTACCTAGTGACTCGGTTGTGTAGGACAGAGAGGTTGGTCTTAGTATTCAGTTGGATTTGGTTGGACTAGCATACGACCGCATCCAGGAGCGACAGGGGGGATATCTGTCGCCCCCCCCACATCAGGACCCGAGGTGGCGGCGCGAAGTGTTCCGCGCGCGCCACTCTTACTGCGACTCCAATGGGGGCTTGGGGAAACAGTGTTCGTTCTTGCAACCCTCGGTGTAGGTGTGAGATGGAACACCGGGTTTAAACTCCTGTGGTTTTTAGTCAGTAAGAGTCTGACAAACCCCGTCGCCCGCCCCAGGTCGACGGACATCCATGAGGATTTCCACACCGGAAAAAAGTACACGATCGCAACATAGTCGGATAGACTACGCAGATGACATACATGTTAACATTATTATATGACGTCAGTATCAATATCGTGTATCATTTTATCGATATCAATACGAAAGGCAGGTTCACAAATCCCAATCCATTTGCATTGCTAACGGTGCGTCGCAGCGGAGGCCAATGACCGGCCGCGAAGGCCGCACCGATGGGTTCTGACGTCACAGCTGCCTAATCAGAAAATAATAAGACGGATGTTGAACTCCTTTTCAGTGAACACTATTATTAATTTAACATGTTTTTGTATTGTGAGTGAAGAATAGCTAGTACAAGGTATGCAATTCCTAAATGTAAATAAATACAAATGTATTTTGGAAAAGCTGCGATTTAGCAAATTTATAAAAGTGGCTACATGTCATTGTCACGGTGTCTTTGGTTTTTGTATGTTCGTTTTTGCAACCGACTTCCGAAATTAGTCATTTTTTTTTGTGGTGTGTTTTCATATTTTACACTTTTTACATAGTAGTGAAAAAATTGCTTTAACAAGTATAAGAAAAACGTTAAACTTGCCTATAAAATTTTAAGGATTCCCGCAATTTCTCAAGGGTACCATCATCAGATCCCGATCTGATGACTATGGGACCACCTCAGAATTATTATCCTACCAAAAAAAAAAAAAAGAATTTTGCAAATCCGTAAAGGCGTCTTTCAGTAATTGGTGAACATAAGTACATAAAAAAAAATCCGTCGAATTAAGAACCTCTTTCTTTTTTTGAAGTCGGTTAAAAATATTATAAGATTTTAATTCAAAAGATTAAAATAACAAAAACTTACATCAACTAATCTACTTTTAAAAATTAACTCATTTCAGTAACCTGACGACTTTACTTAGTTACTTTTGTGTTAAATAAAACACAAAAGTATCTCGCTAACTAGAAAAGAAACTTGAAATGAGATTAGTTTAGTTAAAAATTGACTATAAAAACTAAAAGTGTATAAAGTCAAAACTTGAAAATTACTACAACCTAAACAAACTAGTGTTTTAGTTTATAAACGAATCTTTCAGAAATTATTGTCTGTACAAAATTTCCTGAAGGTCATTTCTGAAACGTTTTCAAAGGAAAAACTATAAAAGTACCCTTGGGCAATATCAAAGTTTATAACTGTCTACTTTCTAAATTAATCTACATTAATATTACAAAGAGGTATTGCCGATACCTTATGATAACAAAAACATATTTTTTGTAGGTATTTAAGTACAAGAAATTTCGGGAGCAGAAGCTAGTCTATACTAACCTATACTTACATATAAAGCTGAAGAGTTTGTTTGAACGCGCTAATCTCAGGAACTACAGGTTCGATTTGAAAAATTATGTTGCCTTGGATAGCCCACTAATCCTGGAAGGCTTTAGGCTATATAAAATCACGCTGCGACCAATAGGAGCGCAGCATATAAAAAAAAACATATCCAAACCTACGCGAGTGAAACCGCGCGGCGCAGCTAGTCAATAAATTAAAACAACAAAATGCTCATTAATTATTTTAAAGCCCACATTTAGGTTAAAATAATTAAATTGTGTACCTAAGTAAAAGGTCGCGTGCCACCCAAGCTTGGTAATCAAATCTGTTACAGGCTCATTCAAAATGGTTTCCATTGAAAGCACGTGCCCCGTACTGTAGTCCAACGTGGGGCGGTAAGTGCACACAACACGTGTATATTCACGTACATAATGTTTTACTATGTAACGTAGTGACCATTAACGTTAGTTGCTACAGTAGTTAGTACTTAGTAGTAGTTGACAGCTTCCGTGGGGTAGCGGTAGCGGACGCGGCCGCTGCGCAAGGTGGCGCGGGTTCGATCCTCGCACAGTGCAA
Source organism: Sesamia nonagrioides (assembly GCA_017933935.1). NCBI lineage: Eukaryota > Metazoa > Arthropoda > Insecta > Lepidoptera > Noctuidae > Sesamia > Sesamia nonagrioides. The sequence goes on from JADWQK010000099.1 coordinate 1,206,906, forward strand.
ATATTTGTATGCATGAATATGAATATTTGCACTGGTCTGGTCGTGCCTCGGAAAGCACGTTAAACCGTTGGTCCCGGTTGCCATACAAACATCTAGTGGCAACCGTTACGGGTTGTTGGAGCCCTCAAAAGTCCAACAATTGGTCTAACTGCAATGCTTCGACGTCGCCTTCGGGTTGTGGAGGTCAGAAGGCAGTCGCTTCACGGAAAATGTCGAAGTTTAGCCATATCAGCAGTTGGACTGATAAAGCGGACCCCAGACTCTAAAGCTGAAAAGGTTTCGGATGCGACTGGGATTAACGCTGGGATGATGATAATGGCTACAGTAGTTAGTATGAAAAGAAAGAAGGGATATCAAGGAAGGAGGAAGGGTTGTCGTAGCCCAATAGTGGGGTATGCGGCTATGCCTATCACATGGGCTTTTTTAAGTTACATATTTTAGCAAATGTGCTTCCTTTTTAACTTCTATCTCTCTGCCAAGAACAAACCACAAATACAAAAAAAAAAAAAAAAAAACATAAGTACTATGGTAATGGAATTCCAGAAATTTCAGAATAATTTACTTTCACAAACGGACCACAAAATGCCTCGTTATAAGTTGAAATAAAGCTCAGGATCGAATTATAAGAATTCAAAGCCATTTTATGTATTCCTAATGGTTCTGGTTATCTTTTGAAAGACTAAAGCAACGTAAAAACTTCGTATTTACGCACATAAGCCATTTATATGTATTTTATTAATTTAGAACCGGTATTTCTATTAGAACAAAGTGGAATATTCCTAGAAATGCGCACTACATGCCTCGTTTCAGGATCCGTCAGTAAAAGCTCCAATTAAAAGTTTTTATGAACGTCTGTTTACTTAGAAAACGAAAATAATTGTTACTTTTATCTGTAGTGTAATTGGTTTACTGTCTAGTTGTACGAAATTTGGAATTCGATACTTAATTACAAAAGATAAAAGTTTTCACTTGTCTTTGTTCTGAACTGTGGCAAATCCATACTAATATTATAAATGCGAAAGTAACTCTGTCTGTCTGTTACGCTTTCCCGCTTAAACCTCTGAACCGATTTTGATGAAATTTGGCACAGACAATCTTTAGACCCCGAGAAAGAACATAGGCTACCTTTTATCCCGGAAAAATTTGAAGCTAGTACCTCATATATTTTCTATCGTACCTTTTATGGCATTCTTAGTGTAAACATTGGAATTTTATACACTGACAGTAAACAAAAATTTAAATCGTTATAAAAATATAAAACACGCGATTATAACCTCTATCCTTATTGACCAATGGCTACCACCTAGACCGACCGACCAGGTCAGCGAAGAATACATGAGTAGAACGAAAGTGGCTGTTCCACAAAAATAAAATTCAAAATCAAAGTTTCGAAGAGGCATCGGCAGCAGGGACATTTGTCAACTTGAGTTGTCGTCATCATCATATAGGGAGTAGGAGCCTCCCCCGTCCCCCTTTTTTATGGGTGGAAAAACATCAAACGTGTTCCCGCACTCTGGGTGGAGCGCAAGTGCGTTTGAGACTTTTACTGACTAAAACCCACCCATGTTTCTTCATTTTCCTGTGCCCCGGCTACAGTATCATTGTCAAACAACCCCGCGGCGGCCCTGGTAGGTAACCATCCTAGCGGACCCCTTCACAATGTGCTGACATCTCTTGGTGACGTGCGTGGAATACATCGCGCCGTCGACCCGGGCTTGGTCTTTGCTGGAAGAGGAATAGGGGGCCAAAGCTAAAGCGGTCTCTCTTAGCTTTGGCCGAAACTACGGATTTCATATTTGAGAAATAGATCTTTTGATATTATGTAAAGATGCCATGCCCTTGTTATGTATATACCCTTTATATTACACGTTGTATATTTCGTCCGCGACAGTACCCTGCATAGTGAATGCGCACAGTATTTTTAGCGAGCCATTTGGCTACTTGATACCGGTAGTTACTATACGACGCATTATTGACTCGACCGGGTTAAATACGATCGGAGTAACGATTTTATAGCGAATATCAGTTAAATGTGAACAGAATAAATGGTAGACAGATAAAACATTACTGCCCCGTCGGTTAAGTAGGTCAAGTGGTCAAAACTATTAAATACATACTGTGGGCGTAAATAAGGCCCTGAGTTCAACTCCCGTAAAAGTGTTATAGGGATTTTCTATCTCTTTGCTTGCACTTCAGAAAACCTTTTAATTTGTACAGACACCAGCAGGTCAAAACTATCCGAAACCATCAAATTTTCATAATGAATCTTGAACCTTAATGCTACAGCGATAAAGTTGAAATCTATTGAAGAAATATAAGAGCCTGTAATAGGTTGACGTGCTTAGAGGCATTCCACGAAGCGCAGCCAAACGAAGCGCAGCTAGAGGAAGCGCATCTAACGTATTCCACTAAGCACACCCGTAGCTGGGCTTCAAATAATAATATTAAAATTATTAATTTTCTATTCCACGAAGCGCACCTATGAAATATCACTCGCATAGTGCGGGGACAATGAAATAAAATATTGATAGAAGAAAATATTTATTATTTAAAAGACGAACTTAAATTTCTAACATCATTCAGTTTCGTTATAATAATGTGTGGTGTATGTGTTTGTTTTAAGTACCATTCGAGGACATCGGCATGAATACACAAGGCACATCTGAGGACTTTTTCAATCCGAGGACATTTTTGTGGGTCCTCGATTTGACTTGACTACTGTATCGTATTATTCACGCAATTTTGAACATTACTGTATATTTGATAAGGAAAACTTAAGAAATCCTCGGATTGGTGGTGATCATTCATGTACACATTTCGACCGTGTGTGACCACTAGACGGCGCCACTACTGATTTACTCAATAAACACACGACTCATGTTTATAATACTATCCGAGGACCTAGTGTGTAAATGTTACACTCAAGACCTCGGAATAGTACTTGAACTAGTCAGTGTGTTGAGGTCCTCCTTTCGGGTACAATTTCAGGTTGTATCTGAAATTACAATTGCTATAAGAAAACGTTGATTTTAAGTCCGATTGTGAATGAAATAGTTATTAAATAAATTCACCAGAGAGCATTTTGTGGTGCTTGGTCGCAGAGGAAATATTATTTTCCTTCAATTGACGCCCAACCGTAACTGTCTTTAGAGAGCGTGTGCATTATTTCGTAAATATCTACTCGAGCTGTGTATTAAATATGATGTTGACGAACCTTGTTTTAAGAACACAATCTATACATAATTTAATATTTAAATATTGCTTTTTTAAATTTGGGTGCTTCGTGCATTGATTTCTGTTGAAATTTTTATCAAATTATAATTTAAAATATGAAGGTCACGGAAAGACAACGGTGAATTGTCTGGCTTTGGGAGCCGTGTTCGCCGTGGTTTGCGGAGAGCCCGTCGCAATTGCTGTGTCTCTGGATACCGCGGAGGTCGTGGCAGACACCGAAGCTATGGCAACCGTGGAAACCGTGGCTGTCCCGGGAGCTGTGGCAGCCGCAGTGGTCCTGGCTGCTACAGACGTCATGGCAGCCGAAGCATTCGCGGAGGTCATGTAGAGGCAGTGGTACAAGGTCGAGGATATCTGCCCGCCCAAACAAGGCGAGGCTGACTTACTTAAATTTGTTTAAATATTCTCATGACTCCGCAGAATATTGACAGCATATTACTGACTTCATATTCAGCGATACAAACGAGTTGCAGTGCTTACCATTGTTGCTTATAAAGAGCTATTGATACGCAATCACTACAATGTTGTTTAGGTACTACATATTTGCTACCGTCAAATCGCGCGATGGATTCGGGTAGTTATTGAAGTGCATTAATTTACTACTTATTATGAAGTAATAGCATCGGGTTTTTATACTCACCGATTTTCTTTTTTAGCAATCTATCTCCGGATGACGAACCGTGTGTGTTGGTTGGACAACCTTTTTTTTTTGTTCCGGGGTGGAAAATCCTCAATGGATGTCCGCCGCCCTGGGGTGGGCGACGGGGTCTGTCAGACTCCTACTGACTAAAAACCACCCCGGTGTCTCTCCAGACACGTGCGCGCGGAGCCGCGGAAGTGTTAATTCTGCCGCGGTCCCACACTCTCGTGCTGGCCCGGTCTGTCCGGGCCTCGCTTCCTGCAGGGGGTCCATCAGATAGGGGACGGGGACTTCCCCACGTCCCCACCCTTATTCGGCGCCCGGTGCGTCTTCTGCGGCCCGGGAAGGGAGTTGAGATCTCTCTATCCCGTTCCGCAGCTTGCTTCTGCGACATCATGTCCTCACAGAAGGACACCACGGCGTCCCACGACTCTGCGCTACCGACCATCCTCCGCACTACTGCCGGCAGCGTCAGGTCGCCTCCTACTTCATTTGTGAGGACACGGCGCTGCTCCTCTCGAGCTACACACTCGCAGAGCGTGTGCTGCGCCGTGTCCTCCCCGCATTGGACGCAGTGATGGCACCGAGCGTCCGGCTCCCTGCCTAGGCGACGCAGGTTCTTGCCGAAGCAGCCGTGCCCCGACAGTACCTGCGTCACCCTGAACGACAGGAAGCCGTGCCTTCTCCCGAGCCAGTCATCGAGCACTGGCCGGATCGCCTCGACGGTAGCGAGGCCGGCGGCGGTAGGTCGCATAAGCCTCTGACGCCAGTCCGCCACCAGGACCTGACGGAGCTCCTCTTGGCGCAACTCGATCTGCCGCTGTACAGGACTGTAGCCCCGTGTCCGCTCTTCCTCGCGCCATCGGTACAATGACGCGAGTACTTTCGCCTCTAGGTCCCCAGGCGGGGATATGGCCAGGACGCAAGCTACCTCGTAAGTAATCATGCGTTACCCGTGGACGACCCTGACGGCCATCGCCCTCTGCGGTTTACGCAGAATGGCGAGAGTTCCGGCCGTCAGGTCCATCGCCCACACAGGGGCCCCTACAGGGTCGTGGACGGCACGATTCCCAGGTACAACCGCCTACAGGCGGCGCATTCCCATGTTGGGAAGCAACGTTGATAGCGCGCCTGCTGCACCCATCAGCATGGGCGCCAGCCGCCGGAAGTGAGGCCCGAATTCCCAACGGCTGTCGAGCACCAATCCCAAATACTTCATGGTGGGCTCGACAGCTATCTGGGCCCCGCTGACCACGATATGTGAGCCCGGCGCTGGCGCACGCCGGAGGCCATGAAATACCATGGCCGCCGGCTTGTCAAGGGCCACCTTCACGCCCAGGCGCCGGATGCTGTTCACCACCTGTGACACCGCAGCCGTGGCTACCAACGTCGCTTCCCTGTGCGAGCTCCCCCGGGCAGTGACAAGCGTGTCGTCCGCGTAACACGTCAAGTCGGCGCCCGTCGGGAGCTCGCCTCTCAACACCCAGTTGTAGCCGATGTTCCATAGGAGCGGTCCCAAGACCGATCCCTGTGGAACACCGCGCGACATATGGTGCGGACCGGCACCGTCACGTCCCCGATAGATGACGCATCTGTCCTCCAGATAATCCTCTACTATGCGGCGGAGGTAGAGAGGCACCCTATGGTATTTCAGAGCCTCCCGAATACAGCTCCAGGTTAGCGTGTTGAATGCGTTGGAGATGTCTAATGAAACTGCGAGACGCCGTAGCATCCGCCAGGGCCCTCACGCGCATGATGGCGTCTATGGTAGAGCGCCCCCGACGAAAACCGAACTGGTTGTCGTCCAGGTTCTGTCCCTCTCTGCATATGAGGCCGACGAGGCGATCTGCGATAATACGCTCAAAAAGTTTGCCCGCCTTGTCGAGCAGCAGTATGGGCCGATACGCGGACGGCGAGTCCGCGGGGCGCCCCTCCTTCCTGATCAGGACTAGCTTCCCCTCCTTCCACACACTGGGTTACTGACCCTGCTCGAGGCATACCCTGAAGTGGTTGAACAACCTGGCCTATCCTACAAAATTGTTAGGTTAGATATTTTTTTTAAAGTTTAATTTGTAAAGATCTAATGCGAAAATTCGTTAAAAATGTCTACAAAATTCCTTATAAATTAATCTGATGTTGCTTGTTACAGAAGAAAATCAAAAACAAAGTCCTCGGATAATACTCAAGATACGAAATGCGCATGCAGAAACTGTATTAGAATAACTAAGTATATAAATATATCTGCTATTAAATGTAGAGAAAAGTTAGGTACAGAAGAAGGTATACGTCCTCGATTTAGACATTTGGGACTGGGTAAAACGTCCTCAGATTGTTCCTGGAAAGTATAACACAAGGTCCTCGCACTGTATATGGCTAAAGAAAATATGTGTGAAAGTGAGTCCTCAGTTTGTCATGTCTAGTCAGGTGATTGGGTCCTCGGAAAGTTCACACAAAAGTCCTCGGAAGGGTATCGCTAGGAGCATGAGCTGTGTATATTAAGGTTCTCGCATTGGTCAAGAAGAGTTTAATAACAAAATGGTGCAATAGCAGAGCGGGAAGATAACTGTCAACCGTAATTTCAAATTTTGTCTCTATATATCGTATTAAAAAAGCTGTACGATGTTGTTTTACAAGTTTTTTCTGAAGTCCTCGCATAGGTGAACTAAAATTAAAGTCCTCCAATAGGACTCCCTACAAACAGGGGTGTGTGTGTGTGTGTGTGTGTGTGTGTGTGTGTGTGTGTGTGTGTGTGTGTGTGTGTGTGTGTGTGTGTGTGTGTGTGTGTGTGTGTGTGTGTGTTATTTGTGTGTGTGTGTGTGTGGTCATATTGACATTCTTACTATTTAAAATCACAGATTGTTTCACCATTCTCTATCTATAATAAATAATCATTATTACAAAAAAAATTTTTTTTTTATTGTTTGTCAAAAATTGCAATAATTATTCTGAAATTAGAGTAAAAATGCCTAATTCAAAGCATCAAAAACACGCTGAAATCAAAAATAAAATAATCGAAAACACAGTGAACGATTATAAAAATGGCTCAATTTCAGTTGGACATTGTCTAGAGAAATTAAGATTCTGATTAATAATAATTTATTTAATTAATAAGTATAGATACTAAATTGTCCATTTCTTCAAGATTATTTAAGAATCGAAGAAAATATTGTGATTTGTGATTTAACAATCTGTGATTCTACATAGTAGTTTCTCTAGACAATGTCCAACTGAAATTGAGCCATTTTTATAATCGTTCACTGTGTTTTCGATTATTTTATTTTTGATTTCAGCGTGTTTTTGATGCTTTGAATTAGGCATTTTTACTCTAATTTCAGAATAATTATTGCAATTTTTGACAAACAATAAAAAATTTTTTTTTTTTTAAATAATGATTATTTATTATAGATAGAGAATGGTGAAACAATCTGTGATTTTAAATAGTAAGAATGTCAATATGACCACACACACACACACACACACACACACACACACAAATAACATACACACACACACACATACACCACACATTATTATAACGAAACTGAATGATGTTAGAAATTTAAGTTCGTCTTTTAAATCCATACTATCCATACTAATATTATAAATGCGAAAGTAACTCTGTCTGTCTGTCTGTCTGTCTGTCTGTCTGTTACGCTTTCCCGCTTCAACCTCTCAACCGATTTTGATGAAATTTGGCACAGACAATCTTTAGACCCCGAGAAAGAACATAGGCTACTTTTTATCCCGGAAAAATTTGATGTTCCCGAGGGAAACCTAAAAAGCGCGATATAACCGAACTCCACGCGGGCGAAGCCGCGGGCGGAAAGCTAGTAATAAATATTTTCTTCTATCGATATTTTATTTCATTGTCCCCGCACTATGCGAGTGATATTTCATAGGTGCGCTTCGTGGAATAGAAAATTAATAATTTTAATATTATTATTTGAAGCCCAGCTACGGGTGTGCTTAGTGGAATACGTTAGATGCGCTTCCTCTAGCTGCGCTTCGTTTGGCTGCGCTTCGTGGAATGCCTCCGTGCTTAGGGTCGTTAAGCGTAACTGGCGATATTTAGGTGCACTACACCTTTGCCCAATCCTTCTGAGACGAACGTGATGTTACGATAAAATATGTATAATACATGTTAAGATAAAATATTACGTAACTAATCCATACTAATATTACAAATGCGAAAGTAACTCTGTCGGTTTGTCTGTCTGTTACGCTTTCCCGCTTAAACCTCTCAACCGATTTTGATGAAATTTAGCACAGACAATCTTTAGACCCTGAGAAAGAACATAGGCTACATTTTATCCCGGAAAAAATGATGGTCCCGAGGGAAATCTAAAAAGCGCGATATAACCGGACTCCACGCGGGCGAAGCCGCGGGCGGATAGCTAGTGCTAAATAATGCAGAAATTGTGGAGCTGTGGAGTGTCGCACAACAAAAAGAACGAATGGTCGATGTTGTGGAATGCTCATTTACTTCAGTAACAGCGAACAAAAGAGTTTTATACTGAATTCACCGGAGCTTTAGCTATCGGAATTGCAGCGCTCATATTCCAATTAGTTTCCTAATAAAAGATCTAGTATTTTACAATACTGACTTTGATATCCAATAAAATTATTGTTGTGCAAGAATATAATCAATATATTGTGTAATTTTTTTTTTTTATAATTATAATAAACTAGTGCGTGACCCCAATCCCGCTTGATGGTACTTAAGCAGTGATGCAATCGTTGATGGTAAAGCGCGCTAGTTTATTAAGAGCTTATTCACTTTAGCCTTAAAGACATTCAAATTATAGTCAGACGTTAACCACCGCTGGCAAATTGTTCCAGTCCCACGATGTCATCATCATCCCAGCGTTAATCCCAGTCGCATCCGAAGCCTTTTCAGCTTTGGAGTCTGGGGTTCGTCTTACCAGTCCAACTGCTGATATGGCTAAACTTCGACATTTTCTATGAAGCGACTGCCGTCTGACCTCCACAACCCGAAGGCGACATCGAAGCATTGCAGTTAGACAAATTGTAGGACTTTTGAGGGCTCCAACAACCCGTAACGACTGCCACTAGATGTTCGTAGGGCAACCGGGACCAACGGCTTAACGTGCTTTCCGAGGCACGACCAGACCAGTACAAATATTCATATTCATGCATACAAATACCTGCACTGTGCGGGGATCGAACCCGCGCCACCTTGCGCAGCGGCCGCGTCCGCTACCGCTACGCCACGGAGGCTGTCAATCCGTAGCATTAGTATTAGTTAAAAATGGACTGCTCACTCCACGATCACTTCACCTAAGATTTCACGTTGTGATGACTTCAGAATCATTGCTGATAAATAGTGGCATTCTTCTTCTTCTTCAGCCTATAGAGAACCACTGCTTGACAAAGGCCTCCCCCAAGGCTTTCATTGCCTTTGGGGAAGTCCAGTCCCACGATGTATGCGGTATAAAAGACGAGGCGAAACGCTTCGTCCGAAACAAACAATATATTTTACCATTCTATGGGGACAAATATACATAACATAATCAGCTCATTATGTTCCCATACGTGGGACACAGGTGTCCTCTCGTGAGAGGGCCGTAATCTACCACGCAGCCCCAGTGCAGGTTGGTAGAAGTCACATGTCTTTAGGACAAATCCAGACACCAATTATAAAAGGAAAACCCAACAACACTTTTGACTTGTCTGAGAAACGACACGGGCAGAAGCTTGTACTATAATATAATAATTACATTTGTACAAAAATATTACCCGTCGGTTCGGTAGTTATGACGGTGCTATCAGCTGGGCAATTGCGAAACACGATATCAGTAGCAATGGCTTCAATTTTGAGAGTCTCACAACATTCATTACGTTTTTTACGTTGTTGAGCGGACCGGTTTTTGGAACTAATGAAGCAATATTATAAAAAAATATTCTATTTAATAGTTATTATTTAGTACATTACGCAGTTAGGGTGCAGGCTATCGATAATTACCTGTGAAAGGTAAACTACGTATAATTAATCGAACACTCTCGTTACCAAATAACAGCCAGCCATTATGAACCCTTCTCCAATAACACTACTGTAACGTGTGTCAGTTTTACCCTGTTTATACAATATTTCCCTTGTGTGGAAAAATATAATAGAAATAATACTTCGTCTTTTTCGAGACATGGTCTCTATTGTGGCAACTAATGGTACGCCTGACATTATTAGGTTAAGTAGGACGGGGGATCTTATCGCCAAAGACAGAATTGGTTCTAGAAATGTTCTATAATTGCGGTATTAGATCGTAGTATTCTGTCCGTGACTAGGTTCACGTGAAAGTCGTCAGCTATAAAAATAATACTAAATACACTTTTACAATTTTATAAACTTCGCTAGCGTGTCATTACTTCGTTTTCTTTCTGATTTCTTGTGCTCAGCTCCTAAGGGCCGCATCGTGATATACCTATAATCTTCCTCAAGAATTGAGCTATAAAATACTGAAAGATTTTTTCTAATCCTAGTCTACTCATTAGTAGTTCCAGGGACTACCGTTTAAATTTATATAAACAAACTCTTTGTAGTATTAATAATTAGTAAAAGAATATTAGTATATTAGTATTAATAATTAGTAAAAGAATATTAGTATATAGGAACATAGACATGTTACCTAGTAAAGTAACAAACAGCATAAGATACAAAAAAATATATATGTAAATTATTGTATATAAAATTGAGTCATACTAAATACAGTAACAATAGTTATTAAGCAATTGAGACGAGACGACCACGTGTAAAAACTGAGGATTATCTCGAACCATTTCCAGGCTAAGGTCATCGTTAAATCAAAATGAGACGGCCGTATTTCTTTGACAAAAACTGGAGCTTTCGAGATAATAATTTTGTATTAAGGAAAAAGTTAACAGAAAAGAAACGTCTTTAGGAAGCATCACGTACGTTTCCCTTTATCCTTAAATTTTCCGGAGACTACTTATATTTATTCTTTTCTTTGTATTTACTTATCATTATTTTTTTTGTTAGCGTTATGTTTCTATGGCTGGGCAAAGACCTCATTTTTATCGTTCCAAGCTTATTTGCCTTGTGGGAAAGAGATCCCACAAGGCACAAGGATCTGCTAAGGTTTGTGGGGCCAACAACCTTAAAAGAGAGAGAAAACCCTAGCAGATCGACACACCACATTCGCTGTGGTCTACACCGACGATGATGTCTCTGATCTGCCCATCTCTCCGGGTGTGTTGTTGAGACATATCCGGCACACTTCCACTTTAGCCTGGCTGTTTTTTTGTCAACATCTGCTATTTGGGTATAGATCACTAAATCTATACTAATACATAAAGCTGAAGAGTTTGTTTGTTTGAACGCGCTAATCTCGGGAACCACTGGTCCGATTTGAAAAATTATTTTTTCATTGGATAGCCCATTAATCCAGGAAGGCTTTAGGCTATATAACATCACACTGCGATCAATAGGAGCGGAGCATAACTAACTCCACGCGAACGAAGTCGCTGGCGGCCGCTAGTACCTTATATGCTGCGAATGCCCGTGGGCAACTCTTCGAGTTGGGACTGTTATTGTCCAGTATGTGACCAACTTTGTGCACCGTACGTTAGAATGGGCAGGATGCACATTCCGCATGTGGACGAGTTCTTTTTAGTGATATAGGAAGACTTTTATATGTTTTTAAAGGCTCCAGTAGATCTTTCAAGCATTTAATGTATATTTATGTGATATGGAATTTAAACATAACTGATGCATCAGGAAAGCGGGCAGCATCTCTTCTCCTGTGGAATATCAAATTACTGTAATCCCAACCCGGGGGGATTATGGACACCCTGGACCTCTATAAGCTGAAGAATAAGGAACACCTCTGCCTAATTCTTCAGGGATTAACGTCGTGTGTTAAGTATATTATTATCCTATCACTGGAATATACTTGCATCAGCTCAGTAGGTATACCACGTCAAAGTATGCAATTTCGTAATCCACATCGGGTGCAGCGCGGCGGTGGAAACCAGGTCACCTAAATTGAACAGTATAGAAACGTCGAGACGTCTGGCGTCCTGGAAGAAATACAACTTGTGCAACCTTAAGTTTTGATAGCCTAAGCACTGTTCTTTAAAATGTCTTTATGTGAGTGAAAAATACGAAAGGAGTTCGGGAATTTTCGGGATTAGAGTGGTATTTTCTGCTGAAAAAACAGAAGTGTTTGCATTGGCTAAATGGTTTGTGCACACAACTGGCAATGGAAAGGTAGTAAACTGAAAGCACAGTGTTTACTCGTTGCGCTATTGTGGTGAACAACTAAAAAAAGTATTTAGCTTTGGTTGAGAAATAAAGAGGTTCATTAGAATTGCTCCATTTGTTAGATCCAGGTAACGTACATATAAGAAAGAGGTGAGGGTAGCATATTGCCCGTATTTGGAGTTAATTTGGATTTTTTTCAAAAATATGAAACAATACATGAACAATATCCGTCAAAAGGATTTAAATGTAAGAAATGGTGTGTTCCAACCCGCATTGAGCAAGCGTGTTGATTACGCTCAATTCTCTCTGTATGAGAGGAGGGCTGTGCCCAGCAGCGGGACGATAAAAAGGTTGCTGATATTTAGTGTGTTACGCAATTAGGGTTTCGGTTACGCAATTAAGGTTAAAATTTGCCAATGTTGTCCATTGTCCGATGCCCAAACTTTATGAACACGAGGCTACTTTGTAGGTAACTTTAAAAAAAATATATAACTAGCTGTGCCCCGCGGTTTCACCCGGGTAACCTTCTAGCCGAATGAGCTCAGTTGATATAAAATAAGCGCCTGTTAAAATAATGGGGGCAATATGTAGTACATCCGCGTTTGCTCCCGTTTCCGCAACATATTTTGTTCCTGCACTGCTCCTATTGGTTATAGCGGGATGTTTTATAGCCTATGTCCTTTCTCAGGCTCTAGACTATCTGTGTACCAAATTTCATTACAATCGGTTCAGTAGTTTTGGCGTGAAAGCCGGACAGACAGACAGACAGACAGACAGAGATACTTTCGCATTTATAATATTAGTATGGATAAGCTCGTTCTTTACCGCAGTGATGCAATCGTTAATAGGTAAGCGCGCTAGTTTTTTAAGAGCTATTTCAAGGCTAGAGTGCCTAGTGCCTTAAATACACTTCAATTGTAGTCAAGACCGTCGAAGACAGTCCTGCGATGTTGCGATACAAAAGACGAAGCGAAACGCTTCGAACCTATGAAACTATGAATAATTCAATTTTAATTTACGAGATAGATTTTTTCATTATTCAAATGACCCATCGAAATATTAAGATCACTTTATACATCCGTCTGAATGACAAAGGTGTCAATTGTTACAGATCACCGACTCACGACCAATGAATAATCTTAATTAATTACAATGAAAGGTTAAATGTTTTTTACTTGTCGCTTGCAGCATTTCGAATTAATTATTACATGACCCAATATCATTACAGTGCTTATTCTAATAATTAATTCAAAATTATAACTTCATTTTATAATGTTATAGATTCTAATTAAAATCGTTGACACGAAAGTCTAGTCGACGCCTGAGCCGCCTATTAAGCGACCGATGCGATAAAATATAACCCGGTTATAGCGGGTATTCATAAAAGTTGCGTAAAAACATTTTGCGTATATCCGTTAGTTGAAAATCGTCATTAAAATGTTTACTTTTACAGTTTCCTAGTAAGAATGGCATAGCATCATGATTGTATTTCGTTAAAGTTTAGGGAGAGGAATTAGTGTGTAATTCTATATGCAATGGTCGCTGTAGCACCATGATGCTGCAGGAGCTAGTACGAGCATAGGTACACACGACAGATTGCTGTATTAAGTTGTTTTACACCTGTCGCCTCACACATCAGGTTCTGTTGAAAACCAGCGTCAGGCACTAGTTGTCTGGCATTTTTGCTGAACTGGGCCTTTTGGTGTTTTATGTTTCTACATTTATCTTTTTCATTTACTTGATCTTATTATTATTATTTGATGCATTATCATCATCATCAGCCTTTATATCATCCCACCAACAGGGACGAGTCTCATACAGAAGGATGGGCGTTACTCACCACCTTGCTTAATGCAGGTTGGCGATTTCAGACTTAAAGTCAGGTTTCTTCAAGACAGCCACGCTATGATAGTCATTGGTGTCTATGATATAAGCTATCTGGAGTATCTTTTAGTCTGTGCTAATTAAAATGTATTTTCTTTATTTATTCTTTTTTTTCTTAAGAATCTTAGATTCATTCGATTAATCGAGTCTGGTTAAACTACGCTAGGATCGGCGTATGATATTCATTATGAAATGCATATAACATCACGACTGCTTATCACCGAAGGTAGAGTGTAGCTGGTACAACCACAATCTAGTAGATTATGTTTGAGAGACCATCAAATGAGGCAGGCCCATTGCTATTAACTGGACAAAATCAGAATCCAGGTTAAGCTATTATAAAATCAGATAGAAACACTGTGCCCTTCCCTGCTCAGATGGCAGACCTAAAACATCAATATCAACGGTAAGCGTTTGCAACCACTATATGAACGAGGCAGTCGAAGAGCAACCGGGTAGAAAGATAACATAGTTTCAATATGATGATATATTTAAATAATTTAGATCATCACGTACTGAATCTATTTCCATTGTATATCATGTCTGCCGATGGACCGTCGATTGTCAATAGGTAATGGCTATAAAATATAAATTATATGCGCGTTGCATGTCAGATAATTATGATTATTGTATACATATAATAGATATAATATCGTCGTTCTCAACTGATTTGTAGGAGAATCAGTAAACACAGGCTATATCATTAACACGTTAATTTTAATATTGAACTAATTAGCCATTTTTTTATGAAAGTAACATAATGAAATATGTAGAAGATATACAATTGGATATTACATTTTCCGTATAAAATACCGGATAATTGAAGCATTTGCCAACCATCGTTTTGTATGACCAGGTAAGTTAATCCTCAAAGATGACTGAAATGGAAGTTCCATTACCAAGTCATTGCCAATATTTTATTTTTTCTTAGAAGATCAAGAGCCAAACTTTTCTATAGTCAATTTACTATCTATGATGAATGATGACACTTTGGCATGTTTTCTATACAAAGATTAAAATCAATGGCAATATTTATGCAACAACAAATTTAATTTTTTGACGACATAAATGACAGTTTTGTATCCATTGAAGAACTATAAAAAGAAATAAAATTATTTCTCGGATATAACAGGATGTTTCCATAGGTAAAAAATGATTCTATTTAGTCCATGTTCAGTTATAGAAAATATTGGATACGAATATTTTGTTTTATAAATCAATAAAAATTACAATTATAATGACATCAGATCAAGTAGTAGCTGTGGAATTCCTCTCGCTAAAAATTAACATGACGTCACAGGGTTTTCTTTTCTTGCCCGTCTTCATTTTGTTAGAAATCAGGAAAAATACGTATCTGATATTTTTTGGAAAGGCAACTGATGACTAATTAGTTTTTTAGTCAACTACCCTATTATTTGGCGTAAAAAACAGATTCTAAAACAATGTCTTTCTTCATCAAATTTACTATGGACTCAATGCTTATCAATTTTCAGAGCTTTATAAAATGCTATTAAATACCAACGAGTCCAAACAAAATTGTTTCCACAAAATTGAAAGATAAACAAAGTCTGCTAGAATATTTTTGTATTATACCACCACGAACATTTTATGTAAAATAAACACAGACATTATGGATTTTCAGATTGCTATCGATATTTCGAATATCAAGCAAGCAAGTACATATCAACTTTCCCATCCTACTGATCAGATTTGTCAGCCGATCTCAATCAATCTACTAACCCTTTTTCAGATTATATGTTGAGTTGCGTCTAACCAATTTAACTTGGAGGCGACTTCTCTCGACCTTGAGCCAGTTACTGAGCATTTGATACCTCCTGTTCTCATAGATATTGAGTGTCCAGTTGGCTTTTCCACACGCACAGAGAAACCTCAATATGTCATTATAAACCACAGACAGACTCCGCACGACCGTAGTTTGACATCAAACAGCCTGTGCATCTGTATTAATTATTGCCAGGCCCCAATTAATTTTCAGAAACTAAGATCGTAACAAACAAACGGCAGTAGTTTACTTTAGCCATGCATCGAAGAACTGGAAATCTTGGATAAGTTAGTCCTTTACCCAGGTATTAGAGATTGTGCTGGCTAACTGTAGCGGTAGTAGTATTGCTTCAATTTAGTTAATGATAAATCGATAGATGTGGCCCGCTACCGTGTCGCGGGTGGCTTGCGCGATTACGCCACAACCGATTAAAATTCCATGCAGCATAATCAAACCATTAGTTTCAGATTAGTATTCCTTTCTTGTTTAGTTAGTGGAGCAGATTATAATTCAGATACGAATGATTCGGAGGCTTATATTGAATAATGAATTGAGGAGAAATGGAATATACCAGATGAACAATATAGTAGATTCGTAAAGGATTTGGTTGAGTTTAGTTTTGGACACTATGGGCGAAGACTCGGCGCACCGTTCCAAAAATTTATTCGAGCGTAACGTTGTCATAACCACGTCGCAATTGGTTGTATGTTTCTTATTCTTTAGATTATTTATAACTAGCTGCTGCGCGCGACTCCGTCCGCGTATTAATATAAAGTGGCGCCTGATAAATAATGGAGCAATATGCATCAGCCTTTTGCCCCCGTTTTCTCGAATTTTATTTACTGCTCTGCTCCCTATTGGTCGCAATAGGATCTTTATATAGCCCTCTCCTTTCTGAGTCTCTAGACTATCTGTGTACAAATTTCATTACAATCAGTTTAGTAGTTTTGGCATGAAAGCCGGACAGACGAACAAGAATGCTTTCCTTTATAATATTAGTATGGATAATGCAAAATCTTGTGTCATATATGTCACATTCGTAATAAGATCATTTTTCTACGGTCCGTTCAACTTATTTGAACATTTATTTTAAATGAACATACGGATGGTATTTAAAACCGAAAAGTATCTGATGCCAACTATTTGAGATTGCCATTAGTCGTACCACTAACTTACGATAGAAGTCAAAATCAGTTGGTAGTTCAAAAAACAGTTTTGGTAGAGATCTCGCCGGAGCGTTACGTGGACTCCGGGCGAGTCGGTGAGACAGATGTGGTAAATTAATGTCTAATCTTACATTTCAAAGATAAAGGCTTTGATGGTAAAACTAGAGACATATACTGGTATTTATTCCCCAAAGAAATCCACATGTGAAAATGCGACAGATAAAAGGCAGAAACTATCAAACATGTTCTGGTGTAAAGCCGTGATAGATGGCAACTCAGTTGGTTAAGAAAGAAATGTCACAGGGGATGGATTGCAGTGTTATTAATGTTGCTGAGATTAAGTCAAGTTTAATCTTTAATAAAACTTTTAAGCAGAACCAGAATAAATTAGATAAATTTTAATTTGTTCGGCGTCTTCATTAAAAGTATATAACACTATTGCTAACGAATGAGTTTTATTAAAATTTACTGTTTGTCGATAAATTAGTAGATACAACTAAAACAATAATAAAGCTGCAGAGTATTTTTTTTCGTTTGTTGTACGCTTTATCTCTGGAACAGCCATTCAGTTTAGAAAACATATTTTTTATTGCATATCATTTTAATTTGTTTTACTCTCGAGAAATATATATAGGCTACCACCATCATTCTAAGGCCAGTGGGCCTGAGTATATCTTGGACACCAATGACTGAAGGAAGTAAAGAAAACATCTTGGGAAACCTGGACTTTATAAGTCTGAAATCTTAACCCGCATTGAGCACGCGTGATGATTACATCAATCCTTCTCTGTATGAGAGGAGACCTGTGCTCAGCAGTGGGACGATAAAAATTGATGATGTAGATTGTAGAGGCTGACATAAGCAAAGAAAGAACAAATCCCTTTAAGCGAAATAGAAGGAACCAAGCTTACAGAAAAACATTGAAAAAAATTCATAAAGTACAACAAATATCCGCGTGGACGACGTCAGCATGTGTACACCTAAAACTGATATATCTATATTCTTACTACCTAAAATCAAAATAAAAAATGTTTATAAATTTAACTTTCATACTGATGAAAATGAAACTAATGCAATCAGAATCCCACAAACAAATTCGAAACTCATCAATATAAATTGTTTGTCACCTAGAGCAATTTCATTTCCTAAAAATAACATAATTGCTTTCAGAAAATGTTACATGTAAATTTAAAACACTATATTATTAGATGATAATCTGATGATAATCTTCTGTAGAAGGCATGTATTTCCATGTAAATGAGTCAATGACATGAGAAACACGAATACTTTGAAAATGAAACACTTACAGTAACTTTTGATTGTGACAATCTAGTATTAACACCGACAGATGAGGAAGCAGAAAACAATCAGGGATATCACAATAGGACCATCTTGCATCACTAACATGTCACATCTTGTTGACAAAACAAAACTGGAACCAACAGACGGAAAGATCGCACCAAACTATAATAAATTACCAGATTGAGAGTAACCGTTTCTTTTTCGGCAAAAACTATAAAAGCTTCAGGTATGCGACTAGACACGCACAGTATCATCAATTCGACACTAAAGAAACCTCGACCGCTTGGCACATGCATAGAGAGTCAGAGTTCCAAATCCAATAACCAGCGAAATCACAAGATTTAATTAGTCTATGTATTTAGGAAAGTTTCGACACCATAATGATTAATGATTATCATATAAAAGCAATTATAACTGGAAATAATAAATATTAAAATTCCTTAAAAGATTTACTAAAATTATTTTCTGACTATGGAAATCATAAACGAACACAAAGTCTTTTCCTTCACATACTGCAATTCTCACATACTAAACGTCATGATCAATCATCAGACAGAATGGATCAGATAAGCGCGCGCAACAAACGAACCGCGGCGGCAGCCTGCGCCCCGCGCAGACATATATCGTCGTCGATGGTACAATGCTCGTAACTGGTAACTAAAATAAAATAGCATCCCAAGCGGAGAAATTGAAAAAAATAGACGTGATATTCCTAGACATTTTAGAGATTTGTAAGTCAAGATCAGATGTCGATGACTACCATAAATTATTCTTAAGGTGGATGCAAAACCGTTTTTTTAAATAATTATAAAACTAGCGCTGGACTCCAATCCCGCCTGATGGTAAGCAGTGATGCAATCGTTGATGATGAAAGCGCGCTAGTTTATTAAGAGCAGTGGTTGGTTGTCATTCTGCCAACAAGCCGATGTTATATTTCACCATAAAGTTATAAATTGATGGCTTTTTAACATGACTAAAATGTAACCTTAATGGTAATATTACAAAACAAAATAACATCGACTGTATTCGTTGTCAGTTGCTATAACATTTTGTTTATTCCGGTTCAAATTGTTCCAAGTTTACAGTTTCAATACTAAGATTTCTATTCTCTGGTAGAAAACGCCACAAGGCAAACACAGAACATCGAAGTACGTCTTATGACAGCCTGAAGCTAAGCGCACGTATTATCAGTTGAGTTGAGTTTGAGGTAGAGATCATAAAAAAAATTGTAAGATAAAGTCACTATATATCTTTCAGAGCACTTTTTGTATTTAGATTTTAAAACATATTACTTACTGCTACATATTCACTTATTTATGGTGGGGGATTTCAGGAATCGAACGACACCAGACCACCTCTATAGTTACATTAAAACTTTTAGATGAATTCTAAAATGGAAGCATATTATTCAGGATCAGCTTTCAAATGGATGTAGGTGAGACGTTAAAAGTTCAGTCAGCCATTTCTAGCTGCTTCCAGCTTCTCTTTAAAAGTTTCGATCAGGCGGAATATTTTTATATTTATAAATTATAAACAATTGCTTGGCCTGTTCTGACGGGCATGGTAGTACAATCGTTGATGGTGGTTTAACTAAGAGCTAAATCACTCTAGCTATGAAGACATGGCTGTAGTCCGGCAGGAAACACCGCCGCTGGTGGTGTTCACTTCCTCGATGTGCGCGATACCAAGAGCAGCTGGATCTCGTCGTTCTGGTGTCAACAACAGTGACCGGGTCGTCTGATGATGGAACGGCGATGGGGAAAATAAATCATGCGATTCCACTCAGCACTGTTAGGATAGATATATATACCATTTTCTCTTAGTCCTATATTTAGGTAATCTTGTTTATAAACCATCTTTGTGCGAAATTCAATGGAGTAGTGGTTCTTGCGTATGACATTCATCAATACAAACATTCACGTTTATAATCTCCTTTTAGCTTTCATAGCAGCCGCCGCGTAGAGTTCAATTATATCGCTTTTAGATTTCCCTCGAAGACATCAAATTTTCCAGGATAAAGCCAGCCTATTTCTTTCTCATGGTCTAAAGATTATCTGCCAAATTTCATAAAATCAGTTTGGGAAGTTTAGGCAGAGGCGTAACAGACAGACAGACAGACAGACCAGACAGACAACAGAGGTGCCTGCATTTATAATATTAAGTATGGACTAGCAGCCGCCAGCAACCCGTTCGCGTGGAATTGGATTATACTCAGCTCCTATTAACGGTACAGCCTGATGTTATATAGCCTAAAGCCTGGATTAATGAGCTACCCAACGCAAAAGGAATTTTCAAATCGGATGGGTTCCAGATTGGCGCGAACAAACAAACAAACATACAAACAAACCTCCCTTAGCTTTATATATTGGTATAGATTAGTAGGATAAAATAAACATTTATTTTAAAACCTGTTTTTCCACATACCCACTCGTTATTTAATCGCAGTTGCGAGAAGCTTGGGTTTCGAATCTGTGGTTTTGTAACCTATTTATGATGAGAAAATCTCTTCTTTCCCTTAACTTAATTTACTTGGGATGCGCGCAACATGTCTTTTTCTTTCACATTTCTCTTTGTTTTTCTTCGCCATCGTCTCTAGTCTATTATCTTTTTCACAGCCCATCCGTCATTTCTTTCGTCTACTCTTATAGCCAGATGTATGATATACATACATATAAAGATGATTTCAGATTCAGGTGTTTGAAGATAAAATCTTAATGAATTCACTCTATTACAGGTGTCCGTTGCTGAACAAAGACGTTTCGCTAATTGGGCCTAATCTAATCTTGTTCAAGCGTCACTGAAAGTTACAAAATCTTTCAAATGTTGTTAGGTTTAACTATTTTAAGTAGGTAAGCTTTAGTAAAACACGGTTATCTAGCATATTTTTTTAAAGAAATAACGATTTTCAAGTTAATGCTATAAAACTTCTCCTCTCTCTTCATTAAATCGGAAAACATTGTCTGGTGGACGACACGATTGGTCCAGTAGCTGAGCGATCGACTGCTGCACCACGTGTCGCGGGTTCGATCCCCGCACGGAACAAATATTTGTATGACCTAGAATCAGAATCAGAATCAGAAATATTTTATTTGTGATACATAGGTACAGTGGTTAGGTATTCATATTTGAGGATAAAGTGCGCTATGATCAGCCTGTTATAGGCATACAAATACAAAAAATAAAATAATAAAATTACATTATACAGATTACATTATAATAGGGATAATTAAAGTCAAAAAGTCATAATAATTTTTAAGTTAACGTCAAAACCATTCTGATTTAAATACAACATGGTCAAATAAGCAAATCCCATAATGTTATCATAATGAAGTCAAAACAATTGATCAAATATATGTCAAAATAATTTGGACTTAAATAATACAAAGTCAAAGAAAAAAAAGTTACAATTATACAATGTCAAGATTTGTCCAATAAAAAGTCCGATACACTATAATAACATTTTTGACACAACATACTTCTTAGTTTTACTTTAAATGAATTTATAGGCAATTTTTTTAGCTCTTTCGGTAATTTATTATATATAACTGGTGCCATGTGAAATACACTTTTATACATTAAGGCAGTATTCGTTCTTGGAATACACAAACGACTTTCGTCCCTTTGGGTCCGATTGAGAGCTACAGATACTAAAGTAAACAAGTGAGGATTTTGTTTAACGAAAGCCGCTACTTCAAATACATATAGTGAGGGTAGTGGTAGAATGTTGTGCTTCTTAAAGAAAGGCAGACAGCTCTCTGTTGACTTTAAACCAAACATAGCTCGAATGCAACGTTTCTGCGCTTTAAAGGCAATATCTTTGTCGGTGGAATTCCCCCAAAAAATTATGCCATATCTGAGAACAGATGCCACCAGCCCATGATACGCAATTATAAGGGCACCGGAATTTATTTTATATGCAAGTGTATGTAGAGCATAGGCAGATTTACTAACGCGTTTGCATAGTTGTTGAATATGTGGCTTCCAGGTCATTTTGTCATCAATATATAGGCCTAGAAATTTATAATTGTCTACTTCCTCTATTTTTTGCATGTTATAATTTATATTTAGGTTATTTGGTGCCGGTAAACGTTGTCTAAAGTACATTAATTTAGTTTTGCTTAAGTTGGCTTTAAGGTTATTGATATTAAGCCAATTCATGACTGAGTTCAATGTGTTGTTTATGTCATCTTCATAAGTACTTAGATCTTTACACTTAACAGTTACTGTACTGTCATCCGCAAAAGAGTTACAGGATTATCAGTGGCATTGGGTAAGTCATTTATATACAATATAAAAAATAGTGGCCCCAAAACGGTTCCTTGAGGAACACCGTAATTTAGTTGACGTTCACATGATCTGAAAGTTTCTTCTTTTCTTGTTATGACATTCACTCTAGTCAATTCAGTGTATTGGCGACGGCCTTTGAGGTAAGATTCAAATAATTTTAAAACATTACCTCTTATTCCATATTTATTAAGTTTACCTAACAATAAATTATGTTCAACATAATCGAAAGCCTGCGTCATATCCATCAAAATAGAGCAGATAGGTATTCTTTTATCAACATTAACCATAACAAAATTCAGAAAGTCATATATGGCCATATTTATTGACTTATTTTGTCTGAAACCTTTTTGTTCTTGTGCCAGAATATTGTTACTCTCTAAATAGTTATTTAGTTCTTTGTAAATATGCTTCTCAAAAATTTTGGATATAACCGGAACCAAGGCAATAGGTCTATAGTTTTCTAGACATTCACTATTATCTTTCTTGAATATTGGTTTTATGACAGAAGTTTTTAATTTGTCGGGGTAAATTCCAGCTTCAATAGATATATTTATCAGATAGGAAAGATGAGTAGAAATATTCGTAGCAATATACTTCAAGACTTTAGTTGATATCCCATCATAACCTACACTGTTCGTGTTTTTTAAACTTCTAATAATCTGAAATGCATCATGTGGTAAGCATGCCTTCTCCAATCTCTTCCTACAAGTAGTTGTTCGGGTCTGGCTGTTTTGTGCATGTGAGTTTATATGTTGTTAGTAAACGCACTCACGATACAGGAGAAATTCTAGTGTGGGGCAACGTTAAAAAAAAAAAAAAAAACAAAAAACAAACCACTCGTACGTTTCTTATATTTTATTTTTCTTATGTATGATTTGAAGTTTCCATGGGTAAAATGGATGTGTGTGTGTGTATAAAATGATTTATTTATTTATGATAATTGTTATAATATGTAAAACAAACATACATATATACCTAGTACACACAATCTACAATCATTTATGAAAAAATCTTCTTTTTCGCTGCATTTTATGTATGGGGAACAAGATATATAGTTCTCTCATCCTCCATAGAAAAGGGAGGATCCTTCGATCAGACGAGAATTTTGTCTGGCGGGCAATTGACCAACAGTTGATGGAAGTTGTATACAACGTTATTTTTTGTTTATGCGAAACCTGCATATAGTTTTGTCGTCCTCCGTGGCGCAGCGGTCAACACGTCCGAGGAAGGCCAGCCAGCCCGCGCCGCAGCTGAGCCAGTAATTATCATAATGTCCCAACAATGACCTCTGAGTTTGTTTCGGCGTTTCTTCTCAGAGCTAGTACTAGGAAACGCCGTGGTCATCAAACCATTAAGTATAACTTTCGATCCAGCCGCCCCTTGCTGTCCACTCTAGCGACGCCCTAAGCCGAGGTTCGTACCCCACGGGGGGTGCCCTTAGTGCGTAGTCGCATAATTTTAATTTAGTTTTAAGTGCCCCTGGCTGGAGGCTTTAATTTTAATTAAAGCATCCACAGGAAAGTCCGATTAAGTAGTTACGGTCAACACGCCTGCCTGCGACGTGGAGGCCCCGGGTTCGATCCCCGGCCAGGTCATGATGGAAAACGATCTTTTCCTGATTGGCCTGAGTCTTGGATGTTTATCTATATACATATGTATCTATTACAAAATATAGTATTGTTGAGTTAGTATCCCATAACACAAGTCTCGAACTTACTTTGGGGCTAGCTCAATCTGTGTAATTTGTCCGTATATATTTATTTATTAGTTTGTTCAGAATAAGCAACTGAATCGATTCCAATCATTTTTACACCATGTTATATTTTTTCCCAAATACATTTAGAGTGAGACCGCAGAGTGGTTACCGAGCGGTTACGGTAGATCCCAGCTGACGCCAGAAGTCAACGCCCGCGCTACCTGGACCTTTGACCATATTTTTGTTGGGACAAACAAGTAGAATATGAAGCTCATAACTTGATGGTATTTCATTATATCTTTTTGAAATTTTGTACATAGATTCTTTACTTAAAAATACTAGACACGTGTTTCGGTTTTCCCATAAACAAAAAATAATGTTGTAGTTGCCAATTTTTTTTTTTTACATATTATAAACCAGCGCTTGACTGCAATCCTGCCTGATGGTAAGCAGTGACGCAATCGTTGATGGTAAAGCGCACTAGTTTATTAAGAGCCTATTCACTCTAGCATTGAAGACACTCAAATTGTAGTTCAACGAAACACCGCCGCTGGCAAATTATTCCAGTCCCTCGATGTACGCGGTATAAAGGAGGAGGCGAAACGCTTCGTCCGGATCGTAGTGGTGTTAACAACGTAGGGTGGAAACCAGCCGTACGACGGGTCGTCCGCTGGTGGAACGGAGATGGGGGAATTAAATCATGCAATTGTGCGGCAAAATCTGCTTGCGAGGAGCAGGATTTGCGTGACCTCAGTATGACGCGTTGTAGTTACAGCTACAGTTATTTATTAAGAGTACAGCATAAAGTGCACGCTACGTCATGATATTTGTTTTTGAAAGAAGCCAGTGGAGTATACATAATCTTCGACTTGATTCTTTAGATAAACAGTCGGTGTCATGCAGTTTTCATTGTCATGCATTGTAAATTCTTCAAGACCGACAGACAACAGAGAAACAATGATATTTCTCGGTCGTTTGTCCTTCCAAAAGTTTACCAAAGAAATATCTAAACTTTAGGGTTTCGTGCCCAGAGGATAAATCGCAGATTGACGGTTAGAGGCGTTTAGTAAAAGGGTATCTATTACTAAGCCCCACTAACCGTTAATCTGTCTGTCTGTCAGATTTCTTGAACCGGGATAGCTAGACCGTTTAAATTTGCACAGATGATGTATTTATGTTGACGCTATAACACTAAATGCGAAGAGCGGTTTTTTTTTATACATAGTTAGTAGGGTCCCTTCGTGCGTGAATCCGACTCGCACTTGGCGGTTTTTTTTTTTTGTAAATACAGTCATTGAATCGTAAAACAATTTCCACGAACCATGTTGAATTTCGATAAAATACTGTTTATCTATGTGACGTCTAAAGGGAAATTAACTAAAACGGTAAAACGTCTTTAGGTCTACCTTGATCTGTGCTTAAATTAACGTTTAGGGAATTAAGTAATCTGATCAAATATGATCTTCGAAGTGTTACAAATGTAAGTTTAAGATAAGTTATATAGGTCTCTAGACATAATGATCAGGTATACTAGAACACATGTCACCATTTAGTAAGAGGGAGTGGACCATTGTGGTTAATTTTAAGTTACTTTCTTCGACATTCTGATTCTTGGTAACGAAAGGAAACATCTTTCACCATTTTGAAAGCAGTGGTGGTATAAATTTTCTTTCTTTCTCCTACTTCTGTTCGACAGAGTCCACTGGTCATCATCAACAACCTTTTTTTATCGTCCCACTGCTGGGCACAGGTCTCCTCTCATACAGAGAAGGATTGAGCGTAACCACCACGCTTGCTCAATGCGGGTTGGCGATTTCAAACTTATAAAGTCCAGGTTTCTTCAAGATGTTTTCCTTCACCTTCAGTCACTGGTGTCCAAGAAATACTTAGAAAGTACATATAACTTTAGAAAAGTTACATTGGTACTTGCCTGTCCTGGAATCGAATCCGCGCACATGAGTGCGGGTTAGGATAAGTAAGAACTTGAGAGGCTGGTGTTTTAACCACTAGGCCATCACGACATTCAAGTCCACTGATCATATTGCATAAAACCTACCACCTCAGTTTTCACAAGGAAGCAATAAATACGTATATTGAGTAAATATATAAATAATTGACACGAAGATTTTTACGTTAATATGTAAAGACCCCACGCGAAGACAATTTGATATTTTAAGCCGGACTTCACCAAACTACTTCTAAAATTAGTACCAAGGGAGCAAGTGTCTGCATTTTTATACAAATAAATAATGCATAATGAGCCATGTTGTTCCCACCCCTGGGACACAGGCCGCCACTCGGTCAGAGAGATTGGGCCGTAATCTACCACGCGGACCCTGTGCGGGTTGGTAGATGTCCACATATCTTCGAAGTTTTTGCCTATAGGATATGCCGGTTTCCTCACGATTTTTCCTTCACCGTTTCGAGAGCTGTGCTGATAAAATAATTTACACAAAGTAAAGCGCTTGATGGGGTTCGAACTTACGACCTACAACTGCCGATACCACGCGGCCATTGCTGTTCTAATTTTTAATCCACAAGAAACAAAACACTCCCTTCCTTTGACATTTGTGCTCTAAACGGTCACACTTAAGTCATAACCAATACATACTGGGTAGGTGATCGTACAATGCGTGATTCATAGTGGCTAGGTCAGACTACGAGGGAATATGTCTGACGACCTCCGTGGCGCAGCGGTCAACACGCCTGCCTGCGACATGGAGGCCCCGGGTTCGATCCCCGGCCAGGTCATGATGGAAAACGATCTTTTCCTGATTGGCCTGGGTCTTGGATGTTTATCTAATATATGTATCTATTATAAATATAGTATCGTTGAGTTAGTATCCCATAACACAAGTCTCGAACTTACTTTGGGGCTAGCTCAATCTGTGTGATTTGTCCGTATAAAAAAAAAAAAAAAAAAAAAATATATATATAAATCATAGGGGTACCGACGACAGCAGGTCAAGCTACCCGAAACTGTCAAATATTCCCAATCAACCTTGAGCCTTAATGCTTTAGCAATAATGTTGAAAATCTAATAATGAAATCGACAGATTGTAGTAGCTTGATGTGCTGTAGTCTGTACCATTTCCTAAACAGGTTATTCTAAGTTAAGAAGTACTTTCGATGGCAACAACAAAAAAATAGCTTTTTTTAAAATAAACTTCATGAATAATCTATTTATCACTTAAAACTAAATGTTTCCTACGTGGTCACTAAAATTTGTTGCAGAATTGTACTTAATTAAGTCACAATAAGCTCTAATATAAGAAAAATATCTCTCCCCTGGTCTGTGCCCCAACCTATTTTATTTCTAAATCAGTAATTATGAATGTATTAAAATTCAATAATTACTTTAACATTGTTAATTTTATAAAGACAGTCAACTTAGTAATAGTATCTTACAAGTAAAAGTGTTTATATTCAAATTCTTCAAAAAAATATTAACATCGAAATTTGTCCACCATGTTTCGTGTCTCGTCCCCTGGTCTTTTGTTTTCCATCAAAAATCAGTTTTGCTTTCCTAGCCTGTAGAAGTTATAACCTTAAATACATAGTGTATAACGGGAAGTTAGCAGCAAGTGGCGCATAAGCAATTTTGCCACCAAATTTTCGGCCATTTGGATCACGCCACTCGCTGGGCGCAGAAGTGCTTAGTGAATGCAGTCTTTCCTCTGGTAAGTTTTACTTTGCAATTATTTGTTAAATTACTAACATATAGTTAAATATTTACTATGAATGGTGTATACATTGTTACGTTTGTTTGTGAGTTACGTGCGAAAAATACTTTTCCGGCTATTTTAGATTTCTATCGAAAATATATCTCCCCTGGCGTATTTCCCCTGGCTCTTTCCATGGCAGGGGAGATATTTAATGTCCCGGGGAGATACATTTTTACGCGTTTCCATTAATACTCCTAGTTTTCTCAAAACCTTTACTTGGCGTTAGGTTTATCTTAGCATATTATACATATATTATATAATATTACGTTTTTACTACATAAAAGTGGCACCACGAAAAAAAAAAATGACGCGTGAGGAACGACTTGAAAAGAAGAGGATAACACAACGATTAGGATATCAAAGGATTAAAAATGACCCGGATAAGTACGCCCAACAAAAAGTTAAGGAAAGGGAAAATATGAAAAGAAGATAAAGGCACTATTAAGACTGTAAAGCAAATAATACCTAGAGAGCAGCGGAAGAATAGAAAAATATGGAGAGAAAAAACAGGTCACGGTAAGGGAGCTCCTGATGGAGTGGGTACAACTTGCAAGGGAACTGTTGATCCACTAGTTGCAAGTGGCACCGATATTTCATCAATAGATGACTCAGCCAAAGCCCTTCAGAAAACCTCTCCAAATATTAAAGTTTTCACCGTACATCATGCAGACATAACGAAAAAAAAGCAGCAAAATTGGGATCTACTAAAGGTATACAGACTTTTTCAGGCGCACTTAAGGTTCACCAAGTTACCGGTTACGTATTCGTACCCAATTGCCTAATATTGAAAAGTTTGAGCTGCTTCTGTGACTCGAAGTTTATGTCGTCATAAACTTCGAGTCACATATACGGAGCTAGTGATTCAGACGATGAGCCACTAATTAAATTCGTATGTCACGACATGAAGAAGCCTCAAGAAATACAACTTTCGACAAGCAATATAACCTTTTTTTTTTATAATTATAAACTAGCGCTTGAATGCAATCCCGCCTGATGGTAAGCAGTGATGCAATCGTTAATGGTAAAGCGCGCTACTTTATTAAGCCCATTCACTTAAAAAAACCTTAGTGAATTGGAAGGAAGACGGCAGTTGAGCGAGGTGATGCAATGTTAGACCCAATAACACGACCAACGATGCTGCGCCAGAGGGAGATTAATGTGGAAACCCTCCACGACCAAACTCCCGGCACAACAACATTTGACGCATCGTACCCGGCACACCGCAACACAACTGCTCAGACCCGCCCTCCGTACGGCTTCACCAGACATCATGCCGGAACACGGCGAATCGCTTGGCGGCAAGACTTTGTCTGGTGGGTGGTAACTTCTGCCGGCAGCCGATGCTGGCCGGCTGCCGACTAGACTGCACAAAGAAGATCCAAAACCCTTGACATCTGGAAAAAATCATTCTACAACGGAGACTTTGTGCTGATTTAACTTCAAGATAGAAAAATAGAATATCGTTATGTTGCAATTTGCACAGGTGTGGAAGAAAATGATGAGGCTCAAGTTGTATGTCTTCTTCCTCTTCTTTAGCCTATAGAAGTCCACTGCTGGACAAAGGCCTCCCCAAGGCTTTCCACGATGACCGGTCTTGTGCTGCCCGCATACATCCGTATCCGCATTGTTTTATGTATTTTGTAAAATTTATATTGTGATGAAATTGGAAAGAACTTCAAAATTAGTGATGACGATATTTCTTTTATCAACTGGGATCAGGTCAAAGAACTACCTGCCCTTAACTTAAAAATGAGGGGACAGCGTATTTTTATGCTTTTAATGAATCCGTTTGTAGCGGTACCTACAAACGCCAAAAATAATGTCACACGAATTCTACGACTGCTAAGAAATGAAAAGTCTGATTATAAATAATTCTTAATTAAAGATGATTCTTAAAAATAACCTGGTTTTTCTTTTCTCTGTTCATAAAGTATCCTCCCCTGTACACCTTGTATCTCCCCTGTACTGTGTATTTCCCCTGGTCACTTATAAAACTAGATAAATGCAACAAATTGACTGGCCACTTTGTAAACGTTTTTAACTTAGCGGTTCCTATTAAAAAAAATGTATACTTAAGTAAAAATACATAAAAAAAGCCGTGCCGTCATTTCATACAACGAATTACCTCTTAACTTAGAATGACCCAAACACACACGCACACGTGCCTACATATACTCGGTAACTATAAAGTTTCGGCCCCAATGATTCACGATCCGTTGACTTTCTGATCTATAAACATAAAAGGGCATAATGATCTTGTCGGCCTTGAGGTATGGTAGGGTATCTATGTTAACTAATACCATTATATAAAAATACGCCCGCTCTGCCAAAGGCTATATTGATGTAAAAAATTAGGTTTAATAACATAGAACAGTCACTTAAAGAGATAAGTAGGTAACTATGTCGGTATGCATAGTTGAAGTAATGTTTCTAGAATCAATATATCGAAGAATGTGAATTGAAAATCAGCAACCATCGTCGGTTCGTTAATACGAAACCGACCATGGAATTCATAGAATATAATTTAATTCGATCAATGAAATTGTTTTCTATTAATTAAATTAAAACTTTTCGAAATTGTCCTTGACGACCTTGGTTTTTCATCCTTTTAGACTAAATAGACGTTAAAAACTACATTTTATGTGCGAAGAATTGTAAGAATACATATAACTTAATTCCTACGTCCGTAATTCATCTCTTTGAGAGTCAAAGGCGGTGTTCTTTATACAGAAAAACCATTCTGCATGCCTTTTGCTTTTACCCCATCCAATTCGCACGCCAGCACTCGTAAAATAACAGAAATTTTCAGACTACCTTCACCTATTTGAAGTTTATTCGTTGTGAAATCGGCCTTTATTTCGGAAAACTTTAATTTACATAATATCTGATGACAATATTATGAGAACCATGAGAAGCGTGAGCTCTAAAGAGTAAAAGACATAGATATATAGATAGACACCATGTAAACGAGACCAAATCAAAAAAATTCTTTGACAAAAACTTCAAAGAACAGGGAAAATTCAGAGAAAATATACACACATAAAATTACGAATTTTAGGACAATTTTTACAAACATGACTAACAAAGATTTAAAATTCATAAAGGAAGAGAACTCACGGAACGGAACAAATTTATGCTATTATACCGTTTACACCGCTTACTTATGCACATACTAGCACGAAATCGAATTGGGCCTACTGAAGCGATTATCTGACAAAATTCATTGATTGGACCGCCGATCTACGGTTCGTAATCCGTAGGAAGTAATATCCGTCAGTTAGGATCAGGTTGCTCTTTTTATGTACGGTTAGGGATACTTTTGGGAAGCCTACGGTTGCTGTGAATAGATTTTCTGGGATAGGATGGAACGGTCCAAGAATGCTTTAGTTTTGGGCTTATTAGAAAATAAATCGCTTAGCGAGCCTTAATATGATATATCGAGTTTTAAAAAGACAGCAAGGCTGTTCTAGGGTTCCATTCCTAAAGTAAGATTAGCCTACTGAAACACAGCAACGACGTTCTATCGCTTACAGTAAGTACTAAAGACAGATTACCTTACTGAAAGACAACTAAGGCAGCAAAATTAGCGAAATCAACAGTTAAGATGTAATGGCTTGGCTAACAAACACAATTATCGCAAACGTTTATTCTTTATATTTTTATAGCAGGTATCCAAAACATGCAGCACGCTTTGACGGGCGTGTGATTTAACTAGGAGTTCGCCAGCTTTTTTCAGCCATTAATTCATACATTTCTATCCTTTTTTAGAAGTTATGTATTCTTAGTCACTGTACATCAGTGGATATTGCGATAATCATAGTTGAATATCAAGTCGATCTCGATGATTAACAATAATATCTATAAGCACCGAACAGAATTTACTTACTTAGCCTACAATAATGATGACTACTGCTCTCAATAAAATGGTAGAACAAGACATCCTGAGGAATCCGGCATATCATAGAACCTAAAAATCAAAAATTTGCTTGACATCCACTGACCGTGCACGGGCCGGGCGTGATGGCCCACCCCTTTTCACCGAGAGGAAGCCCGTATCTCTGCAGTTGTAACTGACCTTTCAGCGGTTTTTGAGGACGCCAATATTCATTATTGGGTAATTAGTTATATATATACTAGCTTTCCGCCCGCGGCTTCGCCCGCGTGGAGTGCGGTTATAATAATAATAACATAACATAATATTTAACAGAAAACTCAAGCCCAAAACTATAATAATTTAAAATTTACGTATAAAAGTCTCTATACACAATGGAGTTGTTTTATAATCGAACAAAACCGAACCGTTACAGCTGACATCTGTCATGTCACCGTGGACAATACAAAACCAAGAAAAGAAAAATATTTAATATGAATTTGCAATGTTGACAAGATCTGCCGCTCGACGTGCACGCCCACTATCTCCGGACTCGTTGCTCGGCTCCGCCTCGTCGCCGCGGGTCTCCAGCGCCACTGCAAGCGCTGTGACAACCCCGGCCGCGCCAGTTGCGTCGAGCTCGAGCGACGAGTATTTCTCTCCACCAACGACGCCACCACCTGCTCGCCGACGGGGAGGACGCCGGCCGCCGGACCGCTTAGGACCTCGAGGCCCATCGGCTTCTGACAGGGTCCCAGCTCCCGGCGGAAGTGTGCAGCGCATGAGATGGACACAATCCATCAACGAAAATGTCATGCGCTCATACTATGGGGCTACAGAGGGAGGGAATAACCTGACCGCGTACCGTGTTCGATTGCTCTCTCTGTTTCTATATAATAATGTTTATTGCTGCAAAACCTTACAGAGAAGCTTAATATCTAGCTAATATATCGCACTTTTTAGATTTCCCTTGGGAATATCAAATTTTTCCGGGATAAAAGGTAGCCTATGTCCTTTCTCAGGGTCTAAAGATTGTCTGTGCCAAATTTCATTAAAATCGGTTGAGAGGTTTAAGCGGGAAAGCGTAACAGACAGACATAGTTACTTTCGCATTTATAATATTAGTATGGATTTCATTAACAGAATATTATGTGACAACAGTGAACTTCGTCTTCTCCTTGGGAATCATGTTTCCTTTTGCTGGGGTTAAGCATTTTGTCCCACTCTTTTAAATCAGTCATGTTAAAGTCACGTTCACGAAGTACTATGAAAGTCAAACTAAAGTGTTGATAAAGGGCGAAGAATTGAAATCTGACGACAGCACAGTATTCTTGGGTATAACTCTGGATGCTAAGCTTCAATGGGGTTCACATATAGAAAAATAGTCAAAAAAGCTAAGTTCTGCTGCATACGCAGTTAGAACAATTCGTAATTTGACTGATGTTGAGACGGCCCGTTTAGTGTACTTTGGCTATTTCCACAGCGTAATGTCGTACGGCATTCTGTTGTGGGGAAATGCCGCCGATATTCAAACAATATTTGTTTTTGCAGAAACGAGCTGTTCGTGCAATTTATAAATTAAGTCCGAGACACTCTCTCAGAGAAAAATTTAAAGAGATTAATGTACTGACCGTGCCGTCTCAATATATTTATGAAAATCTTTTGTATGCTCATAAAAATTTAACATAAAAATTGTTTAAAAAATACAGTGATGTCCATGATATAAATACTAGGAACAGGCACAAATTTATTGTACCTACAACAAGGCTCAAGAAAATAGGTGGCTCTTTCAGATGCCAATGTATACATTTTACAATGGACTTCCAGAGGTGGTTCAAGATCTGAGCCTGAATAAATTCAAATCCTTCATTAAACGTAAGTTGTGTCAGAAAGCATTTTATAGTGTGAAGGATTATATTGAGGACAAAAAGGCTTGGGCTTGAGCTGCGTCCGATTTCTATACAATGATTGTTCTTTGATTTTTCCTCTTGTAGTTTTAATATGTAATTGTTTATGTTATTTAGCCAAAGCCTGTATTACACACTATGTAGCCAAGCATATTGTACGTTACGGAATTGTATCGCTGACAGAGGTGTTCCGCACTTGTGCAGCTGTAGCTGCACAGGAGTTAAACTTTCCACAGATTCGGGAACACTGTTGGAGCTGCTGAACCTTGGACAAAACTATCTTAGCATTGTGTAGATTCAATTTCTTAGTATTGTATAATTGCATGGCAAACGTGTGAGCACAATGTACGAATGTGCTGTAAGGCATTTTTTTGTTGGGTTAGTCTTTTTATTGACTTGATAGTGCTCTGGCTGTTGAGAGTATGTCATGCTCACTCAAATGTCTCGCTGATGGTGGCGTGTGTTTTGGGTCATTGGGTTCCCTTCGATATGGTTGAGCTGAATGATGCTGATCCATACGTCATGTTCGTGAACGGACGCCGTCGGAGGGACTGGTCATCTCTTAGCTGCCACGGCGTATTTTAATTTCTGAATTGATTTTTGTATGTTTTCCATAATGGACGCTCTCAGCGTACAATATATTTCTGCATCGTTCTCACGCGGTTGATTTCAACATGAATGATGTAATCAAATATTTGTAACAATAGCTTAAAATTTAAAAGAGTGTCCATGGAGTTTCTTGCCCGTTCTTCTCCATAGGTACCTACTCTTTGGAATGGGCGACTAGCTTCATCTTATTGACTGACCGACCTTCTGACAATTCAAAAGTGCCTGTAACTGGTTTATTTGAAATAAATGATTTGATTTGATTTGATTTGAAAGATTATACAATTATCGCTATTATGTACAAGTCTTTAGAACTCTTTCCAAATCGGCAAAGAAAGTTCTTATTTATTGAATATTACACTGCAGACTCGAACCGTGGGATGTTAGAGTACATTGCTACTTTTTATTTTACAAACAAAAATTATTATTTGGCGCAAAGAAATTCAAAACGCACAAAATCCAGTTTGTTTTCCGTCATGCGAGCGAAAGTAGTAGTTGTGGGAACGTATACATATAACATTGATTTTCTTTTGAGTTCTAAGTTCGGAAATCAATGTTTCAAGGGGACTGAACACTGAACTATTACGTGTAAACATTCACTAACATCGCTCACTGCTAATTGACACGCTACTTGAAGTAATTACTACAAGCTAGTAGAAACTATTTCATAACGAGCATATGAATTGCCTGCCAGCGAATCCATTCACATTTAATCATACAGTATAACGCCCTCTTAAAACACGGATTAGGAAATCGTCGTGTAAGTGCCATTTTCTTTTTCAATCCATACGCTGTCCTATATATTTTTCCTATTATAAATGTGAATATTAGTAGCAGATAGTAATAATAGTATTATTAATAAAAATAGAAAGTAACTGACATTATGTTTCCTTTTCACGTATAAAACACTGAACGGGTTTCGATAAAATTAAATAAAGCAACTAGGTAGGTCCAACAGTAAGTTCGAGAAAGAGGTGCCTCGTCGAATCCAGCTCGGCTGGGCAGCGTTCGGAAAGCTACGCTACATCTTCTCGTCGTCCATGATACCACAGTGTCTCAAGACTAAAGTCTTTGACCAGCGTGTGTTGCCAGTGATGACTTACGGAATTGAAACGTGGTCGCTCACAAAGGGCCTCATACGAAGGCTCAGACTCACTCAAAGGGCGATCAAAAGAGCTATGCTCGGAGTTTCTCTGCGTGATCGATTCAGAAATGAGGAGATCCGCAGAAGAACCAAAGTAACCGACACAGCTCTTCGAGTCGCTAAAATTAAGTGGCAGTGGACAGGGCACATTGCTCGTTGAACCGATGGCCGATGGGGTAGTAAGGTTCTGGAGTGGCGGCCACGTACCGAAAGACGCAGCGTAGGACCGATGACCTGGTGAAGGTCGCGGGAAGCCAATGGATGCTGGCAGCACAAAACTGGTCATCGCGGAAAGCCTTGGGGAGGCTTTTGTCCAGCAGTGGACCTCTACAATATGTAAAGAAAACCCTGTCCGATCCGTGAAGGTAGTGTTAGGTATCGATAACTGATTCTACTAATGCCCACAAAGACATGATAAACTTAGTAAAAAATCCCCCTAAAATAATAAATATTATTTCGCAAATAGAGGTAACTTAATACATGTGCGGTACGCAACCCCTTCCGCGGGCGGCGGGGGGCAGGGCACGCGGCACCTGTGACGTGGTCGCGTCGCTATTCGCTTATAATAATACCGGTGTTGTCACTTTCTTAAAAATTACCAAATTTCGGGGAAACTGGAATTAATAAAAAAAGGATTATTTCAAAATTCATTAGTATTGTTACTATGATGATTATGTAAAATTTTATATAATATTTGGTAAAGTGTTTACCTAACCTTTATTATCCTTATGGGTCGGACAGGGTTTTCTTTACATATTGTATAGACTGAAGAAGAAGAAGAAAAAATAAAGCGGAGATAAAAGGCGTTCTGGGGTTAGACCTATGACCTATATTAAAATTAGCCTATGCTAATTTTTGTTCCAGTAACATGTTCCGTGAGGATCCATAAAGTGTACATTCCGAAAGAAGAAATTAATTTGAAACTTTATAGCACACTAGTGGCGGCTAGCGACTTCGTTCGCGTGAAGTTAGTTATGCTCCGCTCCTATTGGTCGCACGGTGATGTTATATAGCTATATACAGTATGTTAAATAACAGAGGGCGTTCCCTTAAACTCGTTAATATATATCATTAATAGATTAAAATAAAAATATCAGCATAGAAAAATAAGCATAAAAAAATCCGAATAAAAAAAAATTATAATTGGAAATAAATTTGAAACCTCCTGTTTTAAATCAAAATAGTAGTCGTCATGTATAAATAAATTGCGACGTTGCCGTCTTTCATGTTCGCGTGTACAGTGTGTTTCTTTTTACATGTCAATTTAAAATTTTTATTGAATATTTTCATATTGGAAAAAAATTTAAAACATTTTGTTTTCGAATGGAAATATTTTTTTTAGCATGTATGTATGCTATACTATTTCGGGTTAACGGGAATGCCCTCTGTTAGTTAACATACTGTATATGTTTTATAGTTAATTTTTCAAATCGGATCAGTAGTTCCTGAGATTAGCGCGTTCAAACAAACAAACCAACTCTTCAGCTTTATATATTAGTACAGATTATGTACTATAATTGTTCTCCAAATCGTTATGAATAAACGTATTATTATTACATTTTATGAATGTCAGAAGAAAACCATCTCATCAATTAGTCTTAACTAGCGGCCGCCAGCGACTTCGTTCGCGTAGAATTAGTCATGCTCAGCTCCTATTGGCAATATGTACGGCTGCGTTAGCTCCCGTTTTCGCAACATTTTTTGTTATTGCTCCGCTCCTATTGGTCATAGCGGGATGTTATATAGCCTAAAGCCTTCCTGGATTAATAGGCTATCCAACGCAAAAAGAATTTTTCAAATCGGACCAGTAGTTCCTGAGATTAGCGCGCACAAACAAACAAACAAATAAACAAACTCTTCAGCTTTATATATTAGTATAGATATCAAAAACATTGGAAGCATCATAGTGTATAGTTTTTCAATACTTAGCATTTAAAAAGCCTTGATTAATGTGGCAATGCCAACAACGAAAGTCCTAACCACCCTTTGTTGTATATAGTCACTGAGCTAGACACAACTTTCCGGTAAATGTCGGGACTTAGGCGCTGATAAATCTGAACTACAACCTATCTCCACCCACATGCTGTGTGGACAATGAGGTAGATAAAATGAGCGAATAATGTTCACTTTGAGGAAGTTAAGCCAACTGGCAAGCTTAAAGTTAAGCAAACTTCTTTCATAGATGGTAAAAGCGTAGATTTCGAATATAATAAACCGCGAAAATGTGAATGTTGATTTTTTTTAATCATGGCAGTACTAGCTTTCGCCCGCGGCTTCGCTCGCGTTAAATTCGGAGTAACACGGCCCCCTTTCCTTATTTCTTTGGTTTAGAACACGGAAGAGAACATCAATACAAAATATTATTTAAATACACTACTGTAGACGATAATATTAAGGAACGGGGCGGATTTACAACAATAAATGAAGCATTTTTTTTTTTTTTGTTAGCCCCAAATAGTCTGCATACAATTTTTTCCATCCATTCAACTATCATCATCATCAGCCCCTACTCGTCCACTGCTGGATATAGGCCTCCTTCATGGCACGCCAACAAGCTCGATCCTGAGCAGTTCTCCGCCAGCCACTACCAGCCACCTATGTCGTCGCTCGCCCAAGGGAGGCCTACGCTACGTTTGCCGAGACGCGGTCTCCACTCGAGGACTCGTTTACCCCAACGGTTGTCGGTCTTGCGGCATATGTGACCAGCCCATTCAACTATCGCCTTTAAAAATCACGTCAATTCGTCGCTCCATTTTGCCATGAAAGATGGACAAACAAACAGACATACACGCACCTTCCCATTTATAATATTAGTATGGATCACAAACCAACTGTTTGCTGTCAACTGATTTCGGATAGATACGACAAATCTAGGAATAAGACAAGAAAGATGTTTCAGGCGCACCTTTGAAATCTTCAGACCACCAGCTTGTCTCCCATTGCCACAGATTTAATATTAGTTCCATCACACACTTTCTTTTTCAGTCCTGAAGATACGTCGAGCAGATCCTTAAATCTCTGAAGCCTTGCAGTATATACCGACCTTGTGAGGATTATGTGAAATGAGCTTCTAAATGGACAGTAACGTCATAACCCACGAACAATATCCTCGTGGTTAGAGTTTATTCTGTTAGTACGTATACAGCCATGTGAAGGACGACGCAGGTAAGACCTTGGCCCAGTTTTAAGGCTAGAGTAACCAAGTGTATTCAAGCAACCTGTCAACCATTCCTAATTTGACATGACCCCCCGGACAGAACCTATCTGTTCGTGTTGACAACTGGACGTAGGAAAGGCCCTCATCAATGTTGGGTAAAGTAAAACAAATAAGGGTTTGGTTGGTAATATTGTTGTCATTGAAAATTGCAATAAAACTTTCCATATTTTATTTGTTCTTTATTTATTGTGTTTGACTTTTCTTCTTCCTTTCTTTCAATATTTTCAGCAATCAAGATTAAACGAAGTAATCGTCAGTGGATGCAGTTAAACAGAAAGGACTCGAAGCACAAAAGTTACATTTGAGTTAGGTTTGAGTTTTTTCTGTTTAACTGGGTTCGACTAATAATGCGAATGGAAGTTAGTTTATTTATTACACCGTCACACAAAAACGACTATCCAGATTAAAAGGAAATTCAACTCACAGATATTAAAGAAATAGAATATTTTTCTGTAGTTAGATATAATTCCACCTGAAGAAGGGTTTTCGTTTTAGTTATAACTGTGAAATTGTTACATATCAGATCGAATGGTTTTCAATTCATATCGAATCTATAATCTCTCTTACTTATGCCAGTTTTGGACTTCGTGGAGCGCTCAACATCATGTTTCAATTAACTTATATCGAAT
The DNA here is from genome assembly GCA_017933935.1 of Sesamia nonagrioides. Lineage (NCBI taxonomy): Eukaryota > Metazoa > Arthropoda > Insecta > Lepidoptera > Noctuidae > Sesamia > Sesamia nonagrioides. The sequence goes on from JADWQK010000099.1 coordinate 1,246,236, forward strand.
AGTTCATAAAAAAATCCCAAGCTTACCGAAAACACGACAATATCCTGAAGTAAAAGTTCATATTTTTCCGCAAGCACCATTCTATTATGAAGGACCAGTCAGGTAAGATCCCGACCTTGGCACGCTTTTAACGCCTGACCAGCTCGTGCTCGGGTTCTACTTGCATAAATTTTGCTCCACCCCCACTGTCCCCAGTACAAAATAGAGTTAAAATACGTAAAATACGCTGGCTGGTACGGTACTACGTGTTTTCAGTCAATTGGTTTTCAGTTTAAACGTGTTCCAGAATGTAGTTAACTGCTCGTGTTTTATGCTAGGGAGAGCTGAAAATTTTAAAACAGATGGCATTTTGCTTGGCGGTTGTGGGTTGAGAGGTATGTTTTTATGAGTGTGCTTTTCTCTTAACTGCAATGAAATAACGCTTACTGCTAAGGACCATTTCTTGACAAGAATATGATTCAGGTTCGGATTTTTGATCGCGTGGGAAAATTGGGATAAAATATATTGTGTTATTCTAACGTATAAGGTAAGTATATTACCATAACGTTTCATAAAAATCTGTTCTTATTTTTTCGTGAAAAAGTAACAAACTTTCGTCTATCAATTCATCCATCCATCCTCATAAACTTTCGCTTTTATAATATTAGTAAGAAGTTAGATGTCTAATTATTTCTACATGACTTGATTTTAATATAAAAATTGGTATTTTTTCTCTTCCATATTTCTTCCTTTTTAATTCTCAATGTTTCAGTCGAGGGCCACAACCTTGTCCCGTTTGTGTGGCCATCCTGGACTGACCTTAGGATTAGAACTATAACACGTGCATGAAATGTAGGTATGCCTACGTTACTCACCAGTTGAGAGGGCTTGTCAGAATTTTATTGGGGCGACACATTTTTGTAGAACTTGCCTAGAAGATAATTTTCTCCTTAGGCTTCTATACTGTACCTTTTACAGTCCATCCAACCGATTTTGACTTCTATGCCGTAGTCATAGAGATGGCATTAATAGAAAAAAATGTGGTTACAATACCAACTATTTACTGTAGCTACCATTTATCATGCCATCAACGCATTAGAAGTCAAAATCGGTTGAACGGACTTTAAGATTTGTTTAAATCTAATTCCAAATGAAAAGTATGGGTAAAAATAAAGGGTCTAATTTTTCGAAGACTCCATACATAAGGTTAGACCTCTCAAACGAGCCTTTCTTTTATAAAGCCCAAAGATGAATTGTTTAATATCATGATACATACAGACCACATAATACCCCAGGACAGCTTTTAAATTACACTCGTAAAAGGACAGTCGGCGGACATTATACACACACATTTTATAGCAAAATATATCCATTTTATATTACCCACTCTTTTTGAAATGCTTCCGTGGAAAAATATTCAGTTACTTTGGACTGGGGTTACTGCCACTGCGCGCTGTAAAAAAGCTATAACTTTTGTCTCTTTCTAATTAGCGAAGATATCTCCTTTCTTTTAAGCGTTATGCGAAGATAGTTTTCTTGATGAATACGTGCCATCAGTAGGTACCTATAGGAGTTCTAGAACACTTCGTACCCTTTATAACCCAACAACATCGTCGATAGAACTATGTTCTACTCAGACTGATGTTATCAAACAAACTTCGTGTCAAGGCAATATGTAGATTTGTATATTCCATATTCGGAAATCTAAATTGCCGTTGTACAAATATTCCTAGACAGCATAGTTAATTTAATTTGTTAACATACGGGATCAAGACCAATGTATGTAGACGATAAAGCGAAGCACTTACGAGAAGCTGTTTGCTTAATGAAACATTACTTACTCCACCGGAACGTACTTAGCGACGTCTTAGCTCTCGTGCCCGTTGCAAACTAATGCATAAACTTGAAACGATAAACTTGAAACGATCGTAATATTGCTCCGCTGCACCTAAATAATTCATGGTAAGGTGGCTCACACGTACGACGGGGCTCGGAGCTGGGCTGCACGTCAACTCGCTAGCTCTACCTGTGGCCTATAAATTGAACTCATTTAAATAATAAATTGTCGATACTAAAGTCTAAGATGGATAAAATATCGACATGAACACGGAATCCTTTACGAGTGTCCTTTAGGTGGAAAATATCTGCGATCATACGTTTACAAATGATTATACTTATTATTCTCGGTGGTAGGCCATAACATTGGCTGCCGGCAGAAGTTACCACCCACCAGACAAAGTCTTGCCGCCAAGCGATTCGTCGTGTTCCGGCATGATGTCTGGTGAAGCCGTACGGAGGACGGGTCTGAGCAGTTGTGTTGCGATGTGTGGCGGGTACGATGCGCCAAATGTTGTTGTGTCGGGAGTTTGGTCGTGGAGAGTCTCCAGATCAATTTCCCTCTAGCGCAGCATCGTTTGGTCGTGTTGGTCTTGGGTTTAACATTGCATCACCTCGCTCAACTGCCGTCATCCTTCCTATTTCTAAGTTTTTTAAGTGAATAGGCTTAATAAACTTGTGCGCTTTACCATCAACGATTGCATCACTGCTTACCATCAGGCGGATTTGCAGTCAAGCACTAGTCTGCAATTAAATAAAAAAAAATACGAATTTCCCTTTCGCTTCAGGGTAAAACACCGCGAATGAACCGCGCACCTAACTTGGCAAGCGATGAAGGTAATTGATACGTTAAACGAAGCGAAATTAATAGACACGCAGTACAATTTTCTATCCAATTAATCCGTTTCGATTTATATATTGTGACACGATACGCACACTTTCCGAAAACTATTGCTATCGTTACGACAGACCATCTTCGTTTCGGTGTATTGGGGCTTGACTAATCTATACTAATATATAAAGCTGAAGAGTTTGTTTGTGCGCGCTAATCTCAGGAACTACTGCTACGATTTGAAAAATTCTTTTTGTGTTGGATAGCCTATTAATCCAGGAAGGCTTTAGGCTATATAACATCACGCTGCGACCAATAGGAGCGGCGCATAATTAATTCCACGCGAACGAAGTCGCTGGCGGCTGCTAGTATTAGATATAATATAATGTAAATAAAATCTAATCGATGATTTCTTGACAGACACTAGCAAAACGCTTATTGTCCCTAGAGTAAGTTCCTACTTAATTATTGCAATAAGCATGAACAAAAATCATAACAATGGTATTTAATAAATATCAGAAGGAATGTTTTTTTTTTCCCGAGATACCGTTTCTTCAAATAACAATTACAATTAATCACGAACACGAATAAACACGATACTGAGAATCCATTACCAATCTAATTCCTCAAACTAAGTATGCTGGAAGTGAAAACAGACTGATACTTTCCATTAGTAAAGCTACGAGCGAACCAAACATATTCGTAGGAGATTACATCAGTGTAAGGTTCGAATTCAAATACAAAGAGTACGAGGCTAAAGGTAACGAGTGCCAATAATCAAGGTTACAATAGGGCTGCCTTATCCAGATATCGTTGGTGTATTTTGGAAAGATAACAAGCAACAGCTAGTAAGTACTATGACTGAAACTACACTGCTACAGAAAATAACACTGTTAATACATTATATTTTCCGTTGAACGCTTAAAAGGTATTTACATGTATAACTATTAGACGATCTTTTCATAATTTCTTGATAGTCTAACTACTTTCAGGAAACAAACTCTTCATTTAAGGATCGGAACAAAGGATCGAGTATGGGACATCAACATTTCTTGGTACTAAAGTGGGTTGACATTTAGAACTTTCAAGTTTCAACCCTGTGCGCCGAACGGGAACGGGTGTTAGATGCGTCAACGTGACTGCGGTCAAGGTTGGTCGGTAATACGCAGAAATAAACTGAAGGCGTATCTTGGACAAATCTAAACGCATTGTTATTGTGATGTCATTGTACGAGATGAGAGACATGTGCGAAACATCTGGCTGAATCATAGCAGTTAGGAATGATCATTTAATTGCGATCAATTAAGAATATTTTGATTTAAATATGTTTTAATATCAAAACAGACATTATTCAAAAGACGTTATTCAGTATACCTACTGTAATTCATGCAGATTCAAATTTCTTATCATCAACGTATTCTAGCCTTATCTGCCAACCCAAACGAAGTTAGTTAGACCCATTGTATAGAATTTCTCGGTGTGAAAAAAAAAACAAAGAAAAAAGCTATAATTTTTGTGATTCGTTCAGGAAGGAAGATCGCTAAACTAAACACATAAAAAATATGTAATGATATGATTAAAGAAATTGTTTTTGTAACAAAAATAATGACTCCGGAAAGTCCTATACGAGGCCAAAAGGCTCCTATCTCAGAATAATACTCTGACAATTAAAAAAAAAAACGGTAAAAATACAGTTTAAAAATTACTGTGTATGGATCACTAACGAAGTTTGTACACGTCTGTGCACAAGCTACCTGATCCAAATCCTTAATGATCCTTAGTTATCAGTCTGTTGTAGGCACGGTTAGTCAGTGTTGTAAGGATTACATGGATTTATGGAAGCTCGTTAACTGGCACGTTTTTTCTACGGCGCGGTTTATATTCCTTACCGTAATGAAACCATGCCGTGTAAAATGTACCCTTAGCTCCGCAGTAACCCTCTAAACTGCATTACCCACACATGAAATCCAACGGTTATTGCAAATGAGCAAAATCCCTGTTTTATCTCAACCCAAAACTGAACACTGGATTGTCCAAAATACCCACAGAAATATTAAGGTATTCTAATTATAGTATTAAAACAAATGAAGGCTTTAATGATTTTTGAGGGGGCTGAAAATGTGAGTAGTAAAAGCCGCCAGGGCACCGATTTCTCACGAAAGAATTGTAATAATGATAATTTACGAAATCCTTTACACTGTACAATGTCAAGAGTACCATTTTGTCGAAACAAAATCAAATGAACTGCGAGACAAATGGTGACAATGAGAACTCGTGAATTCTGTGCTGTTAATGCGTCTACATGTTACCAGTAAATCGCTGCGTGTTTCATAAGGTATATGCGTAGGTACACGTAAATCGTTATACCTTTTATTTTGTCGCGTTTAGAGCCGTATCTTAACAAAACAGTCTTGATACTTGGTCGTATTCCGAATTTTTACATTTAAGTGATATTTTATGAAAATTGATTGGTGTTATTTATTTAATACCCTAAGCACACACACAGGCGGACTTAGCATTTTCTGTCAACTTTTGGGTGATGCGGAGACAAAGCGTGACAGGTGTTTTAATCCTGAATTGTGGTTTTACTAGTGTAGTGTGAAAATGAACTTAATTTTAAGATAAATTCAGATATTTTTATTGACATTAGTTTTGAGTAACTTTCTATCCGGTCAACGCATTGAAAAATTAATTACTTAAAAGTAGAAAAAAACTCACCAGAAGCATCATTGCTGACAGTTGGCTGCGCAAGAGTTCGCTTTAGCGTGCTGTTAGTACGCGGTGATGGCTGCGCTCGTCGGCACGGAGGAGTACACTCGGGACCATTGGAACGCTGAAACAGAAAATACAAGTTTTATGAAAAAAAAAAAAATCGGTATTTCCGTCGGACTACAATTTGAGTGTCTTCAAGGCTAGAGTGAATAGGCTCTTAATAAACCAGTGCGCTTTACCATCAACGATTGCGTCACTGCTTACCATCAGGCGGGATTGCGGTCAAGTGCTAGTTTATCCATACTAATATTATAAATGCGAAAGTAACTCTGTCTGTCTGTCTGTTACTCTTTCCCGCTTAAATCTCTCAACCGATTTTGATGAAATTTGGCACAGACAATCTTTAAACCCTGAGAAAGAACATATAGGCTACCTTTTATCCCGGAAAAAATTGATGTTTCCGAGGGAAATCTAAAAAGCACGATATAACCGAACTCCACGCGGGCGAAGCCGCGGACGGAAAGCTAGTAATGTATAAAAAAAAAAATATGCCCTGTGGACTAGCGGCGTAATTGCGTAGAACTGAGTAACAGAGTGGTTCGATTCCCGCACGGAATAAATATTTGTATGACCTAGACGTTGTTCCGGGTCTGGCTGTTTGTGTATGTGAACGCGCCCGCGATACAATAGAGGAGATAATCCTAGAGAAGGGCAACGAAAGCTTTAAAAAAATTTGTCATGAGTTTCATTTTGGTAATTGCAACAACATTCATTGCATTAAGTACACCGTTAAGCAAGCGAATTATTCAACCTTGTGTATCAATGGATGAGGGATGTACTTCAGTTGAGGGCTGATCCATCAGCCAGCTTTGTATAAGGCTGTCTGTAAAAGATCGCTCTTAGCGATAAGACCGCCCATTGTGTTACCCTTTGTAAAATCGTCATATTTAGAAAGAGTATTCTATTCTATAAAATAATGAATTGCATCACTTGAGTTCAAGTTTATGATTTGAGATCATAATATTACTTGATTTTATAGTACACTAGCTTTCCGCCCGCGGCTTCGCCCGCGTGGAGTTCGGTTATATCGCGCTTTTTAGATTTCCCTCGGGAACATCAAATTTTTCTGGGATAAAAGGTAGCCTATGTTCTTTCTCAGGGTCTAAAGATTGTCTGTGCCAAATTTCATTAAAATCGGTTAAGAGGTTTAGGCGGGAAAGCGTAACAGACAGACAGAGTTACTTTCGCATTTATAATATTAGTATGGATAAGTATTATAAATCACATGTTTCTAAGTTGTTAGCGTACTGTTTATACATAATTATTTATCAGAAGCTCCAGTAATTACATTAATTGGTATTATAAATCAGTGAACATTGCGTACTTATACAAAATGATATTTTTTTCGCTTGAATGAATTTTGTTTATTATTCTTGACATAGCAAGACACAGAAAAAGAAATTAAACATTACGGAAACTGTAACCATAGATTTAGTGTACGTTTCAATGAAGTATTTTCTTTTTTCCTAATAAAACAGTTGCATATAGAAAAAGTAACAAACCCGACGTTGTAATCTAGTTGTAACCACGCGGGTACAATAGCGACATGTTTTTTCAAAATGTACCTACTGAATTCATGGTAAATGATTCTTTATGGTGCAAATCTCTCAACATTTCATCCTTAATTGTGTATTTGCAGTACCAATGATCCCAAAACTTTAAGCTTAGAAATATGTACATACAATATAAATCCTACTAAGATATGAGATTGTAAATGCGAAAGTTCGTGACTATGGATGGATGTTTGTTACTCTTTAAAACGTAAAAACGACTAAACGGATTTGGATGAAATTTGGCATAGTCATGGTTTATAACCAGGAATAAAACATAGGATAATATTTTTTATCCTGATATTCCCACGGGATAGAACCTACGCAGATGAAACCGCCGACATCAGCTAGTCATCATCATCTCAGCGATAGTCCCAGTCGCATCCGAAGCTTTTTCAGCTTTGGAGTGTGGGGTCCGCTTTACCGTTCATATATCCTGGTTTTGGCTTAACTTCGATATTTTCCGTGAAGCGACTGCCGTCTGACCTCCACAACCCGAAGCTGATATCGAAGCATTACAGTTAGACCAATTTTTGGACTTTTGAGGGCTCTAACAACCGGTAACGACTGGCAACCGGGACCAAAGGTTTAACGTGCTTTCCGAGGCACGACCAGACCAGTGCAAATATTCATATTCATGCATACAAATATTTGCATCGGGGATCGAACCCGCGCCTCCTTGCGCAGCGGCCGCCAGCCGACCTCAGCTAGTGATTAACATAATCTCAAATTGAATAGCACTACTACAAATTTGATCAGCCTCAGTCTAATTTAACGAAGATGAAAGGCTTAAATAAATATTGATAGTAATAATGTCTCGCAACGTGATACTGGAATGAAATTAATTGAGTTCTTTTGATGAATCATTTTGTTATTGATAGTTCTCTGTGGGTATCTCTGAATAAGATTAATTCGTTCTAATTGAGTCGAAGCAATGCCACGTGTTACTACGCAATAATTCGCAACTAGGTTTTGACATATTTTCGATACATCTTTGTATTTTATTCACAAGAGTAGGTATCTATCCCAACACTAAGGGCTGAATCGATCATTCTATAATAAATTTCATTTCTAGAATTAAATTGATGTCTGACAGTTCTAATATAACTGTCAAAATTCATATTTAATTCTCAGAATACCTAACAGAACTATTCTAGATACAAAAGTTTCGTGAAAATCGCTCTTAATTATTATAAATGTGAAAATTTATATTCGAAGTGTGATGTATATACAATTAAATGTAACACACAGCTTAATGTAGCACCTCAAGCCATTCCCACTCTATCCCGAGTGGCGACTAGACGTGCCCCTTAAGCTGTGTGTACTTACTGATAATTTGGTGGTTTTACTTCAAACCTCAAAGCCCCTATAAGTGATTATAGTGAACACCACATTGGCGACGAGTAAAAGCGCAGTAAGTAAAACTATTACTGAAATTATCTGCTTACGGAAATTGGTCAGCATGAAAATATGGTTGCACAGTGTTTGTTTGTGTAGAGAGTTTTAAATATACAAAAAAAAAAAAAAAACTTAAGTGTAACCATACACTAGTCGTGGTGGTTACAATTTCCATATAAATTCATGTATCTTTAAGCAATTATCTTCTTATCTATGCTCAATCTACGTTGGCGATCAGCTGAGACGAGAACGTGATGCACAGATCGACCACTTAAATTCAACTCAAATACCTAATATAAAACCATCGTGGGGCTCGTGGCTAACCATTGACAGCCCCGCAAAGGTCGATCGATCAGCACCCTAATTGTGTAACGCGCCATTACTATTAATTGGAATCATTTCGAAGCATATTGCCAATCCATTGTTTCATATTATGTTCGAAAATGTGTGCTCAACAACGGAAATAATGCAATGAATGTTGTTGAACTGTCAAAATGAAACCCATTGCTACTGATAGTGTGTTACACAAGATTAAACAGCACGTTAAACCGTTGCTCCCGGCTGACATTTATGGATATTTGACAGTCGTTAGGGGTAGTCAGTAGCCCGAAAGTTTGACAACCAGTCTTACCATGGGGAATTACCCAATAACTGGATTGTGGAGGTCAGGCAGGCAGTCGTTCCGTTGAAAATACTGGTATTCTGCCGAAAACGGTTAGACTGAAAGCCGACTCCAACATACAACATAGGAAAAGCTAAACGGGTGATGATTTATATAAATATGAGGTAATACCATTTATGTAAATATGGGTACAATACCTTAAATTATGACCTAAATGCTTACTGAATGGTTGACCAAATCCGTATGTAGATAATACCTACCAATGAAATATTATTCGAAAAAATCATGAAAAGTGACACAACGAAAGTAACGAAAATACCAATAATGTAAGTACACACAACTCAAGGAAAATAAAAAATACATTCTAAAGAAAATATCGTGAATGTATAAATCTGATCAAAAGTTCCACTTCGGTAAAATCGAAGTAAAGTAAGAAATTATTATCTTACTATAAAAACTAACTTGTGTAATACACAAAATTCAGAAATAAAAAAACATTCCAATGAAAACATCGTTAATGTAACAATTTTAACTAAAGTTCCACTTCGGTAAAATCGAAGTAAAGAAAAAAAAAATATCTTTATAACTATTAAAACAGTGTATTACACAAAATAAATAAGGAAAAAACGTTCCAACGAAAATATCGTTAATGTGCCAGTTTTAACAGAAGTTCCAACAAAAGTACGGAATTATTTATTATCTTACTGTTAAGACTAACACTAGTGTCATAATAAAATAACGTAAATGTATCAGTTTTAACAAAAGTCCCCCTTCGGTCAAATCGAAGTAAGGTAAAGAATAATTATTCTTGCCGGTTAAAACTAACTAGTGTCTATATAAAATCTGTGAAGGTTGAACTGGTTGTAATGATTGAACTAATTTTAGTCAAATCAATGCATTTTGGCTGGCTATTGTAATAAACAAAAGAACTCTAGTGACCGTTGGAATTGTGGCACGCCACTTAGAGCGTAATTAAGGTGTCTCCTTCTGTGAGACTCGCTTACTAAAGCTTGTTTATTTAAAAGTTTACACTTAATACTTAGAGCGTTAATAAAGAACCTTTGTGAGGTGAGCGCTTAAGCACAAAAACCCGTCTATCCGTCGAGAAAGAACAATTGGTTATAAATAACCCAAGTTGTTGATTATATTTCAACAGGAAATATACATGTACTTTTGTTGATTATTAAACGATGATAAGAAATAATTCAAGTTACCTTAAATTATTGAGTAATCTGTAAATTCTCTTACTACAATACGTGCTGTCTATATCTCTGACTTGGCACAGCAACATGAAAACTGAATTTGTGACAGCAACAATCGAAAAGACATAAAATTCTGTATTCTGTGAATCTGTAAAACGACGGTGCGAAAATGCCACAATAGTCAGTACAAGTTCAACAAGTACCAGCCTCAACAAAATTGACACTAAACAAAACTGACACTAAAACCAAATACTTTTAATTAAAAAGAGGTTGCTTGCAAAACCATCACAAAAGTGATACATAATTGTTCCTCAAGCAACCCATCACAAAAGTGATACATAATTGTTCCTGCCCTGCAGTTAATCAGAATTGCATAAAATATGGCAAAATTGACACTAAACAAAATGACTTGCAAAATCACAAAAGTGATAATTGTTCCTGCCCTGCAATTAATCAGAATCGCATAAATTATGGCAAAAACAGAAATTGCAAAATTACAAAAGTGGTATTGTTCCTGCCCTGCAATTAACCAGAATTACATAAAATATGGTTCCGAGGACATTTCAAGACCCACTGCAGAACCAGGATTAACGAAAGAAAAGCTCTTAACCTTGAGTCAATTGACAACAATAAAGCTAACGACCCCAAAAAAAAAAATGAAAACTCATAAAAATAAAAAGTCTGTCTACATATAGACAATGCTCACTGATTCCCGTAGTAGATTTATCATAATAAATGATAAAACTTGAAAGTTAATGAAACTATCTAAAGTATAGTCTCCAACCAGCAAATGTCTCTGGACCAAACATTCATGGCTTATGGTGCCTAACATCTATAAAAATATTGGGATTGTTTGATGCACCCATAAAAGCTAGGTCGAAATCAGTAGGTATCGGCAAAACGTTGTTATAAAAAATTTATCAAGAAACTAAGTTTTCATCTCAATTCCATTAGGGTTAAATCATTTCCCTAATTAAAAGATGTTCCGATAGATGTATAAAAGGTACGCCCGTTTGTCAATCAAACAATTACCTTGGATTAAAAAAAAAAAACACTAAAAAAAGTCGAACTGGTAAAAATGCGATTCTAAAGCCCGATGGTGATATTTGTAGTGTGCTATCAACAAAGCTGTCATTAGAGAAAATCAATAAAGTGGTCCTTGAACATTAAAAAAAAAATCATGGATAATCTTATTGCCATGCAATGAAAATTTTATTCACGTCATTGTTGTCGTTGGATGTGATGAAAGAGAACATCTGAAGGACAATAATGATTTACTGAACAAAACTAAATAATTCTTCAGTTCAACACTATTCAGATTCTGTGTTATGGATCGAATTTTCGTATGACGGCACGGTTGCCGTATGTGGTTAAATGTTTGACTGCTGCGTTTCGTGTCGCGGGTTTGATTCCCGCACGGAACAAATACATATTAGTACGACTTACAAATAGTTTTTTCTGGGACTAGTTGTTTGTGTATGTGAGTTTATATGTTGTAAACGCACCCACGATACAGGAGAAATTCATAAAAAAAAAACAAATCATCATCAAGCGTCAACCATGTGACAAATAAATTTGAACAATAGAGTCTTTTAGACCACCAGAAACCATTGAACAAAAGGTTTCAATTTTGTTGATCGATCACCGATTTGTCAACCTTAACAGATCCCATTGTCAAATACAAAAAAGCAATATGCACAAAATGTCAATATATAGGTAGGTACATTCTGGCATAAGGATCAAACAATAAACCATGTCTGTCTGAGATTCTCAGGCTTGGCTACTCAAAAGACCGTATTCAGTAATTGCTGATGCAAGTCCTGTTCATCTAGAGGCTGTACCTACTGATTTAGTACGTCGCCAAAGGCGCCGCATCATTTCCTTCGGAATGATAAACGTTAAAAACGTATTGTCAAATCGACTAAAGAACCATTTAAAAAAAAAATTAACTTATCACAGACCATAACCCCTAGAGGTTAATAAAAATAAATAAAAGTAACAGCATACATAAAAGTTTTGAACATGAACATCATATTAGCTAGATGTTCACACAAGCGACCCGTAGCATTATCCCTTAGAAGAATCATTATATCATTGAATAATGACCATGAATTTAAATAATCAAAGACGTTTTACAAAATAATGCTTGGGAGGTTTCAATAAACAGCTACTACTTAATAGAACATGAACTTTGACACATTATGGTGTCTTATTATATGTATATAAGAAGCAGCCCAAGAAGTTCACCGAGGCATTCTTAATATAAAGACTGGGTCAGGCACAAAGGTGCGAAAGTAATCTAGACACGCGGTAGCGTGTCGAGCCAAGTTCAAGTAACAGATGACGAGCAGCACCGTGTTATAAATTACTGCAGAGGCTATAAAACCTCTAAAACAGACTACTAAAATACTTACTAGACTAAAATACCTTAGTCTCAGGCCTAATTCCACAAGTAACCATTAAAAAATTTGACTGAATACTGATGTTGGTTTTCGGATCCGCTGTGTAGTGGGAATTATAATTTTATTATCATCGTATTGAAGACGATAAAAAGACATTAAAATGATGAAATCTACACAAATTAAACAAAAGGAAACTGAATGAACCGGCCTCTCAGACAACTATATAACCAAAAAAAAAAAAACAAAATCAGATTGCGCGGCGAAGTCAAGACTGGAAAGACCTTATTACTCAACAAGAAAATC